>JAYKYS010000003.1:8265000-9515000 GCA_036924285.1 Asterella californica
GAATCCGATGACACCTTGCGAGCGTGTATTGGACTTCCCAATTCTCCAAAACGTCCACCAACAAGTCGCAGGAACAAGCAAACTCCTTAAGCAGCCCCCTTGTAACAGTCTCTGTACGTACAAAGTTCTCTCAATAATAATGAAGTAGGCCCCTTGCGTCTTTGATATAGCGCCTGAAGCCTCAAATACCCAGTCAGCAAGTAAACTAAGGCCTAGCTTGCCATAAAAAGCCGACAACGAGCTCTACCCATCTATGCGATAAAAGTCAAGATCCTAAGTTGTGCCAAAAGTCCGTAAGCTAAGGCCTAGCTTGTTTTCTCCATCTTTCGAGTCATGTAACTTCTCCACTATGCGTCCAAACGAAGTAGACAAAGTGTCTATGGAATGCTGACAAGGAGCTCTATCCACTGATCCGATGAAAGCGAAGATCCGAAATGGTGCCAAAAATCTATAAGCTGAGGCCTAGCTTGTTTTCTCCATCTTTCGAGTCCTGTAACTTCTCCACTAGGCGTCCAAACGAAGTAGACAAAGTGCCTATGGAAAGCTGACAAGGAGCTCTACCCATCTATACGATGAAAATGGAGATCTGAAATTGTGCCAAAAACTTATAAGCTGGGGCCTAGCTTGTCGTCTCATGAGTGTCTTTGGAGCGACAAGCATCGAAGTTTGAATTTCAGGTAAGAGCCGGTCCATGACACGACACCGCAGACACCAAAGATCGTGTTGAGCTTACTTATGCAAATGTACTTGCTCGAGCACTGTAATTTAATAAGTACATGAACTCGATGTCTACCACCATATGCACGTGCTTGAGAACCATGCTAACCTCTGAGAAATACAGCGCTTCTCTCCACTAGCTCATCCAAGGTGGAATGCAGGAACGAAGACTAAACTCTCTTTGAAAATCTTTTTTGCATCCTGCTGAAGTGACCACAGAAGATGTTCAGAACATCTTTTTTTGACAAGACAATATACTTTGTGACGAGTGCAGGAGGAGATATACCGAAGGAGATGGACAACATGGACCGATCCGTCCGTAGCCACAAGTACATGTACCACTGATGGACTCTCCCGCTGATGCGAACGTTGCTATTGAGAATGACAACACGCATCAAGAAACAGCGGAATATATTCCACTCTTGGATACATTTCTCATACGTATGGATGCCGGATGAGCTTTCGAACTCCATGAAACCATTTCTGTTTGATAGTTACAGACCTCATCATAGAATATACTAGTCACGCACTGTGCAGGTGCTCTCGTGAAATAATTGTCTTCCAGTATGGAACTACTACTTGCAGTTAGTACTCTGTTTTCTGTGCAGTGTAGGGACACGTAATATGCAGACGATGTCAACGCAGTTTTATCTTCAGTTTTCCAGTAGTACGTACGAATTTAGGACTGCAGCGAACAGAAGCACGTCAAAATACTTCTCTCTGTGCACTTCGACGACCTTTGTGTCGATAGGGTCTGTGGACCATGTTGTAAATATGTTTCAGTAATAATAAAAACTATGGTCGACGGTGGTCTTTTTATTACACGCTCTATTAACACGATGTTGCACCTCTTTTTCTAGTACTCGAGGAAACAACTACATGAAGCGAAGGAAAAATAGAACTGAACTGTGAATGTAGTATGATAATATTTAAGTATTATCTTTTAGAGACAGCACAAACGAACCCCAGTACTGAGCATAAACGAACCATAAGTCTGCATTAAATCACCGAGGCGTGGAAAATAATAAATTTTTGTGCGAGGAGTTTGATTTAGTAAGGTGTCGAACTAGATGGATTTCTATTGAAACCCGATTCTGTCATGTAGCTTCCACCAGCGAAATCTGCTTTGCTAAGTGGAGTAATTTTTGAAGAACTTCATTTTGCTGAGCGGCGAGATACAGTTGAAATGACCATTGCTCACTGTAAATAAAATCCTCTATCGTATTCTAATATATAAGGATAACGTTTTTGATTAGTTCAAACTCTAGAATTATATAAAATATTAATATCTAAATAACTATACTTTTATCTGGAAAAAGTGTGACACGAGTGACCCTTATTTGCTGGTTAGGATGGAAATTTCCTTAGTTTGACATCCCCTATTGACACAAGTTTGGATGCATATTCACTTCCTCCATTTGTCTATGGAAGAGGCAAATATCCAGACGTTTAATTAAATACCCCTCCACCAGGAAGGGTTAATACCACTCGGTTCGGTTAGATTTCGAACCAAACTAAGGGGTTTACCGCACCACCTTTTAACGAATAAATCCACTGCTTCAAGAAGTAATGTTTTGAGAATCGTGAACTTGGAACTACACTCAAGGCAATATTAGCAAATTGTATTAAATATTATGTTGAGTTATCAAGAAATATTATATTCGAGTAATATTATGGTAACTTTTATATTTTGATGATCATACTAAAAGAAACTTTTATTAGATAAGAGTAAAACTTAGCAAATATTAATAATTAATAATTATATCAATATGAAAATGCAAAATAAACGAATAGCTAGTAGCTAGTTTTTTTCCGTAAGCTAGATTCGGTGATAAGGCTCATGATTTCACATGTCAAGTTACGGGTTCTCAGTAAACTGGAGGAAGGAATATTCACGAAATTAGCTGATTCGTAGAAGTTCATTTTGGTAACATTTCCAGGTTTTCTGTTGAGTGCATACGCTTGATACCAACACGTGTCAAATTAGTCTACTGCAGTGGACGCGCATGGTGTCATTAACGTTCGTTAGCACACGAGTTTCTAGTATCAAACAGTGAAAACGAATATTTTCTCTTCTGTTTCAGAAAAAATAAAAGTCATTTTCCGGTCGTATTATACACTCCAATTGAAAATATCGAAATAGATACAAAACATCAACATTTAAATTTGAAAAATCATACCTTAATCGAAAAGGATCATAGTCCAAGCGCACAAAGCAAGTGTAAACTTCAGAACGGATGCCATTAGAAAAATAAAAATATTCGTGCTACTAGGCAATATTGATTATTTTATCATTAGCTTTCAGTTGTTCCATGTTTGTGAAGTGAAAAACCTGTGTTACCAAGCAACTCATCCGCTTCAGAGAATAAATAAGCATCCCCAACGGCCTTGTACAGTGAATTTCGTTTTCTCTTATCAGAAAACGTATAAATTTTATAAAAATATATTATAAAAAATTAAATAAATTCATAAGTGATATATGTTAACCCGTCTCGGAGTAGGCAACTCAGTAAGATATAACCCATAAGTGGAGTCCGGGTTGATGCGTTGCTGGGAAGATAAGACGGACATCTTAATTCTCGGATTGCATCGTTTTACAGAGAAATTAATATATGTTCTAACCCTTCCCGTCGGAAGAGTTAAAACATATATTAAACCCCATGTACACTTCAAAGTGTACATGAGGTGAATAAGCAGCCTAGAAAATCCTGAGAAACTACTATGTGCTATTGGGCACTTAGAAACAATCCATGAATACCAAGAAATATCAGATTTAGCTTTTGCTATAGAGTATAGCGAATTTGAGAAGAACTTAAACCTCCACTCCTGATACTCAGAAGTTTGGTTAACATGGTTTCTCAGTTGATAAGCATGCATAGTCATCCTCTTCCGAGTTCGGAAGAGAGGGAAATGCATGTCCGTTTAATTTAATAACTAATTTTTCCGGCAGGAAAGGTTAGGTATTAAATTAAATGTCTGAGTAAAATTATATATTCATGAGTACTCGGACTTGTATTTTCTGAAACACGAGAATCCAGTCTACACTTATGGGTTTTTGTCTACTCTCTCCATGTTTCCAAACATGGACTAGCAAATAACGTCTATAGAATATTTTAATTATTTATATCTATTTAATATATATATTTTATTTAATATTTATATAATTCTCTGATAACAAAAAGAAAACACAAGTTACGAGAAGTTCAGTTTGCATGCATATTCAGTTGTCAGCGTACCTGGATGCGAAACTTGGTCCCTTGGGTTACCCAGACAATTTGCAAAAGGTTTGTAATGTTTTCATCCGATATCCAAAACTATTGCAGAAAGTATCACTGGAAAGCAACTAAGAAGCACACAAGTTTTGCAAAAAGGAATTTATTTTGATCCAAACATGATAAAACCCCAATTATTCAAGTTTCAAAGAGCTTTTGTCATCAAGAGAAATCTCTTTCTCCAAAGAGAGATTTTGAATTAAAAAAAGAATCCGAAAGAAGCCCCATTACTATGAGGGGGTTAAAACTAAAAGTTCAAGTTTATCATCGCATTTATATATTTGTTAGTACCATTACTAGAAGTACGTTGCCTTCTGGAGTCTTTAGACTCTTTAGCTCCATATCCACCTTGCTGCTTATGCAGTCTTAGTGCGGGTTATATATATTCACCATCTTTGTTGAGAGATGATGATATAAACTCGCACTATGGTAATTTACTGATTAAACTGGCAAGAGTTATATTTAATTTAAAAATAATCTATTTGAAGATAATCTATATTCAGTATTTACAGTAAGGCTGAGACATTTTCTTACCCTCTCTTTATGGGTTCATTTCGGATCATGCGTCTCCGGGTCCAGATGTTGCTAAACTTGAGACAGTGTGCGGTTCTTTGGAATGTTATTACAAGCAGATAGTTAATACAAATATATGTTTATATATTTTGAGCAAAAGATAAGTTCTCGTAAATGTACCAAGACTCTTACTCTATCATGCTTTCATTTCTGGGTAAAGAAAAAGCTTTCATTTCTATTATCGCTTTAAACAAATATTCACCATCTTTCAACCTATCTCTGTCAAGGATTTTTTGCGTTTCGTTTCTTTCCATTCTCGTTTTTGGAAGTTTTGGTGTCTACTTAGTCAGAGTCATTGACTCTAGCACTAATGTGAGTTTCCTCTAAACTGTGTCAATCTCTTCTGAAGATACTGGAACTAAAAATCCGATGTATTGAATGAAATTTATACGTTTATCTCGACCTATGATTAGCAGTTATGAGAAAAACATAACATCGTTTATCGAGCTAAACTGAAAATTACTATGTAGCAAACAAAAAGAAAATCATATAGAAATTATGACAATTGCTTTTAATTTTAGATAATTACAACGTGGTCTTCTGAGTAGAGAACTTCAAGAAGATTGATAGAGAACATTTACAAAATTGATTTCGTCGTCAACCTTAGATAACTGTTCCACTTTAGGATTCAGAAGTGATGATCATGCGAGGTACGCTGATGTAGTAGGAGGTGACGAATCTATGATGATGTTGAAGATTAGTAGTGGAGTTTAACTCTTGATGTTCTAATTAAAGATAAACATCGAGCTAACCCAATAACAATTTACTTGATAACTTGTGCTGAAGAGATTCTTAAGAATATCTCCAAAAAAATTGGAATGAAATAGATTTTTCTAGAATGCTTTCTAGAACATTAAACAAATAAGTTTTGACCAGAGAAGCTTATGCTTCTTGATAATTGTGGGGATCACAACGCTCATGCTGATTTGAATGTAACACTTGTTCAAAGAAAACCGATTTTGCATTATTTTTCCTACATACACTCATTTGGTTCAACCTAGCTTTACTTATTACTTCTTGTTATTTCTAAGATAAAAAAGGTGTGGATCAAGAAATGAGAGTGAAAAAAATACTAAGATGACCAAAGGAGGAAAATGGTCAAGCACTTTTGGGGAAGATAGAGGATTTTATAGAAAACTGAAAAACTAAAAAAATCTTTTTGGAGCTTGCAGTGAGTGAGATGTTAATAACAACGAGACAAAAGTGATATTAGTTACTCTGTGAAGGCTATGATTCGATGTGGATTAGCTCTAGAGATGATAGAGATATGATATGAATTATAGCAATTGAGTGTTGAATTATAATATACTATAATTATAATTATAAGATGAAATAGATGATATTTCAATGGAGAACTAATTCCTATATTCACCGTATGAAATTTTTAGTTTGAAAATCTAGACTAGTCTGAATATTCAGATTTAGTGTACTTCATATTATTTCAACAAGCACTAGTGTTCCTCAAATGTAAGTATATTCAGTACGTCATATACATCTATTGGACTTCTAGTACTACAAGAAATATAGTGCCTCCATATAAAATAACTCTTATCACTCTTTTTTACATCTGCGATTTCAAGGGGCATTCATGTACAGGTCAAGTGTGACAGATGTCCCCAAAAATTACAAATCTCCTTTATAAATTAAAATTAAAAAATTCTTTATATACTTGTGATTAATGAATGAAGATCTTCGAGGCCGTGGCCTCCTTAAAAGGACTGTCAACAACGGTATCTCATCCACTACAAATTGTTAGACCAAAACCGCTAACTGCCTAACTACTCCATATTGGATAACCAGTATACAAGTCATTATTTACTTCTCTCAAATATTCCGGATATACGGACTATCCGAATCTACTGACTTTACGAGCTATCTATATTATTATGATATCTGAGACTCTCGAATAACCCGAACATACAAGACTCTCAAATAAGCAAGACATACGAGACTCCCAAATAATCTAACTCTCCACTAGCATTGCTCTGAGTTAACTCATCTATTCAAGAAGAATACAGAATACAGGAACTACAACGAGATTGATAAAGATGTCACTCAACTGTAAATCGAGAAAACAAAACCTAAGAGGATGAACCACTTCAAGAGGAAGAACTAGAGAAGTAAGAATCAGAAAATTGCACATACTAAAGGTGTATAAAGTGAATGTCATGTTATACATGAATTTATATCATTTCTTCTTTCAACAGGAGATCTGCTGTAAATATATATATAATACTATAATTTGATGCAAATGTAACAATTGTACGAGCATGCATATTTCCAACATATACTTATATTTTTAAATACATAAATGTAAACAAAACATTAAACATATAAGATATATAATATTTACACGCTTTGAACGATTGTTAATAAAAATGCGAACCTCGCTTGACTTAACTATGAGTATTTTCACTTGGCTTCAGTAATACTTTGATGTGTGTAATAGTGTAGTAAGATAGTTAAACATACCATTTGTAAATATTTGTATATTGAACGGTTGTTAGTAAAATTCTTGTCTCACCCGACTTGACTTAACTATAAATGCATATCTAAGTTCACAAATTTTGCTTGTACAAGATTCAGAAAAGTTTTATGTTATTTTAAGTTTAAAGTCAAAAGTAACTTAGACTAGAAATAAACTTCAAGGTTAACACTCAAAAACATATTCAGTATGTATTAAAAACTTACTTTTACACCTGTCATAATTTCACCCACAATACTCAAAAGGATAATTGCGAGACTTAAAACACTCCCAAGGGAAGATTCGAAGATCAAAGGATGGAACTGAAAAACTCTGAACGAACTTGTTACTCTAGAATCGAATTAGAATCAATCTGAAACTTTCTGATCCACTGAAGTTCCCACAGATAAAAATGGCCTTCAAGCAGTATGTTCTAATCAACTTCTCATCGAACTCAACGAAAATTTCGAATATAGTTCCATGTTTACCCTTCAATCTCCCTGCCTAGCTTTGCCGTCCTGTCACGGAGTCACAAGGTCGAGACAATCGTAAGTCTAGAGTATGCTCTCTACGTTGGCAGACCAGATCAAAAAGTTCAATCAGACGAAATCATTCGACATCTTATTGAACGTTTGGAGATCACGAAGTTCACTCACCAAGTTCATCACTGTGTGAGCCCACAACTTGTGAAATTTCTACCTCACTATTGCTAAGTCAAGAGTCTAACGTTCTCACACGCACAGATATAGACACAGTGAGAAGAGAGACTAAAGGTACGCACCGAGCAGGATGTCACACACACTACTAGGACAAGGCAAAGACTGACAAAAGGAATGATTGTCCTAGAAGAGTCTGATTGCACTGTATCGGGAGAGGAACATATACACAGGCCTAGAAACATTGCTGCGGCAAAGTGAAACTCGGAAACTTACTTGAAGTCAAGAACTGACTCGAACTTCCTGTCGGAGTAGACTGTACAAATTCATACTTCTACGTTCTAAGTACACCTTACACCGTTAACACGATAAACTAAATGCCTTCAACAGAGGCTTTATTTTTCACTTTAATATCGTACTTCATATTCCTGCTTCTCCTTTCACATCTGCTTCTTGCTAACTTTCTAAATATCATCCAAATAATCCCAACTCTCTGTGCAAATGATAAACTACACTTCCTCTCGCACCATAACCTGGAGATAATCAGTCAAGTCTCTGTGAAACAGGTAAATGTACACAAAATCTCCTCTGCCTAAGTATCTTACACTGGGACATAGTCCTCAACCCAGCAAAATTCTGCTAAAACTCAATTCAGGCTTTGTATCGAGCACATGCAGTCCAGAGCTTCCATCACACTCCCGACCCACCTGCAAGGGCAGTAATACCGGTCAGAACTCCTTCGTCGATCTGCTAGCAAGCAGTAGTACACAGCGAGAGTTTTCTTCAATCGAATTCAACAGTCGGGAGTCAGGGAGTATATCTCCAGCAAAAAGCTACATGCCCCCATGCAAGCACCAATCCATTCGAGTATTAAAAGATCCGAAAGCTTCAAAAGAAACCAACACCAGAACTCATAAGCAGCAGCTGCAGACTGGCTGCACTTCCTCTCGCGCTTCTCGAAGCAGGACGTCCTAATCGGCAAGAATGCAGAAACCGACGTACCCATCAATGCCAGGGCTGTCTGGGCAGAACACCTTGCTCAGACCGGCTGATTTTGCGGCCTTTGCAGAAGTTGTTCCAATGCAAGCTGCAGCACCATTCCAAGGCCCTACCAACTCTACCCATGCCCTGGTAAGACATTCGCAGATACACTAGTGACCACTTGAATTCGCAAACGCGTCGAAACAAACTGGTATTTTTTCACAGAAAATCAGAATAATGTCATTTCACACAGCATGCGTTCGGCGTCCGTGTTAAGCTCTTGCGAGTCTTCAGATTTTCCTGTAGAATCAAAACATGGCTTCCCAAGGTTCACCTATGGAGGTCAATACAGCACCTGACCGCCGTCGGTGAGGCAAACGTTACAACAGGGGCAGCCAACGCAGCTGCTACTTTATCTGGATCAAGGGATTTGACACTTTCCTGGCAAGAGAAACGCGTGGAAGAAATCTAAGAAACTTGTCCAAGCAGGTCGTATAAGACACATCCTGGTGCAGGAAAACAGAGCATAACAGACCGTAAATCTAGCAACTATCTTGGAGAAGCTAAAGCTTCGGGATGTGTACCGTCGAGTAGGTGTTCAGACGCAAAACTTTGAAACCACGTTCACTCAAGCCACTTTCTGCTCCAACCAAATTTTGCCACAAGCCAATGACGAGCTTTTTCAGATGCGCGTCTCTAACAAATTACCCTTAAAATGTATGGCTCTCGAAGGTACAGTTTACCGCCATCAAGTGCACCATCTAGTAGAGGTTTACAAATCCCACAACCTGAATCTCTAGATAATATGAAGAGCCTGCGGAAGGAACACTCTGAACGGGGCTGATTTCAGCTGGTACAGTCAACGTCGACATACCGAGGTCACTGCCAGCTTTTGCCGATGAAGGATAAAGGATGCCGCCATTTCCATCCTCCTGCTTGGGCAACTCCACTGCCAAGACTTTTGCCGTTGCTGCTGAACACGAGAGTCGATCATTCGGTCTTCCATAGAGCCTTCCTTGCTCATAAAGGGATCCAAACATTACCAATTGCGGTCTAACCTCAAATAACGGAATGAGGCAGCGAAGGAGGACATAGGCATCACGCTGTCACAGGTCACTCAGGAAGTTTAACAGTAACAGTTGAACCTGACAGTAAGACAAACAAACCTTTGGAAGGAGTGAACGCCACGTTAATTCTATCTTCGTCATCTTTGATCTCATCAAATACCGCTCCTGTTCCAGATCCGACAACTGCAATTCGGACTTTGGGACAACCAGCAGCCCTGCAGCCATGAGAAAAATCTCAGCAAGACTTCAGTTACAATCCAGTACAAACCAGGAGAAACTTCAAGGGTTGTGATTTCGAACAAATACATATCATGAAGTGAACATCATACGAGCGGCACATCCATCTTAAGGGAGAGTTCGAAAGATACTTTCTATCCTTTTACACATTGTACAAGCTTACCAATGTGAACATGACAGTCCCTAAGAGTAGAAACTCGCACATACCTCCAGCCAGCAAGAAACACCATTGCAGCTTCAGGTGAGGTCACCACTATCCACTCGAATTCTGTATCTGTAAGTATGATCCACAAGTACAATCATGGTATACAGAGAACCCAAGCTACATCCCGTCCAAACAGCGATACCAATTTCCAAGTACTCTTTAAAGTGGGGAACCTTCAGACCAGTGTATCACCTTAACGCACTTGTAGCTCTAACGTCAGCTTATTGATTTCGATAACGAGTAGCAGAGTGGTAACGAACTTACACTATAACATTAAAAACACATATCATTATCCGCCGAAATCGAGAATGATGGACAAAAAAATGATTTTAAAATCTCCTTCAGAGACTGCGAATCCTTACCCAGAAGAGTCTGGGCGAGTTTGGAGTGATCTACGCCTTCTTTGTGCTCTATCAATGGAAGCTCTAAACAATTGACTCCGCGAGCACTCTGAAGACTTGCAAACAATAGAAAAAAGTGACTGAGTAAAGTGAAACTCCTTGGCTTTGACAAATAGTAGAACGCAAGCTTTGAGAGTATTTCTCACAGGAAGCGTACAGTGCTTGAGCACAAGAGTTACCTAGAACCACAAGAGAATGCCAAAAATCTGTTAGATGGGCCTAAAGCTTTTACAACGTGTGCTGAGCACAAATGCTATATAAAGCCTTCCTTATGGGATTTATATATCAGTCCTGCGTAGATTATGCTGAATCTATGACACGCACCGGGGACAGAGAAATAGATATTTAGAACAGCTTTTTAGAGTCGATCAGCACTTGCGAATCGAGGCAGCACTTCTATTAGAATCAGGAACTTCTATTCGATGTTGTTGCACTACAACAGAACTTTAAAAGAGTTCCAAGGAAAAATTACAAGAGCATTAATGAGCTTGCCATTCTTCCCCTGCTCCCGGGTGACCACCACAGTGGCATTATTTTTGCCTGCTGAAGCCGAGACATGGATATTCGTAGCCTTCACCAATAACGAAACTTGCTTTCTCTGCGGAACTCCCAAACCTGATTGCCATTTGAAATTCAAGGATGAACAATGAGAAACGTGGCCTTAAAATCTATAAATCGCCAGCAGAAAACAAATGAGTAATCAGATATCTGGGCAATCAAAGATCGATCGCAACCTGTTAAAGCGGCGGTGTCTCGTGTTAAAAATCTGAAATTCACTGCATTTTGCCCCTGCAACTCACGTGGCGACGACAAAAGAACCTGCACTCTTGACACTCCACAGCATCGAGTTCCAGCGGAAGCAGCCTTTGTCATCGTCACCATCTTCCTCACACAGAATCATGCACTGACTGCTTCAAAATCCTTCCTTACAGTGATGGGCCTTATCGGGGAGTGGATTCTTTCCAATACACTACGAGAGAAAACTGAATCCAGACAGAAAGGACATTCACGGTTTCCATCCGTCACTTTTGTGCGGAAGTCTATCCGTCCGTCAAGTCACTAATTCTTTTCGTACGGTATGATCTCTACGGTAGCTTAAGGTACTGTTCAGACAAGAATCAATACTTTATACATGAAACATTTGAGACTCTTTTCCACCGCTTTCCAACTCTTTAAATTGTTTCCACAGAATAACATGCATCCAAAGCATAACCAATGCCAGCAAAATAATAGTTAATTTGAAATAGGAAAAAGCATATTATATATTATCATTATCGGATTTCACCTCTTAAAGCCTCTCACCTCGAACTAAAAATCAAGGCAAAGAAAACTGTCGAAAATTTATGATTTTGGGAAAACCTCATAGTACTTTAAGAGAGAAATTTAAAGATTTTATAAATTGTGTACGTCGGCACAGTAGTATAATAGGAGATATTATAATATGTGTTTAATGTGTTATATAGAATTAACTTGTGACAAGCAGTGTGATGATAGAGTTCCATATGAATACCCAAATCAAATCTCCCATTAACATGCTCTTCCAAAGCTATTTTCTTATCTTGAACTATGAGGTAGAAGTCACAAGCGTAGCTCACTACACAATCATACTGGATTTGCATTCTTAGGCTTTCTTGTCCATAGGTGTTTTAGTAAAACTATCATTGTACAAAGTATCCAATTTTCCACCTGAAGCAGTGAAATCTAGCACTCTTTTGTGATGATATTCTTGGTGCAAGAGCTTCAGATCATTTAAACAAATGCCACAAAAATGAAGATGGGAACATGAAGATGTCAAGTGAAAATGATAATTTTTATTGTTGTATGAAATAATTATAGAAAGATCGATACTTTTAGGAAGACAAGAAGAGAGAACGAGTAGACAAGGAAGTAAACAAGAATGAGATGAAAGATGTAATAAGTAGAGCTCTACTTATCGACTAGAGGTGAAAATTGATTTAATAGAAGTCTTTGTATAACAATCAATTACGGCTAAGTCGGCCTGAGAATACATACAATAAAAGAATACTTCTATTAATAGAAAGATCAAAAGTCCGTCGAAAACTTTCAGAAGGAATTTGAGGATCCAAACGATGTTTTTTTGACCCGAAAATGGACCGCTAGAGGCAAGACTTAAGACATGATGTCCTGGTTTGTACTCTTCAAGAAATTTTCAACGAGTTTTTATTTGGCTCATTCTGAGTCCTCTAGATGCTGTTTTGAAGTTTCGGATCTAAAGTTGCATGTAAACCACGTCAGCGATCTGTGTGCTCACTTTGAGAGATCAGTATTGATCTGAATCTTATCCTGTACTCCTCCTATCACTATATAAAGTATGAGAATGCACCTCCAAGGGCATTCGAGTTTGAGTTCACTCTAGAGCTTCGTCTTACAAGAGAGGCTTCGCCTCTCCATGTATATATAATGGAGTGAGTACAAGAAAAACTTTAATGGTGGGTTAGTCCTCTAACTAACTATACGTAACAATCTTAACTACTCCGGCTGCTATTAACTGTCAGTCTACTAGAGCTTGTGACTATATCAACACTTCCTTTCAAGCTCAACTCTACATCATGTACTCCCAGACAATGAAGTAAACATGAATGAGATGAGAGAGGCTTCGCCTCTCATGTATATATATAGTGGAGTGAGTACAAGAAAAACTTTAAGGGTGGGTTAGCCCTCTAACTAACTGTACGTAACAACCTTAACTACTCCGGCTGCTATTAACCGTCAATCTACTAGAGCTTGTGACTATATCAACACTTCTTTTCAAGCTCAACTCTACATCATGTACTCCCAGACAATGAAGTAAACAGGAATGAGATGAGAGAGGCTTCGCCTCTCCATGTATATATAGTGGAGTGAGTACAAGAAAAACTTTAAGGGTGGGTTAGCCCTCTAACTAACTGTACATAACAACCTTAACCACTCCGGCTGCTATTAACCATCAATCTACTAGAGCTTGGTACTATATCAACACTCCCTTTCAAGCTCAACTCTACATCATGTACTCTTGGACAATATCTGAAAGCATCTAAGAATTTTCTAGATCTAACTCGTTCCTCTCTTTTTTTCCGGTTTTCAAAACTACTCCATCTGTTCTCGCTGCTTTCTTTTTCTTTCGGTTTCCACAACAACTCCATCCGTTCTCGCTCATTCCTTTTTCTTTTCTGGTTTTCACAACTCCATTCGTTCTCGCTGCTTCTTTTTTCTTCCGGTTTTCACAACAACTCCATCTGTTCTCGCTGCTTCCTTTCTCTTTCAGGTTTTCACCATTACTTAATCCGTCCGTTTCGCTGCACGACAGAACAATTCTCTCTTTCTTTTCTGGTTTTCACAATCGAAGTATAGCTATGCTACCGAATAGCAATAACTGGTTAGAAAATCTGCTTTCCGTCTCAAGGAAACCACTTGTAAGCTCATTTGCTAGAAAAATCTGCTTTCCGTCCCAAGGAAACCACTTGTAAGCTCATTTGCGTTATTCCTCCGCTGCGGAGGCGAAGGCGTAGGAAATTTTGCATCTATAGTACCTCACCAGAGCAAAGAAGGGCTTCATGTGTATCTCTCTAAAGTCTAAAAATGGCTCGACTCCTCCTGTGGGAAAATCACAAGCATTTATTTGGCATGTGCGATCGTACAATTTTGCTTGATTCCGGTTTATGTTTTTCCTTTTCCTTTCGTTTGTTAGCTCATTGTGGAGACGATGTCAGGGCTGAACCCCGCGTACCATGTATCCTCAATCCAGTGAGAAACCGGTACTAATAATTCTACCAACCTCGGCAGACTGTCCACGTTGATTGTGGGACAACAGGAACCCACGTTCAATAAGCATCCCCAACTGCCTTGTACAAGCACGCACAGGTGCGCTGCCTGGTAAACAATGGCTGGTAAACATCATTGGATGGCGGGATTATAGGACTAATAGATTGCTACCTGCCGCTAATATTAATTGACAGAAAACAATGGCTGGCAAGCGGCCCAGCGGTTCGATCATTAAGGGCGGGGGGCGTTATTTTGGTCAACTTGGAATGCATTAGCGGCGTTCTTCTTTAAACGCACGTCGTTTGCTTCTCGCGTTGGCTTCTTGGGCGGGACGTGTGGCCGTGACCTCCTTTGCTTGCCGCTATTAGTATCATACAGTCTTAAACTTGCCTCATTTTTTAAGCTTGTGGGCCTTAAATTTCAGGAGCGGGACATGGCGGCGTCGTTGTTCTTCAAACATGGACCCTACGTTAATGTCCTTCGTTAACGTGAACGTCCTCTTTCCTCGTCTTCGCTTCTTCGCCGGGACGGCTTGCGATCTCCTTTGCTTACCGCTCGTTCATGCGCTCGATTGCTTTCTTTCTTTCTCTTTTGCTATCGTTGTCGATACCGATACGGACAGGAGTTCTCGCCTTGCAAACCAAGAGCCTAAAACCTCGTTCGTTTCGTCGTCGGTCCTTCTTCTTGTTCTTGGCTTCTCTTCTTTGTCTATTCGTGATCGTGGACGATGACCGTCATTTTTTCTTCATTTTCCTCTACGTTTCTTTTCCCTGTAATGTTATTTGTTTCCTTATTTCGGCTCGTAGAGGATGAAGTGGGCCAACGGATCGTGCGAGCAGCTGGATCTGTTGTTCTCGTCGTCTACGGCAGTCACTGTCCGACGTCTATCCGTCATTTGTTTCGCCACGACCGCAACCCGAACGATTTCTTGTCGTTGGTGGAAATCGAGATGGTCACAACTGCCTAGACATGGTCCGATATGACGAGCTGTTGCTGATCTTGCAAGACACAGAGGATGCCGATAGGGGGATTCGTCTACGCGTTAGCGCCTTCAAATTCAGGAGATAAGTTCTCTTCCTTCCTGTGCCTATTTTTTCTATGCTCTGTGGAAGTATGTCGGAAGTTGTTGCTGTTGACCCTCCAATGTTATCGATCCAGCCGATGATGATCTTGTTGATGACGAGCATTTGAGTATTCCGTCTACTCCTGTTCTGCGACTTGCTTCCGGTGCCTAACTTGTTTCTTCTCCACTGAACTGTCATTCCGCTGCCAGTCCTCCTCAGGACCTGCAGGAGCAGAGTTTCGACAGTTTCCAGACTATCTGCTCTCACTCCCCGCCTTGTCCCTAGATCGTTTTCGGATATCTGTCAGTTTACCCCCATATCCTGTTTATTGCAAATCTATTTTGTCTTTCTCCGATATAGACCTCTACAGATATAAGTCATATATTTATCTTGATTTTCATTACTGTTGTGTCCCACCCAAATTCTTGCTTCCTTCCCTCGATTATGTTCTGATTTGTAACTCCTTCTCGCTACCTAAATCTTGCCTCCAAGCAGTGGTCGGTCCTTTCCATTATATTGACACAGAAGGTGCTTGGATTCTGCTGCAGGATTGTAAGTCCAACTTATTTTCTTATCCGAAATTCTTTCAGTTTGTTAGCGATCCTCGACTTCTCAAACCTACTGTTCTTGCTGTGTATCGTTTGAAATGTGTCCATTGCGTTTGTCAGGACATAGATCCGAAACTGTTTAGATTTGTCTGTAAACACTTTCGTTTCAGACATGCTATTCAGACGAGCAGCGAGAGCACGTCGTCAGACAGTGCCACCTCTCAGGACGAGAACACGTCGGGTGTCCATCCCAAACGACTTGAGCTCTGTGTTACAATAAATTGCATGGAGCTGACCTCGATGTGGATAAGTGTTGGCCCCTTCTTTGTCGATTTCTTGCGGATGACTGCCATAGCGGTTTGCTTTCCGTGGAAAGAGGGGGAAGTCTTTTGCATCTGCATATACAGGGTGTACTTTGTCTTCAAGGTACCAATGCTTTACAGGTGAAGCAAAGTTTGCTCGCTGTTCTTGGCTGGAAAGGTCTGGAGGGGCCTGTAGGGGGGGGGGGAGTTTGTGTGAAAGCTTTGACAAACCGGAGACAAGGCTGAGGCTCACCATAAGTCGACGATGAAGATTATTACTAACAGCATGTTTGAGGATGGTGAACAGTTCTTTACCTTGTTCGGTGCCGCAGATACTAAAAACCGTGTCGAATTGAACTACAACAACATTCTCCAGCGCGCTTTGCAGTTTAATAAATACAGGAGCAGACATCCATTGAGTTTCACTTTGAGAACCTGTCTTAGATCGATGATTAGATTCGATAAGTACAGTCCTTCCTGCAGATGGCTAATGACTTGTGGAATCCAGAAAACTAGAAGTGACTCTCTCTGGAAGGCAATCGTCCGTCCCGAAACAGTGACTATAGCGGATATCGACAATGTTTTTTTTGCCCAAACAAGAGCTCGATACTTTACGGTTGAACAACCTGATGCTGACCTTGTCGATAAGGAGGAGGAGTATATTCTAGCAGCCTCTCATTGTGTCGAAAGAACCAACTTTCATGAAGTGCACGCCTTGCTTGAATACATGCACGTTTGCAGTGCTTTGGACCGTAACCTTGTGGCAAATAGGACCTATGAAGATAATTTGTGTACAATCTTCTGTAATCCGTTCCAAGGCATCGTTCTGCATGAGTCCTCCCACTGCTGATCCTTTGTTTGTTGCGTGGCCCATGAAGCTCACCTGAAGAGAGGCGAGACTATATCGAGAGCAGAGGATAGCTGACTTCTGTCGCAGTCCTCTGTGTTTTCCATTTGCTGCCAGGACTGTGTTTTCTCTTCGCTGCCGGTCTCTGCCCGCAGTTTCTCATTGTACTTTACGTTTTCGTTCTTCTGTTTACACTTTAAACGCTATGTATAATTCTCTCTTTGTAGCGTGGCCCAGGAACCTGATCTGAAGAGGCGACGACAGTACACCGACAGCAGTACACCTACAGCAGAGGAACGTTGTCGTGTCGTGGACCGGCTCCTACATGGGAATTCAAACTTCGATGCTTGTCGCTCCAAAGACACTCATGAGAAGACAAGCTAGGCCCCAGCTTACGGATTTTGGCACAATCTCAGATCTCCATTTTCATCGCATAGATGGGTAGAGCTCCTTGTCAGCTTTCCATAGGCATCTTGTCTACTTCGTTTGGGCGCCTAGTGGAGAAGTTACAAGACTCGAAAGATGGAGAAAATAAGCTAGGCCCCAGCTTACGGGTTTTTGGCACCACTTCGGATCTTCGTTTTTATCGCACCAATGGATAGAGCTCCTTGTCATCATTCCATAAGCACTTTGTCTACTTCGTTTGGACGCATAGTGAAGAAGTTACAGGACTCGAAAGATGGAGAAAACAAGCTAGGCCCCAGCTTACGAGCTTTTGGCGCAACTTCGGATCTTTACTTTTATCGCATAGATGGATAGAGCTCGTTGTCAGCTTTCCATGGGCATCTTGTTTATTTCGTTTGGACATCCAGAGAAGAAGTTATGCGATTCGAAAAAGGACAAAATCAAGCTAGGCCCCTAGTTACTTGCTGACTGGGTATTTAGGGCTTCAGGCGTTATATCAAAGACGCAAGGGGCCTGCTTCTTTTTATTGAGGGTTGAACTTCGTACGTACAGACTGTTGCAAGGGGGTTGCTTAAGGGACTTGCTTGTTCCTGCGACCTATCGATGGATGTTTTGGAGAATTGGGAAGTCCAATACACGCGCGCAAGGTGTCATCGGGTTCAGATCTGTGCAGGCTACGCACAGGTTAAGACGGTTCTTAAAGAGACGGATCGAGGGTTGTGTTCTGGGAGAAATTGAGACGCAGGAAGCAGATTTGAAATTTTCAGTTACCTGTGAAGGAGAGTTGGACCGTTCGGGCCGTTCCGGGGTCCAAACTTGCTGTCCTTGGATCCATCAGGATCAGAACAACGAGTTCTTCAGGAAATTGAAGACGATACAAAGTTTCATCGGGCGGTTTGAGAGTTGTGAGAGAAATTGGCTCGCAGGGAAGCGCTTGTGTCAGATTTTCATCGCCTGCGACATGAGATTGGATTGTTCTTCGCGATCGGTGAGCCAAGCTCTTCGTTCTTGGTGCCTACGCTATCAGGGAGTCCTCATGTACGCATAGGAGAAGACTGTAAGTGAATTGGATTGTTGGTTTGGGTGTGGTGAGCGAATTTGAGCCGCAGGGAGCCGATTTACGTCAGTTTTTTGCAACCTGCGACCAAATTTCTCGAGTGGTTTTACAAAGGGAACTCCAAATGGCTTGTTTGGAGTCTTGTTGGGTTCAGGGTAGCCAGATCTACCTACTAGCGAAGACGGATATCAGTTTAGACGATCCGTTTGTGCGGTGTGAGCGGTTTTAAGCTGCAGGGAGGAGTTTTGAAGGTTCGGTCACCTGCGACCGAAAATTGACGATATCTCGACTATCGGGAGTCGGATCTGAAGGTTTTTTGAGCCAACGGAGTCAGGGAAGGAGACCCTATCAACATTTGAAGATCGTTTGGCGAAAGGAGAAAGTTCCCAGATAGGTCTTTTTCGATTCCTTCGCTACAGGTTTCGTCCTTTTGAGTTCGTTAAGGACTTAGTTGGTTGTGTATGGCTTGTGGCAGCTAGCTTTAGTCAAGAGCTAGTGTGTGGATGTGGTTTGGACTTGGGTTTGGATCGTGTGATACTGTTGTGGCTCTGGTTGTTAGCAAAGAGAAGTTTCTCTTGCTTTGAGCTAAGCTTTGGCGATTTCAGGCTAGGGTTGCGATTCAGGGGTTTGTTTTAGGGCTTCTGAAGTAGGTTACAGACCGCTCTGGTCTGCTCCTCAGTTTTGTGCTGTAAGGAGAAAGAAACGGCAGTGTACATACATTTGGAGTGGTATATATTGCGCGTTCGTTTTCGTGGTTGTTCTTCTCTGTCTTGTCTCTGTTTGGCACACAACATCTCCACAGCCAGGAACCTCGCGTTTTCCTGGACATCCTTCACGCAAAATATCCGACATGATACGGTGGTGAACTCGACGTGAAGGTCTGGGGTGGAGATTTCTTCTGTGTGTGAACTTTGAAGAAGAGATTGGCAGTCATGAGTGGGGATGGGAAAGGTGATGGAGATGGAGCTAGTGGTTCAAGTGGGTTACCGAAGGTGCAGTTGGATCCGGCGACTGCATCGATGTTCCAAGCTTTCACTATGTTCTTACGGCAGCAACAGTCTGATGAGCGGAAGGAAGCTTTGGCAACAAAGGCGCTACAAGCGGTGGTCAGCAGGATTGACCAGTTTGATGGAAGAGATGTCTCAAGGTATCTGAGACATTATGTGAAGGAGATGGAGCTGAATCGGGTCTCAGAAGATGAGATGATTGAGACGTTTGAGTTGGCAGCAGCTCCAGAGATTAGGGATCATGTTAAAATGCTAACGAAGCATTTTAACAAGGATTGGGAGACTTTTGCTCGTGCCTTGATGGATGAGTACTTCTTGGAGGACTCTGATCGAGTCACCAAGAAGTCATTTTTGGAGTGGGTTGAGCAGCCAAGGAAGGGTTTACAAGCTACTCAGCTGCTCAGAGAGTTTGAGAATCAGTTTTTACGGCTGACCAGGATGGAGAAGTTGACGTTGTAGTCCAACAAGACAGAGCTATTTCTTCGGGCTGCAGATGAGAAGTTGCAGGAGAAGCTAGAGGTACTTCTGGAAGACCGGGAGGAGGACGATGGATTGACCAGCAGCTGGAAGAAGGTTGAAGAAGCTGTTGGTCTGCTTACCAAGAGGGAGTGGAGACGAGAGAAAGTTCCTGTTAGGAGACTGGCGCCAACACCTACAGCTGTAACACCTGTTCCTGTAGTCCGACCAGTTCTTGTTGCTAGACAAGTAGTATCAGTTGCTCCAGCTGTTCTTGTTGTTCCGGTTGTTCAGGCACCCATGGTATCTCCGAAGAAGGATGACTCAAACCTTGAGGAGATATTGCGTGGAATGCGAGATCTGCAGATCAAGCTCACCAGATTGGAAGAGAAGAGATCTACAAGCGGAGTAAGACCGGTTGAGAAGCAAGGCTGGATCCAGCGATGTATCTGGTGCGATGGTACTGATCATCCGCGCAGAGATTACAAGGAGTTCACAGATATTCTGCAGCAAGGAGTGATCTTCTGGAAGGATGGGAAGGTAGCGTTGAGGGATACTGGTGCACTTCTTCAGACCAACTTTGGTAGAGGAGGGATGAAGAAGTTGGTTGAGGACCACCTATCGGCGCAAGCAGTCGCAATCGTGGAAGCTGAAACTTATGGCACAAGGGTTGAGGATCAAGCTGAGAGGAGTTTCAACAAGCAAGTTGAGCCAAGTGAGTTGTGATCATCTGCCATCTCCATGAAACAGAAAGGGAAGATGGCACGTGAGACGTTGCAGAGGACAACTGCTACGATCAGAAGGGATACTGGATGGGAGGATCCGATAGAAGCTCTATCGGTGCATGCTTACATCGCCAAGAACCAACACGAAGCGCTGTTGGAAGAGAAGAGAAGGCGAGATTCAGAGGATTCAGGAGAAGGGACTTCTTCAAAGAGACAGACTCGAGGAGAGAAGATTCACCAAGAGGTTCGGGATGCAGGAGCTCAAGACCTACCGATGGACGATGCTCCTTCTCCATCGAAGGAAAAATCTCAGAAGGAGAAGAGTAAGCCGGCTGCATACAAGCTACAGTCGGATATCGAGGCGTCAACAGACTTGAAGGGAGTCTTGGAAGATCGCATTCTGAATGCGAAGGTGGAGTTTACTTTGAGAGAAGTGTTAGGCATCGCCAAGCGTGAGTTTCATGATGTCATCATCGATGTCATCAAATGGAAACGACAGATTACGGGTGAGACTGGTTTATCGCATACATTGGATACTATGATGTCTGTGGATGAGGAGAGAGAGCTTGCAAGGTGCAGTGTCTATTCTCCAGAGAAAGAAAGAGATCAAAGACGTAGGGTGCATTTTGAAGATGAAGAGGAGGATGGGAAGCGGAGCTCAAGTCATTACAGCCACAACCACTGGGCTCGAGCTACGACGGAGACGTTGGTGAGGATCGAGGACTTGGATGAGCCGGTGGTTGCTCTTATCGATCATGGATCAGAAATCAACATCATGTCGAAGGAGCTATACAAGAGGAAGAAGTGACCGATCGACACAGAGCATGGATGGGTCATAAGAGCAGCCAACAACACGAGAGGAGACTTGTATGGAGCTTGTCCAGACATCAGAGTGCACGTAGGTGATGTTGCTATCGAGCAAAACTTCTTTGTTCAGGAAGCAACATCATACCCACTCATTCTGGGCCAACCTTTCATCATAGCAATCCGGATGGAGATAAAGGTACTGGACGACGAATCTGCGTATGCTAGGATCCGAAGTCAAGATGGGAAGAGAGCGGTACAGTTCTTGACTGTACCGTCCAACCACGAGCGCAACCGAGATCGTTTGAGGGAGAAGCCGCTTCCAAGGGTGAGTGAAGAGTTCAAGGATTTTCGTAGAGTACCACTATAGAGCGGGATTGTGGTGGTGCGCAAGAGAAGGTACTCTCGCTTGATGGAGATAGTGCCTTTTGTACAGGGTTTATTGGATTTTTAGAGTGTGGGATTGCTGTCTACAAGAAGATAGAAGAGCTAAGAACAAAAGAACAAAAACATTTGCGTGGTGTTGAGTTGATGTTGAAAGAGTTGGGTGAGCTAGAAGGGGATGAATGGATTTCTGGTGTTTATGAAGAGGATGGGTTGGAAGATCCCTTGCGAGAGATCATGTCTATTGGATGGGAGGATATGGATAAGGTCGTGCAGATTCATTCAAGGGAGGTCTATTCGGTGATCGAATCATTCCGTGCACCGGAGGTTCGGGTTGAGACAAGGTACAAGACAGTGGATAGGAAAGTAAAGCCAGTTGCTGGTCCTTTGCCGGAAGACACCAACCAACAGATGAATCGAGCTTCAAAGGAGAAGAGTTTGAGAGATCCTGCAATGATAGGACACAAGTTCACGGAGAAGACCCTTGAAGAACTGAAGATTGGATCTGATGGGTCTCTTCTACCAGAAGAGAGGATGTGCTTCAAGGAGATGCTTTCAAGACATGAGAAAGCATTTGCTTTTGAGCCACTTGAGATTGGATGTGTAGATCCGTACGTTGTTACCCCGATGGTTATCTTCACGGTACCGCATGTGCCATGGAACCTGAGACCAATTCCAGTACGGCGGGCTCACTTGCCCAAACTAGTGGAGTTGCTGAAGGAGAAGATGCGGATGAAGATCTTGGAGCCGTCGTTTGCACCATATTCAAGCAGATGGTTTACAATACCAAAGAAGAATGGGTCGCTGCGGTTCATCCAAGACATGCAGCCGGTGAACGCAATAACAATCAGAAATGCTAGGGTGGGACCGATTGTGGATGAGTTTGCAGAAGCGTTTGCAGGAAGAGCGATTTACTCAATGGGAGATCTTTACTCGGGGTATGATCAGTTTCAACTAGCGGAGGAGAGCAAAAGCTTCACGACAATGAGGACACCTTTGGGTTTGGTTAGGATGTGTACCTTACCACAGGGAGCTACCAACTCGGTAGCACACATGATGAACGGGATGAATCGAGTTCTAAGGGACTTCATCCCCGAAAAGACGATGCCGTTCTTGGATGACATCCCCATCAAAGGATGTGTGGAAGATGAGAAGGATGAAGCATTAGATCAGAGGGGGTGTCGGCGATACGTCACTGATCACATCGCAGACTGTGAGAAGATCTTATCTCGACTTGAGGAAGTTCATCTTACGCTGTCAGGTGCGAAGTCTACATTTGGGGTTAGAGAGGTTTTGATCGTTGGTCATTTGTGTGGATCGTTTGGTCGGAAATCAGATCCGAACAAGGTGGATGCGATTGGAAGGATGAAGGAGGTTTGCAACTCGTTGACAGAAGTAAGAAGATTTTTGGGTGCTTGTGTATTCTACCGCATTTGGATTCCTCATTATGCGCATGTGGCGGATCCGTTGTATGGATTGTTACGTAAGGGTCATAAGTTCAGATGGGAGGAAGAGCATACTGATGCAGTAAGGAAGCTGAAGTCCTTACTATCATCTCCTCCAGTTCTAGGAAGGATTGATTACAAGGGTGCTAGGCCGGTGGTTCTTACAGTGGATACAAGTCCAGTTGCAATTGGATGGGCAGTCGGACAGGATGATGAGGATGGAGACAGGTTTGCGGTTAGGTTCGGAGCGAAGGTGTTAAGTCCTCGACAACGTGCTTACCCGCAAGTGAAGAGAGAACTGTGGGGTATTGTTTCAGCTATGAAACTGAGAAAGAGTATTTGATTGGAGCAGTAGTGGTGGTTGAAACTGATTGCTTGCCGTTGTTAGGGATGATCATGAATTGTTCAACTCCTGATATTGCGATGTTACGATGGATCGCATATATCAAGTCGTTGAACCCGAAGTTTAGACATATCACAGGGAAAGATAATCCGATGACGGATATGTTATCTCGAGCTCGGTATGATGGGGAGGATGAGATGGTAGAAGACATTGACGACGTGGGTACAGAGTTCTATTCGATTGCACAGACAGGAAGGGAAGATGAGTTGTTTGTTGAAGGGTTGTATGATGGTGATTTACTTGATATCGGGAGGTACCTTAGTACGATGGTTAAGCAGACAGGTTGGACGGATGAGAGGTTTCGGAGAGTTCGAAGGAAGGCCTACAACTTCATGTTGCAGGATGGGTTTCTTTGGAAGCGACCGAAGCAGAAAGGTGGGGTACCACTACGGGTGATTTGCAACAAGGAAGATCAGCAGAAGTTGCTCAAGGCGTTCCATGAGAGTCTTTGGGCTGGACATCGAGGAATTTGGGCCACTTTTACCAAGATAAAAGAGAGGTATTGGTGGAAAAACATGTCTAGGGATGTTGTATCTTTTGTGGAGTCTTGTTTGACATGTCAGATGTATTCGAATATCCGACATCATGACGGATTACATCCGACTTATCCGTTGGTGATCCACTTCAAGTGGGTGGTAGACTTGGTGATTATGCCGGTTGGATTATGACAGATGAGATACTTGGTACTTGCTAGAGAGGATCTTTCAAATCAAGTCGAGGGTAGGGCGCTTCGGACGAAGACAACTGAAGGGGTATGTAGATTTCTCTTGGAAGAGATTGTTTGTCTGTATGGATGTGTGGGAAAGATCACTGCAGATCGGGGAGAGTTAGATGCACACGAGACTCGTGAATTCTTTGCAAGGTGTGGGGTGAGGTTGTCACTGACAACTGCTTACAACCCCGAAGAGAATGCCAAGAGCGAACGTGGTCATCCACCCATTGTGAAGGCTTTGGTGAAGGCTTGCAACGGAAGGGTGCGCGAGTGGCCTCGACTCTTACCATTTGCGTTATGAGCAGATAGAACGACGTACAGCTCGGTGACAGGTTACATGCCGGTGGAACTCATCACAGGTCAGAAGCCTATCATGCCGATTGAAGAACACGTTCTGACATGGAGTGTGTTACCTTGGGAGGACAATTTGACTAGAGAAGAGCTTCTTGCTATTCGAATTAGGCAGTTAGAGAGAAGACCAGAGGATATCCAAATTGCTTTGGATAGGCTGCGAGAAGCACGGTTGAAGAACAAGGTCAGATTTGATCAGCGACATCGTTTGAGACCCAGGGAAATCAAAAAAGGTGATTGGATGTTAGTCTATGACAACAGTCTAGACAACCAGCATAGTGCACTCCGGAAGTTTTCCAGAAGATGGTTTGGTCCGTATGTGGTGAAGAAGGTTCATGACAACGCAACTTACGCCCTGCAAGAGTTGGATGGAACGAGCTTGAAGATACCAGTGGCAGGTAAACGTGTCAAGATTTTCAAAAAGAGAGATGAGGAGGTCGAGCTAGCAGATATCTTGACGGAGTTTCAGTTTGAGGATGAGGATTATGCAGAAGATCTTGAAGGTGAGGTTGGTTACGACGGGAAGTAGGACGATAAGCCGGTCCACTCCTTGGTTGGTATCTCTGGTGCATACCGGAGGATGCACATGTTCAGAGGGGGTGGATGTCGTGTCGTGGACCGGCTCCTACCTGAAATTCAAACTTCGATGCTTGTCGCTCCAAAGACACTCATGAGAAGACAAGCTAGGCCTCAGCTTACGGATTTTGGCACAATCTCAGATCTCCATTTTCATCGCATAGATGGGTAGAGCTCCTTGTCAGCTTTTCATAGGCATCTTGTCTACTTCGTTTGGGCGCCTAGTGGAGAAGTTACAAGACTCGAAAGATGGAGAAAATAAGCTAAGCCCCAGCTTACGGATTTTTGGCACCACTTCGGATCTTCGTTTTTATCGCACCAGTGGATAGAGCTCCTTGTCAGCATTCCATAGGCACTTTGTCTACTTCGTTTGGACGCATAGTGAAGAAGTTACAAGACTCGAAAGATGGAGAAAACAAGCTAGGCCCCAGCTTACGAGCTTTTGACGCAACTTCGGATCTTTACTTTTATCGCATAGATGGATAGAGCTCATTGTCAGCTTTCCATGGGCATCTTGTTTATTTCGTTTGGACATCCAGAGAAGAAGTTATGCGATTCAAAAAAAGGCAAAATCAAGCTAGGCTCCTAGTTACTTGCTGACTGGGTATTTAAGGCTTCAGGCGTTATATCAAAGACGCAAGGGGCCTGCTTCTTTTTATTGAGGGTTGACCTTCGTACGTACAGACTGTTGCAAGGGGGCTGCTTAAGGGACTTGCTTGTTCCTACGACCTGTCGGTGGATGTTTTGGAGAATTGGGAAGTCCAATACACGCGCGCAAGGTGTCATCGGGTTCAGATCTGTGCAGGCTACGCATAGGTTAAGACGGTTCTTGAAGAGACGGATCGAGGGTTCTGTTCTGGGAGAAATTGAGACGCAGGAAGCAGATTTGGGGTTTTCAGTTACCTGTGAAGGAGAGTTGGACCGTTCGGGCCGTTCTTGAGTCTAAACTTGCTGTCCTTGGATCCATCGGGATCAGAACAACGAGTTCTTCAGGAAATTGAAGACGATACAAAGTTTCATCGGGCGGTTTGAGAGTTGTGAGAGAAATTGGCTCGCAGGGAAGCGCTTGCGTCAAGTTTTCATCGCCTGCGACTTGAGATTGGATTGTTCTTCGCGATCGGTGAGCCAAGCTCTTCGTTCTTGGTGCCTACGCTATCAGGGAGTCCTCATGTACGCATAGGAGAAGACTGTAAGTGAATTGGATTGTTGGGGTGGGTGTGGTGAGCGAATTTGAGCCGCATGGAGCTGATTTACGTCAGTTTTTTGCAACCTGCGACCAAATTTCTCGAGTGGTTTTGCAAGGGGAACTCCAAACGGCTTGTTTGGAGTCTTGTTGGGTTCAAGATAGCCAGATCTACCTACCAGCGAAGACGGATATCAGTTTAGACGATCCGTTTGTGCGGTGTGAGCGGTTTTAAACTGCAGGGAGGAGTTTTGAAGGTTCGGTCACCTCCGACCGAAAATTGGCGATATCTCGATTATCGGGAGTCGGATCTGAAGGTTTTTTGAGCCAACGGAGTCAGGGAAGGAGACCCTATCAACATTTGAAGATCGTTTGACGAAAGGAGAAAGTTCCCAGATAGGTCTTTTTCGGTTCCTTCGCTACAGGTTTCGTCCTTTTGAGTTCGTTAAGGACTTAGTTGGTTGTGTATGGCTTGTGGTAGCTAGCTTTAGTCAAGAGCTAGTGTGTGGATGTGGTTTGGACTTGGGTTTGGATCGCGTGATACTGTTGTGGCTCTGGTTGTTAGCAAAGAGAAGTTTCTCTTGCTTTGAGCTACACTTTGACGATTTCAGGCTAGGGTTGCGATTCAGGGGTTTGTTTTAGGGCTTCTGAAGTAGGTTACAGACCGCTCTGGTCTGTTCCTCAGTTTTGTGCTGTTAGGAGAAAGAAACGGCAGTGTACATACATTTGGAGTGGTATATATTGCGTGTTCGTTTTCGTGGTTGTTCTTCTCTATCTTGTCTCTGTTTGGCACACAACATCTCCACAGCCAGGAACCTCGCGTTTTCCTGGACATCCTTCACGCAAAATATCCGACACGATAACGTTTCTTGAGGAGACACTACACCGACAGCCAGACATATTGACGACTAGTTTGGGCGGTCCCTGCTCGCAATCACCCGTGTTTTTCATTCGGTGCCAGGAGTCCCTAAGCGCAATTTATGTTTTGTGTTCGCTGCCAGTCCCCGCTCGCAGTTTCTTAGTGTATATACTTGACGCTCTGAAAAGTGCAGCGAAGGGGTAGAGTTGAAACGGTTTATATAATACACGACTGTGAGGACTATAGCTTTGATAATACATAAGGCAGTGCAGGTTCATTTTTAATACATAAGACACTGCAGGTTCAATTTGCGTTAGCTTTTCTTGCTGTCCACTTCGGACTACCATCGTCACTGCAGAACTGCAGTGTATATACCCCACATAACAAAGTTGTCCACAGTGTGGGACTACAGTCACAAGTCCAGAATTTTCAAACATAATAAATATCCAACTTTACTTCTCTTGTCGAAAACGTTTCAGCATATGAGTTTATGTCCTACCGATATGAATGGATGGAATGGATGGAAACAATAAGAATATAAACCCGCAGTTTCTTTCGACCTTAAAAACCAGAGGAGTAGAGAAGCCACATAAAACGAACAGAAGAAGAAACTAAGTTTTTCCCCTGAACCGTAATGAAGGAAGACACTAACAGTTCGTAATGATTATTCCAGAACGACGCTGTCGGAGCCTTGGCAGCAGGCTAAAACAAAGAATTTAACACGCTAGCGCGGAGAAGATAAATGACAAAAAAATGCAACCAGCGATACTTGTTTGTTTTCTTGCGCATCCAACCTTCGATGTACATGGGTGAATATACATACAATGACTGACCTTACCGTGAGATTCAAGCAGTAATTTACTTGATCCACCCCCCAGAAAGAATCACGGACTTGATCCACCCCCTCTTAACGATGCCCTTCTTGATCGACCCCCAAACTGGGTACCGCCCGTTTTCTAAGTTACCTTGCCACATCAGACATACAGTCGGAATAAAGCCCCACTAAAGTGAACGCCTCCGGAAGGCAGGCATATCTCTCCCGGACGTACTGCCTAATCGTCAACGTCAGAAGGGGCCGGTATGTAAGAAGACCCCATGAGCTCTACGAACGAATTCACCCAAAATTCTTCGACTGCTCTCATGTGATTCGCACTCTCTTTCGTCCTCATCGCTCGACGTTTCGCTCTCACTCGAATCATCCACAGAGACCTCACTTTCTGCCTGTATCCTTGCTCCTTGTTCACATTCTGAAAGCATCTCCTCCTGTCGCTCAGCTCCACTGGACTTGCCTTCAGCTGATACTCGAGCACTAAGCTGCATATAGCACAGAAGGACTCACAACTCACAAGTACCAATATGATTGCCTTTATGAGGATTGATTTCAGCGACTCGAGCTCTCACTCTCTGGGTGTCTTCCCTTTCCCACCTGCGTGGTCTCCAGAGTCGCGCTCGATGGATGTCTTCTCATTTCCACCTGCGTGGTCTCCAGAAAAAAAATCCTCAGTACTAGGTCGCTGGATTTAGGAACCCCCGAACTTCGATAAGCACGTTGTCGTGTCGTGGACCGGCTCCTACTTGAAATTCAAACTTCGATGCTTGTTGCTCCAAAGACACTCATGAGAAGACAAGCTAGGCCCCAGCTTACGGTTTTTGACACAATCTCAGATCTCCATTTTCATCGCATAGATGGGTAGAGCTCCTTGTCAGCTTTCCAAAGGCACTTTGTCTACTTCGTTTGGACGCCTAGTGGAAAAGTTACAAGACTCAAAAGATGGAGAAAACAAGCTAGGCCCCAGCTTAAGGGCTTTTGGCGCAACTTCGGATCTTCACTTTCATCACATAGATGGGTAGAGCTCATTGTCAGTTTTCCATGGGCATCTTGTTTACTTCGTTTGGACATTCAGAGAAGAAGTTATGCGATTCGGAAAAAGGTAAAATCAAGCTAGGCTCCTGGTTACTTGCTGACTGGGTATTTAGGGCTCCAGGCGTTATATCAAAGACGCAAGGGGCCTGCTTCTTATTATTCAGGATTGAGGAGAGAACTGTACGTACAGAGACTGTTGCAAGGGGGGTGCTTAAGGGGTTAGCTTGCGTCTGCGACTTGTCAACGGACGGTTCGGGAGATTTAGGAGTCCAATGCAAGCGCGCAAGGCGTCGTTGGGTTCAGATCTGTGCAGGCTACGCACTGGTTCAAACGGTTTGGGAAGAGACGGATCGGGGAGTGTGTACTGAGGGAAATTGAGACGCAGGAAGCAGATTTGAGGTTTTCAGTTACTTGTGAAGGAGAGTTGGACCGTTCGGACCGTTCCGGAGTCCAAACTTGCTGTCCTTGGATCCAACGGGATCAGAACACTGAGTTCTATAGGAAATTGAAGACGATACCAGTTTTCATCGGACGGTTTGGAAGTTCTGAGTGAAATTGACTCGCAGGGAAGCGCTTACATCAGATTTTCGTTCACCTACGACTTGAGGTTGGGCTGTTCTTCGCGATCGATGAGCCAAGCTCTTCGTTCTTGGTGCCTACGCGATCAGGGAGTCTTCATCTACTCATAGGAGAAGACCGTGTGTGAATTGGATTGTTGGTTTGAGTGTGGTGAGCAAGTTTGAGCCGCAGGGAGCTAATTTACGTCAGTTTTTTACAACCTGCGGCCAAATTTCTCGAGTGGTTTTGCAAGGGGAACTCCAAACGACTTGTTTGGAGTCTCGTTGGGTTCAGGGTAGCTAGATCTATCTGCCAGCGAAGAAGGATATCAGTTTGGACGATCCGTTTGTGCGGTGTGAGCAGTTTTAAGCCGCAGGGAGGAGTTTTTGGAGGTTCGGTCACCTGCGACCAAAAATCGGCGATATCTCGGCTGTTGGGAGTTGGATCTGAAGGTTTCTTGGGTTAACGGAGTCAGCGGAGGAGACCCTATCGACATCTGAAGTCCGTTCAGCGAAAAGAGGAAGTCCTCAGATAGGTCTTTTTCGGTTTCTTTGCTTTTGAGTTCGTTAGAATTCTGGTTGGTTGTATACAGCTTGTGGTAGCTAGCTTTAGCTAAGAGCTTATACATGGATGTGGTTTGGGTTTGGATCTTGTGATACTGCTGTGGCTCTGTTTGTTAGCAAAGAGAAGTTTCTCTTGCTTTGAGCTACGCTTCGGTGGTTTTGGGTCAGGGTTGCAATTCAAGTGTTGTTTTCAGGGGCTTTTGAAGTAGGTTACAGACCGCTCTGGTCTGTTTTTCAATTCTGTGCTCTTAGGAGAAAGAAACGACAGTGTACATACATTTGGGAGTGGTATATATCGCAGTATTCCTTTTCGTGGTTGTTTTTCTCTGTCTTGTCTCTGTTTCAGCACACAACATCTCCACAGCCAGGAACTTCGCGTTTTCCTGGACATCCTTCACGCAAAACGTCCGACGCGACAACGTCACTTCTGTTTTACATGCACAATTGTAGCATTTGATCATGTGTACACCCTGAAGTTTAAATTAGTGAACACAGGTGATATCGATATCTGAGATTGCAAAGCTACATATACTGTAATACTCTAGATCTGAGACTGGCCATTTCCTCACGAGATGTGGCAAGTTGAAGTTTAATTTGGTGTTCATTTAGCAACCTAGAGCTTTTTCTTATTTACGAGCTCGAGCTATAGCTATACATTCATCGTCAGCGTTCTTGATGTGGCAACGTAAGTTTGGACCACTGGAGCAGAGTCTGCTGGGAGCAACGAGGATGGAGTTAAAATTAACGAGAGATCCACGAGAAATCTAACTTTGATCCTTTCTGGAGTCGTGTTTCCAGAGCTCTGTCGAGGCCTGACAGTCCGAATGGGTGTAAATCCTTTGCTCACCTTCGTCGAATATGCACTTTGCATTCTGCAAGAGCCACCGACTGTAGATATGGTCTTCGGTGCTAGAGGAGAGCAGAGCACCCTCCGCGAAGACACAGATGTGGTTGTCTTGCCGCGCACTAATCTAGCCAAGTTTACATGACATAACACGTCAGTTTTCGAAAGCTGACATGACTATCCGATTGTACGTCTGATGTGGCAAGGTAACTTAGAAAACGGGCGGTACCCAGTTTGGGGGTCGATCAAGAAGATAATCGTTAAGAGGAGATGGATCAAGTCCAGGATTCCTTCTGGGGGGTGGATCAAGTAAATTTCTGGAGATTCAAGCTCAAACGTGATAATCCCATCACTTAGGACGTTGGTCTTTCCTTCAAAGCGCACTACGAGATAAAGAAAGAAAGTAACTATAGTTCGAGTTGTGATACGTATAGGATAATGCACTGCCCTCAGTGCAAAAATTTGCTTGATCACACGTCCAATACAATTTTTGTGCTTGATTACACTTATGTATTCGATCATTTGCTTGGTTACATCCCTTTCCTGGTACAGTTAGTGCAGCTCGTTACCAGCTTGTTTTGCTGACATGTTCATAGTGGCTTGGCTCGATGTTAGTACAATCGATTTGAAACACTGGATATCATTTAGAGGTTTAGAAGCACGTAGCAAGGTGACTTTTGCATCCTTACATCCATGGTAACCGGCTGCACTGACTGTGCAAGGTCGGGGGTGTTAAGGTCAAGGGTGTGATCAAGCAAGTGATCGAATACAGAGGTGTGATCAAGCACAAAAATCATATTGAGACGTGATCAAGCTAATTTCTGTCACATTAGGTTTACGAGCGTAAACACACTTACCGAGGGTGTGACTTGCGGTGTACATAAGTACGCGCCGGGCATTGCATTAGCATCTATAAAACACGTAGTGAACATTTTTGTTTGTGCTCGTGATTTAGTGTCGCTTGTCCATGAGATTATGCTGTCTTACAAAAATTTCACAAATATTAGTCTATTCATTAAAATGAGACTAGTTTACATTTCTGTGATATTTGAGAGACACTTTATAGGATACATCTATAGACTGCGAGACATTTCGTTCACAAAAATGAAACTTTCCAAGAACAGCTTTGAGGTTTTAATTTATTCAGTTTGACCTGATTTTTTGAAATAAAATCATAAACTCAATGAAAATAAAATGTGGACAGTGAGCTCAAAAATCCAAAACAAATAAATCATAAAATATTTTACATTTATTAAAAAACTTCACAATCTATGCTGCAAATATTCTACTCACTACTTGGATATAAATATTGCACTGCAAATTTATTCAAAATGACACAATGAACAACTAGTACAACAAAAAAGAACTTTGTACTTGACACTGTGAATCGGAACTAAGACTCAATGCACGACTATACAAAATTTATATATAATTTAGTTATCAAATAAATCTCAAACTAAATTATAGGCTCATCAACTCTTGCATCATCTGAAAGGTGACACTAATTGCTTCTCTAGCTTTAGGATGCATTACAATCTTTTTTGATAATTTTTCTTTGGAGCGGGGCTTCCAATAGAAGATTACAGCACTTGCATTAATCCATTGACACTCACTATAGCTAGGATCTATCTCTCATTCTTTTTTGCTATTAAATATATCAGTGTATCATTCTACATCTGTTGCAGTTGTAATATTTTTTATTTTTGGATCTCCACCATTGCAGTTGGTGTTTACCATCTCAATCTCTTTGAACTCCACTCGTGGTGCATCATATCCAAACAGCCTTGGGTATTTTAGCTTCAAATACATAAATAGGTCGAATAATCACAAATTGACTTTCTATAATATCATCCAAGGGGACAAATTTGTGCTCTTGTCTCTCCTTAGGAGCACCCACAAAATGTAGAGCTTGTCTTTGATTCTTCATTTGTAGCTCCACCTCAAGTTCATCTTCAAGTGCTGCCTCAATGGATGTTTTCTTGCTCAGTAGTCTCTTCCTCTGATGCTATCAACTCCTTGTAGTCAATTCCATGATTTGTTTGTGGTAAAAAAGAATCATGGAGTAAATCTCCATCTGGACCTTCTACTTGCTCTAAACAAGTTAACACTCTTTTTCAATAAAAAATGAATGGTTGATACATCTTGTATCCCTTGGATGTCTCATTCGAGTATGTTTTACCCAAATATTTGATGAGATTATCCAAAAAAGGTTCGACTTCTCTTAGTTTAGGATGAGTCATTATCATCTTTATCGCGTTCGGATCTCCTTTCGGTAGAACATAAGCTCCATCATCCTTTTTTCACAAAGTACATCCTTCTTTCGGTAACCATCCACCCTCTAAGTCATTCTTGTATTGGAAGATTGAAACGTTATCCCTCATGTAGAACTTGAAAGCAATTGGAAGAAAATGCCCCTCAATCTTCTTTATGAAGTCTTGGACATATGACTTCAAGAAATAACATTACTAGGTGTTTCGCTTCACACTCCTAAATTTGTGTCATGAGTGCAAGTAACACTAGAACGTCTTTGTGTGTGATGCGAGTGCTCATTTTATAAAAAGTTGCATTGATATCTTCATGCGTAAATCACTCCATTAGAAAGTTCACCTAGATGGATTCAAAAATACCTCTTGAAACCAGCTCAGAATAGTAGGCAAGAACATGTTGATTTTTGTTATTCTTTACCAAGTTGTCCATTTGAAGAAGCAAGACCAGAGGTAACTTCTTGAAAGTTGATGTGGAATCACGACTTGTTGAAGGTGCCACACAGTCTTCGTGTTGTGATGTTGAAATCTCCTTTTCCACTTGGGCTGCATTTTTCTTGTACTTCAACACATCAAACGCCTCGCCATCCATATATGTTGCTAGGAAAATGGCTTGATTCAACAAAGCATAAAAGAGATTGATCCTAGAACTTGTTCTCGCTATATCTTCACTTTGATCCCCGTCATCTCTTGCTAACTCCAAGTCTCTTAGACATTTGATGAATGAAGAAATGATAAAGTTAGGATCACTAGACCAAAGTCCGATTCGGTTTAGATGACAATATGTTCTCGATTCTCGTCCATGGGTGAGCATACCAATGAGACTCATTGAGAAAGTCATACAACCAGCAAAAGACAACTTCTTTAGCTTGCTAGTAAGACGAGGAATGCTAGTCGCTTGATCCATCTTATCATGAATCAAACATAGATACTTCTCTGAATTTCTCTTTGTTGAATGCGTGCTTCATGTAGTAAATATTCCTACGTGACATTTGCTCCCATAGTTCCTTTGGTTTTCTTTTTTTCATGAGTGCATCTTTGAGACCCATACAAGTATCACACTTTCCAAATACACCTTGCTTATGAAACCTGTAGTCGGAGAAGAAAGTCCACCATAGAGTGTAATAAAGAGACTCGCTGATCTCATCATCACCAATATTCACTAGCTTGTTATTCAACTCTTTTAGCAAAGACTTCTTGGTGTAACATGAAGGGAGCATGTGCACCACAGCCGTATGTCTATCTTCCATAATCTGCTCTAAATGTGGCATAGGTTCTCCAAGAATTTCTACAAGTTGAGATAAGAAGGTCTGTGCTATAGAAGTGTTCCCTCTCAACTTCTTGACATTCTTGTTTTCAAGTAACACATAACTACTTCCTGCTTCACCATAGTTTCCAAGCGGTAATATTTCGATCAAAAAAATCCATAGGTCTTCTGGAAAACCTCTTTACAAATCAACTTTTGATCTTGATGGGTGAATGGACCTGAACTTTTCAGTGTTGATATCTGATGTCACTGTCGACGAAAGATCAATCATCTTGCGTTGATCGTGACGAATTTTGATGAGGAATACTATAATCAAGTGATGACTTTTTCATTTTCTTTTGTCTTACATTTCATCATAGATAGATTCAAGATCATTATCTTGACTCTGTATTGAATCTCGTATATTTTCGTGTCATTATATTTCTATCACCGGCGAGGTGATTATCTTGTGTTAAATTTAGAGTCAGAAGTATTTTAGTTCAAGCTTTGAAGTGTGAGAGTGTTTTAGGATTAAAACTCGATCTATAATGCAAAGTACGAGATAAAGTAATATATCAATCTTCTTTCTTATTGGTCCATGTTTTATCAATCAAGTTCATCCAAATTCCAAAGATGATTTTGAGGTTTCGGAGGTCTTCCTTGGGATCATTTGCGAAATGTGAGATCTCGTTGGAAAGCTCTCAAGTGGAGCTACAATCTAGAGGGGAATATCGATCTATTTGGATTTTTGAGTGTGGAGTTATGATCATTCAAAGTCAAGGGGATTGAATCGGCATCTCAAGTCACATTTTCGAGTGTCTCGAAAGTTTGAGAGATTATATTTTGGTATTATCAAAAGGGTTGGATAGTTGACATAGTGCTGGTTGCACTGATGTAAATTAGACCTAAATTTGGGTTAGGTTTGACCTCGAAATTATCGATTGAAATTGGTTGTAACAGTTGAGAGATGTCGTGCGCATACACATCGCTACACAACATACATCGCTGTGAGAGATACATCCTACACATATAACACATGGATGATGTCATACACATACACAAGTGTACCACAATGATAACAAGGTATGTACTCACTCCATCATGCCAACAGGCACTAGACAATCACTACAGTCGAGCCAAATCCACTCTGTGCTCGCAGAGAATCCAGATCTCACTCACAAGACTACCCACCATAGCCAAGAGCTTGAAGGCTCAACTTGAAGAACTGAGGTCTCCAAGCCCTACATGCGAAGTATACCCCTTGTGAGCACTCCCACCAACTTGCCCTAACTGCACTAACGGCCTTATCGGGATTCCTCATGTAATAAGTAGAATCCTACTTATCAACTAGAGGAGAAATTGGTTTGGTAGAAGTCTTTGGTATAAGAATTAGTTACGGCTAAGTTGGCCGAAGAATACATGCAGCAAATAGTACTTCTATCAATAGACGAGTGCGCCAAAAGTCCGCCGGGAAACTTCCAGAAGGAAGTTTCTAGAACTTTCCAGCCGGGAAGCTTCCAGAAGGAAGTTTCTAGAAAGAAGCTTCTAGAACTTTCCAGCGAGCCTTCTACGTGGCTCATTCTGAACCTCTAGATGTTGTTCTAGATCTAAGGCTGCATGTAAGCCACATCAGCGATCCGCGTGAGAGATGAGCATTGGTCGGAAGCTTATCATGTACTATGTCTCTCACTATATAAAGACTGCGAATGCACCACCACGGACATTCGAGTTTTGAGTTCACTTTAGAGCCTCATCTTACAATGGTATCAGAGCAGGAAACTCTAAGAGAGCGGATTATCCCTCTTAGAAGGACCTTTGATCGAGGTACCTAGCAATTGGAACTCTGAGTGCGCTGAAAGGATCAAGAGAGCTATGTGATGGATGGGGGTAGATTTCTAGCTCCAGAATTACCATTCTCGAATCCTTTCCATATCAAACTTATGTATATGCGTCGAGAGCATTTTCGAGTGTATCTTGTTTATCATTTCGGTGAGGATTTCATGGGTCAAGTGATGAATTCGCCAGTCCCGGTGATTCTTCCAGTAGTGACATATGCAACTAGTTGAGATTTGACCGTCTACATCTTGATTTAGTGAGCATGGATCTAAACCTACCCGCTCCTGTTCCCTTCAACACGTGAGTGGAGATCCGCTATGTCTGCAGACCGAAATCGTTACATAGAGAGTTTGTGATTAGAAATTTTGGTGAGGATTTCTACCGCGAGATAATTGATTCTCTTGTCCCTTTTGTAGTACCTGTAGTATACGAATGTTTCCGAGTGGCCGTCATAACTCTGTACTATGAGAAGCTTGAAACTTACGTGTCGTGAGAGAGAGCGAGAGAGAGAGCGATCATGGAGCAACAACCTCCAAATCTAGAGTTGGTGATGCAGGAACTAATGCAAGGCATGCTGACCAAATTTCTGGAGATGAAGATGACGGTTGAAGCATTACAGAACAAAATGCTGAACCTCGAGAGTCAGAGTATGACAGACGTTGCAAGAGGAGGATCGTCTCAAGGAGTACCGGTGGTGGGAGAGCAAGCTGCACCAAGGGAACCCGTGGCACAAATCGTTAGAGCTCCAGTCGATGATGAAGGTGCCCTGTTACTACGAATGAAGAAGACATGTAACATTGAACCGTACAAAGGTCAACGACTTATGAGAGTAGTCGAGAATTGGATTTCTCGGATGAATCGATATTTGTGACTTTTCAGTACGCAAATCACGGACCACGTAGCGGGAGTGTTTGCATGTGGCTACTTGACCGATAAAGCTCTCACGTGGTATGATGCATGGGAGAGATTGGTGTTGACGGAAGGGAGAACAGTCACATGGACTGCAATGCAAGAAGGGTTGTTGAAGAATTTCCAATCTGTGGATTCGGTGCAAATGGCTCAAACGAGGATGTGGGGATTGAAACAGAAGGGAAGCCTTCAAGAGTATGTAGAAGCCTTCCTCGACTTGCAAGTTGTAATCACTGATATGAGTCCGGCGGAGGCTCTTGATAATTTCAAGAGGGGATTGAAGGAAAGAATTCGACAAGAAGTAATGGTGCAAAATCCACTCACGGTTTTTGAGGCCATCGCTTGCGCTCAGAGAATTGCTGGAGCATTAGGAGGAGAAGTGATGATTCCACCAAATCATCAGAATAGATCCGAAATCCCGTATGCAAACGGTCTGACACCCATGGAGCTAAGCAACATCCGCTATCAGCCACGACAATTTCAAGGTGGAGATCGTCGAGGGCGGCCAGAAGAAAGACGTCAAGGAGCTCCTAGAGGAGAAGGTGTCAGGAATGCTACACCTCAACTCGAGCAACGTCGATGTTACAGTTGTGGACGATTCGGCCACATAGCTGCAAATTGCCGAAGTCGTTTTCCTAGAGATCCAAGACCTTCATATCGTCGACCTCTGAATCATCTGAACGAGACGGAAGGAAATGAAGAAATCGAGGCAAGACTAGGAAACGAAGAACACCAGTAAATGCACCTCGCGGCCTTACTGGTGCAAGGAGGGAGAAGAAAGGCGAGGGAAGAAGAAGATTGACAAAAAACAATGCGCAATTGATTGTCACGGATGGAGTCTTGGAAGGGACCCAGGTGAGAGTACTAATTGATCCTGGTGCAACAGAGAACTTTTTGTCTCGATCGACTGCTATGAAGTTGGGAATGGAGTTAGAAAGTGATGAGAGTGAAGAGGTGGAACTGCCCAATGGACAGACTGAGAAGATTGAATCCTTACCTCGAAAGATAGAACTTACTTTAGGCGAATATCGTGAAGATATTGAGTGGCGAGTGATCACATTAGCCCGTTATGATGTCATATTGGGTATGCCGTGGATGGAGCAATATAATCCCGAAGTGGATTGGCGAAGAAAAGTGGTGAAAACCAAACAGTGGAAAATCTTCAGAGATAGAGTGAGATCTCGAAGACAGAACTTGCCTTTGTATGTAATAGGTACAAGTGCTATACGTAACAGCGATGTCTGTTTTTTGGGTTTAATAAGAGAAGTCCCGAGTGCACGACTCGACGGGCAGATTCCAGAAAGCTTGACAGAGGTGATAGCAAAATATGGGGATGTCTTTCCCGATGATCTTCCTTCAGGGTTATCACCAAAACGAAGGATTGATCACAAAATCGAGGTGATTCCAGGGAGCACCCCTCCTTGTAAGGCCCCATACAGACTAGCGCCACATGAATTGGAGGAGTGCAAGGCACAAATCGAGGAGATGTTACAAAAAGGATTCATCCAGCCCAGCGTGTCATCATATGGAGCTCCAGTCCTTTTTGTTAAGAAAAAGGATAACAGCCTACGGATGTGCATCGATTACTGAGCACTCAATCAACAAACGGTGAAGAATAAGTATCCACTACCTCGGATGGATGACTTGTTCGACCAACTCGAAGGAGCAAAGTACTTCACGAAGCTAGACTTACGAAGCGGGTACAACCAGATTCGAATCGCTGATGAAGATGTGGAAAAGACTGCCTTTCGAACAAGGTATGGTCACTTCGAATACTTAGTAATGCCATTTGGTCTCACAAATGCACCGGTCACCTTCATGGGCTTGATGAATGACATATTCCGCCCGTACTTAGACAGATCAGTCGTTGTATTTCTTGACGACATCCTAGTCTATAGCAAAACTATGGAGGACCATGTGCACCATTTGAGAGAGGTTCTCCAAGTACTCCGCCAAAATAAACTGTACGCCAAAATTTCAAAATGTGAATTTGGCAAGACGGAGGTGGACTACTTAGGACACAGAGTGAGTGCAGAAGGCATACAAGTAATGGCCGATAAAATAGCTGTCATCCAACATGGAAGGCTCTAGAAGATCAAACCCAACTTAAGAGCTTCCTAGGATTGACAGGATTTTATCGTAGATTTGTTAAGCATTTTGCCAAGCTTGCACAACCATTAACTGCCATGTTAGGCAAAGGCAAGAAATGGATGTGGGGAACAGCGCAAGAAGTAGGTTTTCAAGCATTGAAAACCGCGCTACTACATGCTCCGATCCTCAAGTGGTACGACCCAAAAAAACCTATCAAGTTAGCAACGGACGCATCAAGCACGGCAGTAGGGGCGGTGTTGCAGCAAGAATGGAAGGATGGTTGGCATCCAATTGCATACTTCTCTCGGAAGTTGTTACCAGCAGAACAGAACTATCACACCACCGAGAGAGAAGAATTGGCGATAGTTCTCGCTACTAAGCATTGGAAGCACTATCTAGGGGAGAAGGCTTTTGTGGTCGAGACAGACCACAAACCTTTAGTCTATCTGGAGACGCAGAAGGATCTCTCAAAGAGACAAATCCGTTGGGCAGAATGGAGGCAGCGATTCAACATGACCATCACGTACGTTGAGGACAAGAAGCAAATTGCTGATGCATTAACCCGCATGCCTATGGTGCATAACATAGTCTCTGAAGTCAAGGTGAATTCTGACTTCTGGACAAAATTGATCGAGGACACAAAATCGGATGCACAGACTGTCGCAGCAAAACCTTCAAGAATCATCACCCGCAACCATGGTTTGGTATTCCATGAAGGGAAGTTATGGATCCCAGACGATCCAGAACTACGTACCACCATACTAACTGAATGTCACGATTCAGCCATTGCAAGACACATGGGGGCAGAAAAGACATTGGAAGCAGTCCAACTAGTGTTCTATTGACCCAAGATGGCAGAGGATGTTGCAGTATACACTCGGAGTTGTGCAATGTGTCAACAAAATAAGGCTACAAATCAAGCACCCTCCGGTCTCCTTCAACCCCTCCCGATCCCTTCCAAACGTTGGGAACATGTTAGTATGGACTTAGTGTATGAACTTCCCATGACGAGCTCAAGTTTTGACTCCATAGTCGTCTTCGTCGATAAGCTCAGCAAGATGATCCAATCTTCGACTGACCACGAAAGACGTCTCAGCACCGCAACTTGCTCAGATATATTTGAACACCATTTTTGCTCATCACGGTCTATCGCGAGTGCTTATAACAAATAGAGGTCCTCAGTTTACGAGCATGTTTTGGAGAACCCTATTTGGTCTGTTCAAGACCAAACTTGCCATGTCTACTGCTTATCACCCACAGACCGATGGACAAACTGAAAGAGCCAATCGCACCATTGAAGACATGTTACGAGCCTTTACTCTGGAGGAGCAAGCGAAGTGGGACACCTTGCTCCCTTTGGTAGAATTTGCTTACAACAACTCCCTTAATGCATCCACCCGTGAAACGCCTTTTTATCTCATGTATGGCGAACACCCTCTCACACCAGCAAGTTTGACACGATTCGGCACGACGTCGTCTGTCAACACCAAAGTGGATGCTGTCAATGAATTCGTTGCACGAATTCAACAAGGAGTGGAAAAAGCTAAGGTGAAACTACAAGTTGCTCAGAATCGGTAAAAGTAATATGCCGATGGACACCGTCGGCATGAAGAGTTCACGATTGGTGATCAAGTTTGGTTATCCACAACCAACCTTACTCTGATCGGCAGTCGTAAATTCAACCCTCGCTTCATCAGACCTTTCTCTGTTGTCCGTAGAATTGGAGCAGTGGCATATCAACTCGAACTTCCACCCCACATGAAGATTCATCCGGTTTTTCATGTGTCTTTATTACGGCGATATTCACCACGACCTCCTCAATTTGGCAATTCGCAAGAGTCGCGACCACTGCCTCAAATTATCGATGGCGAGGAAGAGTTTGAAGTGGAATGCATCTTAAAGAAACGTGTTCGTGAGACTCGTCATCAACGGGTAGATTATTTGGTCATATGGAAAGGCTATCCATTACATGAAGCAACATGGGAACCTGCAACCAATCTTGCACACGTCCCACTCATAGTGCAAGCTTTCAAACAGCAGTTGAGCAACGAGGACGTTGCTTCTTAAAAGGGGGGAGGTTTGTAATAAGTAGAATCCTACTTATCAACTAGAGGAGAAATTGGTTTGGTAGAAGTCTTTGGTATAAGAATTAGTTACGGCTAAGTTGGCCGAAGAATACATGCAGCAAATAGTACTTCTACCAATAGACGAGTGCATCAAAAGTTCGCCGGGAAACTTCTAGAAGGAAGTTTCTAGAAGGAAGCTTCTAGAATTTTCCAGCCGGGAAGCTTCCAGAAGGAAGTTTCTAGAAAGAAGCTTCTAGAACTTTCCAGCTGGGAAGCTTCCAGAAGGAAGTTTCTAGAAAGAAGCTTCTAGAACTTTCCAGCGAGCCTTCTACGTGGCTCATTCTGAACCTCTAGATGTTGTTCTAGATCTAAGGCTGCATGTAAGCCACATCAGCGATCCGCGTGAGAGATGAGCATTGGCCGGAAGCTTATCATGTACTATATCTCTCACTATATAAAGGTTGCGAATGCACCACTACGGGCATTCGAGTTTTGAGTTCACTCTAGAGCCTCATCTTACACCCCACTTCGCACTCGGTCAACCTAGTTGAGTAGTCAAACTGACGTGACAGCTGTCGTGCGCATACACATCGCTACACAACACAAGTGTACCACAATTGCCCCCCTAACTGGAGATTAGGTCCCTCTAACTCCAGATAGCTCCATATCCCAACTACGCGATATACACTTTCATGGGTGCAAGGATCAAGAGACCGAGTGCTACATTGTCCCATCGTTAGTCGCTTGTCTGCAATCCATACCACGTAAAGCTCTAATCGGCTATCCCTGCTATATACATGGAGGACAAACCCACCGTCCAACAAGGATGACAATGAGAGGTGGAGTCAAACATGACATGTGCCAACTTCTCGAACAACTTGTAGTAGCATCGACTCCATCATCACCAATCTGCTCATCCGTCGAAGGTGGACCAAGGTATGTCTTTGTCAAAAGATGTGTCATATTCTGAGTCGAGGTTGACATCTGATTTGGTTCCTGATTCTCCAAGTTATGGAGTACAGCGTAGAGTGTTTTCTCTAACTTTTTCACCATCACTTGTTTAGTATGCCATCTAACAAGCATATGGACATCTGATGTGTGACGAGACAATATGTTGTTGATCAACAATGGAGAATCACTTTCTAATAACATGTTGGTGACTGCCACTCATACATGATATACTTTCAACTCGATGTTATTCACACATCCATTAGGAAGTGATAGAATGATCAAAGCATCAGCAACAGAAATAAGAATGTTCAAGGATGACGCTTCATTGATTTTCATCAAGAGGGTCATCTCTAAAAGATTTCAGTTTACACAAACGGTGTAATCTTTTGGTCTCAACTTGGACTCTTCTTGGAATCTGTATGCAATGAATCATGTACTCTATCACTATGATAGTAGGAGTAGTCAAATTACATTGAGAGTCTTGTACACCAAAAGAACTCGGTTGAGTAGTGGAGCGTGCATACTAAGTTTCTTAGTGTGTTGTGGTAGGAATTAGTCTGGGTGACGAAGTTCTTTGCTGTTGACAACTGAAATCAGAGTAAGGAGTTTGAGGCGAAGACTGAGAACAAACCAGCAACTACGAAGTTAGTTTACTACAAAGTAGTTTTAGGACGAAGTTGCTTTGGAGGAAGTTGTTCTTCTTAAGAAGTATCTTCATGGTGAAGTTCTTCTTAGGTAGACACTTCGTAAGAAGTTGAACTTCATACTTCGGCGATAGAAGAATCTTCTTCGCCAGAGTTTCAGAGAGCAGTAGTAATAAAGATAACTTAGTGTGAAGATACTTAGCGTTTATGGTGATAGAAGCTACTTAGTAGCACTTCAGCAGTACTTCTTCGTGAAGACATTCCCATCCGCGGCTCTGTAATCTTGTTGTTTATCTTTTTCTTAAGGTCCATGGTTTGTTTAGTACCTGTTATGTTATTTGTCAGGATTATCAACTCTGTCTTGTTGGATAGACCTGAGTTTGATCTCTACCGGGACTGATTTCTGCTCGTGAGAATAAAAGATAACTATAAAGAATCACTTTTGTCACTTGTTTACTACACTTGGATGATCTTTACTTGCATCTCTGTGGGTTCGATCTTTAAATTATTACTTTCGAGCATCTTTTAGTTTTCTTGTGTATTCATTGTGTATAAAGACAACTACAAGCAAGGGAAGTGACCCATTGACACTAAATATGATTGGATGATCCGAGTAACGAATAACACGCGAGGAGAACTCTATGGTGCTTGTCCATATGTAAGGGTGAAGATTGGAGATGTAGTTACAGACAAAACTTGTTTGTTCAAACACTACTTCGTATCCGGTGATTCTTGGACAGCCATACATTACAGTTGAAAAGATGGAGACCAAGGTGTTGGATGATGGATCTGCTTATGCTCGAATTGTAAGTCGAGACGGTAAGAGAGTAGTGCAGTTCTTGATTGTATCTCGTAACCATAAGCATAATGGAGAGTACTTGCGGAGTGGTTCTCCACTTAGAGTCACTGAAGAGTTCAAGGATTTTTACACATGATCACTATAAAGCGAGGGTATAGTGATATCCATAATGTACTCTTGTTAGCGGAGAGAAATGTCTTTTGTACATGAGTTGTGGGATTTTTTGAGAGTGGATTTGTTTTATATACATAAGTTGTTGATCTATGGAACTGGGTGTGAAAGGCTATGAAAAGAGTTGAAAAAGACTTAAAAAGAAGTGGGTGTACTTGATGAAGAGGATAGAATAAGGTGTTTACATGGAGATGAGATTAGAGGATCCTTTGGAGGAGCTTACCAATATCGAGAAAAGAAGTGAAGATCAATTGGTGGAAATAAACTCTAATTGGTCTAATTGGTCATCGAGAGCTCTAATTGATCATTGAGTCATTTCAAAAACGTAAAGTCAAGACTGAAACCAAGTACAAAACAATGGATAGAAAGATTAAGCTTGTAGCTCAATTTTACTTGGTGACTCCAACCACTAAGTTTAGCAAGCTTCAAAGGAGAAGAGTTTAAGAGATCCTCGTCAGGTGGGTCACAAGTTTACTGAAGCTACACTCAAGGAGTTCAAGATAAGATCTATAGATTTTCTCCTTCCTATTGAAGAGCGAGAGTTTAAAGAGATGTTGAGTAGGCATGGAAACACTTTTTCTTTTGAAGCTTCAAAGATAGGGTATGTGGATCCGAGCGTTGTAGCTCTCATGGTCATCTTTATAATTTCATATGCTCTTGAGACTTGAGGTCAATCTCTATACCTACGGCTCATCTACTTAAGCTTATGAAGCTCTTGAAAGAGAAGATACAGATGAAGATTCTCGAACTTCCATTCATGTCGTATTTCAATCGTTAGTTTATAGTGCTCCAAAAGAGTGGAACGTTATGCTTCATTCAAGATATGCAGCTAGTGAACCAAGTAACGACCAGGAATACAAGAATAAGACTGATTGTATGAGAGTTTGTTGTAGCATTTGCTGGAAGAGCGATCTATTCTGCAAGAGATCTCTATTCTAGATAAGATCAATTTCAACTTGCCGAAGAGAGCAGAGACGTCATCACTATGATGACTCCATTGGGATTGATAAGGATGTGCACATTGTCACAAGGTGCTACAAACTCAATGGACCACATGAATGGAATGAATAAAATTTTACGAGATTTTAAACCGGCAAAAATATTTTTCGATAGAAATACCTCTTTTGTTTTTTTATCTCTTTTTTTCCGTTGCGACTCCGTCCAAAAGCTTCACCAAAAAACCCACTCGAAAATCTCTTTTTCAGAATCGAGGTTGCTTTGAACTCTGAAAAACTAGCCTCACCCAAAGTAACCCTCCAAACTCGATTTCAGAATTGAAGTTGGACTTCAAACTCGTCTTTTTGTCTCTGTAATTTCAAAACTCTGCAACTCCTTGGCTATAATTCCAAATGAAAAAATATCAGTGGCGTTGGAAAAACCTTGAAAATCTCTTTTTGGTGATACCAATATCTCCTCAAACAAACACCCACAGCATAAATAACACAACCCTAAAATTTAGTTTTCTCCAACTCTCTGTAAAACCACGATTTCAGAATCGAGATGCAAGACCTCTCTCAGATATTTAGGCGGAGTAAACGTGGTCGATCCATGGACTGCGTCGACTGCACCAGTTGAAGAAGGAACTACCGTAGTCTGTAGTCCCCGAGGCGAGCAGAATCGAGTAGCTATGGAGCCCGGAGTGGTTGGGTTGACTCTGTCATCTCTTCGTTTTGTATTTTCTTACGGGTTGACTATGTCATTGCGGGATCGTAGACCAAGCAGGAATCAGCACTTGAGTGACTGCATGGTTTACGCTGATGCGAGGGAGTCTTCCCGAAGCGCTCAAACCAGAAACGCTCGAAGCATTGCCTTTAAGCCAGATCTTGTGGTTTGAGGTGTCGGAGGGGACGTCGAGCTCGAATATCTTAGGGTGTACAGATCAAATTCAACCCAGTCGACGGATTCTACAGAGAAAGTATTGGAAGTGATTGCACCGAGTTCTAGGCTCCACCGGGTGCAGTTTTGTGTAAGAAAACAGCGATTACGAATTCTTAGCTCTATGTTTATTGTGTGAATTATTAGTCTCGAGGGTGTCCGCTTTGTGATATCAGATCGATCTGAGATTCAACAACCGTGGAGAGTGATTCGACTTGACTCACTTCCTAGTCGTCGAAGGTGGAGGAATCGATGCGCTCATCGATTTTGGTCTCGTGTGTCGTCGAGGGGAGTGGTTGTTAAGGGAATCAGGGCTAGCTCACGGGTGAAGGGGGACTTGAGATTGTGGAGAAGGGAATTCGGGCTCAGAAACCATGGGGCAGACCGTGTCGCTGGGGGCTTGTATTTCTGGAGGATCCGTGGTCCGGGTGATGAATACAGACGGTGTCTTCGAGAGCTACGAGTTTCCTGTGGTGACAGCCGAAGTGATGCTGAAACATGTGAACCATCTGGTGGTGCACTGCGCGCCTACATCATCGGGGAATCACGTAGGACAGGGAAGGATCAACATCATGCTTCCGGAACAGCCGCTTCTTCCTGGGGAGCCTTACATGCTTTATCCTATTCCAGAACGGCACAAGGCGCTCCTAGCGGGGTCCAAGTCGTTTTCGATGCTCAAGAGGCAAATAGAGGCCAAAGACGGAGAAGTACTATCAGCTGCCCCGGAGAAGAAGAAAGGCAGACGTCATGTGTTGAAGCTGACAGTGACAAGGCTGCAGCTCGCCACTCTGGTAGCTAGCAAGCTCAGAACGACGAAGGAAGAGAGGGACCAACCGCGCGAACCCCTCCTTCAAAGCAAGGACGAGATACAAACGAAGAAGGCACCGCAGCCACTGGAAGTGCCTCCTTACCAGTGGCATCCAGCACTGACTAGCATTCCCGAGTCACCCCTGGGATTTCACAGCATGCCACAAACTCCCGTGGGCCTGTACAAGATGGACGGTATAAGCGAGGATAGGTCTTATTCTGGAAATGGAAACTGATCCGGTTAGATTACGAAATCCAGTTCACGAACCACTCTTCCCACTGTCCCTCAAGTCATCGGTGACGGTACCCAGGAAGCGCTTTCGGGATTGGCTCTGGGAACAAGAGCTCGAGAAGTGATTGAATTGCGATCCCGTGGAACTTAATGTTGAGATCCGGCTGTCTTTTATTCACGCGCTTCTAGTATATAGACATCAGCATCGTCTGGTGACGGGACAGGTTTCGTCGAGATATCGTTTCTTCATCGCGTCTTCCTCACTGGCTCGTCTCTCGTCGCGGATTTGACTAGGCAGACGCTACGCATTGGATCGAAGAGTCGATATTATGTAGAAGGTGGATGCTGATGCTGATTTGGGACTCCAGTGTAAATGCTGTAACGAACTTCTGTGACGAAGTTTTGTGGGCTCTGCTTTTCTCCCCTGAGGATCGTAGAAGCATGTTGATAAGAATTAGGAGAAAGGCGAAGACGAGAAACTATGTGCGAGATCGAGGACAGAGTGCTCTGTTCCTGGCAAAGCGCAAGCAGGTGTACAGATTCTTTTTTTTATCCGAGATGAGATACATAATTCAGAGATATACGGCAGCTGCGTTTGGGTGATCAGGTTGTTAGCATCCAGCCGTGTGACAGTCGAGAGGTTTCAAGGTTTTTCATCTGGCAGATTGAAGTTCTGTCTTCTGGTACTTAAGAAAGTTGAACAAATTGTTGAACTTGAGCGCCACGACATTTCGCTTCCGTAAACTCTGTTTTCGTTTGGATTCATGGAGAGAGACTAGTTAGTGCATGTCACCCATATGACGATGATTGATGGGTCGTTAGTTTCACAGACGACTGATTCGAGTCGTTTTAGCTCCTTCTTTGCTTAGCCCACTGGAGCACATCTGGTCAAGGCTCAGCTTGCCGTGTAAAAATTGTTAAGGTTGTTCCAGTTCCCAAATGAATGCGCTTAGCGGTCCTGTTCTCCGATGCCGAGAAAGCGACCGACGGCTTCCTGGAGGCGGAGTCGCCTCCACTGAAGGTCAGTAAATGGCACGAGGGTTGAAGATTCACTGGGTGGAATTTCAGAGACTAAATTCCACCAAGTGAAAGTAGCAGCTCGGCCCATCTTGTGTACATAGTAACAGAATCATCTTCTTCTCATCCGTGTGTAGCAAATGTTTCCAACACGGCTTGACGCTGGGAGGCGCAGATGAGTGTGCCCTGCGCACTAGTTCAGCAACCGTTCCACGAACTGGGTGGCACAAATGGAGAGCTAGAGGGCTCTGGTGGTGGTGTGTTTTTAGCTTCGTTTTTAGGACCATCTGTTGTTGGATCTGTCGTACACACTCATGCATCCGGCGCACTTAGTTCACGACCACTACGAGTGGTGTGTTGGCATTCACAGACTAACTCTCAGAATGTCTGTGAATGCCAACGCTCCGACTGTTCGACACACGATTCTGTCGACATTCCTTGACAGTTGAAATAGGCAGAATTTTGCTCCCTCGAATCCCCGATTAGGGCATCTCCACCCCTATAGCGATAAAGATTTCTGGCTCTATTCTGTAGAGCCATTGGATTGGGTATGAAATTTTACTTTCTGACGTGGACGTAGCGTAATGCATACGTAGGACCCACGAAAGAGATCGATCAGGTTTAGTCCGACGTGCAAATAAATTAAACAATTTCGATATATGATAAAGATATTGTTTATTTATTAATTTGTTGTTGTCAAGTAATTATCTGTTTATTTCTGTAATAAAATTTAATTAAGGATGGAGTATTCCATCGCAAATAATAGATCTCTGTGTTAATAAGAATTAAATTACTTAGGACTGAAAGTAGATCAGAGTTACGAGGGAAATCAGTAACATGGGAAGTGTCTTTATTATTATATATAATAATTTGTATTATGTACAATTTTCCAAATCAAATAAGAAAGTATGGTAAATTTTAAAATATATATGATATATAGACTGTAGGTGGAATAGTTTCTACTGTATTGATTGAAGGAGTCCACAAGCCTCCCGTACTTTGGTTGAAGATAACACTAATTTCCAAAGTATTATAAAAGTTTTACTTTTATAATATTACTACTTTATTATATTTTATTATTACCTTTATATTATTATTATATTTCTACTTTTCACAATCAATTCTATGCAGTTCGTTTTGAAGTGAATTACAAAATATGAAAGTAGTGGAGATTTTTATTTCACTATTTCTCATTTCACTTGGAAATTTTATGATCAAAAACAATTTTTTAAAATATTTGAACTTCTTCGTTGTCTGAGAAGATAAAATATATGCATGCTCGATTAGTTTTAAAGAATATTTATTTATAATTTAAAAATATATAAGTATTCTCAATAATTCTATACTAAAATCATATGGAAAATTAAATTAAATTATACTCTTATTAAAGTTACAAAAGATTCAGCAATAAACCATAAGGTAACCGCCAGTGCTCCCAAAAGTACAAGTGAAAAGACCTTGGTGGAAAATAGAGATAAATTAATGCATTATCCTCTCTCCAATCCGCCGATGGAAGGGGTAGGAAGTTAGGTTCCCTCAGAGTCGCGAGTTGACATCCGGAGTAACTTGCACAAGGACGTCAAAGAGTTGTAGAATGTCTCAAACATAGAGTAGTCGCGATACAGGAGAACATGCAAATAAAGAATACGGTTTCTTCAACTATACGCAGTCACTTGTCTGTTTGACACGCGAGATAAAATAAATGCATCCCGGAATAACTGTTCCTGCTTGCGTGTTGTTAGTTTGTACGCTTCATGCAAGCAGAGCATTTTCCACTGTGATCGTAGTGAAACATTATTTCTTTGCTGTTCGTGCGAATTTTGGAGAGGACATAAGCAATCCTTTTTGCACACTTGCAGTTTTACACTGAACTGGATTCCGTGGGACAGGTAGCTTCGTTACTCGCCATTTCGTGCATTCCGTTCTTTCACTCTGTCACTTCAGATCTTTGTGGCTATTAAGTAATCACATCAGCTGGAGAATTCTGCCAGTCCAGGCCTGATTTCGGTTGATTAGTTAGTGAGCTGTTGGTGTTTCTTGTTTTAAATTAAACTGGGAGTGCGTCTATTTCGTGTTCAAGCACGAACGACGCAAGACTGCATCATGTGAGCCAAAGGTAGAGTAGTAGTGATAATTTCAAGCACAAGGCATGGTTGAGAACTGATCTCGTCCCCGAGGATTGCAAGTGAGATGCGCAAAATTCTTACTCCCTCACTGAAGACTAAAACATCGTGTTGCTCCAGCTGCTCCACGTATCTTTTGAACTTGAGCCAGTAAAGGTATGGAATTGATTGCTGATAAATTCCCGACTGTCAGCGAGCTCTGGATTCCATGCCCTTTTTCCCTTTTTCTTCGAAAGCTTGTTTTTAAGGCTGTGGAGTCCAGGCTATCACGCAAGGGCGGACCCGCTGTCCTGAAAACGCACGCAAGATGAGGTTGCTGAACGTTTTTGAGGAAGATAAAGTTATGAAAACAGTAAGGTTCTCCAATCAAGGAGTTATGGGGCGAGATGAGAGAAAATGGGTTGAAAGCGAAGTATGAAGTTGAAACTTGTGCGATTGTAGTGACTCCTAGAACAGTTCCTCGTGCTAGCCTAGAGGACTCCGAGGACATCGAAGACAACTTGAACCAAGTTGGTACCCTATCGCTGCGAGAATTCCAGCAGCTTGCTAGTTCCGTTCTGGAACATGCCTAAGATTTGGAAACGGATCCTATAAGCCTGAAAGATTGCTACATTCTACGGTCCGGTCCGGAGCTTCGATGTTCTATTCAAAACCCCAGTACTTCTGTACTTGCTGCAAGGGGCGCAGATTCCGTTATGTCGTTAAATTTGGAAGGGCCTAATTGTCTACACCAGTCCTGTTCTGTTGTAGTTTCCGCATCATGCGACTGTTGACATGCAAGCTTTCTCCGTCCTCGTCAAGAGATTATTCTGCTAATCGACGCAAGCAGGTCGCAATTTCCTATCTTTCAAATCTACCACTGAAGTAAACAAATCACTTCCTAGACACAAGCACTTGTGTTGTGCTGCTATATCCTCACAAGAATGACGAATTACTACCAAAGTTGCGCATGAATTTGCCTAGTGAAGAACTCTGCTATGAATGGGCATCCGATGAGTTGGAACATTCTCAACCCATGAAGTCGATGAATCGGATTTTCACAGTCGCTCGATATCCGCCAGACTCGATATACGGTAGCTGGAGGCTGTCACTCGATCTGCTGTCTAATCGTCCGCCTCAGTATGACGCATGAATCTCCTTCTCGCCTGTTCACTGTGAGGACTGAGATAAATTCTCGTGTCTGAAGCAGTTGGGAAACGGGAAATTTTCTCCCCCGGATTCGGAAGTGAACGAGAACGTTTGATGTCTTGAGTAAGGAGGAAGAAGCACCTCGTTCGTGGATGAATCCATCTGCTCTGCTTCTTACGTTGTGTGACCTGGTGAGCTCGACGACCTTGAAGAGGTTTATCTGGAGACAAGCGAGAAGGAGAAGGAGATGACACAGACAAGCGAGAAGGAGAAGGAAAAGACAGAGATAAGCGAGAAGGAGAAGACACTCGTAGTGTTTGATATGCTCCTTCATGCTTCAGTGGCGAACCCATCGATGCTCTTCGCGAGAAGAATGGAGGGGATTCTGGTATGCTGTCGAGAGATGGTTTCCACTGGAAGCTCATCAACTTGGGCTTTTGAAGCTCAATAGCTGCTTCGAGTTTTCGTAAAGCCCTTCTTCTCATTTTCTCTTCGTCTGCCCTGTCAACCGATGGCAGAAACGGATTATGACAAGGATCTTTTCTGTACTGCTCAGGGATAGGATAGAGGAGGTACGTTTTCCCGGGGATTAGCCTCTGATCAGGATTCAGTATTGTAATTCTGGGTTGTCCCTTCTCCTTGCCGCGATTTCGGCGTGTGTATCGTACCACCAAATGGTCTGGATTCAGCTCCATCACGTGTCCCACAGTCGCTGTCTTCCGAAACTCTTGAGCAAATCCATTCGTCTGCTTCACTTGCACAACCGTACTGTTGGCACAGCCACAACTCACCGAACTACCCATAAATATCCCTAGTGAACTCAAGCACTTTGCTTTCAGAGATCAGCGCCGATGTATCTATCCGAAAATGACAATCTGGATGTCAAGATTCTCGATCTCTTTTCGAAGTACGATACAATCTTGATACAGATTTCGTAATCTGAACCCGAGTCTACAACTCTGATGCTCTAAGGCGGTGGAAAAGAAAGCGAAAAAATCCGCACTGCGTCCGCTCTAGTGAATGTCCTACGGGTAGAATTCAATTGATGGTTGTGTCTTCGACTGGTCGACGATGCAACTGCTGGACAACGTATTTTGAGCAATTGATGAAAATTTGAGATCCCGACCAAACTGCAGAATCTCCCCTCGTTCATACAGATGAATATCTCCGGACTTCCCAGCCGAAGACCTCGATGCTAGAAGAGGAGCCAAAGCAAGCAATGTTAGTCGTCCGCGTTCAGCTCCTCTTCTGCTAACGTGCAACACTGGTATTCTGTTGCAGTGTGGAGCGAAGGATTGCTGCTCATATTTTGAGACGCTCGGCGGGTTTAGGACGGCCACCTTGAAATTTTGAATTCTTTACTCGCCAAAGACAGAGTGATCCCCTGCATTTACGACAACAGCAAACGCCATGTGAAATCTGGTCACTCACCTGTTCTGCAATTCTGTTGCCTTCCCAAGAACAGAGTAGACCAAACGGCTCTGGTCCATTACGGTCGTGTTACCTCTCTTCTTCAAAGAGACAAACGTTAATTCTATCCTCAAAGCAGCGTTGCACATTTATCTACCTTTATGTCTTGGCTCCACTCGTTTGAACCTTTGTGCTACACGTGCTCCCGGGCCTCATTTCGTAGCAGCTTAGCAGTCAGCCTTGTGAATTCTTCCCCTTCATCGACAGCTACAGAGGTACCATGAGCGGCACTTGGCAGCCGGCATTCTGCAGGCACCGGCGAGATAACAGCCTAAACGATTACGACAAGCGACATAGTCCTTCCATTTTGTCGAAGGACCTTTAGAGCCTGAACTTAGGGCCCACCCTGGCACTTCATAAGAGGTATGGAGTAACCATTGTGAGGTCGCTCGACTAGTTTCCTCTCGATCTTCGCCCCGTTATTCCCCTTAGAGGCGGGATAAGCTCGTAAGGAGGAAGGTCCCGAGTCTCGACGGGCTGTATGGACATGATGCAGGAAACAGTGGCGGGGTCGATGATAGCAGGCGTTAGCGTTCTGTGGTTGTGACGATCATTCAGTTGCAGGCGGGGGCTGTTATTTACTTAGGAATGGAGTCTATAGCTGCAGTGCAGCAACCTTGTTTCTTTCCTTCTCGTAGCATTCAGTATGAATGTCACTAGTGACCAAGAATGATACTGGATTGTAAATACTTACACTAATTAGTACAAATAGTGTTACCAACACTATTTAGTCGAGCGTCGATTTTTGAGCATACTTGCGAATTAGTGTGCGAATTAGTGTTAGTAACACTAATTTCGCAGTCACACTAATTAGAAGGTGGATTCAAATAGTGTTATCACCCTTTCTTTTAGCACAGTAAAGAAAATTGAGAATGTAAAGTTATTCTTTCTTTACTTCAACTCTCCCGTTCTTCGGTTTCTGAGTGTTAATCCAGTTGTGAATTAGTGATATCGTCTCAATTTTAAGACCCGCCTGTAAGTTAGTGTACACTTGTTCGCCAGTCACACTAATTAGATCATAACACTATTTGTTCTAATTAGTGTACGTCCAAAATCTTGCGAGCCAAAAAACACAAGTTGGACTCTTTCTTGCCCTTTTCCCCGTTTCTTGCAGCGTCTTATCTCGTAAGGTTCAAATGAAATGCTCTTGGTGCACAGGAGCCCTTGTAGTGGGAGTAGGCGTTTAACTGTCCCCTTCGACAATTCTGGTTAGGTCGGGAGTGGTCGTAAAATACCAACACCAACACTGAACGTCATGGTCTTGCAACGAAGGTTTAGGAGCTGCCGAGCAAAATAGGAGGTGAACTTTCGTCAAATGACGGGTTCGAAAGGCCAGGAACTGTGGACAACCCCACTGCAATCGTGCAGCTGGAGTGATTTCATTCACAACCAAGTCTTGTGCAATGGACCGAAACATACTTTACTGTAGGCCAGACCTAGTAAGTTAGTTAATTAGATCTTCGTCTTTACTTACAAGTCAGAAAAAACTGAGTGAAGCCTCTCATATATCCCAAGGTACACTTCCTTTACTCCACTGCCACTGATGTAGTCTCCTTATGTGCTTCCATGCTACAATGTAGAGTTTCAAATCGATGCCCACGGCTCTATAGAACAGAACCAGTAATTCGACTGAATGCTGCCAGAAGAAAACGTTCGACTGCTCTGCAGAGTAGCAAGCTTGGAATGCGACGTCAGTCTCTTTCTGTCCCTAGCATCTTCATACCAGAATTGGCACACGCAAAGAGCTATACACCTAAGCACGTGGTCTGTTCGTTTTCTTCTTTTGTGTTTTAAAGGTGGCTTATATAGTGCAAGCCACCATCCGAGTTCTCTTATTCCTTTTTCCTACACAAACTAGGCTGATACACACCCAGTTCAGTTTGAAGTATAAGTTCATCATCCTTACAAGAACCTACACGACTTCCAAGATGTAAAAGCCTCCGTTCATCGTGGCTTCTACCCTGACCACATTCCCTCGGCCTCCACCCCGAGAGTGTAACTAAGGTGGAGAAGCCGCTCTGAAAGAGCTTTGATTACAAGTTCATTTCACAACTTTTTTCATACAAAGAGCTTTCATTTCACATACAACCCCGAGAAAAAGTAGTGGGACGGACATGGGAGACCCAACGAGTAATGCCAAGCTCCACCCGCACAGTATCCTTAGGTATATACTACCGTTAACTGAACACTTCAGGATCAACTCATGCCAAGTCAATCTTTCCATTTGGCATTCGCTTGCTTTAAAAGTCCAGTCCATTTTGACGACGTGGTGACGACGTAGACTGGTCCAGAAGATCAAGGTGTGGGTGTGCGGGAGATTATAGTTACTAAGGTCATCTTTGTAATTCCACCATATTATGCGCCAATTAAACTCTTACTGTGCAAAACATAATGCAAAAGCACTCATGCGTTAATTGGAGACAAACAAGTAGAGATAGGAAGAACAGATGAATGACAAATACGAAGTCAGGTTTTTCCGACGATACAGACACTTGGTACTACTCGTGGGAAGGTGATTGTGAGTGAGGGTTGACTGAGCTCTCTATTTTCAACGCTAGTCCAATTTCGGCAGTCGTGGGTACAAACCACCTCCGGTTGCTGGAAAATCACTTCGACATCAGAGATTAACAACTGAAGGATACACGCACGTCTCCCAAGCAATCCCAACTTTCAACAGAAGGCAAAAAGACGGCTGTTCAGATAACCATCAAGAATCTCAGACGCAATTCGACAAATTGTTGCCCAGTGATTGCTCGCCGAACGACTCCATTGAATAATTTTACAAGTCAAGATAACTCACTCTTTTCTACTGCTCATCCCTATAGGAACCTAACTATGTCCTGACGGACCTGTTCTTGTTAGCCTCAAGCATGTCCGCGCCGCTGTATGTCATCTGCAGAGAATTAAAGAAGGTCAAAACACAGCAAGTCAATCGGCTGAATTCCCGTATAGAATTCAGGTCGAACCCACATCACCCTGTCAGAGACGGATACTTCGGCGTACAAAGCCGAAATGTAAGGGACAGATTCTCTAGCTTAATGACTGCGAGCAACTCTTTCTTCACCTTCATGGAACTTTCGCCTCTCGTAGGTTTCCGGGAACTTAAACATGAAGTATACTCTCAGTACTTGTCCTACTCTTACCAGAGAGCTCAGCTCAGGTAATGGACAGAGCCGGAACTTGGAATCTGGCAGAAATTTCGAAATCTCTTCGCGACTTCCTCCAACTTCAAATCTAAAACACTTGAGTAAAGAAAGACGACGCAGAGACACAGACAAACATTTTTCAATCACAATGGAATTGTCACTGATGACCGGGAAATCGAAAGCCCAAAGGAAGACGGCATTTGATAGAGCAATAGAGTAACATACCTAGTCCTCGTCCTCTGATACAGGAAGTGCTTCGCCATTGTCGAATCCCCAGATTGGCGGGGGCTTGGGAAGGCGAGGATACACGGTTGGGCCATGCCTGTTTTTGTCATACGGGTTGTGCTTCTTCGGCCTGCTTTTCACATGATGAGCGGTGCATTTCTTCTGTGGCCGCTTGGCACATTCAATGAGATTCACTCTCCATGGCCCAGTAGTCTCTGTGCGGGCAGTCCCAGAGCTCGTTAGTTGCACGGGGCTCAGTGATAGCGACGACAGTTGCGTCCCCAATGCCGCCATAGCTACCTGTATGACACTACCTCCGCACAATCCAGTCGTTTCCTGCAACTCCTTGTGTCCAGAGGTCACGGCACCGCGCTGCAATAGCTTGTTCTTCTTCTTTCCTCTTCGTGTGGAAGAGAGCATACGATTTAGTTCTTCACTCGCTTATCTAAAACTTCAGCCTCTTTTCGTCACTCACTGGCAGTCTCAAGTGGGGTCCACCTTCCTCGCCTCAGCGATGCTGTTGATAGTGACGTGGTATAGATGAACGTAACCGCGTCGAGCTCTTTGCAACATAATCGTTGTAGCTCTACGTAGTGTAAATCCACAGTTACGAGAACATATTTGAAGTTCATATACATATATTGTTTCTAGTGTAAATTAAGTATATTTTGTATCAGCTTCTTTTTACACTAATTGCATATTTTGTGTCGGCTTCTTTTTAAAAAAATGTGGAGGCATATATATATATTCTCCCTCTTCCGAGTTCCGGAAGGGGGAATATGCATGTGGTTTATTTACATATAAATTAAATCTTGTGATAATAAATTAAATATTTCCTTAATTCCTTGGTTATTTCTTTCTAGCTTCCCGGATATATATCGTTGGAAACGCGCTTTGGTTTTATTGCATATGGGTTATGTCGGTCCGTTCTCGCATCTCAAAGTTCACTTAATGTTTAAAATTTATATATATATTGATTTATTTTTTAAAATCAATATATAAATTTTATTTAATATTTATGTGTTTTCTGATAACAACAAAAGGACAACGGTTCCTCGGATATTCATGTTGCATGCATATTAGTTTCAAGTAATCATTTATCAGACTCTTGTAATAAATGTTTTTCGCTTGCTCCCGATGAATTTTTTCTTTATATATATATAATTTTCCATTATTTCTTCTCCTATCTTATGATAGGGGAAGAAATATGCTGTTCGTATGTAATATATCAGACACATGAAAGAAAGATGGACACACAGATTTAAACAAATGAACAATAAAAGAGAAGTCGGAGTGCAACATTCTGTGAGTGGTGTGCCAAAAAGTCTCTCTAATTTCTCAACTACTCCAGTCAATCAGTATTAGAAAAAGTGACAATAGTCGTAGAATTTTTGAAGTTATTAAACCCCCGCTATGGTCTCAAGGTAGAATGGTAGTTTCTTCACTGATGTTAGGTGCACGGGTTCAAAGTTCAAACCTTGATTCATTCTCGACGGATATTTCCAGGAAGGAGGAGAGGGAGACGAGAGCGTATGAGAGGAAGGGAATATCATTATCTCAGTTTCATGTATTCTTGGATGTATTTTTATTGATTCTTTTTCTGATTTGGTATTACGATTACTGTATTCTGAAGAGAGATGAAAAAGATTTATGCACTTTTATGTTTTTAAAGTTTTGTGAGATTCTTTCTAAAGTTCTTGGGATAGTTTTTGAAGGGTTGGTTTATTTTTCTTTGGTATTAGGATTTTATATCATAGAGTGTATGTTTGAGATGGGTTATTTACAAGATGGTGCTTTTTTTCTTTTCATAAAATTTTTACTCGTACTAATTCACAGATCGTCTATGTCATATGGTGCTTTGTCAATCCACTATTGGACAGTTTGATGATTGTAGCCGACACAAGAGAAGATGATCTCGATGGATAGTCGAAAGATCGCTGATGTCCCGGGGTGATTTTTATTTTTCTTCTAGTGCTTTGCGTACGTTTAAGTTCAAAAAGATGAGCTTGGATTTGAACCAAAGATCTCTCTTCTCTCACAGGCTATAGTTGCTACCTTGACCACCAAGGTACAACAACTAAAGTAAGAAAATCTCTTACTTTAGTAAAGTAGAACAAGTAATGTGTGTGTTATTTTTAAACTTTAGTAGTATTTTGATATTTTATTATTTTGGACTTATCGTGAAAGAAAATAACTTGGTGAATTTTACCAAGGTAAGAAATTATGGAGTATACAAAGAAGTTTTGAGAGAGCGGAGAACACTCATTTTCCTATCTTATGAGTAAAGTGAACATTTGAGACCTTAGGAGTCCTTGAGTATTACGCGATGCAGTGTTGAGAGCAAAAAGTAAAATTTGTTTGTTGAAATAGTGTTAAGGGAACAATGTGATCATATGAGTTAGAGAGTTGAGTGGAGAGAGTATGGCCGTGATAGAATCTTTGTAACTGTGGTGCACTAGTAATCTTAATCATCTGAAGTATCCCAAGTGAGAAACATGCCGACTTACATTTTGGTTTCGTTGCTGAGACCTTGATACAAAAACTCATATTTCATATTTAGTATAGTTCATGTTAGGTTTTGAAAATGAGTTCAAAAACTTTGTACCTACACTGTTACAGAAGTTGAGGAGAATTTTGATGAGAATTTCGATATCAAACAATTAGCTCTCAAGAAAGAGTTTACAAACATTCTTTTATTGTTAGTTTCAGAATTAGAACTTCAAATCTTTCGTGCATATAGCTTGCACGATAACATATGAATGCACCCAAACCACACATCAGTTGATCGAGTAAGACTTGAGCTATTACATTCAGAAGAGAGGGGGGTCAAATCTGTGATACCTCAAGTGAAGGAGTGAGAGAATTCTAGAAATCTTAGAGAGTATTTCCTTCTATCTTTAAGTTTATTTTTCACAAGTAAAGCTTCTATTTAGTAATGTGAGAGATTTTTAAGTGTGAGGATGAATACAGTGATCAAAGTGACATATGTTGCTCGTTCTATCCTTGTCTCTTCAGATCTGAACAGCAGGACTATCCTTCTTGAAGCTGCTTCTTTGGCAGACTTTACTTTGCTCACAGACATGCATCAGTGTCATTGCTTCTCAACCAGGAGATCAGCCTCCAAAGTCTATAGTGCGTTCACTTCCACCTCAGTTAGTCTTCTTCTCATGCTCACACACTTCTAACCTCCACACAAATTTTTAGTTTTCTTCCACACTTGATCAATGCTCCTACAAATCACAATATCCGATATGCAGAATCCCCGACAATGGTGTCAGAAATCACGCACTTCATATGTAAAGCACAATGTTTTCTCTTTTATATCTTTAATAGTACATAAGATAACGTCCCCAAGAGAATTGAGGACGATGTCTTATGCTTATTGTCTATCTTGGAGGACAAACTCGCAGTTCTCTCTTTAAACACAACCAAAATTCATGAAAAGTATCGAGAAGACAACTCTCTATCACCGGACCTTCCTAATCTACTCAATTTATTTTGAATACTGCAGGGTGCACCCGATCCATCTGCCTAAATGGTTAACATCGTAAAAAATTTGATCTCACTCTGAAATACCATCCAAAATCTCCTCAACAAAGAATAGATGTTGACTCCTAGTATGTCGACCTCTGACATGTTAACCTCTATATATGAACCTCCTAGCATTGACCTCCATTCTCATTGTGAGATCTAGGTCAATATATACATTATATATCTGAACTGAGTTGGTGTCAAGAGCACTTCTTCACTCATCGAGGTTGCATCGGGTGGACGTGTATAAGGAGGCTGAAAGAGACTTCTTACGTGCCCAAGAGCAATCAGCCATTGGTCATCCCTCGAGTGGTATGTTCAGAGGTAAAGTTCTAAACGTTCACTTAAACTCTTCATTTAGTAAATTGTAATCATAAACTGAAGTTCTGATTGTCCAACCGTTGTGCTTTTTGGTGGAGCATGCGAGATAAAGCCAAAAATGAGTGTGATAGTAGGTGATCCTTATCGTAAGTTCGTTGAAGAACAAAAAATGTGTCCTTGTCCGTAAGAAGGTCATCAATCAATTTGGACAAGGTGGCTTTCAAATGTTTATCTCTAAGTTTGTAAGTACCTGTATCTTCTAGTCATTTTACAAGTTTTTAATCTTAATATGTTATTTTAATATTTATTATTACTAGTATTCTTATTCTGACTAATATATGTATTTTTATCTTTGAAGCGACATGAATAAAAACGAAAATTTACGAATGAGGAGATTTGATTTGTGGAGAACCATGGCATCAAGAAGCTATGGGAGCTCGTAGGAGAACATATTGCTCAACAAGTATGACATTGTTCCATGAATTTATTGACTTTGATGAACTTTGAATATATACTTACGTTTATTTTTTATTTACAGTCTTCTAGTCGAGCTTTGGTTCTCCTCCTCGAGAAGAGGACAAGACACGGAATCGGATGATGCGGATTAGTTCTATGTTCAAGAGAGAGTGCCGGAGAGGAGACAACCGTCACCGCAGAGGAGATAATGGACATCAGAGAGGGAAGTCACAAGGACAAGAGCCGTAGATGAAGGACAAGAGGGTAGGAATGAAAAATACCTAATCACTTTTGACTTAAAGTTTATTTCATGCTATTTTGTATCTTTTTTTTTGCTTTTTCATGTGATATTATAGTTCTAACTTCTGTTGTGAATGTTGTAGGCATCTGGATCTAGATCTAGCTCAATTTCATGTATCGAATCTCATGGATCTATCAGTAGTCATCATTATTTATATATAAGATGTAGACTCGTACATATATTTTTAGATAAGTCGATGTATCTTATCTGACTTTAACCAATCTTTAGATCTTTGGCTTTTAAGCCTTATGTCCATTCATTTCTATCATGATATTGAAATGATATATATTTTGGATTTGATACATCTGTTTGCATGACACTACCTCATAATTATCTTATTCAAATGATAGATAGAGTGACCAACAATGAAAAAATACCAAAAATACTTTTTTTGGAAAATTTGCAAAATATCTTTCGTTCGATGAACCACTTAGGGTTCATTTGTTCTCGACTTCATGATCAAGACGTTAAGTCCTACTTCCAACATTCACAACCTAGCACAAGTCCACTAGGGTTCTGTTATTCACTTCTGCGCCCGACCTTAAGACGGAGGGATGTGATAGCCGGAGTGGTTAGGGTAGTTATGTACAGTTAGTTAAGGGACTAACCCACCATTATGATTTTCCTTGTACTCACCTCCACTATATATACATCTCTCATTCCTATTTTACTTCCTTGTTTATTAGCTTTCTCTTCTTGGAGTGTCTTCTTAGAAGTATCGATCTTTCTACAAAGATCACGACAAAAACTCTCGTCGAGATCTTTCTAATGATATCTTACTCGCCTCGAGATCTTATGTGGAGCTCTGACACTATCCAAAATGACCTTGGAGCTCCAACACTTAAGATTTTTTCGAAGAACCGTGGTCCAGCGTCAAACTTTGACCATGTGATTCGGACCAGCGTTCAAACCAAGGTCCGTCTGCACCGGACCCACGTCTCGATCTCGTGTCTCCGACCTATGTTTCCATCTCATGTTTTGATCCATTTTCAGACTTGCTCCTTCAAGTTAGGGTTCGTCTGAGGTCACATCTCTTTTTGCCAAACGTTCTTCATATACCGATAGGGTTTTGCATCTTGACTCCGTTGGCTCAAAGAACTCTCAGATCTGACTCTCGATAGCCGAGATATCTTCAATTTTTGATCATAGGGGACCAAACCTCCAAAAACTCCTCCCTACGGCTTAAAACCACATACACATGCAAAACGGACGCCTGATCAGAAATCCATCTTCTTTAGTAAATAGATTTGACTACCCTGAATCCAATGAGACTCCAAACAAACCGTTTGGGGAATCGCTTCACCATCGTCGAAATAATTAAACAACTTATGCACAAGCACATGGAAGATCTTCGCCCAGTGCGCATTCTTCCTGCAAGTATATGTTCGATAAAGTGAATGTGTCAATTCGTCAAGTAGGAAGTGCGATAAGGCTTGAAGATCGTGTTCAAAGCCACCGCAATGTCTCTTCGGAACGGATCTATGTAACTGTGCACGTTGAATCCATCCGATCCTACCGGCATCATGGAGAAGAGCTCGTTGTACTTCGTCACTTCATCCGAAGACGGCTTCGTTGTGCTGTCGTACATGAGATCGTCTGGTCGTCCTACGCCGTCAATCTCAAGCACGAAGTCCCAATGCGATAGCATCCAATTCTGCTCAAATCATCTGAAGGGTGTCCTCGACAGATTAGTATCTCGATCACCAATTCTGATGACATGACGTCCCAATTCTACATCAGAAAGGACAATCCCAATTCTTCAAATTGTCGCTCATAGGACTAGAAATCCGACCACTTCGTCGCAAAGGTCTTCAGCTTCATAGGTGGTGTAACAACCCAGAGAAACACAAAGTATCAGAAATAGTAAATTAATGATCGTTCTCACGAAGATACAGTTAACAATTACACAAAACACAGTACTACAACGTCACAATGATAATTCCGATAGTTTTCTATTATTCTCACGGAATGGAATAATATCCGGATGAGAGTTTAAGTCTGACAAGAAACCAAATCCAAGCATAACCTGATAAATCGAATACAAACAGCAATGAAATAGTTCTTGATCAGGGACCCTTCCAACAATACAAATAAAAAATTCGAGAATATAGACGTATGAATAAATGAGATAGCAAATACTGCTGAAATGTTACTAGTGTTCTTCTGAAAAGACAGAAGAATACAGACTTCACATCAAGGCTCAAAGAATAAGCCCCTACTCTTCCTAAGAAGTGTTATTCCAACTAAATCCTCACTCTTAAGAATCCCACTTATTTGAAGAAGCCAAACTTAAGACGAAGCCACCATGTTCCGAACTCTCTTTACAATTTAACTTATGCTTTTTCACTTCACAGTAACTAATATGTTCTCAGATTCCTCGAAATATCTTTCACTTAAATAGCCCGAAGACTCTCTTCCCCGAAGTCCAACTTTGGAGGTTCTGCATCGATCAGATTTACACATGCGACAACAAACTACGTCCTTCGTAGGTAATTGCCTTTGCCCACTTCATTCACACTTTCACTCCACAATCTTGCGCAATTGAAAATTAACTAACAAAAACTGAAAACATGGAAAGATAAAATGATTGAGAACCGCATCGCTTATATAGCCTCTCGCCCGAAGATGGCGGATCTCATTTCCTACAAAGAAAAGATTACATCTAGACAATATGATCACGACTCCTCACTTGGCGGAACCGAAGTTTCTACTCTACATAATTGTAAAGTCTGTCCTATACTCCATAATGAAAATTTAACTATCTCTTAAGCTCCTTCAAATCTCTAATGATCCTCTCCGCTATCCTAACTATTCTACTCTTCGCCGAAGGATCTAGCGCTATCGTCAACTCTTCCCGAAGTTGCTGGAGTAGCTTTGTCTCTGCTGCGTTGAGTTCGGTGGCGAACTAAGTAGTCGTAACCTCTTCCACCTTCGTCCGGAGCTCTTCGGCCTTCACCTCTGCTATCTCTTTCGCCTTCAGAACCTTCACCAGCTCCTCATTCTTTGAAATCAACTGCACATCCCTTGTCGCTAGCTGCTCCAAAATAACATCACTCTCTGACTTCAAGTCCTGGAAGCGCGAAGTCGTAAGATTAAGCTTCGCCTGCCAGTCTTGAAATTCTCGTGAAACTCTTATCTGTTCTTTCGCCTGCGCCACGAGCAAAGCATCTCGCTGCGAAGTATACCTTCTGACTTCGTCCGAAGTGTCCGCAAGCTTCTTCATCAAATCGTCCTTCTCTTGAATCCACCCTTGTCGCCCGAAGTGCACCGCACTGAGAAGATCGTTCAGCGATATCGACTCTTTCGTCTCCTTCTCTTAGACATACCGTTGCATGTCCAATTGTGCCATGATCGGCAACGCTATACCGCTGAGGAATTCTAGAGTCTGTTCAAACATCTTCAACTCTCTTCCGAAATTTGAGTCACTCGGTCTCGAAGTCGTAGCTTCACCTGGTCTGGGCGAAGTCCAAAGTTCTGCTTGAGGAATTTCTGTTTCCACTACTACTCCTTCCGAAAGTACCCTTCTCGCACTTGTCTCTCCTTGGTCTCCTCGCGGGCCCGATGTTCCTATTATCTCCACAGAAGAAGACTTCACTCGAGATCGCACGCCTTCGGCCTTTTCATCCAAAGTCGTGATAGTCGTTCTTCTCGCTTTCTTCTTTCTCCTCGAAGTCACGCCACTCGGTGTGAACTCCTCGATTTTTCTCTTCGTCCGGGTACTAAGTCCCGCCGAAGTCACTGGAGTCGTTATTTCCTCCCTCCGAGGAGTTGCCTCCATCAACAGTTCATCTTCGGACGTCGTTCTTCGCTCGAACTTCTCGTCCTCCTCCAGAATTAACAACTTCATATCTCGGTAGAACACCACTGCGAAGGCCGCGAAGTATGTCGACCCACCATCGTTGAAGATAACGTACAACTTCTGAACGTGATCGTGGAAGATCTTCACCCAGTACGTCTTCTTACCTTCGAATATCTGCTCAATGAAATATATCTACCAATTGGCCAGATACGAAGTCCGCTGCGGCTTGAAGATCGTGTTGAGCGCAATCGCGATATCTCTCTTAAACGGATCGATGTAGCTATGTACCTTGAATCCATTCGACCCTACCGGCATCGTCGAGAAGAGCTCGTTGTACTTCGCCACTTCCTCCGAAGACGGCTTGTAGGTGCTGTCGTAAAGAAGGTCACATGGTCTTCATCGATCCCTAAGGCAAAACTCCAATGCGACATGGTCCAGTTGATCGGTCTTGTCTGAAGATCTTCGGAGGGATACCCCTTGCAGATGAGGATCTCCTGTACTAGGTCCGAAGATACCACTCTCCAATTCTCCATGAGGAACGCCATCTCCATTTCTTCCAGTCGTTCCCGATACGGACTGAAATTCGATCACTTCGTCGCTATAGCCTTGAACTTCGGCTTCCTCGACGTCTGCATCTCTCTCATCTTCGCCGAAGATTCGAAGTTCCTTCGCCTCCTGAGACTACAAAAGTTCCTCACTCAGCACTGAATGTAAGAAGATCAACTTCGCTGAAGACACTCACTTCTCTTTTCGAGTAAACCTTAGGAAGGCTCTCTTCGCTGAAGATAGACTTTGCCTCTCCCGAATCGGTCGTTGCGGAGCGCTACAGTAAACTCGCAAGTGGAAATAGTAAAAGTGATTTTTCTTTTGACTCTTCTTATAGCTTTTTCTTCTCGCCACCTCACGTGCGAAGTCCCTCTTGTCCCTCGATCGCGAAGTTGGGTGAATTTTTGTGCTACTTTGGTCCTCTTCTCTGGATCATAACTTCATCGTCCGACATCCGTTCTCAGCAAATGAGGTATCTCTAGAAAGCTCTTCGTCTGAAGAATGCAGCTAAGTTGTTATTCCAAAGATATACACTTCATAGGTTCTGTATTCTTGCTCAGCATCATTCTTCGGCTAAGAATCTCTATACTACAACTAAACTTATCCTATCTATCATCTATACTAACTAATCTACTGTTTTATCTAACAAAAACAAAAATTTTCTAACAAACTAGAAATCCAAGGCTTCACAGGTGGCTTCCACGAACTCTGTATATCTCTCATCTCTCCAATTGCTACAGCACGAAGTTCTTCGTCTCTTCAAATGCGAAGTTCCTCCTCTCTGATTTCTGCCACTCAAACTCTGTGAAGTCGAACTTCTCCAAAGTCACTCTTCGCCTAGCTCTCACCGTTATTTCCGGAGCGCTACAATGAATCTGCGAGTGAGAATAGTAACAATGAATTACTGTGACTCCCCTTATACCTATTTCCTCTCGCTCCTCACGTGCGAAGTTCCTCTTGTATTTCGGTGACAAAGTCGTACTAACTTTCGTCATACTTCCTGAGCTCATAACTTCGTCGATTGACAATGTATATTTTACTTTGACGAGGGACGAATGGACCTGAATTATCCAGTCAACATCTCTTTCAACGTCTGGGTGGACGTTCGATGTCATCGACGGAAGATCAATCATCGTGTGTGAATCACAAGGAACTTTGGCGATGAGTACTGTAATCAAGTGATGGCTCTCCATTCCCTTTTGTAGTACCCTTCATCGTAGATCAGTTCCAAGTCGTCATCTTGACTTTGTATTGAATCTTAAGTGTTAAGTATGATCTCTATAGTTTGACCAGTGTAATTACTTTAAGGTTAGGGCCGATGCCTTGAAGGCATGAGAGGATATTAGGGTTATAGTGGTTCTAGGGTACCAAGTAGAGGAAAAAAGTGATTTCCATATCTGTTTTTTTATTGGTCTATTTTCAACCAATCAACATCATTCAAGATCTGCAGACGGCTTTAGGGTTTTGGAGGTCTTCCCGGGGGTCATTTGAGGAGTGAGTGGTTTTGTTGGAAAGCACTCAAGACAGGCTACACTCTGGAGACAAAGATCGGGCGATTTCGAGTTCTGAGGAGAGTGATGGACGTTGAAAGTCAGGGGGTCAAATCGGTACCCCAAGCCACGTTTTGGAGTGATCCGAGAGTTTGAGAGGTGATCTTTAGCAGCTGTCAAGGGGATCGAGTAGTTCACTCCGTGCTGGTTACATTGATGTGAAACAATCCTACATTTGGGTTCGATTGCTCCTGAAATGGCCGATTGAAGTTGGCTGTTACAGTTGAGAGTATGTGTAAATCCGTTTTCTTTGGGTTCAAAGCTTGAGTTGCTCCGTGCACATAGGATTGGATCTCTGAGTGAAACTTTCCAGGATGAGAGTGTGCCCTATCAGCTAGTCACATGTGAAATTTTAGCTCAATTGCGTAAGAGAATGTGTGGAGATCTAGGATTTTAGCCATCAAGATCTGTAAAGCTCATAGGTTAGCACAGGCGGGTGGCTTGATCCATCGCAGACAGTTGGGTTCAGATCTGAGGTTAGAATTTCATTCAGCAGTAGAGAAGGGTCAGAGGGGATTTCTTGTGAAGTTTGAGCTTGATTGGATGATCGAGGTGAGAGCACGAGGTTGTCAAAGTTCAACTTACAGCGGGACGGGAGGAAGACGGAGAGAGATTTCGCCTAAATCTCTTGAATGACCTTGAACAAGCGACCTGAGGATTGGAGATGAGCTTCTTGGAAGTGTTGCATGGATGACAAGGAGGCTATATTGTGAGATTGGTATGACGATCACGTTCAGTGGAGGTGCCACGCCTTGCTGAAGCTGAGGTACCGTTATCTTCGGTGTCACGCCTCGAGTTTCTGGTTGTTTGCTGCCGATATGCCTTGTATCGTTGGGAAGTTTGTGTAATAGGCTGTCCTTTGCTGTGGACATCTTCCTAAGTGAGACTCGTATCAGCGAACAATAGAAGGCCAGAGTCTAGCATTTAGGTAGTTTATCGAGAAGAAATAGTGAAAGCGGATATTGATGAAAGATTGTATGAAAAGTGTTTGGGATCTAAAGCAGACATGTATCGTGTATGAGCCCTACTTTTACCTAGAATGGGATCGATCTCCGAGTCGTTTGTGCGATGCACGTGTGTTGCACTTAGGTCAGGTTAGATCGATAATAACCAAGACAGAAGACAGATAGATTAGATAGTGAGAGCGTAAGTTTCATCGATTAGGTCGTAGATCCTATTGTATCTCTCCACAGCCAGATATCCTGTGTATTCTAAGACCACAATTCACGCCCTACGACAACGGACATTGTTCTCAACTGCGACACAATGTTGACTTGCTTGCAAAACACAAACAAGAATAGTCCAAAAGTCACTACAAAGATCCATAATCTAGTCGTCTGACCTTGAGTAGTCATTGATCAACTGAGCTATCACTTTATTTATGTGACTTCTGATAGATGTTTGCTGACTTGCAGTATGATAACATGATCTTGTACGTCACCGTTGGAGCTACGGTCCCCGACAAAGGAGGACTGAAAACAAAACGTGTATGAAAATCAACGAGAAGATAACTCCAATGAAAATATGACATCCATGGAATGCATGGATAACACAAAGGTTGTAAACCAAGGAAGAAATGAGCACACGATGAGTATCCATGAAGTGTTGCATGGATGACAAGGAGATATATTGTGAGATTGGTACGGCGATCACGTTCAGTGGAGGTGCCACGCCTTGCTGAAGCTGAGGTACCGTTATTTTCGGTGTCACGCCCCGAGTTTCTGGTTGTTTGCTGTCGATATGCCTTGTATCGTTGGGAAGTTTGTGTAGTAGGTTGTCCTTTGCTGTGGACATCTTCCTGAGCGAGGCTCATATCAGCGAACAATAGAAGGCCAGAGTCTAGCATTTAGGTAGTATCAATATCCGCTTTCACTGTCGAGAAGAAATAGTGAAAGCGGATATTGATGAAAGATTGTATGAAAAGTGCTTGGGATCTAAAGCAGACATGTATCGTGTATGAGCCATGCTTTTACCTAGAATGAGATCGAACTCCGAGTCGTTTGTGCGATGCACGTGTGTTGCACTTAGATCAGGTTAGATCGATAATAACCAAGACAGAAGACAGATAAATTAGATAGTGAGAGCGTAAGTTTCATCGGTTAAGTCGTAGATCTTATTGTATCTCTCCACAGCCAGATACCCCGTGTATTCTCAGACCACAATTCACGTCCTACGACAACGGACATTGTTCTCAACTGCGACACAATGTCGACTTGTTTGCAAAATACAGACAAGAATAGTCCCAAAGTCACTACAAAGATCCATAATCTAGTCGTCTGGCCTTGAGTAGTCATTGATCAACTGAGCTATCACTTTATTTATGTGACTTCTGATAGATGTTTGCTGGCTTGCAGTATGATAACATGATCTTGTACGCCGCCGTTAGAGCTACGATAACATGATCTTGTACGTCACCGTTGGAGCTACGGTCCCCGACAAAGGAGGACTGAAAACAAAACGTGTATGAAAGTCAACGAGAAGATAACTCCAATGAAAATATGACATCCATGGAATGCATGGACAACACAAAGGTTGTAAACCAAGGAAGAAATGAGCACACGATGAGTATCCATGAAGTCCATGAAATGCATGGACTAAAAAAAAGAACGACACTAGATGTAAACAAGATATAGAAAATACAACGTTTATATGGGAGAAGCTACTGTGTCAAAATGAAGCATGGACATCTTCTCATCACGAGATCAAAAGCCAAAGATATGGTTTCATATCATAGTACCATGATATAGTATTCATGATTCATTATCAACATATGACCTCCAACATTTTTACAATTGGACTTCATCCAAACATCCGTACTGACGCTGCAGTTTACATCTCTGAGAGCATTTGTCACCCAAGTTGCTTGCTGTAGAATGTGGAATATAACAAATTTCCAATAGTTAGAAGTAGTGACGAGACTGAAATTAATGACCATCTCTGATATATCACCTTGAGAAAATGAGACCGTGTGGTCCTGCAAGCACTCTTTGAAGTTTAATCCGTAAGGAACATTCGTGATGGCTAACGTGTAGAATTGTTCAAGAACCACTATTGACATGTGCTTCACGTCAGCCTTGAATAGGCTGACGTGAAGCACATGATGACAGATCCGGTGGTTGCTCTCATTGATCATGGATCAGAGATCAATATTGTCTCTAAAGACATCTACAAGCAAGGTGAATGGCCTGTTGATATAGATCATGGTTGGATGATCAGAACGGCGAACAACACACGAGGAGAACTCTATGGAGCTTGTCCTGATGTGAAAGTGAAGGTGGGAGATGTAACTATTGAACAAAATTTCTTTGTTCAAGATAGTACATCATACCCGGTGATACTTGATCAACCTTACATTATAGCTGTGAGGATGGAGACCAAGGTTTTGGATGATGGATCTGCTTATGCGCGAATCAGAAGTCAGGATGGCAAGAGAGCGGTACAATTTCTAACTTTATCAGCAAATCACGAGCGGAACAGAGATTATCTGAGAGGTGGCTCCTTGCCTAAGATCACGGAGGAGTTCAAGGATTTTTGACAAGTACTGCTATAGAGCGAGGACATAGTGGTACACTGGAGAAGGTATTCTCGCTAGAGAAAGAAAGTGCTTTTTGTACATGAGTTGTGAGATTTTCTGGGAGTGGATTTGCTACACATACATGACTTGCTGACTTGCAGAAGTGGGAGCAGAAGGTTGTGCGAAAAATTGAAAAAGACCTAAAGAGAGTTGGTGTGCTTGAAGAGGATGATAAGATAGAAGGTGTTTATTTGGAGTTAGGATTGGGAGATTTCATCGATGAGCTTGCTATGCATGAGCAAGAAGATGAGGATCATGTGGTGGAAGTGCACTCTAGGGAGCTCTATACAACTATAGAGTCTTTCGTAAATCATGAAGTTAGAGTTGATACTAGGTACAAAATGATAGACAAGAAGGTAAAACCTGTTGCTCAGCCATTACCTAGTGATTCTAACCAGCGAGTCCAACAATCTTCAAAGGAGAAAAGCTTGAGAGATCTTAGCCGTGTCGGTCACAAGTTCACTGAAGCTACGCTCAAGGAGTTGAAGGTTGGTTCTGCAGATTTTCTTTTGCCTGTGGAGGAAAATAGGTTTAGGGAGATGTTAACTAGGCACGGGAAAGCTTTTGCTTTTGAAGCCTCAGAAATCGGATGTGTAGATCCTAGCATTGTGGCGCCAATGATCATATTCACAGTTCCACATGCTCCTTGGGACTTGAGACCAATACCTGTACCTAGAGCGCATCTACCGAAACTTATAGAGCTCTTGAAGGAGAAGATGCAGATGAAGATCTTGGAACCATCGTTTGCACCATACTCTAGTAGTTGGTTTACAATACCAAAGAAGAGTGATGCATTACGGTTCATCCAAGATATGCAACCTGTGAACCAAGTGACCATCAGAAATACAGGCATAGGACCTATCGTCGAAGAGTTTGCTGAAGCGTTTGCTGGGAGGGCTATTTACTCTATAGGAGATCTTTACTCTTGATACGATCAATTTCAACTTGCTGAACAGAGTAGAGATATCACCACCATGAGGACACCGTTGGGATTGGTCAAAATGTGCACGCTACCACAAGGAGCAACAAACTCGATAGCGCACATGATGAACGAGATGAACAAGGTTCTCCGCGAGTTCATTCTTGAGAAGACCATGTCTTTCTTGGATGACATTCCAATTAAGGGATGCGTTGAGGAGGAGAAAGATGAGACAATGGATCAGAAGGGGTGTAGAAACTTTGTTGCTGATCACATTTCAGATTGTGATAAAATCTTATCACGACTTGAAGAGGCGCACTCGACACTATCAGGTGCCAAGTCTTCATTTGGAGTGCGAGAGGTTGTGATTGTGGGGCACCTATGTGGATGGTTTGGACGCAAACCTGATCATGGTAAAGTGGATGCCATACAACGGATGAAGGATACTTGTGGTTCAACAACAAAGGTGAGAAGGTTTCTTGGAGCTTGTGTCTTCTATCATGTGTGGATTCCACATTTTGCACATGTGGCTGATCCTCTTTATGATCTGTTGAGAAAGCACAAGAGGTTTGCATGGGAGGAGAGGCATATTGAGCCGATTCAGAGATTGAAGCAATTGTTATCTTCTCCACCTGTACTTCGTCGTGTGAGCTATGAAGATAGCAAGCTAGTGATACTTACTGTTGATACTAGTCCGATAGCCATTGGATGGGCAGTAGGACAAGATGATGAAGAGAAGAATCGATTTGCAGTCAGATTTGGAGCAAAGATGTTGAGTGAGCGACATAGAAACTATCCTCAAGTGAAGAGAGAGTTATGGGGAGTAGTTACAGCTATGAAAGCTGAAAAGGACTATTTGATTGGAGCGCCAGTAATAATAGAAACAGATTGTTTACCACTATTAGGGATGATTACAAATTATAACACCCCTGATATTGCTATGCTACGCTGGATTGCTTACATCAAGTCCTTAAATCCTGAGTTTCGACACATAGCGGGGAAGAACAATCTAGTAGCTGATATGTTATCTCGTGCGAGGTATGAGGATGAGGAGGAGATGATAGAAGATACAGAAGACGTTGGTACTACTATTTTCTGTAGAGCTCAAGGAGGTGAGAGTGAGCATTCGAAACCGTTCATGGAGGAGCTATATGAAGGAGAATGGATAGACATAAGACGCTATCTAAGCCTGTTGACTAGACATCCAGGATGGAGTGATGCCCACTTTAAACAAATAAGGAGGAAGGCTTATAACTACTTGCTACAAGGTGGTTATTTGTGGAAACATGCTAAGCAAGGTGGTAAGATGCCACAAAGGGTTGTGTGCAAGGTTGACATGCAGAAGTTACTCATGCAGGAGTTTCATGAGAGCTTGTGGGCAGGACATAGAGGTATTTATGCCACCTTTACAAAGTTGAAGGAGAGATATTGGTGGCGTAACATGTACAGAGATATAGTTCAATTTGTGGAGACATGCCAAACCTGTCAAGAGTATTCAGAAATTTGACATCAAGACGGGTTACATCCTACTTATCCACTTGCAATACATTATAAGTGGGTAGTAGATCTTGTTATTATGCCAGTTGGTATATGGCAGATGCGATACTTAGTTTTGACACGTGAGGATTTGTCCAACCAAGTGGAAGGGCGAGCCTTACGGACAAAATCCACAGAGGGAGTCTGCAAATTCTTGTTAGAAGATGTGATTTGTAGATATGGTTGTGTTGGGAAGATCACGGCTGATCGAGGGGAGCTGAACGATGATGAGGCTAAAGCGTTCTTCAAGAGGTGTGGTGTGAAGTTAGCTCTCACCACAGCCTACAATCCGAAGGGTAATGCGAAGAGTGAACGTGGTCACCCTCCTATTGTGAAAGCTATTGTGAAAGCTTGCAAGGGGAGGGCAAGAGAATGACCAAGATTTCTTCCGTTTGCATTATGGGCTGATCGTTCGACTCATAGTTCAGTTACGGGATATATGCCGGCGGAGTTGATGCAGGGGCAGAAACCTATCATGCCCATTGATGAGCACATACCCACTTGGAGTGTTCTACCTTGGGAGGATGGTATGTTTACAGAAGATCTTCTTGCTGTCCGAATCCGTCAACTAGAGAGAAGACCTGAAGATGTAGAGATTGCATTGGAGAAGCTGAAAGAGGTGCGCTTGAGAAACAAGGACAGATTCGATAAGCGTCATCGATTAAGGTCGAAGGAGATTAAAGAAGGAGATTGGATGTTGGTCTCTGATAGTAGCTTGGACAACCAACACAGTGCGCTTAGAAAATTCTCTAAGCGATGGTTTGACCCGTATGTGGTTCTTGTCGTGCATGACAATGCCACATATTCCCATTGCAGGCAAGCGTGTGAAACTCTTCAAGAAGCGAGATGAAGGGATAAGCATGGAGGAAGTCGGAGTAGAGTTTGATATCTTGGATGATGACGGAGAAGATTTGGATGACGAAGATATTGCTAACGACAACATCAGTGAAGAAGACGAAGATATAGTGTGATGCCGACCACAACTTGCGAGTGTTGGCGCATACCAGAGGATGCGTAGGTTTAGAAGGGGTGGATGTCGTGTTGTGGTTCGGCTCCTGTGTGAAATTCTCGTGGAACGTAGGTTGTGTTTCTTTTCTGTGTTTCGTGAACCGTATCGCGTAACTCGCCGAACGGTGTGATGAGTGCCACGTTTGTGATTATTTGTTTAAGTGATCGCACGGTAGAGGAACGTGCCAAGTCATCGATCTGTGCGTGTTCACTTCAGTGGTCCTTGTCGCCGCATTTGTGTATAAAATGGTGGGTCGAGGGTTCATACGACATTCTCTCTCAACGGGTGAATCGTAAGGGTTCTCGGTGGTCTGCATGGAGGAGTGAAGAACTACAGGAGTGGTGGTTATGGACGAAGGTGTGTTACCGGCTCCGGATCTTCCTTTCTCGAATCCGTTTCACATCAAGCTTCATTGCATCCACCGCGATCACTTTCGACAGTGGTTAGTTGCATACTTTGGCGATGATTTCATGGGAAGAATGATGGAGTTACAGCTTCCAGTGATCCTTCCAATCGTAACATACGAAGAGACTTGGGATATGACGGTGTACATTTTGTTGTGAGGAACAATGGATCTCAACTATCCATCGAACGTTCCTTTCAACCTTTGGGTCGATGTCCGATGCCATTGCAGACCGAAGATCAATCATGGGGCTTGGATCGTGAGAAACTTCGGGCAAGAATATTACAATCGAGTGATAGCTTCACCATTTCCTTCTGTCGTATCTTTTATTGTAGAACGTTTCCAGGTTGTAATATTGACGTTGTATTAGTCTGCGGCTCACTGGTTTCATTCTGGTTGAGCGCTTCTGTGTAGTTACGGACCGCAAAGAATCCTTCGACATGTCTGAAGGATTTTCTGAAGTCTTAGAGTCTTGTTGATGTCTTGTATCTCCTTGGGAGTAAAATTTTGTTCTAGGGGAAAAAGTTGATTGGAGAAAAGACAAAAGTAAAGATCTTTCTGCTCTTATTGGTCCACTTTTGGACCAATGATGTTCTAGCTGATCCTCACGACGTTTTCTGTGGTTTCTGGAGGCTTCGGAGGTCCATTCGCAAACGAAGGGTATGGTTGGAGAGCTCTCGACCGGGGCTACAATCTGGGCTGAAGAATCGATTGATTTCATGGAGGGATGAGCGCGTTATGATCGATTGAGTGGAGGGGGGTGAAATTCGTACCTACTGCTACGTTTCTGGTTATTCCAAGAGACTCGCGAAGAGGTTTGAGGAGCTGTCTGTTGGGTTGGAGAGCTGACGACGTGCTGGTCGTTTTGATATCAATTTCATCAGGTTCTTGATCGATTTGGATTCTGAACCGACCGATTGAAGTTGAGAAGTGCAGACGTGACAAGACGGGAACAGCGAATAGTCATGGAATAGTTTGCTATTGCTTAAGTTCTGGGTCGAATTTCTGAGTGAAACTTTCGAGGATTGAAGCATGTCTTATCAGTAAGATACTTGAGAAGTTTCACCTCAAATGGTCAAGTAGTTTGTTCAGAATCTTGGATCAAATGTACCTGGGTCTGTAAAGCTCTAAAGTTAGCACAGATTACGGTTTGATCCATATCTGAGAATTAGTTTAAGATTTTGACCTGAAAATTGTTCAGGGTAGGAGTGAAGGGTCCATTCAAGCTTCCTGTGAAGTTTGATGATCATTGGTCGACTGGTTTGGGAGGACTAAGGTCTCCAAGTTCAAAGATATTTCTGTTATTAGCAGTTTCAGGTTTTTCGGTATCATCTATTGTCATTTTGATCATTTTTCGAGCAATTTGGAGAGGAGTTGTTGCTGAAACTGCCATGCCTGCATACAACTCGACATTTGAAGGTGTGGGGCTGATTTCAGCTCTTGGTGATGAAGGAGAACGGAGTCGATAGGAATCTTAAGCCGTTGTTTGGGTTCTCGGAGCTACCAGGTATTACCGTCGTTGGTGCTATATTGAGATCTGAGTAGTGTCTTGGAGGATGCATGCTTTACCTTGCTGGAATGCTTGGTAGGCCAGGGTGTACAACAAGTTGTATCGAGACTCGATCTAGTTGGTTGAGTGATCTTATAGCATCTTCTGGTTGTCTATGAAGTTGTGATAGTTGGATTGATGGGCAGTTAGCGTCGCTGGGGAGCTATTTCAGAAGTCATGCTTCTAGTGATATAGAGGAATAACTTCAGTTAGATAGTCCAGAGCTGAGTACTTTTAGTTAGAGTACAAAAGATCTGTTTGTAACACAAGTTTATGCAACCTATACGTAACCTTGGATCTAGCAAGCTGTAAACTTGAGCCGAGCAGATACAAGGTCACTCGGGCTAGAAGAGTAGATAGTGAAACATTTGAGTGGAAACATCCAGATCTAGATCCAACCTTGTCAATCCACATACCTCTGCACAGCCATATATCTAGTGTATTCCTAGACAGAAAAACACGTTATACGATAGCGTTCTAGTAGCTAACCCGCAATTCCCTTCTTGGCTTGAGTCTTAAGTTGTCGCTAGAACACTTAGAAAATTTCAACTAGTCTCAGGAAAAGCCTTACCTTTTTGGCTTACCCTAAACAAAACTAGTTGACAATTCCTAAACATTCTACTTAAGACTCTAACTTGCTAACTATAAGTATTCACACCTACTTACAAGGTCCCCCGAAACTCACTTTCCGGTCGCAATCTGATTTGACTTAGACGCGCGACTAAGTTTACTTTGCAATTAGAAAACCGCAAAGCAAGATCATCCCAAGTCCCAACACAAGTATGAAATTTCATACTTGCTTTGCCAACGCTACGGCAAACCTAAGTCTTGACATCAAGACTTAGTCTTGATTTAGATGCTTATCCAAACCAGCTCGCTTCCTTTGAGTGTGTTTCGTTCCTCCTCTTGACAACATCCTAGGCATCTGATCAGAACTAGTCATAGCCATGCACTACCAATACACTTAGACAATTTTTCAAGAAACAAAATCTTTATTTCCAAACACAAGTCAAAGCTACAAAGTCCATCGGCCCAAATCGTCTCAAGTTGCTACTCGTATGGTTCGTCATTTCTTCACTCCTCGTTGGAAGGAGATGTCCTCATCTTGCTAACGCCCTTATTGTCCTTGTCGCCGTTTGAAGAGGTCTAATACTTCGCTCGCATGTGCGAGATCTTCCTCTGGCACCCAAGTTGCTTCCTTCAAATGGTAACCACGCCATTTGACCAAGTACTCCATCCGGTTTGATTTGCGCCGAGATCGCAAGATGGACTCCACCTCATATTCTGCTTCGCCTTGGACGACATCAGGTTGAGGCCTGAGAACCTGTTTGCGCTCCGGCCGCAAATCATCCTTGAAGTATTTCTTTAATAAAGAAACATGGAAAGTCAGATGCAACTGCCACTCGCGAGGAAGGTCTAATGTATAGACATCTTCATGCGGATTCTTGACAATGACAAAAGGTCCCGTGAACTTTGATGAGAACTTCACCGATATATCCTTCGGAAGTGTGAAGTTTTTCGTATTTAACCATACTTCGTCACCCACTTGAAACTTCACTTGTTGCCGATGCTTGTTTACCTGCTTCGTGTATCGTTGCTGCGCCTTCTCGAGGTTCTTCTTTACTTGCTCCTCGCCCCGCTGCATTGCCACCACAAACTCTTTAGCCGATGTTTGCCGTGTTCTTGGTCGTGCCGATGTAGAACTCCCTGCAAGAGTCAAGTCAAGAGGCCCTTCTGGCTCACGTTCGTAAGCCAGCAAGAAAGATGATTCGCCGGTTGTCGAATGCTTCGTGGAATTGTAGCAGTACTCCGCAAGACTGAGCCACTCCGCCCAATCACTTTGGTCCGCGCTCACATAATTCCTCAAGTATTGATTCAGAACCGAGTTAACACGTTTCGTTTGCCCATCTGTTTCCGGATGAAAGGCGGTACTAAATTTTAACTTAGTCCCCAATTTTTGGAATAAGTGTTTCCAAAAGGCACTTGTGAACTTAGAGTCTCTATCTGAAATAATACTCCGAGGTAATCCATGTGAACGCCACCAAGTATCTAGGAACAACCGAGAAGTCGTGAACGCTGTTGCAGTGTCCAAAGTCGGAGCAAACTTCGCTAGTTTGCTAAACCGATCAACTATCACAAATATCGCATTGTATCCATTCGAGTCAGGCAGAGAGGTAATGAAGTCCATGCTAATGCTTTCCCAAGGTCTGGCTGGAATCGGCAGAGGATGAAGCAACCCTTGTTTCTTCTCATAAGAAATGCGGTTCGCTTGACATGTTACACATGTTTTCACAAAGTGGACAACGTCGTCTTTCATGTGGGACCAATAAAACTTTTTGGCTATCACTGCTAATGTGAACTTTTCTCCTTTATGGTCTGATAAGGGCGCATCGTGAGATTCTTTTAGCAACTTGGTCCTAAGTTTTCCTTGTCCCACATAAACCCGACTTTGCTTGAACATGAGTAAACCATGTCTTAGCTGCATGTTTTGCAACTTCACTCCTCGCTTGAGCTCTTCCAGATACTCTTTCGCTTGGTCATCGCCCATGTAACCTTCACGTATTAGCCTCTCCAAGTCTGACTCCTTAGGATACATAGCTCGTAAAATCTGTGTTGACGATGGAAGATATTCCTCTTTGCGACTCAAGACGTCAGGGACCACATTGTCCTTTCCCGCTTTGTGGATTAATTCCACGTTCATGAGTGCCAAGGTATCATGCCACCGTAGTTGCTTTGGCGTCACCCGATCTTGTGTCTCAAAGTACTTGAGCGAAATATTATCAGTATACACTTGGGTTTTGTGAAGTCCCAAGTAATGCCGCCATTTCCTCAAGCAATGAACCACCGCAAACAGTTCCTTCTCGTGAGTCGACCATCGACTCTCTGTCCCAGATAGCTTCTTGCTTTCATACGCTACAGGTTTTCCATCTTGCACCAACACTCCGTCAATCGCATAGTCGCTCGCATCCGTGTGCACCTCGAATGGTCTGTCGAACTCCGGCAGCTTCAATACTGGCACCTCTGACAAAATAGCTTTGATCGTCTGAAACGCATCATCCACCTCTTTGGTCCAACTTACCTGTGCGTCTTTGCCCGTCCAGTCCGTCAGCGGCTTCGCGATCTTTGAAAACCCTTTCACATACTTGCGATAGAACTGCGTCAATCCTAAGAATCGCCGCATCCCCTTCACTGTATTCGGAGGCTCCCAAGTCACAATCGCGTCCACCTTCTGCATATCCGGGCTGACTCCTTCTGCACTAATGACATGTCCCAAGAAGTTAATGCGCTCCAAACCAAACTCACTCTTGTCAATGTTGGCAAACAGCTTATGCTCCCACAGCTTCGTCAACACCACTCTTAGCTGCTCCGCGTGCGACTCCAAGGTTTTGGAGTAGATCAAGATGTCGTCGATGTAAACGATGACAAACTCATCCATCTCCTCGCGAAAAATTGTGTTCATCAATGTAGTGAAAGTCGAAGGGGCGTTGCAGAGTCCAAATGTTCAGCTATGAAAACTGAGAAAGAGTATTTGATTGGAGCAGTAGTGATGGTTGAAACTGATTGCTTGTCGTTGTTAGGGATGATCATGAATTGTTCAACTCCTGATATTGCGATGTTACGATGGATCGCATATATCAAGTCGTTGAACTCGGAGTTTAGACATATTGCAAGGAAGGATAATCCGATGGCGGATATGTTATCTCGGGCTCGATATGATGGGGAGGATGAGATGGTAGAAGACATTGACGACGTGGGTACAGAGTTCTATTCGATTGCACAGACAGGAAGAGAAGATGAGTTATTTGTTGAAGGGTTGTATGATGGTGATTTGCTTGATATCGGGAGGTACCTTAGTACGATGGTTAAGCAGACAGGTTGGACGGATGAGAGGTTCCGGAGAGTTCGAAGGAAGGCCTACAACTTCATGTTGCAGGATGGGTTTCTTTGGAAACGATCGAAACAGAAAGATGAGATACCGCTACGGGTGATTTGCAACAAGGAAGATTAGCAAAAGTTACTCAAGGCGTTCTATGAGAGTCTTTGGGTTGGACATCGAGGGATTTGGGTCACTTTTACAAAGATGAAAGAGCGGTATTGGTGGAAAAATATGTACAGGGATGTTGTATCTTTTGTGGAGTCTTGTTTGACATGTCAGATGTATTCGAACATCCGACATCGTGATGGATTACACCCAACTTATCTGCTAGCAATCCATTTCAAGTGGGTGGTAGACTTGGTGATTATGTCGGTTGGATTGTGGCAGATGAGATACTTGGTACTTGCTAGAGAAGATCTTTTAAATCAAGTCAAGGGTAGGGCGCTTCGGACAAAGACAACTGAAGGGGTATGTAGATTTCTCTTGGAAGAGGTTGTTTGTTGATATAGATGTGTGAGAAAGATCACTGCAGATCGGGGAGAGTTAGATGCACATGAGGCTCGTGAATTCTTTGCAAGGTGTGGGGTGAGGTTGTCACTGACAACTGCTTACAAACCCGAAGGGAATGCCAAGAGTGAACGCGGTCATCCGCCCATTGTGAAGACTTTGGTGAAGACTTGCAACGGGAGGATGTGCGAATGACCTCGACTCTTATCATTTGCGTTATGGACAGATCGAACGACACATAGCTCGGTGATAGATTACATGCCGGTGGAACTCATCACAGGTCAGAAACCTATTATGCCGATTCAAGAACATGTTTTGACATGGAGTGTGTTACATTGAGAAGACAATCTGACTAAGGAAGAGCTTCTTGCTATTCGAATTAGGCAGTTAGAGAGAAGACCTGAGGATATCCAAGCTGCTTTGGATAGGCTGCGAGAAGCACGGTTGAAGAACAAGGTCAGATTTGATCAGCGACATCGTTTGAGACCTAGGGAAATCAAGGAAGATGATTGGGTGTTAGTCTATGACAACAGTCTAAACAACCAGCATAGTGCACTCCGGAAGTTTTCCAGATGATAGTTTGTTCAGTATGTGGTGAAGAAGGTTCATGACAACGCAACTTACGCCATGCAAGAGTTGGATGGAACGAGCTTGAAGATACTAGTGGCAAGTAAACGTTGTCGTGTGACGTGCTTTCTTATCTGGGAATACATCGGGTATCTAGCTGTAGAGAGTACGTGTCGCACTCCGTGACTCAGAACCAGTGACCACCCAAACCTCTCTCTGATCTCCAAGTACACTTTGAACCTAACTCGCTACAATATCCTCACGTCCTCTCGGCAGATCTCTCTCTTACTCGACTAGGAACAGAACCGGGGTAACAAGCATGGGCAACCTGTTCTTGCCATCACCACAAGCACTCTTGGGTCTGCTGGTCATCACTCCAGCCTCACCACAAGAGAAATACCAGCACTCCTAATAGAAAAGGAACCTAAGCGCAACGCCCGCACACAAATCCAATCAAAACCAACTGGGCGTACAAATAGGCATGCGGGTAGGGAGAGGATCCAAACACAGGTAATAAAGTCAACAACTCTCCATACCCATGATCAAGTTTTCTGAAGCACTAGCAAAACCTCCAGGTCGACTTGTTCTTCAAAGAATCTTAACTCTTGCGTCTTTTGGAGCAAGAACCTCTCAACTTTACCTCGCTGTCACTCCTCAACCACAGCTCAGAATGAGGTGAAACCACGGCTAGAAGATAGCCTGTAGAATAATCTCTCTATTAAGGTATTACATGCAGAGAGATCATCTCTGAGTTGGCATCTATGCCCTTCCAAAGTTCGTTGTTTCTTATAACATGATACTATTTCGACAGAACTTTGCTATTCGATTCCTCACAAACCACTCGACAAAAATGGCTCAAACTTCTCAGGAAGCTAATGAGTCACCATCACTACCACTCTGTAAAGTTTCACCAGCAGATCCTCAACTAAACTCTCGAAATGATCCAAGCCCTTATCGCTGTTTTTATAACATGATACTATTTCGGCAGAACTTTGCTGTTCGATTCCTCACAAACCACTCAACCAAAACAGCTCAAACTTCTCAAGAAGCTAATGTGTCACCATCACTATCACTCTGTAAAATTTCACCAGTAGATCCTCAACCAAACCCTCGGAATGATCCAAGCCCTTTTCGTCAATGACACAAGGTGATATGCAGACCCTTGTGCACAAAAACAACGTTTCTCTTCAACCCAGTAATCCAAATGGTCTGAAATTTCACAGGTAGGTAGCTGACTGTACCTTCTCAGACCTTGGAAGCTTTCATAGCGAAATTCGACCTCAAACTCCCCATATCTCTCTCAATGTCTTCTGTTTACAGTCTCCTACTATCATAACCTCCGATTTGAGTGATGATCCTTTCGACCAACTTCAGCTGGCCATAACTTTTTCACTCCGGCTTGGAATCGATTGATCTCTGAGTCCATCAGCAAGCCCATCTCAAGAGCTTTCCAGCAACAGTCAATTCATCTCTAACAACCTCACAGAACTCCCAGAAAGTGAGAAAGACCTCACGAAAACAAAATTGGTCACGAATTTGACCCCCTCAACTTCAATTGATCGAAACTTTCTCATCTGCGCTTCAAATCCAGCAACCATTGAGTCCACGGGCATCCTCATCTCCCAAGCTTTCCAACCATATCTCACACTCTGCGAATGGACCACGGGAAGTGCCTCTTATCCTCGAAAACGTGAAAGAAACTTGGTAGAAGGTGATTGGTCAAACTTTCGACCAATGAGAAACAAGTTGACAAAAAAGGGTTTTGTCTTCACTCACATGACAAACACACAAAGAACGAATTTTTATCCAAGAGTACCATTTAGGCCTCAAAGTTTATATTGAACAAACTACAAACACGTGCCGTTGACGATGTCGTCGGTCACGAAGCACGTAAACACGAAGTACAAACTACGCTCAATAGAGAGTCAGAATCCCGACTCTAAAACGGTTGACAATAAACGGAACTACAAAAGGAACAGATGAAGCTATTATCTGGTTATAATAATCCTCACCGAAGTTCCTCATGACAAACTCACGATGCGCCACCTTTGGTCGACTGTAACATCGTATTTCGACCCAAGTGTTGAACGAAACTCTCGCTGGAAAGTTCAGATCCAATGGAGGATCCATACCACATCAGAGCAAGATGTAGACAGTAAGATCCCAAACAGCGTCGTAAGTGACAATGGGAAGAACGATAGGATCCGGAGTAGCCGTCACCGCAGCCATAAACGACTCTCCCCAATGAGCTACCATAAATACTCGAAAGTGATCTCGCGGTAAACAATGGATCTTAATGACGAATGGATGCGCAAGTGGAAGATCAGGAGCACGAAAGGGCTCTCCGTTCATGCCTACCACTCGTACTGCCGCTTACTTCATCCGATGATACTGATCACACTCACACTAGACTTGGATACTCTACACTCTATATCTCAAGCTCCGTGCACCTCTCTTCTTATACATCAACCTCGCATGTGACGACGAGAGTACTACTCTTATCTCCACTCAACGGAGAGTACACAGATCGTCCCACGTGGAGCGTTATCTTTTGACACGATAAGGTCCCAGTGGCTCCTCAACACCAAACACGTATGATAAGGATAGGTGGTGGTTTCACACCCTAGCCAATCCACAACACGACATCCACCCCCTCTAAACCTGTGCATCCTCCGGTATGCACCAACCTAATCATACGTTGTGGTTGGCATCATACCACTTCTTCCTCATCTTCTTCTTCATGAGCCTCCTCCTCCAACTCTACACTGTCATCTGGACTCTCATCTTGATCTTGAGAGAGATCAAACTCGGTACTGATCTCTTCAATGTCTAGGTCCTCATCTCGCCGCTTAAAGAGTTTTATCCGTTTTCTTGCAATCGGAACTTTAAGCTGTGCACCATCCAACTCACGTAGTACGTATGTGGCGTTGTCATGAATACGAACAACCACGTAAGGTCCAAACCAGCGTTTAGAAAACTTTCTCAACGCTCTATGCTGGTTGTCCAAGCTGCTATCATATACCAACACCCAATCATCTTCCTGGATCTTCTTAGTTCGTAGTCGGTGTCGCTTATCAAATCTGTCTTTGTTCTTCAAGCGAGCTTTTCGTAACCGTTCCAGAGCTAGCTCCACATCCTCTGATCTTCGCTCCAACTGACGAATCTTAAGAGCGAGAAGATCCTCTCTAGAGAGATTATCTTCTCAAGGTAGAACACTCCAAGTAGGTATTTGCTCTTCGATAAGCATGATCAGTTTTTGCCCTTGCATTAGTTCTGCTGGCATGTACCCGGTCACCGGGCTATGAGTTGTACGATCGGTCCATAGAGCAAATGGTAGAAGCCTTGGCCATTCTCTCATCCTTCCGTTGCAAGCTTTCACAATCGCTTTCCTGATGGGAGGGTGGTCACGCTCACTCTTCGCATTTCCTTCTGGGTTGTAAGCCATGGTAAGAGCTAACTTGATTCCCCGCCTCTTGAAGAACATATCAGCTTCGTAAGCATTCAGTTCTCCGCGGTCTGCTGTAATCTTCCCAACACATCCGTATCTGTAGATCACATCTTCAAGTAGAAATCTGCACACCCCTTCTGTAGTGTTTGTGCGCAGAGCGCGTCCTTCGACTTGGTTCGATAGGTCCTCTCGTGCCAAAACCAAGTATCTCATCTGCCATATCCCAACCGGCATTGTAACCAGATCTACTACCCACTTGTAATGCATTGCAAGTGGATACGTAGGATGAAGCTCATCTCGATGCCGGATGTCAGAGTACATCTGGCAAGTTACACACGTCTCCACAAATCGCACTACATCTCTGTACATGTTACGCCACCAATATCTCTCTTTGAGTTTGGTAAAGGTGGCATAAATACCCCGATGTCCAGCCCATAAGCTCTCATGGAATTCTTGAATGAGCTGGGTTTGCATCTCTTGCTTACACACAACCCGTTGCGGCATCTCGCCACTCCGCTTGGCGTGCTTTCACAGATAGCCCCCTTGTTGTATGTAGTTGTAAGCCTTCCTCCTGATCTGTTTGAACTGAGCATCATTCCATTCTGGTTGCTTGGTCAATGAACCAAGATAACGCCCAATGTCTAACCATTCTCCTTCGTATAGCTCCTCCATGAATGAGTTTTGATGTTCATTCATTCCCTTCTGAGCTCTACAAAAGACGGCCGTGCCTATATCCTGTGTCTTCTGTCAAATCCTCTTCATCCTCATATCTGGTCCTAGACAACATATCTGCTATCGGGTTATCTTTTCCCGCTATGTGTCTAAATTCTGGATTCAACGACTTGATATAAGCAATCCATCGCAACATAACGATATCAGGAGTGTTACAATTCGTAATCATCCCTAACAATGGCAAACAATCCGTCTCCACTATCACCGGTGCTCCAATCAAATAGTCCTTCTCAACTTTCATCGTAGTAACTATCTCCCATAGCTCTCGCTTTACTTGTGGATAGTTTCACTGTCGCTCACTCAACACTTTGGCTCCAAATCTGATTGCAAACCGGTTTCCATCCTCATCATCTTGTCCCACTGCCCACCCAATGGCTATCGGACTTGTATCAACCGTGATTATCACGTTGTCGGAGTGTGATCCGTCTACCTAGGAAAGCGCCGGGCTTCTGGCTGTGGTTGTTTACTCAAGAGGTTGGCTTTCAGGTCACAATAGGGCTATAAACACTCACACAGATGTGTAAGATCTAGTAATATGCTCAGAAAGCGAAATTCAGGTCTAGCTGGCAGTAATAGGATCCGGCGGCGAACTTTGACACTCACGGAGAAGAAAACTATGAAGGTTTAGACTTCTAAACTTCCCCTACATGCAAATGAGGTACTACTGAACTCACACACAAAGTTTCAGCCTGAGATCAAATTCTGACACGGAGATATGGACAGAAAAGTTCTGAGCAAGAAAACTACGGTAATTTCTGGTACCTAGATGGCTATTCCGACCTATAACAGAAGATTGGCTCGATCAATTTCAAACATTCTTACAGGATTTGGGGTCTACAGGATGCTGAACACCCCTGTGAAGTTGGGACTCCTGACTGTACACAGAACTCCAGATCTCCTCCTCTGAAGTCGCTGCTCTAGATTAAGAGCTTTTCAGACCCCTTCTGCTTCAGCGGCCGTCCTGAATTACTCAGTCACTCAATCGATGCGAAACTTTTTGGGAAATCGTAGCCCTGCTGGCAGAGAACACAACCTCGAAGTTTTGAAGCAATTTCCTCAAATCTGCTGCAAGTGACACTGAAAACCCTAAATCCAACAAAAGTGATTCAATTCTGGCACAATTCGAACTTCAATTGATCATAACTTCATCTTTATTGCCTCAAATCGATCGAAAATTTCACTGCAAGTGCTTGGCATGACGAGCTCTACCCTCCTGTGCCCTCAGATTTCGAAGTCCCTCACCAAATGCTCGAACTCCACTCTAGAGCTCTGTTTCTAAATTTAGAGTTTAACAAAAGACAAAAATAGACCAATGGGAGTTCATAGCTCCACTTGGTTGTCCTTTAGTACCCTAAACCACGTGGCAACTTAGTTTTACTCATAGGCTACCACGTCAAGCTCCCTAGAGTGCCAACGTAAAACTTAAACTACATAAAACGACACGCAGCCCCGAAAAATAACTTAAATCAGCTAGAAAGCGTGCATGGGCGACAAGTAAGTACAACCCATGAGCTCAAACCCCTATCAGCATGGAAACCCTAAGTTATGTACATTGAACGTCATAGACTAGTAAGAAGTCACTTGCACAAGCGCACAAATGCTTGAACAAGATAACTAGCATACTATCAGCCTACTAGGACTCAAAATAGTGTCAACACCGTATGCAAAGGTGTCAAACATATATATAAAGGACTAGAAGTAATATGAGCTAACTTCTAGAACTACTAAACCTAAGCGGTCGGAGTAGAAGTCAAGCATGCAGTCGCCAAGTAGCACGACATCCACCCCCTCTGAACCTGCACATCCTCCGGTATGTGCCAGATCAAGATCAAGACTCTTCAGCTTCAGCTTCAAATTCATCTTCAACCTCCATTCAGTCTTCAGCTTCATCCTCAGTAAGCTCTGCAATGTTCTGGTCCTCCCCTCTCCTTCTAAAGAGCTTGATTCTCTTCCCTGCGAATGGTATCTTGAGCATTGCACCATCTAACTCTCTCAAAGAGTATGTCGCATTATCATAAACTTCTAACACCACATAAGGTCCGAACCATCTCTTGGAAAACTTTCTGATAACGCTATGCTGATTATCAAGACTACTATCATAGACTAACACCCAATCACCTTCCTTAACTGGTTTGGGTCGTAATCTATGCGTTCTATCAAATCTGTCTTTGTTTCTCTCTCTAGCAGTCTTTAACCTTTCCACAGCTTTGGCAACATCCTCAGGTCTTCGTTCTAACTGCTGGATCCTTAATGCAAGAAGATCCTCCGTACTTCTACCATCTTCCCATGGCAAAACATTCCAAGTAGGCACAACCTCCTCAATCGGCATCACAGGTTTTTGCCCTAGTATCAACTCTGCTGGCATGTAACTTGTAACGGTACTATGAGTCGTACGATCTGCCCACAAAGCAAATGATAGCAGTCTAGGCCATTCACGGATCTTACCCTTGCAAGCTTTTACCAAAGCTTTGATGATTGGCGGATGACCTCTTTCGCTCTTGCCATTCCCTTCAGGATTGTAAGCAGTGGTTAATGCCAACTTGATTTCCAATCGCTTGAAGAACTCAACTACTTCTTGTGCATCTAGCTCACCCCTATCTGCAGTGATCTTTCCCACACACCCATACCTACAAATAACATCTTCAAGTAGAAAGCGGCAGACACTAGCAGTGGTCTTCATCCTCAGAGCACGGCCTTCGACTTGGTTAGATAGATCTTCTCTAGCCAAGACTAGATACCTCATTTGTCCAAGTCCAAATGGCATAGTTACCAGATCAACTACCCATTTATAATGAATGGCTAAAGGATAAGTAGGATGCAATCCATCACGATGGCGTACATTGGAGTACATCTGGCAAGGTATACAAGATGAAACAAACTGTACTACATCCTTATACATACCCTTCCACCAATCCTTCTCCTTCATCTTGGCAAATGTAGCCCAAACTCCTCTATGATCGGTCCATAGACTCTCATGGAACTCCTTGATCAGCTTCTGTTGCAATTCCAGGTCACATACCACCCGCTGTGGTATACCTCCTTGAAGCTTAGGGCGCTTCCATAGATGTCCTCCATGTAAAAAGTAACCATAAGCTGTTCTACGGATCCTCTTGAAATCTGCATCAGACCAGCCTTCCTGCTTTTCTAGTGAACTCAAATAGCGCCCAAGATCCAACCACTCGTCATCATACACAGTTTCCTCAAAAAACTCCAACGGGGCTGCAAAATAGCTTCTATCTCTTCTAGCAAGAGCACTAGAATAGAACTCTGTTCTCACATCCTCCTGGTCATCTATCATTTCCTTCTCATCGTAATACCTAGCCCTTGATAACATATCTGCCACAGGATTATCTTTTCCTGCAATATGTCTAAACTCTGGGTTCAAGGACTTGATATATGCTATCCACCTCAACATAGCAATATCTGGAGTTGTACAGCTAGTGATCATTCCCAAGAGAGGTAAACAATCTATCTCCACAACCACAGGTGCTCCTATCAAGTATTCCTTATCACTCTTCATCGCAGTAACTACTCCCCATAGCTCTCTCTTGACCTGAGGGTAGTCTCTCTGCCGTGAACTTAATACCTTAGCACCAAAACGCACCACATATCTATTTCCATCCTCATCGTCCTGTCCTACAGCCCATCCAATGCCAATAGGACTAGTATCAACAGTAAGGATAACAGATCTGCCCAACTCATATGTTACCTTCCATAGAGTTGGCGGTGAAGCCAAAAGATCCTTCAACTTCCTCATAGACTCGCTTTGCTCCTCTTGCCACTGAAATCTTTGCCCTTCCTCAGCAGCTTGTACAACGGATCTGCTACATGTGCAAAGTGTGGAATCCATATATGATAAAACACACATGCACCTAGAAACCTTCTCACCTCGGTAACCGATCCACACGTCTCTTTCATTCTTCGAATGGCATCAACCTTGTTTGGACAAGGTTTTCGACCATAAGATCCACATAGGTGCCCCACAATCAACACCTCTTGTTCTCCAAATACAGACTTTGCTCCTGATAAAGTCAAATGAATATCTTATCGCAGTCAACTATATGATCTGCAACAAACTTACGGCACCCCCTCCGATCCATTATCTCATTCTTCTCCTCCTCAGCACATCCTTTGATCGGCACATCATCAAGGAATGGCATAGTTTTTTCAGGAATGAAATCCCTCAAAACTTTATTCATGCCATTCATCATATGTGCTACAGAATTGGTAGCACCTTGTGACAAGGTGCACATCCTTAGTAGCCCCAAAAGTGTCCTCATTGTAGTCAAGTCTCTACTCTCAGAGGATAATTGAAACTGATCATAACTTGAATATAAGTCTCCCATGGAATAGATAGCACTACCAGCAAAAGCCTTTGCAAACTCGTCTACAATAGGTCCTATATCCATATTTCTGATAGTTACCTTGTTAACTGGCTGCATATCTTGAATGAATCTCAAAGCTCCACTCTTCTTCGGAACAGTGAACCATCTGCTAGAGTAGGGAGCTATAGATGGTTCCAAGATACCCATCCTAATCCTCTCATTGAGCAAGTCTATCAACTTTGGTAGATGAGCTCTAGGTACAGGGATAGGACGTAGATTCCAAGGCACATGCGGTATAGTAAAGATTACCATAGGTGCAACTACACTTGGATCTACACATCCTACTTCATGTGACTCAAACGCAAACGCCTTACCATGTCTAGATAGCATCTCCCTGAAGCTCTTCTTCTCTTGCTCAATAAGAAATCCATCACCTCCAATCCTTAGCTCCTTCAGTGTTGTTTCTGTGAACTGGTGCCCAATTCTTCTCGGTCCTCTGAGCGTCGGTTCTCGTGCAGCTTGCTCCATCTTCTGATTGTAATCGAGTGGTAAAGACAAAGCCACTGGTTTGACTTTCTTTGCCACTGACTTGTACTTGGTCTCCACATACACCTCTTGTCGATCTATGAACTTATCAATTACATCATAAAGCTCCTTGGAGCTCACTCTCACCACTCTATCTACATCATCTATAGAACTTTCTACTATAGATTTCAACTCCCCTATAGTATCTACCAAATATTGCTCTTCAAACACTCCAGATATGTATTCATCTCCTGCTAACTCTCCACTGTCCCACAAAGATTGCTGTACACACTTCACATGTTGTCTCTCAAACCTCTTCAGATTCTCAACCTTCCTATAACACACTGATCCACATGACGTCAATCCTAAGAAGCTAGAGGATAAAGCTTCATGTTCTACTGGATCAAGCGAGAATCCTATCTCTACTGTACCGTTGAAGTCTCGCTCTTCAATGGTACTCTGCCAAAACCCCTAGACTCTCTAAACTCTTGAATAATCTTAGGTAGTGGACGGTCTCTCAAGCTATCACGATTCCTCTCATGTTCTGCAGCAACGGTCAAAAACTGAACAGCTCTTTTGCCATCTCTACTACGTATCCTAGCATAGACTGAACCATCATCCATAACTCGTGTCTCCATTCTAACAGCAGTAATGTAAGGCTGCCCTAGAATGATAAGATAGGTTGACATGTCTTGCACAAAGAAATTCTGAACATCACTGATGTCACCCACAATTACCTTGATGTTGGGACAAGCACCATAGAGTTCTCCCCTCTGGTTGTTGGCAGCATGTATAAGCCATCCATGGTCGGTGTCTATGGACCACCTCCCACGCTTGTATAGCTCCTTAGACATCAGATTAATCTCTGAGCCGTGATCAATCAATGCCACCACAGGTTCCTCTAGATCTCCCAGCTTCACTAAGGTCTCTGTGGTTGCTCTTGCCCAATGGTTGTGAGAGTAATGGCTCTTCTGCGATGCTTCCACCTCATCTTCAAACCTCACCTGCTAATACGATCTCCCTTCTGATACTTGAGAGCAGTAACCAGCAATCTCATCTTCCTCATCATCCGACAGTTTGGTCCCTAGAGCATTAAGCGTAGCTGCTTCACCCAAAATCTGACGTTTCCTCTTGATGATATCTATGATAACCTCATGGAACTCACGCTTTGCAATCCCAAGAATCTCACCCAAAGTAAACTCAACTTTCCCATTCAAGATACGGTTCTCTAACACCTGCTTCAAGTCTGTAGCAATCTCAATGTCAGACTGAAGTTTGTATGCAGGCATCTTACCCTTCTCCTTGCTTCTCTCCTTCTCCTTTGGTGTTGTAGGTGGTAGATCCTCCATAGTCTCCTCCCGAGTAGGTGTTGTCTCCTGCCTTGTCTCTGGTCTAGCCCTTTCACTCCTGGTAGCAGGTCGTTTGGCTGTAGAAGCCTCACTTGCATCCTCCCTCCTGCGTTTTTCTTCTAGTACAGCTTCATGATGACTTCTTGCAACATAAGCATGCACTGACATAGTGTCTACAGGGTCATTCCATCCTGTAGTTTCTCGAATTGAGTTGCCAACCCTCCGTAGCACATCCTTGTCTAACTCTGTTCTAGCTACGGACCGCACTACATCAGACCACAACCCAGTAGTCTCTTTCTCTCTCTCCATTTCCACTTTCACTCCACACGTAGCAGCATTCACAAGAGAAACAACATGTGATGATGATATCTCATTCACAAGTCTCTTCATACCACCCTTGCCAAAGTTGGTTCCCAACATCATCCCAGTCTCTCTCAGATGGATCTTACCATCTTTGAAGAAGATCAGATCCTTCCTCAATGCATCTGAAAACTCCCCACAATCTCTTCTTACATGGTCTAGGCTATCACACCATATACAACGATGAACAAAGCCTTCTCTCATCTGAGGTCTTTGCATAGCAGGCTGTACATTCTGCTCCTTCTCTTCTAACCTAGTGAGCTTAAGCTTAAGCTCCTTCATACCCTTAATCAACTCATCAAGCGGTGAGTCTTCCTCTCTAGCAATTACCAAAGCGGGCTTAGTAGGCAACTGCTTGACAGGAATTATCAGAGGTGCTGCTTCACTTACCACCACCTTGTCCCTTCTTCTCTGTCTCTTGGTCAGCAAAGAGACAACCTCTTCAACCTCCTTCCAATCAGTCTTCAATCCTCTCTCCTCACTCTTGTCTTCCAGCAACAGCTCAAGCTTCTCCTGAATAGTCACATCCGCTGCTTGTAGGAAAAGCTCGGTCTTCTCAACCTCTAGTGTAAGCTTCTCTGTCCTAGAAAGCTGAGCATATTGACGATCAAACTCCCTTAACAACTCATTTACAGACAAACCTTTGTTAGGCTTCATCACCCACTCCAAGAACGTTCTCTTGGTCACCCTCTCTGAATCTTCAGTGTAGTACTCCTCCTTCAAAGCGCGCATAAAGCTCTCCCAACTCTGTCCTTGCTGCTGCTTGAGCTCCTTCACACGCCCACGAATCTCAAGCACAACAGCAAGTTCAAAGTTCTCCACCATCTCCTTCTCAGGTACCTTGTTCACCTCCATCTCCCTAGCATAGTATCGCACGTACTTGGAAATATCTGTCCCCTTGAACTGATCCATCTGATGCACCACAGATTGCAACGCCTTGGTTGCTAATACCTCCTTCCTCTCTGTACTCTGCTGCTGCTGCATAAACATGGAAAAGGCTTGGAACATCTTCATCGTAGCAGCATCCAACTGAACAGGTTGCTGAGCAGCAGCAGCACCTCCACTTGATGATCCTTGGTTGGCCATGATATCTGATCCTGCAACACTCTCAAGAAAACTCCCACCCTAGGTGTTTCACGTCGAGTTCACCAAAAAGAGAGTATGTCGGAGTGTGATCCGTCTATCTAGGAAAGTGCCGGGCTTCTGGCTGTGGTTGTTTACTCAAGAGGTTGGCTTTCAGGTCACAATAGGGCTATAAACACTCACACAGATGTGTAAGATCTAGTAATATGCTCAGAAAGCGAAATTCAGGTCTAGCTGGCAGTAATAGGATCCAGCGGCGAACTTTGACATTCACGGAGAAGAAAACTATGAAGGTTTAGACTTCTAAACTTCCCCTACATGCAAATGAGGTACTACTGAACTCACACACAAAGTTTCAGCCTGAGATCAAATTCTGACACGGAGATATGGACAGAAACGTTCTGAGCAAGAAAACTACGGTAATTTTTGGTACCTAGATGGCTATTCCGACCTATAACAGAAGATTGGCTCGATCAATTTCAAATATTCTTACAGGATTTGGGGTCTACAGGATGCTGAACACCCCTGTGAAGTTGGGACTCCTGACTGTACACAGAACTCCAGATCTCCTCCTCTGAAGTCGCTGCTCTAGATTAAGAGCTTTTCAGACCCCTTCTGCTTCAGCGGCCGCTCTGAATTACTCAGTCACTCAATCGATGCGAAACTTTTTGGGAAATCGTAGCCCTACTGGCAGAGAACACAACCTCGAAGTTTTGAAGCAATTTCCTCAAATCTGCTGCAAGTGACACTGAAAACCCTAAATCCAACAAAAGTGATTCAATTCTGACACAATTCGAACTTCAATTGATCATAACTTCGTCTTTATTGCCTCAAATCGATCGAAAATTTCACTGCAAGTGCTTGGCATGACGAGCTCTACCCTCCTGTGCCCTCAGATTTCGAAGTCCCCTCACCAAATGCTCGAACTCCACTCTAGAGCTCTGTTTCTAAATTTAGAGTTTAACAAAAGATAAAAACAGACCAATGGGAGTTCATAGCTCCACTTGGTTGTCCTTTAGTACCCTAAACCACGTGGCAACTTAGTTTTACTCATAGGCTACCACGTCAAGCTCCCTAGAGTGCCAACGTAAAACTGAAACTACATAAAATGACACGCAACCCCGAAAAATAACTTAAATCAGCTAGAAAGCGTGCATGTGCGACAAGTAAGTACAACCCATGAGCTCAAACTCCTATCAGCATGGAAACCCTAAGTTATGTACATTGAACGTCATAGACAAGTAAGAAGTCACTTGCACAATCGTACAAATGCTTGAACAAGATAACTAGCATACTATTAGCCTACTAGGACTCAAAATAGTGTTAACACCGTATGCAAAGGTGTCAAACATATATATAAAGGACTAGAAGTAATATGAGCTAACTTCTAGAACTACTAAACCTAAGCGTCGGAGTAGAAGTCAAGCATGCAGCCGCCAAGTAGCGCGACAACGTGTTTGCCATCTTCATAACTCACTCTTCGTAGCACAGATGGAGAAGACAACAATTGCTTCAGCTTCTGCACCGCTTCGATATGCCTCCCCTCCCATCTGAACTTCGTGCTCTTCCGTAACAGACCATAGAGTGGATCTGATACATGAGCAAAATGAGAAATCCACACATGATAGAACACGCAAGCTCCTAAGAACCTTCACACCTCTGTTGTCGAGCTACATGTGTCCTTCATCCGATGTATGACATCCACCTTGTTAGGATCAGGTTTGCGACCAAACCACCCGCACAAGTGCCCCACAATCACAACCTCACGAACTCCAAACGAAGATTTAGCACCCGATAGCGTCAAGTGAACCTCCCCGAGCCGTGATAAAATCTGATCACAATCTAGAATATGATCAGCCACAAATTTTCGACACCCCTTCTGATTGACTCTCTCATCTTTCTGCTCCTCTACACATCCTTTGATTGGAATGTCATCTAAGAAAGGTATGGTCTTCTCCGGGATGAAGTCTCGAAGAACTTTGTTCATCCCGTTCATCATGTGTGCAACAGAATTTGTTGCCCCCTGCGGCAATGTGCACATCCTTACCAAACCCAACAGCGTCCTCATAGTAGTGACGTCTCTACTCCTTTCAGCAAGCTGAAACTAATCGTATCTAGAGTAGAGGTCTCCTATCGAGTAAATGGCTCTACCAGCGAATGCTTCAGCAAACTCTCCCACGATAGGTCCGATCCCCGTATTTCTGATGGTCACCTCATTCACTGGTTGCATATCCTGAATGAACCGTAGCGCTCCACTCTTCTTCGGCACTGTAAACCAGCGGCTGGAATACGGTGCAAACGATGGCTCAAGGATTCTCATCCGCATCTTCTCCTTTAGAAGCTCCATAAGCTTAGGCAGATGTGCCCTAGGTACGGGAATTGGTCTTAAGTCCCAAGACGTATGCGATACCGTAAATATGATCATCGGTGCTACAACGCTTGGATCTACACACCCAATTTCTGAAGGCTCAAAAGCAAAAGTTTCCCCATGCCTACTTAACATCTCCTTGAACTCCCTCTCCTCAACAGGTAGAAGAAAGTCGGTAGAACCAACCTTCAACTCCTTGAGCGTAGCTTCTGTAAACTTGTGACCTATTTGATCAGGATACCGTAAGCTCTTCTCCTTTGAGGCTTGTTGAACTCGTTGGTCAGAGTCCCTAGGTAGCGGTTGTGCAACCGGCTTCACCTTTTTATACACCGTTTTATACCTGATCTCAACTCTGACTTCAGGTATCTGGAATGACTCTATAGCCGAGTAAAGCTCCATAGAACGTATGTAGACAACTTGGTCTTCATTCCCTTGCTCAGCCTTGCGAAGCTCTTCCAAAGGATCATCCAAATTCATCTCCATATAAACGCCCTCTATCTTATCCTCCTCACTAAGCACACCAACTCTTTTTAGATCTTTTTGGGTTCTTTGCACAGCTTTCTTCTCCCATTTCTGAAGATCAGCAAGCTATGATACACAGCAAATCCACTCTCCGAATATCTCACCACTCCTGTACAAAAGGCACTATCCTTCTCCAACGAGAGTACCTTCTCTTGTGTATCGGTACCACTATACTCTCGCTCTATAGTGACCCTCTGGAAAAATCCTTAAACTCTTCAGTGACTTTGGATAGAGAAACGTTCCGCAAATAATCTCGGTTACGCTCATGATTAGCAGACACAGTCAAGAACTGTACCGTTGTTTTGTCATCCTGACTCCTGATCCGAGCATAAGCAAAACCGTCATCCAACACCTTAGTCTCCATCCTTACAGCTGTAATGAATGGTTGACCAAGAATAACTGGATAGGAAGTAGTATCTTGAACAAAGAAGTTTTGTTCAAGTACCACATTCCCTATCTTAACCTTCACATCCAGACAAGCACCATAGAGTTCTCCTCGTGTATTGTTTGCTGCTCGGATCATCCAACCAGGATCTATATCAACAGACCATCCACCCTGCTTGTAGATGTCCTTAGAGACAATATTGATCTCAGATCCATGATCGATGAGAGCAACCACCGGATCTTTCATCTCTCCTACATTCACTAAGGTTTCAGTAGTGGCTCTTGCCCAATGCCCTCTAGTGTAATGACTAGAGATCTTACCGTCCTCTTCCTTATCCACATCAAACCGAACTTTACGAGTGTTGTAAGAATGAACCAACTCTCGCTCCTCTTCCTCTGTAATCACTGTGTCTAGAGCACTAGACACTGCGGTCTCTCCTGTCAATTGTCTCTTCCGCTTGATAATGTCAATGATGACATCATGAAACTCCTTCTTCGCAATCCCGAGGATCTCTTGCAAGGTAAACTCAATCTTTGTATTGAGCACCTTCTCTTGCAACACCTCTTTCATGTTGGTTGCTGCTTCAATGTCTGATTGCAGCTTATACATGGGAGCTTTACCCTTCTTCCTACCCTTACCCTTCTCTGCACTCCCAGAAGGTAAGACGTCCTCCATAGCTTCTTCTCGTAGAGGTGTAGTCTCATGTCGGAGTCTATCTCCTCTTAGTTGTCTCTTGGGAGCCGCTCTCTCCTCACTTGGACCAGCCTCGTCCCTCCTACGCTTCTCTTCCATGATAGCTTCATGTTGAGCTTTGGCTACGTAGGCATGAACGGACATAGCATCTACGGGATCATCCCATCCAGTAGCACTCCTGATTGCTGTGGCTGTTCTGAGCAACTCCTCCCTTGCCATTTTTCCCTTTTTGCTCGTGCTCACAGCGTGACTCCACATATCAGTCGTATCCTCATGTTTCAAAAAGGCACTCTCCTTTTTGCTAATCACCTCGACTCCATAAGAAGAAACTTCTACCGATGTCACATCATGCACTGTTAGATGATCCTCCAAAACTTTCTTCATCCCTCCTCTACCGAAGTTGGTCCTCAGAGTCTCTCCGTTGTCTCTCAAGGCGATCTTTCCTTCCTTCCAGAAAATTATGCCTTGCTGCAAGGCATCAGTGAAACTTCCGCATTCCTTCCGTTGATGATCGATGTTGTCACACCAAATACACCTCTGAACATATCCTTGTTTTGGTGCAGGTCTCCCTTCAGGTGCCCCATCCTTCTCCTCCAACCTTGTCAACTTGATCTGTAAGTCTCTCATCTTCTTCTCCAAATCTTCCATTGCTTGATTTCGCTGTGGTACAACCGTAGTGATAGGAATAGTAGGAATTGAAATAGTAGGTAGAGGAGCAGTCTGCACCGTTGGTTGCCTTCGTGGTATCACAATAGGCGGTGGTCTTGGTGCTTGAGTCACAACCACCTTCCCTCTTCGATATTCTCGCTTTGCAAGTACTCCCACTGCTTCGCTAACGTTATTCCAATAAGATGTAAGACCATTGTCTTTCGTCCGATCTTCCAACAACAACTCTAACTCCCTCTGTAGCTCGCTGTTGGCTGACTGTAAAAATAGCTCCACTTTGTCATTCTCAAGTGTGAGCTTCTCTATCCGAGATAGTTGAAGAAACTGTCTCTCAAACTCCCGAAGTAGTTCGGTAGCAACTAGTTCCTTGTTGGGTTTGTTCACCCACTCCATGAATGACTTCTTAGTCACTCGATCTGCATCCTCCAAAGAGTATTCCTCCTTCAACTGAAGAGAAAACTCCTCCCAGTTAGCTCCATGAGCTTGAATGAGCCCCTTCACATGTTCCCGTAACTCCGGGACAACAGCAAGCTCAAACGTCCGTATCATCTCCCTCTCTGGTACCTTACTCAGCTCCATCTCTCGAGAATAGAACTTCAGGTACTTGGAGATGTTTCTCCCTTCAAATTGATCCAATGTCCCCACCACCGAATGCAAAGCCTTGGTAGCCATCGCCTCCTTCCGTTGAACAGCTTGTTGTTGATCCATGTACAGAGCAAATGCTTGGAACATTTGCCTTATAGCAGGATTAAGCTGCAGCGGAATCGTGCCCGAAGGGTTTCCAACTCCTTGTCTCTCGGCCATGGTAAAGTTCTGAGAAGAACTTCACGAACTCTCCACCCCAGAAGTTTCACGTCGAGTTCACCAACTGTCGTGTGACGTGCTTTCTTATCTGAGAATACACCAGGTATCTAGCTGTAGAGAGTACGTGTCGCACTCCGTGACTCAGAACCAGTGATCACCCAAACCTCTCTCTGATCTCCAAGTACACTTTGAACCTAACTCACTACGATATCCTCACGTCCTCTCGGTGTCGTGTTGTGGTTCGGCTCTTGTGTGAAATTCTCATGGAACGTAGGTTGTGTTTCTTTTCTGTGTTTCGTGAACCGTATCGCGTAACTCGCCGAACGGTATGATGAGTGCCACGTTTGTGATTATCTGTTTAAGTGATCACACGGTAGAGGAACATGCCAAGTCATCGATCTGTGCGCATTCACTTCAGTGGTCCTTGTCGCCGCATTTGTGTATAAAATGGTGGGTCGAAGGTTCATACGGCATTCTTTTCTCAACGGGTGAATCGCGAGGGTTCTCGGAGGTCTACATGGAGAAGTGAAGAGCGGCAAGAGTGGTGGTTATGGATGGAGGTTTGATACCGGCTCCGGATCTTCCTTTCCCGAATCCATTTCACATCAAGCTTCATTGCATCAACCGCGACCACTTTCGACAGTGGTTAGTTGCGTACTTTGGTGATGAATTCATGGGGAGGGTGATGGAGTTACAGTTTCTGGTGATCCTTTCGATCGTAACATACGGCGAGACTTGGGATATGACGGTGTACATTTTGTTGTGAGGAACAATGGATCTCAACTATCCATCGAACGTTCCTTTCAACCTTTGGGTCGATGTCGGGTGTCATTGCAGACCGAAGATCAATCATGGGGCTTGGATCGTGAGAAACTTCGAGCAAGAATATTACAATCGAGTGATAGCTTCACCATTTCTTTTTGTCGTACCTTTTATTGTAGAACGTTTCCAGGTTGTAATATTGACGTTGTATTAGTCTGCGACTCAATCGTTTCCATTCTAGTTGAGCGCTTCTATGTAGTTACGGACCGCGAAGAATCCATCGACACATCTGAAGGATTTTCTGAGGTCTTAGAGTCTTGTTGATGTCTTATGTCTCATTGGGAGTAAAAATTTGTTCTAAGGGAAAAGTTAAGAGTAGAAAAGACAAAAAGTAAAGCTCTTTTTGCTCTTATTGGTCTATTTTTGGACCAATGGTGTTCTAGCTGATCCTCGTGACGTTTCTGTGGTTTTTGGAGGCTTCGGAGGTCCATTCGCGAAACGAAGGGTATGGTTGGAGAGCTCTCGACTGGGCCTACAATCTGGATTGAAGAATCGGTCGATTTGATGGAAGGATGAGCGCGTTATGATCGATTGAGTGGAGGGGGATGTAATTCGTACCTACCGCTACGTTTCTGGTTGTTCCGAGAGACTCGCGAAGAGGTTTAAGGAGCTGTCTGTTGGGTTGGAGAGCTGACGACGTGCTGGTCGTTTTGATATCAATTTCATCACGTTCTTGATCGATTTGGATTCTGAACCGATCGATTGAAGTTGAGAAGTGCAGAGGTGATAAGGCGGGAACAGCGAACTGTGATAGTCATGGATAGTTTGCTATTGTTTAAGTTCTGTCTCGAATTTCTGAGTGAAACTTTTCAAGATTGAAGCATGTCTTATCAGTAAGATACTTGAGAAGTTTCATCACAAATGGTCGAGTAGTTTATTCAGAATCTTGGATCAAATGTACCTGGGTCTGTAAAGTTCTTAAGTTAGCACAGATTACGATTTGATCCATATCTGAGAATTGGTTGAGATTTCGGCTTGAAAATTGTTTAGGGTAGGAGTGAAGGGTCTAATCAAGCTTCTTGTGAAGTTTGATCATCATTGGTCGACTGGTTTGGGAGGACTGAGGTCTCAAAGTTTGAAGATACTTCTGTTATTAGCAATTTCGGATTTTTCGGTATCATCTATTGTCAATTTGATCATTTTCGAGCAATTTGGAGAGGAGTTTGTTGCTGAAACTGCCATACCTGCATACAACTCGACATTGGAAGGTGTGGGACTGATTTAAGCTCTTGGTGATGAAGAAGAACGGAGTCACCATGAGTCTTAAACCGCTGTTTGGGTTCTCGGAGCTGCTAGGTACTACCGCCGTTGGTGCTATATTGAGATTTGAGTAGTGTTTTGGAGTATGCATGCTTTACCTTGCTGGAATGCTTGGTAGACCAGGGTGTACAACAAGTTGTATCGATACTCTATCAAGTTGATTGAGTGATCTTATAGCATCTTCTGGTTGTACTATGAAGTTGTGATAGTTGGATTGATGGGCAGTTAGCGTCGCTGGGGAGCTATTCAGAAGTCAGACTTCCAGTGATATAGAGGAATAACTTCAGTTAGATAATACAGCGCTGAGTATTTTTAGTTAGAGTACAAAAGATCTGTTTGTAACACAAGTTTATGCAACCTATACGTATCCTTGGATCGTAGCAAGCTTTAAACTTGAGCCGAGCGGATACAAGGTCACTCGGGCTAGAAGAGTAGCGAGTGAAACATTTGAGTGGAAACATCCAGATCTAGATCCAACCTTGTCAATCCACATACCTCTGCACAGCCATATACCCAGTGTATTCCTAGACAGAAAAACACGTTATACGATAGCTGGTGAACTCGACGTGAAAGTCTGGGGTGAGAGGTACGTGCGTGGTTTTGTCACCATGGACGTTGATGGGTTGGGTCGTTACATAGATGAGGCTTCTACATCTGGAGAGGTACCAAAGGTGACCAAGCTTTCACGGTCTGATATGCGATTGCTTGAGGCATTCGCATTGGTAATGCAACAACAGCAAGCCACTGAACGGAAAGAAGTAATGGCTACTAAAGCCTTGCAATCTGTTGTGGGGTTGCTAGATCAGTTTGATAAGAAGAACATATCCAAGTACCTAAAGTACTATTCTCGAGAGATGGAGTTGAGCAAGGTGCCTGAAAGAGAGATGGTGAGTACATTTGCGCTTGCTGTCGTACCTGAACTACGAGAGCACATGAAAGACATCATCCGATCTCATGGTGCTACGTGGGAAGGATTTACTCTTCAGCTGAAAGAAGAGTATTCTTTAGAAGATGCAGACCGAGTGACTAAGAAGTCATCATGGAGTGGGTAAACAAACCCAACAAAGGGCTTGTTGCCACAGAGCTATTTCGGGAGTTTGAGAGACAATTCCTTTAGTTGTCTCGGATGGAGAAGCTCACATTGGAGAACGACAAGGTGGATCTGTTTCTGCAAGCAGCCAACAATGAATTACAAAGGGAGTTGGAGTTGCTTTTGGAAGATAGGATAGAAGATAATGAACTCACAATTGACTGGAGAAAAGTCTCTGAAGCAGTGAGTGTACTTGCCAAACGAGAGTACCGGAGAGGGAAGGTGGTGGTAAGACAAGAAGAGAGACCACCACCGATCATAGTACCTCGTAGGCAACCAATGGTACCCAATGTGCAAGCACCTATTGTGCATGTACCTCAAGTTCCACTTCCTATTATTCCTGTTCCGAAAGTTGCACCGCAAAGAGATGCTATGGAAGAGTTGGTAAAAGGGATGAGGGACTTGCAGATCAAGTTAGCAAGGTTGGAAGAGAAGGGAGGAGCACATGATATCAGACTTGCTCCTAAGCAAGACTATGTACAAAGATGCATTTGGTGTGATAGTTCTGATCATGCTCGAAGAGAGTGTGGTGATTTTGTCAAAACTCTAGGAGATGGAGTAGTCTATTGGAAGGAAGGAAAGATTGCTCTGAAAGATAATGGAGAGATTCTTAGAACCAACTTCGGGAAAGGAGGAATGAAGCAAGTACTAGAGGAGTATCTATCTCAGCATGCTACTGCGTCGGTAGAAGCTGCTACTTATGGAGTTGAGGTAGTACGAGAAAGAAGTGCTTCTAAGAAGCATAGAGATACTCTTGATATGTGGAGTCACGCGGTAAGTACGAACAAAAGGAGGAAAATGACAAGGGAGGAGTTGCTCAGAACAGCCACGGCAATCAGGGGTGCTACTGGATGGGATGATCCCGTGGATACAATGTCTGTACATGCTTATTTGACGAAGAGTCAACATGAGGCTCTCATGAAGGAGAAGCGCAAACGAGATGAAGCAGGCCCTAGCGAAGAGAGAACAGCTCTCAAGAGGCAAACAAGAGGAGAAAAGTTCAGACCGGAGATTATGTCTCTACCAGAGGAGACTATGGCAGAGGTCATATCCTCTACTCCCGAGAAGTCAGAGAAGAGCAGAGGTAAGGAGAAAGGTAAATCTCCTTCATACAAGCTTCAGTCTGATATTGAAGCTGCTACGGATCTGAAAGGAGTACTAGAAGAGATAGTACTCAATGCCAAGATCGAGTTTACTTTGCCAGAGGTTCTTGGGATTGCCAAGAGGGAGTTTCATGATGTCATTATTGACACCATCAAACGAAAAAGGCAATTGGCAGGAGAAACCGCTGTGTCTAATGCATTAGACACAAGGATATCAAGAGAGGAAGAGTTAGAACTAGCTCAATGCTGCATCAACCGCAAGGTTCAATTTGAGGATGATAACGATGACAAGGTCCCTAGCCGTTACACTAGAGGACATTGGGCTAGAGCTACTACCGAAGCTTTAGTGAAGGTAGGAGAGATGACAGATGCGGTGGTTGCTCTCATTGATCATGGATCAGAGATCAATATTGTTTCTAAGGACATCTACAAGCAAGGTGGATGGCCTGTTGATATAGATCATGGTTGGATGATCAGAACAGCGAACAACACACGAGGAGAACTCTATGGAGCTTGTCCTGATGTGAAAGTGAAGATGGGAGATGTAACTATTGAACAAAACTTCTTTGTTCAAGATAGTACATCATACCCGGTGATACTCAGTCAACCTTACATTACAGCTGTGAGGATGGAGACCAAGGTTTTGGATGATGGATCTGCTTATGCGCGGATCAGAAGTCAGGATGGCAAGAGAGCGGTACAGTTTCTAACTGTATCAACAAACCACGAGCGGAATAGAGATTATCTGAGGGGTGGCTCCTTGCCTAAGGTCACGGAGGAGTTCAAAGATTTTTGACAAGTACTGCTATAGAGCGAGGACATAGTGATATACTGGAGAAGGTACTCTCGCTAGAGAAAGAAAGTGCTTTTGTACAAGAGTTGTGAGATTTTCTGGGAGTGGATTTGCTACACATACACGACTTCCTGACTTGCAGAAGTGGGAGCAGAAGGTTGTGCGAAAAACTGAAAAAGACCTAAAGAGAGTTGGTGTGCTTGAAGAGGATGATAAGATAGAAGGTGTTTATTTGGAGTTAGGATTGGGAGATTTCATCGATGAGCTTGCTATGCATGAGCAAGAAGATGAGGATCATGTGGTGGAAGTACACTCTAGGGAGCTCTATACAACTATAGAGTCGTTCTTAGATCCTGAAGTTAGAGTTGACACTAGGTACAAAACGGTAGACAAGAAGGTAAAACTTGTTGCTCAACCATTACCTAGTGATTCTAACCAGCGAGTCCAACAATCTTCGAAGGAGAAAAGCTTAAGAGATCTTAGCCGGGTCGGTCACAAGTTCACTGAAGCTACGCTCAAGGAGTTGAAGGTTGGTTCTGCAGATTTTCTTTTGCCTGTGGAGGAGAATAGATTTAGGGAGATGTTAACTAGGCACGGGAAAGCTTTTGCTTTTGAAGCCTCAGAAATCGGATGTGTAGATCCTAGCATTGTGGCACCAATGATCATATTCACAGTTCCACATGCTCCTTGGGACTTGAGGCCAATTCTTGTACCTAGAGCGCATCTACCGAAACTCATAGAGCTCTTGAAGGAGAAGATGCAGATGAAGATCTTGGAACCATCGTTTGCACCATACTCTAGTCGTTGGTTTACCGTACCAAAGAAGAGTGATGCATTACGGTTCATCCAAGATATGCAACCTGTGAACCAAGTGACCATCAGAAATACAGGTATAGGACCTATCGTCGGAGAGTTTGCTGAAGCGTTTGCTGGGAGAGCTATTTACTCTATAAGAGATCTTTACTCTGGGTACGATTAGTTTCAACTTGCTGAACAGAGTAGAGACATCACCACCATGAGGACACCGTTGGGGTGGGTCAGAATGTGCACGCTACCACAAGGAGCAACAAACTCGGTAGCGCACATGATGAACGGGATGAACAAGGTTCTTCGTGAGTTCATTCTTGAGAAGACCATGCCTTTCTTGGATGACATTCCAATTAAGGGATGCGTTGAGGAGGAGAAAGATGAGACAATGGATCAGAAGGAGTGTAGAAACTTTGTTGCTGATCACATTTCAGATTGTGATAAAATCTTATCACGACTTGAAGAGGCGCACTCGACACTATCAGGTGCCAAGTCTTCATTAGGAGTGCGAGAGGTTGTGATTGTGGGGCACCTATGTGGATGGTTTGGACGCAAACCTGATCCTGGTAAAGTTGATGCCATACAACGGATGAAGGATACTTGTGGTTCAACAACAGAGGTGAGAAGGTTTCTTGGAGCTTGTGTCTTCTATCATGTGTGGATTCCACATTTTGCACATGTGGCTGATCTTCTTTATGATCTGTTGAGAAAGCACAAGAGGTTTGCATGGGAGGAGAGGCATACTGAGGCGATTCAGAGATTGAAGCAGTTGTTATCTTCTCCATCTGTACTTCGTCGTGTGAGCTATGAGGATAGCAAACCAGTGATACTTACTGTTGATACTAGTCCGATAGTCATTGGATGGGCAGTAGGACAGGATGATGAAGAAGAGAATCGGTTTGCAGTCAGATTTGGAGCAAAGGTGTTGAGTGAGCGACATAGAAACTATCCTCAAATGAAGAGAGAGTTATGGGGAGTAGTTACAGTTATGAAAGCTGAAAAGGACTATTTGATTGGAGCGCCAGTAATAGTAGAAACAGATTGTTTATCACTATTAGGGATGATTACAAATTGTAACACCCCTGATATTGCTATGCTACGCTGGATTGCTTACATCAAGTCCTTAAACCTTGAGTTCCGACACATAGCGGGGAAGAACAATCCAATAGCTGATATGTTATCTCGTGCGAGGTATGAGGATGAGGAGGAGATGATAGAAGATACAGAAGACGTTGGTACTATTGTTTTCTGTAGAGCTCAAGGAGGTGAGAGTGAGCATTCGAAACCGTTCATGGAGGAGCTATATGAAGGAGAATGGATAGACGTAGGACGCTATCTAAGCTTGTTGACTAGACAGCCAGGATGGAGTGATGCCCACTTTAAACAAATAAGGAGGAAGGCTTATAACTACTTGCTACAAGGTGGTTATTTGTGGAAACATGCTAAGCAAGGTGGTAAGATGCCACAAAGGGTTGTGTGTAAGGTTGACATGCAGAAGTTACTCATGCAGGAGTTTCATGAGAGCTTGTGGGCAGGACATAGAGGTATTTATGCCACCTTTACAAAGCTGAAGGAGAGATATTGGTGGTGCAACATGTACAGAGATGTAGTTCAATTTGTGGAGACATGCCAAACTTGTCAAGAGTATTCAGAAATTCGGCATCGAGATGGATTACATCCTACTTATCCACTTGCAATGCATTATAAGTGGGTAGTAGATCTTGTTATTATGCCAGTTGGTATATGGCAGATGCGATACTTAGTTTTGGCACGTGAGGATTTGTCCAACCAAGTGGAAGGGCGAGCCTTACGGACAAAATCCACAGAGGGAGTCTGCAAATTCTTGTTGGAAGATGTGATTTGTAGATATGGTTGTGTTGGGAAGATCACAACTGATATGATCGAGGGGAGCTGAACAATGAGGAGGCTAAAGCGTTCTTCAAGAGGTGTGGTGTGAAATTAGCTCTCACCACAGCCTACAATCCGGAGGGTAATGCGAAGAGTGAACGTGGTCATCCTCCTATTGTGAAAGCTATTGTGAAAGCTTGCAAGGGGAGGGCAAGAGAATGACCAAGATTTCTTCCGTTTGCATTATGGGCTGATCGTTCGACTCCTAGTTCAATTACGGGATATATGCCGGCGGAGTTGATGCAGGGGCAGAAACCTGTCATGCCCATTGAGGAGCACATACCCACTTGGAGTGTTCTACCTTGGGAGGATGGTATGTCTACAGAAGATCTTCTTGCTGTCAGAATTCGTCAACTAGAGAGGAGACCTGAAGATGTAGAGATCGCATTGGAGAAGTTGAAAGAGACGCGCTTGAGAAACAAAGACAGATTTGATAAGCGTCACCGATTAAGGCCGAAGGAGATTAAAGAAGGAGATTGGGTGTTGCTCTACGATAGTAGCTTGGACAACCAACACAGTGCTCTTAGAAAATTCTCTAAGCGATGGTTTGGCCCGTATGTGGTTCTTGTCGTGCTTGACAATGCCACATATTCACTAAGAGAGCTTGATGGGGCAGAGCTCAAGGTTCCCATTGCAGGCAAGCGTGTGAAACTCTTCAAGAAGCGAGATGAAGAAATAAGCATAGAGGAAGTCGGAACATAGTTTGATATCTTGGATGATGACGAAGAAGATTTGGATGACGAAGATATTGCTAACGACAACATCAGTGAAGAAAACGAAGATATAGTGTGATGCCGACCACAACTTGTGAGTGTTGGCGCATACCAGAGGATGCGCAGGTTTAGAAGGGGTGGATGTCGTGTTGTGGTTCGGCTCCTGTGTGAAATTCTCATGGAACGTAGGTTGTGTTTCTTTTCTGTGTTTCGTGAACCGTATTGCATAACTCGCCGAACGGTGTGATGAGTGCCACGTTTGTGATTATCTGTTTAAGTGATCACACGGTAGAGGAACGTGCCAAGTCATCGATTTGTGCGCATTCACTTCAGTGGTCCTTGTCGCCGCATTTGTGTATAAAATGGTGGGTCGAAGGTTCATACGGCATTCTTTTCTCAACGGGTGAATCGTGAGGATTCTCGGAGGTCTGCATGGAGAAGTGAAGAGCTGCAAGAGTGGTGGTTATGGATGGAGGTTTGATACCGGCTCCGGATCTTCCTTTCCCGAATCCATTTCACATCAAGCTTCATTGCATCAACCGCGATCACTTTCGACAGTGGTTAGTTGCGTACTTTGGTGATGAATTCATGGGGAGGGTGATGGAGTTACAGCTTCTGATGATCCTTCCGATCGTAACATACGGCGAGACTTGGGATATGACGGTGTACATTTTGTTGTGAGGAACAATGGATCTCAACTATCCATCGAACGTTCCTTTCAACCTTTGGGTCGATGTCGGGTGTCATTGCAGACCGAAGATCAATCACGGGGCTTGGATCGTGAGAAACTTCGGGCAAGAATATTACAATCAAGTGATAGCTTCACCATTTCCTTTTGTCGTATCTTTTATTGTAGAACGTTTCCAGGTTGTAATATTGACGTTATATTAGTCTGCGACTCAATCGTTTCCATTCTGGTTGAGCGCTTTTATGTAGTTACGGACCGCGAAGAATCCATCGACACATCTGAAGGATTTTCTGAGGTCTTAGAGTCTTGTTGATATCTTCGAGCAAGAATTTTTGGACCAATGGTGTTCTAGCTGATCCTCGTGACGTTTCTGTAGTTTCTAGAGGCTTCGGAGGTCCATTCGCGAAACGAAGGGTATGGTTGGAGAGCTCTCGACCAGAGCTACAATCTGGATTGAAGAATCGGTCGATTTGATGGAAGGATGAGCGCGTTATGATCGATTGAGTGGAGGGGGATGCAATTTGTACCTACCGCTACGTTTCTGGTTGTTCCGAGAGACTCGCGAAGAAGTTTGAGGAGCTGTCTGTTGGGTTGGAGAGCTGACGACGTGCTGGTCGTTTTGATATCAATTTCATCACGTTCTTGATCGATTTGGATTCTGAACCGACCGATTGAAGTTGAGAAGTGCAGAGGTGATAAGACGGGAACAGCGAACTGTGATAGTCATGGATAGTTTGCTATTGTTTAAGTTCTGTCTCTAATTTCTGAGTGAAACTTTCCAAGATTGAAGCATGTCTTATCAGTAAGATACTTGAGAAGTTTCATCACAAATGGTCGAGTAGTTTATTCAGAATCTTGGATCAAATGTACCTGGGTCTGTAAAGTTCTTAAGTTAGCACAGATTACGATTTGATCCATATCTGAGAATTGGTTAAGATTTCGGCTTGAAAATTGTTTAGGGTAGGAGTGAAGGGTCTAATCAAGCTTCTTGTGAAGTTTGATCATCATTGGTCGACTGGTTTGGGAGGACTGAGGTCTCAAAGTTTGAAGATACTTCTGTTATTAGCAATTTCGGGTTTTTCGGTATCATCTATTGTCAATTTGATCATTTTCGAGCAATTTGGAGAGGAGTTTGTTGCTGAAACTGCCATACCTGCATACAACTCGACATTGGAAGGTGTGGGGCTGATTTAAGCTCTTGGTGATGAAGAAGAACGGAGTCACCATGAGTCTTAAACCGCTGTTTGGGTTCTCGGAGCTGTTAGGTACTACCGCCGTTGGTGCTATATTGAGATTTGAGTAGTGTTTTGGAGTATGCATGCTTTACCTTGCTGGAATGCTTGGTAGACCAGGGTGTACAGCAAGTTGTATCGATACTCTATCAAGTTGATTGAGTGATCTTATAGCATCTTCTGGTTGTACTATGAAGTTGTGATAGTTGGATTGATGGGCAGTTAGCGTCGCTGGGGAGCTATTCAGAAGTCAGACTTCCAGTGATATAGAGGAATAACTTCAGTTAGATAATACAGCGCTGAGTATTTTTAGTTAGAGTACAAAAGATCTGTTTGTAACACAAGTTTATGCAACCTATACGTATCCTTGGATCGTAGCAAGCTTTAAACTTGAGCCGAGCGGATACAAGGTCACTCGGGCTAGAAGAGTAGCTAGTGAAACATTTGAGTGGAAACATCCAGATCTAGATCCAACCTTGTCAATCCACATACCTCTGCACAGCCATATACCCAGTGTATTCCTAGACAAAAAAACACGTTATACGATATCGGCAGATCTCTCTCTTACTCGACTAGGAACAGAACCGGGGTAACAAGCACGGGCAACCTGTTCCTGCCATCACCGCAAACACTCTTGGGTTTGCTGGTCATCACTCCAGCCTCACCACAAGAGAAATACCAGCACTCCTAATAGAAAAGAAACCTAAGCGCAACGCCCGCACACAAATCCAATCAAAACCAACTGGGCGTACAAACAGGCATGCGGGTATAGAGAGGATCCAAACACAGGTAATACAGTCAACAACTCTCCATACCCATGATCAAGTGCTCTGAAGCACTAGCAAAACCTCCAGGTCGACCTGTTCTTCAAAGAATCTTAACTCTTGTGCCTTTCGGAGCAAGAACCTCTCAACTTTACCTCGCTGTCACTCCTCAACCAAAGCTCAGAATGAGATGAAACCAAGGCCAGCAGATAGCCTGTAGAATAATCTCTCTATTAAAGTATTACATGCAGAGAGATCATCTTTGAGTTGGCATCTACGCTCTTCCAAAGTTCGCTGTTTCTTATAACATGATATTATTTCGACAGAACTTTGCTATTCGATTCCTCACAAACCACTCAACAAAAATGGCTCAAACTTCTCAGGAAGCTAATGAGTCACTATCACTACCACTCTGTAAAGTTTCACCAGCAGATCCTCAACTAAACTCTCGAAATGATCCAAGCCCTTATCGCTGTTTTTATAACATGATACTATTTAGGCAGAACTTTGTTGTTCGATTCCTCAGAAACCACTCGACCAAAACAGCTCAAATTTGTCAAGAAGCTAATGTGTCACCATCACTATCACTCTGTAAAATTTCACCAGCAGATCCTCAACCAAACTCTCGGAATGATCCAAGCCCTTTTCATCAATGACACAAGACGATATGCAGACCCTTGTGCACAAAAACAACGTTTCCTTTCAACCCAGTAATCCAAATGGTCTGAAATTTCACAGGTAGGTAGTTGACTGTACCTTCTCAGACCCTGGAAGGTTTCATAGCGAAATTCGACCTCAAACTCCCCATATCTCTCTCAATGTCTTCTGTTTACAGTCGCCTACTATCATAGTCTCCGATTTGAGACACCCAACTTCAGCTGGCCATAACTTTTTCATTCCGGCTTGGAATCGATTGATCTCGGAGTCCATCAGCAAGCCCATCTCAAGAGCTTTCCAGCAACAGTCAATTCATCTCTAACAACCTCACATAACTCCCAGAAAGTGAGAAAGACCTCAAGGAAACAAAATTGGTCACGAATTTGATCCCCTCAGCTTCAATTGATCGAGACTTTCTCATCTGCGCTTCAAATCCAGCAACCATTGAGTCCACGGGCATCCTCGTCTCCCAAGCTTTCCAACCATATCTCACACTCTGCGAATGGACCATGGGAAGTGCCTCTAACCCTCGAAAACGTTAAAGGAACTTGATAGAAGGTGATTGGTCAAATTTTTGACCAATGAGAAACAAGTTGACAAAAAAGAGTTTTGTCTTCACTCACATGACAAACACACAAAGAACGAATTTTTATCCAAGAGTACCATTTAGGCCTCAAAGTTTATATTGAACAAACTACAAACACGTGCCGTTGACGATGCCGTTAGCCATGAAGCACGTATACACGAAGTACAAGCTACGCTCAATAGAGAATCAGAATCTCAACTCTAAAACGATTGACAATAAACGAAACTACAAAAGGAACAGATGAAGCTATTATCTGGTTGTAATAATCCTCACTGAAATTCCTCATGACAAACTCACGATGCGCCATCTTTGGTCGACTGTAACATCGTATTTCGACCCAAGTGTTGAACAGAACTCTCGCTGGAAAGTTCAGATCCAATGGAGGATCCATACCACATCAGAGCAAGATGTAGACAGTAAGATCCCAAACAGCGTCGTAAGTGACAATGGGAAGAACGATAGGATCCGGAGTAGCCATCACCGCAGCCATAAACGACTCTCTCCAATGAGCTACCATAAATACTCGAAAGTGATCTCGCGGCAGACAATGGATCTTAATGACGAATGGATGCGCAAGTGGAAGATTAGGAGCACGAAAGGGCTCTCCGTTCATGCCTACCACTCGTATTGCCGCTTACTTCATCCGATGATACTGATCACACTCACACTAGACTTGGATACTCTACACTCTATATCTCAAGCTCCGCGCACCTCTCTTCTTATACATCAACCTCGCATTCGACGGCAAGAGTACTATTCTTATCTCCACTCAGCGGAGAGTACACGGATCGTCCAGGTGGTGGTTTCACACCCTAGCCAATCCACAACACGACAACGTGTCAAGATTTTCTAAAGTAGAGATGAGGAGGTCGATCTAGCAAATATCTTGACGGAGTTTCAGTTTGAGGATTATGCATGAGGATTATGCATAAGACCTTGAAGGTGAGGTTGGCTACGATGGGAAGTAGGACGATATGACGAGGTGCGTGCCGGTCCACTCCTTGGTTGTTATCTCTGGTGCATACCGGAGGATGCACAAGTTCAGAGGGGGTGGATGTCGTGTCGTGGACCGGCTCCTATATGAAATTCAGACTTCGATGTTTGTCGCTCCAAAGACACTCATGAGAAAGACAAGCTAGGCCTTAACTTACAGACTTTTGGCATCATTTCAGATCTCTATTTTCATTGCATAGATGGGTAGAGCTCATTGTCAGCTTTCCATAGGCACTTCGTCTACTTCGTTTAGACATCTAGTGGAGAAGTTACAAGACTCGAAAGATGGAGAAAACAAGCTAGGCCCTAGCTTACAGACTTTTGGCACAACGTCAGATCTTCGCTTTCATCGCATCAGTGGATAGAGCTCTTTGTCAGCACCCCATAGGCACTTCGTCTACTTCGTTTGGACGCCTAGTGGAGGAGTTACAAGACTCGAAAGATGGAGATGACAAGCTAGGCCGCAGCTTATGAGCTTTTGGCACAATTTTGGATCTCCACTTTCATCGCATCAATGGGTAGAGCTCGTTGTCAGCTTTTCATAGGCACTTTGTTTACTTCGTTTAGTGAAGAAGTTATGCGACTTGAAAGAAGGAAAAATCAAACTATGCCCTAGTTTACTTGCTGATTGGGTATTTGAGGCTTCAAGCGTTATATCAAAGATGCAAGGGGCCTGCTTCATTATTATTGAGAGAATTTCGTACGTACATAGCCTGTTACAAGGGGATTGCTTAAGGGGCTTGCTTGTTCCTACGACTTGTCGATGGACGTTTTGGAGAATTGGGAATTCCAATACACGCGCGTAAGGTGTCATCGAGTTCAGATCTGTGCAGGCTACGCACAGGTTAAGACGGTTTGGGAAGAGACGGATCGGGGGATGTGTACTGAGAGAAATTGAGACGCATGAAGAAGATTTTGGAGATTTCAGTTATTTGTGAAGGAGAGTTGGACCGTTCGGACCATTCCGGAGTCCAAACTTGCTGTCCTTAGATCCATCGAGATCAGAACACCGAGTTCTACAGGAAATTGAAGACGATATCAAGTTTCATCGGACGGTTTAGGAGTTCTGAGTGAAATTGGCTCGCAAGGAAGCGTTTGCGTCAAGTTTTTCATCACTTGCAACCTAAAATTGGGTTGTTCTTCGCGGTCGGTGTGCCAAGCTCTTCATTCTTGGTGCCTATGCGACCAAGGAGTCTTCATCTACGCATAGGAGAAGACAATACGTGGATTGGATTGTTGGTTTGGGTGAGGTGAGTGAGTTTGAGCCGCAAGAGTCCATTTACGTCAGTTTTTTGCAACCTGCGACCAAATTTCTTGCGTGGTTTTGCAAGGGGAACACCCAACGACTTGTTTGGAGTCTCGTTGGGTTCGTGATAGCTAGATCTATCTGCCATGAAAGACGGATATCAGTTTAGACGATCCGTTTGTGCGGTGTGTGCGGTTTTAAGTCACAGGGAGGAGTTTTTGAAGGTTCGGTCACCTGCGACCGAAAATCAACGATATCTCGGCTGTTGGGAGTCGGATCTGAAGGTTTCTTGTTAACGGAGTCAGCGGAGGAGACCCTATCGACATCTGAAGTCCGTTCGGCAAAAGGAGGAAGTTCACAGATATGTTTTTTTCGGTTTCTTCGCTACGGGTTTTGCTCTTTTGAGTTCGTTAGAGTTCTGGTTGGCTATATACAGCTTGTGGTAGCTAGCTTTAGCTAAGAACTTGTACATGGATGTGGGTTTGGATCGCGTGATACTGTTGTGGCTCTGCTTGTTAGCAAAGGGTTGTTTTTAAGGGGCTTTGAAACATGTTACAGGCCGCTCTGGTCTGTTTTTCAGTTTCTTGCTCTTAGGAGAAAGAATCGGCAGTGTACATACATTTGGAGTTGATATATATCGCAGCGTTCGTTTTCGTGGTTGTTTTTCTCTGTCTTGTCTCTGTTTCAGCATGCAACATCTCGACAGTCAGGAACCTCGCGTTTTCCAGGACATCCTTCACGCAATACCCGACGTGATAACGGACTCACTTAACAGAACAGACGTCTCTAAAATTTCTGCAAACACCAGAGGAGGAACCACGGCAGAGTTGTCGAGAGGATTGATAGACACGTCAATGATGAGCTTTCTTCCTTTCTTGATCTCTGCATCTGCATCAGACAAACTCTTCAGTTGGAAAACACGCGTCGGAATATACATGCATTGACGGTGTCGTGTTGTGAGACGTCTCACATGTAAATTCAGTACAAAATGTGTGTTGTGTTTCTTTTGTGTTCCTCGAACCTTTCGTGTAGTTTGCATGAGAGCGTATTAGGTGTCGCATTCACAGAGATCTAGATGTGAGATCGCACGATAACAAGATGTGTTGACTCAGTGATCCATGAACGTTCGTGTGAATGGCTCTTGTTGTCAAACTTAGGTATAAGATAGTGGGTCGGGGTTTGTGAGGCATTCTTCTTGGGGGGTTTCATGAGTGTGTCTTAGTGTCTTACGTGATAAGTGAGGAACTGCAAGAGTTTATGGATGGAGGACTAAATCGAGTTTCGAATCTTTCATTTCCAAACCTGTTTCATATCAAGCTTCACTGCATCCACCACAATCACTTTCGATAGTGGTTCGTCGCTTACTTTGAAGAAGAGTTCATGGGGAGGATGAAGGACTCGTCTACTCCGATGGTCTTGCCAATTGTCACGTACAGGGAGAACTGGGACTTGACAGTGTATATCTTACTTTGACGAGGGGCGAATGGACCTGAATTATCCAGCCAACATCTCTTTCAACGTCTGGGTGGACGTTCGATGTCACTATCGGCAGAAGATCAATCATCGTGTGTGGATCACAAGGAACTTTGGCGATGAGTACTGTAATCAAGTGATGACTTCTCCATTCTCTTTTGCAGTATCCTTCATCATAGATCGGTTCCAAGTCGTCATCTTGACTTTGTATTGAATCTTAAGTGTTAAGTATGATCTCTATAGTTTGACGAGTGTAATTTCCTTAAGGTTAAGGCCGATGCCTTGAAGGCATGAGAGGGTACTAGGGTTATAGTGGTTCTAGGGTACCAAGTAGAGGAAAAAAATGGTTTCCATATCTGTTTTCTTATTGGTCTATTTTTGATCAATCAACACCATTCAAGATCTACAGACGGCTTTAGGATTTTGGAGGTCTTCCCGGAGGTCATTTGAGGAGTGAGTGGAAAGCTCCCGAGACATGCTACACTCTGGAGACAAAGATCGGGCGATTTGAGTTCTGAGAAGAGAGTGATGGACGTTGAAAGTCAGGGGGTCAAATCGATACCCCGAGCCACGTTTTGGAGTGATCCGAGAGTTTGAGAGGTGATCTTTAGGAGCTGTCAAGGGGATCGAGTAGTTCACTCCGTGCTGGTTACATTGATGTAAAACAATCCTACATTTGGGTTGGATTTGCTCCTGAAATGGTCGATTGAAGTTGGTTGTTACAGTTGAGAGTATGTGTAAATCTGTTTTCTTTGGGTTCAAAGCTTGAGTTGCTCCGTGCACATGGGATTGGATCTCTGAGTGAAACTTTCCAGGATGGGAGTGTGCCCTATCAGCTAGTCACATGTGAAATTTTAGCTCAATTGGGTGTGGTGCCCACAATTTACAGGATTCACGAATTTTTGAAATTTTTAAGATTAATAACTTGTTTGTATAACTGAAGAAGCGTTGTTACTTAAGATTACGGCTTCCTTAGAAGGAAGATGATCTTACGAGCTTTTTGTAATAAGAAGTTGACTTCTTCGGAAGACGACCGTCTTCCGGGAAGCGTCTTCTTGGTTGTGTCTTTGGAACACGAAAGACGGCGGAAGACGCGTATCTTCCGGAAGACGGCAACTGCGGAAGCTTCACCACGTAAGAAGTAGGTGCACCTACCAGGTAGCACCAAATAGGTTAGGTAGGTCGGGAGGGTCGAAATCCCTAAACTGCAGGGAAGATGCGCAGGAAGCGCATTAGCACATTTCAGCTTCTCGTAGCAAGAGCTCTTCTTGGTTGAGAAGATCGATTCAAGAGTGATTGATTTGAGTGAGGAAGGCAGCGAGGTGAAATTGAGTGAGGTCAGGATTGATTCGAAACTAGAAGGAAGGCAAGGTTGAATTACTGAGAGCAGAAGCGTATCGAGCTGAAGGAGTTTTTCTGTGAACTCTTGGAAGCTGACATTGGAGGACGGCTGAGTGGAATCAAAGGTGGAAGTCTTGATTGATTGAGGCGTAGTCAGGAGCTGACGACGGAAGCAGCTTTGTTGGGTCGCATTGGAGCTGGAACCAGAGCCGGAAGCGCGCGGAAGATCGAAGACAGCTCGAGAAGCCGACAGAAGATAGTAGAGGTTCTTCCCATGTTCTTTTCCCTTCCCCACTGCTTCTCACCTTTGTTTGGTATCCCCCTCACTTCCCTGGTTGTTTGCAGGCAACCTGATCGATCAGTCCCTCATCCTTATTTTCCTATTGTGACATTGGGTGCGGAAGCGCTGCCCAATTTCCGATAGCCATCTTCTTGTTTCTTCCTGAGTTCAATTCGAGCTTCTCTACCCATTGTCCTCAAACCCAGCTATCAATTTCCCTACCTTACCATCCCTCTACTCCCGAAACCTTGAACAGAAGACGCTTCAGAAGATTCGAACATCTTCGGAAGACGCTTCAGAAGTCTGACTGTCTTCGGAAGTCGACTGTATACAATTCGTATCAAGAGTGGATTTTCTTTGCTTTGGTGTTAAGAGACGCTTGGTAGGAATCTCGAGTGGCTTGATGAGTTGTTTTGTTATCTCGAGAAGTTGGAAGTCGAGAACTAGGCCTGTACCTCCCGGTCTTCCAAGCTTCTCCAATCCACATTTTCCTAGAGAGACTAGAAGACTGGAAGGGTTGGCAAAATGCGCGAGAAGACGTGAGGATCCATTTCGGGTCTCTTCTGTCCAACCCATAGTAGCCCATTCCTTCTTCTTCCCGAACTTAGGAGAGAGTCGTGAGAAGTCTTGCTGGCAGAATCTGGAGAGAATGGTCGAGGGTCATGTCTTCCCATCATGCAGCAAGCTTCTTCTGAGTGCGTATGAGAGATGCGAAGTCGAAAGAACAGAGTATGAAGGTTTCGTGTCTGTTGTGAGGTTAGATTGCGAGTCGGAAGCCGAAGACAAGTGAGACTAGTGAAAGGAAGCCTGACTTCGGGAGGTCTTCCGAGAAAGACATTGAATCGGAAGCTGTCCCGGAGGTCTTCCTAGAGGTCACTGTCACCGCAGGAGCCGTGATCATCTTCTGGAACTTGTTCATACGCTTTGCTTCTCGCACATTTTCCATCTTCTGATAGGAAGTAGGATGTAATGCAAGGTGGGTTGTCTTCTGAGGAATCCATGCGAGGCCTTGCTTAGTTAGGATTGTTTAGATATAGCTCAAAAGACGAGAGCTATCTAGGAAGCACTGTTAGAATCCCGGAAGACGGAGTAGCTATCTTCTAGAAGACTAGTTTCGTCTTCTGAGAAGTAGAAGCTAGACTGTGGGCACTTGGGAAGGACTGAGCCTTCAGCTCACAGTAAGTGCGTGTGGCTTAGTGCAACAGATTTTCAAGTATGTCGATGCATCCTCGAGGGTTGGTGTTACCCGCAGCAGAGTTGGCCGAGGCCAAACCCTTCCTCAAGGAGTTGGATCTCGACTTCTTCCTGTGGGATTGGAACCTCGCCGACTAGGGTCTTCTGGAGGAGGTTTGGGCAGCCTTACCGCATCGCAACCGTGTACCTGCGAAGACCGGAGTAGCTCGAGGAAGACCATCTTCCTAGACTGAAGATTGGTGGCGCAGGGCCTTCCACATGCCAGAATCCGAGGACCGAGGTTATTGGCTCGAGAAGAAGATCTAACCAGGATCGTGAGTGAGTGGCATGTGCCTGGAAGCACAACTTGCCTCTTCATGGAGGACAGGCAGGGAAGGAACGGATGGAAGGTAGAATCTTACCGGGAGCCGAAGAAGCGACTTCTGGCGAAGCTGTTTCTGCATCTCTTTCCCAAGGGGAAAGCGCAGAAGACGAGGTACCTTGGAGATCAGGACGTGGAGTTCTTGGAAGCAGTATGCGAGGAAGGAGTGCCCGTCAACTGGGGCCCGTTCTTCCACTTATATGTACAGACGGAGCTAGCATACTTAGGTACCCCGACAGGAGGACACTTGACACCTTTCCTCTGTTACTTGTACGTAGCCATGGGGGATCTCACGGAAGATCAGTTGGTGAAGTATGAGCCAACAGGGCAGCATGAGACGAAGGAGGAGACCTCGAAGGAAGACGACCGAGCATCAGCGATGACTCCTCCTCCCACTCTGATGCCGCAGCAAAGGCTCGGCACTCATCAGAAGACGCTTTTGGTGAGGGAAGATGACTCCAGTGGGTCAGAAGACGCCACGCCTCCGAGGAAGATGGGTCCTAGAAGTGTACCTAAGAAGACCACCTCCCTCATTCATTCGGGATCGGAGTCTGACTCGCAGGAAGAGCCGTTGAGTACCCGACCGGAGCAGAAGACCGCTTCTGCCACACCAGGGAGTCTTCCGAAGACTCCAAAAGACGAAGGATAGATGGATACTCCTACTGCGATGCGAGGAAGCGCAGTAAAGAAGACCGCATAAAGAAGCGTGGAAGATCTCTACCATGGGGAGAGATCTTCCACCCCGGAAGATGAGAAGAGTAGCTTCTTCCCGTGTGCAAAAGCTGAAGATCATAGTGGTGGAAGAGGCATCCTTACCTCTAGAAGACAAGGTCGACACCTCCGATCGGATCATGGAGATGAACCTGTCTTCCACGGGAAGAAGACTGGAGGAGTTCAGTGCCTTCTTCCGCTCAGAGATCCAACCCGCTATGGAGTTTATCGAGAAGAAGGCGAAGGCTCTAGAGAAGCCACTACAGCCTGGATTCGGTCTGCGCACCCTGATGCGTCAGGAAGAAGACCTGAAGAAGGCAGAAGCGCTGGAAGCTAGTCTCTGCACCACGGAGAAGCTCGCAGCGAGGTACAAGGCGGAAGCAGCCGCTTCTGCCAAGGAGCTGACCCAACTGAAGAAGAACAACCAGGAGTTGCAGGCGCGTTTACAGTAGCGCGACCAAGAGGTTCTCCGAGTGCGGGGGAAGATCACCATCCTCGCAGAGGAGAAGACAAGATGAAAGACGCAGCGGAAAGCCGCAGAAGCGCGAGTTGCAGCCGAGAAGATGCAGCGGGAAGCAGCGCAAGCTTGTGCGCAGGAGATACTAGCACAGTCGGTGGAAGCGCTTCGGAAGAAGTTCAACTTCACCGCGGGTAGGAAGTTGCTTACCTTGGCTAGAGAGTGGGACGATGAGTCCAAGGCGATGTCGGTAGAGTGCAAGGAGAGTATGTTCCGGTACTTGGATAGGTAGATAGAGGGGGTGAAGACACTCTGTGGACTCCTCTCGACTCCGCCACCGGTAACTACATCTTCCCAAGCCCTAGTACCATCGATCGGTGCTGACATGGAGAAGGAGGAGTTCGACCTCGTTGTGCACTTGGTAGTGACAGCATTGGAAGCCGAGAAGACTCCGAAAGAAGCCCCGGAAGACAAGACGTCTTCTGGAAGACAAGACGTCTTCTGGAAGACAGGAAGAAGGACCGTCTTCCCAGATATTTCGCGTGGAGGAAGCGACTTCCTCGGACCCCTATGAGGTCACCATGGTCCCTAGTACCGAACTAATGCTCCAAAAGAATGAGGAAGCACCAGTCGACTCCGCTTCCCAGAAGACGCTTCCGTCTCCCGAAGCAGAAGCCGAGGAAGAAGCAGCAGCAGCGACAGCAGGGTCAACGAAGAACGATGAGGAGGAAGCCACCTCAGTGTTACCCGAGGTGTTCGCAAGGCTTCCTAGCTTATCAGAAGCCGCGTTATGAGCTCCGGTAGGAGCAGATCAGGTAGAGATTGCCTCCGAGCAATCAGAGTAGATAGTAACCACAACCGACGTTGACATTTTTAAACTTAGTAAGACCGAACATGCTATCTTAAGGGTGGCAGTTTTTCAGTGTAAAATTAGTTAGGATACCATGTGGCAGCATAGGTAGCGTAGGAACAACAAGGTAGAGGGCTAAATCGTAAAAGGGAACGGTGTCGTAGCGAGAGCCTTTCCTTTGAGCAAGGGCGTACCTTCTGGCTGTGGCTAGTGATCAATGCACAGCAGAGCGACAAATTTCCTGTAGATTTCTCTCTAACTTCCTCGATAACTAAGCACTTTCTTTCTCTCAGTAAAGGGTCAAGATAACTACACGAAAACGTTGGATGATCATGGGCACGACAAACGGGATATGTGATGACATGATCTCTTGGTAGTATTCCTCTCCGAAGTTTCTCACTACTAGGGCTTCGTACATGGCTTTGGGTCGACAGATGTGTCTTATCTCGCACTGGGTGTTGAAGTTTACAGGAGGGAGCTGATTTAGATCCATCCTTCGTTAGATGAGGATAAAGACGGTGAGATCTCATTCTTGGCCGTAAGTGACAACAGGTAAGATCACAGGGACAGACGAGAGCATGACTTGCGCGGTAAAGTTATGCCCGAAGGATCCTATCAGAAACTGTTGAAAGTGAACTCGTTCCATATACATCAGTTTAATCGAGAAAGGGTTTCGAAAAGGGAATCTGGGCGGTAAGTAGAGTCCTTCGTCCATCTCTCACAACATGTGCACTCCAACTACAAAGGTATCTCGATTCATAAAACTCTGATACAATCTCATAGGATCCCCACGATCTCTCCACGAACAATCTCTTGGATTTCTCAAGGTCGAATCCCCCCACACAGGTCACTCCCCTTTGCTTAAAAGTTTCAAACACAAAAGAAGGACAGGTGCAAGCTCCCTAACCGAGCAACCCAAGCCACACGGACCGATGAGGTGGCACACATGCACATCGCATGTTTGGTGCCGTCATACTCAGCCACGTGTAGGTCGACTGGGTGAAAGGCTCAAATGCAAGCACCATAACGTGTCCCAATATCAAGAGACTAGGCTAGACAGGTAGTCGACTTTACGGGTCAAGGATCGCACTTTGCCACGTTGAGTGCGAACTTGACAACCACATGATGTGGTTACAACGTAGGTCGCTAAAGTCTTATCTACGTCTAGAATACGCCAAAGCAATACAAACGTCACACTGGATACTTTTCTGCCAGCTGCCGCTAACAAGACTCGGGACCTGGACTAGATACCGTTGCCGATACAACTCGACAGAAAAACAGCGAACTTTCACACATGATAGTTACAGATCTACAGCTTAGTCTCCTCTCAAACTTGCCACGTAGGTAGGATACTAGAATCCTTACTTACAGGTCAAATTTCAGGAACATCTGACGGCTAGATCTTCTCTCACAATTAATACAAATCCACAGAAACTAACACGCACTTCCAATCTCATAATCAGGACAGAAGCTTCTTCGCCTAAATGAACCGTCCACTTCCACTAAAACTTCCTGTGCTATCAATTCAGAAGGTAAACTCACTACTCAGGAAATTTGAGCCGATTTGACCGTTCGGATCATCCTCCATAAATCTGCAAAGTTGCTGCTCCAGATTAAGAGCTTTCTACACCCCGTTGTCTTCAAATCGCCATTGCGCTCAATCCGCAGAACATCCGGTGGTGAAATTTGTGGTCAGAGCTTCAGAAACTGACAGACTACAAGCTCATGAAATCTGGTCTCAATCTGACGGCTCAATCACTCAAACTCCTTAATCTTACAATCGGAAGAGAAAGCTATGTACTCTCATCACTCTATGAACTTCAAATCGTCATAACGTATGCCCTGGACCTCCAAATCGAGTGAAATTTGTGGTTTGATTGCTCCTCCCGTCGAGAGCTCTCCGCCCATGCCCTCTGATCTCCAAAATCTCTCGTCAAAGTGCCCCGATCCTTCCAGAGCGCACACTTAGGTAGATGACAAGTTATCTTCACTTTTTGGAGGACCAATGAGAAGTTAAAGGACTCAACCTTGTCCTTTCTGCCCCATGGAGACCCCCAGCAGATAATAGAGCATTCTAAGCTCATAAGAGCAAAGTTTTAGATCCCATTACACCACAACTTCTACAATTGTGTGCAAAACGCACTTATTCGCATAATTTACATACTAACTGGTCCCACAACAGGACAACGGCTTGCATGTGAGGTCTTTTGACAGCACCCATCTCTCCCCGATGGTCGTCTCCTCTATTTTCTCGTGGTAGAAGGCATAAGTATGATCGAAGAGTAAGATTTTGAGGCACATGATATACATTACGCACAGTGCACACTACACCCGATGTTAGAGACATACAAATAGACTGGGATTATACCGGAGGGGTCTGCATGCTCGTTACCAGCAGTGGTTCGAAGATGTAGATAGAGGTAGTGGACAGTTTAGGAACAGGAAACGGCATCCTCGTGCAGTCCTGTTGGTTAGACTGGTGTGTCGAGGAGTAGGCGCAGGAAGTAGAGGGAGTGAGCTTCCCAATGCCAATGTGACTTCTTCTCGGGGAATGGATTGCTGATTTGAGTGCAGAAGCTTTGTCCATGTCTTCTGGGTGGTGGGTTTTCTTGGATTCACTCCCGATTGTGCATGAGAAACGTTCTTCTTGAGTGGCGATGACTGTCAGCAGTTGTGGAATTGCAGCTTGGTTCGTCCAGTAGAGCATTTAGGATCTACGTACGGACGGTCTTATGGGTAAAAGATCCCAGAAGACAGAGTAGCCGGAGCAGCGAAGAGAAGAAGAAAGAAGCCTTCTTCCCATAGCAGAAGACGACATCCTCAAGTAGAAGACGGTGCAACTGTACGCACGTTTGTTGTCTTCCTCCCCAAACTATTACAAGCAGGGATGGCTTGTTAGTCAGGATCCGGACTAGAAGCCTGTCAGAATCTTAATTTCTCCTTTTTATCTTGTTTTCTCTTGTTTGGATTTTCTCTTCTCCCCCATCTTCTCTCATCTTTCCCATCTTCTTACCTTCTTCTAGTGAGCTTCCGAGACTTCTATTGAGCTTCCGTGAAGGTGAATGTCGTTGTAGTGCTGCAGAAAGATCATTTCCGTAGGCAGAAGCCCGGGAAGGCTACAGGGGACATACACCATGTGATTAATCTAACCCGTTGGAATGTGAGAGTGAGTAAGATGTAACAGCCGTGCTAGTCGACTTCTGCGAAGCAAGAGTAGTCTTCTGGAGGTGTGAGAAGCTGAGTTGGACCCCCAGAAGCCGAGAATCACTTCGGGAAGACGATACTGAGAAGACCAGAAGAAGTGACCCGGAAGCAAGAAGCGTCTTCCCGAACTTCTCTGTGAATAGTTGTGTGATATTTTAGTTAGTAGTTGTTTGTTTAGGTCCAGAGCACCTTTTGGCGAGTCTGGAAGACGTGTGGTTTTGTGAGAAGACGGGATTTCTAGACAAAACCCGTGTGTTTGAACAGATCTTAGAACTTAGAGCAGCGTTACTTGTGCAAATCCTCTGTGGGAACGATATCTTGTATACTAAATGGGCAAAAGGAGTAATCCTACGACACTACATATAGTGAGCACCATTTTTGGCACCGCTGCTGGAGATTTCATCTTAGTAACTTCTGTTCTAAGCTTCCTGGATCTGTGTGGCAGTAGTTAGTTTCATTTCGAACTAACTTCGATTGTAGTTGAATATGTTGTGGGACTCTATCTTGCTAGAAGACAGGAACCGCAACCCGAAGTTGATAAGATACATCCGAGGGAACTGGAAGAAGCCGCTTCTCCGCTTCCAAGAGCTTCTTGGAAGACTCGATCTTGGAAGACTGCAGTGAGTACAACAGGAAGCAGGAGAAGAAGACGTTCCGAACCTGTGATCGGTTGTTCAGTCATTCGGTCTGTCGGATCTAGTATTAGAAGAAGAGGGACATCTCTTCTCAGCACTTTGGTGGATGCCTCCGACCAGAGGAAGAAGCAGAAGACGCACGGGTAAAGATCCTGAGTGGGTACATTCATCCCAGCGAACCACTTCTAGAGAGCAGCAGATATCCCTGAGACACCAAAAAAAAGAAGAAGAGCTCAAGAAGATCCGATCAGTAGAGTTGGAAGAACCTTCCATCTCGAGCATAATCTTTGGAGAAGACAGAAGCCAACCGGGTGATCACGTGTATAAAGTAGATTTTGGTACTAGTTACTCGGAAGACGTCTTCCCAAGTACGGAAGAGGCTTCTCAAGGTGAAGGAAGACTAGAGGAGATCGTTCCAGACGTCTCAGAAGATGACAGCGACAGTAGTTCTGACTCGGAAGACGACCTTCGTGATTCAGACAGGCTTGGACCTTCGAGAAGATCATCTCCACCACCTTGGCTTGAGGGAGGAAGAAGTTGGCAGTCGCACCAGTCGGCAATCGACATGGCTTCCCACACTCGACAGAAGTATCATCCGTACGATGATGATGCTGATGCGAACGACTTCATCACGATGTTCGAGACCATCTCTCGCTCCAACAAGGAAGATTCGGATGTCGACGGACTCCGTGTATTTCCCAGTTTGATCGTAGAGAAGGGAAGGAAATGGATGAGTAAAATGTTGGATGATGAGTTAGTAATGGTCGCTTGGGCTACTCTGAAGGCAGCTTTTCTGAAAAGATTCAGAGGAGTGGGTTATGATCGGATGACCCTCATAGAACTTCAGAGGCTCGAACGGAAGAAGAAAGAGACACTGCGGGATTACACTGAGAGGTTTGAAGACCTCCTGGATCACATCCCTCAGAACCAAGGAAGACTCGGTTATTGTGCCTAGCAAGCCGTGGACTGGTACTTGGGAGGATTGTCTCAAGATATGGAGTTGTACTGCAGAAGAGGAGGAGGTGATGATTTAGTAGAAGTACAGAAGCATGCCGAGCAGTATGAAACCTCGAGCATCACTCGGAATATGACGAAAGACAGAGAGAAGACCTCGAAGAAGTCCAAGAAGTCGAAGAAGTCTTCTAGGAAGTCCAAGAGGAAGTCCAAGTCCACTGAAACTAATAACAGTGATTCGGAAGTATCCTCTACTTCTGAAGAGTCTATTATCGAAAGTTCAGAATCTGAATCTGAACAAGAGAAGAAGACACGAAAGAAGAAGAAGGAGAAGACACGATCAAGGGAAGAAGTTGTGCAGAAGATGCCTCAGACTCAGATCATTCAGTCTGCACCTGATCCCCGGATCGATGAAGTTCTGAAGCAGTTTGCTGACTTGAAAGTTCATCTTCTGAACCAGAAGGACAAGCGGAAGCAACCTACGGCTTCCCGACCAAACCTTTGGTGCAACCTTTGTAACTCTTCCGGGCACACCAGAGATCAGTGTACGCAGGACCAAGCTGTCAATTGGGCAGATTAGCAACGGAACCCTAGTGGACTTGCGCTAGGTTGCGAACGCTGCGAGTAGGACTTAACGGCTTGACCGAGAAGTCGGGATCAGATGAACCCTAAGTGGTTCTCTGAACCAAGGTTGGAACCTTGGGTTAGGACATAAGAGCTTATCCCAAGAGGACCCCAGACGAACGCTGACCTAAGGGGGCGAGTCTGGAAACGGATCGAAACATGAGTCTGAGACATAGGTCTGAGACGTGGGTCCGAGACGTGAGACCGAGACGTGGGTTTGAGACGTGAGTCCGAGACGCAGACGGACCGTGGTTCGGACGCTGGTCAAACCACAGGGTTCGAGTCTGGGTCTGGACCACAAGTTTCCGAAAAATGACTAAGTGTTGGAGCTCCAGGGACGTTTTAGGTCGTGGACGGAGATCCACGTAAGATCTCGAGGCGAGTGAGGTATCATTGGAAAGTTCTCGTCGAGAGCTTTCCAGTGATATATAACACTCCTCGATCTGACCTCCGAGCTGGAAGTTATAGCCGAACCACAATCGAGTTGTGGTATAATTTTCAGGGACTAAAGAGGAGGGCGTGGCCGCCGATCCCCAGAAGTATATATGAGGGGGGCTCGATGCCTGGGTGGACCAGGATGAGTCACCCGACCCCAGGATTCGGCGGGTGGACTATGGGGGCATGAGGTGATGGGTGGGCCGGTTCCAAGGCACGTTCTGATCCAGACTTGGACGTCTGGACTTAGGAACGATGTAAGAGCTGGGGCAAGACTAGGGAACGAGTCGGCGGGTTAGACCACCGTTCGGGAGCCTAGACCCAGACGGACATCATGGGCGGTTGGGCCGCTAGGTGTGCTGGAGGTACCGTTTAGGACCCTGGACTTTATGGGAAGTCCGCCCCAAGTCATCTTGTGACTTGCTCATGTTTGGGAACGACCTAGACGGGTCTAGGTCGGGACTTAGGAACTGCTGAGCTTGATGAATAGGGAGACGGTCCGGCTCCGGTCCAGACCAAACTGAGATAAGGTAAGTGGTGCATGGATGCTAACTTGTGATTGTGTTTGCAGGTTAGCGGTGTAAAGTTTGAGCACGTGCTTCCGCTGGTGCAACAAGGCAGTAGGTGCGCGAAACACCACCAAGGAAGATGGGTCCTAAGAACGTGCCTAGGAAGACAACCTCCTTCCCGATCATTCACTCTGGATCAGAGTCCGACTCATCGGAGGAGTCCTTGAATACCCGAGCTGAGCAGAAGACCGCTTCTGCAACACTAGGAGTCTTCCGAAGACTCCAGAAGATGAAGGATGGATGGATACTCTTACTGCGATGCGAGGAAGCGCAGTAAAGAGGACCACTTCTGCCATGAGGAGAGATCTTCCACCTCGGAAGATGAGAAGAGTTTCTTCTTCTCGCGCAGAAGTAGAAGCAGAAGCAGGAGTGGAAGCATAAGCCGAAGCAGCAGCTGCAGAGCCAGCGACGAACGATGAGGAGGAGGTCATCTCAATGACACCCGAGGTAATTGCAGGGCTTTCCAGCTTATCAGAAGCCGAGTTAGTAGTTCCGATAGGAGCAGATCAGGTAGAGATTGCCTCCGAGCAATCAGAGTAGGTAGCAAACGTAAGAGACAAGTTGACATTTCCAAACTTAGCAAAGAACTGAACATGCTATCTTAGGGGTGGCAGTTCTAGTGTAAATTTAGTTAGGCATCCATGTGGCAGTGTAGGAAGCACAAGAATAGGAAGGGGAAACCGCTTGCATGTGGAGGGACAGCTTTTCTCTCCCTGGTGGTGGTTCCCTCTGTTTTCTCGTGGTAGAGGCATAAGTAGGATCGAAGAGTAGGATTTTGGACACATTACACACACATGACACATTACACATTCTACACATGAGAGGCGCACTAACTGTGCGCACACACACTACACCCGATGTTAGAGACATACGAATAGATTGGGATTATACCGGAGGGGTTTGCATGCTCGTTATCAGCAGTGGTTCGAAGATGTCGATAGAGGTAGTGGACAGTTTAGGAACAGGGAACGGCATCCTCGTGCAGTCCTGTTGGCTAGACTGATGTGTCGAGGAGTAGGAGCAGGAAGTAGAGGGAGTGAGCTTCCCAATGCCAATGTGACTTCTTCTCGGGGAATGGATTGTTGATTTGAGTGCAGAAGCTTTGTCCATGTCTTCTGGGTGGTGGGTTTTCTTGGATTCACTCCCGATTGTGCATGGGAACCGTTCTTCTTGAGTGGCGGTGACTGTCAGCAGTTGTGCAGATTTGCAGCTTGACTCGTCCAGTAGAGCACTTCGGATCTACGTACGGACGGTCTTATGGATAAGAGATCCCAGAAGACAGAGTAGTCGGAGGAGCGAGAGAAGAAGAAAGAAGCCTTCTTTCCGCAACAGAAGACGACATCCTCAAGTAGAAGACGGTGCAACTGTACGCACGTTTGTTGTTTTCCTCCCCAAACTATTACAAGCAAGGATGGCTTGTTAGTCAGGATCTGGACTAGAAGCCTGTTGGAATCTTAATTTCTCCTTTTCATCTTGTTTTCTCTCGTTTGGATTTTTCCTTCTTCCCCATCTTCTCTCATCTTCCCCATCTTCTTACCTTCTTCTAGTGAGCTTCCGAGACTTCTATTGAGCTTCCGTGAAGGTGAATGTCGTTGTAGTGCTGCAGGAAGACAATTTCAGTAGGCAGAAGCCTGGGAAGGCTACAGGGGACATACACCCTGTGAGTAATCTAATCCGTTGGAATATGGAAGAGAGTAAGGAGGATTCTGCGAAGCAAGAATCCGAAGAAGGACACGGGTTTTGCGAAGCAAGAGCAGTCTTCTGGAGGTGTGAGAAGCCTAGTTGAACTCCCAGAAGCCGAGAATTGCTTCAGGAAGACGGTACTGAGAGGACCGGAAGAAGCGACCTGGAAGCAGGAAGCGTCTTCTCGAGCTTCTCTGTGAAAAGTTGTGTGATATTTTAGTTAGTAGTTGTTTGTTTAGGTCCAGAGCACCTTTTGGCGAGTCTGGAAGACGCGTGGTTGTGTGAGAAGATGGAATTTCTAGGCAAAACCCGTGTGTTTGTGTGTTTGAACAAATCTTAGAACTTAGAGCAGCGTTACTTGTGCAAATCCTCTGTGGGAACAATATCTTGTATACTAAATGGGCAAAAGGAGTAATCCTGCGACACTACATATAGTGAGCACCATTTTTGATGCCGCTGCCGGGGATTTCATCTTAGTAACCTTTGTTCTAAGCTTCCTAGATCTATGTGCCTGTAGTTAGTTTCATTTCGAACTAACTTCGATTGTAAGTGAATGTGTTGTGGACTCTATCTTGTTAGAAGACAGGAACCGCAACCAGAAGCTGATAAGATACATCAAGAGGAACTGGAAGAAGCCGCTTCCCCGCTTCCAAGAGTTTCTTGGAAGACTCGATCTGGGAAGACTGCAGTGAGTACAACAGTGTGTTTGTGTGTTTGAACAGATCTTAGAACTTAGAGCAGCGTTACTTGTGCAAATCCTCTGTGGGAACGATATCTTGTATACTAAATGGGCAAAAGGAGTAATCTTTGCGACACTACACCACAAGAACAGGTGTTACAGCAGTCGATGTTGGTGCCAGTCTCCTAATAGGGACTTTCTCTCGTCTTCGCTCCCTTTTGGTAAGCAGACCAACAGCTTCTTCAACCTTTTTCCAACTGCTGGTCAATCCATCGTCTTCTTCTCGATCCTCCAGAAGTACCTCCAGCTTCTCTTGCAGCTTCTCATCTACAGCCCAAAGAAATAACTCTGTCTTGTTGGACTGCAGAGTTAACTTCTCCATCCTAGTCAACCGTGAAAATTGCTTCTCAAACTCCCTGAGCAACTCAGTAGCTTGTAGACCCTTCCTTGGTTGCTCAACCCACTCCAAGAATGACTTCTTGGTGACTCGATCAGAGTCTTCCAAGAAGTACTCATCCATCAAAGCACGAGCAAACGTCTCCCAAATCCTTGTTAAAATGCTTCGTTAGCATTTTAACATGATCCCTAATCTCTGGAGCTACTGCTAACTCAAACGTCTCAATCATCTCATCTTCCGAGATCCGGTTCAGCTCCATTTCCTTCACATAATGCCTCAGATATCTTGAGACATTTCTCTCATCAAACTGGTCAATCCTGCTGACCACCGCTTGTAGCACCTTTGTTGCCAAAGCTTCCTTCCGCTCATCAGACTGTTGCTGCCGTAAGAACATAGTGAAAGCTTGGAACATCGATGCAGTCGCCGGATCCAACTACACCTTCGGCAACCCATCTGAACCACTAGCTCCATCTCCATCACCTTTCTCATCCCCACTCATGACTGTCAATCTGTTCTTCAAAGTTTACACACAGAAGAAATCTCCATCCCAGACCTTCACGTCGAGTTCAACACCGTATCACGTCGGATATTGCGTGAAGGATGTCCATGAAAATGCGAGGTTCCCGGTTGTGGAGATGTTGTGTGCTGAAACAGAGACAAGACAGAGAAAAACAATCACGAAAACGAACGCTGCGATATATATCAACTCCAAATGTATGTACACTGCCGGTTCTTTCTCCTAAGAGCACAGAATTGAAAAACAGACCAGAGCGGTCTGTAACCTACTTCAAAGCCCTTAAAAACAACCCTTGATTCTCAACCCTGACCCAAAAACACCGAAGCGTAGCTCAAAGCAAGAGAAACTTCCCTTTGCTAACAAGCGGAGCCACAACAGTATCACGCGATCCAAACCCAAGTCCAAACCACATCCATGTACAAGTTCTTAGCTAAAGCTAGCTACCACAAGCTGTATATAGCTCTAACGAACTCAAAAGAGCAAAATCCGTAGCGAAGAAACTGAAAAAGGCCTATCTGTGAACTTCCTCATTTCACCGAACGGACTTCAGATGTCGATAGGGTCTCCTCCGCTGACTCCGTTAACCCAAGAAACCTTCAGATCTGACTCCCAACAGCTGAGATATCGTCGATTTTCGGTCGCAGGTGACAGAACCTTCAAAAACTCCTCCCTGCGGCTTAAAATTGCACACACCGCACAAACGGATCGTCTAAACTGATATCCGTCTTCCATGGAAGATAGATCTAGCTATCACGAACCCAACGAGACTCCAAACAAGTTGTTTGGTGTTCCCCTTGCAAAACCACGCAAGAAATTTGGTCGTAGGTTGCAAAAAAATGACGTAATTGGACTCCCTACGGCTCAAACTCGCTCACCTCACCCAAACCAACAATCCAACCCACGTATTGTCTTCTCCTATGCGTAGATGAAGACTCCTTGGTCGCGTAGGCACCAAGAACGAAGAGCTTGGCACACCGATCGCGAAGAACAACCCAATTTTAGGTTGCAGGTGATGAAAAACTTGACGCAAGCGCTTCCCTGCGAGCCAATTTCACTCAAAACTCCTAAACCGCCCGATGAAACTTGGTATCGTCTTCAATTTCCTGTAGAACTCGATGTTCTGATTCCGATGGATCCAAGGACAGCAAGTTTGGACTCCGGAACGGTCCGAACGGTCCAACTCTCCTTCACAGATAACTGAAATCTCCAAAATCTCCTTCTTGCTTCTCAATTTCTCTAAGTACACATCCCCCGATCCGTCTCTTCCCAAACCATCTTAACCTGTGCGTAGCTTGCACAGATCTGAACCCGATGACACCTTGCGCGCGTGTATTGGACTTCCCAATTCTCCAAAATGTCCACCGACAAGTCGTAAGAACAAGCAAGCCCCTTAAGCAGCCCCCTTGTAACAGTCTCTGTCTCTGTACGTATGAAGTTCTCTCAATAATAATGAAGCAGGCCCCTTGCGTCTTTGATATAACGCTTGAAGTCTCAAATACCCAGTCAGCAAGTAAACTAAGGCCTAGCTTGATTTTTCCTTCTTTCGAGTCGCATAACTTCTTCACTAGACGTCCAAACGAAGTAAACAAAGTGCCTATGGAGTGCTGACAAAGAGCTCTATCCACTGATGCGACGAAAGCGAAGATCCGAAGTCCAAAAGTCCGTAAGCTCCAAAAGATCCAAAAGTCAGTAAGCTATGGCTTAGCTTGTTTTCTCCATCTTTCGAGTCCTGTAACTTCTCCACTAGGTGTCCAAACGAAATAGACGAAGTGCCTATGGAAAGCTGACAAGGAGCTCTATCCATCTATGCGATGAAAATGGAGATCTGAAATGATGTCAAAAGCCCGTAAGCTAGGGCCTAGCTTGTCTTTCTCATGAGTGTCTTTGGAGCGACAAGCATCGAAGTCTGAATTTCAGATAGGAGCCGGTCCACGACACGACACCGTGTTCACAGAGATACATCAAGAGCAAACAGATGGTGGCGTTGATGATGAAGCATCAACTCCACCGATGATAGCATCCAGAGGATGATACTCATGGTCATAGTCAGGTGACTGATCCCGTAACTGCTATGCAATCTATAGTGCCGGATTCGATAGTGTAGTGCAATCTTGTAGATTATCTTTATTCTTATAAAGTTTGTCGACTTTTGATGGTTGTTCATATCATATTATATGCAATTTGTGGTTGAAATTTTAACTCTTTTTGGCAAAAATGTATTCATGTTGTGTGTATTTGTTTGTGGTCGTAAACCATGGCTGAATAACAGCTAAAACAGATTTTGATAACTTAAGCAAGACTGGAATATATTCAAAACTAAATAAATACAAAATTCATGAAGTTGTGAATTTTTTATATAGGGGATGCGTGAAAAATCAGAAGAGATCCCATGAGCGGAAACTGGTCGTTATGAGCAGCTGTTTCACTCTTTTACAACACATAAGTCAATGATCAAGAGTTCTTTTTCTCTCTTTCTTCTTTTATTTTCCTACTTTTTTTCACTCTACTAAACATAGCTCTCTATGATCAAGAGTTCAGCGCATGACAAGTCAAAATTTTAAATTTATGTCAAAATATTACATTCTTCCTTTTCTTACTTCTAAGGATTGTGACATCTTCTTGCCTAACCTAACGTAATCACATCAGGAACTAATACCTTGTTCAATTTGACACTAGTCAGACTTTATGACTTCTTGTCAAACTTCTCTATGTGAGAGGTTCGAGACCCAAAGGATCAAAAGTGAAATACAACAAATTTTAATGAAATTTTATTTTTTCATTGAGGGGTTTTATCCTAATATGTCCGCTCTTTTCATAAGAAAAGTAGACGATCAAAGTAAAAGTCATTTTCAAATTAAATGAGGAGTTCAAAAATTAGTAAGTGTCCTTAGTCTTAGATGAGCTCAAGGAAAATAGAAAATTCTGTCTGGTAACACGAGTAAAAATTGTGAAAGTATGGTCTGAAATATCTGTTTGATTTCACCCAAATGAGAAACAAATAGAAGCTTGTAACGTCTTAGGATCCGTTACACCATTGTAGCATAAAAGATTTCGTTCCCCAAGAAGATTTACACTAGTTGTACACTATTCTAAGTTCTACGATATGTCCAAACTCACAAACACACTGATTTTGTCCAAAAGTTTCTTCTAACTCACACAATCACGTAGCTTCCAGTCTCTCCAAAAAATGTTATGGAATGTAACACACGACTACTACTCCGAATATAACATAAATGTACACTGAGAAGACATGAAAGATGATTACTTGTCCCTTGCTAGGCTTCTAGTCGTCTCACGTCGACTTCCGGAAGTAAATCTCGTCTTTTGGTGGTTCAACTCGACTTTTGACACCCTTAGAATACGGCCACTGCTCGGTAGATGTCAATTACTACTCCATACAACAAACTCCTGCAGAGAGGATGTTGCACTTCTCTGGTCCAGCTAAGGCTTCTGGAGGTTCACACCCTCTGGGATGGTCTCTTCTGGACTTTTGAGAGTCCCAAAGTCTCTGTCACAAACTCAGAACTCACCGTACCACACAATGCAAACTATCCTTACGGATGCTCAACTGAGTAGATCAATCACATGGTATCTGCACCCTGTAGCCTTCTCAAGCTTCTGTCTACTGAAACGGTCTTCTGGCAGCACTACAACGACACTCACATCCAATAATACTCACACAAGACTTCTGTAACTAGGTAGAAGATAGAATGAAGATGGGAAGATAAGAGAGAAGGGAAGAATAGAAAAGAATAAAATGGAGGAGAAGGTGAAAAATATCTCAGTCCAGATACTGAGTAACAAGCCATCTTTGCTTGTAGTAATATGGTCCCACCGTCTTCTTGTTGAGGATGACGTCTTCTGATGTGGTAAGAAGCGATCCGCCAGCTTCTAGGTACCTTAAGTTTTCCTCTCGAGGCAACTTGGAGTTAATTATCACCCACTGTTCCTTTGGTCAAATGGACTTTTATAATTTTTCAGACCTGTGCCAACACTCTCATCGTCTAACTCCTTAGTTTCTTACTTGTTACTCAGCAAACGTACTATAGATACGCGTCTAGCTTCTTTTGTCCTTATCGTCGACTACTATGTCTCAAGGAATCTATACCCCACATATAGTCTGCATGTGGATCCGAAATGCTCCACTGGATGAGACGAACTTGGACACTACACAATTTTGACAATCATCGCCACTCAACAAGAAAACTTCTCATGCACAATTGGGTATGAATTCAATGAAACCCAATCCTTAGAAGAAATAGACAAAGTTTCTGTAAATGAGCAATCAATCCAATCCATGAGAAGAAGTTACCCCTTCAGCTTCCTAACTCTATTCCTTGACACACCAGACTAAACAAGACTACGCGAGGATGTTTCTACTTCTACCTACACTTCCGCGCTCTCCCTTGGATGTAGATGTGTAGAACTTACTGTGCGTTCTGTCGTGTTGCACATGGATCTGTACAGTGAAAACTAGTAACAGAAAGATTTTTTCTCCATTGAGTACATAGTTGTAAAGGAAGCTACCATGTAGCTTATCAAGCTGGGCAGGAGCTAAGCTGGAGCTATGCTTGATAAGCTGCCCCTTAGCTTGGGTTGAAATATCACCCTGAAGGGGGCGAAAAGTTCCAGAATGAAGAGCACGCCGAGAAGAGCGACTTCATACTTTCGGTTTCGAGAAAAAGTGTTCTAAGTAATAGTTAGTACAAGTCTTAAGTTATGAAAAGTGCGATAGAGGGAAATCTGTCGATTTTGGCTCGTGACTCGAATTCATGATCTGACAGTGTGAGTGCGTAGGTGTTCGTGAGTACAATAGCTTTGACTCCTCATTCACTAAAAACGGAGTTGTACAGAGAAGTTAATGTAAGAAAAGCTAGTAAAGAATGTACATAAAGTTTTCCTTAAGGATATGTACCAACTGTATTTTCTTTTTGAACAAAAACAGAGACCATCCTAGTGATAGGACGCCCACCTAGGAGGAAAGTGGTATCAAGATCAATTCCCTCTGGCCTGTGTTTCTTATTCCGGCATGTTGGTCTCATGGAAGGGAGTCTATGTTCGATATGCAGTCACGTCCTGCATATCTAGGGGCGGGAGACCAGTATCTCCTTTAATCGTTGGCTTCTTAAGCCTCCGCATGTCACCTTGAATATACCATGAGAGATACCTAGTGCACATATGGGGGGCCTGTAAGCCATGTGGAGTGACTTCATAAGTGTTGGGACTTCGGCCTACATTGGATGGCTTGTGAGTATATTCAAGGTGGCATCAAGATGGCATAGAGAGTCGAGAAACTTTTATTAATCAAGGGCCCAGCTTGGTAATGGGCCTACTTGACTGTTACGTAAATTACAATAAAGGCTTAGCTTAGCAAGGGGCCTGCTAACTTGATAAGTAGGTCTGCTTATAAGGACCCTAGCTTAGCAACGATGTTAAGGTTTGGAGAAAAGAGAGGACGTCGCGTGAAGGAGCTATTCTACCTTTTGCTCAAGAGGAAGCCGTCGAGACGCGTAGGATGAGCCAGAGACTGAGAGGATCAATTTTCTGAAGGATTTTCAGTTGGAAGGTGGCCGCAAAGAGAGGATTAAGAGTTAGGGAGCTTGAATTTATCTATTAGCCTTTTTGGAGGTGAATCTGATGAACCGAGAGCAGAATTGAGAGTAGAGGAGAAGCACACAGGAAAGAGAGGAGAGATTTTTGACAATTGAAGACTTTGATGGTGGAGTCGATACTGAAATAAAGTTTATTGAGTCTTGAAAGATAAGCTTGATGTGAATCCAGAGTGAACTTGAGAGTTGGTATTTGTTTCGAGAAGTAGGAAACAGAAAACTAGGAATTGCGCCAGTGCCTCCCAAGCTTTCTGACTTCTCAAATCCACATCGTCCTAGAGATCTAGAAGATTGGAAAGGCTGGCAGAATGCGCAAGAAGATGTGAGGGTCCCCTACGGATCTCTTATGTTACTCATAGCAGGTTGTTCCTTCTTCTCGAACTTTAGAAGAGAACTGTGAGAACTCTTTCTGGCAGAATCTGAAGAGAAATGTCAAGGGTCATGTCTTCTCATTACGCAGCAAGCTTCTTTTGAGAGTGCATGCAAGGTGAGAAGTCGAAAGACAGAGTGCGAATATTTTGTGTCTGTTGTGGCTAAATTGCGTGTAAGAACTCGAAGACAAGTGAGACCAGTGATGGGAAACAATGCGAGAAGTCTTCTGAAGACTTCAATTAACTAGAAGCTGTCCTGAGAGTCTTCTTGGAGATCACTGTCACCGCAAGAGACCTCAAATCTTCTTCTGATCAATTCATAGACTTCGCTTCTCACGTATCTTTTCATCTTCTTTTAAGAAGTAGGATGAATTGCAAGGTGGATTGTCTTCTTAGGAATCCATGAGATGCCTTGCTTAGTTAGGGTTTCATAGGTATAGTTCGGAAGACGTGATGTACTTAGGAAGCACTGTAAGAATTCTGGAAGATAGAATATATGTCTTCTGGAAGACCTAAGTTCGTCTTCTGAGAGTAAAAACTGGACTGTGATGGTCTTGTAAGGATTGAGCCTTAGACTCATAGCAGTATGTGTGGTATAGTGTAATAGAAGCTCGAAATATCGATGGCTCCTCCTCGAGGATTGGTGTTACCATAAGCGGAGCTGATCGAGGACAAACCTTTCATCAAGGAGTTGAGCCTCGACTTCTTCACATGGGACTGGAATCTTGCGGACCAGGGTCTCTAGAAGATGTTTGGGCAGCACTGCCTCCTCGAAACCGTATACATGTTAAGACATTGGTCGTCAGAAGAAGACCAGGCTTGTGGACGGTGGAATGATGGAGAAGAGCTTTCCACTGACTTGAATCAAAGAACCGCGGTTATGAGCTGGAGAAAGAGAAGATTCTCATAATCGTTTCAAAGAAATGGCATGTACCTGGGAGTACTACATGTCTCTTCCTGGAAGATCGATAGGGACGGAACGGATGGAAGGTGAAAGCCTACCGAGAGCCGAAGAAGCATCTTCTGGGGAAGTTGTACCTTCACCTTTTCTCCAAGAGAAAGGCTCAGAAAGTCAGATACCTCGGAGATCAGGATGTGGAGTTCTTGGAAGTTGTTTGGACAAGAGAGGTCGTCAACTGGGGTGCCTTCTTCCACGTCTATGTCCATGCCGAGTTAGCTTACTTGGGCACCCTAGTAGGAAGACACCTCACCCCCTTCTTTTGCTACATGTATGTGTCCAAGAGGGACCTGAAGGAGAACCAGTTGACCAAGTATGGGTCAATGAGACAGCGAGAGATCAAGGAAGAGACCTTGGAGGAAGAAGATCGAGCCGGTGCCATGTCTTCTCCTCCCACTCTAGTGTCTCAGGAAGGACCAGACACGCACCAAAAGAAGATCACTGTTTGGGAAGATGATTCCAACGGCATGGAAGACGAGTCGTCACCAAGGAGGATGAGACCTAGGAGCATTCCTAGGAAGAGCACATCTTACCTCATCATTCACTCCGGATCTGAGTCAGATTCGTAAGAAGACACTCCCGTTACTAAGATCACTAGGAAGACAGTTCCTACGATTACAAGGAGTCTTCTGAAGACTCTAGAAGACAAGACATGGGTCGATGTTCCAACTGCGACAGGAGGATGCGAAGAGAGGTCTATTTCTGCGGTGAGAAGAGATCTTTCACCCAGGAAGACATTGAGAATAGCGTCTTCCCGAGTGCAGAAGGAGAAGACCATCGTGATGGAAGAGATATCGATGCCTCTGGAAGAAGAAGAAGCTGCCACAGACTGATTTGTGGACATGAATCTGTCTTCTGCGAGAAGAAGACTGGAGGAGTTCAGCGTCTTCTTCTACACCGAGATGCAGCTAGCCATGGAGTTGGTGGAGAAGCGAGTTAGGGCCTAGGAGAAGCTGCTCCAACTTGGATTTGGTCTTTGAACCTTGAAGCCCAAAAGCAAAAGATGGAAGCTCTGGAAGCCAACCTCCACACCACGGTGTCGTGATGTGAATCATTTTACATTGTAAATAATTCACCTCTCTGTCAAGCGTTAGTCTCTCTGAGTGAAATTAGGACCTCAGAGAAGTCGACACTGGAGAATGTTACATATTTTGAGTCTTAGTAGGTTGATTACCATGTAGATGGAGTTAAGCTCATGGGTTGTAATTACGTGTCGCCCATGCATGCTTCCTAGCGAGATTAGGTTATCTTTCGGGATTACGTGTCGTTTTACATGTCTTCGCATGTAGTTTAGGGTCTATGCTGGCACTTTAGGGCCTTGACGTGGTAGCCTATGTGCACAATCAAGTCACCACGTGGTTTGGGACACAAAAGGACAGGGGAGTGAAGCTATGAACTCCCATTGGTCCAATTTTGTCTTTGTGTACTGCTAAACTTAGTAGTAGGGGTCTTAAGAGGGGTTCGAGCATTTGGAGAGACAACTGGGAAAATCTGAGAGCACAGGGAGATAGAGCTCGTCGAGCCAAGCACTGTCAGCGAAAAGTTTGATGATTTGGAGCAATAAACAAGGAGTTATGGCTGATTGAAGTTCGATTTGTGCCAGAATTGCAGCACTTCTGTTGATTTTGGGGTTTTCGGTGTCAATCGCAGTAGATTTGAGAAAATCGCTTCAAACCTTCGAGGTCTCGTTCATTGGCAGCAGGGCTACGACTGTTCCCAAATTTTCATGTCAATTGAAATTGTGAGTAATTCAGGGCGACCGCTGAAGCAGAGGGGGTCCGAAAAGCTCTCAATCTAGAGCACCAACTTCAGAGAGCGAGATCTGGAGTTCTGTGTGCAATCAGGAGGCCCAACTTCACAGGAGTGTTCAGCAAGCTGTTTACTGCAAATCCTGTAAGAATCTTCGAAAGTGATCGAGCCAATTCTCTGTTCTAGGTCGAAATAGCTGTCTGGGTACCAGAAATTGCCGTAATTTCTCTGCTCAGAACATTTCTGCCCATATCTCGACACTCTGATCTGATCTAAAGCTGAAACTTCGTATGTATGGTCAGTAGGGCCTCATTTACATGTAGGAGGAGTTCTGAAGTCTGAACCATCGTATGTTTCTGATTCTGGACCGTTAAAGTTCACTGTCTGACTTTATTACTGCTAGTCTGACCTGATTTTCGCTTCCTGAACATACTGGAGGGTCAATTCGACCTGAGTGAGTGTTTATAGTGTTTCCTTATGATCTGAGGCCTACCTCTGTATAGTAAGAAACCGTAGCCTGAAGTCCAACGCTTCCCTGAGTAGACTAAACACAGCCTTCAAGATCTATCACAGCCAGAAGGTTCCGCCCTTCCCAGGAAAACTCTCAACTCGACAACGGAGAAGATTATCACGAAATACAAGACAGAAGCTTCTGCTTCTGTCAAGGAATTGACCCAACTGCGGAAGAGCAACCAGGAGTTGCAGGTGCAACTTCAGCAAAGGGAGCAGGAAGTTCTGCAGATCAAGGGTAAGTTAACTGATCTGACAGAGGAGAAGAAGACTTGGAGTGCACAACGAGAAGTTGCAGAAGCCAAGGTTGCAGAAGAGAAGAAGCAGCGGGTGGAAGTAGAAGCCCGAGGTAAGGAGATTATGGTGCAGATGAGAGAAGCACTTCGGAAGAAGTTTAACTTCACTACGGGAAGGAAGCTTTTGACCTTAGCCCGCACATGGGATGACGCCTCCAGGGAGATGTTGGTGGAATGCAAGGAGAGCATGTTCCGCTACTTGGATCGGCAAGTCGAGGGGCTAAAGACTCTCTACGGTCTTCCCTCGGTCCTCATTCTGCAGCTACGTCTTCTGGTGCACCAAGACCAGCCATTGTGGAAGACCTCGACAAGGAGGAGTTCGACCCCGCTGTCCACTTGGTGGTGACAGCATTGAAAACAGAGAAGAAGTGCGAGGAAGCCTCGGAAGACAAGACGTCTTCTAGAAGACATGTAGAGGAGATGGCTTCCCAGTTGTTCAGAGTGGAAGAGATGACTACCTCTGACCCTTGTGAGATCGCTCCAGCATCGAGCAAGACGTACAAAAGAGCCAGGAAGCGCAAGTGGATTCAGCTTCCAAAGGACATCTCTCGACTTCTGAGCCCATGCAGAAGCGCACGTGGCTACTACTGAGGAGGATGTCACCTCAGCCACGTCAGAGGCACCAGTAGAGCCACCCACGGTACCAGAAGCCGAATTAGAGTGTCAAGCATGTACGGATCTTATGGAGATCACACTTGGTGACCAGGAATAAGCAGTAGAGTTAGTTAGTTGTCTATACCTTGCTATTTTGTAGGAAATCAGAGTTAGCTATTTTATGCTGAGCAACTCCTTCTTTATATTTTTAAGATAAATGTGTCCATGTGGTAGGATTAGCTACGGTAGGAGTAAGAAATACTTTTCCAAACTGAGAAGAGAACCGAAGTCTAAGAGGTGGTGATTTTTTGATAGCGCCCCATTTTTCTCTAGGCTGTGGTTGCAATTGGAAGAGATCTCCCTCCTGCGACTCAAAGCAATTGTATAAGATCGATGGTGATGTAGAAGATTACATACATCACGAGAGACTACACATAGAGTGGGTTACTCATAGAGTAGGTCTGCACCTCCGCTCCCAAGAAGAGATCGTATGGATGTAGACAAGAGTAGACAAGGAACGGCATCATCGTGCAGTCATGCTTATAGGTTGGTGTGTCGAGAGATAGTGACAGAAAGTTGATCGAGTAGCTTCCAGAAGTCAATGTTACTTCTTCTCGAGGATTGGATTTCAGATTTTGTTTGCAGAAGCTTTGTTTGTGTCTTTTGAGGAGTGGGTTTCATGGAATTCATACCCAATTGTGCATGAGAAGCCTTCTTGTTGAGTGACGGTGATTGTTAGAAGCTATGCTGAGTCTAAGCTTGTCTCATCCAATGGAGCACTTCGGATCCACGCACGGATTGTCCATGGGAGATTGGTCCCCTGAGTCGGAGCAAAGACAGAAGAAGCTGGAAGCCTTCTTTCCGCAGCAGAAGATGTCATCCTCAACCGAAAGACAGTGCGACTATAAGTAGATATTTGGTCTTCTTCCTCCAATTTACTACAAGCAAGGATGGCTTGTTAGTCAGGATCCGGACTAGAAGCCTATCAGAATCTTAATTTCTCTCTTTTCTTTTATTTTCCTCTTGTGTTGAAGTTTTCTTCTTCCCTCTCTTCTCTCATCTTCCCATCTTCATTCTTTTTTCTATTTGGTTTCCGAAGCTTCGTTTGGATATCAGTGAATATGAATGTCTTTATAGTGCGACCAGAAGACCGTTTTAGCAGACAGAAGCCTTGGAAGGCTACAAGGGGCATACACATGTGATTAATCTAATCCGTTGGAAAATGTAAGAGCAATTGGTGATAAGGAGTAGGAATCGACATCTGAGGAGCAGATTTTGGAGGTGTCAGAAGCCGAGTTGAACCCCCAGAAGCCGAGGATTGCTTCTGGAAGCCGACGTGGGAACACTGGAAGCCGTGACATGGAAGAAATAATCGTCTTCCCGGACTTCTCAGTGGGTATTTGTGTGGTATTTTAAGTTGCAGTTGTATGTTAAGATCTAGAGCACCTTTTGAAGGGTTTGGAAGCCGTGTGGTTTTGTGAGAAAAAGAGATTTCTGGACAAAATCCGAGCGTTTGTGAGTTTAGACAGATCTTAGAACTTAGAGTAGCGTAACTAGTGTAAATCTTCTTGGGGAACAAAATCTTGTATGCTACAATGGGCCAAAGGAGAAATCCTGGTACACTACATATAGTAAACCTCGTATTTTTGGCACCGCTGCCGGAGATTTCATCTTAGTAACGATTGTTCTAAGCTTCCTGGATCTGTATGTCAATAGTTGGTTGCATTGGGACTAACTTGGCTTGAATTTTAGTGTGTTGTGGAACTCTATCTTGTTTAGAAGATAGGAACCACAGCCAGAAGCTGATGAGAGACATCAGGGAGAATTAGAAGAGACCGCTTCCCCGCTTCCAAGAAGCTTCTTGGAAGACTTGATCTTATAGGAATAGAAGTCTGCAGTCAAGCACAACATGAAGCAGGAAAGGGAGACGTTTCGAACCTGTGAAAGGTTGTTTAGAACTTCAGCTTACCATATCAAGTACTAGAAGAAGGAAAGAGTGACACCTCTTCTCAGCACTCTGGTGGATGCCTCCGATCAGAGGAAGAAGTAGAAGACACGTGGGTAAGGACCTTGAGTGGGTACACTCACTCCAGTGAACCGCTTCTAGAGAACAGAGGATATCTCTGAGACACCAAAAGAAAGAAGACGAGCTCAGGAAGATCCGAACCGTAGATTTAGAAGAGCCTTCCATCTTGAGCATAATCTTTGGAGAAGACAAAAGCCAACCAGGTGATCTCATTTACAAGGTTGATTTTGGTCTCGGTTATGCAAAAGATGTCTTCCCAAGTGCGAGAGAGGCTTCTCAAGATGAAGGAAGACTAGAGGAGATTGCTCCAAGAATCTCAGAGGGTGGTAGCGACAGCAACTCTGAATCAGAAGATGATGTTCCTGACTCAGACAGACCTGGTCCTTCGAGAAGACCATCTCCACCACCTGGACCTGACAGAGAAAGAAGTTGACAGCTCCATCAGCCGGCCGTCACCATGGCTTTCCATACCCAGCAGAAGTACCGTCAGTTCTACGATGATGATGACGATGTTGATGACTTCATTAAGATGTTCAAAACCATCTCTTGATCCAACAAGGAAGACATTGATGCAGAAAGACTCCGTGTATTTCCTAGTCTGATCGTAGAGAAGAGAAGGAAATGGATGAGTAAAGCTTTGGATGATGATTTAGTTATGGCCACTTGGGCTACTCTGAAGGCAGCTTTTCTGAAGAGATTCAAAGGAGTGGGCTATGATATGATGACTCTTATAGAACTTCAGAGGTTGGAACGAAAGAAGAAAGAGACATTGCGGGATTACACTGAGAGGTTTCAAGACCTCCTAGATCACATCCTTCAGAACCAAGGAAGATTCTATTACTGCGCTCAGCAAGTCGTGGACTGATACTTGGGAGGACTGTCCCATGACATGGAATTGTATTATAGAAGAGGAGGAGGTGATAACTTAGTAGAGGTACAGAAGTGTGCAGAGCAGTATGAAACCTCGAGCATTATCCGGAATATGACGAAAGACAGAAGGAAGACCTCGAAGAAGTCCAGGAAGTCGAAGAAGTCTTCCAGGAAGTCCAAGAGGAAGTCCAAGTCCACTGAACCTGATAACAGTGCTTCAGAAGCATCATCTGCTTCTGAGGAGTCTAGTGCCGAAAGTTTAGAATCTGAATCTGAATAGGATAGGAAGGCACGGAGGAAGAAGAAGGAGAAGTCATGACCCAAGGAAGAAGTTGTGCAGAAAGTTTCTCGGACTCAATTATTCAGTCTGCACCTGATCCCAGGATTGATGAAGTGCTGAAACAGTTTGCAGATATGAAGGTTCATCTTCTGAATCTGAAGGACAAGCGGAAGCAACCTATGGCTTCCTGATCAAACATTTGGTGCATTCTCTGCAACTCTTCCGCACACACCAAGGATCAGTGTACACATGATCATGCAGTCAATTGGGCAAACTGGGAAGAAGACGATGAAGGGTACCTACACGATCCAAGTGAGGAATCCTACTACAAGATTTAGACAGTACAATCTTTTACTCCTACTCCGCCTGCTCAGTTTAATCATTATACTTCTAGAGACAGGGCTGGTACTGTACAGACCAAGACGCCTTGACAACCTTCTTCATCATAGTGATCTCTAAACCCTCTTTCTGGAGCATGTAATAATTGTGGAGAAATAGGACACTGATGATCCACCTGTCCTCATCCAAGAAGACAGATTGGGCAAGTGCCTTTGTGTGAAAATTGTAAGGAAGCAAGACATTTCACGAGGAATTGTCCTCAGACTCAACGACCACGGCAGATGGTCAGATTTGCAGATACCACACCTCCTACAGAAGCAGCATCAACTTCTAAGCTCGAGTTAGCAGTGGTACAACATATCTCTGTAGAAGAAGAAGATCATGAGGATTGCATGAATTGTCTACACATAGAGGAAGACGAACTAGAACCTAGGAAGCGCATAGGAAAAGAGCCTCAGCTGCAGAAGACGTCTGCAGTCCAGAAGAAGAAGCCACCTGAGGAAGCACCACCTTTTACCCTGACGGATGGCACTATTTGGAGCCCTTGCTCAGCTGGCCTCCAGAAGAGATCATGGGTGACGCAGTGCTCAAGATGAGTACCAGAAACAGAGAAAAGTCAGAATCTTGTCGTAAGAGAAGCAAGGAGACTCAGAAGAAGAAGCAGCATAAGGAGAGATCACTCTCTCCAGAGCGATCTTCCTCTCCTGCTTATGACAGAAAAGATCCGAATTACTTTGTCCCTGACATCAAAAAAGAAGTAGAAGAGATCATGCAAGAATAATTGAGAAGCGACGGAAGATAGTGCAAAAGCTTCCTCCACCGACCACAGTAGCCTCTGTCCCACATGAAAAGCTTCCAGTCGAGAGAAGATCTAATTCAGGTCTTCCACCAAAGGAAGTATCTTCTAAACCTTCCATGTTGGAAACTCCGGTCACTCTTCTGAAGCGATCTCTTAGGACTTCTTGCGAGACTTGTGGAATTGAAAGATAGATGTGACCTTCCAATAGCTTTTGAATGATAATGCTGGTTACAGGAAGCTGTTACAGTCTGTACTTCGAGGATCGAGAAAGAGGAGAAAAGAAAAACTTCTCTAGAGCACCCCGATCCTTAGAATAGAGCATGAAGACTTAAGAGCTCCCGAACTTGACATGGAGATCCATGGCTGTCTTTTGAAGAAGGTACCCATTGATTCATACTCTAGAGTCAACATTATGACTAAAAACTGCACATGTCCTAGGCTTCACTGAGTTCCAACCTACTCCGAGGATTCTCAGAATGGCGGACCACACTAGAAGACGACCTTTGAGGCAACTGAAAGATGTCTTGACGATAATTGGGGGAGTATCTTTCTACCTCACATACATGATCTTGTGACCTGTAGCTAAGGTTGATAGGAAGACCTTGGTTGTATGCTGCAAATACCGATTGGAGAAGACATCGTTTGAGATTTTCCAATCCTACACCCAAGCAAAGAAGTCCAAAGTCTCCCTCTCTTGGATGAAGATTGGACATCAAGGTGAAACTCCCTCTACCACGGAAGGATACATATCGGAAGACTCAGATGCATCTTTTGACAGTGATGGAAGATTTGATGATTTTGTGATAAATTATTTATGTACTACAAATGTCCTAGAAGAAGCAGAAGAAGTGGACTGCGGATACATTGAGTGCTATGAAATTTCGGAAGAAGAGCTTCCAGAAGACGAAAGTACTAACTTCCCTTCAGAAGATATGTTAGAGGTGTTTTTCTGTCTAAGAATACACTGGGTATATGGCTATGCAGAGGTATGTGGGTTGATAAGGTTGGCTCTAGATCTGGATATTCTCACTCAAATGTTTCACTATATACTCTTCTAGCCGAAGTGACCTCATACCCACTTGACTCAAGTTTAAGTTTGCTACGATCCAAGGATACGTATAAGTTGCAGGACTTGTGTTGCAAAAAGATCTTTTTGTGCTCTAACTGAAATACTCAGCTCTGTACTATCTAACTGAAGTAACTCCTCTATATCACTGGAAGCATGACTTAATAGCTCCCTAGCGACGCCAACTACCCATCAATCCGACTGTCACAACTTTATGTAGTACAACCGAAAGATGCTATAGGGTCACTCAATCAACTTGATAGAGTCTTAATATAACTTGCTATACACTTTGGTCTACTAAGCATTCCAGCAAGGTAAAGCATGCATGCTTCAAGGCACTACTCAGATCTCAACAGAGCACCAACGACGGTAATACTTGGCAGCTCCGAGAATCCAAACAACGGCTTATGACTCATCACGACTCTGTTCTTGTAGTGTCGCAGAATTACTCCTTTTGCTCATTTAGTATACAAGATATCGTTCCCACAGAGGATTTGCACAAGTAACGCTGCTCTAAGTTCTAAGATCTGTTCAAACACACAAACACACGAGTTTTGCCTAGAAATCCCCTCTTCTCACAAAACCACACGTCTTCCAGACTCGCCAAAAGGTGCTCTGGACCTAAACAAACAACTACTAACTAAAATATCACACAACTATTTACAGAGAAGTTCGGGAAGACTCTCTTCCTGCTTCTAGGTCACTTCTTCTGGTCTTCTCAATACCGTCTTCCCGAAGCAATTCTCGGCTTTTGGGGGTTCAACTCGGCTTCTCACACCTCCAAAAGACTGTCCTGCTTCGCTGAAGTCGACTATCAACTGCTGTCACACCTTACTCTTCCACATTCCAACGGGTTAGATAAATCACAGGGTGTATGCCCCCTGTAGCCTTCCCAGGCTTCTGCCTACGGAAATGGTCTTCCTGCAGCACTACAACGACATTCGCCTTCACGGAAGCTCAATAGAAGTCTCGGAAGCTCACTAGAAGAAGGTAAGAAGATGGAGAAGATGAGAGAAGATGGGGAAGAAGAGGAAATCCAAACGAGAGAAAACAAGATGAAAGAGGAAATTAAGATTCCGATAGGCTTCTAGTCCGGATCCTGACTAACAAGCCATCCCTGCTTGTAATAGTTTGGGGAGGAAGACAACAAACGTGTGTACAGTTGAACCGTCTTCCACTTGAGGATGTCGTCTTTTGCTGTGGGTAGAAGGCTTCTTTCTTCTTCTCTTTGCTGCTCTGACTACTCTGTCTTCTGGGATCCCTTACTCATCAGACCGTCCGTACGTAGATCCTAAGTGCTCTACTGGACAAGCCAAGCTGCAATTCCACAACTACTGACAGTCACCGCCACTCAAGAAGAACACTTCCCATGCACAATCGGGAGCGAATTCAAGGAACCCACCACCTAGAAGACACGAATTAAGCTTCTGCACTCAAATCAGCAATCTATTCCCCGAGAAGATATCACATTGGCATTGGGAAGCTCACTCCCTCTACTTCTGCGCCTACTCCTTGGCACAACAGTCTAGCCAACAAGACTGTACGAGGATGTCGTTCTCTGTTCCTAAACTGTCCACTACCTCTATCTACATCCTCGAACCACTGCTGGTAACGAGCATGTAGACCCCTCCGGTATAATCCTCGACTATTCGTATGTCTCTAACATCGGGTGTAGTGTGTATGGAACTAACTCACTCATGTGTCTCTATCTGCACTGAAAAATGTGTATGGGCGTGCAGCAGCAGCAGCAACCCGAATTCCTACTCTTCGATCCTACTTATGCCGTCTATCACAAGGAAACAGAAGAAACCACCACCAGGGAGAGAAAAGCTATCCCTCCACATGCAAACGGTTTTCTCCTTCCTGTTCTTGCGTTTCCTACTCTGCCACATGGCTGCCTAACTAATTTTACACTGTGAAAACTGCCACCCTTAAGATAGCATGTGCGGTTCCTACTAAATCTGGAGATGTCAACGTCGGTTACTTTCTACTCTGATTACTCGGTGGTAATCTCTACCTGATCTGTCCCTATCGGAGCTCCTAACGCGGCTTCTGATAAGCTGTAGTGACGCAGGATTTCTCCTTTTGCCCATTTAGTATACAAGATATCGTTCCCACAGAGGATTTGCACAAGTAACGCTGCTCTAAGTTCTAAGATCTGTTCAAACACACAAACACACGGGTTTTGCCTAGGAATCCCGTCTTCTCACAAAACCACGCGTCTTCCAGGTACGTCAAAATATACTCTGGATCTAAATAAACAACTACTAACTAAAATATCACACCACTATTCACAGAGAATCTCGGGAAGACGATCTTCCTGCTTCCAGGTTACTTCTTCCGGTCTTCTCGATACCGTCTTCTCGAAGCGATTCTCGTCTTCTGGGGGTTCAGCTCGTCTTCTCACACCTCCAGAAGACTGTCCTGCTTCGCAGGAGTCGACCAGCACGGCTGTTACACCTTACTTCTCGCACTCACATTCCAACGGGTTAGATCAATCACATGGTGTATGCCTCCTGTAGCCTTCCCAGGCTTTTGTCTACGGAAATGGTCTTCCTGCAGCACTACAACGACATTCACCTTCACGGAAGCTCAATAGAAGATTCGGAAACTCACTAGAAGAAGGTAGGAAGATGGGGAAGATGAGAGAAGATGAGGAAGATGAGAAAATCCAAACAAGAGAAAACAAGATAAAAAGAAGGAATTAAGATTCCGACAGGCTCCTAGTCCGGATCCTGACTAACAAGCCATCCCTGCTTGTAATAGTTTGGGGAGGAAGACAACAAACGTAAGTACTTTTACACCGTCTTCTACTCGAGGATGTCGTCTTCTGCTGTCGGAAGAAGACTTCTTTCTTCTTTACTTCGCTGCTCTGACTACTCTGTCCTCTGGGATCCCTTACCCATAAGACCGTTCGTACGTAGATCCCAAGTGCTCTACTGAACGAGCCAAGCTACACTTCCACAACTGCTGACAGTCACCGTCACTCAAGAAGAACACTTCCCATGCACAATTGGGAGCGAATTCAAAGAAATCCACCACCCAGAAGACATGAACAAAGCTTCTGCACTCAAATCCACAATCCATTCCCCGAGAAGAAGTCACAATGGCATTGGGAAGCTCACTCCCTCTACTTCCTGCGTCTACTCCTCGACACACCAGTCTAGTCAACAGGACTGCACGAGGATGCCGTTCTCTGTTCCTAGACTGTCCACTACCTCTATCTACATCTTCGAACCACTGCTGGTACGAGCATGCAGACCCCTCCTGTGTATTCCAAGATTATTCGTATGTTTCCAACAACGGGTGTAGTGTGCGAGGCACTATCTATCCTGTGTCTCTGCTCTAATGTGTCTTGTCTGCCTGCATCATAGAACGATGTGTGTGTGCAGTAGCTAAAGAACTCTATCTCCTACTCTTTGATCCTACTTATGTCGCTGCCATGAGAACCAGGGGAGACGACCACCAGGGAGAGAGAGGCGCTGACAGGAGGTTGTCACCCCACATGCAGGCGGTTCCCCTTCCTAATTAGCCATCCACCTTGTTGCTCCTACGTTACCTATGCTGCCACATGGTGTCCTAACTATTTTTACACTGAAAACTGCCACCCTTAAGATAGCATGTTTTGGTCCTACTAAATCTGGAAGTGTGTCACTTCGGTTGCTGTCTACTCTGATTGCTCCGTGGCAATCTCTACCTGATCTGCTCCTATCGGAGCTACTATCTCGGCTTCTGATGGGCTGGGAAGCCCTGCACTTACCTCGGGTGTCACTGAGGTAGCTTCCCTCTCCTCGCTCTTCGCTGGCCCTGCTGTTTTTGCGGCTGCATCTGCCTCGACTTCGGCTTTTGCTTCGGAAGACGGAATCGTCTTCTGGGAAGCAGAGTCAAGTGGTGCGTCTTCGGTCTTCTGAGGTACGGGTGCGGTACTAGGGACCATGGCGACCTCATAGGGGTCCGGGGAAGTCGCTTCCTCCACGCGGAATACTTGGGAAGACGGCTCGTCTTCTTGTCTTCCAGAAGACATCCTGTCTTCCGGGGCGTCTTCTGGAGTTTTCTCGGCTTCCAACGCTGTCACCACCAAGTGCACAGCGAGATCGAACTCCTCCTTCTCCATTCCGGATCCAGTCGATGGTGCTGGAGCGTGGGAAGATGCGGTTGCAGGTGTCGGAAGCGAGGGAAGACCATAAAGTGTCTTCACCCCTTCTATCTGTTGATCTAAGTACCTGAACATGCTCTCCCGGCATTCCACCAACATTGCTTTGGACTCGCTGTCCCATCCTCTAGCTAAGGTAAGTAACTTCCTACCCGCGGTGAAGTTGAACTTCTTCCGAAGTGCTTCCACCGACTGTGCTAGCATCTCCTGCGCCTGAGCCTCCGCTGCTTCCCGCTGCGTCTTCTCAACTGCAACTCGCGCTTCTGCGGCTTCTCGCTGCGTCTTCCAAGTGGTCTGCTCCTCTGCGATGGTGGTGATCTTCTCCCGCACTTGGAGGACTTCCTGATGGCGCTACTGCACACGCGCCTGCAACTCCTGGTTGCTCTTCCGAAGCTGCACTAGCTCCTTGGCAGAAGCGGCTGCTTCCGCCTTGTATCTGGCTGCGAGCTTCTCCGTGGTGCGGAGACTAGCTTCCAGCGACTCTGTCTTCTTCTGGTCTTCTCCCTGTCGCAGCAAGGTGCGCAGGCCGAATCCAGGTTGCAAGGGTCTCTCTTGAGCCTTCGCTCTCTTCTCAAACAACTCCATCGCTGGCTGGATCTCCTTGTGGAAGAAGGCGCTGAACTCTTCCAGCCTTCTTCCTGCGGAAGACAGGTTCATCTCCACCACTCGCTCTGAGGTATCGACCTTGTCTTCCAGAGGCAAGGATGCCTCTTCCACCACGATGACCTTCATCTTCTGCGCACGAGAAGAAGCTACTCTTCTCATCTTCCGGGGTGGAAGTCTCCTCATGGCAGGAGCGGCTCTCTTCGTTGCGCTTCCTCGCATCGCAGGAGGAGCGCCCATCCATCCTTCGTCTTTTGGAGTCTTCGGAAGACTCCTGGGTGTTGCAGAAGCGGTCTTCTGCTCCGATCGGATACTCAGCAGTTCTTCCTCCGAGTCTGACTCCAATCCTGAATGAATGAGGGAGATGAGTGTCCTAGGTACACTTCTAGGACCCATCTTCCTCGGTGGCGTGGCGTCTTCCGACCCACTAGACTCGTCTTTCCTCACCAGAAGCGTCTTCTGGTGAGAGCCGGGCCTCAGCTGTGGCATCAGAGTGGGAGGGGGAGTTGCGGCTGCGGCTCGATCATCATCTTCCGAGATCTCTTCCTTCTCCTCCTGTTGCCCTGTTGGCCCATACTCTGCCAACTGATCTCTTCTAAGATCCCTCATGGCTACGTACAAGTAGCAGAGGAAAGGTGTCAAGTGTCCTCCCGCCGGGGTACCCAAGTACGCTAGCTCCATCTGTACATAGTTGTGGATGTATGCGTCCCAATAGATGGGTACTCGTTTATCCCACACTGCTTCCAGGAAGTCTAAGTCTTGATCTCCTAGGTACCTCATCTTCTGCGCTTTCCCCTTGGGGAAGAGATGCAGAAACAGCTTCGCCAGAAGTCGCTTCTTCGGCTCCCGGTAAGATTCGATCTTCCACCATTTTCTACCCTGCCTGTCTTCCACGAAAAGACAGGTGGTGCTCCCAGGTACATGCCACGTACTCACGACCCTGGGCAAAACCTTCTTCTCAAACCAATACCCTCGGTCCTCGAAGTCTGACCTGTGGAAAGCCCTGCGCCACCAATCTTCAATCCAGGAAGATGGTCTTCCTCGAGCTACTCCTGCCTTCACAGATACACGGTTGCGGGGTGGTAACGCTGCCCACACCTCCTCCAGAAGTCCTTGATTGGCGAGGTTCCAATCCCACAGGAAGAAGTGGAGACCCAACTCCTTGAGGAAAGGAGTGGTCTCGGTCAATTCTGCCGCTGGTAACCCAAGCCTCGCGGATGCATCGTCATACTGGAAGATCTGTTGCACTAAGCCACAAGCACGTGCTATGAGCAGAAGGCCCAGTCCTTCCCAAGTGCCCATAGTCTAGCTTCTACTTCTCAGAAGACGAAACTAGTCTTCCAGAAGACAGCTACTCCATCTTCCGAGATTCTAACAGTACTTCCTAGATAGCTCTCGTCTTCCGAGCTATATCTAAGCAATCCTATCTAAGCAAGGCCTCGCATGGATTACCAAGAAGACAACCCACCTTGCATTACATTCTACTTCCTATCAGAAGATACAAGATTCGTGAAACATCAAGTGCATAACAAGTTCGGAAGATGGTTGCGGGCTCCTGCGGTGACAGTGGCCTCTAGGAAGACACTTGGGACAGTTTCCGATTTAATGTCTTTCTCAGAAGACCTCCCGAAGTCAGACTTCCCTTCACTGGTCTCACTTGTCTTCGTCTTCCTACGCGCAATCTATCCTCACAACAGACTCAAGACAATTGCACTATGTTCTTCTGACTTCTCACCTCTCATACGCACTCAAAAGAAGCTTGCTGCTCGGTGGGAAGACATGACCCTCGACCATTCTCTCCAGATTCTGCCAGCAAGTATTCTCACGACTCTCTCCTAAGTTTGGGAAGAAGAAGGAATGGCTGCTATGGGTCGGACAGAAGAGACCCGAAATGGACCGTCACGTCTTCTCGCTCATTTTGCCTGCCTTTCAGTCTTCTAGTCTCTCTAGGAAGATGTGGAGTTGAGAAGCTTGGAAGACCGGGAGGCACAGGCATAGTTCCCGACTTCCAACTTCTCGAAATAACAAAACAACTCACCGCACCACTCGAGATTCGTACCAAACCTCTCTTAACACAAAAGCAACACAAATCCACTCTTGATACGAATTGGTTCTAGTCGACTTCCGAAGACAGTCTTCCGAAGACAGTCAAGTTCAAGAAGAGTCTTCTGTTCGAGGTTTCGGGTGTAGAGGGGTAGTAGGGTAGGGAAATTGATAGCTGAGATCGTCAATTTGAGAACGAGGTGTTGGGAAGCTCGAATTGAACTTAGGAAGAAGTAAGAAGATGTCTGACAGAAATTGGGCAGCGCTTCTGCACCCAATGTCTCAATAGAAAGAATGGGGGTGGGGGTAATCGATCAGGCTGTCTGCAAACAACCAGAGAAGTGCGGGGAATACCAGACAAAGGCGAGAAGAAGTGGGAAGGAGAAAGAACGTGGGAAGAACCTCTACAGTCTTCTTCTGCTTCCTGAATTGCCTTCGACCTCCCTCGCGCTTCTGGCTCTGGTCCTAGCTCCAATGCGACTTCACACGGCTGCTTCCGCTTGTTCAATTCCTGCCCACGCCTCAATTTCACCTTCGATTCTACTCAGCTATTCTCCAATGTCAGCTTCCCAGGAGCTCACAGAAACGCCTTTGCTCCCTGTCTTCTGCGCTTCAACAATTTGGTCTCGTCCTTCGCCTAGCTGCCAACTAGTCCTCACCTCGCTCGCTTCCCTCTCTTGATTTCCTCTCTCGAAGCTCACTCTCGCGAATCGATATTCTCAAGCGCGCTATGCTGCGGGAAGTTGGAATGCGCTAATGCGCTTCCTGCGCATCTTCCCCGCAGATTAGGGGTTTCGACCCTAGATGACCTACCTAACCTACCTACCTGTTCGGTGCAACCCAGTAGGTACAACTACTTCTTTACTGAAAAAGCCGTGGTTAGGTCTTCGCGGTCGCTGTCTTCTAGAAGATGGATGTCTTCCGCCGTCTTCCGTCTTCCGAAGACGCAACTGAGAAGACGCTCTTCCGAAGATGGTCGTCTTCCGAAGAAGTCAGCTTATTATTACAAACAGCTCGTAAGATCATCTTCCTGCTAAGGAAGACGTAACCTTAAGTAACAACGCTTCTTCAGTTATACAAACAAGTTATTAATCATAAAAATTTTAAAAATTTGTGAATCCTGTAATTTGTGGACACCACATACGCCCACCCTCACATGTTTGCGTCCCCGCAAACATCAGTGTTTTCTGCACTTCTGTTTACGTCCAGTACTTCTTGACACGCCACCCATTAACACGAGTGGTCATCAGTGTACCGTCCAACTCTTCCAACTGCAAGGAGCCATTGTCGAAGACCTCCAAGACGCGGTAAGGACCCATCCAGCGAAGATGAAGTTTTCCGGGGAACTTAAGATGTTGGTTGTCATAGAGAAGAACCAAGTCCCCATCCACAACGGTCACCTTCCTCAGCTTGCTATCGTAGTTCACCTTACGTTGTGCTTGCACCTCGTATGTCTTCTCCAAAGCTGCATTCCTGTCTTCTTCAAACTCTACGAAATTCAGAAGACGCTGCTCCTGGCTTTCTTCTTCTCCCATGCGTTCGGATACGGCTAACCGGTATGTTGGAACCTCTAACTCAATGGGCACAATAGGTGTCATGCTGTAAGTTAGGAAGAAAGACGTCTTCTGGGTTGTGACTTTAGGTGAAATCCTGAAAGCCCATAACACAGATGGCAATTTCGTGTCCCAATCATACGCATGGTTAACAGTTACCTTGTTCAAGATGTTACACAGAAGACCGTTCGACTTCTCCGTCAGTCCATTCACTTTTGGGTTGTACGGCGTCGTCTTCCTATGCTTAATCCTGAAGTATTGGGTCAGGAGGGAGATAGTCTCGTTTAAGAAATGAGTACCCCTATCTGATACCAATTCCAGTGGACATCCGTACCTAGTGATGATGTTATGCCAAAGGAACCTGGCTACTACTGCGGCATCGTTCTTCCTTGTGGCCTCGCCTTCCACCATCTTGGTAGCATAGTCGGTAGCTATTAAGATATAACGTGCGTGCGTTCTTCTCGCCAACGGAATGATAGACCCCACAAAGTCGATCCTCCACTTTTCGAATGGAGCAAGCGGAAGAATGGGAGTAAGAGGCCACCTTGTCGTAGCTGTTGGTCTTCACACCCTCTGGCACGCATCGCACTTCCTGATCTCCTGAAAAATGTCTCGATACATGGTCGACCACCAATTTCCGGCATCTAGCATCTTCTTCACTGTGGTTTTCAACACGTAGTGACCCCAGCATCTTCGTAGTGAAGACATGTGATCACTGATTTAATCTCCGAAGGCTCAAGGCATCTCCTTAGCTTCTCGTCATGTCCTTTCCGAAATAGGATACCCTGGAAGATGGCATAAGGACCTGCCTTGTGTAAGAAGACAGCCTTCTGCTCCGCATCCAATCCTTCGGGATACTGTTGGTCTTCCAAGAACTTCCTCAAGTCCTTGAAGATCGACTCTTCTGTGAAAGTCACAAAGACTGGATCAGAAGATCTAGTCTCGTCTTCTGGGAAGCAGGTGGTACGCCCCCCCTCAGATGAAAGTGTCTCTGCGAAAACTAAAAACAGCTTCTCGTCAGAGAACTCGTCTTCCACTTCATCTTCTCGTTGTTCCGTCTCTAATATGGATAGATAGTCAGCATTAACATGCTGTCTTTCGGGCTTGTACTCAACTGTGTAAGTAAATTCCTGGAGTAGAAGAATCCACCTAGCTATCCTACCAGACAAATCTGCTTTCTTTATAAGATGTTTCAAAGAGAAATGATCCACATAGAAGACAAACGGGTTGGCTAGAAGATAATGTCTAAACTTCCTACAGGAGTAAATCATGCCAAGACACTCCCTTTCAGTTGTCGAGTACTTCTTCTCCGCATCACTGAGTTGTCTTCCCACGTAGTAGATGGGATAATCCTTCTTCTTCTCATCTTTCTAACTCAACACCACCCCTATGACGAAAGCAGAAACATCCACATAGATATGGAAGACTCTTTCCCAATCAGATGGTCTTAAGACAGGGGATTCCGATAGAAGCCTTCGAATGCTTCTTGTTGTTCAGAAGACCAAATGTATGGTTCGTCCTTCTTCAGCAACTTAGTGAGTCTTCCTGCTACCTCTGCGTACTTGTCAATAAACCTCCTGTAGTATCCTACGTTGCCAAGGAAGCTTCTCAACTGAGTCAGGTTAGCAGGTGGGTGGAGTTTCATGATGACCTCCACCTTAGCACAGTCGACTTCTATACCTCTTCCGGAAATCCTATGTCCTAGCAAGATCCCCTCTGACATACCAAAGAAGCACTTCTCAGGGTGAAGAGCCAAACGATGTTCTCTATACTTCAGAAAACACTTCCTTAGAAATATCAAGTGGTCTTCTCTCGATCCAAACACACAAAAGTCATCCAAGAAAATCTCCATGAAAGTGCGAAGATACTCCTTGAAGATTGTAATCATCAATCTCTGGAATGTGGCGGGTGCGTTGCATAAACCAAACGGCATTTGATTGTACGCGTACGTGCCCCAATCAGTAGTGAAAGTGGTTTTCGACTTGTCTTCCTCTCTGATTGAAACTTGGTTGTATCCAGAATACCCATCCAGGAAGCTGTAGAACTCATGCCATGCTACCTGGTCTAACACAGAGTCGGTGAATGGTAAAGGATGATGATCCTTCTTTGTGGTCAAGTTCAGCTTCCGGAAGTCCTGACATACTCGAATCTTCCTTGTCTGCTTCTTCGGCACGATGACGATAGGAGCTACCCATTCACTGCTAAGTACTGGGAAGATGACTCTTGCCTTTAGGTATTTGTCGATCTGGTCCTTCATCAGAAGCGAGTACTTGGGGTTGAGCCGATACTGCCTCTGCCGTGCAGGAACAACGTCCTCCAGCAAGTCAATCCGATGTTCTCCTAGCTCTCGAGGTATGCCCTTCATGTCTTCTATGGTCCAGACGAAGACATCCTGGAACTCCGTCAGAAGTTCTCGAAAGTCTTCCAACTGCTGGCCCTCGATCACCTTGAAAAGCTTCAGCTTCTTCCCAGGAGCAATCTCCATCTCTTGAAGATTATCCGGGTTTATCATTCCTTCAGTGTGACTGTACTTACTGGCATCAAAGTATTCCGGTTTGGGAGCTTCTTCTGGTTCCGATTCGTCTTCCGGAAGACCAACTGTCGGATCTTCCGAAGGGAAGACGATACTTTCGTCTTCTGGAAGACCAACTGTCAGATCTTCCGAAGGGAAGACGACGCTTTCATCTTTTGGAAGACCAACTGTCAGATCTTCCGAAGGAAGATCTGGAAACTCTGGATCTGGAAACTCTTCTTTCGCAATCTCGTAGCACTCAATGTATCCGCAGATCACATCTTCTGCTCTCTCTGCTACTTCTGTAGTACACAAGTTATTCACCACAAACTCATTATATCGTTCAGCGCTGTCAGAAGACGCAACTGAGTCTTCTGAAGTGTACCCCTCTGTTGTAGACGGAGTTTCACCTTGGTGTCCAATCTTGATCCAAGGAAGCGAGACCTTAGTCTTCTCACCTGGCTTGGGTGTAGGATTGGGAAATCTCAAACGATGCCTTCTCCAGTCGGTATTTACATTTGCAGCATACAGCCATGGTCTTCCTATCAACACCTGATATCCAACCTTAGCTACAGGTCGCAAAATGATGTAAGTGAGGTAAAAAGATACTCCACCAATTACCGTCAAGACATCTTTCAGTTGTCCCAAAGGTCGTCTTCTGGTCTGGTCTGCCATTCTGAGGATTCTCGGAGTAGGCTAGAACTCAGTGAAGCCTAAGGCATGCACCGTTTCTTCAGTCATGATGTTAACTCCGGAGCCGGAATCAATGGGTACCTTCTTCAGAAGACAGCCATGGATCTCCATATCAAGTTCTGGGGCTCTCAAGTCCTCATGCTCTATCCTTAGGATCGGGGTGCTCTTGGGAAGTTTAGCTGTCCTCCTCTTCCTCGATCCTCGAAGCACAGATTGCAACAACTTCTTGTAACCAGCGTTGTCATCCAACAGCTGTTGGAAGGTTACATCCGCCTTCTGATTCCACAAGTCTCGCAAGAAGTCATAAGGAGATCTTTTCAGAAGAGTGACTGGTGTTTCCAACAGAGAAGATGTAGTGGCTGCTTCCTTGGGTGGAAGACCAGATGAGTGTCTTCTCTCGACTGGGGGCTGTTCTCGTGAGACAGGTGTCGCCGTAGTCGGTGTAGGAAGTTGTTGTACTATCTTCCGTCTCTTCTCTAGCTCTTCTTGCATGATCGCTTCAACTTCTTGTCTAATGTCAGGAGCAAAGTACTTCGGATCTTCTCGGTCGTAAGTAGGAGAAGACGGCCGCTCAGGAGAAGATGACCTCTCCTTTCGCTGCTTCTTCTTCTTGATCTCCTTCTGACGAGATTCTAACTTCCCTTTGCTTCTGGTACTTATCTTGAACACCGCTTCATCCAAGACTTCTTCGGGAGACCAACTGTCTGAATCCGGGCTGGGGCTCCAAACAGTGCCATCCGCCAAAGTGAAAGAAGAAGCTGCCTCAAGTAACTTCGTCTTCTGAGCTGCAGTCGTCTTCTGCAGCTGAGGTTCCTTTCCTTCGCGCTTCCCGGGGTCTGGTTCATCTTCCTCGATATGGAGACAATCCGTACAATCCCCAGGGTCTTCTTCTTCTACCGTGATGTGCTGTACCACTACTAACTCAAGTTTAGAAGTTGATGTAGCTTCTGCAGGAGGCGTGGTATCTGCAAATCTAACCATTTGTCGTGGTCGTAAGGTCTGAGGACAATTTCCTGTGAAATGACCGGCTTCCTTACAGTTTCCACACAAGGGCACTTGCCCAATCTGTCTTCTCGGATGAGGACAGGTGGACCACCAGTGTCCTGTCTCTCCACAATTATTGCACGCTCCAGAAAGAGGGTTAAGAGGTCGTTGTGATGAAGAAGGTTGTCAGGGCGTCCTGGTCTGTACATTGCTAGCTCTATCCCTAGGTACATAACGATTATATTGGGCGGGAGGCGTAGGAGTGAAGGGTTCTATCGTCTCGATCCTATAGCAAGTTTCCCCACTGAGATCGTGTAGATATCCCTCATCGTCTTCTTCCCATCCTGCCCAGTTGACAGCTTGGTCTTGCGTACACTGATCTCTGGTGTGTTCGGAAGAGTTACAAAGGTTGCACCAAAGGTTTGGCCGGGAAGCCATAGGTTGCTTCCGCTTGTCCTTCTGGTTCAGAAGATGAACTTTCAAGTCGGCAAACTGCTTCAGAACCTCATCGATGCGAGGATCAGGTGCAGACTGTATGATCTGAGTCTGAGGCATCTTCTGCACAACTTCCTCTCTTGCTCGCGTCTTCTCCTTCTTCTTCTTCCGCGTCTTCTTCTCTTGTTCAGATTCGGATTCTGAACTTTCGACAGTAGACTCTTCAGAAGTAGAGGATGCTTCCAAATCACTGTTATCAGTTTCAGTGGACTTGGACTTCCTCTTGGACTTCCTAGAAGATTTCTTTGACTTCTTGGACTTCTTCGAGGTCTTCCCTCTGTCTTTCGTCATATTCCGAGTGATGCTCGAGGTTTCATACTGCTCGGCATGCTTTTGTATCTCTGCTAAATCATCACCTCCTCCTCTTCTACAGTACAATTCCATATCCTGAGACAATCCTCCCAAGTACCAGTCCACGGCTTGCTGAGCACAGTAACCGGGTCTTCCTTGGTTCTGAGGGATGTGATCCAGGAGGTCTTCAAAACTCTTGGTGTAATCCCGCAGTGTCTCTTTCTTCTTCCGTTCGAGTCTCTGAAGTTCTATGAGGGTCATACGATCATAGCCCACTCCTCTGAACCTCTTCAGAAAAGCTGCCTTCAGAATAGCCCAAGCGGTCATTACTACACCATCATCCAACATCTTACTCATCCACTTCCTTCCCTTCCCTACGATCAAATTGGGAAATACACAGAGTCTGTCAACATCAGCGTCTTCCTTGTTGGATCTAGAGATGGTCTCGAACATCGTGATGAAGTCGTCTGCGTCAGCATCATCGTCGTACGGATGGTACTTCTGCCGAGTGTGGGAAGCCATGTCGACTGCCGGTTGGTGCGACTGCCAACTTCTTCCTCCCTCAGGTCCAGGTGGTGGAGATGGTCTTCTCGAAGGTCCAGGCCTGTCTGAATCACGAAGGTCGTCTTCTGGATCAGAACTACTGTCACTGCTATCTTCCGAGACGTCCGGAACAATCTCCTCCAGTCTTCCCTCACCTTGAGAAGCTTCTTCCGCACTTGGGAAGACGTCTTCCGAGTAACCAGTACCAAAATCTACTTTATACACGTGATCACCCGGTTGGCTTCTGTCTTCGCCAAAGATTATGCTCGAGATGGAAGGCTCTTCCAACTCTACGGATCGGATCTTCCTGAGCTCTTCTTCTTTCTTTTGGTGTCTCAGGGATATCCGCTGCTCTCTAGAAGCGGTTCGCTGGGGTGAATTTACCCACTCAGGATCTTTACCCGTGCGTCTTCTACTTCTTCCTCTGATCGGAGACATCCACCAGAGTACTGAGAACAGATGTCCCTCTTCTTCTACCACTAGATCCGGCAGTCTGACTGTCTAAACAACCGGTCATAAGTTCGGAACTGTAAGCCGGCCTGTCTCTCACCCAGGGGTACCTCAGATGACTAGGATTACTAGTGCACCCTAATTACAAAGATTTAAGTACACCCATGCTCACTTCACTCAACTCTCTGACCCGTATGGTCACATCGGTACCTCTAATAGCGTTCCTGCACACAAGTTCTAATCCCGCTCTCAACATTACATCGCAAAATACTCAAGGACTCCCAAGGTCTCCAATGCTCACTTTACTTACAGTCAGGAAAATGAGAGTGTCTTCCACCTTCTCAACTCCTCCTTATATACTCTACAACTTCTTACCGTGGTAACTTTCACTAAGTTACGTTACCTCATGGTAAGTGCGCAATCCAAAATAGTAAAACTTCTAAAGGCTACTAAGCCTTTAAGAATAGCACACACATTACTTGTTCTACTTTACAAAAGTAAGAGATTCTCCTACTTTAGCTTTTGTAAAGTGTTAACTTTCCACCCTATCCAATCGGAAGGCGACAACAAACTAATACGTCTTTTGAGGAGCATCTTTAGATCTTTGTGCATGACTTTCCATCATGCATCCAATCAACGATGGTCAACAAAGTTACATACTTTTGAGAAGCATATTTAGAGCTCCGCACTTGTCACATAGTGTCATAGTGGAACCTCTAATAGTTTCTCCAACTTAGTTATAACTATCTCCGCTAGTTATGGCTAGTTTTGATCACTCTAGATTTAGATCTTCGAACTAGAGTAACCTATAAGATAGTCATACCTAATGAAACTTATATAAACATGCACACAAATAATGGGATACTTGTGACGTGACATTTACCCCCAGACTTAATTTTCACTCCGTCCTCGGAGTGAAGTATCACGTTGATGAAACTTCTTCAACTTGTCGTGGTTCACTCGGTCGAAGAACGTACCACTTCTCTCTTGAAGATCATAGGTGTTATTACTCCACACTTTGGAGATGATGAAAGGCCCAAAATATCGACGTAAGAACTTCTTTTGAACTCGCTTGTGCCTAATAGCATCCCATAGCATCACCCACTCACCCTTTTGAAATGGCTGTAACTTCGTTTTGTTCTTCGCCAAGCGCTTGTCGTAGCTCTTCTTCTGTTGTAGTTGGGCCATCTCAATTCGTTGAGCTGCATCGTCTCTATTCTCCTCCAGCTCCAACAAAGTTTCTCTCCTCTCTTTCTCAGCTATTTGACCACCCTTTCTCTTTAATCCAGCTTGTAAGGTCTGAAAGGTGGTTAGGTCGAACTGGATCGGTAATCTGGATTCCAACCCATACACCATCTTGAAAGGTGAATATCCCGTAGATGTCTTCACTGTTGTTCGATACTCCCATAGAACCGCATGAAGACGCTTGTCCCAGTTGTGTTTGGCCCCTTCCATGTCAGCATCCTTTGCTAACATCTGACACAAGGTAAAGTTTGTCCTCTCTACCAAACCGTTTGAACTAGGTTTATATGAAGTAGTAACCCTCTGAGAAATGGAGAAGTGGGTGCACATAGCAGTAGTCATGCCACTCACAAATTCTCGACCCCTATCAGAAACTAACTCCAAAGGACATCCAAACCTAGTTATGATCCGTTCGTACAGAAATCTACCCACCTCAACTTCTCCAATAGTTACAAGAGGTCTAGCTTCTACCCACTTCGTAAGATAATCTGTGGCTACAACAATATACTTATTGTTGCGAGGGGTGCGATTCAAAGGCCCAACAAAATCTATTCCCCATTTCTCGAAAGGTCCAAGAACCGGAATAGATCTAAGAGGAGTGGAAACACTAGATTTGATAGCGAAAGCTTGACAAACATCACAGGTTTTACAATACGTCAAGCAATCTCTAAACATCCCCCTCCAGTGATATCCCGCATTGAGTATCTTATGAGCCGTCAACTTGCCTGCGAAATGTCCTCCACATACTGGACCGTCATGGAATTCTTCCATGAGTCGTAGAGACTCCTCCTTGCTCGCAGCTCTTCTCAGGACCCCATCAACTCCTTCACGGAATAACACACCTTCCACCACCGAGTAAGGTTGACTTCGTTTCACCAGTGCCTTCTTCTCTCTGGTCCGCATCCCATCTGGATAGACACCTTCCGTAACAAAATCCCAAATTTCTTGATATTCTATTGGAATAATAGAGTTGCTCAAGACCATCAAATCTTCGTCAGGAAAGGTGTCATCCACCGGCTCCTCTCCATCCCCATCGTAAGCTCTAGATAGCAAATCTGCATTCGCGTGTTTCTTCCCTGGTCGATCGCAGATCTCATAGTCGTACTCTGACAATAAGAGCTTCCACCTTGCTAATCGTCCTTCGACCATAGGTTTATTGAAGATGTACTTCAATGCCTTATGATCTGTAACGATAGTGAACTTGCCTCCTATGAGATAATGTCGAAATTTTCTCAAAGCATAGATCACTGCTAATCCTTCTCTCTCTGTCACAGAATAATTTCTCTCTGCCTTGATCATTTGCCGACTAGCATATGCGATAGGATGATCTCTACCTTCAACATCATACTGACTTAAAGTACATCCTACTGCTATATTTGAAGCATCTGTATATAGAATAAACTGTTTATTCCAATCGGGCTTAACCAAGATCGGAGCTGAAGTAAGAGCTTTCTTCAGTTCCTCAAAGGCGGCTAGAGCTTCTTCATCTCCTAAAATCAACACGTAATCTACTCCCTTCTTCAGATATGCTGTCAAAGCATATGCTTTATGTGAGAACGAGAGTATAAACCTTCGATAATACCCCACCATACCTAAAAACTGTCGTAGCTTAGTGAGAGTATTAGGAAAAGGGAGCTCTAAGATCTTCTGCACCTTCTCTGGATCAACGGCAATGCCGTCCTTGGATATGATATGACCCAAGAGTAACCCTTCCTCACACCCAAAAATACATTTCTCCGGATTGAGAGATGCATTTGCTACATCTAAACATTCTAAGACCTTCACAAGGTGCTCAAAATGCTTCTCCTTACTCCCGTAAACACAAAAGTCATCTATAAAATCTCTCACAAACTTTCCTAAGAAAGGTTCGAACACTTTGTTCATAAACCTTTGGAACGTCGCAGGAGCATTACACAGACCAAATGGCATGACTCGAAATGCAAACGTACCCCACGGAGTAGTGAAAGTGGTCAGGTGTTGATGTTCTGGTGCAATTTTGATCTGGTTATATCCGCTATAACCATCTCCAAAGCTGTACCATTCGTTTCCCGCCACTTCTTCCAAGATCTCGTCGATGAAAGGTAGAGGATAATAATCCTTCTTTGTGACCGCATTGAGCTTCTTGTAATCAACACACACCCTCAATTTGCCATTTTTCTTCTTTACGATCACAATGGGTGATACCCATTCAGAATGCTCCACCTCGTAAATGAACCCAGCAGTGTGCAGCTTCTCGATCTCTTCTTTCACCAGATCCGCAATTGGAGGACTCACTCTTCGTTGCTTCTGTCGCACCGGTTTGACTTCCTTCTCTAACTCGATACGGTGTTGCTCCAGTGTGACCTCCCTCAGATCCTTGTAACTAAATGCAAATACATGAATGTATTTACGAAAGATCTCTTCGAAACAACTCTTCTCCTCTTTAGTAACCTTCGATCCATAACGTAAGGTGGCGATTCTTCTCTCCACCTCCTCGGGAGTCAATGGTTCTTTGTCTCGATCTCTTTGCACTTCCGGAGAAGGGAAAAGATCCACTACATTCACACCCACATTTCGTTCTTCTCTCTCCTCCTCTGACGATGTATTTTCAGATTCTGAATCTGAAGAATTGGTACCTACATCAGAAGTAGTATCGACAACTTCTGACTCCCAGTAGTCCGATGTGGGTCGATCCGATTCCGACGTCCCAACTTGATCTCCGAGCAATGGAACTTTGATCCGGTGGTGATTCGGTCCGATGCGTAAATAACCTTTGTGCCAGTTATCCGTTGCATGTACTGCTCGAAGCCAAGGTCTTCCGAGTAACATTTCATAACTTGACTCCTTCAAGATTTGAAATGTCATGTTTACTTGCACTCCCATTACTGACACGCAAACTCTCTCCAGCACTCCCAATGGCCTAACTCGCTGTCTGTTAGCCATGCCAACCGTGATACTAGAAGGACGCGTTGGTACTAGATCCAACTTCCTCATGAGTCGTTCCGAGATGGCATTTACTGCCGATCCTCCATCGACAAGAACATCAGAGACATCTCTCCCATTGATACGAGCCTCTACTTTTGATGCCTTGTTGCATACCTCTCCTTCACTAGCGTCTAAAGCACTCACACCGACAGTAGAAGGATTTACCTTCTTCTTCCGACCTCGTCGGGAGCTTAGACCGCTACGAAGTTCTTTCCTCACCGAAGGATTCAGAGCAATCAACTGTCCCACAGTAATGTTTGCTCGTTGTTTTCCCACGTCTTCCACCACATTGTATTTTGATTGCTCCATTGAAATTGTGAAATCAGTATTTCCCAATTTCTTCCGTCGCTCTTTGGTTTTTGAAGAAGATTTGCTACTCCGAGTATTTTGACTTGGAGAATCTTCCATCACGACCGGTTCTCCCTCCTCGAAATGCGTCCTCATCCTCTTCCTCTCTTGAGCTAACAGCTCTACAGACTGAAAACCTTCTCGTACATCTCGCGGCTCCAAGATGTCAATGCATGCTACACCCTTGTCCTTACTTTGTGAAGTTGAAGCTCCATCCGCCGTTCCATCATTACGACTCGGACAATTACGTTGGAAGTGTGATCCTCCGCACGTAAAACATCCTTGGCTCGTGTAGTTACTGGGTGATCCTTGCGGTGGTCCACCTCTGGACTGATAGTTTCCATAACCTCGTGAGCCCCCTCCAACATTTGGACTCCGGTGTTGCAACAAATTCACCATATTGATCTTCAAATCTGCCAGAGAATCTGTCAAACTTTTCAACTCATCACGAAAGTCGTGAGTAACAGATCTAGATGGTACAGTGACTGTAACCGCACTAGTAGGAGCTATCGGAGTCAGATTTTGAAATCGAACAGTCGGAACACTCGCAGGTTTCAGAGTTGGCATGCTCGGCCCTTGCACATCTCCACATGCTGCCCCAACAGTCATTGGTTGCAAGTCGTCTCCATCCAGACTCTCTTCCATCCTGGTTGCGATCTTCACTGCATCAGCCTTCGAAGTTGGTCTCTCATACCGCACTTGTGTTCGAATCTCCGGCCTCAATCCCCCAATAAAATTCTTTGTGAGCATTGCTCCAATGCCCACCATCGTTGGTTCTACTACATCTCCACTCTTTCGTAAAACCACCCGAAACTTCTGTTCTAATTTCTCCACCCTCTCGGCATAAGTCCTTACTTTCTCTTTCTCTCCTTGTTTGAGGTAAGTTACCTCCACCATTAACTTCTCGTAACTTTCATCAGGAAGAAAAGTTTCAATTAAGGCCTCCGTCAATACTTCCCAAGTATCATCTGGAGTCCCCACTACTCTTCTCTTCTTCCTATCCTCATACCATGTCAATGCAGAACTCTCAAGAAATTCAGGTATCAACCCTACCCACTCGCTCTTCTTTCGATCTCCATTGCCAATGCATGCTCTTTTGAAGTCTCTCACAAATCCTTCCACGTCTTCTCCATCCTTTCCATAAAACACCGGAAGTTTCCCCATTCTTCTCTTCTTTTCTTCTTCTTACTCGAGGTACTGCTTGTAGATGTGAAGATCGCACTTCACCGCAATCCACAATTTCCCCATTGAGCTCTCTCCTCTCCAAAGGTTGGAGTAAGTTTGACCCTCATGGTCATCTTATCTCTCGTGTGATAGACTATCTCCATCCTCGCTAGAGGTCTTCACTTGTTCCGTTTCTACACTCAACCTTCTCTCCAGACCTTCGGCTACAGTTTCTAGCAAAGCAACCACTGCGCTACACTCGTGCTCAACTGGAATCCCGTCCACTCCACATCTAGGACAAAAGGTTGTAGGGTCAATGACAGCTTGTCTAGGGGAAGAAGGACCTATGTGTAAGCTTAAGTCGACCAACCCTCTTCGCTCACGCAAAAGTCTATTCTTTGTAGGACACTTGCTCACTTTATGTCCTTCTTCTCCACACAAAAAGCACCTCGAGTTCTTCTCCTGGTTCTTACGACTACTCTCTGTTTCTTCCTCAAATTCTAGTCGAAATTCTCCTTTCGCCAGATCAGCGGTAACTATCACCGCATAGCCTTGAGGGATCTTGCTCAACCTCAATTTCCACTCTTGCTGTCCTTCCATGACGATGATCTGTCATACATCTCTCTCGCTCTATAGTTTGTTTGACACTTTTTTATCACTCGACTATCTTCTCGCTTAACAATCTCTCACATTACTAAGTAGAAGCTTAACTTGTCAACCCTGAGCCTCAGAGATCGAACATAACCCTCTCAAGAATTCTGTAATTCTTTCACTCTTTTACTTCAGCAAACGATATAACAGATTTGACCCCCCTTCGCTTCGAATGCCATAACTCCAGTTCTACTCGATCAATTCACGCATGATTTGGGTGCCTAGATAGCTTATCTTGCAAGTTATCAGCATGGAAGATTTCAAGGTCTAACTCTAAAAACTGAAAATATGAAAATGACTGTAAACTCCTTCCCGAGAGCTCACTATTTGATACCGAAAAACCCCCTTAACTTCCGAAAGACATAACTCTCTCCTCACAATTGATCTCTCGGAGATATCAAGCTTATTGGAAAGCTTATCTTGCCCTCTATAACATGGTGTATGTACAAAGGTTCTGAACTCATGCTCGAAAACAGACATGAACTGTACTAACGACTACATACGAATCTTTGTATCGAGGTCCCGGCAACGGAACCAAAATGTAAGCCGGCCTGTCTCTCACCCAGGGGTACCTCAGATGACTAGGATTACTAGTGCACCCTAATTACAAAGATTTAAGTACACCCATGCTCACTTCACTCAACTCTCTGACCCGTATGGTCACATCGGTACCTCTAATAGCGTTCCTGCACACAAGTTCTAATCCCGCTCTCAACATTACATCGCAAAATACTCAAGGACTCCCAAGGTCTCCAATGCTCACTTTACTTACAGTCAGGAAAATGAGAGTGTCTTCCACCTTCTCAACTCCTCCTTATATACTCTACAACTTCTTACCGTGGTAACTTTCACTAAGTTACGTTACCTCATGGTAAGTGCGCAATCCAAAATAGTAAAACTTCTAAAGGCTACTAAGCCTTTAAGAATAGCACACACATTACTTGTTCTACTTTACAAAAGTAAGAGATTCTCCTACTTTAGCTTTTGTAAAGTGTTAACTTTCCACCCTATCCAATCGGAAGGCGACAACAAACTAATACGTCTTTTGAGGAGCATCTTTAGATCTTTGTGCATGACTTTCCATCATGCATCCAATCAACGATGGTCAACAAAGTTACATACTTTTGAGAAGCATATTTAGAGCTCCGCACTTGTCACATAGTGTCATAGTGGAACCTCTAATAGTTTCTCCAACTTAGTTATAACTATCTCCGCTAGTTATGGCTAGTTTTGATCACTCTAGATTTAGATCTTCGAACTAGAGTAACCTATAAGATAGTCATACCTAATGAAACTTATATAAACATGCACACAAATAATGGGATACTTGTGACGTGACAGAACGTCTTCTTCTCCTGCTTCTCGTTGTATTCACTGCAGTCTTCCAAGATCAGGTCTTCCAAGAAGCTCTTGGAAGCGGAGAAGCGGCTTCTTCCAGTTCCCCCGAATGTATCTTATCAACTTCTGGTTGCGGTTCCTGTCTTCTAGCAAGATAGAGTCCCACAACACATTCAACTAAAATCGAAGTTAGTTCGAAATGAACCTGACTAATGGCACACAGATCCAGGAAGCTTAGAACAGAAGTTACTAAGATGAAATCTCCGGCAGCGGCGCCAAAAATGGATGCTCACTATATGTAGTGACGCAGGATTTCTCCTTTTGCCCATTTAGTATACAAGATATCGTTCCCACAGAGGATTTGCACAAGTAACGCTGCTCTAAGTTCTAAGATCTGTTCAAACACACAAACACACAGGTTTTGCCTAGGAATCTCGTCTTCTCACAAAACCACGCGTCTTCCAGGTATGCCAAAATATACTCTGGATCTAAATAAACAACTACTAACTAAAATATCACACCACTATTCACAGAGAATCTCGGGAAGACGATCTTCCTGCTTCCAGGTTACTTCTTCCGGTCTTCTCGATACCGTCTTCCCGAAGCGATTCTCGTCTTCTGGGGGGTTCAGCTCGTCTTCTCACACCTCCAGAAGACTGTCCTGCTTCGCAGAAGTCGACCAGCACGGCTGTTACACCTTACTTCTCGCACTCACATTCCAACGGGTTAGATCAATCACATGGTGTATGCCCCCTGTAGCCTTCCCAGGCTTTTGTCTACGGAAATGGTCTTCCTGTAGCACTACAACGACATTCACCTTCACGGAAGCTCAATAGAAGATTCGGAAACTCACTAGAAGAAGGTAGGAAGATGGGGAAGATGAGAAAATCCAAACAAGAGAAAACAAGATAAAAAGAAGGAATTAAGATTCCGACAGGCTTCTAGTCCAGATCCTGACTAACAAGCCATCCCTGCTTGTAATAGTTTGGGGAGGAAGACAACAAACGTGAGTATTGTTGCACCGTCTTCTACTCGAGGATGTCGTCTTCTGTTGTGGGAAGAAGGCTTCTTTCTTCTTCACTTCGCTACTCTGACTACTCTGTCCTCTGGGATCCCTTGTCCATAAGACCGTTCGAAAGTAGATCCCAAGTGCTCTACTGAACGAGCCAAGCTACACTTCCACAACTGTTGACAGTCACCGCCACTCAAGAAGAACACTTCTCATGCACAATTGGGAGCAAATTCAAAGAAATCCACCACCCAGAAGACATGAACAAAGCTTCTGCACTCAAATCCACAATCGATTCTCCGAGAAGAAGTCACAATGGCATTGGGAAGCTCACTCCCTCTACTTCCTGCGTCTACTCCTCGACACACCAGCCTAGTCAACAGGACTGCACGAGGATGCCGTTCTCTGTTCCTAGACTGTCCACTACCTCTATCTACATCTTCGAACCACTGCTAGTACGAGCATGCAGACCCCTCTTGTGTATTCCAAGACTATTTGTATGTTTCCAACAACGGGTGTAGTGTGCGAGGCACTATCTATCCTGTGTCTCTGCTCTAATGTGTCTCGTCTGCCTGCATCATAGAATCGATGTGTGTGTGCAGTAGCTAAAGAACTCTATCTCCTACTCTTCGATCCTACTTATGTCGCTGCCATGAGAACAAGGGGAGACGACCACCAGGGAGAGAGAGGCGCTGATAGGAGGTTATCACCCCACATGCAGGCGGTTCCCCTTCCTAATTAGCCATCCACCTTGTTGCTCCTACGTTACCTATGCTGCCACATGGTGTCCTAACTATTTTTACACTGAAAACTGCCACCCTTAAGATAGCATGTTTTGGTCCTACTAAATCTGGAAGTGTGTCACTTCGGTTGCTGTCTACTCTGATTGCTCCGTGGCAATCTCTACCTGATCTGCTCCTATTGGAGCTACTATCTCGACTTCTGATGGGCTGGGAAGCCCTGCACTTACCTCGGGTATCACTGAGGTAGCTTCCCTCTCCTCGCTCTTCGCTGGCCCTGCTGTTTCTGCGGCTGCGTCTTCCTCGACTTCGGCTTCTGCTTCGAAAGACGGAATCGTCTTCTGGGAAGCAGAGTCGAGTGGTGCGTCTTCGGTCTTCTGAGGTACGGGTGCGGTACTAGGGACCATGGCGACCTCATAGGGGTCCGGGGAAGTCGCTTCCTCCACGCAGAATACTTGGGAAGACGGCTCGTCTTCCTGTCTTCCGGGGCGTCTTCCGGAGTCTTCTCGGCTTCCAACGCTGTCATCACCAAGTGCACAGCGAGATCGAACTCCTCCTTCTCCATTCCGTATCCAGTCGATGGTGCTGGAGCGTGGGAAGATGCGGTTGCAGGTGTCGGAAGCGAGGGAAGACCATAAAGTGTCTTCACCCCTTCTATCTGTTGATCTAAGTACCTGAACATGCTCTCCCGACATTCCACCAACATTGCTTTGGACTCGCTGTCCCATCCTCTAGCTAAGGTAAGTAACTTCCTACCCGCGGTGAAGTTGAACTTCTTCCGAAGTGCTTCCACCGACTGTGCTAGCATCTCCTGCGCCCGAGCTTCCGCTGCTTCCCGCTGCGTCTTCTCAACTGCAACTCGCGCTTCTGCGGCTTCTCGCTGCGTCTTCCAAGTGGTCTGCTCCTCTGCGAGGGTGGTGATCTTCTCCCGCACTCGAAAGACTTCCTGATCGCACTGCTGCACACACGCCTGCAATTCCTGGTTGCTCTTCCGAAGCTGCACCAGCTCCTTGGCAGAAGCGGCTGCTTCCGCCTTGTATCTGGCTGCGAGCTTCTCCGTGGTGCGGAGACTAGCTTCCAGCGACTCCGTCTTCTTCTGGTCTTCTCCCTGTCGCAGCAAGGTGTGCAGGCCGAATCCAAGTTGCAAGGGTCTCTCCTGAACCTTCGCTCTCTTCTCCAGCAACTCCATCGCTGGCTGGATCTCCTTGTGGAAGAAGGCGCTGAACTCTTCCAGCCTTCTTCCTGCGGAAGACAGGTTCATCTCCACCACTCGCTCTGAGATATCGACCTTGTCTTCCAGAGGCAAAGATGCCTCTTCCACCACGATGACCTTCATCTTCTGCGCACGAGAAGAAGCTACTTTTCTCATCTTCCGGGGTGGAAGTCTCCTCATGGCAGGAGCGGCTCTCTTTGTTGCGCTTCGTCGCATCGCAGCAGGAGCGCCCATCCATCCTTCATCTTCTGGAGTCTTCGGAAGACTCCCGGGTGTTGCAGAAGCGGTCTTCTGCTCCGATCGGGTACTCAACAATTCTTCCTTCGAGTCTGACTCTGATCCTGAATGAATGAGGGAGATGAGTGTCCTAGGTACACTTCTAGGACCCATCTTCCTTGGTGGCGTGGCGTCTTCCGACCCACTAGACTCGTCTTCCCTCACTAGAAGCGTCTTCTGGTGAAAGCCGGGCCTCAGCTGTGGCATCAGAGTGGGAGGGGGAGTTGCAGCTGCGGCTTGATCATCGTCTTCCGGGGTCTCGTCCTTCTCCTCTTGTTGCCATGTTGGCCCATACTCTGCCAACTGATCTCTCCTAAGATCCCCCATGGCTACGTACAAGTAGCAGAGGAAAGGTGTCAAGTGTCCTCCCGCCGGGGTATCCAAGTACGCTAGCTCTGTCTGTACATAGTTGTAAATGTATGCGCCCCAGTAGATGGGTACTCGTTTATCCCACACTGCTTCCAAGAAGTCTAAGTCCTGATCTCCTAGGTACCTCATCTTCTTCGCTTTCCCCTTGGGGAAGAGATGTAGAAACAGCTTCGTCAGAAGTCGCTTCTTCGGCTCCCGGTAAGATTCGATCTTCCATCCATTCCTACCCTGCCTGTCTTCCACGAAAAGACAGGTGGTGCTCCCAGGTACATGCCACGTACTCACGACCCTGGGCAAAATCTTCTTCTCAAACCAATACCCTCGGTCCTCGGAGTCTGGCCTGTGGAAAGCCCTGCGCCACCAATCTTCAGTCCAAGAAGATGGTCTTCCTCGAGCTACTCCTGCCTACGCAGGTACGCGGTTGCAGGGTGGTAACGCTGCCCACACCTCCTCCAGAAGTCCCTGATCGACGAGTTTCCAATCCCACAAGAAGAAGTGGAGACCCAACTCCTTGAGGAAAGGAGTGGCCTCGGCCAATTCTGCCGTAGGTAACACCAAGTCTCGCAGATGCATCGTCATACTAGAAGATCTGTTGCACTAAGCCACAAGCACCTGCTATGAGGAGAAGGCTCAGTCCTTCCCAAGTGTCCACAGTCTAGCTTCTACTTCTCAGAAGACGAAACTAGTCTTCCGGAAGACAGCTACTCCGTCTTCCGAGATTCTAACAGTACTTCCTAGATAGCTCTCGTCTTCCGAGCTATATCTAAACAATCCTATCTAAGCAAGGCCTCGCATGGATTACCAAGAAGACAACCCACCTTGCATTACATCCTACTTCCTATCAAAAAATACAAGATTCGCGAAACATCAAGTGCATAACAGGTTCGGAAGATGGTTGCGGGCTCCTGCGGTGACAGTGGCCTCTGGGAAGACACTCGGGACAGTTTCCGATTTAATGTCTTTCTCGGAAGACCTCCCGAAGTCAGACTTCCCTTCACTGGTCTCACCTGTCTTCGTCTTCCTACGCGTAATCTATCCTCACAACAGACTCAAGACAATTGCACTATGTTCTTCTGACTTCTCACCTCTCATACGCACTCAAAAGAAGCTTGCTGCTCGGTGGGAAGACATGACCCTCGACCATTCTCTCCAGATTCTGCCAGCAAGTATTCTCACGACTCTCTCCTAAGTTTGGGAAGAAGAAGCAATGGCTGCTATGGGTCGGACAGAAGAGACCCGAAATGGACCGTCACGTCTTCTCGCTCATTTTGCTAGCCTTTCAGTCTCCTAGTCTCTCTAGGAAGATGTGGAGTTGAGAAGCTTGGAAGACCGGGAGGCACAGGCCTAGTTCCCGACTTCCAACTTCTCGAAATAACAAAACAACTCACCACACCACTCGGGATTCGTACCAAGCCTCTCTTAACACAAAAGCAACACAAATCCACTCTTGATATGAATTGATTCTAGTCGACTTCCGAAGATAGTCTTCCGAAGACAATCAGGTTCAAGAAGAGTCTTCTGTTTGAGGTTTCGGGTGTAGAGGGGTAGTAGGGTAGGGAAATTGATAGTAGAGATCGTCAATTTGAGGACGAGGTGTAGGGAAGCTCGAATTGAACTTAGGAAGAAGTAGGAAGATGTCTGACAGAAATTGAGCAGCGCTTCCGCACCCAATGTCTCAATAGAAAGAATGAGGGTGGGGATAATTGATCAGGCTGCCTGCAAACAACCAAGGAAGTGCGGGGAATACCAGACAAAGACGAGAAGAAGTGGGAAGGGGAAAGAACGTGGGAAGAACCACTACAGTCTTCTTCTACTTCTCGAATTGCCTTCGACCTCCCGTGCGCTTCTGGCTCTGGTCCTAGCTCCAATGCGACTTCACACGGCTGCTTCCGCTTGTTCAATTCTCGACCACGCCTCAATTTCACCTTCGATTCTACTCAGCTACTCTCCAATGTCAGCTTCCCGGGAGCTCACAGAAACGCCTTTGCTCCCTGCCTTCCGCGCTTCAACAATTCGGTCTCGTCCTTCGCCTAGCTGCCAACTGGTCCTCACCTCGCTCGCTTCCCTCTCTTGATTTCCTCTCTTGATTTCCTCTCTCGAAGCTCACTCTCGCGAATCGATCTTCTCAAGCGCGCTATGCTGCGGGAAGTTGGAATGCGCTAATGCGCTTCCTGCGCATCTTCTCCGCAGATTAGGGGTTTCGACCCTAGATGACCTACCTAACCTACCTACCTGTTCGGTGCAATCCAGTAGGTACAACTACTTCTTTACTGAAAAAGCCGTGGTTAGGCCTTCGCGGTCGCTGTCTTCCGGAAGATGGATGTCTTCCGCCGTCTTCCGTCTTCCGAAGACGCAACTGAGAAGACGCTCTTCCGAAGATGGTCGTCTTCCGAAGAAGTCAGCTTATTATTACAAACAGCTCGTAAGATCATCTTCCTGCTAAGGAAGACGTAACCTTAAGTAACAACGCTTCTTCAGTTATACAAACAAGTTATTAATCATAAAAATTTTAAAAATTCGTGAATCCTGTAATTTGTGGGCACCATATAAGCTAGAAAGTCCTGCGATTACCTCGGGTGTCACTGAGGTGGCTTCCTCCTCATCGTTCTATGCTGGCCCTGCTGTCGCTGCTGCTTCTTCTTCCTCGGCTTCTGCTTCTGCTTCGAAAGACGGAAGCGTCTTATGGGAAACTGGGTCGAGTGGTGCTTCCTCGCTCTTCTGAGGTATTGGTGCGGCACTAGGGACCATGGCGACCTCATAGGGGTCCGAGGAAGTCGCTTCCTCCACGCGGAATACCTGGGAAGACGGTTCTTCTTCCTGTCTTCTAAAAGACATCTTGTCTTCCGGGGCTTCTTCGGTGTCTTCTCGGCTTCCAACGCCGTCACTACCAAGTGGACAGCGAGGTCGAACTCCTCCTTCTCCAATCTGGATCCAATCGATGGTGTTGGAGCTTGGGAAGATGCAATTGCAGGTGGCGGAGTCAAGGGAAGACCATAGAGTGTCTTCACTCTCTCTATCTGCCGATCCAAATACCTGAACATACTCTCCTTACACTCTACCAACTTCTCCTTGGACTCCTTGTCCCACTCTCTAGCCAAGGTAAGCAACTTCCTACCCGCGGTGAAGTTGAACTTCTTTCGAAGCGCTTCCACCGACTGTGCTAGCATCTCCTACGCACGAGCTTCCGTTGCGTCTTGCTGCATCTTCTCGGCTGCAACTCGCGCTTCTGCGGCTTCCCGCTGCGTCTTCCATGTTGCCTTCTCCTCTGCGAGGGCGGTGATCTTCCCCCGCACTCGGAGAACCTCTTGATCGCGCTGCTGTAGACGCGCCTGCAACTCCTGGTTGTCCTTCTTCAGTTGGGTCAGCTCCTTGGCAGAAGCGGCTGCTTCCGTCTTGTACCTCGCTGCGAGCTTCTCCGTAGTGCGGAGACTAGCTTCCAGCGCTTCTGTCTTCTTCTGGCCTTCTTTCCGAATCTAGGCTGCAAGGGCTTCTCTTGAGCCTTCACTCTCTTCTCGAGCAACTCCATAGCTGGCTGGATCTCTGCGTGAAAGAAGGCGCTGAACTCTTCCAGTCTTCTTCCTGTGGAAGACAGGTTCATCTCCACAGTTCGGTTGGAGGTGTCGACCTTGTCTTCCAAAGGCAAGGATGCCTCTTCCACCACAATGATCTTCAACTTCTGCACACGAGAAGAAGCTACTCTTCTCATCTTCCGGGGTGGAAGATCTCTCCCCATGGTAGAAGCGGTCCTCTTTATTACGCTTCCTCACATCGCAGTAGGAGTATCCATCCATCCCTCGTCTTCTGGAGTCTTCAGAAGACTCCCTGGTGTTGCAGAAGCGGTCTTCTGCTCCGGTCGGGTACTCAACGGCTCTTCCTCCGAGTTAGACTCCGATCCCAAATGTATGAGGGAGGTGGTCTTCCTAGGTACACTTCTAGGACCCATCTTCCTCAGGGGCGTGGCGTCTTCCGACCACTGGAGTCGTCTTCCCTTACCAGAAGCGTCTTCTGATGAGAGCCGAGCCTCAGCTGCGGCATCAGAGTGGGAGGGGGAGTTGCGGCTGCTGCTCAGTCATCTTTTTCCGAGGTCTCTTCCTTCGTCTCATGTTGCCATGTTGGCCCATACTTCACCAACTGCCCTTCCGTGAGATCCTCCATGGCTACGTACAAGTAACAAAGGAAAGATGTCAAGTGTCCTCTCGCCGGGGTACCTAAGTACGCTAGCTCCGTCTGTACATATATGTGGAAGAATGAGCCCCAGTTGACGGGCACTAGCTCATCCCACACTGCTTCCAGGAACTCTACGTCTTGATCTCCAAGGTACCTCGTCTTCTGCGCTTTCCCCTTGGAGAAGAGATGCAAAAACAGCTTCGTCAGATGTCGCTTCTTCGGCTCCCGGTAAGATTCGATCTTCCATCCGTTCCGGTCCTGCATGTCCTCCATGAAGAGACAAGTTGTGCTTCGAGGCACATGCCACTCACTCACGATCTTGGGCAAGATCTTCTTCTCGAGCCAATACCCTCGATCCTCGGATTCTGATCTGTGGAAGGCCCTGCGCCACCAATCTTCAGTCCAGGAAGATGATCTTCCTCGAGCTACTCCTGCCTTCGCAGGTACACGATTGCGAGGCGGTAATTGTGGTGCCCACAAATTACAGGATGCACGAATTTTTGAAATTTTTAAGAATAATAACTTGTTTGTATAACTGAAGAAGTGTTGTTACTTAAGGTTACGTCTTCCTTAACATGAAGATGACCTTATGAGCTTTTTAATAAGAAGTGGACTTCTTCGGAAGACGACCGTCTTCGGAAGAGCGTCTTCTCAGTTGCGTCTTCAGAAGACGGGAAGACGGCGGAAGATGAGAAGACAGCGGAAGACAGCGACCGCGAAGGCCTAACCACGAGTTTTCGGATAAAACAGTAGGTGTACCTACTGGGTCGCACCGAATAGGTAGGTAGGTCGGGGAAGACACCTAAAGTCGAAAACCCCTAATCTACGGGGAAGATGCGTAAAGAAGCACATTAGGCGCATTCCAACTTCCCGCAGCACAGTGCGCTTGAGAAGATCGATTGGAGAGAGTGAGCTTCGCAAGTAAGCTTTGAGAGAGGAATCGAGTGAGGACATCGAGGTAGGAGAGAACCAGTTGGCAGCTAGGCGAAGGGCGAGACCGAATTTTTGAAGCACAGAAGGCAGAAAGCGAAAGCGTTTCTGTGAGCTCCCGAGAAGCTGACATTGGAGAGTAACGAGTAGAATCGAAGGTAAAATCGAGGCGTGGCCAGAAATTGACAGCAGGCGCAGTAGAGAGGAGTCGTATTGGAGCTAGGACAAGAGCCAGAAGCGCACGGAGGTCGAAGCAACTCGGGGAGCAGAAGAAGACTGTAGAGGTTCTTCCCCACGTTCTTTCCCCTTCCCACTTCTTCTCGCCATTGTCTGGTATTCCCCGCGCTTCCTTGGTTGTGTGCAGGCAGCTTGATCGATTACCCCATCCCCCATTCTTTCTATTGAGACATTGGGCGCAGAAGCGCTGCCCAATTTCTGTCAGACATCTCCTTGCTTCTTCCCGAGCTCAATTCGAGCTTCCCTACTCCTAGCCCTCAAATTGGAGATCCCAGCTACCAATTTCCCTACCCTACTACCTCTCTACCCCCGAAACCTAGAACAGAAGACGATTCGGAAGATGGGAACATCTTCGGAAGACGCTTCTTAAACTTGACTGTCTTCGGAAGACTGTCTTCAGAAGTCGACTGAACACAATTCGTATCAAGAGTGGATTTGTGTTGCTTTGTGTTAAGAGATGCTTGGTACGAATCCTGAGTGGTGTGGTGAGTTGTTTTGTTCTTTCGAGAAGTTGGAAGTCGGGAACTAGGCCTGTGCCTCCCGGTCTTCCAGGCTTCTCAACTCCACATCTTCCTAGAGAGACTAGAAGACTGAAAGGCTGGCAAAATGAGCGAGAAGACGTGAGGGTCCATTCGGGTCTCTTTTGTTCGACCCATAGCAGCCATTCCTTCTTCTTCCTAAACTTAGAAGAGAGTCGTGAGAATACTTGCTGGCAGAATCTGGAGAGAATGGTCGAGGATCATGTCTTCCCACCGAGCAGCAAGGTTCTTATGAGTGCGTATGAGAGGTGAGAAGTCAGAAGAACAGAGTGCAATTGTCTTGAGTCTGTTGTGAGGATAGATTGCGCGTAGGAAGACGAAGACAGGTGAGACCAGTGAAGGGAAGTCTGACTTCGGGAAGTCTTTCGAGAAAGACATTGAATCGGAAGCTGTCCCGAGTGTCTTCCCAGAGGCCACTGTCACCGCAGGAGCCCGCAACCGACTTCTGAACTTGTCATGCACTTTATGTTTCGCGAATCTTGTATCTTCTGATAGGAAGTAGGATGTAATGCAAGGTGGGTTGTCTTCTTGGTAATCCATGCGAGGTCTTGCTTTGATAGGATTGTTTAGATATAGCTCGGAAGACGAGAGCTATCTAGGAAGTACGGTTAGAATCCCGGAAGACGGAGTAGCTGTCTTCTGAAAGACTAGTTTCGTCTTCTGAGAAGTAGAAGCTAGACTGTGGGCACTTGGGAAGGACTGAGCCTTCAGCTCATAGTAAGTGCTTGTGGCTTAGTGCAACAGATCTTCCAGCATGACGATGCATCCGCGAGGCTTGGTGTTACCAGCGGCAGAATTGGCCGAGGCCACTCCTTTCCTCAAGGAGTTGGGTCTCGACTTCTTCTTGTGGGATTGGAACCTCGCAGATCAAGGACTTCTGGAGGAGGTGTGGACAGCGTTGCCACCACGTAACCGTGTACCTGCAAAGGCAGGAGTAGCTCGAGGAAGACCGTCTTCCTGGACTGAAGACTGGTGGCGCATGGCTTTTCACAGGCCTGAATCCGAGAACCGAGGATATTGGTATGAGAAGAAGATCTTGCCTAGAATCGTGAGTTCGTGGTATGTGCCTGGGAGCACCACCTGCCTTTTTGTGGAAGACAGGCAGGGGAGGAACGGTTGGAAGATAGAATCTTACCGGGAGCCGAAGAAGCGACTTCTGGCGAAGTTGTTTCTGCATCTCTTTCCCAAGGGGAAAGCGCAGAAGACAAAGTACTTAGGAGATCAGGACGTGGAGTTCTTGGAATCAGTGTGGGATGACAGAGTGCCCATCTACTGGGGCGCGTACATCCACAACTACGTACAGACGGAGCTAGCATACTTGGGTACCCCGGCAGGAGGACACTTGATGCCCTTCCTTTGCTACTTGTATGTAGCGATGGGGGATCTTAGGGAAGATCAGCTGGCAGGATATGGACCAACGGAGCGACAGGAGGTGAAGGAGGAAACCTCGGAAGACGATGACCGAGAGGTAGCAGCAACGTCCCCTCCCACTCTGATGCCACAGCTGAGGCCCGGCTCTCACCAGAAGACGCTTCTGGTGAGGGAAGACGAGTCTAGTGGGTCGGAAGATGTCACGCCACTGAGGAAGATGGGTCCCAGAAGTGTACCGAGGACACACATCTCCCTCATTCATTCAGGATCGGAGTCCGACTCGGAAGAAGACCTGCTGAGTACCCGATCAGAGCAGAAGACCGCTTCTGCAACGCCTGGGAGTCTTCCGAAGACTCCAGAAGACGAAGGATGGATGGGCGCTCCTGCTGCGATGCGAGGAAGCGCAAAGAAGAGAGCCGCTCCTGCCATGAGGAGTCTTCCACCCCGGAAGATGAGAAGAGTAGCTTCTTCTCGTGCGCAGAAGATGAAGGTCATCGTGGTGGAAGAGGCTTCCTTGCCTCTGGAAGACGAAGTCGACACCGCGGAGCGAGTGGTGGAGATGAACTTGTCTTCCGCAGGAAGACGACTGGAGGAGTTCAATGCCTACTTCCAGAAGGAGATCCAGCCAGCTATGGAGTTGTTGGAGAAGAGAGCGAAGGCACAGGAGAGGCCCTTACGACCTGGATTTGGCCTGCGCACCTTGCTGCGACAGGGAGAAGACCAGAAGAAGACGGAGTCGATGGAAGCTAGTCTCCGCACCACGGAGAAGCTTGCAGCCGGGTACAAGGCGGAAGCAACCGCTTCTGCCAAGGAGCTGGGGCAGCTTCGGAAGAGCAACCAGGAGTTGCAGGCGCGGGTACAGTAGCGTAATCAGGAAGTCACCCGAGTGCGGGAGAAGATCACTGCCCTCGCAGAAGAGCAGACCATATGGAAGACGCAGCGAGAAGCCGCAGAAGCGCGAGCTGCAGTTGAGAAGACGTAGAGGGAAGCAGCAGAGGCCCGTGCACAGAAGATGCTGGCACAGTCGGTGGAAGCGCTTCGGAAGAAGTTCAACTACACCGCGGGTAGGAAGTTACTTACCTTAGCTAGAGGATGGGACAGCGAGTCCAAAGCAATGTTGGTGGAATGTCGGGAGAGCATGTTCAGGTACTTGGATCGACAGATAGAAGGAGTGAAGACACTTTATGGTCTTCCCTCGCTTCCGACACCTGCAACCGCATCTCTTCCCACGCTCCAGCACCATCGACTGGATCCGAAATGAAGAAGGAGGAGTTCGACCTCGCTGTGCACTTGGTGGTGACAGCATTGGAGCCGAGAAGACTCCAGAAGACGTCCCGGAAGACAAGATGTCTTCTGGAAGACAGGAAGACAAGCCGTCTACCCAGGTATTCCGTGTGGAGGAAGCGACTTCCCCGGATCCCTATGAGGTCCCCATGGTCCCTAGTCCCGCACCCGTGCCTCAGAAGACGGAAGAAGCACCGGTCGACTCCGCTTCCCAGAAGACGCTTCTGTCTTCCGAAGCTGAAGCTGAAGCCGAAGAAGACGCAGCAGCAGCGACAGCAGAGCCAGCCAAGGACGATGAGGAGGAAGCCACCTCAGTGACACCCGAGGTAACTGCAGGGCTTTCTAGCTTATCAGAAGCCGCGTTAGGAGCTCTGATAGGAGCAGATCAGGTAGAGATTGCCTCCGTGCAATCTGAGTAGTTAGTAACTCCATTTACAATTTCAAATATAGTAGGATCGAACATGCTATCTTTAGGGTGGCAGTTTTTCCATGTAAAATTAGTTAGGATACCATGTGGCAGCATAGGTAGCGTAGGAAGGACAAGGTGGATGGCCAAATCGGGCAGGAGAACCGCTTGCATGTGAGGTAGCAACCTCCTATCAGCGCCTCTCTCTCCTTGGTGGTCGTCTCCCCTGGTTCTCATGGTAGCGACATAAGTAGGATCGCAGAGTCTGAGATAGAGTTCTGTCTGTTCTGCTAGTTCTAAAACGTTCAGTCGTCGAATCTATGGTGCAGGCAGACTAGACACATTAGAGAGAAGACACCTGATAGATAGTTCTTCGCACTACACCCGTTGTTGGAAACATACGAATAGTCTTGGAATACACATGAGGGGTCTGCATACTCGTACCAACAGTGGTTCGAAGATGTAGATAGAAGTAGTGGACAGTCTAGGAACAGGGAACGGCATCCTCGTGCAGTCCTGTTAGCTAGACTAGTGTGTCGAGGGGTAGACGCGGGAAGTAGAGGGAGTGAGCTTCCCAATGCCATTGTGACTTCTTCTCAGAGAATAGATTGTGGATTTGAGTGTAGAAGCTTTGTTCATGTCTTCTGGATGGTGGGTTCCTTGAATTTGCTCCCAATTGTGCATGGGAAGTGTTCTTCTTGAGTGGCGGTGACTGTCAGCAGTTGTGGAAGTGTAGCTTGACTCGTTTAGTAGAGCACTTGGGATCTACGTACGAACGGTCTTATGGGTAAGGGATCCTAGAAGACAGAGTAGTCAGAGCAGCGAAGTGAAGAAGAAAGAAGCCTTCTTCTCGCAACAGAAGACGACATCCTCGAGTAGAAGACGGTGCAACAGTACTCATGTTTGTTGTCTTCCTCCCCAAACTATTACAAGCAGGGATGGCTTGTTAGTCAGGATCCGGACTAGAAGCCTGTCGGAATCTTAATTTACTCTTTTCATCTTGTTTTCTCTTGTTTGGATTTTCTTATCTTCCCCATCTTCTCCCATCTTCCCCATCTTCTTACCTTCTTCTAGTGAGCTTCCGAGACTTCTATTGAGCTTCTGTGAAGGTGAATGTCGTTGTAGTGCTGCAGGAAGACCATTTCCGTAGGCAGAAGCTTGGGAAGGCTACAGGGGGCATACACCCTGTGATTAATCTAACCTGTTGGAATGTGAGTGTGAGAATAAGGTGTAACGACCGTTACTAGTCAACTTTTGCGAAGCAGGGCAACCTTCTGGAGGTGTGAGAAGACGAGCTGAATACTCTGGTGGATGCCTCCGACCGGAGGAAGAAGCAGAAGACGCACGGGTAAAGATCCTGAGTGGGTAAACTCACCCCAGCGAACCACTTCTAGAGAGCAGCGGATATCCCTGAGACACCAAAAGAAAGAAGAAGAGCTCAGGAAGATCCGATCGGTAGAGTTGGAAGAGCCTTCCATCTCGAGCATAATCTTTGGCGAAGACAGAAACCAACCGGGTGATCACGTGTATAAAGTAGATTTCGGTACTGGTTACTCGGAAGACGTCTTCCCAAGCGCAGAAGAAGCTTCTCAAGGTGAGGGAAGACTGGAGGAGATTGTTCCAGACGTCTCGGAAGGTAGCAGTGACAGTAGCTCTGACTCAGAAGACGACCTTCGTGATTCAGACAGGCCTGGACCTTCGAGAAGACCATCTCCACCGCTTGGACCTGAGGAAGAAAGAAGTTGGCAGTCGCACCAGTCGGCAGTCGACATGGCTTCCCACACTCGGCAGAAGTACCATCCGTACGACGATGATGCTGACGCGGACGACTTCATCACGATGTTCGAGACCATCTCTAGATCCAACAAGGAAGACGCTGATGTTGACCGACTCCGTGTATTTCCCAGTTTGATCGTAAGAAAGGGAAGGAAGTGGATGAGTAAGATGTTGGATGATGGTGTAGTAATGGCCGCTTGGGCTACTCTGAAGGCAGCTTTTCTGAAGAGGTTCAGAGGAGTGGGTTTTGATCGGATGACCCTCATAGAACTTCAGAGACTCGAACGGAAGAAGAAAGAGACACTGCGGGATTACACCGAGAGGTTTGAAGATCTCCTGGATCACATCCCTCAGAACCAAGGAAGACCCGGCTACTGTGCTCAGCAAGCTGTGGACTGGTACTTGGGAGGATTGTCTCAAGATATGGAATTGTACTGCAGAAGAGGAGGAGGTGATGATTTAGCAGAGGTACAGAAGCATGCCGAGCAGTATGAAACCTCGAGCATCACTCGGAATATGACGAAAGACAGAGGGAAGGCCTCGAAGAAGTCCAAGAAGTCGAAGAAGTCTTCTCGGAAGTCCAAGAGGAAGTCCAAGTCCACTGAAACTGATAACAGTGATTCGGAAGCATCCTCTACTTCTGAAGAGTCTACTGTCGAAAGTTCAGAATCCGAATCTGAACAAGAGAAGAAGACGCGGAAGAAGAAGAAGGAGAAGACGCGAGCAAGGGAGGAAGTTGTGCAGAAGATGCCTCAAACTCAGATCATACAGTCTGCACCTGATCCCCGCATCGATGAGGTTCTGAAGCAGTTTGCCGACCTGAAAGTTCATCTTCTGAACCAGAAGGACAAGCGGAAGCAGCCTACGGCTTCCCGGCCAAACCTTTGGTGCAACCTTTGTAACTCTTCTGGACACACCAGAGATCAGTGTACGCAGGACCAAGCTGTCAACTGGGCAGGATGGGAAGAAGACGATGAGGGATATCTACACGATCCCAGTGGGGAAACTTGCTATAGAATCGAGACGATACAACCCTTCACTCCTACGCCTCCCGCCCAATATAATCGTTATGTACCTAGGGATAGAGCTAGCAATGTACAGACCAGGACGCCCTGGCAGCCTTCTTCATCACAACGACCTCTCAACCCTCTTCCTGGAGCATGCAATAATTATGGAGAGACAGGACACTGGTGGTCCACCTGTCCTCATCCGAGAAGACAGATTGGCCAAGTGCCCTTATGTGGGAACTGTAAGGAAGCCGGTCATTTCACATGGAATTGTCCTCAGACCTTACGACCACGGCAAATGGTGAGATTTGCAGATACCACGCCTCCTGCAGAAGCAGCATCAACTTCTAAGCTCGAGTTAGCAGTGGTACAGCACATCATGGTAGAAGAAGAAGATCCTGGAGATTGTACGGATTGTCTTCATATCGAGGAAGACGAACCAGACCCCGGGAAGCGCGAAGGAAAGGAACCTCAGTGCAGAAGACGACTGCAGCTCAGAAGATGGAGACACCTGAAGAAACGTCATCTTTCACTTTGACGGATGGTACTGTTTGGAATCTTGACCCGAATTCAGACAGTTGGTCTCCCGAAGAAGTCTTGGATGATGCAGTGTTCAAGGTGAGTACCATAAGCAAAGAGAAGTTAGAATCTCGTCAGAAGGAGATCAAGAAGAAGAAGCAGCGAAAGGAGAGGTCATCTTCTCCTAAGCGGCCGTCTTCTCCTACTTACGACCGAGAAGATCCGAAGTACTTTGCTCCTGACATTAGACAAGAGGTTGAAGCGATCATGCAAGAAGAGCTGGAGAAGAGACGGAAGATAGTACAGCAGCTTCCTACACCGACTACGGCAACACCTGTCTCACGGCAACAGCCTCCAGTCGAGGGAAGACACTCTTCTGGTCTTCCACCCAAGGAAACAGCCACTACATCTTCTCTGTTGGAAACACCAGTCACTCTTCTGAAAAGATCTCCTTACGACTTCTTGCGAGACTTGTGGAATCAGAAGGCGGATGTAACCTTCCAACAGCTGTTGGATGACAATGCTGGTTACAGGAAGTTGTTACAATCTGTGCTTCGAGGATCGAGGAAGAAGAGGACTGCTAAACTTCCCAAGAGCACCCCGATCCTAAGAATAGAGCATGAGGACTTGGGAGCCCCAGAACTTGATATGGAGATCCATGGCTGTCTTCTGAAGAAGGTACCCATTGATTCCGGCTCCGGAGTTAACATCATGACTGAAGAAACGGCGCATGCCCTAGGCTTCACTGAATTCCAGCCTACTCCGAGAATCCTCAGAATGGCGGATCAGACCAGAAGACGACCTTTGGGGCAACTGAAAGATGTCTTGACGATAATTGGTGGAGTATCTTTTTACCTCACTTACATCATTTTGCGACCTGTAGCTAAGGTTGGATATCAGGTGTTGATAGGAAGACCATGGCTGTATGCTGCAAATGTAAATACTGACTGGAGAAGACATCATTTGAGATTCTCCAATCCTACACCCAAGCCCGGTGAGAAGACTAAGGTCTCGCTTCCTTGGATCAAGATTGGACACCAAGGTGAAACTCCTTCTACAACAGAGGGGTACACTTCAGAAGACTCGGCTGCGTCTTCTGACAGTGCTGAACGGTATAATGAGTTTGTGATGAATAACGTGTGTACTACAGAAGTAGCAGAGAGAGCAGAAGATGTGGTCTGTGGATACATTGAGTGCTACGAGATTGCGGAAGAAGAGTTTCTAGAGACGAAAGCACCGTCTTCCCTTCGGAAGATCCGACAGTTGGACTTCCAGAAGACGAAAGCACCGTCTTCCCTTCGGAAGATCCGACAGTTGGACTTCCAGAAGACGAAAGCACTGTCTTCCCTTCGGAAGATCCGACAGTTGGACTTCCAGAAGACGAATCTGAAACTGAAGAAGCTCCCAAACCGGAATACTTTGGTGCTAGTGAGTACAGTCACACGGAAGGAATGGTAAACTCGGATGATCTCCAAGAGATGGAGGTTGCTCTTGGGAAGAAGCTGAAGCTTTCCAAGGTGTTCGAGGGCCAACAGTTGGAAGACTTTCGAGAACTTCTAACGGAGTTCCAGGATGTCTTCGCATGGACCATAGAAGACATGAAGGGCATACCTCGAGAGTTGAGAGAGCATCGCATCGACTTGCTGGAGGGCGTTGTTCCTGCACGGCAGAGGCAGTATCGGCTCAACTCCAAGTACTCGCTTCTGGTGAAGGACTAGATTGACCAATACTTGAAGGCAGGAGTCATCTTCTCACTACTTAGCAGTGAGTGGGTAGCTCCGATTGTCATCGTGCCGAAGAAGCAGACAGGGAAGATCCGAGTGTGTCAGGACTTCCGGAAGCTAAACTTGGCCACGAAGAAGGATCATCACCCTTTACCATTCACCGACTCTGTGTTAGATCAGGTAGCAGGGCATGAGTTCTACAGCTTCTTGGATGGGTATTCTGGGTACAACCAAGTTTCAATCAGAGAAGAAGACAAGTCGAAAACCACTTTCACTACTGATTGGGGCACGTTGTCGGGTTGAGAGTCTTCCTGGGAAGGGCGAACCTTCTGGCTGTGATATGAGCTTGAAGGCTGTGTTCAATCTACTCAGGGAAGCGTTGGCTTCAGGCTGGGACTGGTTTACTCAGAGGATAGGCTTCAGGTCTCAAGGTGATACTGAAAAACACTCATATAAGTCTCTAGGCTCTTCTGATATGTTCAGGAAGCAAAGTTCAGGCTTAACTAGCAATGATAAGATCAGATGGCGAACTTTGACACTCAGGATTGAGAAATATGTGAAAGTTCAGACTTCAGAACTCCTCCTACATGTAAATGAGGTTCTACTGGATACACATACGAAATTTCAGCTTCAGATCAATTCAGAGCACTAAGATATGAGCGGAAACTTTCTGAGTAGAGAAAATACGGCAGTTTTTGGTACCCAGACAGCTATTTCGACCTATAACAGGGAATTGGCTCGATCACTTTGGGAAATTCTTACAGGATTTGCAGTACACAGCTTGCTGACCACTCCTGTGAAGTTGGGCCTCCTGATTCCACACAGAACTCCAGATCTCGCTCTCCAAAGTTGCTGCTCCAGATTGAGAGCTTTTCGGACCCCTTCTACTTCAGCGGCCGCCTTGAATTACTCACTCACTCAATTGACATGAAAATTTAGAGACAGTCGTAGCCCTGCTGACAGTGAACACCACCACGAAGGTTTGAAGAGATTTCCTCAATTCTGCTGCAAATGACACTCAAAACCCCAAATTGAACAGAAATGCTGCAATTCTGACACAAATAGAACTTTAATCAGCCATAACTCCTTGTTTATTGCCTCAAATTGATCAAAATTTTCGCTGACAGTGCTTAGCACGACGAGCTCTCTCTCCCTGTGCTCTCAGATTTCGAAGTTCTCACACCAAATGCTCGAACTCTTCTTAAGACCTCTACTACTAAGTTTAGCAGTACATTGGGCCAATGGGAGTTCATAGGTTCAATCCCCTGTCCTTTTGTGTCCCAAACCACGTGGTGACTTGATTTTGCACATAGGCTACCACGTCAAGCCCCTAAAGTGCCAGCAATGACCCTAAACTACATGCGAAGACATGTAAAACGACGCGTAACCCCGAAGGATAACCTAACCTCGCTAGGAAGCATGCATGGGCGACATGTAATTACAACCCATGACCTTAACTCCATCTACATGGTAATCAACCTACTAAGACTCAAAAAAACATATAACATCCTCCAATGTCGACATCTCTGAGGTCCCAACTCTACTCAGAGAGACTAACGCTAGACAGAGAGGTGAATTATTTACAATGTAAAATGATTCACATCACGACAACGTACGCGTACAACCAAATGCCGTTTGGTTTATGCAACGCACCCGTCACATTCCAGAGATTGATGATTACAATCTTCAAGGAGTATCTTCGCACCTTTATGGAGATTTTCTTGGATGATTTTTGCGTGTTTGGGTCGAAAGAAGATCACTTGATATTTCTAAGGAAGTGTTTTCTGAAGTGTAGAGAACATCGTTTGGCTCTTCACTCGGAGAAGTGCTTCTTTGGTATGTCAAAAGGAATCTTGCTAGGACATAGGATTTCTGGAAGAGGTATAGAAGTCGATTGTGCTAAGGTGGAAGTCATCATGAAACTCCACCCACCTGCTAACCTGACTCAGTTGAGAAGCTTCCTTGACAACGTAGGATACTACCGGAGGTTTATTGACAGGTATGCAGAGGTAGCAGGAAGACTCACTAAGTTGCTGAAGAAGGACGAACCATACGTTTGGTCTTCTGAGCAGCAGGAAGCATTCGAAGAAATGAAGAGGCTTCTGTCGAAATCCCCTGTCCTACGGCCGTCTGATTGGGAAAGAGTCTTCCATATCTATGTGGATGTTTCAGCTTTCGCCATAGGGGTGGTGTTGAGTCAGAAAGATGAGAAGAAGAAGGATTATCCCATCTACTACGCGAGAAGACAACTCAGTGATGCAGAGAAGAAGTACTCGGCAGATCTTGAATGGTGTTGATTGATCGAAAATAGACCAACAAGAAAACAGATCTAGAAATCATTTTTTTCCTCTACTTGGTACCCTAGAACCACTATAACCCTAATACCCTCTCATGCCTTCAAGGCATCGGCCCTAACCTTAAGGTAATTACGCTCGTTAAACTATAGAGATCATACTTAACACTTAAGATTCAATACAAAGTCAAGATGACGACTTGGAACCGATCTACGATGAAAGGTACTACAAAAGAGAATGGAGAAGATATCACTTGATTACAATACTCATCATCAAAGTTCCTTGCGATCCACACACGATGATTGATCTTCCACCGACAGTGACATCGAACGTCCACCCAGACGTTGAAAGAGATGTTGGCTGGATAATTCAGGTCCATTCGCCCCCTATCAAAGTAAGATATATACTGTCAAGTCTCAGTTCTCCCCGTACGTGACAGTTGATAAGACCACCGGAGTAGGTGAGTCCATCATACTCCCCATGAACTCTTCTCCAAAATAAGCGACGAACCATTGTCGAAAGTGATTGCGGTGGATGCAATGAAGCTTGATATGAAACGGGTTTGGAAATGAAAGATTAGGAACTCGATTTAGTCCTCCATCCATAAATGCAACTCTTGCAATTCCTTACTTATCACGTAAGACACTAAGACACACTCATGAAACCTCCCAAGAAGAATGCCCCACAAACCCTGACCCACTATCTTATACCTAAGTTTGACAACAAGAGCCATTCACGCGAACGTTCACAGATCACTGAGTCAGCACATCTTGTTATCTTGCGATCTCACATCTAGATCTCCGTGAACGCGACATCTAATACGCTCTCATGCGAACTACACGAAAGGTTCGAGAAACACAAAAGAAACACAACACACGTTTTGTACTGAATTTACATGTGAGACGTCTCACAACACGACAACGCTAAATTGCTTACATCAAGTCCTTAAATCCTGAGTTCAGACACATAGCGGGGAAAAACAACCTAGTAGCTGATATGTTGTCTCATGCGAGGTATGAGGATGAGCAGGAGATGGTTGAAGATACAGAAGATGTTGATACTACTATTTCTGTAGAGCTCAAGGAGGTGAGAGTGAGCATTCAAAAATCATTCATGGAGGAGCTATATGAAGGAGAATGGATAGACATAGGACGCTATCTAAGCTTGTCCTTCAAGTCGCACGGCCTTTCACCCCTATCCACTAGACAGCCAGGATGGAATGATGCCCACTTTAAACAAATCTGGAGGAAGGCTTATAACTACTTGCTACAAGGTGGTTATTTATGGAAGCGAGCTAAGCAAGGTGGTAAGATGTCATAAAGGGTTGCGTGCAAGGTTGACATGCAGAAGTTACTCATGCAAGAGTTTCATGAGAGCTTGTGGGCAAGGCATAGAGTTTATGCCACCTTTACAAAGCTAAAGGAGAGATATTGGTGGCATAACATGTATAGAGATGTAGTTCAATTTGTGGAGACATGCCAAACTTGTCAAGAGTATTCAGGGAATTCGGCATCAAGATGGGTTACATCTTACTTATCCACTTGCAATGCATTATAAGTGAGTAGTAGATCTTGTTATTATGCCAGTTGGTATATGACAAATACGATACTTAGTTTTGGTACGTGAGGATGTGTCCAACCAAGTGGAAGGACGAGCCTTACGGACAAAATCCACGGAGAGAGTCTGCAAATTCTTGTTGGAAGATGTGGTTTGTATATATAGTTGTGTTGAGAAGATCATGATTGATCGAGGAGAGCTCAACACTGATGAGGCTAAAGTGTTCTTCAAGAGGTGTGGTGTGAAGTTAGCTCTTACCACATCCTACAATCCAGAGAGAAATGCGAAGAGTGAACGTGGTCATCCTCCTATTATGAAAGCTATTGTGAAAGCTTGCAAAGGGAAGGCAAGAGAATGACCGAGGTTTCTTTCATTCGCATTATGGGCTGATCTTTCAACTCATAGTTCAATCACGGATATATGCCGGCAGAGTTGATGCAAGGGCAGAAACCTATCATGCTCATTGAGGAGCACATACCCACTTGGAGTGTTCTACCTTGGGAGGATGGTATGTCTAGAAGATATTCTTGCTGTTCGAATTCGTCAACTGGAGAGAAGACATGAAGATGTAGAGATAGCATTGGAGAAGTTGAAGGAGGCACGTTTGAGAAACAAAGATAGATTTGATAAGCGTCATCGGTTAAGACCAAATGAGATTAAAGAAGGAGATTGGATGTTGGTCTACGATAGTAGCTTGGACAACCAACACAATGCGCTTAGAAAATTCTCTAAGTGATGGTTTGGTCCGTATGTGGTTCTTGTCGTGCATGACAATGCCACATATTCACTAAGTGAGCTTGATGGGGCAAAGCTTAAGATTCCTATTGCAGGCAAGCGTGTGAAACTCTTCAAGAAACGATATGAAGGGATAAGCATGGAGGAAGTCGGAGCTGATGAAGGTGAAGATTTGGATGTTGAAGATATTGCTAACGACGATATCAGTCAAGAGGACGAAGATATTATGTGATGCCGATCACAACTTTGTGAGTGTTGACGTATAACAGAGGATGTGCAAGTTTAGAAGGGGTGGATGTCGTGTTGTGGTTCGGCCTCTGTGTGAAATTCCCGTGGAACGTACGTTGTGTTTCTTTTCTATGTTTCGTGAATCGTATCGCGTAACTCGTCGAACGGTGTGATGGGTGTCACATTCATGATTATCTGTTTAAGTGATCATACGGATAGAGATACGTGTCAAGTCATCAATCTATGCACGTTCACTTCAGTGGTCCTTATTGTCACATTTGAGTATAAAATGGTGAGTCGAGAGTTCATAAGACATTCTCTCTCAACGAGTGATTTGTGGAGGTTCTCGGAGGTCTGCATGGAGAGGTGAAGAACTGCGAGTGTGGTGGTTATGGACGGAGGTCTGATACCGACTCCAGATCTTCCTTTCTCGAATCCGTTTCACATCAAGCTTCATTGCATCTATCGCGACCACTTTCGACAATGGTTAGTTGCGTAATTTGACGATGAATTCATGAGGAGGGTGATGGACTTACAGCTTCCGGTGATTTTTCCGATTGTTACATACGAAGAGACTTGAGATACGACGGTGTACATCTTGTTGTGAGGAACAATGGATCTCAACTATCCATCGAACGTTCCTTTCAACCTTTGGGTCGATATCCGGTGTCATTGAGACCGAAGATCAACCATGGGGCTTGGATAGTGAGAAACTTCGAGAAGAATATTTCAGAGGAGTGATAGCTTCATCGTTTCTTTTTGTCGTACCTTTTATTATAGATAGTTTTCAGATTGTAATCTTGACTTTGTATTAGTCTACGACTTATTGGTTCCGTTCTAGTTGAGCGCTTCTTGTGTAGTTACGGATCACAAAGAATTCTTCGACATGTCTCAAGGATTTTTCTGGCTTCTTCAAGTCTTGTTGATGTCTTGTCTCCTTGGGTGTAAAAATTAGTTCTAAGGGAAAAAGTGGAGTGAAGAAAAGACAAAACCAAAGCTCTTTTGCTCTCATTGGTTTATTTTTAGACCAATGGTGTTCTAGTTGATTTTCGTGACGTTTCTGTGGTTTTTGGAGGCTTCGGATGACCATTCATGCAAAGAAGGATATGGTTGGAAAGCTCTCGACCGGGTCTACAATTTGAGCTGAAGAATCGATCGATTTGATGGAAGGATGAGGGTGTTATGATCGATTGAGTGGAGGGGGTAAAATTCGTACCTACTGCTACGTTTATGGTTGTTTCGGGAGACTCGTGAGGAGTTTTGAGGATCTGTCAGTTGGATCGAGGAGCTGACGACGGCCTGGTCGTTTTGATATCAAGTTCAATCGATTCCTAATCGTTTTGGTCTGTCAACCGCATGATTGAAGTTGAAGGGTGCAGACATCATGAGACAAGTACTGCGAACTATGATAGTCATGGAGAATTTGCTATTGCTCTAGTTCTAGGTCGAATTTCTAGATGAAACTTTCCAAGATTGAAGGATGTCTTATCAGTAAGATACTTGAGAAGTTTTATCTCAAATGGTCGAGTAGTTTGTTCAGAATCTTGGATCAAATGTACTTGGGTCTGTAAAGCTCTTAAGTTAGCACATATTACGATTTGATCCATATCTGAGAGATGGTTTGAGGTTTCGACCTGACAATTTTTCAGGGTAGGAGTGAAAGGTTCAATAAAGCTTCCTGTGAAGTTTGAATATCATTGGTCGAGTGATTTGGGAGAACTGAGATCTCAAAGTTAGGAGAAGCTTCTGTTATTAGCAATTTCGGACTTTCGATCACATCTATTGTCACTTTTGGTTAACTTCGAGCAACTTGAAGAGGAGTTTGTTGTTGAAACTACCATGCTTGCATACCACTCGACATTCTGAAGATGTGGGGCTCATGCCAACTCTTGGTGGTGAAGGAGAACTGTGGTGCCCATAAATTACAGGATTCACGAATTTTTGAAATTTTTAAGATTAATAACTTGTTTGTATAACTGAAGAAGCGTTGTCACTTAAGATTACGGCTTCCTTAGAAGGAAGATGATCTTACGAGCTGTTTGTAATAAGAAGTTGACTTCTTCGAAAGACGACCGTCTTCCGGGAAGCGTCTTCTCGGAAGACTGTCTTCGGAAGACGGAAGACACGCATCTTCCGGAAGACGGCGAACCGCGAAGGCCTAACCACGGATTTTTCAGGTAAAGGAGTAGGTGTACCTACTAGGTAACACCAAGAAGGTAGGTAGGTCGGGTAAGTCATCTAGGGTCGAAACTCCTAAACTGCGGGGAAGGCAGCGCAGGAAGCGCATTGACACAAAAACCTACCTGCTTCCCGCATCGAGAGATTGGAGACTGAGAAGATCGATTTAGGCAGCGAGTTGATTTGGGTGAGGAAAACAGCGAGTGAAATCAAATAAGGACAAGATCGATTCGAAGTTAGAAGGAAGGCAAAGTCGAACTGAGCGCAGGAAGCGTAGTGAACTGAAGGCGTTTTCTGTGAGCTCTCGGAAGCTGACATTGGAGGGTGGCTGAGTGGAATCGAAGGTGGAATTGAGGCGTAGCCAGAAGCTGACAGCGGAAGCAGCCTTGTGGGGTCGCATTGGAGCTAGAACCAGAGCCAGAAGCGCACGGAAGATCGAAGACAGCTCAGGAACTCGACAGAAGACAATAGAGGTTCTTCTCATGTTCTCTTCCCTTACCCACTGCTTCTCGCCCTTGCTTGGTATCCCCTGCGCTTCCCCTAGCCCTCAAATTGGAGGTCCTCGCTATCAATTTCCCTACCCTACCATCTCTCTACTCCCAGAACCTTGAACAAAAGACGCTTCAGAAGATGAGAACATCTTCGAAAGACTGTCTTCGGAAGTCGGACTGTACACAATTCGTATCAAGAGTGGATTTGCTTTGGTTTGGTGTTAAGAGAGGCTTGGTATGAATCCCGAGTGGCTTGGTGAGTTGTTTTATTATTTCGAGAGGTTGGAAGTCGAAACTAGGCATGTGCCTCCCGATCTTCTAAGCTTTTCAAATCCACATCTTCCTAGAGAGACTAGAAGACTGAAAGGGCTGGCAAAATGCGCGAGAAGACGTGAGGGTCCATTCCGGGTCTCTTCTGTCTGACCCATAGCAGCCCATTCCTTCTTCTTCCCGAACTTAGGAGAGAGTCTGAGAAGTCTTGCTGACAGAATCTGGAGAGAATGATCGAGGGTCATGTCTTCCCATCATGCAGCAAGCTTCTTCTAAGTGTGTATGAGAGGTGAGAAGTCAGAAGAACATAGTGCAATTGTCTTGAGTTTGTTGTGAGGATAGATTGCGCGTAGGAAGAAGAAGACAGATGAGACCAGTGAAGGGAAGCCTGACTTCGGGAGGTCTTCTGAAGAAGACATTGAATCGGAAACTGTCTTGGGAGTTTTCCCAGAGGCCACTATCACCGCAGGAGCCCGTAACCATCTTCTGAACTTGTTATGCACTCTATGTTTCGCGAATCTTGTATCTTCTGATAGGAAGTAGGATGTAATGCAAGGTGGGTTGTCTTCTTGGTAATCCATGCGAGGCCTTGCTTAGTTAGGATTGTTTAGATATAGCTCGGAAGACGAGAGCTATCTAGGAAGCACTGTTAGAATCCCGTAAGATGGAGTAGCTGTCTTCTGGAAGACTAGTTTCGTCTTCTGAGAAGTAGAAGTTAGACTGTGGGTACTTAGGAAGGACTGAGCCTTCAGCTCACAGTAAGTGCATGTGGCTTAGTGCAACAGATCTTCCAGTATGTCGATGCATCCTCGAGGGTTGGTGTTACCGGCAGCAGAGTTGGCCGAGGCCACATCCTTTCTCAAGGAGTTGGGTCTCGACTTCTTCTTGTGGGATTGGAACCTCGCCGACCAAGGACTTCTGGAGGAGGTTTGGGCAGCATTACTGTAGTGACGCAAGATTACTCCTTTTGCCCATTTAGTATACAAGATATCGTTCCCATAGAGGATTTACGTAAGTAATCGCTGCTCTAAGTTCTAGGATCTGTTCAAACACACAAACACACGGATTTTGCTTAAAAAGCCCGTCTTCTCACAAAACCACACAAAACCACACGTCTTCCAGACACGCCACATGGTGCTCTGGAACTAAACAAACAACTACCAACTAAAATATCACACAATTATTCACAGGGAAGCTCGGGAAGACGATCTTCCTGCTTCCAGGTTGCTTCTTCCGGTCTTCTCGATACCGTCTTCCCGAAGCGATTCTCGTCTTCTGGGGGTTCAGCTCGTCTTCTCACACCTCCAGAAGGCTGCCCTGCTTCGCAGAAGTCGACTAGTAACGATCGTTACATCTTATTCTCACACTCACATTCCAACGGGTTAGATTAATCACAGGGTGTATGCCCCCTGTAGCCTTCTCAGGCTTCGGCCTACGGAAATGGTCTTCCTGCAGCACTACAACGACATTCACCTTCACGGAAGCTCAATAGAAGTCTCGGAAGCTCACTAGAAGAAGGTAAGAAGATGGGGAAGATGGGAGAAGATGGGGAAGATAAGAAAATCCAAACAAGAGAAAACAAGATGAAAAGAGTAAATTAAGATTCCGACAGGCTTCTAGTCCGGATCTTGACTAACAAGCCATCCCTGCTTGTAATAGTTTGAGGAGGAAGACAACAAACATGAGTACGGTTGCACCGTCTTCTACTCGAGGATGTCGTCTTCTGTTGCAGGAAGAAGGCTTCTTTCTTCTTCACTTCGCTGCTCTGACTACTCTGTCTTCTGGGATCCCTTACCCATAAGACCGTTCGTACGTAGATCCCAAGTGCTCTACTGAACGAGTCAAGCTACACTTCCACAACTGCTGACAGTCACCGCCACTCAAGAAAAACACTTCCCATGCACAATTGGGAGCGAATTCAAGGAACCCACCATCCAGAAGACATGAACAAAGCTTCTACACTCAAATCCACAATCTATTCCCCGAGAAGAAGTCACAATGGTATTGGGAAGCTCACTCCCTCTACTTCCTGCGTCTACTCCTCGACACACCAGTCTAGCTAACAAGACTGCACGAGGATGCCGTTCCCTGTTCCTAGACTGTCCACTACTTCTATCTACATCTTCGAACAACTGCTGGTACGAGTATGCAGACCCCTCCTGTGTATCCCAAGACTATTCGTATGTTTCCAACAACGGGTGTAGTGCGAAGAACTATCTATCAGGTGTCTTTTCTCTAATGTGTCTAGTCTGCCTGCACCATAGATTCGACGACTGAACGTTTTAGAACTGGCAGAACAGGCAGAACTCTATCTCCTACTCTGCGATCCTACTTATGTCGCTACCATGAGAACCAGGGGAGACGACCACCAGGGAGAGAGAGGCACTGACAGGAGGTTCCTATCTCACATGCAAGCGGTTCCCCTGCCCGATTTGGCCATCCACCTTGTCCTTCCTACGCTACCTATGCTGCCACATGGTATCCTAACTAATTTTACATGAAAAAACTGCCACCCTAAAGATAGCATGTTCGATCCTACTATATTTGAAATTGTAAATGGAGTTACTAACTACTCAGATTGCACGGAGGCAATCTCTACCTGATCTGCTCCTATCGGAGCTCCTAACGCGGCTTCTGATAAGCTAGAAAGCCCTGCAGTTACCTCGGGTGTCACTGAGGTGGCTTTCTCCTCATCGTCCTTGGCTGGCTCTGTTGTCGCTGCTGCTGCGTCTTCCTCAGCTTCAGCTTCTACTTCGGAAGACAGAAGCGTCTTCTGTGAAGCGGAGTCGACCGGTGCTTCTTCCGTCTTATGAGGCATGGGTGTGGGACTAGGGACCATGAGGACCTCATAGGGATCCGGGGAAGTCGCTTCCTCCACGCGGAATACCTGGGAAGACGGCTCGTCTTCCTGTCTTCCAGAAGACATCTTGTCTTCCGGGGCGTCTTCTGGAGTCTTCTCGGCTCCAATGCTGTCACCACCAAGTGCACAACGAGGTCGAACTCCTCCTTCTCCATTCCGGATCCAGTCGATGGTGCTGGAGCGTGGGAAGATGCGGTTGCAGGTGTCGGAAGCGAGGGAAGACCATAAAGTGTCTTCACTCCTTCTATCTGTCGATCCAAGTACCTGAACATGCTCTCCCGGCATTCCACCAACATTGCTTTGGACTCGCTGTCCCATCCTCTAGCTAAGATAAGTAACTTCCTACCCGCGGTGTAGTTGAACTTCTTCCGAAGCGCTTCCACCGACTGTGCCAGCATCTTCTGTGCACGGGTCTCTGCTGCTTCCCTCTGCGTCTTCTCAACTGCAGCTCGCGCTTCTGCGGCTTCTCGCTGCGTCTTCCATATGGTCTACTCTTCTGCGAGGGCAGTGATCTTCTCCCGCACTCGGGTGACTTCCTGATTACGCTGCTGTATCCGCGCCTGCAACTCCTGGTTGCTCTTCCAAAGCTGCACCAGCTCCTTGGCAGAAGCGGCTGCTTCCGCCTTGTACCCGGTTGCAAGCTTCTCCGTGGTGCGGAGACTAGCTTCCAGCGACTCCGTCTTCTTCTGGTCTTCTCCCTGTCGCAGCAAGGTGCGCATGCCGAATCCAAGTCGTAAGGGCCTCTCTTGTGCCTTCGCCCTCTTCTCCAGCAACTCCATAGCTGGCTGGATCTCCTTCTAGAAGTAGGCACTGAACTCCTCCAGTCGTCTTCCTGCGGAAGACAAGTTCATCTCCACCACTCGCTCCGCGGTGTCGACTTCGTCTTCCAGAGGCAAGGAAGCCTCTTCCACCACGATGACCTTCATCTTCTGCGCACGAGAAGAAGCTACTCTTCTCATCTTCCGGGGTGGAAGACTCCTCATGGCAGGAGCGGCTCTCTTCTTTGCGCTTCCTCGCATCGCAGCAGGAGCACCCATCCATCCTTCGTCTTCTGGAGTCTTCGGAAGACTCCCAAGCGTTGCAGAAGCGGTCTTCTGCTCTGATCGGGTACTCAGCAGGTCTTCTTCCGAGTCGGACTCCGATCCTGAATGAATGAGAGAGATGTGTGTCCTCGGTACACACAGTACGTGGCGTGGCATCTTCCGACCCACTAGACTCGTCTTCCCTCACCAGAAGCGTCTTCTGGTGAGAGCCAGGCCTCAGCTGTGGCATCAGAGTGGGAGGGGGCGTTGCTGCTGTCTCTCGATCATCGTCTTCCGAGATCTCCTCCTTCACCTCCTGTCGCTCCGTTGGCCCATACCCTGCCAGCTGATCTTCCCTAAGATCCCCCATGGCTACATACAAGTAGCAGAGGAAGGGCGTCAAGTGTCCTCCCGCCGGGATACCCAAGTATGCTAGCTCCGTCTGTACGTAGTTGTGGATGTACGCGCCCCAGTAGATGGGCACTCTGTCATCCCACATTGATTCCAGAAACTCCACGTCCTGATCTCCTAAGTACCTTGACTTCTGCGCTTTCTCCTTGGGAAAGAGATGCAGAAACAACTTCGCCAGAAGTCGCTTCTTCGGCTCCCGGTAAGATTCTATCTTCCAACCGTTCCTCCCCTGCCTATCTTCCACAAAAAGGCAGGTGGTGCTCCCAGGCACATGCCACGAACTCACGATTCTAGGCAAGATCTTCTTCTCGTACCAATATCCTCGGTTCTCGGATTCAGGCCTGTGAAAAGCCCTACGCCACCAATCTTCAGTCCAGGAAGACAGTCTTCCTCGAGCTACTCCTGCCTTCGCATGTACACGGTTACGCGGTGGCAACGCTGCCCACACCTCCTCCAGAAGTCCTTGATCTGCGAGGTTCCAATCCCACAAGAAGAAGTCGAGACCCAACTCCTTGAGGAAAGGAGTGGCCTCGGCCAATTCTGCCGTTGGTAACACCAAGCCTCGCGGATGCATCGTCATGCTGGAAGATCTGTTGCACTAAGCCACAAGCACTTACTATGAGCTGAAGGCTCAGTCCTTCCCAAGTGCCCACAGTCTAGCTTCTACTTCTCAGAAGACGAAACTAGTCTTCCAGAAGACAGCTACTCCGTCTTCCGGGATTCTAACCGTACTTCCTAGATAGCTCTCGTCTTCCGAGCTATATCTAAACAATCCTATCTAAGCAAGGCCTCGCATGGATTACCAAGAAGACAACCCACCTTGCATTACATCCTACTTCCTATCAGAAGATACAAGATTCGTGAAACATAAAGTGCATGACAAGTTCAGAAGTCGATTGCGGGCTCCTGCGGTGACAATGGCCTTTAGGAAGACATTCGGGACAGCTTCCGATTCAATGTCTTTCTCGAAAGACTTCCCGAAGTCAGACTTCCCTTCACTGGTCTCACCTGTCTTCGTCTTCCTACGCGCAATCTATCCTCACAACAGACTCAAGACAATTGCACTCTGTTCTTCTGACTTCTCACCTCTCATACGCACTCATAAGAACCTTGCTGCTCGGTGGGAAGACATGATCCTCGACCATTCTCTCCAGATTCTGCCAGCAAGTATTCTCACGACTCTCTTCTAAGTTTAGGAAGAAGAAGGAATGGCTGCTATGGGTCGAACAAAAGAGACCCGAATGGACCCTCACGTCTTCTCGCTCATTTTGCCAGCCTTTCAGTCTTCTAGTCTCTCTAGGAAGATGTGGAGTTGAGAAGCCTGGAAGACCGGGAGGCACAGGCCTAGTTCTCGACTTCCAACTTCTCGAAAGAACAAAACAACTCACCACACCACTCAGGATTCGTACCAAGCATCTCTTAACACAAAGCAACACAAATCCACTCTTGATACGAATTGTGTTCAGTCGACTTCTGAAGACAGTCTTCCGAAGACAGTCAAGTTTAAGAAGCGTCTTCCGAAGATGTTCCCATCTTCCGAATCGTCTTCTGTTCCAGGTTTCGGGGGTAGAGAGGTAGTAGGGTAGGGAAATTGGTAGCTGGGATCTCCAATTTGAGGGCTAGGAGTAGGGAAGCTCGAATTGAGCTCGGGAAGAAGCAAGGAGATGTCTGACAGAAATTGGGCAGCGCTTCCGCGCCCAATGTCTCAATAGAAAGAATGGGGGATGGGTAATCGATCAGGCTGCCTGCACACAACCAAGGAAGCGCGGGGAATACCAGACAATGGCGAGAAGAAGTGGGAAGGGGAAAGAACGTGGGGAAGAACCTCTACAGTCTTCTTCTGCTCCCCGAGTTGCTTTCGACCTCCGCGCGCTTCTGGCTCTTGTCCTAGCTCCAATGCGACTCCTCTCGACTGCGCCTGCTGTCAATTTCTGGCCACGCCTCGATTCTACCTTCGATTCTACTCGCTACTCTCCAATGTCAGCTTCTCGGGAGCTCACAGAAACGCTTTCGCTTTCTGCCTTCTGTGCTTCAAAAATTCGGTCTCGCCCTTCGTCTAGCTGCCAACTGGTTCTCTCCTACCTCGATGTCCTCACTCGATTCCTCTCTCAAAGCTTACTTGCGAAGCTCACTCTCTCCAATCGATCTTCTCAAGCGCGCTGTGCTGCGGGAAGTTGGAATGCGCCTAATGTGCTTCTTTACGCATCTTCCCCGTAGATTAAGGGTTTTCGACTTTAGGTGTCTTCCCCGACCTACCTACCTATTCGGTGCGACCCAGTAGGTATACCTACTGTTTTACCTGAAAACTCGTGGTTAGGCCTTCGCGGTCGCTGTCTTCCGGAAGACAGGTGTCTTCCGCCGTCTTCTCATCTTCCGCCGTCTTCCCGTCTTCTGAAGACGCAACTGAGAAGACGCTCTTCCGAAGACGGTCGCCTTCCGAAGAAGTCCACTTCTTATTAAAAAGCTCATAAGGTCATCTTCATGTTAAGGAAGACGTAACCTTAAGTAACAACACTTCTTCAGTTATACAAACAAGTTATTATTCTTAAAAATTTCAAAAATTTGTGCATCCTGTAATTTGTGGGCACCACATACGCCCACCCTCACATGTTTGCGTCCTCGCAAACATCAGTGGCTTCTGCACTTCTGTTTACGTCCAGTACTTCTTAACGCGCCACCCATTAACACGAGTGATCATCAGTGTACCGTCCAACTCTTCCAACTGCAAGGAGCCATTGTCGAAGACCTCCAAGACGCGGTAAGGACCCATCCAGCAAAGATGAAGTTTCCCGGGGAACTTAATATGTCGGTTGTCGTAGAGAAGAACCAAGTCCCCATCCACAACAGTCACCTTTCTCAACTTGCTATCGTAGTTTACCTTACGTTGCGCTTGCACCTCGTACGTCTTCTCCAAAGCTGCATTCCTGTCTTCTTCAAACTCTACGAAATTCAGAAGACGTTGCTCCTGGCTCTCTACTTCTCCCATGCGTTCAGATACGGTTAAACGGTATGTTGGGACCTCTAACTCAATGGGCACAATAGGTGTCATGCCGTAAGTTAGGTAGAAAGGCGTCTTCTGGGTTGTGACTTTAGGTGAAATCCTGAAAGCCCATAACACAGATGGCAGTTTCGTGTCCCAGTCATACGCATGGTTAACAGTTACCTTGTTCAGGATGTTACACAGAAGACCGTTTGACTTCTCCGTCAGTCCATTCGCTTTCGGGTTGTATGGCGTCGTCTTCCGATGCTTAATCCTGAAGTATTGGGTCAGGAGGGAGATAGTCTCATTTAAGAAATGAGTACCCCTATCTAACACCAATTCCAGCGGACATCCGTACCTAGTGATGATGTTATGCCAAAGGAACCTTGCTACTACTGCGGCATCGTTCTTCCTTGTGGCCTCGTCTTCCACCATCTTGGTAGCATAGTCGGTAGCTATTAAGATGTACCGTGCTCGTGTTCTTCTCGCCACCGGGGCGATAGTACCCACAAAGTCGATTCCTCACTTTTCGAACGGAGCAAGCGGAAGAATGGGAGTAAGAGGCCACCTTGTCGTAGCTGTCGGTCTTCCCACCCTCTGGCATGCGTCGCACTTCTTGATCTCCTGAAAAGTGTCTCGGTACATGGTTGACCACCAGTATCCGGCGTCTAGCATCTTCTTCACTGTGGTTTTCAGCCCGTAGTGACCCCTAGCATCTTCGTAGTGAAGACCTGTGATCACTGATTTTATCTCTGACGGCTCGAGGCATCTCCTTAGCTTCTCGTCGTGTCCCTTCCGAAACAGGATACCCTGGAAGATGGCATAAGGACCTGCCTTGTGTAAGAAGACAGCCCTCTGCTCCGCATCTAATCCCTCAGGATACTGTTGGTCTTCCAAGAACTTCCTCAAGTCCTTGAAGATTGACTCTTCTGTGGAAGTCGCGAAGATTGGATCAGAAGATCTAGTCTCGTCTTCTGGGAAGCAGGCAGTATGCCCCCCCTCAGATGAGAGTGTCTCTGCGAAAACTGAAAACAACTTCTCGTCAGGAAACTCGTCTTCCACTTCATCTTCTCGTCGTTCTGTCTCTAGTCTGGATAGGTAGTCAGCATTAACATGCTGTCTTCCGGGCCTGTACTCAACTGTGTAAGTAAATTCCTGGAGTAGGAGAATCCACCTAGCTATCCTCCCAGACAAATCTGCTTTCTTTACAAGATGTTTCAAAGAGAAGTGATCCACATAGAAGACAAACGGGTTTGCTAGAAGATAGTGTCTAAACTTCCTACAGGAGTAAATCATGCCAAGACACTCCCTTTCAGTTGTCAGACGGCTTTAGGGTTTTGGAGGTCTTCCCGGGGATCATTTGAGGAGTGAGTGGTCTTGTTGGAAAGCTCTCGAGACAGGCTACACTCTGGAGACGAAGATCGGACGATTTGGAGTTCTGAGGAGAGGGTGATGGACGTTGAAATTCAGGGGGTCAAATCGGTACCCCGAGCCACGTTTTGGAGTGATCCGAGAGTTTGAGAGGTGATCTTTAGGAGCTGTCAAGGGGATCGAGTAGTTCACTCCGTGCTGGTTACATTGATGGAAAACAATCCTACATTTGGGTTGGATTTGCTCCTGAAATGACCGATTGAAGTTGGCTGTTACAGTTGAGAGATATGTGTAAATCCGTTTTCTTTGGGTTCAAAGCTTGAGTTGTTTTGTGCACATGGGATTGGATCTCTGAGTGAAACTTTCCAGGATGAGAGTGTGCCCTATCAGCTAGTCACATGTGAAATTTTAGCTCAATTGGGTAAGAGAATGTGTGGAGATCTAGGATTTTAGCCATCAAGATCTGTAAAGCTCATAGGTTAGCACATGCGGGTGGCTTGATCCATCGTGGATTTGTTGGGTTCAGATCTGAGGCTGGAATTTCATACAGCAGTAGAGAAGGGTCAGAGGGGATTTCCTGTGAAGTTTGAGCTTGATTGGATGATCGAGGTGAGAGCACGAGGTTGTCAAAGTTCAATTTACAGCGGGACGGGAGGAAGATGGAGAGAGATTTCGCCTAAATCTCTTGAATGATCTTGAACAAGCGACCTGAGGATTGGAGATGAGCTTCTTGGAGGTGTTGCATGGATGACAAGGAGGCTATATTGTGAGATTGGTACGGCGATCACGTTCAGTAGAGGTGCCACGTCTTGCTGAAGCAGAGGTACCGTTATCTTCGATGTCACGCCCCGAGTTTCTGGTTGTTTGCTGCCGATATGCCTTGTATCGTTGGAAAGTTTTTCCTTTGCTGTTGGACATCTTCCTGAGCGAGGCTCGTATCAGTGAACAATAGAAGGCCAGAGTCTAGCATTTAGGTAGTTGTCGAGAAGAAATAGTGATATTGATATTGATATCGGATATTGATGAAAGATTGTATGAAAAGTGCTTGGGATCTAAAGCAGACATGTATCGTGTATGAGCCCTGCTTTTACTTAGAATGAGGTCGATCTCCGAGTCGTTTGTGTGATGCACGTGTGTTACACTTAGGTCAGGTTAGGTCGATAATAACCAAGATAGAAGACAGATAGATTAGATAGTGAGAGCGTAAGTTTCATCGGTTAGGTCGTAGATCCTATTGTATCTCTCCACAGTCAGATACTTTGTGTATTCCTAGACCACAATTCATGTCCTACGACAGTTGGTGAACTCGACGTGAAACATCTGGGGTTGAGAGATACATTTTCTTGCAACCATGGATGCTGAGAGCCAATCTCAATTCATAGATGAGGCTTTTACGTCTGGAGAGACCTCGAGGGTGAACCCATTGAAAAGGTCTGACATGTGATTGCTTGAGGCATTCGCGTTGATCATGCAACAACAACAAGCCACTGAACGAAAGGAGGCAATGGTTACTAGAGCTTTGCAGTCTGTTGTGGGTTTGTTGGATCTGTTTGATGGAAAGAACATCTCCAAGTACCTTAAGTACTATTCGCAAGAGATGGAGTTGAGTAAAGTGCTTGAGAGAGAGATGATCAACACATTTGAGCTTGCTGTCGTACCAGAGGTACGAGAGCATGTGAAAGAGATCATCCACTCTCATGGCGCTACATGGGTTATTTGCTCCTGTTTGACTCATTAAATGTTTCTGGGAGACATTTTGAGCCCTCCTCTCTTGGTACAAACCTCGAAATTGATACGGGTTGGATAGGGGTTATCGGTGATGGTTGGGAAGGTCTGGGAGATTGGGGTGGTGTTATTTGCGGTATTGACTGTACTCCATATACATCATCTGGAGTCTCTATAAAGAATGAGCTATAATATGACTCGAATGCGGGTGTCCATTCTACATGTGACACTTGAAATGTCTTTGCGTGTGTACACTCTGTATTGGCATGTCCTTGTTTCCTACAGGTCGTACATCATAAGCTCGGTTGTGATGCCGAAGGTGATTTTCTCCTGTCAGGAGTCCCTATCATTTGTACTTTCAGATCCGCAAATCCTTTGATCATCTCCTCCATAAGTTGATTGCCATCCCTTTTGACTTTCTTCTCCTTCGAATTTTTCTTCTCTTTGGACGAAGAGCCTCGTTTGGTTCTTCGTTCTTCTTCGCTCGAGGAGGATGAGCTTGTTGATGATGATTCCTCGACTTCGGCTGAGGAAGACTGATCGTCAAAAGATTCCTCCGAGGAAGAGAGTTCTCTTCAACTCTTCTTGTGCTTCTTCCGTCGAGTCGACTTCCCTTCCTTCTTCTCCTTCTTTTCTTTCTTTTCTTTCTTTTTTCCTTTTATCCATCCTCCCTTACTTCCAAGGGTGGATGTCTCAAATGCTTCTGCTGAAGCAACAACCTCTTCGATGGTGTCCATCTTTCCTCGACGACACCAAATCTCCATTTCAATTGGTAAGCCTGTAACTAGCCATTCTGTAGCTTGATCCATAAAGTATGGGTTGGCTGTACTGTCACACCACAAGTATCTCATTATTTGTGTGCGTGCCTATATAAATTTCATTAGGTATGATTATCTTATAGGTTACTCTAGTTTGAAGATCTAAATCTAGAGTGATCAAAACTAGTCATAACTAGCTGAGATAGTTATAACTAAGTTAGGAAACTATTAGAGGTTTCACTATGGCACTATGTGACAAGTGCGGAGCTCTAAATATGCTTCGCAAAAGTATGTAACTTTGTTGACCATCGCTGATTGGATGCATGATGAAAAGTCATGCACAAAGATCTAGAGATGCTCCTCAAAAGACGTATTAGTTTGTTGTCGTCTTCCGATTGGATAGTTTAGAAAGTTAACACTTTACAAAAGCTAAAGTAGGAGAATCTCTTACTTTAGTAAAGTAGATTAGGTAACGTGTGGGCTATTCTTAAATTTTAGTAGCCTTTAGAAGTTTAACTATTTTGGATTGCGCACTTATCATATGGTAACGTTGTCGTGTTGTGGTTCGGCTCTTGTGTGAAATTCTCATGGAATGTAGGTTGTGTTTCTTTTTTGTGTTTCATGAACCGTATCGCGTAACTCGCCGAACGGTGTGATGAGTGCCACGTTTGTGATTATCTGTTTAAGTGATCGCACGGTAGAAGAATGTGCCAAGTCATCGATCTGTGCGCGTTCACTTCAGTGGTCCTTGTCGTCGCATTTGTGTATAAAATGACGAGTCGATGGTTCATATGACATTCTCTCTCAGGGTGATTCGTGAGGGTTCTCGGTGGTCTGCATGGAGGAGTGAAGAACTACAAGAGTGGTGGTTATGGACGGAGGTTTGTTACCGGCTCCGGATCTTCCTTTCCCGAATCCGTTTCACATCAAGCTTCATTGCATCCACCGTGATCACTTTCGACAGTGGTTAGTTGCGTACTTTGGCGATGAATTCATGGGGAGGATGATGGAGTTATAGCTTCCGGTGATCCTTCCGATCGTAACATACGGAGAGACTTGGATATGACGGTGTACATTTTGTTGTGAAGAACAATGGATCTCAACTATCCATCGAACGTTCCTTTCAACCTTTGGGTCGATGTCCGGTGTCATTGCAGACCGAAGATCAATCATGGGGCTTGGATCGTGAGAAACTTTGGGCAAGAATATTACAATCGAGTGATAGCTTCACCGTTTCCTTTTGTCGTACCTTTTATTGTAGAACGTTTCCACGTTGTAATATTGACGTTGTATTAGTCTGCGACTCAATCGTTTCCATTCTGGTTGAGCGCTTCTATGTAGTTACGGACCGCGAAGAATCCATCGACATATCTGAAGGATTTTCTGAGGTCTTAGAGTCTTGTTGATATCTTGTGTCTCCTTGGAGAGTAAAAATTCGTTCTAAGAGAAAAAGTTAAGTGGAGAAAAGACAAAAGTAAAGATCGTTTTGCTCTTATTGGTCCATTTTGGACCAATGGTGTTCTAGCTGATCCTCGCGACGTTTCTGTGGTTTCTGGAGACTTCAGAGGTCCATTGGCGAAACGAAGGGTATTGTTGGAGAGCACTCGACCGGGGGTACAATCTGGGCTGATGAATCGGTCGATTTGATGGAAGGATGAGGGCGTTATGATCGATTGAGTGGAGGGGGGTGAAATTCGTACCTACTGCTACGTTTCTGGTTGTTCCGAGAGAGTCGTGAGGAGTTTTAAGGAGCTGTCTGTTGGGTTGGAGAGCTGACGACGTGCTGGTCGTTTTGATATCAATTTCATCAGGTTCTTGATTGATTTGGATTCTGAACCAACCGATTAAAGTTGAGAAGTGCAGACGGGATAAGACGGGAACAGCGAACTGTGATAGTCCTGGATAGTTTGCTATTGCTTAAGTTCTGAGTAGAATTTCTGAGTGAAACTTTCCAGGATTGAAGCATGTCTTATCAGTAAGATACTTGGAAAGTTTCACCTCAAATGGTCGAGTAGTTTGTTTAGAATCTTGGATCAAATATACCTGGGTCTGTAAAACTCTTAAGTTAGCACAGATTACGGTTTGATCCATATCTGAGAATTGGTTGGAGATTTTGACCTGAAAATTGTTTAGGGTAGGAGTGAAGGGTCCAATCAAGCTTCCTGTGAAGTTTGATCATCATTGGTCAACTGGTTTGGGAGGACTGAGGTATCAAAGTTTGAAGATACTTCTGTTATTAGCAGTTTTGGGTTTTTCGGTATCATCTATTGTCAATTTGATCATTTTCGAGCAATTTGGAGAGGAGTTTGTTGCTGAAATTGCCATACATGCATACAACTCAACGCTGGAAGGTGTGGGGCTGATTTCAGCTCTTGGTGATGAAGGAGAACGGAGTCACCATGAGTCTTAAGCCGCTGTTTGGGTTCTCAAAACTGCTAGGTACTACCGCCGTTGGTGCTATATTGAGATCTGAGTAGTGTTTTGGAGTATGCATGCTTTACCTTGCTGGAATGCTTGGTAGGCCAGGGTGTACAGCAAGTTGTATCGATACTCTATCAAGTTGATTGAGTGATCTTATAGCATCTTCTGGTTGTACTATGAAGTTGTGATAGTTGGATTGATGGGCAGTTAACGTCGCTGGGGAGCTATTCGGAAGTCATGCTTCTATTGATATAGAGGAATAACTTCAGTTAGATAGTACAGAGCTGAGTACTTTTAGTTAGAGTACAAAAGATCTGTTTGTAACACAAGTTTATGCAACCTATACGTAACCTTGGATCGTAGCAAGCTTTAAACTTGAGCCGAGCGGATACAAGGTCACTCGGACTAGAAGAATAGATAGTGAAACATTTGAGTGGAAACATCCAGATCTAGATCCAATCTTGTCAATCCACATACCTCTGCACAGCCATATATCCAGTGTATTCTTAGACAGAAAACACGTTATACGATAACGTAACGTAGTAAAAGTTACCACGGTAAGAAGTTGTAGAGTATATAAGGAGGAGTTGAGAGAGTGGAAAGGACTCTCATTTTCCTGTCTATAAGTAAAGTGAGCATTGGAGACCTTGGGAGTCCTTGAGTACTATGTGATGCAATGTGGAGGGCGGGGTTAGAACTTGTTTGCAGGAACTGTAACGACCTATGTTACACATAGGAAGTTTGTCTATTAGTAAGGTGTTTCATTATAACTAAGTGTTGATAATGTTTATTTGCTGCCAAAGTACTTTAAGGAGGTATCAAGTTAGTCATGACTAGCTAAAAGTTAGTTATGGTTAAACTTAGCTGTACTTTTGACAGAATTCAGATATTTGCTAAAGAGTGAGCACTACTATCTCCCTTATCTCCTTTTTGACTTGATATTAGTGGTTGGATTAAAGTTGTGAACCTTGTGGGCATTAAAAACAAGAAGAGATTCCACATGTTTCCTTTTTAGTGGGTCCTAGTGTAGAGGGGGTGGAAATTCGAGATTCCTTGAGAATATTCCAGAATCCTTCTAGAAGTTGTTGACTTTGAAGGAATAAGCCCATGTGAAAAGGTAAAAAGCCCATGTGATAAATGTTTTTACCTTAAGTAATATCTTAGTAAAACTCGGTAAAAGTAGTTACGGCTGAGTTACCGGAGGGTACCAAAGTAAAAACCTAGAATGTATAAATAGAGGAGTAGAGAAGAGCTCCTCATCCTTGTTTTCACATCGTCGTAATGACAACTTGAGTAATATAGAGAGTGTGGTATATTTTTAGCATGTGAGAACTTGAGAGACGTCGTTAGAATAGAGGATTTTAGTTGATGAGTTTAAAGAGATTTTTAGTTGATAAGTTTGTGGGTGTATGAATGAGTGAACTTAGCATTTTTCCCTTCAAGATTCATGGTGTGCTTCCATCAAAGCCATCAGAGGTGACCCCTGAGTGAGAGACAGACCCGACATGTTGCAGATTCGTGGATGACGATCGTGGAGATTGAGAGATCAGAGGGTAGTTGATCGATAGGACCGCGGAGGATTTACATTTTTGGTTTCGTTGCCAGGACCTCACTTGAAGGGATCATTGAAAATGTTTAGAATTCAGTTCTATATTAGACAAAAAGAGATTATGAGAGAACACATGGAGAGAACGTTGCGAAGAGAAAGAGCTAACGTGATGTTAGCAACATTAGAACCTTTCGTGTATCTAGTAGTGATATATGACGTGTTCGAAGTCATTCTTTACATCTTGTTCACTTAGAAAGGGTTTGAGGAGAGGATGCAACAAGAGTTGTAGAGAAAGGAGGAGAGAAAAGTTATTAGAGGAGAGAAATTTGTAAGTTTAGAAATTCTGCTCTTCGGAAAATTTGTACAGTCACTGTCAACTTTTCTGTGAATTTTATTTTCCTGAGAAACTCTCCAGTGTTTTAGAGTGGCTGATAAGCTATCTAGGACAAAAGAAATCATAGGAAAAGGTGGTCTAGAGAAGGAGCAATGAATTTTCAAAGTTGAGGGGGTTTATTCGTGAGAGTTGAGGAATTCTGTTCTCTGGAAAAAGTTTACAGTCAGTGTCAGATTTTCTGTGAATTTTATTTTCCTGAGAAACTTTCCAGTGTTTTCGTTTCATTTTATTTTATCATTTCATTTCGTTTCATTTTATCTATGGTAGATTATTCGCGAATCGAATTGGTGATGTTCGTACTCTTTTAGCGAGTAGTTATTGCACAAAAATTAGAAAGGTAGAAAGAATAGTTACAAGATGGGGAAGTTACCAATGTTTCATGGGAAAGACAATGAAGATGTAGAACCATTTGTACGAGACTTCAAAAGGGGTTGCATCGGAAACACGTGAGAAGGAAAGAAGAATGGATGTTGTTACTGCCAGAGTTTTTAGAAGATTTTGCTCTTACGTGGTATGAAGACCGAGTGAAGAGCCAGACATCTGGTGCAGTTGAGGACACATGGGAGACGTTGAGTAATGCACTCATCGAAGAATTTCTTCCAGAAGAGAGTTATGAGAAGCTCATGGTGGAGTTTACTCATTTGAAGCAACGTGACGACGAGAAAGTTCGGCAATATGCCGAAAGGGTGGATAAGTTGGAGCAACAGTTTCGGACGGTCTTACGGAAGAGTGGAGACAATGTGGAGCTAACGATGGCGAGGATTGGAGCAGTGTTGACCAAGAACTTGGTGGGAGGGTTGAGGCCTTCAATTCGAACCCAAGTGAGGTACGAGAAGCCAGCAACCAAAGCGGAGGTCATCAAGATTACGACAAATATGGAAGAGAGTTTGGATGAAGGAGATATCATCCAACCTCATCATGCTGCTCTGGTGTCAACTCTGACTCTTGGTGTAGCCACAACGATCGCACCTGTACCATCACAATTGGTGTTTGCTTCAACGTCAGCTCCTACTCCAACGATGGTGCCAAGACCGTTTGTCCCAACAACGATGTCTACTGCCACCTCTGATTTTCATGCCGCGCTGAAGAGCATCACCGACACTCTTGCGGATCTCAAGATAAATGTGGTGCAGTTACGAGAATGGAGAAACAAAGGTGGAGGAGGAGGTCAAAGAGGTTACGACAACAATCCTAACAGAGGAAATCAAGGTAACTTTGGAGGCAACCAAGGTAACTTTGGAGGAATCACTTGTTGGACGTGTGGAGGTTTTCATTTCTAGCGAAATTGTCCTAACAACGGAGCAAGAGGTGTCGAAGCTGTCAGAATGAATGTGGGTGGAGGAAATCCATCACAAGGACGAGACAAGGGGGTGGCTACTATCGATGTCGTACGAGATCCCATCTACGAGAAAGGAGAGAGTTCAAACTCTTCTCATGCACTGATGGAGCTTTTAGCTCAAGAAAGGAAAAGAACTCGATTTTCTGATCAACCGGTTTTCATGGAGGAATCAGCAAGTAGAAGTACTCGTTCGAGTAATGTTTCGAGTACACCAAGGGAGCCAAGAAGGAAGCTGGGGATGGCGGATTTCACCATTTCATCTTCTCAAGCGGGATATGATGTGGTTGAAGATGTGGGTGCTCAGAAAATCAACATCACTGTTGGACAACTGATCGCACTTAATCCCAGCTTACGAAGGGAACTCAGAGGAGGACTGAGTTCTAAGAGAAGCAAGAAGAAGAAACTCAAGAGCAAGACATCAAAGTCTGTGGGAGTTGGTGTGGTGGATGTGCATGCTTCAGAGGTATGCACTAGGGCTTCAAAGATTGAATTCCGGTTGAATGGTCACTACGTCTCTGACGTATTGGTGGATGGAGGGTCGGCTGTAAACGTCATATCGGAGAGGTTGATGAAGAAGTTGGAGATGGAACCAACTCGTCCGGCTAGCATTGTCGTGGGGATGGCTAACAAGCAACGGGTAAGACCTCTTGGTGTGTTAGAGAAGGTGGTCCTGTCTGTGATGGGAGTTCAAACATTGATTTCAAGTGTTAAAGGACTCTAGTTATGATTTGCTCCTGGGTAGGCCTTGGTTGAGAGCTGTGCGCACCACTGATAGGTGGCACAAGGGATACTTACGGATTGGACCTAGAGATCATAGAGTGATAGTACCTCTCTCGGATGTTGGAGTTGTGACTTTTGACTCTGATAGACCCACTAGTGACTACTGAGAATCTGATACGGAGGATGATCAAAGTGTCTCAAAAGTAGATACCGAAGATTCTTATGATCAAGAATCCTCGTCTGAGGACGAAGGATTTAATCGAGATGAATCATTACATCAGCTTAGTGCTATTGACTTGTTGCCTCGACCAGCAGTGGAGAAAGATCATGACAAAGAAGAGTTGAGTGAGGCAGAGATTGTGAGAAGACCCTCTACCCTGAAGTTTGATATCAATGTCACTCAAGAGGAGAAAAGAAGATTCCTAGATATATTTCGAAAATATATCCATGTGTTTGCTTTCAGCTACAAAGATTTGAAGGAGGTGACTCTCGAGACTCATCGAATCAAATTGGAGGAGAACGCAAGACCAGTTCGACAGAAGCAGAGAAGGGTCAATCCTACAACAGCGATGATGATCAAGGAGGAGATAGACAAGTTGAGGGAGGCGAGTTTCATCTAGCGAGAACTTAGAATGGGTTTCACCCATTGTGATTGTCAAGAAGAAGAATGGTAAGCTGCGAGTGTGCATAGACTATAAGAAGCTGAATGCAGTTACCAAGAAGGATTATTATCCTCTATCATTTATAGATGAGATTTTGGAGGAAGTTGTTGGTCATGAGTGGTACAGCTTTGATGATGGTTATAGTGGATACAACCAGATCAAGATAGCACAGGAGTACAAGCAGTTGACTACTTTCACTACTCTTTGGAGAACATTTGCATTTCGAGTGATGCCATTCGGACTGTGTGATGCTCCGACCACGTTTCAGAGGTTCATGAACAAGGTGTTCGAACCATTCATAGGAAAGTTTGTTCGTGATTTCATTGATGATTTCTGTGTGTACGGAAGAAAGGAGGACCACTTTGATCATGTGATCAAAGTTCTGCAGCGGTTGGAGCAAGCTAACGCTTCTCTGAATCCAGAGAAGTGCATCTTTGGCTGCGAAGAAGGTCTGCTGTTAGGACACATCATTTCCAAGAAGGGGATCACGGTAGATCCTGAGAAGGTGAAGAAGATTGTGGATCTTCCATTTCCAATCAACTTGACAAAGTTGAGACAGTTTCTTGGGATGGTTGGATATTATCGTAGGTTTGTCTTTTCCTTCTCAAACAAAACAATAGCTTTGACTATGTACATGAAGAAGGGAGTTGAGTTTGACTTGATAGTGCATGATCAGAAGGCAAAGGAAGCATTTGAGGAGCTGAAAAAGGCACTGGTGACAAGTCCTATACTTGCTAAACCTGAGTGGAGTAAAGCATTTATTCTGTATACGGATGCCTCCAATGTAGCTATCGAATGTACATTAAGTCAGTTAGATGAAGATGGGCATGATCATCCTATAGCTTATGCTAGTAGGCAGATGGTGCCAGCGGAGAAGAATTACTTCGTGACTGAACGAGAAGGATTAGCGGTGATCTTTGGATTGAAGAAATTCCGACATTACTTGCTAGGAGGGAAATTTTCCATAGTCACAGATCACAAGGTTAAATTTTATCTTTAATAAGCCTAATGCCGAATTGCCCGTTGGAAGATCCTTCTAACAGAATACGATTACGTGATCGAAGATAGACTAGGGAAAAAGCATGCAAATGCTGATCTTTTGTCGAGGGCTTATGATGATGAGGGAGAAGAACCGTTTGATGATTCATTTCCAGACGAACATCTGATGACTATCACAAGCATTGAGGAGATACCAGACGAGTACAAGGAAATCTGGAGTTTCCTTGCAGATGGCTCTTTTCCAGAAGGTATGCATACCCGAGAACGTAACGCGTTGATCAAGAGATGCAAACCTTACACCATGGTGGAGGGAATTCTGTTCCATCAAGGAGCAGATGGGTTACTAAGGAGAGCAGTTGGTCAGAAGGAGGCATTCAAGCTAATGCACGAGTTTCACGACGGAACTGTTTGCGGAGGTCACTTTGCTGGTAAGATAACAACCTTCAAGATTTTGGATGCGGGTTACCACTGGAGAGGGATTTTCAAAGAGTGTTTAGACTATTGCAAAACTTGCGACGTATGTCAAGCATTTGCTCTGAAGTCTATTAGAACACCTCCGTTAAGATCAATTCCCGTGTTAGGACCATTTGAGAAGTGGGGTATTGACTTTGTAGGTCCTCTTAATAAGACACCTCGAGGCAATAGATACATTGTAGTCGCCACTGACTATTGTACCAAGTGGGTAGAGGCTAGACCTTTGAGAGAGACCAATGAAACAGAAGTCGGTAGATTCTTATGGGAGAGGATCATCACAAGATTTGGATGTCCGTTAGAGTTGGTCTCGGATAGAGGAGGAGAGTTTGTAGGGAGCATGACTACTGCTATGCTACAACACTTTTCTATCAAGGCACGAGTAACGACCTCATACAAACCAAATGCCAATGGTCTTGCGGAGAAGATCAATCTTACACTTTGTATGATGCTCGCCAAAGATGCTGGTGTTGAGACTGCGAAACATACTTGGGATAAGAGGCTACATGCCATCTTATGGGAGTACCAAACGACAACAAAGACTTCTACTGGGTACTCTCCATTTCGAATGGTTTATGGAGTGGAGTCCAAGTTGCCGATCCAATTCGAATTGGATACTTTTCAAACCATTCAACGAAAGTTGAAGAGGTCGAGGAGAGAAGACGTGGTCAAGTCAAGAAGGGAACAACTCATGGAGTTGGAAGAGACCCGAGCGGTAGCAATGATCCGGATGGAACGAGCTCAGGCGTATCAAAAGAAGAGTTACGACAAACGTTTAGACAAGAGAGAGGTAAAACCTTTTCAAGTCGGAGATTGGGTTATGTTGTATGATGCTATCAGATTCAAGAGGGCTAGGAAGAAGTTTCTTCCGAGATATTTTGGTCCTTTTGTTGTAGATAAGGTGTGGAGCAACTTCACATATGACCTTCAAGAGTTGGGAGGAAGGAGATTCGATCGGGTCAACCATGACAAGTTGAAGCTGTTTCATCGACGAAAGTTCTCTCTTCACTCCGAGGACGGAGCGAAAATTTAGTCCGGGGGTAAAATGTAACGACCTATGTTACACATAAGAAGTTTGTCTATTAGTAAGGTGTTTAATTATAACTAAGTGTTGAGAATGTTTATTTGCTGCCAAAGTACTTTAAGGAGGTATCAAGTTAGTCATGACTAGCTAAAAGTTAGTTATGGTTAAACTTAGCTGTACTTTTGGCAGAATTCAGATATTTGCTAAAGAGTGAGCACTACTATCTTGTCCTCTTGTCTAAAAGGTAGAAAGGAGGTGGAAAGTATCCCTTATCTCCTTTTTGACTTGATATTAGTGGTTGGATTAAAGTTGTGGACCTTGTGGGCATTAAAAACAAGAAGAGATTCCACATGTTTCCTTTTTAGTGGGTCCTAGTGTAGAGGGGGGTGGAAATTCAAGATTCCTTAAGAATATTCCAGAATCCTTCTAGAAGTTGTTGACTTTGAGGAATAAGCCCATGTGAAAAGGTAAAAAGCTCATGTGATAAATGCTTTTATCTTAAGTAATATCTTAGTAAAACTCGGTAAAAGTAGTTACGGTTGAGTTACCGGAGGGTACCAAAGTAAAAACCTAGAATGTATAAATAGAGGAATAGAGAAGAGCTCATCATCCTTGTTTTCACATCGTCGTAATGACAACTTGAGTAATATAGAGAGTGTGGGATATTTTTAGCATGTGAGAACTTGAGAGACGTCGTTAGAATGGAGGATTTTAGTTGATGAGTTTAAGGAGATTTTTAGTTGATAAGTTTGTGGGTGTATGAATGAGTGAACTTAGCATTTTTCTCTTCAAGATTCATGGTGTGCTTCCATCAAAGTCATCAGAGGTGACCCCTGAGTGAGAGACAGGCCCGACATGTTGCAGATTCGTAGATGACGATCGTGGAGATTGAGAGATCGGGGAGTAGTTGATCGATAGGACCGCGGAGGGTTTACTATGTGATGCAATATGGAGGACGGGGTTAGAACTTGTTTGCAGGAACGCTATTAGAGGGACCGATGTGACCATACGGGTCAGAGTGTTGAGTGAAGTGAGCATGGGTATGATAGAATCTTTGTAATTAAGGTGCACTAGTAATCCTAGTCATCTGAGGTACCCCTGGGTGAGAGACAGGCCGGCTTACAGTACCCATCCTCGGAATTCTATCCAGTAGATTGTAAAATCTTTGGACATAATCTTTTAGGCGCTCTTTCTTCTCTCTGATCAGTCTGGTCAGCTTCCCTAACACTTGGCGATTATACCCAATTTCCCGGAACCGCTCTAAGAATTTCGTCTTCAGCTTGTCCCAAGTATCAATGTCTCCTGGTACTCTATTTGCATGGTTCTACCAGTTGCGCACTCTCTTTCTGAGAAGACTTGGAAAGATCCGCAGACGATCTGGTTCAGCATCTTCCTTATTAGTGACAGATACAGATTCAAACAGTTTAATGTAAGCATCTGCATCCTCATCGTCATCTGAAGATCCTCCTCTGAACTTAAGGTAACAATGTTTCGTGATGGGTTGGCCTGCCATACTTCGAACGAATAGAGCTCTTGGAACTTGAGTTGCTATCTTGGCAGGAGCTGGAATCGGCGCTGGTACTACAGCTTGAACAGAGACAGCAGAGACAATACCCGCAGCAGCAGCTGCTTGGGCTTGTCTCTTCTTGAATATGGACGGTCCTGTAGTTGGCTGTAAGTAACGAGCAGCGCTGTCCTTCTGAGCTACTGGGGTTAACGGAAGGAGTTCCCGTACCAGTGCTTGAGGAATAAGTTCTTGCGCCTGTAAAAGTTCCACTAAGGTAGTAACAGCTTCTACTGCCTTAGTTGCAGCTTCTTCATTCGAAGAAGTAAACTGATCTTGATCTGCAGAAGTACTTCCTACCTCCGGGTCAGGAGTAAACAACTGCGGATATAAAACAATATTGACTTCGAGAAAAGGTTTCCACCCTACTTCACTTTCTGGATGTTCGGTCTCAGCACTTAGCCGAGTGGTAACTTCTTCGAAGTCAAGTTCTCTCTGAGCAGATTCGAGAGGAGTTGGAGGTAGTGACTTTGGTGTCCGGAGTGAACTTGATTACCAAGGCTTGGCTCCTTCCTCTTCCATTCTTTTGAGTTAGACGTTCTCCAACCTCGTTCTCTCTTCTTATGCTCTTCTTTTACCGACGAGCTTCTTCCAGAATCTGTTCTCGATATTCTGCTCGTCTTTCACGCCTCCTGTCTCTCTCAGATTGCACGTCTCCAGGAGGATCAGGCTTGCCCGTCGACATACATATCTCTGGACTTCTGTTCACTGATCTTGGATAATTTCAGCATTCGCATCTCCGGCAACGGCGCCAAAATTTATTCAGTCTTCTATATGTAACACACAAGAAAACCAAAAGATGCTCGAAAGTAGTAATTTAAAGATCGTACCCACAGAGATGCAAGTAAAGATCATCCAAAAGTAGTAAACATGTGACAAAGGTGATTCTTTATGGTTATCTTTTATTCTCACGGGCAGAAATCAGTCCCGGTAGAGATCAAACTCAGGTCTATCCAACAAGACAGAGTTGATAATCCTGACAAATAACATAACAGATACTAAATAGGTCAGAGACCTCAACAAATAGATAAACAATAGAGAAACAGAGCGGACGGAAATGTCACACGAGGAAGTACTGCTGAAGTGCTACTAGGTAACCTCTAACACCATAAACGCTAAGTATCTTCACACTAAGTTACTTTCACTACTACTGCTCTCGGAAAACTCTGGCGAAGAAGACTCTTCTTCCGCCGAAGTACTAGGTTCAACTTCCTCCAAAGTGTCTTAACTAAAGAACAACTTCTTCCAAAGTGAACTTCGTCCAAAAACGTCTTCGTAGCAAACTAACCTCGCAGGTGCTAGTCTATTCTCAGACTTCGCCACAAACTCCTACTCTGATTTCAGATATCAAACAGCAAAGCCTTCGGCACCCAGACTAATTCCTACCACAACAAACTACGATACTTCGTAGGTAAATCCCCGAAGTTGACAAACACACAATGGCTCCACAAACTCAGGAAATAGAAAATCCAAAAATGATAAAACACATAGAGGTACTGAGCACGAACAACACAACGCTTATATACAGATTTTTCTCGAAGATGACGGATCTTCTTCCTAAGAAGTCGAGAGTACTTCTGGTCCGTCGGATGAAGGTCCTGTGCCTGAAACGACACCAGGAACAACACCACTTCCTACCGCTAACTCTCTACCTATCTCACTAACTGAGAACTCAACGGTCGCTCTAACCTCCCTAAGCTCTCTAACTACCCGTTGTCCTAGTCTAGCTACTCGGTTCTTCGCCGAAGAACCCTCTATGTCTACAGCTGTAAACTCCTCTCTAATCTGCCGAAGAAATCCTAGCTCCGAAGTATCCAAATCCGCAGCGAAATAGTTCTTCAGTGTTGGCTCGACCCTACTCCGAAGTTGAGCGCTCAGTTCCTCGGCCTTGATTATGCGGCGCTTCAAGTCCTTGACCTCCTTCGTCATCTCTGCGACGATGTCTTGGTTCCTGTTCCGCTGTCCGCGCATCTCGTCTAACTCCTTCTTCGTCAGAGAAAGAACCTTCTCATGTTCCTTCTCCCGATCCAACTTCTGTCGAAGAAGTTCTTCTTTCTCCGAAGTCACATTCTTGAGCTCCGCGGTCTTCAATTGAGTCTCCTTCTGTGCCATGAAGAGTGTTGCGCGTAAGTTATCTTTCTCCTCTTGTCAGTTACCTCGGCCGAAGTGCATCGTATGCACTAACCCCGCTAAGTTCAACTTCCGACCGATAACTTCCTCGTAAGTTCCTCGGTTCCCTTCCAAGGTGTGCAGCAGTGGTATAACTACCTCCTGAATGTACTTCATCGAAGTCGCGGGTTGTTCTATCTCTCCTATCGTCGATAAGGAAACGGTAGTCTTCGGTGCAATATCGACGTTCTTCTCCGAGGAGTCTCCGAGGAGTGTCCCCTTCTTCGGCTTCCTCAGTCGCTTCTTCATCGGCTGCTTCCCCATCGACACAGACTGTCTTGGTCATCTTCATCTTCTTCCTTGACTTCTGTGCGGACCTCGGTGTCTCGTCCAAGGTCTTCTTCCTTCCACTTCTTTGGACTGGAGGAGATACTTCAACTACATCTTCGTCTTCGTTCGGATTCACTTTCCCAGTCGCCTTCTCTGGAACTGCTGCTGAGGTCGACGCTTCCTGTCTCTACGCTGTTTCGGTCGCTACCTCGGTCGCTGCCTCCTCGGTGATTACTTCGTTGAAGAACTTCTCCAGTTGTACATCTCTGACTGGAGTCGGTACAACCTCGAACTCGTCTTCTTCGGCTGCTGCTGTGAAGCCTAATCTCTTCTAATCTTCGGCCGATAGTAGTCCCGTCCTCATGTAGAACACCGAGACAAATGCTCCGATGTAAACCATATCTCCTTCCTTCCAGAGCTTCTGCACATGAAGATGAAGGATTCTCACTCAAGCTGCTCGATGAAGTTAATCTGCCAATTCGACATATAAGTCGTTCTTCTTGGCCGGAAGATCGTCATGATCGCATCAGCAACCTCCCTCTTCTTCGGGTTACAGTAATCACTCGTTCTGTAACCGTTCCTCCCCTGAGGCAATTCCTTGAAGAGCTTGGGGAAGTTCTTCACTGCTTCGGACGATGCTGCAGCTGAAACACTGTCAAAGAGAAGATCGCCCTCCTTGCCTGCATCGTCGATCCCCAAGACAAAAGACCAGTGCGCTTCGGTCCAATTGTAAGGCCGCCCATAGGACTCATCCGTCAGATGCTGTCTACAAACCTTCAACTCATGCACCAATTTTGAAGAGACCATCCCCCACCAAGGAAGTAAGAGGAAGGCCAAGCCCATCTCCTCGAGTTCCTTCTCATAGCGGCAAAGAGCCGCTCGGTTGACTTCTAGTGCTCGGAGCCTCGGTGGCTTAGACGTCTGCATCCCTCGCACGTATCGAGGATCGCTGCAACAGGCTTCACTGAAGACAGATTCTTCGTCGCTTATTCACTTCCTCGTCAATAACTGAGTTCTTCTTCTTTAATTGGCTTCCTCGCCAGTAACTGACTTCGGCGAAGCAGGAATACTTCGGCGATCGGAGAATGCGGCGCGCTCTGCTCCTGCTATCGCTCTGGAACTATAAGACAATAAGACAAATGGCTTTGTTACTTGAGTTATATCTCGCGATAGCTTTTCCCGCACGTGCCGAAGTTAGGGTTTCCTCCTTCTTGATTGACATTCTTCGGCGCTCGCAGTGCGGCGATGTCTTTCCTCTCAACTGCTATACATCTTCAGCCTGCTGTAACTTCGTCATTCAGCCTCCGGTTGTCTCGCACAACATATCGTTAGAAAGCTCTTCGCCCGAAGAATTCAACTATGAGGAAGTCATCTCTCAAGTGTCTCCATAGATTCGATAGATTCCTCCAGAACAGAGATTCTTCACTAAACTTCTAATTAACACTATTCTATTCATATCTTTTATCTTCTATCACCTATTCTTCTTATTTACTTTACAACTAATCAATTAATTAACAAAAACGAAAAATCAAGGCTTCACAAGTAATCAAGCTTACTGCTTGTGAAGACCTCCATCGGTGTCTTGTTGTGGACTGCCGCTGTAGACGTCCGGTTCATCAGATACACCGCACATGAAACAGCTTCTGCCCAGTAAGGTCTAGGCATGGTCTTCTCGTTCAATATCGCACGAGCAGCTTTTGCTATGTGACGATTCTTGCACTTCGCAACCCCGTTCTGCTGTGGATTATAACTGCAGGTCTTCTGGCGTCGAATGCCATGCTTACGCAGATATGCATCGAACTCTCCAGAAAGGAACTCGCCTCCTCCATCAGATCTCAAACAGAGGATAGATGCTCCAAACTATTTCTCCACCAACTTGCAGAAAGTCTGAAATGCTGACAGTATTTCGGCAAAGGACTTGTTTCTCAACAAATAGATCCAAGTATAACGTGAATGATCATCCATGAATGACACGAAATACTGGGAACCGGTCATACTTGGCTGAGAAGCAGTCCATACATCAGTGTGAACAAGCTCCAGAAGCTTGTTCGCTCTACTACCTGATCCCTTAAAAGGCTGTCTAGCTTGCTTGCCGAATTGACATGCTGCATAGACTCCAGTGGGCTCTGTGGATTCGAATTTGGGCAGACCTGTAACCAGATCAGAACTCGGAAGGTTTTTCAGCCTCTGAAAGTTCATGTGCCCAATTCACTTGTGCCAGATGTCAATGTCAGACACTACTGGACCACTCTGTCCATACATGGCAGCTTGTAACTTAGGTGCAGATGCATCTAGTTTAAACAGCCTACCACTCTTGCTACCTTGAGCTATGACAGTGCAGTTTGGATCTTCAATAAAGCATCCATCTTTATTGAAATGCACTTGAAGACCCTGCTCTATCAACTGTCCTACAGATAGCAGGTTTCTAGTCAACGTGGGTACATGTAAGACATTCCGTATACCAGTAAACGTTGAAGCAGGAATGTCAAGTGGAATGTTATGCTGGATCTTGTGCTTGGTGTCATCTCCTATCACCATAAATTGTGGAGTCTTCACAGGCTCGAGTGAACTAACCCACTCCCGATGAGGAGTCATGTGACTGATGACGTCGGAGTGGATCACCCAGTCAGTCTGTGGCTCGAAGGCCGCATAACTCTGATGCGTAGTAATCAGCAACTGCTCCGAATAGACTTACTCAGTGGTTGCATAGTCTTGTTGATTGTTGTTACCTTGCTGGGGGTTGTCATATTGCTGTCTTTGATCATTCTGCTGCTTGTAGCACTGATTCACATTGTGGCCTTGCTTCTTGCAGTAGTTGCAGTAGTTGCAGGAACCGGGCGCTCATCTCTGGTTGTTAGAGGAACCAAACTGTTGCTGGTTCTGCTGCTGCTGCTGTTGCGATTGCTGTTGTTGTCCACGATCCCATCCATGTCCAGCACCTTTGCCACGACCCCTACCTCGAGATCCTCCAGAGCCTACAAGATAGACAGATTCTTGCTGATCCGTCGAAGTAGAACTCCCCAGTAGGCGCACCTCCTCTCTTAACATCATAGGAACAAGTTCATCAAACCGCGGAAGAGGTTCTCTGGTTGAAATCGATGTTATGAACTATTTGTACTCTACAGGCAGTCCTTGCAATGTGGCTCCGATCAAGACAATGGATTTGAGTGCAGAAGCTTTGTCCGTGTCTTCTGAGCAGTGAGTTTCGTTGAATTCACACCCAATTGTGCATGAAAGCCTTCTCTTTGAGTGGCGGTGATTGTTAGAAGCTGTGCAAAGTCGAAGCTTGTCTCATCCAGTGGAGCACTTAGGATCCACGTACGGATGGTCTTATGGGTAAGTGATCCCAGAAGACGGAGTAGTCGAAGCAACGACAGAAGAAAAAAGAAGCCTTCTTTCCACAGTAGAAGACGACATCCTCAAATAGAAGATTGTGTAACTGTAAGCGAATTTTTTGTCTTCCTCCCCAAACTATTACAAGCAGGGATGGTTTGTTAGTAAGGATCCGGACTAGAAGCCTGTCGGAGTCTTAATTTCTCATTTTCATCATGTTTTCTCTTGTTTGGATTTCCCTATCTTCTCTCATCTTCCCATCTTCCTATCTTCTTCTAGTGAGCTTCCGAGACTTCTATTGAGCTTCCGTGAAGGTGAATGTCGTTGTAGTGCTGCAAAAAGATCATTTTCGTAGGCAGAAATCTGGGAAGGCTACACCCTGTGATTGATCTAACCCGTTGGGATTTGGAAGAGCAATGTGGGACAGACGTTGCTAGTTCGACTTCTACGAAGCAGAAGCAGTCTTCTGGAGGTGTGAGAAGCCGAGTTGAACCCCCAGAAGCCGAAGATTGCTTCGAGAAGACTGTGTTGAGAAGACTGGGAGAAGTGACCTGGAAGCAGGATGCGTCTTCTCGAGCTTCCATGTAGATAAGTGTGTGATATTTTAGGTGGTAGTTGTTTGTTTAGGTCTAGAGCACCTTCTGAAGGGTCTAGAAGTCGTGTGGTTTTGTGAGAAGACGAGATTTCTAGGCAAAATCCGTGTGTTTGTGTGTTTGAACAGATCTTAGAACTTAGAGCAGCGATACTTGTGCAAATCCTCTGTGGGAATGATATCTTGTATACTAAATGGGCAAAAAGAGAAATCCTGGTCACTACACTTAGGATAGGAGATTCTGAAAAAAGTCTTTTCATTTCTTCGAACGCTTCCTGCTGCTCAGAAGACCAAATGTAAGGTTCGTCCTTCTTCAGCAACTTGGTGAGTCTTCTTGTTACTTTGTCGTGCGCATACACATCGCTACACAACATACATCGCTGTCAGAGGTACACCACACATACACATGGACGATGTCATACACATACACAAGTGTACCACAATAATCTGCATTGAGAAATTGTAACACACAAGAAAACCAAAAGATGCTCGAAAGTAGTAATTTAAGGATCGAACCCACAGAGATGCAAGTAAAGATCATCCAAAAGTAGTAAACACGTGATAAAGGTGATTCTTTATAGTTGTCTTTTATTCTCACGGGCAGAAATCAGTCCCGGTAGAGATCAAACTCAGGTCTATCCAACAAGACAGAGTTGATAATCCTGACAAACAAACATAACAGGTACTGAACAGGTCAGGGACCTCAAGAAACAGATGAACAACAGAGTAACAGAGCCACAGACGGAAATGTCACATGAGGAAGTACTTCTGAAGTGCTACTAGGTAGCCTCTAACACCATAAACGCTAAGTATCTTCACACTAAGTTACTTTCACTACTACTGCTCTCGGAAAACTCTGACGAAGAAGACTCTTCTTCCGCCGAAGTACCAGATTTAACTCCTTCCTAAGTGTTCCACCAAAGAACAACTTCTTCCAAAGTCAACTTCGCCCAAAAACGTCTTCGTAGGAAACTAACTCCGCAGATGCTGGTCTATTCTCAGTCCTCGCCGTAAACGTTCTACTCTGATTTCAAATGTCGACAGCAAATTCTTCGGCACCCAGACTAATTCCTACCACAGCAAACTACGATACTTCGTAGGTAAATCCCCGAAGAAGACAAAACACTCAATAGCTCCGCAAACTCAGGAAATAGAAAACTCAAAAAATGATAAAACACATAGAGGTCTTGAATACGAACAACACAACGCTTATATACAGATTTTCCCGAAGATGACGGATCTTCTTCCTAAGAAGTCGGGACTACTTCTGGCCCATCGGATGAAGGTCCTGTGTCCGAAACGACACCAGGAACGACACCGCTTCCTACCGCTAGCTCTCTACCTATCTCGCAAACTGAGAACTCTACGGTTGCTCTAACCTCCCTAAGCTCCCTAATTACTCGCTGGCCTAGCCTAGCTACCCGGTTCCTAGCTGAAGTACCCTCCGCATCTGCAGCTAAGAACTCCTCTCTAACTTGGCGAAGAAATCCCGCCTCTTCGGCGTCCATCTCAACGGCGAAGTAGTTCTTCAGTACAGGTTCGACCCTACTCCGAAGTTGAGCGCTCAGCTCCTCGGCCTTAGTCAATCGCCTCCTCGAGTCCTCGATCTCCTTGGTCATTTCTGCAACCACGTCCTGAGCTCGATCTCTCTGAGTGCGCATCTCGTCCAGTTGCTTCTTCATTAGAGAAATTACCTTCTCATGATCTTTCTCTTGATCCAACTTCTGTCGAAGAAGAAGCTCTTTCTCCGTGGTCTCCAATTCCCTTTGCTTGGGTCTCCTTCTGTGCCATGACGAGAGCTGCTCGTAAGTTCTCTTTCTCCTCCTTCCAGTTACCTCGGCCGAAGTGCATCGTCTGCACCAACTCCGTGAGATTCAGCTTCCGACCGACAACTTCCTCATACGTTCCTCGGTTCCCTTCTAAGCTATACAGCAAGGGTGCGACCACCTCCTGGATGTACTTCACCGAAGAAGTAAGCTGTTCAATCTCTCTTATCGTCGATAGAGAAAGAGTAGTCTTCGGTGTGGTGTCCATGCTCTTCTCTGTCCGAGGAGTGTCTCCTTCATCAGCTTCCTCAATCACTTCTTCGTCCACTGGTTCATCGTCGGTGCGGACTGTCCTCGTCATCTTCATCTTCTTCCTCGACTTCTGTACAGACCTCGGCGTCTCTTCCAACGGTTTCTTTCTCCCACTTCTGCGGATCGGAGGAGATACCTCGACTACATCTTCGTCTTCGGTCGGAGTCACCTCTTCGGTCACTTTCTCTGGAGCTGGCATTGAGGTCGATGCCTCGTTCTTCTTCGTTACCTCCACTGCTACTTCGGCTTGTGCTCCTTCGGCCTCGACTTCGTCGAAGAACCTCTCGAGTTGTACATCTCGTGCTGGAGTCTGTACCACCTGAAATTCATCTTCTTCGGCAGCTGCGGTAAAACCCAACTTCGTCTGCTGTTCGTCCGACAGCAGTCCCATCCCCATATAGAACACCGATACAAATGGTCCTATGTACGCCAAGTCATTCGCATTCCACAGCTTCAGCACATATCGATGGAAGATCCTCGCCCAATGTGCTCTTCGTCCGGCGAAGAGCTGCTCGATGAAGTTGATTTGCCAGTTCGACATGTATGTCGTTCTTCGTGGCCTGAAGATCGCCATAATCGCATCGGCTACTTCTCTCTTCTTTGGGTCGCAGAAATCACTCGTTCGATAGCCGTTCCTTCCTAGTGGTAACTCCCTGAAGAGATTCGGGAAGTTCTTCACTGCTTCGGACGAAGCAGCGGCAGATGTGGTGTCAAACAGAAGATCACCTTCCCGACCTGCATCGTCAGTTCCCAAGACAGCGGACCAGTGAGCTTCGGTCCAGTTACATGGTCGTCCATAGTGATCATCGGCCGGATGCTGCTTGCAGACCTTCAACTCGTGCACCAATTTGGAGGAGACCATCCCCCACCAAGGAAGTAAGAGGAACGCTAGTCCCATTTCCTCAAGCTCCTTCTCATAGCGACGAAGAGCTACTCGATTCACTTCAAAGGATCGGAGCCTCGGCATCCCTCGCATCCCTAGGATCACTGCAATGATCTTCGTCACAAACGGATTCTTCGCTGTAATTCCTTCCTCGCCCGTAATTGAGTTCTTCCTCGCAATTTGGCTTCCTCGCCAGTCACTCGCAAATTGGTTTCCTCGCCCGTAACTGATGTACTTCGGCGCTCAGAAATTGCGGCTCGATGCGCCCTGCTATCGCTCGCTCTGGGAATAGTAAAAGAGTAAAGTAAATGTCTTGTTACCTGGCTTATATCCCGCGATAGGTTTTCCTGCACGTGCCGAAGTTAGGGTTTTCCTCTTGACGACTGACATTCTTCAGTCTGCTATAACTTCGTCATTCGGTCTCCGATTGCCTCGCACAACATATCATTAGAAAGCTCTTCGCCCGAGGAATTCTTCTATGAGGAAATCATCTTTCAGTGTCTCCATAGATTCGATAAATTCCTCCAGAACTGAGATTCTTCACTAAACTTCTAATTAACACTATTCTACTCATATCGTTTATCTTCTATCATCTATTCTTCTTATTTACTTTACAACTAATCAATTAATTAACAAAACGAAAAACCAAGGCTTCACAGAAATTACCATCTCCAACACTATTACAAGGATTACTCACAAACGGTCAAGCCAAACCCACTCTAAACACGAAGAGAATCCGGGTTACACTCAACTAGACTATCCATCATAGCCTGGAGCTTGAAGGCTCAACTCGAAGAACTAAGGCCTCCAAGCCCTACCTGTGAAGTATACCCCTAGTGGGCTCTCCCACCAACTCGTCTTAACGGCACTAATGGCCTTACCAGGATGCGCCACTTCGCACTCGGTCAACCTAGCCGAGGTACCAAACTGACCTGACAACTGTCGTGCGCATACACATCGCTACACAACATACATTGCTGTCAGAGGTACATCACACATACACATAACATATGGACGATGTCATACACATACACAAGTGTACCACAATCGCCCCCCCTAACTGGCGGTTAGGTCCCTCTAACTCCAGATAGCTCTATATCCCAACTACGTGATATACACCTTCATGGGTGCAAGGATCAGGAGGCCGGGTGCTACATCGCCTCATCGTTAGTCGCCTGTCTGCAATCCATACCACACAAAGATCTAATCGGCTACCCCTGCTATATACATCGAGGACAAACCCACCGTCCAGTAGGAACGACATTGTGAGGTGGAGTCAAACATGACATGTGCCAACCTCTCGAACAACCATCACACACCAACATACGGGCTGCTCCACCAGCAGACCCACATAACATACACCTCAAGCCTGCTCGTACAACTGCCAAGCTTGGGTCAACGGTACCATCGATGTTGGAAAGATGACATGGCGCGCAATTACGCACATGGTCCTTCCAAACAACACCATCACGGCCCTCTAACATGAGTACTCCAAAAGATAACACCTCACGCACTCATAAAATAGTGCGTCCTGCGGTCACATCCAACGTCGTCGGTGTAGTCTGCTGCAGATAGATATAATCGCCAGGATGAAACCTGCGAATCGATGGTCGATAACCTCCTCCTCGGATAGTTGCATATCGCAACGTGTCTCTATGCTGAGCAATCGTTAGATTCTCAAAAGCCATGGGCATAACTCTCCGAAATGTCTCTACTCGTTGAGAACATGCTCTCACCCACATATCCGGGTCATCAAGGTTCAGCACCTCAGCAAAATCACGATGAATGGCCGAAGGTAGATCTGGATCTCGACCGTATAATAGAAAATACAGTGAGAAGGAAGCCAAAGACGCTTGTCGGCTAAAACGGTAGCCCATAGTCAACCATGGTAACTGCACATCCCAGTCTCCCAAGTGGCCTTTCTGCAAGCCATACTTGCGCAATCCTCTCTTCACCGTCTGAACTACCCTCTCCGCCAAACCATCCGCCTCAGGATGATCTCGAGATGTAGTCCGATGATCAATCAGCGCCTGATCACACAAGGCCTGAAACTCATCAAGGAACTCTGTACCTTGGTCTGTCAGCACTTCAGCTGGTGCTGCAAAACGACTCAATACTCGATCTAAGAACACGTACGCCGTCCTTTCACTCGCCTTGTCTGGTAATGTCACCAACTCAATCCACTTGGAGAAGTGCTCCACCATCACCAACACATACCGGTGGTGACGTACGGTCAACGGTAAGGATCCCGCAAAATCTAAACTCCAACGGTAACCCAACCCCATAATCGGTAAGGAGTGTAACTGTGGAGTAGGAGCATTAAACGATGCTCGTACTCGATCACAAACCACACATCGTGCGACAAACTGTTGCATATCGATGTGCATACCACGCCACCAATACTGTCCTTGGAGTAAGCTATGTGTACGCTTCACTCCAAAATGTCCCAACTCCTCATAGACATGTCGTACTAACTGTGCCCTCTAGGATGGGTGTGGCACTATCCGTACCCTCCCATCACCCCACACTCGAAGTACATGTCGTCCTTCTCGTCAAAATCTCTTCGCTCGTTGAAGGACACGATCTCGCTCCTTGGCACTTATTGTGCCTACTACCACACCAGTACGTAGATACTCCATCACGGTCACATCATCATGGATATCTCGTTGGTCTGGAACACCATCTCCACCTTCAAGATCTGGAGACTCATCATCTACTCTCTGACCAGAGAAAGATACGACTTGGTCCTCCATACTAGAGTTCATGGCCAACACACAAAGAAAGGCAGACATGCCACCCTGGCACTATCTCCTCATCAAACTCGTCATGCCATCGAGCCCCAGTCTGATCTTGCTGACTCGTGCACGGGTTGCGACTCAATCCATCGGCATCTAGGTTTGCAACTCCAGGTCTATGTACTACCTGGAAGTCATACTCTTGTAAGATCAGAGCCCATCGTGCAAGCTTCCCTGTAAGCTTGTTGGACTCCATCAACCACTTGAGCGGCTGGTGATCAGTGATGAGAGTAAAGGGGTTCCCAAACAGATAACATCAAAAGTGTGCAATAGCCCACACTGCCGCCAAACACTCTCCCTCATACGAACTATACCTCGCCTCCGCTGAATTGTTGGAGCGACTGGCATACGCCACCACGAACTCCTTTTTCTCATCATCATGCTGAGTCAGCACTACTCCAAGTCCCAACATACTCCAATCGATGTGCAGTTGGAAAGGACGTCCCTAACGGATCTCCTCAAGATGGGAGCAGATGTCAACCTATCCTTGAGCTCTACAAAAGCTCGCTCCTGCTCATCTCCCCACTGTCACTCTTGGTCCACCTTCATCAGCTTGGTCAACGGCTTTGCAATTGCACTAAATCTCTTCACGTATCGACGATAAAAGTTCACCAAACCAACAAATGCTCGAACTCGACTCACATCTGTGGAGCGTGGGATACGTGCAATAGCCTCAACCTTCGTCTGTTGAACATCCAACCCACCTGGATAGATGGTGTGGCTCAGATACTCTACCAACTCCTAGAAGAACTTACACTTCTCAAGGTGTAACTTCAACCCATGAGCTCTCAACCGCTCAAACACATCCCGTAAGTGTCTCTCGTGCTCCTCCACTGTAGCACTATAGACTAAGATGTCGTCAATATAACATCTGACAAAATCCAATCCTGCTAGGATTTTGTCCATTATCCTTTGGAACTCAGTAGGGGCGTTCTTCAACCCAAATGGTAAGAACCGCCACTGATACAAATAATCTTTACCGTGAGAGTCAATTCCCCAGAATGCTGTCTTGGACTTATCTTCTTCTCTCACTGGCAACTGATGATACCTTGCTCGAAGATCCAAAGTACTGAAGACCTTCACATGCTCCACTGCATCAAAGATCTCCTCAGGTGTCGGCATGGCATACTTATCGGACTTCGTCTGCCGATTGATAAGACGGTAGTCCCCTCACATCCGTCTATCCGTGTAGTTGCCATACATATCTTTCTTGGCTGGCATAACTGTGGCAGATGCATACTCTCCATGCGACATCTCCACCAATCCAGCCTCCAACAAGTCTTGAGTCTGACTCTGGATCAAGGCTCTCTCCATGTCACTGTACCTGTAAGGACGTCGAAAGATTGACGTGTCATTAGCCAAGTCGATCCGTATACCAGGTCCCTTCAAGGTACCCAAATCCTTCATACTGAAGGCAAAACAATTCCTGTAGCTCTTCAGGAATCTTTGGACTCTTCGTCTCTCCTCTCCTATAAGTTTGGGTCCAATCTCCGGCTCCCAAGTATCCTCTGTCACCATGCTAGAGGTAGAAGACGAAGTCGTTGACTACTATCTTGTAGCCTCTGGAGCAGTTTCCTTCTGCTCACCACCAACAACCTCCACCGCTACTATGCGTAAAACTTCTGCAGTTCTAGCTGCAAGCTCCACACTCTCTCCTATGACATCCCATGATGTCCAAGGATGACGAACTCCACGTGCCTCGCCCCTAGCCTTTGCCTCCATCGATGGATCAATGACAACTCGGTTACACATCAGAACTGCGAGATGTTGAGAATTTTGACAAGGACCCCACCAACTATGCAAATGACCAGGACAAGTGTGATGCAAGTTGCATATAGTAATCTGAAACTCTCCTGACTTCAAATGGCGTTGGCATCGAACCCTCCACTCGCATCTCTGTACACACTCTGATCCAGACTCGGTTCCTTTTTCTTTCAAACTCCCATCTCCAGATCCAACCTCCTCCGTGCCTGACTCTGAAATTGATCTCTGAAATGGTCCTGCTGATAAATAACGAATACTTTCACCGCACGCACCTGACTGAGATACTTTCCGCGTCTTCTTCAGTCTTATTCCCAAGTTTAATCCTTGCTCTTCCTCCATTGACGTCTGATTCAAATCTGTACCTCCAACTACACAGCTTTGAGATGCTTGACGTTGCGTGAACTGGGAAAATGTTCTAGGTTCTAGGTTAGGCGTTAGATTCTCCTTATCTGATGCATGATCCACCATTTTACCGCATCGCTTCCTGTTCGGAGGATCTTTTCTGAGAGGAAAATCATATATACACGTTCGGACCCAATTCTCAGATTTTCTAGTGCTTGTTAATGCGTGAGTTGAACACCGACCAACAATCAAAGACAAATTGAAAGTCTTCCGTCGATTCAAACAATGCATCCAACTTGATTCGAGCCGCTTGCAATTGCAACTCAGCGAAGGTCTTTCCCACCAGCGATATATCCCTCGTCCCAACAGAAAGCATCGTCTGTCGTCAACTCTGCCACGGACTCGGCTCCAAGACACTTTCTTGATCTCGCATATCAGCTGGAACGTTGAAATTATCATCTTCTCCATAAAGAAATCGAATTCTATCAAAATCATCGTATTCATTATTATCAAACCATTTTTGAGCATCTTCTGTCATTCCTGCTTCAGAGCTTCAATCCACTGTTCTCACTACAGCGAGTACTGCTTTCGAATATCCCAGCTGAAGTTCAGGAACTGCTGCTCACCACAACGATAGAAAAGTAAAGAAGCTCATTGTCTTTGCGAGCTCGCACCTCGAACATAAATTTCTTAAAAGTCATGGCTACATCAGATGCTGCACCACGTCTTACCGAAGCATCCACACAGATTCACTGGTCCTTTTTCAAAATTATTATTACACGGTCTCGTACGAAGATTGCACTCGTCAACTCGTTCCTGGTGATCCATTATTACAGCTACTATGTACTACTATTTCGATCACCTGAGACGTAGTTATCGATTAACCACAGTCGTAACCTGCCCCCAGCCTGTAGAGGACTGAGGAAGACATTTTTGACTTCGGAGGACCGCCGAAAATCGACTGGTGCCACGGGGGACTGAGGAAGAAGTTTTCTGGTTACAACTTTGGACAGTCGGGTCCAAAGTTGAACGCGGACCACGTCCACGGGTTGCGTTTCCAAGACGCGTATCCGATGCGTCCCGGTTTTAGCCGGATTGTTGATTACCGTAATGTGAGCGCAATACACATCACGGTTTACATCTTACTTGTCTTTATCGCCTAGGGTCGGACCAGCGAGTTCAAAACTCCAGGGGAAATGGCGGTGCGGTGAGGGCGGAGTTATATACTTCTATTTTTAAAACGAGAATAATTCCCCAAAAAAGTAAAAGTAAAACCTCGTTATTCAGACAAACTTCAGTAGAACAAACGAACTGTCTGTACTAGCGAAGTGCCTTGAACGGCAATGAATCTTGTTCTTCGCTTTCCTTGCAGCCGAGGAGAAAAAGTGGGAGGGCCCCGAATATGTACGTTGTGCGCTCGACCAGATATGTTCTAGCACGAGAGCATTTTCAAATGTTCTTCCGACGAGGTAGAGAATTGGATGTTTCTCTTTGAGTTTGGTAACTTTGGTTTCTTCCACCAGATGAGGATTAGGTGGTCAGGCCACTTATAAACTGGGCGCTGCCGAGAACTGGAAACCCCTTTGCTTGCTTGTGTTGATGTCTTGCTTGTTTCTCGCGGACTACAGTCTTCTTTGACGGGGCATCACTTCCAGCAGGTTCTCCATGCTCTCTTAGTGGATCCTTCCATCTCACGGGATACTAGAGCTCGACTCCGCTCTTGTTCGGACAAGGGCGCAGGCTCTTGGCTCATAGCTTGACCTTGCATTAGAGCGTCCCGACTCGCACCGACTATCTTCTCTACAGCGATGAGGTTCCGCCTAGGCTTGGTACAGCCTGTTGCTTCGGCACTATCCACTTGTGAGTGCGGTGTCTCGCTCGACACATCGGATCGCCATCTTGCTCGATGTCCTCTTGGTGGAGAGCGGATAGCTACCCACGATGCCATCAGAGACGTCGTGTTTGCCTTAGCACGGGAGAGCGGTCACATGACGTGGAGAGAGCGTTGGTATGTCCTTCAGACAGGAGGATCAGTGCGAGCTGACCTGTACATGATGAGAGAGGATCAGGTCTCAGTGGCTGATGTGGTTGTCACGGATCCGACACGGGACTCAGTGGCGGCACAGATGATCACCCATCCCCCAGGATGGGCTGCAGGCGTGGCGGCAGCAGCGAAGGTGACCAAGTACAGGGGTATGCAAGTGGGACATCGCTTCATCCCCTTAGTCTTGGAGATATACGGATCGACATGTTTGGAGTTCGACGTCTTTTTGAGAGACTGTGCTAGAGCCTATCATGAGAGGCGCCAGGGAGTTCCACTTTCTCTTTCTTTCTGCACCATGTTTTTCCGACAGCGAGTTTCCATTGCTCTACAGAGAGCTTTAGCAGGAGCAGTTCACAGGAGGGCAATCGCAGTAGGTGATGCCTCTTCAGGTGCGCCAGTTGTTTCTAGAGGTACTGATTTTTTGATCTCCGACATTATAGGTGCGACAGGCGATTTTAGAGCTACTGATAGCGGGGCTTATCCCCGATGTTCTTCCCTTCGGGGTGGTTGTTGCTTGGCCCTTCGGGTCCTTTCTTTCCCTTGTGAGGCTTGATGGGGTCTTCTCATCCGTTTGCTATTCATTGGGTCGCGTTTACTCTCTTGTGTTGAAAGGGTTACGGGTTTAGGGTTAGACCAACGTAGGTGAATCTTCGCAGCTTCTTCGGTCCTGAAGAGTGTGAAGAGCGACTATTACTTTGTCAAATAGTACATTGTGTAAACGACCTTGAGCACCCGGAACCTTTATTTCTCTGGACACTTTCGAGTGAAAAACTCTCCTCAACTCCTTTCGCTAAAGCGAAGACAGACTGGCTGATTGGAAAATGATATTAGGTAAACTAAATTGCGAAACTTCTGGAGTTTGCGCCTTTAGGTTTTGTCGGCCGACGTTCGTTGTGGTTTGATAGGTCGACTTCAGTTTGAGGCATTTAAGTGGGGAATTTCTGACCTTCACGAACTCTCACGTTAGAGTAGAGATGCAGTCGCCTCTAATGTCTGTGTATACTGGTAACTTTCAGTGTCACATCAACAGGTTGTATATCAAGTTTCGTAAAACCTGCTGATGTTCAAGGTCATGTAAGGAGGAGCAAGTTTCTTTGCGCTGCGAAAGGGACAACTGGCCTCACATACCCTTTAAACCCCTCTTATTACACCATACAGGTAGTGTGATTTATGTTGCAGAAGGTAACGAACCCTGATGGATTGAACAACGGGCCGCTACAAATCAAGGAAGTGGGACGGTTGAAAACTACCTCCCCACTAATCCGTCAGTTTAAGCAAAGTACAGTCATAGTTTCGGCCCTCGTGTAACTCAGGTCAAGCTTGTCTTGAACCACCACGGTATCTGTAGAATATCCCGTCGAAGTAGGCCTTGTATGCACTCTTGAGGATCTTGTTATTTGCTTCCATGAGATGTTTGGGCTTGACTCTCCGTGCTTTAGCTGACATGATACCGGACTAATCACAAAGTTGCGATATCAAGAGAGAGGGAGCTTACCTGGACACGCTCTGACTCAGATGAATACCAGAGTACCATTGTGAGAGCCAATCTTCTGTCCTGCCACATGGAGCTCCTAACTCAGGTCTCTAGCGAACCAGTTGGAACGTTCTCGGTTGAAACGTAACACTGTTAACAGAGATGAGCCAAACGTGCAGTCTCCAAAATCTGTAGCTGGTTTTCCAACCATAGCAAGATGCTCTAGAACGTAAGGCTAGAGTTTCCAGTCTTCATCGTGACAGCATATGCGTGAACAGAGATTTCGGGCTCCAGAGAAGGAAAATAACTCTTTTCCTTCTCTCGGGATAATCCTACAATATAGGAAACAGAAACAACAGGTTTATGAACAATTGTGTATCAGGTATTTGGAATGATGTAATGATCTTGAGCAGTAGTGCTCATAAGCTCAGAGTAGGCAACAACACAACTCAACAGAAGACAGTAGTAACAGAAGTACATGCATCTGAGCTCTACTCAAGATATGACAAGGAAGAAAATTCGCTGAGGAAGACTCGTTAACGTTGAGAAATAACCAACGGAACAGAAAGCGTGCAACAGGCTGTGTATTATGAAGCGTTTACATGTCGTTTTAACTGTCATTGCAGTTAGATGTAATCAGGTTAAGCGAACTCGTGTACCATTCAGTCTTCGACTTATTGGCCAAAACAAAAGAATGATTCTTTACATGCGAGTCAGAACCAGAGCATGACTTCACTATGACAAGACAGAACGTTACAAAATTTCAACATCAGGCGAGTGTACCTTACGTAGATGATCTGATGTTCTTTTTCAAGTGCGTTGGGTCGTTCCATTTTCTCTGTTTGGAACCGAAGAGAGAGAAAGAGGAATTCTACTTGAACTTTTATTACTCTTTGGCATAATGTGGTCTGCAAGTGAAGTGTTAAAGTGTATCTGTTGAGAAACCAATCAGAAGTTTAGTTCACCAAGATAAAAGAAGAAAGTATAGGTCAATAATGTCAACTGATGTTAGATAAGAGCCAGTTGCGATTTGTCCACACGATTCTGTGCAGAACAGCAACAAACTTACTCTCTGTAAATCACATGCGATAGTGTTATTTTATAATTACACTGCCCCTAGAGTAGCCGCAGAACAAGCTTTCATCAGATTGAGTTCTAATCGCAAATTTGGGTGAAAGCCAATTCGTTCAGTTTATTTCGAAGTCTAAGGCCGGTCTTTCTCATTGAGCATGAGTCTTGAGATAAACTTGATACAGTGGTTACGGCGGCTACGGGAGAGATATCAGTCCCGTGGTCTGTTGCCTTCGTTTCCGTGCAAGTTGGAGTTGTAAGCTTTAACTTGTAAGCGTGAATCTTTAAAGCCACTGGTTCCGGTTATTGGCTGCTCCCTCGGATGATGGTAATGGTGGGACGCGGAGAGGGTTTGAACATTGAAACTTTGTCCTCTTTTGCTCGTAAGGACATTTAAAGTTTGTTCCCACAATAGAGATCACCCTATGATGACTGAGATATAAAATCTTCTCGATCCTGGGAAAGGTCGCTTTTCTTTGATTACTAGGATACCAACCCTTTGAAAATCACAACCATTGGTTTTCTGCGGGGGATGCAAAGACATGTGCTGGAGTCAGTCAGGGCATATAGCCTCGTCCAGTCCAGGTCGAGGTCCATAATCATGATAGTCCGCCCGCAGTGTTTGCAATTTAAGGCACTCGAGACTCTTACTTTGAGGAAAATGGTTATGACAGAAATTGCAGTAATTGGGGTGCTGCTCAACGGTGGATCCACTTCGGCAGGTTATGGCATGTGCATAGTCGAATGTGGTTTGCTGCGAATAGGTTGGGTGTTCCCAATCCCAACACCCCACTCCAGTATTTGCTCAAATCAGTCAGGTCATAAATGTTTGAATGTGTTTTCCAAGGTACATTGCTCAGAAGGACAAATAAGAGTGGCGCACTTGGTGATCTCCTCAGGTTTTAACATCTCCCGACTGCTCCCATCTGCTCTGCTCGGCTACTGGGTGATGGAAGAAGCGGCTGAAGGCAGGGCCAGAAGGTAAAAGTCGGTATTTACGTTTACGACGAGGAGAAAGCTCAGAAGGTCTGTTTTAGTCATTCTTGCATGATTCTTCTCCACCAGCTTTCTTTTCCTCGGGAACGACGGCCTCGTGAGACCAATGAGTGCTGTACAAGAGGACAAGAATCTCGTTCCATTACATAATGACATCACCGCCGCAGTTGTCAACTTGGGTCCTGGTCCAGTAGTGCCGTGGGGCAATGGGACGCCAAAGAAGATGGAAACAGAAAGTGCTTCTCTGATGATCACGAGGATCAGAAGGTACCCTATAGTGAAGGAAACGGAAAACTTTCAAGCTTAGAATTAACTACTCATGACTCAAGGTCAAGACTCTGATTGATCACCACTTCTTCTATGGCAGGGGATGGCCACTGAAACGTTGTAGGCCCAGAAAGGCTTCATCATCACAGGAACAAGAGCATTAATTGACACAAAGCCTGGACAATTAACCCCTGAGGACGTCGTAGAACTGAGTCTTCCTTTAGGGATTAAAGGATAGAGTCATCTGACAGCCTTACAAGTACCAGGACAAGAGTTCATCCCCTTCCAGACTCCACAGTCCAGACTGCTCAGATTCATGGGTGAAACTTGTGCATCCATCATGTTTGTCAAATGCATCTACAAGTAGGCACCGGGAGAGCATCGGCCGGTTGCACGCTTTTAATGATTTGCTGCTTTTATTGTGAGATGTGTGTCTCGTTCTAGATGTCCACGCATGTGATACATAGTGGGTGCTGCAGATAGTTGTTATTTGGAGGTCCTAGCATTGACTTCTTTTCTGCTTCTTCCTGCCATCTTCCTTCCCCTACGCCGAGCCAGCTACACCTTGGGGGAGTTGGGAGGACGGGGAAACTTTCATCAGATGCCGCTCGACTCCGCTAGCCATGAAAGTCGCTGTTATACACTATTACACTTGCTCTGTTCAGCTTGGATCAGATTAGTCAAAGTCCGGAGTATTTTCATCATTGCTCTGTACCAAACCGTAATGATCAGCCGTGGCCAGATGGATGGTGCTGCTGTACAGTGTCCCTAGGCCTGCTGCTCCTTCTGCTCCTTCTGCTCAAGCGTATCTTACGGCAAAAGGTCTGATAAGTCCCAGAGCTGGATGGTCGCCTAATCGATGTTCTCAGTGAGTACCAACTCTCAGTTAGACACACTAGAGGATGGACATTCTTTTTGCCATGAACTGGCAATGGTGGTACACATTCCTCCTCTGAAAGATTCACATAATTTAGATTACGCATCATTTTGTCTTACCACTGAGTCACTGACGGACAACACAAATGATTCGTCTTCTTTTCTTTTAACTTTCACCACGACCAATTTGGCAGGAGAGATATATAATTTTCCAGTAACTCTGAGCCTACATATTAGCAGCTTAACCCTATATCGTTGTCGTACCATCTCTAGAACCCGCACATTTCCCCCTCAATTTGAATCCGAATATGCGACAGCCGATCACATACTGGACGGACGGAGGTTATTTCAGTTTTAACTGGTCTTCATGGACTGATATTATAATTAGATCTTTGTGTGTTCTTTGCAAGACAAGTTGGTACCTCGGTTTTGTGCCGCGACTCCTTCCTACCCGACTTATGAGCTTTTACTGCTCTCATCCGTTCTCAGAAACACCAAAGGTTTCTGGATTCCTTCTGTATAAAACATATGTATGGCTCACAAGAACCTAAAGTTCTTTTTTTGTGTGATTAAACGCGGGACAATGCCCACTAAGTTTAGGCAGCTTTCGCTGTGGAGCTTTGCAGCCGATTGCTGCTCCCTTTCACAGACTGAGCCCTCCCGGCATGAGAATTCGACCTCACGCCTTCAACCTAAAGTTCTTTGACAATTTATGAAACTTTTGCGGAGCCAATTCCTCGCAGATATCAACACCACTACTTTAGTTGTTGAAGCTCGACGCTTCAAGATGTCCTAAGGTATCACATCGATGGTTTCGAAGTTACTGATGTCCGAACGTTTTCCTTGCCATTTTGATTCTCAGTGGCTCAGTAACCTCAGTTTGACCATCTTTGGGATGTCCTGTTAGATGTTTGCATTTGTATGTTTTGGCTCTCGCTGACAAGCGCACAACTTACTCCTGCCTTCGCAACTTTTATGTGAACAAAGGAAAAGACGCTGAGAGCCACAAATTCCTGCTTACGAAAGGAGCTGCAAGGAGCACCCAAAAGGAGCTGCTAAGAGTTAGGAAAAGTAGGGCCGAACTACCCTAGCTAACTTGCCACCCATGTGGACCACGGCGAGTATCCAGGTGGTGTTATCCTTGGCCCTATCCTTGATATTTCACCGGATTCTCATATATTCTCTTGTCAAAATTAATTTGGATAAGGGCTTGGTGATGTGAGCTGTTCGCGGAAACAAAGTTGGATTTCTGCGGAATTATGTGACCCCATATTAGGGTCCGTGTGTTTCGATCGGCAGCCTAGTATGGATTGTAGATCAACTTCATTCTCCATGTTAGGCAAAAACGAAAATGAATCCAAAATGCTATAAGGACAGAATTCATATTACGCACGTTGGATGTCGGATCTATCTGCAGTCCTTTGTGACGCAAGTTGTAAAAGGTTCTGCATTGTGAAATGTATGTGCTGACTAGGTGCGAGCTACACAGATTAGCAGAGAAGGTTATATACTTTTCTACGAGAACTTTCCCTCACTAACGAGATTAAAGCAGATGCTATGAAGTTTTCCAGCCTGTTGTCAAACTGTGATCTCAAAGGACATTTTTGATATACTCAAATTGACACATTCAGGGGGCGGGGGAGGATATAGTACTATACTTTAGGCAATCAACACTGGTTGAACTACTTTAATTTCAAAGTTTTAAGCTGAAGTTTGGAGTTCTGATTCTCTTGCAGTTCTTAGGAAGTTAGGAAAGAGTATCTGCAACTTAACGAAATCACTAGAAACAAAAACCGGACTGGAAACCCTATGAGCGATCCTAGTTCTGGCGATAGATTCTCCCAAACAGGGAACAAGATACTTGCCAAGTAGAGATCCAAGTTCATCCAACCCAACCGGGCACGTGCTTCTTACTGATTGCGTATCGAGAAACCGTCAAGGATCAAAGGCCGACATTTGAGCCACCAGTACAGAAGTACCTTGTGGTTATGGTTCATGTGGGCGGATGTAGGTACTCTATGATGAGAATAAATGGAGTTTCAGTTCAAGTCATGATAGATACAAAATCGTGAGACAGAGAAAGCGCGAGAGCAAAAGGAGAGGGAGAACGTGAAGGCCTAAACAGTTTGTACTTTTGCAGGCTAATTCATGTTTTCTATAACATAATGCTGTCGTACTTCAGGTTAGTGGATCATAAATCTCATGATGATCTAAATATTCCATTTTAGCATCCACATTAAACCCCACCTTCAGAATTTCTGGTGGAAGCTAGACCGTTTGCGTCATATCCTAGATGGATGATAGGAACGAATGTTTTACCAACTATCACTCACACATGCGGCTGAGTACGGTTGTGTATTTCATCAGTAGGTCAAATGTCAAATTTGATCTCATACAATCTGTTCTAGATATCCGTAGCATCAGACTCTACAAGTTATTCTGTGAAATTTAACTAACGAATTCAGCCCAATTCATCTGCAGTGAAAGTACAAACCCTGCTGCTGCTGCAACATCACATTGTCTGAAGTACTGAAGAGATTACAGAGAGATGTACTGAGCAAGCAGTGAGGTGGGGTTTGAGCGGCTGCTCTGCTGAAATGACAGATGATAATGACATAGTTTTGCTGAAGTAGTAGTTGAGGTGACCCAACCACGTCCTCGTTAACGTTTCTCAACATCTAGGCTACCGGCAGAGTACCCACTTCCGATCTTCTCCTTTGCAGGTAGAGCTCAATGTGGTACTTCTGGTGATTGTAGAAGGAGAAGAAAGTAACTGCCTCCTATGACAAAGAGAGATGGAGTGAATGCAAATGCAACCACGCTACGATGATTGATCATCCTGGGGAGCATATGAGAGCATCAAGCTGTGCTCCATGTGCGCCAGTTTCACATCAAAGTAATGACTCGTCTTATGCTCTGTGTGCCTTCCATTCTAACGCATCGACCTGGGGATCTAGAATGTTATGACTCAGATTTAACAGATAACCAAAGGTCTATTATAACATACTCCTCGAGAATATCCGAAAACTGACAAGAGTTTCTCTATATCGACTTTTTATCGTAACAATGAAAAGACATCATCAAGAATAGCTTTTAACCACTCTCTACATTTCTTTCTCCCTGTTGCTTCGCATGCAAATCAACTATTGGGCAGAACCGGTCTATATGAGAAGCTTGTCAAGGAAGGCTCTGGTCTCCTCCTAGGTAAAGGGTTAGGAGAATGCTAGGGTACGGTTATAGTACTGACTGATTGGGCCGTAGGTGTTGGAAGTAATGTGGTGTAAAAGGGCTGACTTGCAGCCCTTAATCACGTGGTTTGCATGTGCTCATGGAAAGATCGATATGTATATTTAAGACTCCTACAGTAGATTACAAAATGTGCATCCCAATGTAATCTCAATGCAAGGAGGATAAGAGAGCAAGGGCTATGAGTCTGTCGTGGGCTTGACCGGTCCAATCTGCATGGTTATAATGAATAAGACAGATAGACCCTCGAGGTGAGCACCCGTGCGATGCAAGGCCAGGATCGAAGTGGAAGCAAGAGGAGAGAGATTGTGAGGGAGGAAAGGAATAGTATTGCTTCTGCGAGCAGAGAAGATGCTTCTTGGTGAGCCTAGTCCACCTCGTCTTCCTGGACATCATCCCAGGGTTGTAACACCTGTTCGTCTTGTATATTCCTTTCGCCGTTGTTCCAAGAACAAATGCAAGACAAAGTTCGATACTCATACTGTCCACGCCCATGGTTCCGTAAGCACCACTAAATACACTGGAACTGCGGCAGAAAGCCTGTAACCCGCCTGCAGTTCTGTACCAATATATGTTGACCGTTCCCGTCTGACATGTGGTTTGACCTATTTTTCTCTCGGGTAAAGTTGATAGCTCAGCGTGTTTCACTTGAAATTGTTACAGTAATATGCGAACTGGCATTGTTACGGCGAGTGCTTCTTTTTTCCATTCTGTTTCGCTATGGCGAGTGCTAGAATCCATTGCATTAGCAAATCTCACAAGGACGGGCTCGATCTCAAGCTACGAAACGAATCCGGTTAAGATTGAAACGTGCTTGCTCCCTCCTTTCGGACGAGAGAGTGCTGGTTTCCCGATTAGTGGAACGCTGTGTCTTGAAATTACGATGTGAATCCACTCAGCTCGCAGATTAATGACTGCACACATAAAGTTTCCCAAATGATATATGTGCGGGCATGTCTGCAGAGAGCTGCAGTCAATTGGAGGGAGCTCAAAGATTTACCGTCCTTCAATGGTTCATGTACATGTGTCTGCACGTACCGTAGTCCTAACTCTTAGAGTCTTAGGCTGATGCACTGCGTAGTTGCTTCCTAAAGGCCATGTAGATTATAAGAGCTTGCCTTTCCTTTTAAACATATATTCTCGGCTATAATAGCTGGCTCCTCTGGCCCATTTATGGACATAGTTGGGTGGGTCAAACTTTTGTGTTAACTTTAGGCTTCTCTCTTTCCTTCTCAAAGTGAGGAGACTTTGTCTTGTTCAGGATCAAAAGGACGGATTTGGGTTATTACTAACTCTTGGACTTACCTTCCCTAGCTAGTACAGATACTTCTAGCTTTCTCAAGTCTTTCTAGCAGTCTTTCATCCAATCGGTGAATTGGATGAACAGCGCACAGTGGGGCAGTAACACCCTTACACACAGTAATGCAGGCAGCGAGAGGCGGTAGAATATGCAATCTTCTTCCTTCTGACTTGACAGGGAAGATGGCAGAAAGACTTCCTTCTTTGGTAGAAGTAGCACTTGACTTGTGGGTAACTACAGCAAGCACGGACTGTGCAGACCAGAGCAGCTGAGCAGCTTGTTCGTATGATCCGCATGACATCACGAGGGTAGCAGTTTACGGTCCACGAGCCACGCCTCTGGTGTGGTGGAAATGGCCATGGATGGCTGCTCACCGATTCTGACCGACTTCGTGAACTTCGCACCGCTCCATGCTTCGGACGAATATCTAGAGGAAACAGGCTTTGGTTAGTTGGTACTATAGATGTGAATTCGTCTCGTGCAGAGAGAGACTGACTGTCACGTAGCTGATGGCAACTCCATGTTGGCTTTGCAGGGCCGAGCAGGCCCTTCCCTGCTGCTACTGCTAGCTAGCTGCTCACCGGCGCATCCAAATTCTCGCCAAGCACATCCATCGGGAGCACTTTCTCTCTCTAAAGTGCGGTCAAAGCTGCGCTTTACGAATTGCAATTTTCGTTGATTTTAAGGGCAGGCTGGCATTTCGTAAGCTTTTCTCAGTCATGTACTGGCTGCTGCATTTCTTCTTCCTCTGATGTACTGACTCGTACAAATCAGTAGCAGCACAGAAGAGTTCTAGAGGTCCAGAGTCTGCCATCTCGTAAGCTTGTCCACGTTCGTTTAGATATAAATAACCCCATGAGTGAGATTGACATCACAGCATAAAATGGCGTACACTTCAAGTACCAACCGAGATCAATTAGCTCTTGTGAACGGTCGAAGAGTTTGTTACTTTCTTCGTGCCTACTCTCCCCTCAAGTCTTTTGTTCTCCTTCTGATCGCCTAGGTTGCTGCAGGGCAGTTCAGCGCTGAGATACCATGCTCCGCTATGCAAGCTGAGGTTTTCCTTGCAAGTAGTTTGATTATAGGTTGATTGACTGATTGAGTTCATTTGCACTCCGCCCCATGAAGACAACCAAGATCCAGGAGAGCGTAGCTTTTACTGCAGCTTTAAGACGCCAATGTTTCGCCTCCCAAGATTAGGATCTGGATTGCATGTTTTGTAGTTCGAGGGGATCAGCCAAGCGTAACAATTGTAACTCCCTTGTAGTAGACACATCCTCGTTCAGGCAACCCATGCTACACCAGTCATTGGTCCCAAGTGAGTGGTGATCTTCTAAAAACTCCATTAGGTTATTTGAAACCAGTCAGTCAATCAAGCTGGTTCTCTGCGCCCTTTCCTTTCTTGTATTTTCGACTGAGGTAGATATAGATAGCTCTGGTCTGGCCATAGAGCCATAGAGGCAAAGCATAGCTTGACTGGTGGAGGGCGATGGGACGCGGTCGAGTAAAGAATCAACTAAATGTATATTACTTACATGAGCAGGTCGAGGGAGGTAGGGAGGGAAGGAGCCACAACCACGAGTACTGCTAGCGTAGCCTTGAGCAGCAGCTGCTGCTCCCGTATGACATTGATCAAGATCCCGAGGCATCGGACCATGCTATTGATGAGAGAAGTATTGGGACCACCAGCCAGCCACTGGCGAGATGGGACGGAAGGGGGATTAAGTGCATAGAGAGAAGATAGAAAGAGCGATGAAAGCTGAGAGCTCATTCGCGATGACCTTGTTTCTGACCGAGCGGTGGTCCCCAACACCTCTACTGCCTTTAAGACAAATTAAAGTACTTACTCGCAGAGGCTTGGGTTGGGTTCTGCTCTGCAAGTTGCAACTTGAGCTATACCTGGTAACCTGGTTGCTAGTCTAAGAGTTGCCATCTAGCAACAGGTGAACTCACGATTCTCTTCTAAACATCCTAGCCTACAGTCTTGATGGCTCCTGGCGCGACCAGTCCACGTGACTTATATTCGTGCACCCTTGGTCTTTCTTCTTCCTCTTTCTTTCTAAGCATGCCGTCTCCGTCAGTCAGTAGGCCTCGTGAAACTCGTAAGCACGTGTTACCGGTGTGGATTCTCTCTCGTTTCTGCTAGGACGGGTAGTTAAATGTTCAATCGGCTTTCTGAATCAGGTAATATTGGAAACTAGTCGGGAATGCTTGGAGCAGCAGCAGCTCAATTAGAGTTGGCAGACATACACATGTAGAGGTCGCCAATGACTGGCCATAGCCTTTCTACACTGCCCTGTCTGTCCTCAGCGGAAGTATTCCGAATCTCTCATAATCTACAATGAGTTTCGGGAGTCTTTACCTTACGATCTCACGAGCCCACTTTACTGAGCGTGTCGAGGTCCTGCTACTGCTGCTGAGCACTCCATGCTCTTTATTCGCTCTAACGTGCATGTACTACTGCGTAGAATCTTTGAGCTGAGCGGAGCTGAGCTGAGCCCATATAAACGCAGGAGCCTAAAGATTCGCCTACAAGCGAATAGACGCGATCCGCAATCCGGGCTGCTTACCTCGCTGAGCTCCCAGTTTTCTACAGTCCATGTGTAACGTGCAGCCACTCATTGCTGCATTCTGTGCAGAATGATGTGCTAATAAAAGCTCAGGCACTGATCGGTTTAGTTCGTTAGTTATCGCTCCTCCTCGAGTACCGCATCATCCCTTCTGCATGGTCAAGCGATCTACAGTGCTTTTCCTCCGTCTCGACGAATCAGCTTGGTTCAAATTCGTTACCGTTGAGGAAAATGTTTCTTTCGTTCATGAACCTGCGTGACAACTTCAGGGAGCTCCAGTAAATGCATGCACAGTAGAAGTCGAATCTATTGATAATCAAATAACTAGAAAACCCTCTGCATGAAAACCGAAGTTTAAAATCTCTAGTACTTGAACTCATTCGAGACTAGCAAGAAATCGATATTTTGGCTCAACATTTTAAGTTGGTCAATATATTTACCCTGAGCGGGGTGATCGAAAACACCAAAGCCATACCTACTCGTATTTATGACTAATCACGATTCTCATGTCGGAAGAAGAAATCGACCAGGGCTTCACACGCAAGGAGATCCGACATCACATCTTCAACCGAAACGCACGCCAAGCCAAGCCATGCTATGCCATGCAGGCCACTTACAACGAGGTTGGACACAAGAGGACATATTAGCGATTTGATGAAACAACAATATTGTAGTAAAGGCTACAGAAGGATCGCATACGACTGGCTACTGATTGTCCATGCAGTAACAACGGATTCACCGCCAAAACAGTGTCATGCACTAACGCTAGCCTTCATGTAGGAGTGAGTCGTTAAGCACTGTAGCCACAGCACTTTAAAGTCGTTCTATCTTCTCTTACATAGTTCCTTCACATCGCCCCAAGGTCGATGCGGATCCTCCTCTATGGCGCTTTTGGCGTCCAATATTGGCATGGCCTGCACATTAACTGAGGCATGTAGTGAAAAGCAAGTTCAGAGGGAGCAACTTTTTATCTACTGTGCTTAAAGATGTGAAGAAACAAATGGAGTTATTATGCATGGATGTTTACGATCATGATGACGGCTCACGAGGCTGTGATCGTAAACCGCTCCCGAGGGTGAGCACATAATTCTTCACAGGTTCCTCTCTGGTCTCCTCATCTGTACCCTCTCATGCCATAGTTCGAGTAGTCTAGAACTATGGTATTAGGCCATGCTCCTCCGGTGTGACTGACTACATCCTAGCCTCATCCACCCGTGCCAGGGCCTGAGCTCATGTGCATGTAGCCATTTGCAAATAGCACGACTACTGTAGCCATGCAGCGATTTCCAACCTTGTATCTGGTAAATGGATCCCACCGCTGTCAAACTTCTTTGGGGAATCTGGCCGCCATTTTCATGTATATCCATCACCAAATGAGTGACTCTTCCCGATTGACTCAAGTTCGTTAGCGTCGTACAATCCTACCCATGCCATATGCTTTCGCTGTAGCATACAACTACATAGTACACAACTATTCTCGATTGTGCTGTCGGTCGGAATTGCCCAGATTCAACTTTAAACCAAAGATCAAAGACATTCACAGATAGTTCGCGAACTAAAGTAATTTATGACTAAACGGGAGACGCTTGGTTTGACTTATCGGTTCATCTCGCCTCTGCTCGACATCATTCAGATTTAAGCTAGTGCTTATCCCATACATTGCGAAGTATAATTGTATTCAGGTTGGCCGGAACTACTGAGAGTAGAAGTCCTTTAGAGCCTTCACTGACTGACCTCCTGGAACGTATCCACTTGCTATTGGAATGCGAGATGCCCTGGCAATCGCCTTCTATTTGCTTTGATGGCCTGATGCACATAGTTGACGCAGGATAGTCAACTCTTGTAATGTAACTCATGATTACAGGATTGGGTACTGTAATAACAGCTCTGATGAGCAGTGTTGATACTCAAAGACTAGTGCGTCGTCCGCAGATGAGGAAGTTGAAGACAGTAGAAAACTTTACACTACGAAATTCGGCACGGAATAGTGCACATGCTCAAAGAGATGGAAGACCAGGAGTACAGAGAGAGAGAGAGAGAGAGATGTTGGAAAGAAGCGTGGTTTACTCCGCCGCGATTAGATACATCGTAACACATGAGCTGAGGAGATGCTTTCTATCTAATAACTATTCCACTATGGTAGGCCGGTAATCCAAAGAAAAAAGTTGAAACTCTCGCCCATATGAAACTTTCATATGGGAGCAAAAATAGTGAGAACCGTAAAGACGAGAGAGAACTTACAGCCCGAGTCCCTTGGATATATCAACCTATCTGTACTAACCGCAGCAAGATCTTCATCCATGCGGCTACCTTTGACAAAATAGTATACTTTCTACTCCCTAAGTATGACTAATGGGCCCGCATCAGCTGATTGGACTGTTTGGTCAGCACTTTTGCTGGACCTTGAACTTCTGCTTTCCCGACGCTGAGGGAATCTGGTTTACATGTCTGGTAGGTGCATTCATTCGAACGGTCTGATCTTTCAACTCCATCATCTGGCTCACAGTCAGCTCTCGGCTGATTGTTCGTCATCATCGTAGTATGATTTTGTCTCGTCTGAATCAGACATCGGTTGATCGACTTCGTCTGACGATTCCCCCCACTGACCAAATAGCTCCAAGCCCATGAACTCTCGTGCGCGTGGCCTAAGATAGTTCCAGCGCGTTCTGCAGCTTTTACCACTTCTTAGAAGTCCTGCACATCCAACGGACGAATTTCAGTTAAAGGCAATATCACTCGGTGAAATTCACAGTACCAGGACCAAATTGACTCAGTCGCCCACAGAATTGACTTCATCAGTGCCTGTGAACTATTGAGAGAGCTTCGAAGTTATCTTTTCTGCTACTCTCATTTCCTGCGAAATTTTCGACTCGGCTTTTTATCTGAAATTTGTACCATCATTCATAGATGAGGACAACGAAATGAGCGGAAATTTCCGCGTATTGACACTGATTTAAAGGTGATAATCCACGCGAGTGGTTTATGCCGACGAAATTAATTTTGGCACGACAACGCATACTCACCTACGGACCAATACATGCCAGTACGTTACTAACAAATCAGATGATGAAATCGAAGAAGGCCCTTTATAGCCCGCCGCGAGTCTTTTAAGGCAAGGGAAGACAGTCGACTTGCTGCTCCCACACAAGGTGCATTCCAGTCAAAGGATGCAGATTCGACTCTATGCAGTTGACCGACTCTGGTAAAATCCAGACCCACGTCTTCCTGACTGGACGAAAACCTGAGTGACAGAAATTGACATCCGAATGGGAGTCTATCTGACCAACCCCTAAAGTATTCTGACCGACAACTGACGAGTGATAATCTGACGTGGAACCCTTACCACACCAACGTTATTAGAAAACGATACCTTGGAATCCAGTATAAACTGCTACTGTAAATCTGGTGTCGAGTAATCTCATGGTAAAATCCAAAGGTTCTCCGCACCCGCGTTTAACGCCAAAGGAAGTTACATATCGTCTGCGAGCTTGAAATGAGCAGTGGCCTTCTCAAACGATTTTTGACTCCAAAAATCTCGAAGAAAATTCGGCATGTAAATCAACCAATTTCTTCGCGAGTCGGCCACTACCGCTAGCTCGCATACGGAAGGTTCCCTTACGCTAGAAAGGAATTAGAAACACACCAACTGCTACCGTAGTTGTGCATAAGCACATCCAGGTGGCAGGAATTGTGCAATCAGGGCACTTCAGAACGATCAAGCCACTAGAACTTGAGATGGGGACTAAGAAGGCAATCTTTTGGGCCCGGAGAAAGTCCTGCTAATTCTGCTAAGAGAATTGTGGACGTTACGTGGTATGGCTGCACACAACATGGATATTCAGTTGCTCCCGAGGACATTGTTCGAAGAACAAGTTCCTTCTGGATGGCCACGGGAATCGAAGGACGAACTTTTAACTCAAACTGCAAGAACCGTGCATCGGATTGCTGACTAAACTGATGTCCGGGGATCCTGGTTCTAACATCTGCATGGGCCCTTGGCCGCACCTCGACGTGATTTCTCTCGTCGAAGAGATTCTCAGTTGTTTTAACAGAAAGACGCACAAAGAGTGAGCTCCACATACGAAGGCCAATTCAAGCTACCGAGGATCGACATCGCAAGGCTGGAATTAACAAACCTGCAAGCTTTGGAACTTCTTCCCAGCAGAGCGCTTGATCATTGTTGGTCATAAATCTGCAAAGTTGCTCATCTTCGTCCTGGGTCCATGGTCTTTTCTTCTTCTTCATGTGGCCCGTGCTTCCCATCTCTGTGGTTGTTCGAGGGCAAAGGAAATCTGTGCTTCTCAGCAGGAAGATCTCGTAGGTCAAAACTGTTCACACCGGCCACCTAGAGATTTGTGTCACTCCAGAGCACTTGCTGTACTGTTTGCTTCTCGTATGTGTCCGTTTCTCAAGGCTCTCAAGCCCTTCCTCTCTTATGATCAAGGAAGTATGTTGTGTGGTACTTCAGAAGATTGTGCGCCCTCTTAAAGGGCCAAGAGAACCTCCTGCACTGGATGGATTGCGTGAATCAGCAGGTTTCGCCCAACACACGCGCAGGTTGGCTGGCGGGCTGGTTAGCGGGGGAGGGAAGATGAGGTCGGACGGGCGGGCGGGATAGAAGAACAACTCTCAACAACTGGTTGGTCTAGATGGTAAATAAGAGGGCGTGAAAAGATAAGAAGGTGGAGATGGACGAGTCGAAGAGGCCTGTTCTCACGAGGAGAGAGAAGGGAAGAGAGAAAAGGTGGGAGGCCAACCAGCCAGCAATTCAGGCCTTTGCTCCACTCTGTACATCTAACAGACTGCTGTCACGAGTTTAACAAGGAAAGATGGGAAAAGACCGGTTAAGAGCCTCCACAGACTACACAGATGTAGCAATAAGAAAAGTGGCTCAAGTCTCCAGGTCCTCTGCCGTTTTTACTTCACCCGCTGGGGAGCACAGCACAAACAGCAGCGGCAGCAACAGCGAGCACTTGAGTAAACCCTCAAGGAAAGAGGAAGGAGAAAACCTAGGGATTTCAAATAATGCGAAAGGAAGAAAAAGCTGTAGGATGAGCAGCGGCGCCCAAGTTTCGTCGCTCTCTCAACCGATGAGCCCAATCATTAGCACTACCACGTCTACTATCTATCTACTTCTCAATCTATATTTATTTCTTTTATATTTCAAGTACTATATAAGGACGCGAGGACCAGAAGACAGCGGGACTCAGCGGTAAGGATGACACTGCTAATAATAATAATATGAGGATTGAATTTGAGGCCGTGGTTGAGTAGAGGAAAAGTGTCAAAAGAGCTGAATGGGACTCCTAGAGCCCAACGAGGCCTAGGGCGATGACAGTATCAGAGTGCTCAATGGTGAGAATCGATATTAACTACAGCATCACAGACATAATACGCCCCAACTTTCCCTTTGGACCGCTGCAGCAACTTTCATTCGCTACAGAGCCCGGACAAAAGGGAATTGTGAGCTCTAACTCCTTTCTCAACACCAGAAGCGACCAATCGAACAGCTCCAACCACCAACTCGTCCTGGAAGCCTTCTGTTTTCTCCGAGTGCTAGCGAGTGAAGGGTGCCTGAGCACATTCAAGCTTCCCGAGACTAGTGGAGAGCTTGATCGCTCGTATATCTGAAATACAGCTCAAAATCCAAATCACACTTTATCTGCAGTCCGAGCTTGACTATATATATATGCATCTCCAGAGGCCACAGCTGCAGCTGCAGGAAGCCGAAGTCAGGCAGGCAGGAACAGGCAGGAACAGGCAAGCAGGTGGGCTCAGCTCTCAACTCAACCCACCCCCAGCTCAGCCCAATTTCCGGTATTCCTTAACATTCCAGTCCCCTAGGAGTTTCAGAAAGTTCTATCGTGTGTCGCCTAACTTAAGGTACAACAAGGAGACCGCACTCGTGTTGGGATGGGATGATGAAACCTGACCCAGGCTACCTAGAATTACTACAGTAGTCTATAAGAGTTTCCCGATACAGACTGTGTTATTTCCAGGTGTATTAAACACACAGGAGAAACGAATAGCAATTTGAGCAGCCAGCGAACGACGCATATCGTCAAGTATTACCAAGTTCTTCATGACCCCCGTCAGATATCCCATCATGAAAGGTGAAAACCTCCCCCAAGAATCACCACTGCTTCCGCTCCACGACTCACAATTATGGAAGGAAGGGAAAGCTATGAATGTTAAAACATAAGAACGACTGCTAAAACTAGTCCAGCTTGGCTGCTTCTCCATGATTCGGATGAGTTTCCCTTTTGTTCCCTCTGCCGCCGTTTTCAATGCCTACTTGCTACACAAGTTGGAATAACCTCTAGGTATGGCTAAAGGCAGACTCCCATCGTTAGTTTTTAGCGTTTTGCGTGACTTGCCGTAACAGTTTGCGACAATCTCCGTAGCCGCTCATGATCCGCCTAGAAAAAGCGGAACCGCGATAAACCAAAGTTGAGCCGGCGGGAAAGCTCGCGAAGAACGCTCATTTACCAAGAATACTGGCTAGAAACAGGGGGTTGACAACTTCTTTTAGCTACTGAGCATTTTGTGTGAGTAAGCCAGACTTGCAAGGCAGAGTTCAGATCCTGCTTCGCGTGCGAAGTGAATGAATGTTGTAGGAAACTTGTGTCTCATCATATAACTTACACATCTCGGTTACCAGTCAAATCCCGGTTTACAAGACAACTAATAAACGCATTGTAAAGGATGAGAGTGTAACTAGCCACAATCGGGAAAAAGATAAGTGACGCGAACAGCATATCGGAAGCGATTTGAGTCTACTCCAGTCCAGCTGCGCGGGAGATACTTGAGAGGGGACTGCAGTCACCTCTCAAGTATTTGCGTTTTGAAGCTTAAACAAACCCCCTTTCACTACGGGCTTACAGACCTTTTACATCTTTTATTTTCAAACCTTTCTATGGCTCCTATGGTTTTTGGTATGTGGGGCAGGATAACGAGGTTCCGGGGTGTTAGCAGCTTTACGGCTTTACGCTAAAACAACTGAGACGGAAACAAGGATAATCCCGTTGGAGCTGCTAGCATTTTCGGCTAAGATTGGTAAGAATCTTCCATTATGACCTTACATGATGCGGAAGAGTTTGAAGCGAGTGAGGGATGATATAGTGAAGTCAGATCTCTGTGCAACTTTTATTCTTTAACCCGTTGGTTGGGTGACTGGAGGCTACAGTAGTGGCCATTTTCATTGCTAGCTACAGTGGTATTAGCTCCAGTATGTCAATACGTTGTTACTGTCCTTGCCGCTTGGATTCTTGGAATGAACTCAAGAGAGAATATTATCCACCGAGTTAGTTAGTTGGTGGACAAGTGGTCCTAGCTAGATCTAGTAGGACCCACGGTAAGTGGTACTCATGTTGTAGCAAGGGAAGATGAACAGATATGATATGAGAGGGTAGTTAGTTCGGGGGAATAGCTATAATTAGCTCAAGTATACACAGCTACAGTTTTGTACTATCGGGGGAATAGCTATAATTAGCTCAAGTATACACAGCTACAGTTTTGTACTAAGTACCAGCAACAACAACCGAAGGATCTCTCGCTCTCTCGGCGGCGCTACGCTTTGCTAGCACTCACAGGGTAGACTTTACACTGTACTCATGAAGTCATCATTTGTGGAGCCTCCAAATCTCTGCAGAAACTACTGCGAGTCCCATTGTTTCAGTTCCCTTCACGATCAAAGGCTGATGCTCCATGTTCTCCGCCACCTTTGTTCCTCACAACTGCTCCGAACCCACCCGAATCCGTCCACCCCGCCCCCACTATCGGATAAATCCTTAGCAAGATGAAAAATGCCGGCTGTTCTGGTCTCTTCCATCCTTCCTTCCCTCCTGCAAGCAGTCTATTCATTCATCACCCATGGTGTACTGGGGGACCACCCACATTTATCTACCCACTACTTCGCTTCTTCCCTGCCCCCATCTTTCAGGGAGGACCACTACACATGATTTTCTTCACCAAGGCGTAGTGGTATGTACAATCAATAAATTGGTACATTAAATTATTGTGATCCCCGAATCCCAGATCTTCCCTCCTCCCACAGACTGGATCAGTGAATCACATCTTTCTCAGCTCCTCCTTGCAAAAATTCTCGGTCACGCTCGCAGCCGGCGAGTTAGGTTCTATGATAGCTAGTGTGGTGCTTGTCCGCGACGTAGACAGAAGTCAACCCTTGCGCTATGGAAACTCTAACATTAAGGCTGCTCAAGGTGGGGTCTGGTTTCTTTGTCTTCCCCTAGGTCCAGTGTCGTGGGATGTCGGTAGGAAGTGGCAGAAGTCAGACAGAGACAGAGAGAGTAACTCTGAGTCTCAGAGAGAGAGAGATGAGAGACTCTGAGACTATGTATATAAGAAATGGAGGTATTATGAAAGAACTTGGATTTGCGTTTCCCGGAATGAAGGTGACGAGGTCGCCAGTGCTCTCATGAATTCAAAGCCTGCTAAGCCTATTATGGCGTTTAAAGCTCGTGAAGGCTCTTGCGTCTTGCGATGGCAAAGGACCATATTATTTAAGTGGGATTTTGATTTTGCAGTTGAGGCTAGTGGGATTCATTTGGGTACTTGCCAATTTGCACTTAGATTTGGAAGTGCAGAGAACGGATCTGGGAGATCTGATCTGTCTCGGATGTGGAGGCAAGATCACCAAAGAGTAGACAGAAAGAAGATGAAAAAGATACTCTTGTTCGTAACACATATAATAGCGAAGGCAGGGGCCTTCGCTTTTTCTCTTCTCCATACCAACGAACATGGCTCATCATCAAGAGGGAACATGGGATGTGGTTGGCATATCATAACCATTTAGATCGCCCATGTGAAAAGCAAAATCTTGCTCTCCTTTTTGTTTCCCAACATGTCAAAGTACATTGTATGGTAGGTCTTAAGTATTCTTGCGAGGAAAAGAGCAGGCAGCGTTCAATCAATCAATCAAACTACCAGCAGAGGGAGCCTTGCGAGTTCCTCATGCGTTGTGTGCATCTTGATGAGGTTGTTTTCGTACCTGGAAATCAAGAGTCGTGGCTGTGTTGGAGTAAGGCCGGACGAACTGGAATGCTAGACGATGAATGAAGACGACGAAGAAGAGGGAGTAGTCCAAAAACATAACAGAAAAACCCTTACCTCCTGGTTCTCATGGTCGACCCGGGTACTCGCGAGCGGGGTACTGCAGGGGGGTGGTGTAATCCGTGTAAGAGCAAAGCTCCATGGCGAAAACAGCTTCCAAAAACAAATACAAAAGAAATAGAACAGGGAATAGTTCAAGGGGACAACATTTAGGACAGCCGTATCAAGTGGTGTATGCGTGTAATGGTACTTTTGTAGGCCTGGACACCAACGTAGGGGCATTGGTATTACCCTGCTCTTTTACTGCAACTCATACCGGTGCTGTAGCTACCACAAGTAGCGAGAGCCGGAATTCCATGGCAAAGTGTTCTTGCATGAGACCTGAGATATAACATTTATTGTGGTGTTTTCCTCGGCTAGTGTGTAGTTATACTGCCAATACTCCCTTGCGTCGTGGTTGTTAAATGTTAGTGTCAGCTTCTCTTTTTTCGAGTTACCCTTCTCCTACTATTTTCCAACCTTGCTAGGTTTCGCCCGTATCTTGTCAGTGGAAGACTTTTTTATGTGAAGTAAAGCACGCACTGGAGTGAATATCATAAAGAAAACTAGAGTACATTTTAATATACCTCCTGTCTTACTCCACTTCTCCTTCTTTCCGTTAGTGAAATGTTTAAGCGTTTTCACTTCTAGGTCAGATGGGTGCATCTCCATTCCTTGGTGGATTGGACCAAAGGCACATCCTACCTCGCCTCTACAGTGTCTATCCCGAGGTTCTTACGAGCTGCTGGCGGAAGGAATCCCTCGGACACGAGAGTTTAGAGACTATCTTCCTTCCTAATTTCTTTGTTTCTTTCGCTCTCTTTCTGTTTCAGACCTCGTCCCCAACTAACTTCTCGGTAATCGAATGGCGAGACTGACATCTGTCATCAGCATTTTCGCCATTGTCATAACCTAGAACAATGGAGCCTGTGTCACTGTGACTCATACGCATACTTTTCGAAGTGATGTGCACATGCATGCGCAAACTCCGAAGAATGAAGTGGTGCTCGCTCTTCCCATGCACAGAACGGAGGGAGACCGACTCAGTCTCTTGTCGTTTGTTTACTACACTCCAATTGTCTATATAATTCTCTTGCCATAAGCTTATGGTCCTCCCCTCCCACTTCGGCTCCTCCACCTCAGTATATTTCAACTAATAATTCCGCTTCAATCAGTAGGACACGCATAAACACACATCTCTCTAGGTTAATTCTTCCCTTTCTCTTGAGAGAGCAAAATTACCCATCACGTACGTCACCTGTCTCCTTCACTGGCCCGCCTTCACTGCCCGTGATGACTTTGGACGAATTAGCATCAGCAGGTGCTGCTCTCCTGAGTCTCCTTATTAGCATTCGGAAGCAGGAAAGTTATAGGTACGAATGGATGCACGCACACCAGGTGGTTTTGCCCTCGTGTGTCAGAAGCCATGTTCACGGCTGCAATCGGACCATGGTTAGTCAGGCTGTACCACGTTCCATCCAGATCTGACGTGGTTAGATCTGTACCTTCCAAATCCCGGCGGATACCAGGTTGATATTCAGATGTAGGGCCACCAGCCCGCTGTCGGACATGAACAGAGAGCGGGGGACTGGTCAATTACTCCGGAAGGTAGGTGAGATGCGAAAGTTACCACTCGCAGGCAGGCATGCAGGCAGGCTCAGAAAGTGGCGGGGAGACATTAGGCACGACGCAATCTTTCGACGGATAGACTGTTGAACGGATGATGGACATACCTCCGTCGGGCCCAAAAGGCTTCTTCACCTCCTGACTCGAACATACAGTTTAGGGGTGGATGGAGGAGACTATGGTTGATTTGAGGCAGTTAACTCAACCTTTCCATTCCTGAAGAAGTTTCATGCGCATCTTCCACTATCTGGGTTGAGTTGAGTCTGAGTTGGGTTTGAACGCGCGGGCACCAGAAGAACGCAGGCGCGGAAGAAGAGTCCCGTGAAGCGAGACGCAACGCGCTCTGCGGCGATAGTGCATTTATGATACGCTGAAGAGGAGGAGGAGGAGGAGAAGGGAGACGGACGAGTGTGTGTGGGGCGACGGCTAAAGCTAAGCTAAAGGGACGCTAACCGTGGATGAAGAAGACAATAGGGGACAGGTAGGGGAAGGAAGAGTGGAGGTTGTGCAGACAGCGCCGGACGGAAGAGAGAAGGGCACTGGGGAGGTGAGATAGGCAGGGTATTTAAATGGTTGTTGCGTGGCAGTCCCCGACCGAGTTAAAGCATGTTGTATCTGCTGGGAACCGGGATACCGGCCGTCCCTCTCGTTGCCTGATTATATAAAATCACAACTAAGAAAGGCCGTTACGACTCTGCCTAATTGGACTCCACCCAAATCGACCGTGAATGGATCCGGAGAGGTACAGTCAGTCCAGCCATGCGTCCCCTGCGTCGCGGCAGCCGGTTCCTTAAACGGACGCACGGAACGTTGGCCGGGTCCAACAGCCAGCCAGCCGCGTTCTCTTGCTCCGTAGATTTGAAGACCATTACGTAAAGGCTTGTTAGGCTTGATGGGGTCTTTCCATCCGTTGGCTATTCATGCGTCGCGTGCTTCATCGTAAAGGTTCTTTTACGTTGGTGGGTAGGAAATAAGGCATCAATCAACCAAGCCCGCACGCGGGATTCTTCCTGCATTGCAACCCAATATAGAGTGAGAACTTTGGACTGGCAACCCTGGCCGCGGTGCACAAGATTGTTCTTACCTTATGATACGAAACACGCAATTTTAGTTCTTTTCAAGTAAACAGTACTTAAGATTGACCACGGTTCTCGCTATGTTGCAATGTGGTTGGATCTCCAGCTGAGATCAGGTTTGACTAGAGGTTTCAAGGTCTTGCGGCAGTCACTCTGACGAGCAGCACATATAAGGACTTCAATTCACTCCCTTCAGCGGCTATAGTGAGGGGTAGGATTAAAGATATAACTGGAACGCAATATCAAACTAGCCAAGGAGAAAAACAGAAAACTAGCCAAGAAAAGGTAAAATGGGAACCGCATAGAATCCACCTGTAAACCCGTAAGAAGAAAACATAAAACAGATATTTCTTCCTGTGCAAACACTGACCTTTCCTGTATCAATGGCGCATGAAACTTGAAGTTATTCGTCTCTCAAGGGAGACAAAACGATCAACGCAAAGGGTCGGATGGGAGGATCTGAACTGGAAGTTGGAATGGCCAAATCAGTACAGTGAAACTGTAGATGCAATAAATTTGACTGAAAGAGCAGAGCTGATAGGGAACAGCTGAAAATCAAGTACGACGTGATCTAAGCCAAACAGTGACTGGAACATACTAATATACAAACCATTAAGACGAGATCGTATCCAGCAGCAGCCGAAGAATGTTTGGTTCTCTGGAGTGTGCATCCTTGTTTTACTTCCTACTTATCTTATCCCCACAAGGCGATGATTGGTTTGGGTTCCGAGTCTTCTTTTTCATGATTGGTTTCGGTTGCCAAGTTCGGCCAAGTTTGGCGGTCCAGAATCCAGATTTGTCTCTTTGGGACTTCCAAATTTGTGGCTAAGTATCGGGCATATCAGCTTCCGTAGCCTCAAGGAGTTTCCCTTATCAAATAGAATCTCCTTCTTCCACAATTTAAGTCATGAAGGATGTGGAAGAGAGAACGCATTGAAACTGTATGTACTTTTGGAGCCCTCCAAATCTCCCAACATCTGGAAATCTCTTCATCCTGTTATTCCCATGGCTCTTGCTGCAATGCAAACCCACCGTACTTCGCTCACATCATTTGGTTCCATTCTGTTTATTTGACGACGTCACTCAGAAGTTTCTGCATTATATTCTCTCTAAAACCCTCTAATTACAGTGGTAAGTAAGAAATGCCGTCACCACTTCAGACAAGTACCTACTTCCGATCCTGGATGTTTTAACATGCACTAGCTGATGGATATTGGCTGTGCTTACAGACTCAACTTCTTCTAACCAGCAGGTTAAAATAATATTTACACTGCATTTACGCGGAGAAGCAACAGAGTTTCACATCTGCTAAATAGCAGGTGTTATAACGTTTATGATACAAAGAGCAACTGGGGCCTCCGAATAAAGGTATAGCAACGTTCTATACAAAAAAGGGTAATCAGAACAGCATCTTTACATAGATAAGTATATGTATCTAACAAAGCCATCTTTAACGGGTTAATCTATATTTCGTTAGCTCCCTCCTTCTACGCTTTCGCTTTCCCTATCAACTTGAGAAGTTGGCACTTCAACAAGCAACATCTCCTTTCATTAAACTTATATAACACTTAATTCCACAAAAGCTCGTCCTCTTAATTGCGTTAAGTCTTGTCAGTAGATTATGCTGAATAAAAGACATCTCTTCCGCTTAAAATGGATCAAATGAACGAAAATTCTTCGTTATTTATGATTCCATTAGCTATTTGAATGAAAAGAGACAATTTTTAAAACTCTTATAGTCAAATTTACATCGTCTTACATTTTCTGGATACAGAACCAGCACTATAAGTATTCCACAGCAGAGAATCGCACGTAGAGTGGTCACGTTTAGAGGGGATACAAATCTCCATTGATGCTTGAGTATCTTGCCAATTCGTAGCTTGAGAAATGGTGAAACCGCATGGATCCGGAAAGTACAAGTGGGACGAGTATGATGACTATTTTTTCTTCCTACTGTTTTCTGTATTTGAAATATCATTTGTTTTGAAACCAGTCACCTGAGTAATAAGACTCTGATTACATCGGCCTCAGGTGGAGAATTCAGTTGTAACATAAATGTTGTTGAAAATCGGGAAATGGTGTAAGGCTAGAAGTCGGGATCGATTCCGACAGGAAGAATGTTCCATATTCTCCATCTGTTCACGAATGGACAAGAAATGATCCAACGCTCAGTGGACTGGCTTTCGTGAAAGGGAGAAAGACACCAGCCAAAGGTCACGAATGCTATAATGTAAATATGTTTTGAGCACATAGAAACATCTGAGTGCTTTCCGTGCTTTCTCCTGGTTCTCACTTCCCTACGTAATTATCCTCCTGGTTGTAGTTACACTAATTCGTACAAATAGTGTTACCAACACTATTTAGTCGAGCGTCGATTTTAGAGCATACATGCGAATTGGTGTTAGTAAGATTAATTTCACATTCACATTTATTAAAAGGTTTATCACTCTGTTTTTTAGCACCGTCAAGAAAATTGAGAATGTAAGCTCTTCTTTATGTTCTTCAACTCTCCCGATCTTTTGTTTCTTAGTGCTAATCCAACTGTGAATTACTATTACTGTTTCAATTTTAAGACCCACCTTTACCAATACTAATTCGCCAGTCACGCTATTTAGATCATAATATTATTTGTACTAATTAGTGCAGATCGCAGTTAGCATCAAGTATTAAACACTTTAAGTACAAATTATTTATGATATCACATTCACGTATCATTGCAACTATGTTTTCGTCTCTCTACCTCTTAAGCACCCTGGAAATTATTTTTAGAAAATGAAGTCTAAAGCCAAAATAAATCATTTGTTCAAAAGAAAAAGAGAGAATTTACTCCATTGCGAGAGTAACTTTGTTACCGGGTTTAAAGTTATGTTCTCCGTTCGTGACTACATCCCAAGGTTATTTCTTATTACTATTTTGAAATATAAAAATGGACTCGGTTTGTTTTCTCTCTTTGAACCGTTCAGAGTGTAATATTAAATTTAGTTTAGTTTTTCTCAATTCGTCCAATTCTTCCTCTCTGTTTATTAGACATTCTTGACCAGTATTTTCGAATAATTGTTCATGTCAACATGGAGTTATTTTCATATCATTATAATCTACTTTTCTTGTGAAGTGAACTGCAACAAGTAGTAAACATGGATTTTCACTCTCACTTCTCCCTTGTCCTTTTCTACTGAAAAAAACCTCAGGTTGCATGCATATATTTTCCTGGGAAAGGAGAGGGAAAAGAAAAGAGGAGAGCAGAAAACAGCCAATACCACATTGGAGCAATCCTGTCGGCTGCTGCCCCTATCTTTGCTGATGCCCACTGTTACTGTACTACACCTTCCAAACATGGCCCCCTTAATCCCGTAAACGAAATCCACACGAGCTATAGTATTGATGAATGTGCGACACCATTTAAATATCTAGTGCCTCCTGGGTACGCAACCATGGGCAGACAACCACGCTGGTCACAGCGACCAGATCAGACCAGACCAGAGTTCCAGACCATACCATACCAGTTCCCCCATCACATCACATCCCCCGCATGTGGCCCCCCAATTCTACTTCCTCTCGTCAGTCTACTCTAGTGTTGGATAAAGCAGGGTTGTAGGCTGGACTTCCCTGACTAGAGTCGGGACAGAAGACCAGTGGTTCTGTTCTTATCCTCTCAAGAACAAGATGAATCCGTCACTTGGTCAAGGAGACAAGACCTTGTACAAGAACAAACCAACGCCTGTCAACCTTCCTGAAAACACCGTCGACATGTACTTCTTTTGCAGAACGTCATTTCATTGAAATTTTTGGATTTGACACCGTCGACATGTGGTATTGAGCATGACCAAAGAATGAAGCGGACTAGGCTGAGCTCCCTTGACAGATGACTAAGTTGGGCCCCTTGGGGCCCTGTCGGTCTAAACACAACTTTTTTCTCATACAAACATCAGTTGCTTGGACAGCAATGAGATTTCATATGTCTTGGTGATTAGCTAATCGTATTTCCTGTTTTGTGGAAGAGGACAGCGACAAATAATTTCAGTTGATCTGGTGGTAGCACACTCCTAGCGAGGCCGAAGGTTCTTATACGTTGAACCGTCCCATTACATAGAAAGCGCCGGACCTCAGTTTGTAATATTTTCCTTACTTAATCCCAGTGTCGCCGGCTTAACCCGCTTCTTGCTTTGCAAAAACAAAGCGAAGCCTCCGTTCGTAGAAATACTCCGATTTACACCACTGTTGGATGAGTCTATTTGTCAAACGTTTAGAAAGACTCGTGTTCTTATACTGGAATTTGGAGTACTGGGGGATTCCCGTTTCTCCAGAGAACAGTTAGCTTGATCCAGCTAATGCTCGTGTGGTGACCAGCCTTGTGTAACAGGATACGTACACCACCCAGTGGCAGGGGAACCCACCCTCCAGATGACCTCGTTACATGTAATCAGGATCCTCATATGGCTCAACCGTGGGTACATATACAAACATTCGCTTTTAATACCTTTCCAAAAGATTGTAGAGTTCATTGAACTCTATAATCTTTTGAACAAAGCAAAGCAGCTTACCTTAATTTTGTAATACATATTGTAACTACTTTTCTCGGTAGTACCTTTCATTCACCTCTCCTATTCCTTTATTTTCCCCTTGTTTCTTGATCTCGGTGCTCTCCTCTGTTTTTCCTTTCTCTCTTTTCTTTCTCGTTTCTTATTCTCTCACATCTTCTTTCTCACTTCTTGGCTCCCGATCACTTGGCTGTCCATCTTCCGGTTCAGGGGGTCTTAGCCTTATAGCATCGCCTTATTATCTCTCTCGCTCTGAAACTCACACACGCAATAAGTTCATATAAGTCTTGACTAGTGCTACAAATTCGGTAGTGGGGTGATGACAATTATATGAATTTCTGAGAGAGCTAAACTGGGTAAATAAATGCCCTTCGCGTGTTTTCTTATAGTGTTTTCAGCTTTCCTGTATGTAGAACATTGTTAAGCTGAGCTTATATATACTTCATGTTTATGGAACTCCAGTTACTTTTAAGCTTCGCGCACTCGAGCTTATCAGAAGCCTGCCCTATCGAGGATACTGCACGGATATTGTTTGCTCTTGCGCTGCGTGTGGAAACAAGCAACTGTTCTGGAGAGCCCATAGTGCGATGAGGACCTGTCCTAATCTAGTGAGGTAATGCATTCGTATCCTTACTCTAGATTAACCGGATTAGCAGACGCTGCTCAATGTATTTAGTCACTTTCAGCAGTTCAACCGTAACCAAATGAGCCATTGAATTTGAATTCATTCTGCACACCCCAGGGGCGATGGAGTTCAGATCATCTGACCAGGATAGCTTCATCAGATATAATGTAATAACTTTTCCTATTCCCTCATAAGCTTTCTTTACTTTTGCCACCCTTCTGCATCTTTGAGGTGTTCCCTTCCAAAACTAGAAAACCAACTTAGTTTCACCCTAATCAGTCAGCCTACATCCTTCCTCATCCACAAAGGATGGTCGGTGTTTGTGTTTACACAAAGTTTCATGTGTGGAACTTGAATGATTGAATTTCCATTGTTGGTGAGTACTGTGGTCTTGTCTCGCCTTGAGTTATTTACTTGATTTTCCTGAATTTTTTATTCTAACTTCACAGTATCGGGATCGACGTCATGTGTCACTGAGGGACCAGTACGGTATCACGTGTATATAGTACCTGTGATTCTTTGAATTTCTTTCATCATCAGGCGAGGCGTTTGCTCGGTTTTGCTCGGTCTTTCTGATACCGCCATATCGCAATAAAAGTTCCCGTTATACTTGGGGAGAGTGATCCAATCTTTATTTCCATGTGTCAACCCTCGTGGCTTTATTTGGACGGGGCTTTGACCTTAACCATAACAACAGAACGACAGACAACGCGCCATCGCAGACATGCACACATATCTCAAGGCCTTGGACTTGTGTTTTCCCAAATCTCTAGGCACCAGTAGCAAAGACAATGTTGCTATGGGAACATGAAGCACTTGAGGAAAAATCATTCTTGAACTCTTCGCCGCATGACATGCGCATGATGATAAAGATCTCTGAGATTTAAACTATATTATACAACTATTATGTTAATTAAGCTGCGTTGCAAGTTGCATTCCACTACAACTGCCTTGTCTCTCTCTCTAGAGAGAGTTAGTAATCTCTATCTTTCCGCGTTCAAACATTCTTAACGTTGCTCTGGACCTAGAATTAAGTACAGCTGCTCCAATTGTCAAGCCGACAGTGGGCTACCCGATCTAAGCGCGTCATCTGTCAGAGATTTCACGTCACTCTAACTTGACACTGGAACTTAAACCACGCACTTTAGCCTGCCCCTAAACAGAATAGACCTGACTCTGAACGTCTTCATCTGGCTCGCCTCTTGCCAGTACAAAGGGCCGAGGGCAGTTCTTGAGTAAGGTTTCCTCGATACTAGAACATTCTCGTTCATGTGCCTAGCATTTATTTCAGATACATTCTTTCTTTGACATAGAGTTGTCCCCGTGTTTTTCCACCGCAGCTTCTCTGTCCCTGAACATGCTTGAATCCCCAGATTGGAGTATAATCGATGACGACTACTGCTTCAGTTTCAACATGTTAATTCCACTCTTATTAATGGCCCTGCCGTACATGGTAAGAACAATATATTGTTATTTGCATTTTCATCGCAAGATCCAGATTCATGCAGACTCGCACGACATCACTTAATAGGAGTGGAGTTAACTCTAAGCTAGTTTGGTAGGAGGAGGGTTTCCATCTCATAGCGCAAACTTCACAGTTCAAACTAGCAATCGGAATGGTCTATCGTAGGCGGGAATTCAAGTCCTAGACTAGCCCCATATTTCTAGGATGAGCTGATAATGGAACTCTTCTTTGTTCCGTAGACAAACTTGGGTTTCCGTACTTCATGTATAACTCATAGTTGCGTACAGTATCAGGAAATATTTCCTTCACAGAGACAAGAAAAGGAGGTAGTTGACTTGCAGAGTACAGATCAAATCATGTACTCAAGTGAATAAATGAAGGAAACATATAAGAAGTGAACAGGGAAACAATAACAATTCAGGGTCAAACGGAAAAGTAAAGGATGTAGTGGAATGTAATAAATTTTAATATGTGCTTCAAACTGGAATCAGAATATGGCTCAAGTTGGAGATGAGAAAGTAATGAAGCACGAAGATTGTTTAACTGAAAGTCATCCACAGAAACAGCCAGGAAAGAGGTTCAATAGGCGAGTGAGTTAGAAACAGCAAGACAGTGTGACGAGTACATAGCAGTAGTTGAACGATCTAATACTTACGGTAAGATAGGATATTTTAATAACTCGTTTAAATTTCACACTGAGTAGTTGTATAAATGCTGGCGTATACTACGAACGCTCCTTTGGTAGGGTAGTGGAGGATCACTTCCAATAACATCACAGCGCCATTTGATATAATAGAAAACACGTAGTTGGGAATAGTTTAGAAAACACATACTCTTTCTCCGTCCAAACCTAAATTAATTACCACATTACGTAGAACACCGAGGTAAGTTAGGCTGTCTTCACACCCAACAAGTTGACCGGGTTTAGTGAAAAAATCGTCAGTCGAGCCTTCAGGACCCACATTGCCAAAGTTGTAGGTTTTTTGCCAAAACAGAACAAACTCGCGTTATGTTCAGACATGTCTACAAACGTGTACATGCTTTAGTTTTCCGCGAAAGAAACCTCATCAATGGGAGAAGCTACCTTCCTAAGCTCCCAGACACAAAAACTCAATGAGTTGTCACGTCCTTTAGTTTCTTCGTCCATCGTTAGACGAAGAAACAATCAAAAAGGACGTGACAATCAAAAACTTGCATCCCAACTTTCACGAAGAGCGGAATCGTTCCCCTCTGCGGTAAAGTAGGGTTTTCAAGTTTTATGTAAAATAGTGCTTAGTCTTATTTTTCTACTCACGTCCTTCTGATGCGAAGGCGCTTCTTATCCCGAAGCTGACCTCAGCGAAAAGCTAGGGAGGTCAGTTGATGGGTGCGAATACAGCCTTAGTGACCTTCTCATTTGGTCAACATTGGTACCAAGGGGATTTGAATGTAAGTCAGAAAGAACATGAAGTATAAAGCATAAGTTTAAAGAGTCTAGTTTAATCCCGTTTGATAAATACAAGTGAGCATTGGATTCTTCACGCATGAAAACGCTGTCCAAATGAGCCATTATGATCCAAATTGGAAAACAGATGGAACAGTTGAACGAAGCTGGAGAATGAATGAGCCAAAGTAAGACAATAAAGGTATCGATCAGGTGTACATACATACAGCTCTCCTCATGTACGGTTGAACAAAGTGATTTAAGTGAATAAGGTGCGGGAATCTGTCATCTCTATACATAGCAAAGTAGAACATGTTTGTCAACCAGGTAATGAAGAAAGTGCGCGCAGTTGAACAAAGTTGAAGAACAAGATTCCAAGAGCAGGAGGAAGACGGTCAACAAACTTTACGATTCACGTGCCAATCAATCCATTTCATGTGCAGACAATTTGATGGAACCCTGAGATGATGGAGGGGAAGGGAACCAAATGTAGTAGGGTGTGGGGACTAGATAGGGGGAGATGAACTACTTCTTCATTTATTCATCCGCTAAACTGTTATCGAAGAGAGCTAAACATTCATGCGCCCTTGTCTGTCTTTTCAGGGACATTTTATCCCTTTTACCTTTATATTCACGTCTGGTTGACTAAATGATTGTGGTTTGAAAGAGTAACTAAGTCACTGCACGTTGGACAGTTCTGGAAAGTCTTTCAACATTGCTATATCATCGCGATTTTCTCCTCTGTTCTTCCTAGAGCGTAAAAGATGAGACAAGACAGTTCCAGTAAGGGAAAATCCATTCAATGCATTCAGGCTCTGCTAATGCTTTTCCGATTGTCCCTCCTTGTCTCACAAAGGCTTGTCAAGGTTTATTTCGGCCTCTGTTACTACCATGATAACTTTGTATTCAACTTTCTGGCTATATTCATCTGTGGTATATATTTAGAACTCGGGTCGGTCTTTATGAATGAAAATCTCGAGGCGTCTACATGCCTATTTAGATGGCCAAAGATGCATGATACACAAATATTTGATAGTATGACTGATGATGACAACGTGACGCGCTCCATCTCTTCATCCAACCCACCCATCCGTTCAAACAGTTCCTGAAAAGCTCTAACAGTTCTCTCTCTTATGGAAATCCTGCGAAATGTGTATTGTCTACCACCTTTTAAACGAGAGGGATGGATCGTTTGCAGAATCTGCACTATGCGACATGATCGTTGTGGACATAATCTCCCCGCCTATGCCGCATCGTCTTGCACAGTTTTGTAGTGATGTTTTATAATGCTGTCGGTCTTCTGAAAAGTTTTGGAGGTGGATACTCTTACTTCTTCTGTTCATAATGAGTTGCTGTTGCTGGCTGACTGGTTGGATCATTCAATTCATGGTAACTCTGCTACGCTACTCCACACATATGATGTATTCTAATCAGCCTGATCAGTTCCTTAATGGTCCTAACTTACCATCATAAACCATAGCTGCACTCAGAAGAGAAAACTTGAAAGTTAAACACTGCTTTGAAATGGAAGACCGAAATCACACCTGGTGATCAAAACTGCCCAAGGAGAAAGAGGAGAAGCTCACATACACACTGACAAATCACCCCATGCTCACGTGGTGAAAGAATAATGTTCTCGTGTAGCCCTTCAAACTCTAGTGAGATAACATCCATCATCCATTCCCTCAGATGATGCGATCAAAACAAACAGTGGTCTACTCTCCCATGTGATACACTCAGAAAGAGATGCTCTCTCTCACGTTTTCGTTTCCGTTCTCACCGTTATGTTAAACAGAAGCTAGCAAGCACGCCCTTGTGTGAAATTCTTCGCTACCTCTAGCTAGGTCTAGCAAAGGAAACAAAGGAGAAACGCGGGATTGAAAAGATTAAAGCTGAAAGGGGGTGTGTTGTATCATATTGTGTTTGTACGCCAAATCACATCTCAAATGTCCATCTGGCCATGAATAAAGGCACCGCCTAAAGAGAACAACTTACACACACGCATGAGTGGCAGCTCCCCGGGGGCAGTTTCCGTTGCTTTCCCTCCATCCGGCCGAACAGTTATTATGTTGTTCATCCCCTTGATTGTCTTGTTGCCAGTCCAAGATTGTTCACGCCACCATCGCTGAGAAAACTCTCTTCTCTTCTTTGCTAAGTCTCGAGATATTAGAGACTAGAGACGAGACAACTAGAGGACAAAAGTGATCCTATACGTACAGTATGGATCAAGGCTGATTCACTGCCTAGTGGAACCTCCTGCAAGCGCCCTGCCAAAGTGTCATTAAAAGGTACAGTCAATCTGCCGCTTAACACATGGCCGCCGAGCTACTTTCAACCATGGATGTAGTGTTTTCACCGGTGCTGCATTCTGACGGACTCGACTCTGCTCTTACGTGACTTAAAAGCAGAATGTCGTTATTTTAAAACAAACGTTAGGAGATGGCAGCTCCATATGACAGGTGTATCACTTTTTCGAAGTTTGTAGGCAATGCAGCAAACGGTCGGGAGTAACAAGCCAGTATTTCGGAGCTCAAGCGGGAGCTTTTACCAGCCTACAGTTACATCGGTATAGGATTTCAAACTTGTATACATGGCTCAGATTTCGTCCGAAATGAACCTTTTGGATTCAGATTCACAGAAGAAACTATAATAATGGAAAAGATTCATTCTTATTCATGTCGATTTCCGAGCATTTGAGCAGCATGTATGAATTATCTAAGCCGTTTTAGTGATGATACATGTCAATTCTGTAGGTTGAGTTAGGTTTGAACTTAAGGCTGGTGGCAAAGAAATCTGTGTGCGTAAATATATACATATTTTTGGGATTTTTTTGTCTTTAATGTTATAGTGAACTGAATTTGTGTTGTAACTAACCAATGACCGCATGTAGTAATTGATCGATTGTAACCTCGACTTTTGATCATACTATGGTAAGTTAGCGAACACCAAGAGTTGACCGGATTAATATGGCTTTTGTACACCTGATGAGTAGCTGAGGGGTATCTGATGTGTTTCTCTTCCTTCGGATCCATGGTTCGACTCCGGTCGAAAGATAAGCTTTCTGTCTACAAGCTGTAGTCGGATATTGAGGCAGCTACAGACTTGAAGGGAGTGTTAGAAGAGAGAGTGCTCAATGCGAAGATTGAGTTTACTCTACGAGAGGTCCTTGGAATTACCAAGAGGGAGTTTCATGATGTCATTATTGACACCATCAAGCGGAAAAGGCAACTGACAAGAGAGATTGCTATGACTAATGCTCTAGACACGAGAATAACGAAGGAAGAGGAGCTGGAATTAGCTAAGTGTTGCACCAACCAGAAGGTTCGATTTGCTATAGATGAAGATGAGAGAGATGATAATGTTCCCAGTCATTACACTAAGGATCATTGGGCTAGAGCTACTACAGAAACCTTGGTGAAGATAGGAGATCTGGCAGATCCGATGGTTGCTCTCATTGATCATGGATCTGAGATTAACATTGTGTCTAAGGATGTCTACAAGTGAGGAAAGTGACCCATTGACACAAAGCATGGTTGGATGATTCAAGCAGCGAATAAAACACGAGGAGAACTCTATGGAACTTGTCCTGATATAAGAGTGAAGGTTGGAGATGTAGCTGTTGAACAAAACTTCTTTGTTCAAGATAATACATCATACCCAGTCATACTCGGTCAGCCTTATATTATTGCTGTAAGGATGGAGACGAAGGTGTTGGATGATGGATCCGCTTATGCTCGGATTAGAAATCGAGACGGTAAGAGAGCAATGCAGTTCTTAACTATGCCTCCTAACCATGAGCGCAATCGAGAGTACTTAAGGAGTGGTTCTCTACCTAGAGTCACTAGAGAGTTCAAGGATTTTTTCACATGGTCACTATAGAGCGAGAGTATAGTGGTACCGATACACAAAAGAAGGTACTCGCGTTAGCGGAGGAAAGTGCCTTTTGTACAAGAGTTGTGAGATTTTCTGGGAGTGGATTTGCTACACATACACGACTTGCTGACTTGCAGAAGTGGGAGCAGAAGGTTGTGCAAAAAACTGAAAAAGACCTAAAGAGAGCTGGTGTGCTTGAAGAGGATGATAAGATAGAAGGCGTTTATTTGGAGTTAGGATTGGGAGATTCAATCAATGAGCTTGTTATGGATGGACAAGAAGATGAGGATCATGTGATGGAAGTGCACTCTAGGGAGCTCTATACAACTATAGAGTCATTCGTAGATCTTGAAGTTAGAGTTGATACTAGGTACGAAACGGTAGACAAGAAGATAAAACCTGTTGCTCAGCCATTACCTAGTGATTCTAACCAGCGAGTCCAACAATCTTCGAAGGAGAAAAGCTTGAGAGATCCTAACCGGGTTGGTCACAAGTTCACAGAAGCTACGCTCAAGGAGTTGAAGGTTGGTTCTGCAGATTTTCTTTTACCTGTGGAGGAGAATAGGTTTAGGGAGATGTTAACTAGGCACGGGAAAGCTTTTGCTTTTGAAGCCTCCGAAATCGGATGTGTAAATCCTAGCATTGTAGCACCAATGATCATATTCACAGTTCCACATGCTCTTTGGGACTTGAGGTCAATTCCTGTACCTAGAGCGCATCGATCGAAACTCGTAGAGCTCTTGAAGGAGAAGATGCAGATGAAGATCTTGGAACCATCATTTGCATCATACTCTAGTCGTTGGTTTACAGTACCAAAGAAGAGTGGTGCATTACGGTTCATCCAAGATATGCAACATGTGAACCAAGTGACCATCAGAAATACAGACATAGGACCTATGTCCAAATACAACAGTAGATAAAATTTGAAATCTCAACTCTTTATTTCTCTTCTTGCGACCTTCTCATACTTGAAAATCTCTCCCTTCAATCCTTTTCTTCCTCTCGTACACGTCGACAGCTCTCTTTGACAACAAAAAATACAATATCTTCAATTGTGTTGTCGTGTCGTGGACAAGCTCCTACTTGAAAATTTATTTTTGATACTTATCGTTATCGCTCCAAAGACGTTCATAGGACTAAAAATGAGCTTTTTACCACAACTTCGAATCTTCACATTCATTACATCAATTGGTAGAGCTCCTTGTCAGCTTCTCATGGACACTTCATCTACTTCGCTTGGACGTCTAGTAGTGGAGTAACTGTAGTGACGCAGGATTACTCTTTTTGCCCATTTAGTATACAAGATATCGTTCCCACAGAGGATTTGCACAAGTAACACTGCTCTAAGTTCTAAGATCTGTTCAAACACACAAACACACGGATTTTGCCTAGGAATCCCGTCTTCTCACAAAACCACGCGTCTTCCAGACACTCCAAAAGGTGCTCTGGAACTAAACAAACAACTACTAACTAAAATATCACACAACTATTCACAGAGAATCTCGAGAAGACGATCTTCCTGCTTCCAGGTTGCTTCTTCCGGTCTTCTCGATACCGTCTTCCCGAAGCGATCCTCGTCTTCTGGGGATTCAGCTCGTCTTCTCACACCTCCAGAAGACTGTCCTGCTTCGCAGAAGTCGACTAGCACGGCTGTTACACCTTGCTCTCATACTCCCATCACAACGGGTTAGATCAATCACAGGGTGTATGCCCCCTGTAGCCTTCCCAGGCTTCTGCCTACGGAAATAGTCTTCCTGCAGCACTACAACGACATTCACCTTCACAGAAGCCCAATAGAAGTCTCATAAGCTCACTAGAAGAAGGTAAGAAGATGGGGAAGATGAGAAAATCCAAACAAGAGAAAACAAGATGAAAAGAAGAAATTAAGATTCCGACAGGCTTCTAGTCCGGATCCTGACTAACAAGCCATCCCTGCTTGTAATAGTTTGGGGAGGAAGACAACAAACGTGAGTACTGTTGCACCGTCTTCTACTCGAGGATGTCGTCTTCTGCTGTGGGAAGAAGACTTCTTTCTTCTTCACTTCGTTGCTCTGACTACTCTGTCTTCTGGGATCCCTTACCATAAGACCGTTCATACGCAGATCCCAAGTGCTCTACTGAACGAGTCAAGCTACACTTCCACAACTGTTGACATTCACCGCCACTCAAGAAGGACACTTCCCATGCACACTTGGGAGCGATTTCAAGGAAACCCACCACCCAGAAGACATGAACAAAGCTTCTGCACTCAAATCCACAATCCATTCCCCGAGAAGAAGTCACAATGGCATTGGGAAGCTCACTCCGTCTACTTCCTACGTCTACTCCTCGACACACCAGTCTAGTCAACAGGACTGCACGAGGATGCCGTTCCCTGCTCCTAAATTGTCCACTACCTCTATCTACATCTCCGAACCACTGTTGGTACGAGCATGCAGACCCCTCCTGTGTATTCTAAGACTATTCGTATGTTTCCAACGACGAGTGTAGTGTGCCAAGAACTATCTGTCATGTGTCTCTAATGTGTCTAGTATGCCTGCACCATAGAATCGATATGGGTGTGCAGCAGCTAGCTCCATTTCTACGCTGCAATCCTACTTATGTCGCTGCCGTGAGAATCAAAGGAGGCGACCACCAGGGAGAGAGAGGCGCTAACAGGAGGCTGCCAGCCCACATGCAAGCGGTTCCCTCTCCTAATTAGCCATCCACCTTGTTTCTCCTACGCTACCTATGCTGCCACATGGTGTCCTAACTAATTTTACATGAAAAACTGCCACCCTTAAGATAACATGTTTGGTCCTACTAAACTGGAAGTGTGTCACTTTGGTTACTATCTACTCTGATTGCACGGAGACAATCTCTACCTGATCTGCTCCTATCGGAGCTCCTAACGCGGCTTCTGATAAGCTAGAAAGCCCTGCAGTTACCTCGGGTGTCACTGAGGTGGCTTCCTCCTCATCGCTCTTCGCTGGCCCTGTTGTCGCTGCGGCTGCGTCTTCCTCGGCTTCGGCTTCTGCTTCGGAAGACGGGAGCGTCTTCTGGGAAGCAGAATCGAGTGGTGCGTCTTCGGTCTTCTGAGGCACAGGTGTAGTACTAGGGACCATGGCGACCTCATAGGGGTCCGGGGAAGTTGCTTACTCCACGCGGAATACTTGGGAAGACGGCTCGTCTTCCTATCTTCCGGGGCGTCTTCCGGTGTCTTCTCGGCTTCCAACGCTGTCACTACCAAGTGCACAGCGAGGTCGAACTCCTCCTTCTCCATTCCGGATCCAGTAGATGGTACTAGAGCTTGGGAAGACGCAGTTGCAGGTGTCGGAAGCGAGGGAAGATCATAGAGTGTCTTCACTCCCTCTATCTGCCGATCCAAGTATCTGAACATGCTCTCCCTGCATTCTACCAACATTGTCTTGGACTCGCTGTCCCATCCTCTAGTCAAGGTAAGTAACTTCCTACCCGCGGTGAAGTTGAACTTTTTCCGAAGCGCTTCCACCGACTGTGCTCGCATCTCCTGTGCACGAGCCTCCGCTGCTTCCCGCTGCGTCTTCTCGACCGCAACTCGCGCTTTTGCGGCTTCTTGCTGCTTCCTCCATGTCATCTTCTCCTCTGCGAGGGCGGTGATCTTCTCCCGCACTCGGAGAACCTCATGATCGCGTTGTTGTACACGCGCCTGCAACTCCTGGTTGCTCTTCCGAAGCTGCACCAGCTCCTTGGCAGAAGCGGCTGCTTCCGCCTTGTATCTTGTTGCGAGCTTCTCCGTGGTGCGGAGACTGGCTTCCAGCGACTCCGTCTTCTTCTGGTCTTCTTCCTGTCGCAGCAAGGTGCGCAGACCGAATCCAAGTTGTAGCGGCTTCTCCTGAACCTTCGCTCTCTTCTCCATAAACTCCATAGCTGGTTGGATCTTTGTGTGGAAGAAGGTGTTGAACTCTTCCAATCTTCTTCCTGCGGAAGACATGTTCATCTCCACCACTCGCTCGGAGGTGTCGACCTTGTCTTCCAGAGGCAAGGATGCCTCTTCCACCACGATGACCTTCATCTTCTGCGCACGAGAAGAAGCTACCCTTCTCATCTTTCGGGGTGGAAGATCCCTCATGGCAGGAGCGGTTCTCTTCACTGCGCTTCCCCGCATCGCAGTAGAAGTATCCCTTCTTCTCTTGTCTTCTGGAGTCTTCGGAAGACTCCCAGGTGTTGCAGAAGCGGTCTTCTGCTCCGATCGGGTACTTAGCAGTTCTTGTTCTGAGTCGGACTCCGATCCTGAATAAATGAGGGAGGTGGGCTTCCTAGGTACACTTCTAGGACCCCTCTTCCTCGGTGGCGTGGCGTCTTCCGACCCACTAGACTCGTCTTCCCTCACCAGAAGCGTCTTCTGGTGAGAGCCGGACCTCAGCTGTGACATCAGAGTGGGAGGGGGAGTTGCGGCTACTTCTCGGTCGTCGTCTTCCGAGGTCTCCTTCTTCTCTTCCTGTTGCCCTGTTGGTCCATATTTCGCCAGCTGATCTTCCCCAAGATCCCCCATGGCTACGTACAAGTAGCAGAGGAAAGGTGTCAAGTGTCCTCCCGCCGGGATACCCAAGTATGCTAGCTCCGCCTGTACATAGTTGTGGACGTATGCGTCTCATTAGATGGGCACTTTTTCATCCCACACTGCTTCCAGGAACTCTACGTCCTGATCTCTCAAGTACCTCGTCTTCTGCGCTTTCCCCTTGGGGAAGAGATGCAGAAACAGCTTCGTCAGAAGTCGCTTCTTCGGCTCCCGGTAATATTCAATCTTCCACCCATTCCTATCCTGCCTGTCTTCCACGAAAAGACAAGTGGTGCTCCCAGACACATGTCACGTACTCACGACACTGGGCAAAATCTTCTTCTCAAACCAATACCCTCGGTCCTCGGATTCTGACCTGTGGAAAGCCCTGCGCCACCAATCTTCAGTCCAGGAAGATGGTCTTCCTCGAGCTACTCCTGCCTTCGCAGGTACACGGTTGCGAGGTGGCAATGTTGTCCAGACCTCCTCCAGAAGTTCCTGATCGGCGAGGTTCCAATCCCACAGGAAGAAGTCAAGACCCAACTCCTTGAGGAAAGGAGTGGTCTCGACCAATTCTACCGCTGGTAACACCAAGCCTCGCGGATGCATCGACATGCTTGAAAAACTCTGTTGCACTAAGCCACACGTGTTTACTGTGAGCTGGAGGCTCAATCCTTCCCAAGTGCCCACAGTCTAGCTTCTACTTCTCAGAAGACGAAACTAGTCTTCCAGAAGACAGCTACTCCGTCTTCCGGGATTCTAACAGTACTTCCTAGATAGCTCTCGTCTTCCGAGCTATATCTAAACCATCCTAACTAAGCAAGGCCTCGCATGGATTACCAAGAAGACAACCCACCTTGCATTACCTCCTACTTCCTATCAGAAGATACAAGATTCGTGAAACATAAAGTGCATAACATGTTCGGAAGATGGTTGCGGGCTCCTGCGGTGACAGTGGTCTCTGGGAAGACACCCGGGACAGTTTCTTATTCAATGTCTTTCTCGGAAGACCTCCTGAAGTCGGGCTTCCCTTCACTGGTCTCACCTGTCTTCTTCTTCCTACGCGCAATCTATCCTCACAACAGACTCAAGACAGTTGCACTCTGTTTACTTTGATAAACAGAAGCTATTTTGACTGGCTGAATTAAGGTATTAGTTTTTGTTTGATTAGAAAATTCTGACTTCTCACCTCTTATACACACTCAGAAGAAGCTTGCTGCTCGGTGGGAAGACATGACCCTCGACCATTCTCTCCAGATTCTGCCAACAAGTCTTCTCACGACTCTCTCTTAAGTTTGGGAAGAAGAAGGAACGGCTGCTATGGATCGGACAGAAGAGACCCGATGGACCCTCACGTCTTCTCGCTCATTTTGCCAGCCTTTCAGTCTTCTAGTCTCTCTAGGAAGATGTGGAGTTGAGAAGCTTGGAAGACCGGGAGGCACAGGCCTAGTTCCCGACTTCCATCTTCTCGAAATAACAAAACAACTCACCACGCCACTCAGGATTCGTACCAAGCCTCTCTTAACACAAAAGCAACACAAATCCACTCTTGATACGAATTGTGTACAGTCGACTTCCGAAGACAGTCTTCCGAAGATGTTCCAATCTTCTGAAGTGTCTTCTGCTCCAAGTTTCGGGAGGAGAGGAGTAATCGGGTAGGGAAATCGATAGCTGGGATCGTCAATTTGAGGACGATGGGTAGGGAAGCTCGAATTGAACTCAAGAAGAATCAAGAAGATGTTTGACAGAAATTGGGCAGCACTTCTGCACCCAATGTCACAATAGGAAAAATGGGGATGGGGGTAATCGATCAGGCTGCCTGCAAACAACCGGAGAAGCGCGGGGGATACCAAACAAAGGCGAGAAGAAGTGGGAAGGGGAAAGAACGTGGGAAGAACCTCTACAGTCTTCTTCTGCTTCCCGAGTTGCCTTCGACCTTCCGCGCGCTTCTGGCTCTGGTCCTAGCTCCAATGCGACCCCACTGAGCTGCCTCCGTCGTCAGCTTCAGTCTAGGCCTCAATCGATCAAGCCGTCCACCTCCGATTCCACCTAGCTGCTCCAATGTCAGCTTCCGGGAGACTCTCAGGAAACGCGTTTCACTCAGTATGCTTCCTGCGCTTCAGCAATTCGACCTCGCCTTCTTGCTAGCTTCTAATCGCTATGTCCTCACTCAATTTCTCCTTGCTGATTTCCTCACTCGAAGCTCACCTCGCTGATTTCGATCTTCTGAAGAGCGTGCTTGCTGCGGGAAGTTGGAATGCGCTAATGCGCTTCCTGCGCATCTTCCCCGCAGATTAAGGATTTCGACCCTAGGTGGCTTACCCGACCTACCTACCACCTTGGTGTTACCTAGAAGGTACACCCACTCTCTTACCTGGAAATTCATGGTTAGGCTTTCACGGTTGCTGCTTTCCGGAAGATGGGTGTCTTCTGCCGTCTTCCCGTCTTCCGCCGTCTTCCGAAGACGCAACTGAGTAGACGCTCTTCCGAAGATGGTCGTCTTCCGAAGAAGTCAACTTATTATTACAAACAACCCTTAAGATCATCTTCCTGCTAAGGAAGACGTAACCTTAAGTAACAACGCTTCTTCAGTTATACAAACAAGTTATTATTCTAAAAAATTTCAAAAATTTGTGAATCCTGTAATTTGTGGACACCACAGTAACAAAACTCGAAAGGTGGGAAAATCAAGCTAGACCATAGCTTACGGGCTTTTTACACAACTTCTGATCTTTCTTTTCATTACATTCAACTGGAAGAGCTTGTTGTCAGCTTATGGACACTTCGTCTACTTCATTTGGACACCTAGTGGTAAAGTTACGAGACTCGGAAGATGAGAAAATCATGCTAGGCCTTAGCTTACTATTTCTAGTGGGTCTGAAAGACGCAAGAGGTCTGCTTGTTCATTATCTATAAAAGATTTCACTTACGCGACTGATATAAGAGGTTAGCTTAAGAGGTTAGCTTTCTACGACCTATCGGTGAAAAGTTTGGGAAATTGGGAGGTCCAATTCAAATGCGTAAGGCATCATTTGGTTCAGATCTGTGCACATTGATTAAGACAGTTCTTGAAGAGGCGGATCGAGGAGAGTGTTCTAGAGAAAATTGAGACGCAGGGAAAGGTTTTGGAGTGCTTTAGTGACCTGCGAAGGAGAGTTGAATCGTTCGGACCGTTCCAGAGTTCAAACTTGTTGTCCTTGAATCCATCGAGATCAAAAGATCGAGTTCTTCAGGAAATTGAAGACAACACAAAATTTCAACAGACGATTTGGGAGTTCTGGGTGAAATTGACTCGCAGAGAAGCGCTTACGTCAGTTTTTTGTCGCCTACGATATGAGGTTGGGTTGTTCTTCACGATCAGTGAGTCAAGCTCTTCGTTCTTGGTGCCTATGCGATCAAGGAGTCTTCACCTACGCATAAGAAAAAACCCTATGTGGATTGGATTGTTGGTTTGGGTGTGGTGAGCGAGTTTGAGCCGCAAAGAGTCGATTTATGTCAATTTTTTGCTTACAGGGATCAAATTTCTTGTGTGGTTTGGTGAGGAGAACTCCAAACAACTTGTTTGGAGTCTTTTTGGATTCAAGATAGCTAGAGCAAAGAAGACGGATCTCAGCTTAGGCGATTCGTTTGGACAGTGTGCGTGATTCTAAGTCATAGGAAGGAGTTTTTGGAGGTTCGATCATCTACGATCAAATATCAGCGATATCTTGGTTGTCGAGAGTCAGATTTGGGAGTTCTTGAGGTCAACAGAGTCAAGAAGGAAGACCTTATCGACATCTGAAGACCGTTTGGCGAAAGAAGAAAATTCTCATATAGATCTTGTTCGGTTCTTTTGCTACGACTTTTGTCCTTTTGAATTTGTTAGAAATCTAGTTGGTTATGTACAGCTTGTGGTAGCTAGCTTTAGCTAAGGGTTTATACATAGACGTTGTTTGGACTTGGGTTTAAATCATGTGACATTGGTGCAGCTCTTTTTGTTAGCAAAGAAATGTTTCTCTTGCTTTGGGTTATGCTTCTATAGTTTCGGGCATGGGTTGAGACTCATGGGCTTTAGAGGTTGGTGTAGATTACAGACCGCAAAGATTTGTTTCTTTGTTTTGCATGCTAAGATAAATCTGGAGTGTATATAAAGTGCATGAATTGGTATACCTTGCGATGCTTGTTCTCATGGTTGTTACTCTTTGTCTTGTCTTCGTTCCACACACGACATTTCTACAACCAGGAACTTCACGTTTTTCTGGACAACCTTCATGCAAAATCTGACATGATACGGTGATGAACTCGATGTGAAAGTCTGCGGTGGAGAGTTTTGTGTGTTAGAACTGAGAAGAGGAGGTCAACAATCATGAACGAGGATGAAGATGGATACAGTTGTTCGAGAGGATGTTGCGGATCTGAGATGAAGAATATGTAGAAGGTTTGGGATCATGAGAGGATGGGAGGAAAGGACGAGCCATGACTATGGACAAGATGAACAGATCAGAAGGGATACTTGAGGTGCAATTGGATGCAACAACTGCACAACTGTTTCAAGCCTTCACTTTGTTTTTGTGACAAGAACAAGGGAATCAACAAAAGGAGACTATGGGGACAAAAGTACTTTGAAGGGTGCTCGACAAGCTCGATCTGCTTGATGAGAGAGACATCTCAAAGTACTTGAGATGTTATAAGACGGAGATAGATTTGGATCAAGTATCCGAGAAAGAGATGATCGAGATATTCAAACTCACTACGGTGCTTGAGATAAGGGAGCATGTGAAAGATTTAACAAAGCATTTTGAGAGGGACTGTGATACATTTTCACATGCATTGATGGAGGAATATTTCTTGCAAAACTCAGATCGAGTAACCAAAAAGTCATTTGTTTGTTCTGTTCTCGGAGAGAGAGTTTAGAAAAAGAGAGCGAATTCATATGAAGTCTAGCGCATTTAGACGAAGATTATCTCGGACGAAGTCGTAGCGCATTTAGGTGAAGTTTATCCTGGAGAGCGAATTCAGCTATATTCGTAAGGTACGATGTCAGTAACGTCGAAGTTTCCAAAGATCAGAGCGTTTGAGTTGAACTAGGATGAACTTCAGCGTCTTCGGTCGAAGTTGAGAGAGTTAGGGTTAACCTTCTTAACATGAGGAGGATGGACTCGCATTTCTGACAAGTTTATCAGTCAGATCAGATGTGAAGACCATGCAGCCGACGATAGATATGCGAGGCCGAGAAACTGAACATTGGAGAACTGGACGAAGATCTTGTTGCACGAAGCTGACGAGAAGAGGGATATGCTATTCGACCATTCGTCGATGAAGACCCACGCGATTGAAGGACGAGACTATGGAGAGCTCTTCGTCAGTCCAATTCATCCGACGAATGGCTACAAGTTGACGGACTACACGGACTCGATGAAGAGAGAGATCGCCGAAGCAGTGATGCTGATTTGAATTCGAGGAGAACGATATACTTCGTTCTCCTCGGTGTGGAAGGTTTGTTTCTTTGAGAACCTATTCGTAGGAAAGAGAGCGCACTGGGCGAAGATCTTCTACGATGAAGTGGGCTGGCTGAATGAGAGTGAGCAGAAGTAGTTGGAATTTGATCCAGATGAAGACGAAAACTGTGAAGGAGAAGACCTTTCGCCCGTTCGAGTGAAAGGAGAGAAGACACCGAGCGAAAGTGCACAGCCACAAGGGACTTCGCCGAAGGCTCCAAAAGAAGTCACACATGAGGTTATGGAACCAGCGGTGGACGTACCTGTAGCTGCGGACAAAGACAAAGAGAAGCACAAGAGCGAGAGGAAGAGGAGTCTTCCTACCACTCCACAGGAGAAGCGAAGGCGAGGAAGAAAATCAAGAGCACGAAGAAGGAGACTATCGAACTAAGTTGTTTGGAAGCGAAGAAGGAGGACGTTGTCATCTTCGGCGAAGGGACTTCAGAGGGACCAGCACTTGACGATGTGGACATGTTTCGGAAGGCGATGCTCTTAAACAATAAGGTGATAGTATCGGTGCTGCGTCTTCTAGAAGAGAACCGTGCTCAGTACGAAGAGGAGGCAGGGAAGAAGATGTCTTTGGCGAAAATGATTGCATTTGTACACTTCACCAAAGGGAATTGGCGGGGAAGAGAAAAACAATCTTCGCGAAGAGACGAGGAATGCGATTAAGTTGAGATTGGAAGCCGAGAAGGAGATCGAAGATCTTCGACGTCAGTGTGACGAGTTGAAGACGACAGTGAAGACACATGAAGAGGAGTTGAAAGTGTCGACAAAGAGCTTCTCCGACCGACTCAAAGACTTAGCGAACCAGAAGACAGATCTGCAGCCAAGTCGTGAAGAGTATCAGATAACAGTTGTTGAACTTACCAAGGAAAAGGAAGATCTTTGTGCGAAGGTGGAAGAGTCGGAAGACATTCGGAAGAAGGTGATGTCCGTGTTGCCAGCGTACATGACTTCGGGGTCGGATTCGGAGGAACTTGGTCTTCTGCGAGCGTTGAAGACGGAGACAGTGCAGGTGGAGACGAGCCCCAATGGTGTGAAAGCACACACTTCTTTACTTCGACAGAAAGTAGATAGGGAATTAGGAGAGATACGAGCTAACACGAAGGTGCAGTTAGAAGAGTTTAGAGCACAGTTAGGCTTAAGATTGTAGATTCGGTGAAGATGAAGATAGATCGTATGGTAGTGAAGGTCTTCTGCCTTCTTAGGAAGAAAAGCAGTTAGGTTAAGAATAAGCGATGCAACTTTTTGAAGTTGTGCATTTTCCATGTTTTATGTCTTTATTAATTAATTTACATCTCCCCAAAGTGCGGAGCAAAGTTGTGAATGATTTGGACGAAGACGATTTCCTTCGAATATTTGGAATTTGCTATCATAGGAGTAAATCTGAACGACGAAAATCTTCAACGTTACATTTGGACGAAAAGAGAGAGTCTTCGTTGTACGCAAATGAGAGTTAGGACGAAGATCTGAGAACAAATCAGTAACTGTGAAGGTGAAGAGAGTGAGTTAAATTGTAAGGAGAGTTTGGAAGATTGTTGCTTTTTCTTGAAGACTGCTTCTTCAAATAATGTGATGGGTCTTTAGGATTGAAGATTTAGTTGGAAAAACACTTCTTAGGAAGAGTAGGACTTACTCTTGAAGCCTTAATGTGAAGTCTGTGTTCTTTTGTTTTCACAGAAGAAGATTAGTAATATTTCAGCAGTATTTTACATTCTTCATTCATTCACATATTTGTCTTCTCGAATCTTTTATCTGTTGTTGAAAGGGTCCTTGATCAAGAACTATTTCGTTGTTGTTTACATTTGATTTGTCAGGTTGTGCTTGGATTTGGTTCTTTATCAAACTAAAACTCTCATCCGGATATTATTCTACTTTGCGAGAATAACATAAAACTTTTACAATAACCATTGTGACGTTGTTGTACTATGATTTGTATAATTGTTAACCTAATCTTCGTGAGAACTATCCTTAATTTACTATTTCGGATACATTTTGGTTTCTCTGGGTTGTTACAGGAAACAAAGTGCAGTGGTCTATCTTTACAAATGATAGTCTGAGGTTGACATAGTTTCATCCCAAGAAGGATTATACTCTCACCATTGCAGATGTCACCGTATAGATTTAAGCTGTTCGAAGCGGAGAACAATGATGTATCATTCATAGAAGATGACCTACATACACTTGTTGATAAATTCTCGGCTTGTATCTCTTCGAGCCTTTGGCGTCTTGTTGTCTTTCACAATCACACGCAAGCACGCATGGTGGAGAAAGTGTTGCGAAGGAAGTTGTAGAGATAGAAATCTAGTAGAAGTATAATATATTTTTGCTGCACAAGTTGGATTTTCTTGTTAATATATTTTTCTAACCGATTGATTTGTTTCTTTCTACAAGTTTAAAGACAATGTTGGTGGATAATTCCAAAGAAATCGTCTCACGTTCACTTTTGAGCATTGGGCAATTGGTTATCATCATTCCATAAGTACGAGGTACCGAGAGCTGTATAATTTTGCTCCTCAAGAAGTTCACCAAAACGTACGTGTTGTCGGGGTTGTGAACTCCGCTGACAACTTGATGAATCTTTACCATAAATCTATGGAACTTATTCATGATTTGTTGATCACTTCTCTAATCCGGAGTATTGGATTGTTGATCTCTTTGCGGATAGTGACACAACTAAATCCACGTCAATTCTCTGAGGTCGTCATTGTGTTGATGTGGAGTTAAGTAAGATGTAGACTCAATATATCGTGTCTCGCTTTGACACTTTATCTCCAGATTTTGATGTGATTTTCGAGCAATGCGATTCTCGGATGGCTAAACAATACGTCGAAGTTTGTCAACCTCACGAGCATGATAGCGCACCTTTTGTTGTACACTTGACTCCTCCAACGATTGTTGATTACAAGATAGATGACAATGATGAATAAGCACAAGAGGAGGCAGATGAAGGAGAAGACGAGGAGGACGGCGATACAGAGGAAGCTGAGGAAGCATGGTCGAAAACCAAAGGAACATGTGCTTCACTTTTAGACCTCGACGATTTACCAACGTAGATATAGCTCGATCGTCTTCGCAATGGGAGCCTGCTACCAAGTTGTAATTCTAGTATTAGAGACGACACATGTACATTTGGTTTATTTGTAAAGTAATATTACTAATATACTTGTGATATTTATATTATTTCTTATTCTTGTAATCTGTTTGCGCATTTTCTGACATTTTTCTTTTCTTTATTCCGTTAGATCTCTACGTGGTTTTGTTCTATAATACTTCGGATTCACCATTATACATTGTAGATCTTAACTCTAGCTCAAATCTCATGCGGTTACAAGACGGTCACTTTTGATTGTAGTCTTAGGTAAATTTAACTAGAGTTAGTTTTTCATGAAACACCATCTTATATGTGAAGTGGTCTGTTTGCAGACGGCGACTGCGGCGTTTAACTGACCCAGCACCATTAAATCCTCTGTTCGAAATTGTGTGAGACCCCACCGATCTGCTGCGAAAACTAGTGTTGGTAGCAGTCAATCTCGTGGTGCTACGCGCAGCATAAGATCAGAAAACGTGAGCAAGGCATGCCAGATGCACAGAAAGGGGCTGGAAAGGACAGGGCAACCGGAATAGCAGCGTGCGACGCACAGGAGGCATTTTACGCTCTTCACAACTGCCTATGAAATGACTTGCGACGTGAGAAAAGCAAATCGGAAGGGAATAGAGAGGATGCACCACACTTCGATCGAACGAGGAGAGTCATATATTTCGGTGCATGAGTATAGCAGTTCGATGCCAAACTATCCACACACTTTAAGGTAACCCGTAGAACTGAACCCAGAGAGGTAAACAGTAAGTAGCATAGAGGGTGTGAGGCGTGGCACGTAATGGAAACCACTTGAGAGGTCATTAGGTGGGTGGTCATAGAACCGCGTGAACGAACCTTTACTCACTTACATTCAACGAGATCGAATCCAGAACTATGCACAAAAAGGATGACTTTATTAAATACTGTCCAAGACACCAAGCTACTACTGATGATCCACAACGGGCACCCCGAACAAAAATGGCGGATTTTAAGAAATTGGTACAACCACTCAACACCCTCCCTCTGAGGAATTACGCGGCACAACTTGAGCTATCTGCAGTTATCCGTCTAAAACACAACGTGACTACTACTGAGTGGGGAAGCTGACAGTACAGAGCAGCCTGGGTGATGAAGATACCATTACACTATGGACAAGCAAGCTTGGCGACTCAAAACAAGACCAAAACTGCATTTGTGTACACAATCTATTCCGCGCTTGCAATGCAGAGTTTATGACTGGCGCGGATAGAAGATACTGTCAGCTTGGACCGTCACCGCTTGAGAAGAATTCCACTTGAAGCTTGCAATCTCTCAAGCCGGATGCCTTTCATGTTGTTCAAAGAGCTAACATGCACAATTTGCGAAAACTGAAACAAATAATGGATTCATCCTTGGATCGTGATATTGTGGATAACAACTGATTGTAATGGCCGATCGCTAGAATCTGTTTGTGAATCCTCGATTTCCTACAAAGCAGCAAAAAGATCCAATAAGTTTGTTCCGGTCAGGATATCTTAACACTTCGAACCCGGGGGATGGTTCCACGGCTCTACTACTGATTTTCACCGAGAATTCAATATGAAAACAACAGCCGAATTTGTGAAAACCGAAACACTAACATGACAAAAACCCTCCATAGCCTTAAAGGCTGAGATGAATAGTTTTAAGGAAGAACATGATTACCCGCACGACATCTTGTCCTTGAACAACACGGCCGAAAACTGAATGCTTGTTATCCAAGTGCGGGGTCGCAACGGTGGTTATGAAAAACTGGGAACCATTTGAGTTATGGCCAGAATTTGCCATAGACAATGTAAAAGGCTCATGCTTGAGGCTGCAGATAGAAATCCATTCGTACAGCACAGAACAGGTAAGAAACTTTAGTGAAGACAGTACCTACGAGGTAAGGAACTGACAGCAGGTACCATGTGATTACGTTTACTCCGGGGTTCCTCAGGAAAGGTGAAAACGAGTTTAACAACGACGATCACCAGTTCCACCTTCCAAATGAAGCACACAGAACCTCAGCTGCGGCGTGATCAGAGGTAGGGCCAAACCCTTCTATCTCTAGTTATAAACGCTGGTTACAACCTAAAACATTCCTCAAGCACTGCCTACACGCTACTTTCCCCTTTGATATCCTTTGATAAATTTCTGAAACGACATCAAGCATTCTACAGTAATGAATGCAAGAAATCAAAACTCTGTGCTAGGGCAAACACACTCTCCTTGTCCGGTCCAAACCCAAGACTCAAGATAGAACGTTTATGGATCGGAGTAAACTTACCCTGGGTGAAATTCATCGTCAAATTGGCCACCCCATGTTGATTCTCCACCAGTTCCGTCACCTTTAGGATCCCCTCCTTGGATCATAAACCCTTTGATAACTCGATGGAAAATCATACCGTTATAGTAACCTGATTTACTGTAATCAAAGGGGAAATATATTAAGAACACGATACCATTTCTAGCAACGGCTCCTCTCCCATGGAAAGAATATGAGGAAGAGTTTGGACTCAGAGACCAAAAGTAAGCTGTCCACAGAATCCCAGGTGGTAATCAAGATATGATTGTTTTAAATGACTGCTCGCAACATCATAAAATACATGGTGAGTTCCAGGTGCTGAGTTCAGCACTTTGAACACATATTCAGTCGATATATTAACAAACTAACAACACAGTAACAAGTAAGAAGGCTAAGCTAAACCAATATGCGCAGCGAGGAACCCCGGAACTAGGGAACCTTTAAACCCTTATGTCACATTTTCCCCACTGAAAACCAAGAGCTGATACTCCGACAAAAGTAACACTCGAAGTTCGTCCTTAAAACAAGGTGACAACCTAGAATCGGTAGCGACCTATAAACAGACTCTAGACCTGCAGACGTAGACAGCTAGTAGGGTCTCTAGAAGTTAAACTACTAAGTTGCACAACTCAAAGAAAGGAGGCAAGGGGGTTTGCACTTCTCAGTATTTTCTGCCAGAGTTGGGATGCCCTAGATAAAAGTAGCCATATTTTATAAGATCGACTACTTTGCCCACCGAGACGCTAACTGAACCGCATAAACTAGTTATAGCTCATACCCTGCAAAGGACGTGCCCACCTGAGCAGGAATCAATTCACGAAGTCAGCATTGTACCTGTGTTTGACAAAGTTCTCCACAGTCTTGGGAGCTTCTTCCGCGAACAGTACTAGCTTTATGAGACCTTTTGTCGTGTTCAAAATCTGTGCCGAGGTACCAACGAGAAATTAGTGTAGGAACCGTTCTGATGACAGCTGATATTCTGGGAGCGAGAGGTCTATCCTGATCAGTTGGCACTCTCCGAGAATCCGCATAGCATTGTAGACGTACAGCTAGACACTGACTTTGAATGGCACAGCATTAGCAAGAAAACAGATCGCCAGTACATCTTACAAGCTAAAGGTGACTTAAATTGGGCCAAGGATTAAAATAGAGATTCATGCTATAAGATGAAGTTGAGAATGCATCAGATGAGAGTAAACCGAGTGGTTCTTGAAGAAAGAGAGTACAGTAGTCCCCAAGATATTAGAAAGACATAGTTCAATCATACCGCAAATTTGGTAGTTTTCACATTTTCCACGCTCTCGGATACACCAAAGCGCCGAGCAGGATTCTTCCGATCCTTCCCATCAATTGTCTATACGTAATACATGAAAAGGAATAAGAGTATCATCTTCACATATCCTAATTGTTAGGATTAGTCCGTAAAGCAGAGACAGAGGGACGAATATTCTTTAGCAGCACAAGCCCGTAAACCTCCAGAACCGAAAAGCGGGTAGGAGATAACGTCAATTCTGAGCACTGACAGACGGCAAGTATTTCTGAGTGATCAAGTACGACAAGACGCAAACACCAAACAAAACTCCAGGACAAGGCGAGCCACTGACCAAAATACCAACCAATCACGAGGGGGATGAGCTACAAGAAATGGAATTATGATAATTTGAACCATTCAATAGGAATTCAGAAGTTTACTCGCGAAACTGAAATTTGGTCAGGGCATCAATTTATATCGCATCCAACAGGACCGAGTTGGCCGGTAGACGATGCACAGAATCTTAACACATTGCTCCTTACCTTACAGGATATCTAGTCATGAAGTAAAATCCCCCGAAAGAGAATGAAACAAGAATCAGAATACAAAGTACTAAAACAACTATCCCTCACAAACAAATGCAAATCATGATTTCTACGAGTCTTTGGGGATCAATTAGCAGCAATCGTAAGGGAACCAAGAGTCCAGAATTACCTCCAAACCCGTAGAACTATCATCGTCCAAACGACTTTTGCGAGCTTCCGGATCCGTACTCCTGATGCGCAAACAAATCAATACAACAGAAAAGCGCTGAGAGTATTATGTGCAGGTTTGCTGTACTCGAAGAAACACTTACCGAAAGATACGGTTGCAAGCCGCTCATGATATCTAATTCAGGCAAACTTAAGCTGCTATGGAGTTACGAACAGCTGAAGGCTACCAGCCTCCACTAAAACTTTTTGACATCACAGTACCCCGCCATTCTACTACTCAGAAGTCTTGCGCAACTATCCTCAAGTGTTTGGATGTGTAATCTTCATTCTAGTGCTTTCTGAACTTCTGACATCCAGAGTTTGGAAATATTAACTAAAGTCTCCTCACCGGTTAAACTGAAGTACCAAAACATGCGAGAAACTTCAAAGAAGATTAAGATCTCGATGAAAAGGAAACATTCCGGACACACAACTGCGGCACATCCATATACTAGTTTGCTCCACGTTACTTTCAACTTTGTAGGAGTCAACCATCTTTTGTGCGAATAGTGATTTTAGCATACCACGCGAATAACACGATCAACTTAACGTTTAACTCGATACGGACAAGCAAATCCTCTGGAGCTGGTATACTAAAACTACAACCCTGGGAAGTCTTTCAGATATCGTCGGCGAAAATTCTGCTGAAAGAACAACCTCAACCCACCACCGCACAAAAATCCCATGCAGGCGACGAGTGAAGACCATGTCACTACCGTTCAGAATTGCTTGCCTCCGAAGCGACAGGTTTTGCCCCTTCGGATGAAAAAACTGAACAGATACCCCACCGTCGTTCTCACCGTTTGGAAAATCATCCATGTATTATCCGCTACGGGTAGACGAAAACTGCACAGTTCTGTTTTGAATCTGTTTGCTTGCTCGAATTCTACTAGTGATGGTTATTACAGATCCCGCCAGCCAACATACACGATCTTCCTCTCGACAACGGAGTGAGTGATTGACAGTATAGCTTTTCCCTCCCTTAACTTGTTGGCTGCGTGCAGACCGGGTGAAGTAGTACTTTCGGACACATCAGTGTATCCCTATGAACAATATTCAGTGTATCCATTAACGATTTAGCACAGACTTCGTCCGGAACTCATGGCAGATACACTTACTGTTTGCCGTTGTGCCTGTGAAGGAAGACAACCGATAGGATGAACAAAATAAGCACGAGATTGCACGCCATAATCGTTAGCAAACTGAATCGTGCAGGCGCCTTCTTTTTCTTGCTCTGAATCAGCAGCGCCCTCGGGTTTATCTTCCCCATGACGGCAAAGGCCTGTAGAACTCTGCAGCGGTGCTGCTAATTCCCTTCCTTACTCCCAATCAGCTCAGCCCTTCCTCCCGGCCTTCACGTCCTGCTGTACCGTAAAACCCATGGATCCATCACCCAACCTACCTACGTAAACCCGTACAGCTCCGAGATTCCCCAGATCAAACCTTCTGCCTGATTCCTCGACAGAAAATCCGACAGAAAATCAAACCCTTTTGTTTCCAGATCCTTTGTTTCCAACCCGATCACATACTCGTACCACCACCGCTTCACACGATCACTGCACACCAAGCAAAACCGTCTGCAGCCGCACCGCAGAAGGACGCGATGGGCAAACTTATCGATTCCAATGCTACGAAATATAACAAGTGCACTGGGAGAACAGAGAACGCGAGGAGCGAAGAGCGCAAGGAATATCTGTGAGAACTACAGTCCAAGTTTTGTCGACGAAATGTTCGTGCCTAGTCTACGTGGCTATAGTCAGTGTTCCCGTTAGCGCTCCCATTTCCCTGTTTGCAGTCAACTGTTCAGGGAAAGCGGCATCGGTACCCGACAATTGACGGCACCCGATATCCTGCCCGACATTTAGGTAAGTTCCATTCCTTCGTCGAGCCTCCCATAATATTCATGCATATATTATTAGGGTATTACGATATTAGGGCTTAGGCAGGGTTTCTTCAGTCAGACCAGGTCACGCAAAGCCTGTCCGCTTTCAGATTTTTCAGATTCTTCTTTCTTACATTCTTCACCGTAATTTGAATCTCCGCCGCTTGCTGGTAACGTATTCTGCTTAAATGTATTGGTTGCTGATGCAGAGCGACTATAATGTGCAGATTTGTGCAAGAACCTAAAGGTGATCTCTGAAGCGAGGTTGGAAATCGGGTTGGAAACTATATGCAGGGTGCGAGGTTTTGAAGCTTTGCACATGAGTGTGCAAGCTTTCTGTTTAGTGGGTCAGGATGAATCGTGGGTTCGTATTCGAGGGGTGTGAGGCGGAGGTGGAAATTAAACGTCCTACGCAATCCCCGTGGGAATTCAGTGGTTATTCTGACAGCGTGAAGGCCGAGCATGCAAAACGAAATACGACTTCTCTGGACCATAAGATCGAGGAGTTGAGGAGTAGGAAGAAGCGAAAAGCGGCCGAGAAAGAGCAGAGGGATGAAGCTCGAGTGAAGAATGGTTCCAAAGGCTTTAATGCGGACGTGACAGATGATGAGGATGAGGACGACACTGAGGAGGTAGATGAGGCAGAGGATGAGGACGACGCCGGAGAGGTAGAGGATGCGGTTGAAGGTTATGAGGGCGAGGACGATGGAGTACAACATCAGGAAGAACTGGACGGTGAAGATGATGAAGAGGATGCTGACAGTGACGATGATGATGAACCGGAAGAGACTGTGGTAGAAGGAGAGGAGGTCAAGGCAGAGGCGGAGAAGAGGAAGGTCAAGCCAGGTGCTTTCTTTGCTTCTTCGGAAGGGGCAACATTCAGTGCTAATTCTTTTGGCGAGCTTAACCTCTCTCGTCCTCTTGTTCGCGCATGTGAAGCTTTGGGCTACAAGCAACCTACTCCTATTCAGGCATGACCAGTTTCTTATCACTATTCACCAGTTCATGTTCTCATCCCCACAATTGAATTACCTCGTAAAGATCACACTCTTGGGACTCATGAAGTATGCAGCTCGCCGTATGAGTTGAGCAACAATGGCCATCTCTTGATAGCGACCAGATTATGCCAACTTACCTGCAAAGGATACTGTATTCCGTTGTTTCACAGGCGGCATTTAGTACTGTTAAATACGTGTATTCGAATAGTTTCATATTTTTAACGTTTCTGTGTGAACTTACAATTTCCAGTAGGTTCAGTGAACAAAATTTGTAGCTTACATTTGTAGTGCATTACCATGTAGTGTGTTTACATGTTAATAATCACCTTATTCCGAACATTGCCCCGCAGGCGGCATGCATACCGTTGGCACTTACAGGACGGGATATCTCCGGTAGTGCGGTCACCGGTTCGGGCAAAGTATGTTATACTTTACTTCGTTGATTGAGTAATAACGGATGACATACACGTACATTATCGCTGTCACTCGTCAAGTTTTGTGTTAGATTATGTCGGTTGAAGCAGGCTGCTAATCTGGTTTGTGGATTCTGGCAGACGGCAGCATTTGGTCTGCCAGTACTGGAGAGGCTGCTTTTCCGCCCTCGGAGAATTCCAGCCATCCGTGTGATGATACTTACTCCAACCCGTGAGCTTGCGGTGCAGTATGATCCTCTCCTTATGCGCTACGTTGTATGTGATGTTAGTTCTGTCGAGCTGTAGTTGTGATGGACACATGTCTACGGACCTCTACCTTGCTCCACACTCGCGCTTGTAGGCACCTGCCTAGGAATGATGAATCGGGAATGCCCCAATCTTCTGTCAACTGGGTAGTGTATACTCAGTTAACACCGTGCTGAAGAAGTTATGTTAGTGTACAGTACATATTGGGAAAACGTTACGCTCAACCATTCGTTTTGTGTTTCAGGATTCACAGCATGCTTGAAAAACTGGCTCAGTTCACAGACATTCGGTGCTGCCTTGTAGTGGGAGGTCTTTCTAGTAAGGTGGGCCGTCGAAACATGCTTAAGCATATATATGCCGGAGCGCACATTCACACCCCCCTTTGCTACTCACTATGTACTTCTCTCTGGATCCACTCGGTTTTTGGGGGTTAGCTTCAGTGTGTGAGCATAGTTCTTGATTCGAACTGCTATACTCATGTACTGACATATATATGCCGGAGGATTGGCCTTCAGCTTGAGGTTCTCGTTTGATGCAAACACTGGAGTAAGCGCCTTGTGTATCCTAACCGCTGGGTATGAATCTCTGGTTCAGGTTCAAGAAACAGCACTACGCTCTCGCCCAGATATAGTCGTGGCAACACCGGGGCGAATGATAGATCATCTGCATAATGCGCAATCGGTGGGTCTGGAAGATCTGGCCATTCTTGTTCTGGACGAAGCTGATCGACTTTTGGAACTTGGCTTTACGAAGGAGGTTCATGAGCTGGTGAGAACCTCCGTATGATTGTTGTCACTGAGGGGGAAAGAACGGGACCACTTCTCCTCAGTCAGCAGCCGTATATCGCTCTTGGTTGTTCACCTGCTGTGTACTCTGCTCTCATTCAGCTCTCCAGTATTTAGTATTTGTACCTCTGTTTATTTTGTCACAGGTTCGGATGTGCCCGCCAAGAAGACAAACAATGCTTTTCTCAGCAACAATGACGGATGAAGTTGATGAACTTGTGAATCTGTCTTTGAATAGTCCTGTACGCCTCTCCGCAGATCCCAAAACTCAACGGCCCTCAACGCTGACAGAAGAGTACGTTTTAGTCTTTTGTCTAGAAATTGAGGTTTCGGCTTTAACGTTTGAAGAGTCTCTAAGCAAGTAAACAGATGAAATGCATGGGTTGATTTCTGTGGTTATAGCATAATCTTATGCGTCGTTGTAGATTGATTGATTCGACTTGAACATCGGCCTTACCTTACGTTCTCACCTCCACCTGCCTTCCATAGGGAAAGTCGACTTTAGTCTCATCTAGAGTGAAGCCCGTCTTAGTTTGTTCGCTTCGTCGTAATGTGCAGCGGAGAAGTCTCCAGCATAATTGCACTGTCCATGCTGGTTCGTAGAGTGCGTGTCATTTTTAACATGCGAAGGAATCTTTTAGTTGCCGGTACCCCACTTTGATTGCCTGCCTGTACTGTCCTCCCTTGCTTCCCTGTCGTGTTGTTCCAGAACTTCATACTCGTCAAACAGATGTATATCTTCGAGAGAGTGAGGGTGAGGGAGTGATTACTAAGGATTCCTGAATGATGTTTTCACCAATCCAGTCTATGCAGTAACTGATGGTCAACTTCATGTTTTAGAGTTGTGAAAATAAGGCCGCATATGGAAGGCGATAAGGAAGCTGTTCTCCTGGCTCTCTGCACCCGATCTTTCCCAGCGAAAGTCATCATTTTCAGGTCAGATCCGTCCCTTCCTTATTTATTGTCGCGAGTCAAGAACTTGCTCTTCTTGATTCATACATAGGAAGGTGCAGTATCATTGTCTCGTTTTGACCTTTTGCTTCCTTCTTTCTTGATTTAGTATCGGCCTCTACGGGTGGAACTTCCACTGAATCACGCGCTGAGGAAGTGTGCTAATATTAGATTCGGATGTGAATGTGCTGCTGGAGGCAGCTACTAAAAAGATTTACAAATTAGTCTAAACTCCTATCGCTGACAAGCTGTGTTTTCTGGATGATCAGCGGAACGAAGATAGAAGCCCACCGGCTCAAAATTTTGTTTGGTCTGTTGGGCTTAAAAGCCGCTGAGTTACATGGCAATCTTACCCAGGCTATGCGACTTGACGTATGTTACTCCCCAGACTCTTGTATCGGTTAGGCAGTGGCTGTGTGTTAGCTATGTCTTAACGACTCATATCCAGAATGGTAATTTGCCTTGGTGGTTCGAAGTAAAGTATTGTGTCATTATCTCGTCAGGGAGCTATCTCTAGGTCGTGTCTATACGGCCGTGCAAGGTTGCAAAATTTACAGTAACTTCAGGCTTCAGCTTTGGAAGTTGTTTGTGGGGAGCTTAATTTTCGTCTTTGTTTGTGAACAGTATGAGTGGTTAAATTGTGTTTATGCGTACAGGCATTGGAAGCTTTTAGAAAGCAGGAAGCTGACTTCCTACTGGCCACGGATGTTGCTGCACGAGTAAGTAGTTGACTCCCGTTTTTAGTTATCAAGCTTCTCATCCGAAGAGTCAAAATTACCAAGCTCTTCGGGATGTGGTTGTTATCTCATATCGTTGAACTTCTGATGGATTCATGCTCATTTTCGTTTTCAACCTGTACGACAGGGATTAGATATTGTCGGAGTGGAAACAGTCATTAACTACGAATGTCCCAGCAATATCACCACGTAAGACCACCTTCAGTTGTGCCAGTTTTCATTCTCCTGAAGAGTTTGTCATGTTTCTTATACATAGATGCATGTGTTCAAAACTGACCTGCGCACTAAAGGGAGGTGAATATTAAGCAGGTCCAAACAGGGTTATCTTGTGATTGCACTAAATTCTATAGCAAGTTAGAGCTTTGTATAGTTCGCTGAAGAGACTGAGAACAGATCGTTTAAATTTTGTGTTTCAACTTTCTGTTTCTTTCGTACCGAATCGCGTAGTGAGTACAACGAATATATACCATTTATATATTAGTATATCTTGTCAGGACTCACTGCGTTCTGTCGGGTATAGATCGTTTGAGATTTCAGGTCTGGTTAATCCTTCAGTTGTTTAGGATAACTAGAACATGCATTGTGTGCCGAAGTTCATGCAGATTATACAAGCGATTGGACGGTCTGACAGTTGTTCTCTGGTGTCTTGGCTCCAAACGGTAGACTAATATTGTAAATGTATGCTTGGTCAGTTACGTGCACAGGGTCGGTCGTACAGCAAGGGCAGGGAATAAAGGTTGTGCTGTCACATTTGCCACTGAACGAGATCGTCCTTTGATCAAAGCCGTAGCCAAAAAGTCGGGCGCCAAGCTCAAAAATAGGATTCTGGCTCTTGGAGCGATTGCTAAGTGGCACCAGAAGATTGAGGAGCTAGAGGCAGACATCAAGACGATTTTGCACGAGGAGAAAGAGGAAAGAACGCTCAGGAAAGCGGAGATGGAAGCAAATAAGGCACAGAATATAATGGAACATGAGGATGAGATATACGCTCGTCCCAAAAGAGTATGGTTCCAAACAGAGAAAGAGAAGAAAGTAACTTCCAGGGCTGTCGCTGCCGGCAAGGACGCTGGAAAGGACAGGAAGATTCTTAGTGTTGAAGAAGCTCACGCGCGTAAAGAGAAAGATAAAAGGCAGCTTGAGCGAGAGGTCTGTATCAAAATCCACTCGTAGCTTTTATGTTTCGACAGTAGACTGAAAGTATTCCTCTGGAGGAATAGCTTTATCGAGGTTGGTCTTAAATCGCTCGTTGAAAGTCTGATGTGCTCCTGTATTCAAATTTCAGAAGAACATGAGCCGCAAGAAGCGCAGAAGGTTGGAAGCAGCTCGTGAGGAAGTTGACGATGACCACAGCGATGATGATGAAGAGGTAATGTGTGGCGGCTGCGGGTTATACGGTGACATAGAGCGGTGTGCATTCGGAATTTGGGTTCCCGCTTGATTCGGAAGGTCTGTTACCAGAGAGTTCGCGTTTTTTAAGCGTTTGGACGATTGACTAGGCTGCGTACATACATACTAACGAGGCTCTTGATCGCTTCAAATTGCAGCCTGGATTGCCTAAAGGGAAGTCCCAAGGAAAGAAAGGAGGTGGAAGGTCGGTAGTCGACCTAGCATACAGGAAGGCTAAGGCTGCAAAAGGAGAGGCTAGAGCTCAACTTGCAGGGAAGGTACCGGCCAAGCGAAAGGATGCAAACAAGAAGAAAGATAAGGCACCCAAACGGAAAGAAGAAATGGAGGAGCTTTTCGGAAGCGATATGAGTGCCGGGAAGAGCAGAGACAAAGAAAGAGAAGGCAAGAAGCCAGGAAGGAAGCCCGGAGTTGGAAAGCATTCGTTTAAGAGTAAAACAAGGTACTTCATTCTTCATTCTGTTGAAGTGAGCTGCTTGAAGTACTACTTGTTCCAGTCTGTTTTGTCTATGTACGTATGTAATCGACTATGATGGTCTGATCAGTTTACTCGGTCACTTCGGGGGCATCCTCTGCCCTTTCAGCAGATCGTCTTTGTTAATCGATAGGGAGATTGACACTACGTTCTGCTCTACGCATCTGCAGATACAAAAGGCGCAAGTAAACTCGATGAGATAGAGGAATTAGAACACAGCAACCGGATGGAAGTTCAGAGGAAGGTCGGTCAGTTCACCTGACATCAATTTTGTTGGGGTGACCCGCAAACAGGCGGGGCTAAGTAGAGAGTCTCCTTCACCCTTGAGTTCGTGAAGAGTTCCAGCGAGTACCACCTACCATGTATGAGTATTTAACGTGGAGGTGTCATTATCTTGTACCATGTAATAACCAACAAATAGAATGCAGTTTCTGACTATTGCCAGCGTATTCAGTTTGTTTATTCCTCCATAGCAGCTTCTTTTCCAGTTGAGAGTTTTCCTACTGACAGTTCAGTCATAGATTGTCGAATGTGACAAAACACCGCTCCTGCTGACTAAGAAAGCAGACTTACATATGCTTGAACTGTTCTGGAATTCAATATAGACCTCCCAAGTACCGGAGGCGTGGAAAAGATTTCGGTCAAGAACCGCAGAAACTTCATAATACCCGAGTGCCAAGTGAAACCGCGGATACTCCTTCCGCGATTAATACTGCACATAGTTTCAAGAGTTCACGAACCACGAAATGAAGCGTCTACCTCGCTCGCGAGCCCTCCTGGCAGTATCCAAAAGTGATCGACGCGCTTTCTCCGAGCTTGAAGATACTGTCCACTCCAAATCAGCGACTCTATGTCTGGAATAATGCCTCATGCAAACAGGAAACAAGTTCTCGTGCACAGTTCCAGTACATGATTGCTGTTAACCCGAAGTAATGATAACTGTTTTGAGTAGTCTTGACCTCGTTCTTTGTACACAATTACAAGTCTTACCAGTAAGCTGAACTTCTTGGCCAGAGTTCTCCTCGACAAAGCTAGTTGTGGGAATTGGTGATATAAATCTACGTTGGAACAGTTAAGAGTTGCTCCTTACATACCTAATATAGAAGATTAACTCTTTAATAGGATTTTCTTTGCATCTAACTTTGCATATACGTGGAGAGATGATGTGCTTCGTTGTCCTGTTAAATTTGTGTCTTTTCGCTTTTTCCTGGAATGTTTGTCTTTGTTTATCTTTGTTTATCGATCCTCTTGTGTAATAGCATAGTGATAGAGAATGTGGGTACTTTTTTGATATGTTAACAAGATAGAGTGTTGTACATGAAAGAATACAAGCGACAGCAGTTGGAGAACAATTGAAGAACTGTTTGTTGATAGGTTCGGGTACCGAGAACTTGCTGTTTTTGTTCTCAAAAGTTTTGAATGTGATTTTGTAATGGTCTTTCGATCGACCGATTTCTCTTGGTCAGAATTTGCGATTTGTGTAGTGGATCAAGGTTTTGTTTGGAGTTTTGAACGTTTAAACAATAGACTTTCAAACGAATTCTTTCGATCAAAACAACAACTTTAAATGTTTTAAGTATGCAGACGGTCATCTTAGGAATACTGCTGTAAAGAGAAAATCTGAAAGATCGTTGTTTCAATTCTATTTATATGGTCTATTTTTACTGTTCTTGGAATTTTTTGTTGTTTTTTTCTCCATGTTTTGCACGAGACATGATGTACAATAAGGAAATCTATTCTTTTCTCATTCTAGTCGCAAGAGATACGGAATTGTTTAGTGGTAACTTGTGTTGTAATTATGTCCCTGGATGCGAGAGGATGTGTTTTTAGAGAACTCTTATGAAGTTACTTGTGTGGAGAGAGTTATGTGCGTTGTAGAGATGTGGTTGTTTCAGTTCGCATCTATGATCAACTCCATGTCAACAAAAAGCAATTAAAAGAAATTATTAAGTGTAGGAGTTGCGAATGATGAACTTATCGCATAGACAATATTTATTGATTTTTAATTGAAAACGAGAGATCATTTGATGTAAATCTTTATTACTCTACGTTCAAAGAGTGGAAGAAGTGTTTGTATCAAACGATTCATTACATCGCATTGATTGTTTCAATTTTGATCATTTATATTTTCATGACTGTTATATGTCCAAAAACACTGTGGATGTATTTGCACGTCTATTTCAGTTCGGAACATAGACGAGGAAGGTGCAATTGCAACAACAGTTCGGTTTCGTGAAGAAAATGTTGAATTGTTGTCAAGGAGTATATAAACTATGTCAAACAATTATTAGATGACTTATCTTCCAACTGTCAAGATCAAAATTGATCTTATTGTCTTGATATTATCACATTGCAAAGATTGCATACAAGTACAAACTTCATAATAGATCAGATAACTCTTTTCACGATGAAGTGAAACAGCAGTCTAGAGAACGATTTTTATTGAGCTTGCTGAAAAGATTATCTGACTTCACGATAATGTAGGACTAGTTGTTCGAATCACCCCAGACAAAGTTACGGAGTAAGAGCTATTGTGATTTACGGATTTTAGAAATTTTGCGGATGATGATCTATCATGTTTTTACATGGATGAGATGGTGCGTGACATAGTCGTGCTTTTGACGATGTAGTGTTGTGCATGTGCACCACTTGCTAGTCGACTGATGATGTGATGGTGTGCATGACGATGACAAGAAGAGGTGATACATGTATCACTGGTGACAAGACACACGAGGAACTTAAGAATGGATATCCTGATACTACAAGTACTAAAAAGATTCTTTTGGGGTTGATCAATTTTAGGGTTTGGAAATTCTACATTGAGATGATCATGATTTTTAGATCCGTACGGAATTTTTGATATCTTGCATCATGAGGATGACTAGTAGCGATGTACAAAAGTGAAACATATCACTTTTGTTGATTACATGGACTTTTGATAAAAAGAGAAGTAATATCAATATCACTTCTTTTGAAAACTGAAGAAAGTAAAGAAAAAATGTTGTTTAAAGAATAAAAGTTTTGTCAAATCGCAGAAGTTTGGAGAATAATAAATAGAGCTTTTCTGCAAGGTACAATTTTTACGCTACAGAGTTCAGGTAGAGAAGCTTGATATACCGTTTGAAAACTTGTACTATAAGCTTTCTAGTGATAGCTTTTCATTGAGATCTTAGCATTTGGATATGTAGAAAATGAACTATCCGTAGTTCAATAGTGAAGAGAGAAGTTATACATGTACCACTTCCCACCTTGAGAGTGATATTTTTGTGTAAGAGAGTTGTTTCAGATGAGTGAGGTATCATTAAAAGTTTTTTCCATGATTTATTTCACAAGACTGAGGGGTTTCTATTTAGAGTGTTTGTGGAGAAACCATGAACTTTTGAAAGTTTGCTGTAAATTTTATGTGTATACAAATTGATGTGTAAATAAACTGAGATTTTATTGGTTGAACTTAGTAGCACTTGTGTGATTGTACCAGAGTGATCATAGCTACGACATCCTCTACAATCATGAGCTCAATGCTCGTCTAGACACATCATGCAAAAGATAATACAATAATATTTGATGAACGAATTTCTAATGTGTTATGAGAGGAGTCACATTTGTTGGGGAGTAACTTTTCAAGCGGTTAGCAAAAATCTGTGTATTTTGTAGATTCTTGAATTTTGAGATAGATGTCATGATAAATATGTTATCCGAGTTGTAACCGATCTGGCTCTCACCCAAAGATACCTCTGATGACTAAGATTACTAGTACATCATAATTACAAGGATTCAGTCACACTCATATTCATTTCACTTAACTCTCTAACTCGTACTGTCACATCGCTCTGCTAATAGCATTCTTGCGAACAAGTTCTAATCATACTCTCAACATTGCATCGCCTAATACTCTATGAGTCTCAAGGTCTCAAATGCTCACTTCGCTCATAAGATAGAAAAATAAGTGTCATCCATCCTCTCAAATCCCCCTTATATACTCCATAATTTCTTACCATGATAATTTTTGCTGAGTTACATTATCTCATGGTAAATACGAAAATTAAAATAATAAAATCTCTAAGGCTACTAAAGCTTAAGAATAGCACACACATTATTTGTTATACTTTACTAAAGTAAGAGATTCTCTTACTTTAGCTTTTTCAAATTGTTAACTTTTTATATTATCAAATAAGAAGACGACGACAAACTAACATCTTCAAATATTTTTGCATGACATTTTGTCATGCATCCAGTCAAGATGGTCAACAAAGTTACATACATTTGAGAAGCATATTTGGAGCTTTGTAGTTGTCACATAGTATCATAGTGAAATCTCTAATAGTTTTTGCAACTTAGTTATATCTATCTCAGCTAATTATGACTAATTTGGTAACTCTAGATTTGGATCTTTTAACTAGAGTAATCTATAAAGATTATTCACCCCCGTTTCTTAAGATGGAGAGGGCGATATGCATACCCTTTAACTTTTAGAAAATATTATATTCGTTCTAAATGATTGTCTTTGTGATGACTTGGACACGACTTACGTACCGCGTTTATAATTTATTCTTTAATTTCTGGTCAAGTGTGCAACTTAGTACAAAGAGCGGATTCCCTCAGCGTACAGACTTTTGTAAGAGTAGACAAGATAGAGAGAAAGACTCTACAACTTGTGAAGTTAACCCGCTTTCATATTCCACTTCTGGTTTAAAGTTCGGATGAGCTTCCGTGAACTGTGTGAAAGAAATAGTTTGAGAAAACGAGACATAACCGAACAAATAACTCCGCTTGCCCTTCGGGTCTCTCTTGCCCTTGTTCGGTTTGATGAGGTCTTCCGTTTGGTATTCTTTGCGTCGCGCTTCTTCTTGCAATACAATGCATGGTTATGCGTTAGCAATTTATCTCTTTTTTTCTTCTTTTTTTTCTACAACGATTTCATTTCTATTTTTTCACTTTTTTTCTTTTTCATCACCATATCTGTATGTTTCGTTACAAAACAAAGAAAGAGCTCCGCTTGCAATGAGAATGCGGGCTATACTTCATCTTACGATTGCAGTTCAAAGCGACAGAACAGCGGGAATGAGAACCAAGAACGAAAACCAAGATCAAGGATTTTAACTACTCTTCGCTTTATTCTTGTCCATGATGTTTTGTCGCGTTGTATTCAATCAGTCGACCAGAGGGCAACATCGAACCGAGTTCTCAGACATCAGCTGCAAGTTTAACATCGATTCGATCATTCATCGATCCACTCAAAGCCAGTCGCATGAAGCAAAAAGCACATTAATACAACATATAATTTAGTGTTGAAACGTCTGTATCAAATCTGGAACATGTTTGTACATGGAAACAGTAAAGTTCATGCAAACTAATTAAAGCGAGGGTTTAAGAAGACACTGAGAAGGAAAGTACAACTCTAGCAGAGGAAAATATCAGAGCGGTGTTCCAAACAGCATATTCTCAGGATTAGGGTGAACTGGTATGAATAGCAATTTCTGTAATATGTATATCAGGAAATTTCAGGTCTAGTACTGACAGTACATAGATGAAGAAGGAACGGGTGAAGGTCCGTTAAATTGTACACTTTTTCGACTGAAAACCTGGAGACAGAAAGTTGGGAATGTGTAGCAAACAGCAAATTCCTGAACGAGCACCCTCTGGGATGGAAGAAAAATACAGATAACCTGTACAACATGACGTACAAACTGATCTATACGTATGATCCCCTTAATGCATCAGAAAATCCGTGGTTCAGAGCTGACTTGATGGACAGGCAAGCAGGCAAGCAGACAAACAGACATTTGCGCCGATCGACTTCATTCTTGAGAGCAGTTTCTGGTCAGTACGTTTCTTTTCGAGGCTCGAACATGAAGTCGGTAGATGTTGGTTCTTTTCGATCGATCTTCTCTCAAGGGAACGTCAATGATCAATCAGAGTCCTGGTCGATGCAGAACCGAAGTGAAGCACGCACAGGTGTAGGGCTAGCGCTGCAGGATATTGACGAATACGCTGGAACGGGAAAGACAAGCACGAGATAAAGAGATGGTCTCGTTTACTTTGTTGATCCATGCAAACAGGGAAACTAAACAAGAACGTGCAATTGCATGCCGGCCGGTCATGAAATCTAACATCCATCATTATTTTCCGTAACTCTCCGGATTCTGGAGAACGTACACCATATGAGTGCAGCCTGAGTGTAAGAGTTTTCGAACCTCACGCAGAGGCTAGAAAGAGATCATGATGCTCTCATACAACTCTGTCTCTGCCTCCTCTAGGTCGCCCATGACGAAGGCTAAGGTGATTAGGTGATTTCTTCAACTAAATAGGCACGGGCGTTTGCTATTTCTTGTACTAATGGAAGTTACTGGAAGTATTCTCTGATTCCAGAGATCGTAGAGTGCTAAAATAAAAAAGATTAAAGTTCTATTTTAATATTTCTTGTAATAATAAGATTGCCTCCTTTATAGTATTGGAAGCGTGTTTCATGACTTACGCTTATGAATTATCTTAGGAACTCCCACTAACTATAGAGTCAACTAAAAATTAATATTTAGAAAATTATATTATATATTAATAACAAAAATTTCTAAAATTTGATTAAACAGGAAAGAAAGCAAACCTCCTTCAGTAATTTTCATTACATTCTCGCGCCTAGGTTCGCATATTGCGGTGAATAAGCATCCCCAACGTCCTTGTTCAGTGAATTTCGTTTTCTTTTATCAGAAAATATGTAAGTGTTATAAAAATATATTATAATAAGTTATAATTAAAATTAAAATTATTTATAAATATTATATGTTAACCTCTCCGGGAGTAGCAAATTGACCCAAACAGAACCCATAAGTGAAGAGCGGGCTGAAGCCTTCCTGGAGGTATAAGTCCGGGAGTGAAATTGTCATTACGCGTCATTTAACAGAAACATTAATATATGTTTCTAACCCTTCCCACCCGAAGAGTTAAAAACATATATTAAACACCCCTGTACACTTGAGTGTACATGCGGTGAATATGCATGCTGGATGAACTCCGGTGGAACTTTTGCTCACTTCATGTTATGGATAATATATATATATATGTGATATAAAAAATATGTACTAAGTTGATGTAAAAGATTAAAATATTTTATAAAAGATATCTGTTACCCATGCTTGGAAACACGGGGAAGGTAGAAGATAACCCATAAGTCTTGCCCTGGATGCCGCGCTTCAAAAGGTACAAGTCCGGGAGTCCACAAGTGCTAATTCATTAAAATACTCTGGTGTTAATTTAATACCTAACCCTTCCTGCCGGAAGGGTTAGGTACTAAATTACCTCCTGTATATTTTCCTCCTCCATCGAAAGATGGAGGAGGTGAAAATATGCAGGTGTTCTGTACAGCATCCAGGGTTTTGTGTGCGAAGCCGAGGAATATAATCATTTCGTGAGCATTTTCTAAAGGTCCAAACGGACCTCGACGCGTGTGTAAAGTAGCGCAGCACATGTACCCTCATGACAAACATGTGGTGTGGTAGTACCGGTGGTACTTTACCGTGCACGAGGTTCTCGTGTAAATAATTATCTTTGCTGTAAAGGAACCACCAATTCTGTTCTGTGCTCGTTTTATAAGTTGTGTTGTGACGGTGCAGTTATCATTCAACATTTTTAAATAATTATTAATGATTTAATATATTTTCACATGGTGTGGTAGTATCGGTGGTACTTTACCGTGCACGAGGTTCTCGTGTAAATAATTATCTTTGCTGTAAAGGAACCACCAATTCTGTTCTGCGTCTCGTAAATCTAGGTGCAGTTATCATTCAACATTTTTAAATAATTATTAATGATTTAATATATTTTCGCATATATCTATATATATAACAAAAAGAGGACAAAGCTACTCGGAGTTGATCTTGCATGTATATTTTGGGTAACTTTTTGCGCATTATTGCTTTCTGGTGTTGATATGGTGTATGCAGAGCATACATATTCTTCACCTTCTTCTAAGTTCGAAAGATGGGTTATATGCAAGCCTTTTAATTTATTTTTTAAATATATATTTTTTAGAATAGTTAAACTATAAGTTACAGTTTTAAAATTAATTAAATCATTTGTCGAGGAGAGTGTTTATGATAACATGAGAGTCCCTCTGCCTCGAGGGGGTCACCACATTGTGACTCCATATGTCAAGTGCGACATAAGAGTATTTCTTATATCTTTATTATATTATAATCATTATCTAAACTTTTTTGATATTTTTATCATATAATTTTAAGTTTTTTACATCCTTTATTGTACTTAGTAATATCCATGAGTCAACTTACATAGTTAATAATGAAATGAAATTTATATGAATATAAAAAGATCTCACAATGTCTATTTTTGGTACCTTTTGCTTTACATTAATCAACTAGAAACATCTATTGATAGTAGTTAAACTTCTTCAAGATCTATATATATATATGTATGTTATGAAGGTTTTTCTTTTTTCTTTCCTAGATGGAAGCTTAATATCTTGTTTTCTTCTTTTATTGAAGATATTATATGTATTTAATTTTGTATCATAACAACTGTTATTAGCATTTATTCTTAGATATTTATTAGAAATTAATATATACTATTTTCTAGCCCTTCATTACTTATAATGATTAGCTAATATTATAAGAAATAAATTTACTGATCAGTCTATTCATTAAAATGAGACTTTGCATAGTCTCAAATTGTCATCCAAATAGTTTAAAAATGTCCACATAGGATCTAAACTTTCAGTTCTTACGTATCTTCTAACTTGGCAGATCATGATAAGCGGAGAAGACGGAACGGTCATATAATTTCATCTGATTTCATTTTATCGACGTATGACATCTGAGCAATGATTCTTTTCTCTTCACTGATCTCGGATATTTTTATCAATAGCTCAGAGACAAAAGTCTTAGTCGATAATAAAGAAAACTGATATATTTGACTAGGCAAGCCTCCACTATGTCGACTAAATGTCAAAAGTAAAGAAAATAATTTAAGAGGATTATCTTTGATGTACTCACTGACATCAAACCTCATGATAGAGCATCCAAATATGCAAGAAGAACATCAAGTAGATGTTTATCTTTCTTTGATCTATCATAAGATCTAGGAAATATATTAGTAAATGGAGGATTTAGAGTGACTTCATATGAAGAATCGTCCACTAACAATGTATTTCTAGCACTATACAATGGATATTTCTCTCACATGATACTGAGAAGTTTCCAAAACAAATGAGCATTCTTGGCATCTTCTTCCAACTTTGTTTAGAATCTAAGATTTTTCCTTGATCCCAAATGAAGACTAACTTTTCTAAGAGACCGGATGGGAAAATATGTGCCATATATTTATCCAAATTCTTCCTCTGATAACAAGACCAGATAGCGACATCAAAATGCACAAAACATTTTTTCAGAAATTGATATATATCAAGACGACCACTATGTATTTGACGCATATTGTTTCTCCACCTTGCATCTTTATGACTGATCTAAATATACTTTTACTATACATCAGAAGATCATTCACGGTGAAATCAATAACTTTCTTGGTTGCAAGGCTAATGAGTTTACTCTTGCTCACTTCTTCTTATTCACTTGTTCAATTTGGAATTATGGCATAAACAACATGACTCTACTGTTTACTATTCCTGCATTTCAAATAGAAAAAAAGAATGTCAAGCTCATATGTATTTAAGATCAAGCACAAATCCATAAGAGAATCATAAAATTTCATCTGCATGTTTGTCTTTGTTTCCAGCTATTGGGTTTCAATATCTTTTGACACTTCCTCTTTGGTACCTACATCAGTTGATAAAGACTTCACAACTTTGTCTTGTTTGTCAAAGTCATGCGTTACTTCTGTTACTTGAGACAATAGTTTTGCATTTAGATGGATATTCATGTTGAGATTTCTCAGAAGTTGTTCTAGAACCTGCAGATCCAAATGATCTACTTGACTTTCAAATCTTATCTCCCCAAGTCTATTCAATTTAGAGATGCATCCCGGAGTACTCCACTAGATTCACATATTAGAATCTCTCTCAAAATGTTACAAAAAATAAACTAATAAATGTAAGAGCAGAAAACTAACGCATAAAACAATCTAGATGTAACTCTTAGTGAGAATAATATTCAAACGACACCCTCTAATGAAAGAAGTGCACTTGAGAAATGACAAGATGCTGCACAATGAAGTTACATTACTACATGTCTCGTGAACATAGAGAGAGTTGTGAATTAGCAACCGAAATTTCATGTGGAGCCAAAAGCACACATCGGAGATGTCTTTTTATGTTAGCTCTCTTTTTATGTTATCGCATGTGCATTATTTAATACGGAAAAAGAAATCTGTTCATAATTATTATTTTCTTAATGGAATACCAGCATGAAAGAGACTAACATACTCATAAACTTGTTATTCCAATAAATTATAGCTATTAAATATAATCCTCGAATTATATTTTCTGAATTGTATTCTTGCACGCTGGCCTTGTGCCTTTTTTCTGGGTAAATTCGTTGCTACATCTTCACATTTGATATAAAATTTCATATTTCATTCTACTTTATTCGACTTAGTTTCTAGGTGACTTTTCGTTTATTATACTGAGTTTTTCTCGTGTTCTAACCAAGTCTGCCTTTCCTACTTGGTTGCGTTTTCCTCGTATTCAAGACAAGTCTGACTATTCTAGTCAAAGCCATGCAATCGACATTTTATATCAACACTCTCTCTTCCTTCACTCTTTACCTCGCTTCATCTCTTCCTTCCCTCCAGAAGAGAGCTCAGCTTGCACACAACAATTTTCATGTGCTTAAAAGTCCTGAAAATTCAGGTTAGCCAAGAATATGCATATCAAAAAGTGGGAAGTCGACGCATGAATACGATGAAATTGCATGGATAGGTATCTCCACCTTCCAAATAGCCCCACATCAAGTACCCGCGTTTGTGCTCGAAGAGCACACCTTCGTTGCGGAAAAGGGAATTGTATCATTCAAACTGGTAAAAAACTTCCACCGTGGTGTACAAACTGAAAAGGCCACGAACGGAGGAGATAAAAGACATCCCTCGAAGAACTAACTACGTCAGAATACTTAACTAAGCTGCGATATACATGTACAAACTCTGTGTTGCCTCCGCGGAGGAGATCATCGGATCGGCTAGTCCCTCCATGAAGGCACTGATCTTAGTACTGACAGGCGCCGACGTGCCTTGAAGCAAGCTGTCTGTCAGAATGAGCTTGGCGTAGTACGGAACTATCTATTTACTGTAAAGCTCCGGAGATAATCGTGGGCTCACAACAACTCGAAGTGGGGTGGCCAGACCCGTTGCAGAACCTGCTACCTCTGTCATATCCACTTCTTCGGGTTTCATCCCTGGAGGAAGTGACATCTCTACTGTTTGGAAAAGGCGAGCTAGAACAAATTCTAAGGTAATCAAGCCCATGTTCATGCCTGGGCACTGCCTTCGGCCGGCTCCGAAAGGCAACAGCTCAAAATGTTGACCTTTCAAATCGATTTTACTATCTAAAAATCTTTCTGGCTTAAAAGCTAAGGGTTCTTCCCACGATTTGGGATCTCGCTGGATGGCGTAGACATTTATGAGCACTTGCGAGCCCGCTGGAATGTGATATCCAGCGATAACAGTGCTCGAAGTTGAGCTATGATTAACCATTAATGGGAGAGCAGGATGAAGTCGTAACGATTCCTTGATCACCATCTTGAGGTAGTTGAGGTTTACGAGATCTGACTCTTCCACCAATCTGTCGCGACCCGCAACGTCATCCAGTTCTTTCACCAGCTTCTGCTTGACATCTGGATGTCTCATTATCTCAGCTATTGTAAACGCAACAAGCCCCGCCGTAGTCTCTGTACCAGCTACAAACATGTCCTGTCGAATGACAATGAAACGGCTTTCAGCAATGAGTACTAGTTCAAATAAGTTCCCATGAGTTATTGTACGACTGACGTCAGTCTTAGCTCGTACAACCTACGTGAGGAGGAAAACAAGAGACTAAGAGTGCATCTAGAGCTTCGAAAGAGGAATGATCATGACAGATATATGTCTTTCGACCTTTACGTTTCCGTCCGCCTGAAGCCATTGGTGTCAGCTAGAACGTGGAACTTACCGCAATAGCACCTTTGATGTTTTCATATGTCAAGCCTGTCCCATCGTCCTTGTCTAAAAGCGACAGCAAGGCGCGCGACAAGTCTGTGGCGTCTTCGTTGTTCTGACCATCGACGAGTTCTAGACGACGCTCCTCGAGTAGTTCGCTGAGAAAATTATCGAATTCGGCATGAATTTTCTTGAATTTTTTCTTCACTCCGTCGAGATCCATCCACTTCAGCCACGGAAAGCATTCACCCAGTGAGAGGAGGGGACTGGATGTAAATTCGCGTACAAGTTGCGTCAGGGTCTTCTGTTCACCTGTCGACGTGCGAGACGTTTGGTCTAAAGAGAACGTTTTGCCGAAGACAAGTTTTGTCATTTGGTAAAAGTTCATGGTACAGACTACAGTGTACATATCCACGGGTTCGTCGTTTCCTCTTTGAGATTCCAGCAGTGAGTTCACCATATGCATGATCGATTCATGCCTCTGATCCTGCGATGACAACGGACGAGAAAACGGAGCTGTCATTACATAAACGGCAGAGGTAAAGGTAACATGAAAAGTTCAAGTAGGAGGATGATACTATGTGACATAAACTCGCAGCTTAAGAAGACACTGAGTTTCAGAGTGCAGAGGTAGGCATCAGTAGGGCGAAAATAGCCTCTGCTAAAATAAAATGCATCATGGATTGTCTTGAGCTTCCGAACTGAAACAAACAAACGTCCTGTAATCGATACCTCGAGCTGCACAATTCGCGATCATGAGACAGTTGCCCATTTACCTTCTGCTTTTCGACATTCGTGGTAGACAAAAACTGCGAGTTGTAGATTTTCCTCATCCTCCGCCATTTGTCATTCAAGGGTTGCGTTATCATATCGTTGTAGTTGTAGAAGAAAAACTCTCCAAAGGGAGTGGGAGGACGAGAAGCCCATATGGCATCTTGAGTCTTGAGAAACTCTCTCGCCATTTCAGAGCTAGATGCCACTAGGACCCGAAGGCTTCCTAGCCTCACTGACATAAGCGGTCCATATCGTCGAGAAAGTTTCATCAGCATCTGATGGGGAAGTGCGCGGAAGAGGTGAAGGTGACCAATGAGTGGCCATGCAGGGGGCTCAGGTATCTCCTTGTATCTGCCAATACCCTTCAAAGCAAAACGAGTCAATACTGTGAGGGCCAACAATAACACTGCCGCCACTCGTAAGTCCAGTAACTTGTCGAGCCACCCTTCAACAGAACCAGAGTCTTCCATCGTCATCTTCCGGCGCCAAAGGCTTACTCGCGGACTTGACGTTCTACGTGAAATTTCTCACTATGATCGACCCGAATCAGATCAAGTGTACTCGCCGCTGGATCCTCGTCGCCTCGATCTATCCCTCCACTGAGTCTTGTAGAAGGTCCGGAAGGAACACAACCAAACTTGCGAGAGTACTTTTAACTCGACGCTTCCAGCAGGCCGAAGGAACTGCAAGAGACCAAAACAGACGTGAAGTAAGAAGCGTGTTTCTGCGTGCGACGACGTTGGTAAGATATTCTCGATTCAGTAGAGGACGAGATAGACCAACGGATTATTGCTAGACCTGCAGCATACGCCCACACATGAAGCCAAAGTCCTACATTCTGGATTTTAACACAGTGGAATATCGTAAGACGTATAAAACGAAACTACGTTCACTCGAACTTGCTACTCTGCCATTCTGAAGCTGCATCCATCGTGTGTAAATGATACTGGAGAAACATTTCATGTTTAGCTGAACGCTGGCGGATTGACAACCGATCTGCCCCCGCACACAGCCATTTATGAAAGATGAAGCATGCGAAAGTCGATAAGGTGTAGATGACATGCTACATTAAGTTGAAAGGAGCTGAACCTCCGAGTCTTCAGTTGACGAAAGTCAGAACGCAGCGCATTTAGAAAGCTTCCAAGACTTCAGCTGAGCTAAAATAGACTACAAACTCGGTTCAGAGGCACATCTCGTAGCGATGAAGTCAAGCACCGCACACAGAATCCAGCTCAGGACACAAGCATTTAGGCGTGTTGATGGGAATGCCCAGAACCGAGTTCATTTACCAGTCTGAGGTTGAATGCTTTCCCGCCGTCTTCATTCATGCGTCGACTCCTCCATCACCTGAGGACTGCTCCCTGGAAGACTTAAGCAGCCAAAACGTTTATATATATCGCTCACTGCTGCCAAGACGTATTTCTAGGTACTACTATTTTTTACGTATAGACAGTTTTCTACTCATGTGCGAATCTCCTTCCTCCTCCATACAACGATACGATCGCGTGGTGCTGCTTGACAGTGCGGTAAATATGTTTTATGATATTACTATTATTTACTGTCTTTCGTACTCTTCTTTAAAAGTTCTTTTGCTCTTTTACGGAAAGTTCTCTTGCTCGTTGCGACCCGCGCCTTTACCCTAGGCATGGGGGCTACCATAACACGTTGCGAACGCGGCAGTGGTGGGCCATACCCAGCGTTTTCCTCTAAGTTATTACTACTATGATTATCTATCCTCTATATTATATTATTTGCGTTTCATTTCAAGTGGAGGAGGGCGGGAGCAGCCCAGTCACAGAATAGACGTTGCAATTATTGGAGACACATGACACTATGCTATCTGCTTCGCCGAAAAGCAGTTTTCATTGATACCGGTGCTGAACTGTACCGTAGAGTAAATGTGGGAAACGCTAAACTCAGGGCCAGCAGGCCTTCCTTGGCGTGGTGGACACCTTCACTCCATCCGAATCCGGGGTCATGGTTGCAGAACTAGGTAGGTCCTATGACTTTGCATAGCTAGATACAAATATTTGGACCGTCGGTTAGAATAAGAATCCTCGAAAGATGAACAAAAGATGAAAGTAGTTTTCTTTTTCTTTTTGCTTGAATTTTGCATGCAGTCGATTATATTTATATGCTTGTCACTCGAATATAACTATACATGTTAGTTGACTTATCTGCCGGAAGGAAAAGTACAAGTAAGAAAATAAAGAGGAAATTTGGGGTGTAGATTAGCTCTGGTCGGGACGGAGAAGTCAGAGTTGGCCCCTACAAGAGAAACAAAATTACTTTTTGTTATAAAATAATGTATAAATATAAAGTTTAAATCTCAAATAATATTATATACAAAAAGGATGAATGTTTCTTGTAAGTATTAAATGTTAATAGATTATAAAACGGCGGAATTTCTGGACATAACCCATAAGGGGGTCACATCATAACAATGACTTAATTTATTGGGAAAAAATGAATATACATGCTTATTTGGAAAGCATGCATATTAAAGCTTATACGCATGCTTCCAAACAAGCATGCTCTATCAACTTCACCAAATATTTTCCATCTTTCTGTTATCAGAAAAAATATAAAGTTATTAAATACTTATCTTTCATGAAAAGTTGCATTTATCCATAATTATTAGTCCTGGAGTTACAGAAAGATCTAGATAAAATAATAACCCATAAAAGAAACATGGACTCACGTGCTGCAGAAACTACAAATGCTACAGCTACTAACAAAAATGCATTAAGCAAATATAGACATTAATTTATTACTTCACCTTTCTTGGAGGAAGGGTTAGGTAATAAAGAAATGTTGTTAAATATGTTAGCTTGCTTATTCTCTTACGTATTGCCAAAAGACTAAGACGCCAACAACCAAGAATATATTAACCAAGTAGATTAGGATTTTAGATTGAAGCATAATAGAAACAGAAAACTAAGTAAGAGTCTGTAATTTTAACACTGAGAATCAGTGCAAGTTACATGACACCTCTTCAGTTAGAGATATTCTTTAATAGTAAAGATGAACATTCAGAAGTTTGTCACGAAGTTTTCGGTAGTTAATCAGAGTATTAGTGTCCACTAATCTATATGATTATATATGCTTCAAAAAGATCACAAAATCTAGATACCATCGGTTTCTCAACACTGAATGTTCAAATTACAATGTGATTATGCATAGTTTGGGTGACCTTCTTCCTAAGTATCTTGAGTGATTTCAGTGTGTGCGGATAAGGACCACTGAATATTATTTCTGAAGATCTTGACTTCGGGAGAGTGTTCGCACTGCAAATCCCAACTAATAGAGATATATATCTGGCGATCATTTGATTTATGTTCCCCGAGCCGAAATATTGACATAACTTAGTCGTGAAATGAGATGGGAAGGTATGTAGCCATTTTTGCTAAAGAGTCTACTTAGGCTTCTCAAACCTCACACTGCAAGCTCTGAAAATATCTAACACTCAAGGTTTATGGGTTTAGAAATTAAACTCTAATCTTGTTCTGGTTTTTACGGGGTGAGGTTGGAGACGCTCTACTATATCATTATCAAAAGATATCAGGTGTTCCTGATATCCAATTTTATAACAATTGTCAAGCCAAGATATTTTTACTGTATAAGATTCAAAACACCTATTGTTTGGAAAAAAATTGTTTTGTACAGCTCTTGGCTGAAGTCGTAATTCTCGTTCAGAGGAGAAGAACAAGCGTCTTCCTTTGCATATATTCACTTGCCCCATCTTCCTATGGAGAAGGTAAATATGCAAATTTTATTACCTAACATTTTCTGTTGCAAAGATTTAGGTAATAAATTCACGTCTGAGTGAATTTATTACCTAAATACACGTTTCAGTAGAACATGTAAGTGCAGCAACAACAGAAACAGATTATTCATTTTCTCTGTAGTAAAATTAATATTTACAGTAGTAATGTACAATGTGGCAATGTCATTATATAAAATATCTGGTAGAATTCCATTTTATTACATCTAACTTTTATTTAAATTGCAGCATGTGTAAATTTTAGAAAAACTTATAGTACACCTGTTTTATGACAATTAGACAAGGTAGACTATAAATAGCTGGTCTACACTACCCCGGTGATAATTAACTTATTTAACTTATTTTATTTTATTCGTGACACAAGGCAAGAAAAAAATACGGTTTCACACCTATCTTTTATACTCGAACAGAACCAAGGGTATACGAGGTTACAGTTTCAGTGAATGGATTAGAACGAAAGAATGGGAGTTTCAGCTGCTATCATCGTAAACAATAGCAGTATTTTATTATATTTCTAAATTATATGTGTGTAGACTTGTCTTATGGATATTTGTATAGGTAAAAGGTGTCTTGATATTATACAAAGTCTTTCAGGAGAGAAAAAGTAATAGTAATCTCGTTTTCACCGGTGCTTTTCTCAACTGACGGTCATCTGAAATTACTGTCACTTACTTTGCAGATCAAAATGTAATAAACTCGTTTTCATCGATGTTTTCCTCAACTGACATTACTGGCACTTACTTTGGAGTTCACGGGTTTGCTACTCGACAATGAATTGCGTTAACGAACGGTTCACTACCTCAACAGTTTCACTATCATTTCGCTAGTAGTTCAGAATTAGCGACCTTTTCTAAAAATGGCACGTAAGTGCCCTACGCGGTTGGTGGGTCGAGTGGTAGGTGACCAAATGCAGTATCCAGCAGGGAACGTCTATTGTCTTTACGTGTGCGGTGGACTGTGATTGTGTCAGTCAACAGGTGACAGTGTAAGTTCCAGCACCATGCAGTTCCACACGAATATTATACTTTAACAATACGGCCTACTTCCGCCACCTCTCTCTCAGGTACCTAGTTGGTGGTCCCATAGGCTTTTATTTGCTGCTTGATGTTAAACACCAGAATTTACTTGATCCACCCCCAGAAGGAATCCGGGACTTGATCCACCCCCTCTTAACGATACCCTTCTTGATCAACCCCCAAACTGGCTACCGTCCGCTCTGTAAGTAACTTTGTCACATGGACGTCCAGTCAGGTAGTCTTGTCAGCTTTCCGAAGCTGACGTGTGATCTGATGCGGGAAAAAAGCTGACGTGTGACCTGACGCGGGAAGAAAGTTGACGGGTGACCTGACCTGACGCTGAAAGAAACTAGTGCACGGGAAGAGAAGCGGAACTGCACAGCAGGAAAAAAAGAGTACTGGCAGGAAAAGAAGGAATGGCTATTAACAGTGCAGATTTGTGCACAGTGCAGATGTGTGAACAGTAGTACATGGTGATAACAGCGAGGCATCTGGGACATAGATTTGCACAGTACATGGTGGTAACAGCGAGGTAACAGCGGGACATCTGGGACATAGCACTTAGCGCTAAGCACTAAATCCAGTGCATGTAAGCACTTAGCGATAATGTCGAAGGATAATGATTTAGATTCACTCGATGGATTACATTTTGAAGATGAAGAGCGGGAATTCTTTTTAGATGCAAGAAGCGACGAGGAAGAAGACGAACCGATACTCGAGCGATGGCAGTAGGAGATGATTGACGCCCGTCTTGTTGACCGCGTACTTCAAGGAAAAACATTAGACGCTTTGAGAGAGGCCACAAGGACACTGAAGTTGGGGAGAGATTTTCAATGCTGGAAGGATTTCGACTTTGCTATAGATTGTTGGTGTTTTATGAACAGTAGAGCTTGTAACAAGCTCAAGTCATATTATACTCACAGAGTGCGCGTCTGTCGTTATGGAGGGAGGATTCGTTGCAGAAAATCAATAGAACAGCGAGTTGAAAACAACGAGAACTTGGATCCAAATTTGATAAGTAGTCAGTCTCGTAGCTTCCACGAGTTCACCCAACGACAGAGAGAGAGAGAGAGCAGAAGACGAGAAGATGTCACTGTGATCCAAAGAACACGGCGAGTTCTTGAGAATGATCGATGTGGCGAGAAGATGCGATATTTAACCTCTGGTAGAGAAACATTTTATGGAACTAGAGTTGAGGCAAGAGAAGGGTCAATAACGCAGTCGTGCAAATGGAGAGTACGTGCACAAAGAGGGAAATTCATAGGGAGAATAACGATTAGTGTGTGTAATCTGGAGCATACTTGCCCTGGACAACAAGCTTACTGGCGTGGACCAGCCTCAAACTCTAAATTCCTTGCACAAGTTTTGTGTAATGGAGTAGCAATAGATCCCAACATCCCAATCAGGAATTTAATGGAAGAAATTCGGACTAGTTTTAATAAACGAGCTCCATATAACCAAGTCTGGAGAAGCAGTGAGCATTCGAGAGATTGGTTAGAAGGTAATCAGACGGTCTCTTTTCATTATATTCCATATGTATGCAGAAAGATCAAAGATGTGGATCCGTTAGCTGTTGTGGACTGGGGCACATGGATAAATCATCCAACAATTTTTAGTCGTTTTTTTGTCTGTCCCAGTGCTACTCGTAATGCTTTTAGCTCCTGTCAGAAAGTGATATGTCTGACGCTTGTCATTCAAAGTCTCGTAAGTTTCCTTGTCAAATTTTCTTGGCTTCCACACTCGATGGTGCAAACCAGGCAATCATTTTAGCTTATGCTGTAGCTCCGAGAGAGGACACATCCAACTGGACTTGGTTCTGTGGTTTATTGAAAGAATCAATAAATGGAATTGAGAGTCCTCAAACTGTCATCATCAGCGATCGACAAAAAGGATTGGAGAAAGCTGTTGCTGAGATATTTCCGATTGTGACTCATGGTCATTGCGCCCAACACATTAGAATGAATGTGAGGGTGAGATTTGGCAAGGAGGCCGAAAAACCTTTTTGGCTTGTTTATACGTGAAAAATCGAGAAGCGTAAGAATCTCATCTCACCTGTGAGCATTTGGTTAGTTGCTGTAGCTTCTTATTCCAGTTGTGAGCATTTGGTTAGTTGGTGTAGCTTGTTATGTCAATTATAGAAATAGTTTGTTTGGTGTGTTTTAATGCAGTTTGATGTGACAGGTATAACGAGGTTTTAAGAAAACTCGATGATTCTGACGATCGAGGCAAGCAGTTGGCTAGTTATTTACGAGGTATCATGCCAGAAAGATATAGTAGATGTGCATTTCCGAAGCCACGATATGGGAAGGTAACTTCGAATGTAGCTGAGAGTATGAACAACGCTCTGAGGACCATCCGTTTTAATGCTCCTTTGAGAATTTTACTTGAAATTTGGTATTACATCATGCAACAATTTACCACGAGACGTCAACAATTGGAGCAGGAGACAAATCTACTCACCAAGTTTGCAAGGAGCAGACAGACAGAGAATGAGCAAGCTGCAGAAGGATTCATTTGTCAAGTTTCCAACATTAGAGAGGCCACAGTTCGCTATCACAGTTCCGGATCAACTCATGTAGTGAAACATAACTCGAATGGGCGAGGAACGTGCACTTGCGTTGAGTATCAAGAAATGGGATGGCCATGTGGACATGTCATTACCTCGTACAGAGAGATGGGAGAGAATCCTATGACACGCATTGATCAAATTTGGTACAGTTCTTCACTATTTTCAATTTATGGACAACAACATCTGCCTCCAATAGTAATAGACGACTTAGAACCAGTTTGGACTTGCGGTCCACCTCCTATTGCAATTCGACGAGGAAGGCACCGAGTGGTGCGAATGGATAACAATACTCAATCCTCACAAGTTAGAGTTCCAGTAAATGCAACTGATTTCGTTGAAGAGAGTGTCACATGACCTCCTGTTACTAGTAGTGATAGTGTTAATGCTGTGGAAATGGAGTTCGATGTAGCAGATGAACAAATGTCTCATTTTCCGTCAGAATATCTTATTCGTAGAACGAGACGATCATCTACTACGGCTAGTGACAGCAGGCAAAGTCAAGTTGGAAGATGTAGTAGGTGCAAGCAGGCTGGACACAATGTTAGAACATGCCAAAGAAATGATATAGTAGATATCAATAACGCTGAGCACCTATCGAATCAATCTAACATGCCAACATTGCATCGAGAGGATGATGTAATTTTCACGGCCTCGGATGAAGAACTCGGTTTCACATACAACAATAGTGATGTACCAGCAGGTTCGTTCCATAGCTCCTTTCCGAGAGTGATTTCTTTGCTGTAATGTTTCAATTTCTTGAAACATTCATTCATGTTCTTATTTTTTGTGTCCGTGTATCAATGCAGAAGTGAGTGAGGACTGAGCAGAACAGACCTATCTCGAACATGGGCTTTATGGTTACGGGTTGTACTTCCTCGAATATGGATTACCGTAGTATCCAATGAAGCTTTTCAACGGCTCCATTGGAGCTGTCCAACGGCTCTTTAGTAGTAGCGTTATATGGTTGTTTTGGTGTGAGGCTGGTTGGAGAGCGAGTCAGTGAGGACGGGAACTGTATAGACATCCATACGATATTGACTCAGTGTTGAGCGATCGAAAACTGAACTCTATTCGCATACTATCCTTCAACTTCATAGAGAAAGTTGTGTTTTCTACTTCAGTGTTTCAATGTGTTCCTTGGCTGAATTTGAAGAGTGTATCAGTAACATACCTTGCATGTGGGTGGTTGCTTCTATTCAAAGGATAATCAAAAATCAGAAATGGAATTCTATATCGTACTTTGCTTGCAATTTCCCGGGGTGCTTGAAGCAAGTGATAGACTCTTCCCAGACCTCATCAAGCTCCGCTAAGAAGATGTTATATTTCAGTCAAGTGCAACCCGACAGCAGAAAGACTTGGCATGCTTGTGGTCAAAGGGGAAATAAGAGGTAGTATCGATTTCATTTAGGACTGATTGATTACAACGTTTGTGATCGACAGGAAGCAGCATTACCAATAGTGGTTGTTTGGAGTATAGGAGAGAAGCTATTAGGGATGACGGCAGAGTCTTTTGAGAAGTTATCATCCGAAGAGCAAGATAGACTTTTCAGGCTTGTTTGTTCGAAGAAGTGGCGCTTCAAAAATAGGATTGAACACAATGCAAAATCGTTATACGGTGTTCGACGTGGAACATGAAATAGCAGAATCGGACGAGTTCGAAGACATAATAGAAGATCTTGCTTCTGCAATGGACAATGTAACATTTTATCCTTCGGAAGGAAGTGAGAAGGCCAAGTTTGGAGATAACGCTAAAGTTCTAGAGATGGAGCGGTTACACCATCGAGTACAGACATTAGTCGAAAGATCAGAAGACATTGAATCGAGCTTGCTCGGTATAATTCGAGATTTGCAAGCGGTTGTTGAGCTCCAACGAGAACAGAAGGGAGAGCTTTCAGAGATAGTAGAAGCATTACAAAAACTTAAAGAGTTTTAGGAATGATACCGGTTGTAAATGGTTAGCTTGTCTTATCTTACTTTCATTATGCAATGCTTGAATCTAAAACTGTCTATGTGCAATACAACTTGTGTCTCGCAAGGTTCTTGTTCCTCGTTAGACTATTTGTCCTCCATCAACATTGAGTTACCAAATTTACTCCCGCGAGACGCGAAACACCGTGTACCGCGCCTCCACCCAGCGCGAAACTGTAGTGTTTCACGAAACACTCATGTTTCGCCTTCCCAGATCCCTTGGCGAGTTCTCGTCAAAGGCGAGACACACATGTTCTGTCCTCCCGCGACGAAACACTAATGTTTCGCGACATCAGAAGGCGAAACATTGATATTTCGCCCTCCCAGATCCCTTGGCGAGTTCTCGACAGAGGCGAGACAAATAATGTTCCGCCCTCCCGCGGCGAAACATGAATGTTTCGCCTTCCCAGAGTGTCCCGTCAGAGACGGAACACGCATGTTTCGCCCTGATGACGCGAAACATGCACTGTTTCGCTCTATCGGGAGCGATACATGGATGTGTCGCCTCCCGCGAAGGTTCGTCCAAAGGGGTACCCTTTGCTGCCAATCGAGGAAGGCGACACATGGATATTTCACGCTACCGGGAGCGATACATGGATGTATCGCCTCCCGTGAAACTTCCCAAAGGGGTACCCCTTTTCTGCCAATCGAGGGAGGCGATACATGGATGTATCGCCTCCCGCGAAACTTCGCAAAGGGGTATCCCTTTGCTCCCAATCGAGGGAGGCGATACATGAATGTATCGCCTCCGTGAAACTCCCCAAATGGATACCTCTTTGCTGCCAATCGAGGGAGGCAATACATCCATGTATCGCACCCGTGCAGCGCGAGACATGTATGTTTCGCGGAGGGGGGCGAGACATGTATGTTTCGCGGATGGGGGCGAAACATGAGTGTTTCGCCCTCCCCCTCGAGAACTCGCAAAGGGTATCTCCGCCCTCTCTCTGCAAAACAGCCATGTTTCGTTATGTCGTGAAACGAACTATGAACTTTCATTCATTCCAAAACAAAAATATAACGAAGTCATTTTCAAAATTTAGACTTTATATAATGGATACTCAAAGTACATATCTTTCTCACTTGAGTTTATGATACAAATTCATGGAAACTGTATGTGGCACTGATCTCCATACAATATTAACTTCCTCTTGGGTAATATTGGTCCAGTAATTCTTGAGTGCAAGAAAAGGATCCTGAGCAAAAACTTGAGAAAATCTAGTCTCCACGTAAGATGGAGTCTCCTCGGGAGAAACTTCCCAACGAAGAAGCCAAGGCAACAAGGTGGCTTCTAAATATAACTCTCGATCACTATCCATAGTGAAAGGAGAAAAAGGAGGAGGATGGATAGCATTAAATGGATGATTGGTACAATTCTTGACAGGACTATCGTCCACCAACAGAACGTTGTCGTAGCGAGAGCCTTTCCTTTGAGCAAGGGCGTACTTTCTGGCTGTGGTTAGCGATCGATACACAGCAAAGCGACTAGTATCTCGTAGATTTCTCTCTAACTTCCTCGCTAACTAAGCACTTTCTTTCTCTCAGTAAAGGGTCAAGATAACTACACAAAAACGTTGGATGATCATGGGCACGACAAACGGGATATGTGATGACATGATCTCTCGGTAGTATTCCTCTCCGAAGTTTCTCACTACTAGGGCTTCGTACTTGACTTTGGGTCGACAGATGTGTCTTATCTCGCACTGGGTGTTAAAGTTTACAGGAGGGAGCTGATTTAGATCCATCCTTCGTTAGATGAGAATAAAGACGGCGAGATCCCATTCTTGGCCGTAAGTGACAACAGGTAAGATCACAGGGACAGGCGAGAGCATGACTTGCGCGGTAAAGTTATGCCCGAAAAATCCTAGCAGAAACTGTTGAAAGTGAACTCGTTCCATATACATCAGTTTAATCGAGAAAGGGTTTCGAAAAGGGAATCTGGGCGATAAGTAGAGTCCTTCGTCCATCTCTCACAACATGTGCACTCCAACTACAAAGATATATCGATCCATAAAACTCTGATTCAATCTCATAGGATCACCACGATCTCTCCACGAACAATCTCTTGGATTTTTTCCCAGGTCGAATGCCCCCACACAGGTCACTCCCCTTTGCTTAAAAGTTCCGAACACAAAACAAGGATAGGTGCAAGCTCCCTAACCAAGCAACCCAAGCCTCACGGACCGATGAGGTGGCACACATGCACATCGCATGTTTGGTGCCGTCATACTCATCCACGTGTGGGTCTTCTGGGTGAAAGGTTCTAATGCATGCACCGTAACGTGTCCCAAAAACCGGAGACTAGGCTAGACAGGTAGTCGACTCTACAGGTCAAGGATCGCACTTTGCCACGTTGAGTGCGAACCTAACAACCACATGACGTGGATACAACGTAGGTCGCTAAAGTCATATCTACGCCTAGAATACTCCCCAAAGCAATACAAATGTCGCACTGGATACTTTTCAGCCAGCTGTCGCTAACAACTCGAGACCTAGAGTAGATATCGTTGCCGATACAACTCGGTAGAAAAACCAGCGAACTTTCACACATGATAGGTACAGATCTACAGCTCAGTCTCCTCTCAAACTTGCCACGTAGGTAGGATACTAAAATCTCTACTTGCAGGTCAAATTTCAGGAAGATCTGACGGCTAGATCTCCTCCCACAATTAACACAAATCCACAGAAACTAACACGCACTTCCAATCTCAGATTCAGGACAAAAGCTTCTTCGACTAAATGAACCGTCCACTTCCACTCCAACTTCCTGTGCTATCAATTCAGAAGGTAAACTCACTACACAGGAAATTTGAGCCGATTTGACCGTTCTGATCGTCCTCCATAAATCTGCAAACTCGCTGCTTCAGATTGACAGCTTTCTGCACCCCGTCGCCTTCAAATCGCCATTGCGCTCAATCCGCAGAACATCCGGTGGTGAAATTTGTGGTCAGAGCTTCAGCAGCTGACAGACTACAAGCTCATGAAATCTGGTCTCAATCTGACGGTTCAATCACTCAAACCCCTTAATCTTACAATCGGAAGAGAAACTCTTGTACTCTCATCACTCTATGAACTTCAAATCGTCATAACGTATGCCCTGGACCTCCAAATCGAGTGAAATTTGTGGTCAGATTGCTCCTCCCGTCGAGAGCTCTCCGCCCATGCCCTCTGATCTCCAAAATCCCTCGTCAAAGTGCCCCGAACCTCCCAGAGCGCACACTTAGGTAGAAGACAAGTTATCTTCACTTTTGGGTGGACCAATGGGAAGCTAAAGGACTCAACCTTGTCCTTTTCTGCCCCATGGAGACCCCCAGCAGATAATAGTGCATTCTAAGCTCATAAGAGCAATGTTTTAGATCTCATTACACCACAACTTCTACAATTATGTGCAAAACGCACTTATACGCGTAATTTACATACTAACTGATCCCACAACAGGACAACGTCTCTTGTGCTCAAGTTACGATCATGAAGAACAGTAAAATCCTTCAAGTATAAGTGATTCCCGAAGGCTGCTTCTCTCACAGTCTTATATTTCAAACACATATCTTGAGCAAAAACGTGACATACCTACAAATGCCATTCATATGTATTAGAACACATAAAAAAATATCATAGCTCAAGAATATAACATATAATACAAACAAGATGATGAAAAGTAAAAGATAAGAAGTAGCATACCTTCGCTCTTGCAACTCCAGGAGGTAAATAATCAGCATCCTCCATAGCACGTAGTAAGGTGCCCGTTGTTGACCAGAGTACGAGAAGTCCATATGATGACATGAAATTTATCTAGACATATCTTCATGAACTGCTTGACTCCACGTCTCGCCACGTACCATATAGACTGCCTCGATGTAGTTTCCACTACATATCCTCTCTCACGAGCTGGCATCAACTCATGCTCGTTCCTTCCCACATGGACTAAAAGACCATTCAAATCAAGGATTAAGGTCTTACGTCGATTTGCCGTAGGGTGAACTAGATGAGGATAGAACTCTTCTGCAGCTCGTATCGTTGTTAATTCCTCTTTAGTGATCATGAGTTGATAGTTCACATGCTCAAGTTCAACACTTTTGGACTTAAGCTCTTCTTCCTTCTTCTTTATGGCTTCATGGAGTTGATTCATTCTCGCTATGAGAATAGTCTCATCATCTACAAATATACTGTGCAAAACAAATATAAATTAATAATATGAATTCATAAAACTAAACTAAGTGTAAATCTCATTAAATATATTTAAGTCCAACAAGTAAAAGAAGCCTAGTACAAAAGGATCAAAATAAATGCAAATCTCAACTATAGGTGAGTCAACTAGTAATATGTTACCTGATGAAGGAGGAGCATGATACGAAGATTGAGGATCTTGAAGTGATGCTTGAGGATCTTGAAGTGATGCTTGAGGATCTTGATCAAGAGGAACATGAAGAGAGGCCTGAGGATCTTGCCCAACAGGAGGAGTATCTGCAAGATCCATTTGACATGAGAGTGTCATGAATTAGGACTTGAACATAATCACATTAAATTCCTATGTTTATCCATGATGGAAAATCTAAGTTTTAAAAGTCATAAAACATTTTAGAACTAAAAATAAAAACTTACTTGATGATTGTTGAATTCTCTGAGAAGATTCTACTCTTCCTCCTTCAGGAAGTATACCGATGTGGATCATGAGGTGAGTCAAGATCATACCCACCCATGTTTCTGGATGTCGTACCAATTTCTCTTTGTTCATGTGCTTTTTCATAGAAGAGATTTCAGCATCCAAAGAATCCAAAATGAATTCAGTCCAATCGTAATCCTCCTCACTCTCCTCTACTTTACTTTTCACGTATAGAGCTAAATGTCCCGGAACTTCTTTTGGTCTTCTACGAGCCAAAAGAACACAATTGATAAGTTGGAACACCGGTCTCCACTCTGGAAACTCACACATACAAAGTAAATATCGTTTTCCTTTCTCGTCTTTTGTGGGAAACCAATCCTCTATCAAAGATCTCTTCACATGATGAGGATGAGGTACTGATGTTCCCATTGGCAAAACTAAAGACTTTCGGATAAAATACTCATCCAATACAACATGACGTCCTTGAACAATAGCTCGACTACTTTCTTCTTCATATGACTGGATGAATTCTATACAAAAAGGAATCTGCAAAATAAATAATAATAAGGATAAGTATGCTTATCAAAGCAATGTTTGAATCTTTTAACACACAAGAATCATTGTAAAACTCTGTTGAAAGATATGAAAACTCACATAAGGACGAGGGAACTCAAAAGAGAGAGCAATAAGTAACCCAAGTCGATCGACAGCTTCTTCCTCTACTCCTTGTAAACAATTCTCCATTTCCTCCTTTTCGACCCAACACCACTTAAGATGATATCGTTCATCCTCCTCGTGAGTATATTGAAACAATGGAGGTCTTTCCTTCATGCTCTCCATTTCCTCATCAGCTAAAAAGGACGTATACAAATTAAAAATGTCCAAAAACATAAACATAACAATCCAACTATTGACACACAGCAGGGATATTGTAGAACTATTGGAAATGGAAGCGAATAATGCAACAAGAGAAAGGAATATCTAATCGTCAAGGGTGAAACACAGTGTTTCGCCTGACGAGGGGCGAAACTCGTCCTCACTGAGAAGTGGATCTAGAGGGCGAAACACGGCTAGTTTCGCCCTCTGGACTGCTGCTAAGTGAAAACACATGCGACTGAGCAGGGCGAAACATGTTGTTTCGCCCTGCAGTGTGTAAACACATGGAACTGTGCGAGGACGAAACAAGCCGTGTTTCGCCCTCTGGATTGATAAGGTCATGGGAGGGCGAAACATGTGTTTCGCCCTATCAATGAACACATGCGACCGGCAGGACGAAACAACATGTATCGCCCTGCCCAGTGAGAACACATGCGACCGGCAGGACGAAACATGTTGTTTTGCCTTCCAGCAGGGCGAAACTGCATGTATCGCCCTGCCCAGTGAGAACACATTCAACCGGCAGGGCGATACATGTTGTTTCGCCCTGCCAGAGGGCGAAACTACATGTATCGCTTTGCCCAGTGAGAACACATGCGACCGGCAGGGCGATACATGTAGTTTCGTCCTCCGGCAGGGTGAAACAACATGTATTGCTCTGCCCAGTGAGAACACATGCGACCGACAGGACGAAACAGCATGTATCGCTCTGCTCATTGCAAACACATGCAAAGTGGGCAGGCGATACATGGTATTTCGCCCTGCGGGAGGACGATACATGTGTTTCGTCCTTGTCCAAGGTGAAACTGACGTGTTCCGCTCTAATCTTACCGAGAAATTTGTACCAATTCCACCGATCTTAAGCGAAACATGTTCGTTTCGCTAACCCTAACATGAAAAAAAATCCAAATTCATACACTATCGATAAACACATGCACTTCTAGCATCCTAGTTAACTTACAGGACTGTCGTGGTACCCTCTGCTCTCTCGACACTTCGATGGACACGTCGTGGTACCCTCCGCTCTCTCGTCCTCTTCCAACGTCCCCCTCTCGTCCTCTTCCAACGCCCCCGCCTCGACCTCGAATTGGAACTCCTCTCGTTTTCATCACAGCGATTCAAAATCGCTCAGAGTTAATTCAATTTTACAACAACCTTTCTATTCACTCAGAGCTCGCAGCCTCACTCTATCGAAACCTCTCCTCTATTGATACCTCTCATCTCTCCTCCTCGAATGATCTCGACTCTCCTCTCGACTGAACTTCTCCACTCTCCTCTCGACTATTTTGGCTCTCGTCCTCTTTTTCTCCTCTCCACTCTCTGTACACGCGTGAGAAACTCTCCTATTGGAAGGGTATGAGGAAGTGAATCGAAAGCTTGAAGTAGCCTCTACTTCTCTCGACTTTCCGAAGGGAAGTGCTACAAGGAAGCCTGAGCAAGGATATCGATGCTTTTGAAGTTCAGTTTAGTTCGGTTTGTTCCGTTTGAAGTTTGGAAAACTTGCATTTCATTTCTAAAACCATTCGAAACAAAATAATAGCATACATTTTATTCCGCAAAATTACCGGTCATTGTTATCAAAATAGATAACAACATATATAGAAGAAGATATATTCTATTCCGCAATATTACCCAACATTGTTATCAAATATACTCTTTCGCTACTCTAACAAACTGTATAATTTCTCGAGGTTCTCAACTGCATCTTCGCACACACAGAGTGTATTCTTTATTTCTTCACACAGACCCACAGTTTGGTCTTTCACCTCTGCAATATGATCTCTAACTTGGCGAAACCTAGTCAATACGTCCCGGCAATGATCAACATGTTTAATTATGACTATAAGTTCTTCCATCACCAATCGGTCCATGTCCCAAACAATAGACTGTACCCCAACTCGCTCGATAACATCAGAAATTGCTTCTGAACATCCTACTCTACGCGCCGTGAACACTGTGCGTTCTCTATTTTTACGACTGAGACCGATTTGCAGCTCCCAAAATCCTCACAAAATAGTAGATTGGATAAGCTCCTTCTGTTCCCCTTCAGACAAAATGGAAAAATCTGTCGCTGTAATGCCTAAGAGTTCATTCCCGGCTTGCCACACTGTGAAAACACCGCAGTCTTCAACTTTCCATTCCTTTGTTGACGAGTCCATCAGTGACATACTGAATCTCCAAGCTCGAACACTACGAGCATGAGAACAACAACTGCTTGGACTTGGAGAGTTTGCTCCAGGAGATAAGAATTCTTTTTGTTTAGGAACTCCTCCGGTAGCTTTCAAACATCTGGCGCAAGCCTGATAAGTCATGGAACCATTGCAGCTGCGGACGATTTTCACTATCGCGCATCTGGTCCATCGTGGTTCTACATTTTTCCCAATCGTTTCGATTTCATCGTAAAATTCACAAAGAGCGACAATCTGCACAGCCATCGACTAGAATATGAGCCGAGCACTCCAAAACTTCAACGATAACGTGCTGCACTAAACTTTACGCAATGTAACATTCTGCTGCACAGTCCTTCTTGTCTTCCCGTGCATTAATCTAACATTGTACCACGTCAGACATCACCAACTGACATCTGACATTGACCCGCGTCAGGTCACACGTCAGCTTTCTTCCTGTTCAGATCACACCTCAGCTTCGGAAAGATGACAGGACTACCTGACTGGACGTCCATGTGGCAAAGTAACTTACAGAGCGGGCGGTAGCCAGTTTGGGGGTTGATCAAGAAGGGTATCGTTAAGAGGGGGTGGATCAAGTCCGGGATTCCTTCTGGGGGGTGGATCAAGTAAATCTCTGTGTTAAACACTGAAGGCTTACTGTACCATGGCATGAGTCTCCCCTTAATAAACACACCTTGGGAAGGATTACTGTACCATGGCATGAGTCTCCCCTTAATAAACACACCTTGGGAGTCGCTTGTCTCGCGTCGGCTCTTCGTGGTGTTATGCAACGAAGTTTTTTATTTCTTCACCAATAGAGTATCGTGTGGACCGTCGTCCTTTATTAAATCAATACTATAACTATATTCAGAAAAGATATACGTATAATGGTCTGAAATGATATGAATAATCACGTGATGTATCAAAGGGTGTCAAAGTTCCGAAGATTATTTTGTATCGGACGGTAGAATCTTTCCAGTAAGTCGATAACGGCGACTCTCTCAAGAAAATCTCTTCTAACTTTGTCTGAGTATTATATTTTATAGCCGTGGCTAAGTGAGAGGGCATTTCAAACATACCCATATTACTTATGAAGTATAGTTAACTTAAATAGCGCAAAACTTTGAATGATGATAGACACGCAGAGATGCAAACCCCTCACTTATGGAAGTCAACATTCAATCAGTCTGAAGTAGTGGAGCGAGTGATAGATCTATCTTCTGTTCGACTATCATCTTTTCTTGATAGAATGACTCACGGAAGCGAGAAGATGCACAGTATATGTGATGAAGTGGAATGTGATGTTGAAGTATACTCTCTCTATTGCAATGCGATGACTCTGAGAAATATAGAACAGATAAAAAAACACGCATCTGTCTGAATCCATACGATTATGAGAAGATAATTGCATATATCTATGATATGAGAGTACTTTACCTCGACACACTTCTAACTTTGATTTTGGAGTAAATTTTTTGTAATGTATTTCGCTGGACTTCCATTGTTCATGTCGACATGTTTCATTTTTCTGAACATCTTTTGTTCATTAAGTAACAAGGTATGATTGAATATAAGGTTTTTCGAGGGTTTATGAAGAGGTTTCATCTTGAAAGAGTTTTACATCACATTCAAGTCATTGAATGTAAACTTTTTGAGGGCTTAGCAAGACGCTTTATGGTCCATAAGATTCTTTGAGTATTTTTGATCGAGACACAGAGAGAAGATGAGTGGGTGTACTTTTTGGCAAGGTGCGTTTTGATCACGAGGTAGGGATTCTTTGAGTATTATCGATCGAGACACATGGGGAAGGTGAGTGGGTGCGCTTTGTAGCAGGGTGCGTTTGATCACGAGGTAGAGAGGCAAGCAGGAAGGTCAGTTCCATAACCAGTAGAGATGTAGAGATGAACCAAACATAGTGTGACACATATGCAAACCCATCAGGTGAGTTCAGTAGTTGTGTAGAGAACTTTGTATCCTTGTGATATGATGTATACCACTTTGTACCTTGTGATTCGATCGATCAATCTGTAGAGAACTTGGTATCCTTGTGCTCCGATGTATAGAACTTTGTACCTTGTGATTCGGTCGATCGATCTGTACAGAACTTGGTACCCTTGTGATTCGATGTATAGAACTTTGTACCTTGTGATTCGAGCGTGATCGACGGATGAGAACTAGTGCAGTGTCATCTCTTTTATCAGTTTGCAAACAACACGAATCACAATAAGATCAATGCGTCCAATGATTGATGATGTGATGTATTTGGTATGTGATGACTTTGATAGAAAAACTACGAATGACAAATTGAATTATGTAAAGTTTTTTTACACTCTTATGATTCCGAAACCCTGATCGCTAATGTCGGTGCAACTGAATACAATTCAATCGAACTCGTTAGGAAAGCTTTCGCACTCCCTTCTGGTGTTATTGAAATGTCTTCATTTGTAAGACATGTTCGCATTGCAGACTGGTTTCCAGATTATGGCAAGATAGGAAAGTGATATTTTGCTAGAGAATGTGCTTATCTCAAGTGGAGAGCAGTATTTCAGTGTCCGAATGCTGTACTTCTTGCATCAAGAGTTCTTTGGTACATGCAATGATGATGCAAGTATTGTTGATTAAGGTTCACTTGTTGGAATGAATCTCTTATATTGCTAGTTGGTCGATTAGTTCTAAGGTATTTAGGATAAGGGTATGTTTTGACAAAGTGTGAATGTGAAGAGCTCCAATTGAACGTGAAGAGCTCCAATGTGATTAACTCGTTGGGTCGCACTGAGTGCGTTCAATCTACTTGATCACACTGAGTGAGTTTAATCGATCCGGTCGTAGAGTACGTCTTAAGACTGCACTGACTACAATCCGGTTGCATTGAGTGAGCATATGAGATTGAAGCACATACCATTAACTCGCACTGAGTGCGAGTGTGCATTTTGATCGCACTCAGTGGTCAAAATCAGTTTGAATTGACACTCGTATTCAGATCGCACTGACTACGAGTGCTATGCACTCAGTGCAAATGAGAGACCTTATGCATTGTGTGCACATGCATAAGTGAGGTCGCGCATGCTATCGTGTCTCTTCCATAGTCTCCTCTGGTAGAGACATGATCTCCGGTCTGAACTTTTCTCCTCTTGTTTGTCTCTTGAGAGCTGTTCTCTCTTCGCTAGGGCCTGCTTCATCTCGTTTGCGCTTCTCCTCCATGAGAGCCTCATGTTGACTCTTCGTCAAATAAGCGTGAACAGACATTGTATCCACGGGATCATCCCATCCAGTAGCACCCTTGATTGCCGTGGCTGTTCTGAGCAACTCCTCCCTTGCCATTTTCCCCCTTTTGTTCGTGCTTACCGCATGGCTCCACATATCAAGAGTATCTCCATCCTTCTTAGAAGCACTTCTTTCTCGTACTACCTCAACTCCATAAGTAGCAGCTTCTACCGACATAGTAGCATGTTGAGATAGATACTCCTCCAGTACTTGCTTCATTCCTCCTTTCCCGAAGTTGGTTCTAAGAATCTCTCCGTTATCCTTCAGAGCAATCTTTCCTTCCTTCCAATAGACTACTCCATCTCGTAGAGTTTTGGCAAAATCACCACACTCTCTTCGAGCATGATCAGAACTATCACACCAAATGCATCTTTGTACATAATATTGCTTAGGAGCAAGTTTGGTATCATGTGCTCCTCCCTTCTCTTCCAACCTTGCTAACTTGATCTGCAAGTCCCTCATCCCTTTTACCAGCTCTTCCATAGCATCTCTTTGCGGTGCAACTTTCGGGACAGGAATAGTAGGAAGTGGAACTTGAGGTACATGCACAATAGGTGCTTGCACATTGGGTACCATTGGTTGCCTACGAGGTACTATGATCGGTGGCGGTCTCTCTTCTTGTCTTACCACCACCTTCCCTCTTCGGTACTCTCGTTTGGCAAGTACACTCACTGCTTCAGAGACTTTTCTCCAGTCAGTCGTGGGTCCGTTGTCTTCCATCCTATCTTCCAGAAGCAGCTCCAACTCCCTTTGTAATTCATTGTTGGCTGCTTGTAGAAACAACTCCACCTTGTCGTTCTCCAATGTGAGCTTCTCCATCCGAGACAACTGAAGGAATTGTCTCTCATACTCCCGAAATAGCTCTGTGGCAACAAGCCCTTTGTTGGGTTTGTTTACCCACTCCATGAATGACTTCTTAGTCACTCGGTCTGCATCTTCTAAAGAATACTCTTCTTTCAGCTGAAGAGTAAATCCTTCCCACGTAGCACCATGAGATCGGATGATGTCCTTCATGTGCTCTCGTAGTTCAGGTACGACAGCAAGCGCAAATGTACTCACCATCTCTCTTTCAGGCACCTTGCTTAACTCCATCTCTCGGGAATAGTACTTTAGGTACTTGGATATGTTCTTCCCATCAAACTGATCTAGCAACCCCACAACAGATTGCAAGGCTTTAGTAGCCATTGCTTGTTTCCGTTCAGTGGCTTGCTGTTGTTGCATTACTAATGCAAATGCCTCAAGCAATCGCAGATAGATCTAGCTACCCTGAACCCAACAAGACTCCAAACAAGTCGTTTGGAGTTCCCCTTGCAAAACCACGCAAGAAATTTGGTCGTAGGTTGCAAAAAACTGACGTAAATCAGCTCCCTGCGGCTCAAACTTGCTCATCCACACCCAAACCAACAATCCAATTCACGTACAGTCTTCTCCTATGCGTACATGAAGACTCCCTGATCGCGTAGGCACCAAGAACGAAGAGCTTGGCTCACCGATCGCGAAGAACAACCCAATCTCATGTCGCAGACGAACGAAAATTTGATGTAAGCGCTTCCTTGCGAGCCAATTTCACTCACAACTCCCAAACCGCCCGATGAAACTTTGAATCGTCTTCAATTTCTTGAAGAACTCGTTGTTCTGATCCCGATGGATCCAAGGACAGCAAGTTTGGACTCCGGAACGGCCCGAACGGTATCGTATAACGTGTTTTTATGTCTAGGAATACACGGGGTATATGGCTATGTAGAGGTATGTGGATTGACAAGGTTGGATCTAGATCTGGATGTTTCCACTCAAATGTTTCACTATCTACTCTTCTAGCCTGAGTGACCTTGTATCCGCTCGTCTCGAGTTTAAAGCTTGCTACGATCCAAGGTTACGTATAGGTTGCATAAACTTGTGTTACAAACAGATCTTTTGTATTCTAACTAAAAATACTCAGATCTGTATTATCTAACTGAAGTTATTCATCTATATCACTGGAAGCCTGACTTCTGAATAGCTCCCCAGCGACGCTAACTGACCATCGATCCAACTATCACAACTTCATAGTACAATCAGAAGATACTAAGATCACTCAATCAACTTGATAGAGTATCGATACAACTTGCTATACACCCTGGTCTACCAAGTATTCCAGCAAGGTAAAACATGCATAATCCAAAACACTATTCAGATCTCAATATAGCGCCAACGGCGGTAGTACCTGGCAGCTCCGAGAATCCAAACAGCGGCTTAAGACTCATGGTGGCTCCGTTCTCCTTCATCACCAAGAGCTGAAATCAGCCCCACACCTTCCAATGTCGAGTTGTATGCAGGTATGGCAGTTTCAGCAACAAACTCCTCTCCAAATTGCTCGAAAATGATCAAATTGACAATAGATGATACCGAAAAACCCGAAACTGCTAATAACAGAAGTATTTTTGAACTTTGAGATCTCAGTCCTTCCAAACCACTCGACCAATGATGATCAAACTTCACAGGAAGCTTGATTGGACCCTTCACTCCTACCCTGAACAATTTTCAGGTCCAAATCTCAAACCAATTCTCAGATATGGATCAAACCGTAATCTGTGCTAACTTCAGAGCTTTACAGATCCAGGTACATTTGATCCAAGATTCTGAACAAACTACTCGACCATTTGAGGTGAAACTTCCCAAGTATCTTACTGATAAGGCATGCTTCAATCCTGGAAAGTTTCACTCAGAAATTCGAGACAGAATTTAAGCAATAGCAACCTATCCATGGCTATCACAGTTCGCTGTCCCCGTCTTATCCCGTCTGCACTTCTCAACTTCAATCGGGTGGTTCAGAATCCAATTCGATCAAGAAACTGATGAAACTGATATCAAAACGACCAGCACGTCGTCAGCTCTCCAACCCAACAGACAGCTCCTCAAAACTCCTCGTGAGTCTCTCGGAACAACCAGAAACGTAGCAGTAGGTACAAATTTCACCCCCCTCCACTCAATCGATCATAACGCGCTCATACTTTCATCAAATCGATCGATTCTTCAGCCCAGATTGTAGCCCAGGTCGAGAGCTCTCCAACCATACCCTTCGTTTCGCGAATGGACCTCGGAAGCCTCCAGAAACCACAGAAACGTCGCGAGGGTCAGCTAGAACACCATTGGTCCAAAAGTGAACCAATAAGAGCAAAAAGAACTTTACTTTTTGTCTTTTCTCTTCTTAACTTTTCCCTTAGAACGAATTTTTACTCTCCAAGGAGACACAAGACATCAACAACACTCTAAGACTTCACAAAATCCTTCAGATATGTCGATGGATTCTTCGCGGTCCGTAACTACACAGAAGCGCTCAACCAGAATGAAACCAGTGAGCCTTAGACTAATACAACGTCAATATTACAACTTGGAAACGTTCTACAATAAAAGGTATGACAAAAGGAAACGGTGAAGCTATCACTCGATTGTAATATTCTTGCCCGAAGTTTCTCACGATCCAAGCCCCATGATTGATCTTCGGTCTGCAATGGCACCGGACATCGACCCAAAGATTGAAAGGAACGTTCGATGGATAGTTGAGATCCATTGTTCCTCACAACAAAATGTACACCGTCATATCCCAAGTCTCTCCGTATGTTACGATTGGAAGGATCACCGGAAGCTGTAACTCCATCACCCTCCCCATGAACTCATCACCAAAGTACGCAACTAACCACTGTCGAAAGTGATCGCGGTGGATGCAATGAAGCTTGATGTGAAACGGATTCGGGAAAGGAAGATCCGGAGCCGGTAACACACCTTCGTCCATAACCACCACTCCTGCAGTTCCTCACTCCTCCATGCAGATCACCGAGAACCCTTATGAATCACCCGTTGAGAGAGAATGCCATATGAACCTTCGACCCACCATTTTATACACAAATGCGGCGACAAGGACCACTAAAGTGAACGCGCACAGATCGATGACTTGGCACGTTCCTCTACCGTGCGATCACTTAAACAGATAATCACAAATGTGGCACTCATCACACCGTTCGGCGAGTTACGCGATACGGTTCACGAAACACGGAAAAGAAACACAACATAGGTTACACAGGAATTTCACACAGGAGCCGAACCACAACACGACAATGGTCCAACTCTCCTTCACAAGCAACTGAAAACCTCAAATCTGCTTCCTGCGTCTCAATTTCTCTCAGAACACAACCCCCGATCCGTCTCTTCAAGAACCGTCTTAACCTGTGCGTAGCCTGCACAGATCTGAACCCGATGACACCTTGCGCGCGTGTATTGGACTTCTCAATTCGTCAAAACGTCCACCGACAGATCGTAGGAACAAGCAAGCCCCTTAAGCAACCCCCTTGCAACAGTCTCTGTACGTACAGTTCTCTCCTGAATCCTGAATAATAAGAAGCAGGCCCCTTGCGTCTTTGATATAACGCTTGAAGCCTTAAATACCCAGTCAGCGAGTAACCAGAAGCTTAGTTTGATTTTACCTTCTTTCGAATCACATAACTTCTTCTCTGGATGTCCAAACGAAATAAACAAGATGCACATGGAAAGCTGACAACGAGCTCTACCCATCTATGTGATGAAAGTGAAGATCCGAAGTTGCGCCAAAAGCCCGTAAGCTGGGGCCTAGCTTGTCTTCTCCATCTTTCGAGTCTTGTAACTTTTCCACTAGGCGTCCAAAGGAAGTAGATGAAGTGCCTATGGAAAGCTGACAAGGAGCTCTATCCACTAGTGCGATAAAAACAAAGATCCGAAATGGTGCCAAAAACCTGTAAGCTAGGGCCTAGCTTGTCTTCTCATGAGTGACTTTGGAGTGACAAGCATCGAAGTTTGAATTTCATGTAGGAGCCGGTCCACGACACGACAACGCAAGCCCACGTTACTAATCCGGTCTTCTTTTTCTCTTGTTTATAATCATATGGTTCGAGATCTCTCGATCTTGCTAAGAAGTTGGAGGAAGAAGAAGTTTACAAACGTCTGTTAAGCAAGAGAGTGGAAGAAGAATAATTAACTCGAAAGATAACAGAGACAAGGAGGATAGAAGGTGAAATGAAGGAGAGAGTACAAAGCATAAGACTCACTCCATCGAAAAGAAGAAGAGTTACAAGAGTTAAAAGTTGAGGTTGGAAGCATTCAATCTTCCAAAGTCTTTTATCCCATATTAATTTAGCATAGTAAGATCCAAAACATTCATTCTAGACTTGAATAGAGTATTAGTGAAAATCAGGCGAAACGACTAGAGCTTCACAGAGCAAAGGAGAGAGGTACAAAGTGAAAAGATGTAAAAAAGAGATCTCTATTACGTTGTTTGAAAAGGAGTGAAAGAATTCATGGATACATGTTCAAGATTTCCAAATTCTGATTTGGACATCTCGAACACTAAGTAATTACAATGCTCTTTTCTGGTCGATGGAGACTGAAGATAAGTAAGTTTCGAGAATCACTTTAGGCCAAGTAAGTTCTCCTTACTATATTCTTACTTTGATTAACCCTAAACTAAATATGTTCTCTTGTTTTGACTTACGTTTTGTCGAGGGTAACCATAGCACCATAGAAACTTCAACCTTCGTGCAATCTACCTATATGCAAGTGTTTGATCGGGAACTATTTTTAACATTGAAAACTTATTGAGGCAAAATGACAAGGAATGAAACTGATGGTGTGACAAAGATGTACTATTCTGCAGCAATATGAGTTTATGAAAAAGCTCAAAGCATGAAGATTTTCATGCAGCCTATCAGTAAAGATTTTCATGCTTTCTATGCACAAGGTACTTGCAGTGTTTATTCTTCAGAGGAAGAAAGAGATCGAAGACGCAAGGTACATTTAGAGGATGAAGAAGAGAATAGGAAGCAAAGCTCAAGTCATTACAGGCACAGTCACTAAGCTCGAGCTACGACAGAGGCACCGGTGAGGATTGGAGATTTGGAGGAGCCGGTGGTTGCTCTAATTGATCATGGATCATAAATCAACATCATGTCGAAGGAGTTGGACAAGAAGAAGAAGTGATCGATCGACACAAAGCATGGATGGATCATAAGAGCAGCCAACAACACAAGAAGAGATTTGCATGGAGCCTGTCCAGACGTTAGAGTGCGCATAGATGATGTTGCTATCGAGCAAATCTTCTTTGTTCAAGAAGCAACATCATACCCGCTCATTCTCGGCCAACCTTTCATCACAACAACTCAGATGGAGACAAAGGTACTAGACTACGGATCTACTTATGCTAAGATACGAAGTCAAGATGAGAAGAGAGCGGTGCAATTCTTGACTGTATCGTCCAATCACGAGTGCAATCAAGATCGTCTGAGAGAGTGAGTGAAGAGTTGAAGGATTTTTGTTAAGTACCACTATAGAGCGGGATTGTGATGGTGTGCAGGAGAAGATACTCCCGCTTGAAGGAGAAAGTGTCTTTTGTACAGGGTTTGTTGGATTTTCAGAGTGTGGGATTGCTATTTACAAGAAGGTAGAACAGCTGAGAAGGAAAGAACAAAACATTTGAGTGATGTTGAGTTGATGTTGAAAGAGCTGGGTGAGCTAGAAGGAGATGAATGGATTTTTAGTGTTTATGAAGAGGATGGGTTGGAGGATCCTTTGCCCACGTCTATTGGATGAGAGGATATGGATAAGGTTGTGTAGATTCATTCAAGGGAGGTCTATTCGGTGATCGAATCATTCCGTGCACCTGAGGTTCGAGTTGAAACGAAGTACAAGACATTGGATAAGAAGATAAAGTCAGTTGCTGGTTCTTTGCTGGATGACAATAACCAACAGATGGATCGAGCTTCAAGAGAAAAGAGTTCGAGAGATCCTGCAGTGATACGAAATAAGTTCACGGATGAAGATCTTGGAGCCGTCGTTTGCACCTTATTCGAGCAGATGGTTTATAGTGCCAAAGAAGAATGGGTCGCTGCGATTCATTCAAGACATGCAATCGATGAATGCAGTAACAATCAGAAATGCTAGGGTGAGATCCATTATGGATGAGTTTGCTGAAGCGTTTGCAAGAAGAGCACTTTACTCGATGAGAGATCTTTACTCAGGATATGATCAGTTTCAACTAGCGGAGGAGAGTAGAAGCTTCACGACAATGCGGACACCTGTGGGGTTGGTTAGGATGTGTATCTTACCACAGAGAGCTACCAACTCGGTAGCACACATGATGAATGAGATGAATAGAGTTCTAAGGGACTTCATCCTTGAAAAGACGATGCCGTTCTTGGATGACATCCCCATCAAAAGATGTGTGGAGGATGAGAAGGATGAAGCATTAGATCAGAAGGGGTGTCGGCGGTACGTCATCGATCACATCGCAGATTGTGAGAAGATCATATCTCGACTCGAGGAAGTTCATCTCACGCTGTCAAGTGCAAAGTCTACATTTGGGGTTAGAGAAGTTTTGATCGTTGGTCATTTATCCGAACAAAGTGGATGCGATTGGGAGGATGAAGGAGGTTTGCAACTCGTTGATAAAAGTAAGAAGGTTTTTGGATGCTTGTGTATTCTATCACATTTGGATTTCTCATTATGCGCATGTGGCAGATCCATTATATGAGTTGTTACGCAAGGATCATAAGTTCAGATGGGAGGAAGAGCATACTAATACGGTACGGAAGCTGAAGTCTCTACTATCATCTCTTCCAGTTTTGGGAAGGATTGATTACAAGAGTGATAGGTCGGTGGTTCTTACAGTAGATAAAAATCCAGTTGCAATCGGATTGACAGTAGTACAGGATGATGAGGATGGAGATAGATTTGCGGTTAAGTTCGGAGTGAAGGTGTTAAACGCTCGTCAAAATGCATACCCGCAAGTGAAGAGAGAATTATGGGATATTGTTTCAATCATGAAAACTGAAAAAGAATATTTGATCGGAGTAGCACTAGTGGTTGAAACTGATTGTTTGTCGTTGTTAGGGATGATCATGAATTATACGACTCCTGATATTGTGATGTTACGATGGATCGCATATATCAAGTCGTTGAATCCAGAGTTTAGACATATCGCAGGGAAGGATAATCTGATGGCAAATATGTTATCTCGAGCCCGATATGATAGGGAGGATGAGATGGTTGAAGATATTAACGACGTGGGTGTAAAGTTCTGTTCGATTGCACACACAGGAAGGGAAGATGAGTTGTTTGTTGAAGGGTTGTATGATGATGAATTGCTTGACATTGGAGGGTACCTTAGCACGATGGTCAAGCACACAGGTTGGACGGATGAGAGGTCTTGGAGAGTTCAAAGGAAAGCCTACAACTTCATGTTGCAAGATGGATTTCTTTGGAAGCGGCTAAAGCAAAAAGGTGAGATATCGCTACGAGTGATTAGCAATAAAGAAGATCAGCAGAAGTTGCTCAGAGCATTTCATGAGAGTCTTTGGGCAAGACATCGAGAGATTTGAATCACTTTTACGAAGATGAAAGAACGGTATTGGTGAAAAACATGTACAAGGATGTCGTATCTCTTGTGGAGTCTTGTTTGACACGTCAAATGTATCAAACATTCGACATCGAGACGGATTACATCCGACTTATCCATTGACAATCCACTTCAAGTGGGTCGTAGACTTGGTGACTATGCCAATTGGATTGTGGCAGATGAGATACTTGGTACATGCTCGAGAAGATCTTTCAAATCAGATTGAGGGTAAGGCGCTTCGGACAAAGACAACTGAAAGGGTATGTAGATTTCTCTTGGAAGAGGTTGTTTGTCGATATGGATGTGTGGGAAAGATCAGTGCAGATCAAGGAGAGTTAGATGCACATGAGGCTCGTGAATTCTTTACAAGATGTGGGATGAAGTTGTCACTGACAACTGCATACAACCTCAAAGGGAATGTCAAGAGCGAAATTGGTCATCCGCCCATTGTGAAGGCTTTGGTGAAGGCTTGCAACAAAAGAGTGCACGAGTGACCTAGACTCTTACCATTTGCGTTGTGGACAGATAGAACGACGCACAGCTCGATAATAGATTACATGCCAGTGGAGTTCATCACATGTCAGAAACCTATCATGCCGGTTGAAGAATACATTTTGACATGGAGTGTGTTACCTTGGGAGGACAATCTAACAAGAGAAGAACTTCTTGCTATTCAAGTTAGACAGTTAGAGAGAAGACCTGAGGATATCCAAGTTGCTTTGGATAGGCTACGAGAAGCACGGTTGAAGAACAAGGTCAGATTTGATCAGCGACATCGTTTAAGACATAAGGAAATCATGGAACGTGATGGGTGTTAGTCTATGACAACAGTCCAGACAACCAGCATATTGCATTGCGAAAGTTTTCCAGGCTATGGTTTGGTCCGTATGTTGTGAAGAAGGTTCATGACAACGCAACTTACGCTCTACAAGAGTTGGACGGAATGAGTTTGAAAATGCCAGTGGCAGGTAAACGTGTCAAGATTTTCAAAAAGAGAGATGAGGAGGTCGATCTAGCAGATATCTTGACAGAGTTCAATTTGAGGATGAGGATTATGCAAAAGAGCTTGAAGATGAGGTTGTCTACGATGTCGCGCTACTTGGAGGCTACATGCTTGACTTCTACTCCGACGCTTAGGTTTAGTAGTTCTAGAAGTTAGCTCATATTACTTCTAGTCCTTTATGTATATGTTTGACACCTTTGCATACGGTGTTAATACTATTTTGAGTCATAGTAGGCTGATAGTATGCTAGTTATCTAGTTCAAGCATTTGTGTGCTGTAAACCCTCCGCGGTCCTATCGATCAACTACCCCCCGATCTCTCAACCTCCACGATCGTCATCCACGAATCTGCAACATGTCGGGCCTGTCTCTCACTCAGGGGTCAACTCTGATGGCTTTGATGGAAGCACACCATGAACTTGAAGAGAAAATGCTGAGTTCACTCATTCATACACCCACAACTTATCAAACTAAAAATCTCCTTAAACACATCAACTAAAATCCTCCATTCTAACGACGTCTCTCAAGTTCTCACATGCTAAAAATATCCCACACTCTCTATATTACTCAAGTTGTCATTACGACAATGTGAAAACAAGGATGAGGAGCTCTTCTCTACTCCTCTATTTATACATTCTAGGTTTTTACTTTGGTACCCTCCGGTAACTCAGCCGTAACTACTTTTACCGGATTTTACTAAGATATTACTTAAGGTAAAAGCATTGATCACATGGGCTTTTTACCTTTTCACATGGGCTTATTCCTTCAAAGTCAACAACTTCTAGAAGGATTCTGGAATATTTTCAAGGAATCTCGAATTTCCACCCCCCCTCTACACTAGGACCCACTAAAAAGGAAACATGTGGAATCTCTTCTTGTTTTTAATGCCCACAAAGTCCACAACTTTAATCCAGCCACTAATATCAAGTCAAAAAGGAGATAAGGGATACTTTCCACCTCCTTTCTACCTTTTAGACAAGAGGACAAGATAGTAGTGCTCACTCTTTAGCAAAAATCTGAATTCTGCCAAAAGTACAGCTAAGTTTAACCATAACTAACTTTTAGCTAGTCATGACTAACTTGATACCTCCTAAAAGTACTTTGGCAGCAAATAAACATTCTCAACACTTAGTTAGAACTAAACACCTTACTAATAGACAAACTTCCTATGTGTAACATAGGTCGTTACATTTCACCCCCGGACTAAATTTTCGCTCCGTCCTCGGAGTGAAGAGAGAACTTCCGTCGATGAAACAACTTCAACTTGTCATGGTTGACCCGATCGAATCTCCTTCCTCCCAGCTCCTGAAGGTCATATGTGAAGTTGCTCCACACCTTATCTACAACAAAAGGACCAAAATATCTCGGAAGAAACTTCTTCCTAGCCCTCTTGAATCTGATAGCATCATACAACATAACCCAATCTCCGACTTGAAAAGGTTTTACCTCCCTCTTGCCCAATCGTTTGTCGTAACTCTTCTTTTGATACGCCTGAGCTCGTTCCATCCGGATCATCGCTACCGCTCGGGTCTCTTCCAACTCCATGAGTTGCTCCCTTCTTGATCTGACCACGTCTTCTCCTCTCGACCTCTTCAACTTTCGTTGAATAGTTTGAAAAGTATCCAATTCGAATTGGATTGGCAACTTGGACTCCACTCCATAAACCAGTCGAAATGGAGAGTACCCAGTAGAAGTCTTTGTTGTCGTTCGGTACTCCCATAAGATGGCATGTAGCCTCTTATCCCAAGTCTGTTTCGCAGTCTCAACACCAACATCTTTGGCGAGCATCATACAAAGTGTAAGATTGGTCTTCTCCGCAAGACCATTGGCATTTGGTTTGTAGGAGGTCGTTACTCGTGCCTTGATAGAAAAGTGTTGTAGCATAGCAGTAGTCATGCTCCCTACAAACTCTCCTCCTCTATCCGAGACCAACTCTAACGGACATCCAAATCTTGTGATGATCCTCTCCCATAAGAATCTACCGACTTCTGTTTCATTGGTCTCTCTCAAAGGTCTAGCCTCTACCCACTTGGTACAATAGTCAGTGGCGACTACAATGTATCTATTGCCTCGAGGTGTCTTATTAAGAGGACCTACAAAGTCAATACCCCACTTCTCAAATGGTCCTAACACGGGAATTGATCTTAACGGAGGTGTTCTAGTAGACTTCAGAGCAAATGCTTGACATACGTCGCAAGTTTTGCAATAGTCTAAACACTCTTTGAAAATCCCTCTCCAGTGATAACCCGCATCCAAAATCTTGAAGGCTGTTATCTTACCAGCAAAGTGACCTCCGCAAACAGTTCCGTCGTGAAACTCGTGCATTAGATTGAATGCCTCCTTCTGACCAACTGCTCTCCTTAGTAACCCATCTGCTCCTTGATGAAATAGAATTCCCTCCACCATGGTGTAAGGTTTGCATCTCTTGATCAACGCATTACGTTCTCGGGTATGCATACCTTCTGGAAAGGAGCCATCTGCAAGGAAACTCCAGATTTCCTTGTACTCGTCCGGTATCTCCTCAATGCTTGTGATGGTCATCAGATGCTCGTCTGGAAATGAATCATCAAACGGTTCTTCTCCCTCATCATCATAAGCCCTTGACAAAAGATCAGCATTCGCATGCTTCTTCCCTGGTCTATCTTCGATCACATAATCGTATTCTGTTAGAAGGATCTTCCAACGAGCAATACGACCTTCGGCATTAGGCTTATTAAAGATATACTTTAAAGCCTTGTGATCTGTGACTATGGAAAATTTCCCTCCTAGCAAGTAATGTCGGAACTTCTTCAATCCAAAGATCACCGCTAATCCTTCTCGTTCAGTCACGGAGTAATTCTTCTCCGCTGGCACCATCTGCCTACTAGCATAAGCTATAGGATGATCATGCCCATCTTCATCTAACTGACTTAATGTACACCCGATAGCTACATTAGAGGCATCCGTATACAGAATAAATGCTTTACTCCACTCAGGTTTAGCAAGTATAGGAGCTGTCACCAATGCCTTTTTCAGCTCCTCAAATGCTTCCTTTGCCTTCTGATCATGCACTATCAAGTCAAACTCAACTCCCTTCTTCATGTACATAGTCAAACCTATTGCTTTGTTTGAGAAGGAAAAGACAAACCTACGATAATATCCAACCATCCCAAGAAACTGTCTCAACTTTGTCAAGTTGATTGGAAATGGAAGATCCACAATCTTCTTCACCTTCTCAGGATCTACCGCAATCCCTTTCTTGGAAATGATGTGTCCTAACAGCAGACCTTCTTCGCAGCCAAAGATGCACTTCTCTGGATTCAGAGAAGCGTTAGCTTGCTCCAACCGCTGCAGAACTTTGATCACATGATCAAAGTGGTCCTCCTTTCTTCCGTACACACAGAAATCATCAATGAAATCACGAACAAACTTTCCTATGAATGGTTCGAACACCTTGTTCATGAACCTCTGAAACGTGGCCGGAGCATTACATAGTCCGAATGGCATCACTCGAAATGCAAATGTTCCCCAAGGAGTAGTGAAAGTAGTCAACTGCTGGTACTCTTGTGCTATCTTGATCTGGTTGTATCCACTATAACCATCACCAAAGCTGTACCACTCATGACCAGCAACTTCCTCCAAAATCTCATCTATAAATGGTAGAGGATAATAATCCTTCTTGGTAACTGCATTCAGCTTCTTATAGTCTATGCACACTCGCAGCTTACCATTCTTCTTCTTGACTATCACAATGGGTGAAACCCATTCTGAGTTCTCCACCTCGTAGATGAAACTCGCCTCCCTCAACTTGTCTATCTCCTCCTTGACCATCATCGCTGTTGTAGGATTGACCCTTCTCTGCTTCTGTCGAACTGGTCTTGCGTTCTCCTCCAATTCGATTCGATGAGTCTCGAGGGTCACCTCCTTCAAATCCTTGTAGCTGAAAGCAAACACATGGATATATTTTCGAAATATATCTAGGAATCTACTTTTCTCCTCTTGAGTGACATTGATACCAAACTTCAGGGTAGAGAGTCTTCTCACAATCTCTACCTCACTCAACTTTTCTTTGTCAGGATCTTTCTCCACTGCTGGTCGAGGCAACAAGTCAATAGCACTAAGCTGATGTACTGATTCATCTCGACCAAATCCTTCATCCTCAGACGAGGATTCTTGGTCGTAAGAATCTCCAGTATCTACTTCTGAGACACTCTGATCATCCTCCGTATCAGATTCCCAGTAGTCACTAGTGGATCTATCAGAGTCAGAAGTCACAACTCCAACACCCGAGAGAGGAACTATCACTCTATGATCTCTAGGCCCAATCCGTAAGTATCCCTTGTGCCACCTATCCGTGGTGCGCACAGCTCTCAACCAAGGCCTACCTAGGAGCAAATCATAACTAGAGTCCTTTAACACTTGAAAGGACATCAATGTTTGAACTCCCATCACAGACACGACCACCTTCTCTAACACACCAAGAGGTCTTACCCGTTGCTTGTTAGCCATCCCCACGACAATGCTAGCCGGGCGAGTTGGTTCCATCCCCAACTTCTTCATCAACCTCTCCGATATGGCGTTTACAGCCGAACCTCCATCCACCAATACGTCAGAGACGTAGTGACCATTCAATCGGACTTCAATCTTTGAAGCCCTAGTGCATACCTCTGAAGCATGCACATCCACCACACCAACTCCCACAGACTTTGACGTCTTGCTCTTGGGTTTCTTCTTCTTGCTTCTCTTAGAACTCAGTCCTCCTCTGAGTTCCCTTCGTAAGCTGGGATTAAGTGCGATCAGTTGTCCAACAGTGATGTTGACTTTCTGAGCACCCACATCTTCAACCACATCATATCCCGCTTGGGAAGATGAAATGGTGAAATCCGCCATCCCCAGCTTCCTTCTTGGCTCCCTTGGTGTACTCGAAACACTACTCGAACGAGTGCTTCTACTAGCTGATTCCTCCATGAAAACCGGTTCATCAGAAAATCGAGTTCTTTTCCTTTCTTGAGCTAAAAGCTCCACCGGTGCATGAGAAGAGTTTGAACTCTCTCCTTTCTCGTAGATGGGATCTCGCACGACATCGATAGTAGCCACCCCCTTGTCCCGTCCTTGTGGTGGATTTCCTCCACCCACATTCATTCTGACAGCTTCAGCACCTCTTGCTCCGTTGTTAGGACAATTTCGCTGGAAATGAGAACCTCCACACGTCCAACAAGTGATTCCTCCAAAGTTACCTTGGTTGCCTCCAAAGTTACCTTGATTTCCTCGGTTGGGATTGTTGTCGTAACCTCTTTTACCTCCTCCTCCACCTTTGTTCCTCCATTCTCGTAACTGCACCACGTTTATCTTGAGATCCGCAAGAGTATCGGTGATGCTCTTCAGCTCGGCATGAAAATCAGAGGTGGCAGTAGACATCGTTGTTGGGACAAACGGTCTTGGCACCACCGTTGGAGTAGGAGCTGACGTTGAAGCAATCACCAATTGTGATGGTGCAGGTGCGATCGTTGTGACTACACCAGGAGTCGAAGTTGACACCAGAGCAGCATGATGAGGTTGGATGATATCTCCTTCATCCAAACTCTCTTCCATATTTGTCGCTATCTTGATGGCCTCCGCTTTGGTTGTTGGTTTCTCGTACCTCACTTGGGTTCCAATTGAAGGCCTCAACCCTCCCACCAAGTTCTTGGTCAACATTGCTCCAATCCCCGCCATCGTTAACTCCACATTGTCTCCACTCTTCCGTAGGACCGTCCGAAACCGTTGCTCCAACTTATCCACCCTTTCGGCATATTGCCGAACTTTCTCGTCGTCTCGTTGCTTCAAATGAGTAAGCTCCACCATGAGCTTCTCATAACTCTCTTCTGGAAGAAATTCTTCGATGAGTGCATTACTCAACGTCTCCCATGTGTCCTCAACTGCACCAGGTGTCTTGCTCTTCACTCGGTCTTCATACCACGTAAGAGCAAAATCTTCTAAAAACTCTGGCAGTAACAACACCCATTCTTCCTTCCTTCTCACGTTGTTTCCGATGCAACCCCTTTTGCAATCTCGTACAAATGGTTCTACATCTTCATTGTCCTTCCCATGAAACACTGGTAACTTCCCCATCTTGTAACTACTCTTCTACACTTCCAATTTTCATGCAATAACTACTCGCTAAAAGAGCACGAACATCACCAATTCCATTCGCGAATAATCTACCATAGGTAAAATAAAAGGAAATGGTTGTAACAACACCTCTTGTGCCATCTCTTCTCCCAAGGTAATCATGAGCCTGAGTCGCATCACCGCCTTCTCCACCATCCGAATGACGATCTCCATCACAACTCAGCCGAGTCCTCTTTTGAAGTCGACAACTTCTCCGTCTCAGCTCTTTGAGTCTCGTCCAACTTCTCGACTACTGACGTAAGTAGGGCGGCCACATCGACGCACTTGTGTCCTCTTGATAGATCACCCACTCTACAACTTGGACAAGGATCTTCTCCTAGAAGATGAATTGGCGCTGGTGACGATGGACCCACTCGAAGACTTAAATCAGTAAACTCCCGCTTCCCTTTAGCTCTCTCGGTTCTGATTCTAGTTGGACAATTCACTACTTTGTGTCCCAACCCTCTACAGAAATAACACCACAAGTCGGTTTCTACTCTTCTCCTCGGAGATTCTACTTGAGGTTTAGTACTAGGGTTTTCAAACTCGACGATAATCTCTCTCGAACTTTCTCCGACACTTACTATGACATCTAAACCTTGAGGAAGGTTTCTAAGTCTAACTTTCCAATCTTTTAAATTTCCACTCATGTTGCACCTTCTCAACCATTAAGTGGACAAAATATCATAGAGGAAAATAATTCTACATCACTTTCTTAACTCTTCCGAGCTTTATATTGGAAATCGTGTATTATACATGCTATACACGAAATAAAATCTTATCTAAAATTAACTATCGAAGATATGATCCTCCTCACCATCGTTTGTACTAATCACAACAGACATCTTGAACTCACTCTTGTAAAAATCCAACTCTACTTCACCAGGAGCATTCGTGGCCTCCATAGTGAATGATGCTTTAAACTCGGCTTTCTTCAAATCTGTGCCAATGGTCGCGGAAGCTTCTTCGTATAGGGTAAAGAGGGCACCCCAAGTGCTATAGATGCGGGTTCGTAACTCATCTATACCCAACTTGGGCTTCTCCGTCTCTGTTCGAACTCCTAAACGTCTCTTCTTCCACCTCGTCATTCGAACAGGATTCCCCATGAAGTATCTTCAAGACCTCCTTGTATGCCGAAACGTGTATCTCTTAGTTGGTAAGAGATCTCTCCAAGATTTTTGTTATCTCCAGTACCTCAACCTCCAAGCTACTAAATCTTGAAGTTTCAACAGAAACTTCCCTAATCAGAAGAGATGGTGATGACTGTACAAATTTTCAGAGAACTGAAATTTGTATATTTTCACTTACCTCGTGGTTGTCAACCCCCTCCACTTTGAAAAATTCTTTCTCCCTCTTCAGACCTCATCTTCTCATGATTTCTTTTGTCTTGGATAGCTTATCAGCCACTCTAAAACACTGGAAAGTTTCTCAGGAAAATAAAATTCATAGAAAATCTGACAATGACTGTAAATTTTTTTCCAGATAACAAAATTCCTCAACTCTCACGAATAGACCCCCTCAACTTTGAAAATTCATTGCTCCCTCTCTAGACCACCTTTTCCTATGATTTCTTTTGTCTTAGATAGGTTATCAGCCAATCTAAAACACTGGAAAGTATCATAGGAAAATAAAATTCACAGAAAAGTTGACAGCGACTGTACAAATTTTCCAGAGAGCAGAATTTCTAAACTCACAAATTTATCTCCTCTAATAACTTTTCTCTCCTCCTTCCTCTACAACTCTTGTTGCACACTCTTTCAACTCTCCTCAAACCCTTTCTAAGTGAACAAGATGTAAAGAATGACTTCGAACGCGTCATATATCACTACGGGATACACGAAAGGTTCTAACGTTGCTAACATCGCGTTAGCTCTCTCTCCTCCCAACGTTCTCTCCATGTGCTCTCTCATAATCTCCTTTTGTCGAATATAGAACTGAACTCTAAACATCGTTCAACGATCCCTTCAAATGAGGTCCCGGCAACGGAACCAAAACTGTAAACCCTCCGCGGTCCTATCGATCAACTACCCCCCGATCTCTCAACCTCCACGATCGTCATCCACGAATCTGCAACATGTCGGGCCTGTCTCTCACTCAGGGGTCAACTCTGATGGCTTTGATGGAAGCACACCATGAACTTGAAGAGAAAATGCTGAGTTCACTCATTCATACACCCACAACTTATCAAACTAAAAATCTCCTTAAACACATCAACTAAAATCCTCCATTCTAACGACGTCTCTCAAGTTCTCACATGCTAAAAATATCCCACACTCTCTATATTACTCAAGTTGTCATTACGACAATGTGAAAACAAGGATGAGGAGCTCTTCTCTACTCCTCTATTTATACATTCTAGGTTTTTACTTTGGTACCCTCCGGTAACTCAGCCGTAACTACTTTTACCGGATTTTACTAAGATATTACTTAAGGTAAAAGCATTGATCACATGGGCTTTTTACCTTTTCACATGGGCTTATTCCTTCAAAGTCAACAACTTCTAGAAGGATTCTGGAATATTTTCAAGGAATCTCGAATTTCCACCCCCCCTCTACACTAGGACCCACTAAAAAGGAAACATGTGGAATCTCTTCTTGTTTTTAATGCCCACAAAGTCCACAACTTTAATCCAGCCACTAATATCAAGTCAAAAAGGAGATAAGGGATACTTTCCACCTCCTTTCTACCTTTTAGACAAGAGGACAAGATAGTAGTGCTCACTCTTTAGCAAATATCTGAATTCTGCCAAAAGTACAGCTAAGTTTAACCATAACTAACTTTTAGCTAGTCATGACTAACTTGATACCTCCTAAAAGTACTTTGGCAGCAAATAAACATTCTCAACACTTAGTTAGAACTAAACACCTTACTAATAGACAAACTTCCTATGTGTAACATAGGTCGTTACAGTGCTTGTGCAAGTGACTTCTTACTTGTCTATGACGTTCAATGCACATAACTTAGGGTTTCCATGCTGATAGGGGTTTGAGCTCATGGGTTGTATTTGCGTGTCGCCCATGCATGCTTTCTAGCTGATTTAAGTTATTTTTTGGGGCTACGTGTCGTTTTAAGTAATTTAAGTTTTACGCTGGCACTCTAGGGGGCTTGACGTGGTAGCCTATGAGTAAAACTAAGTTGCCACGTGGTTTAGGGTACTAAAGGACAACCAAGTGGAGCTATGAACTCCCATTGGTTCGTTTTTGTCTTTTGTTAAACTCTAAATTTAGAAACAGAGCTCTAGAGTGGAGTTCAAGCATTTGGTAGGGGATCTTGGAAATCTGAGAGCACAGGGGGAGAGGTCTCGTCATGCCAAGCACTTCCAGTGAAAATTTCGATCGATTTGAGTCAATAAAGACGGAGTTATGAGCAATTGAAGTTCGGATTGTGCTAGAATTGAATCATTTTGGTTGGATTTAGGGTTTTCAGTGTCACTCGCAGCAGATTTGAGGAAATTGCTTCAAAACTTCGAGGTTGTGTTCTACGCCAGCAGGGCTACGATTTCACAAAAAGTTTCATATCGATTGAGCAACTGAGTAATTCAGGGCGGCCGCTGAAGCTGAGGGGGTCTGAAAAGCTCTTAATCTAGAGCAGCGACTTCAGAGGAGGAGATCTACAGTTCTGTGTACATTCAGGAGTCCCAACTTCACAGGGATGTTCAGCACCCTGTAGACTGCAAATCCTCTAAGAAACTTTGAAATTGATCGAGCCAAACTCCTGTTATAGGTTGAAATAGCCAGCTAGGTATCAGAAATTGCCATAGTTTTCTTGCTCAAAACTTTTCTGTTCATATCTCCGTGTCAGAATTTGATCTCAGGCTGAAATTTCGTCTGTGAGTTCAGTAGTACCTCATTTGCATGCAGGGGAAGTTTAGAGGCCTAAACCTTCATAGTTTTCCTCTCCGTGAGTGTCAAAGTTCACCGCCGGATCCTATTACTGCCGGCTAGACCTGAATTTCGTCTTCTGGGTATATTACTAGATCTTACACATCTGTGTGAGTGTTTATAGCCCCTGTTGTAACCTGAAAGCCAACCTCTTGAGTGAACAACCACAGCCAGAAGCCCGGCGCTTTCCTAGGTAGGCGAATCACACTCCGACATACTCTCTTTTGGTGAACTCGACGTGAAACACCTAGGGTGGGAGTTTTCTTAAGAGTGTTACAGGATCAGATATCATGGCCAACCAAGGATCATCAAGTGGAGCTGCTGTTGCTGCTCAACAACCTATTCAGTTTGATGCTGCTACGATGAAGATGTTCCATGCTTTTTCCATGTTCATGCAGCAGCAGCTGAGCACAGAGAGGAAGGAGGTGTTAGCAACCAAGGTGTTGCAATCTGTCGTGCACCAGATGGACCAGTTCAAGGGTACATATATTTCCAAGTATGTGCGATACTATGCTAGGGAGATGGAGGTGAACAAGGTGCCTGAGAAGGAGATGGTGGAGAACTTTGAGCTTGCTGTTGTCCCTGAGATTCGTGGGCGTGTGAAGGAGCTCAAGCAGCAGCAAGGACAGAGTTGGGAGAGCTTTATGCGAGCTTTGAAGGAGGAGTACTACACTGAAGATTCAGAGAGGGTGACCAAGAGAACGTTCTTGGAGTGGGTGGTTAAGCCCAACAAAGGTTTGTCTGTAAATGAGTTGTTAAGGGAATTTGATCGTCAGTATGCTCAGCTTTCTAGGACAGAAAAGCTTACATTGGAGGTGGAGAAGACCGAGCTTTTCCTACAAGCAGCGGACGTGACTATTCATGAGAAGCTTGAGCTGTTGCTGGAAGACAAGAGTGAGGAGAGAGGATTGAAGACTGACTGGAAGGAGGTTGAAGAGGCTGTCTCTTTGTTGACCAAGAGACAGAGAAGAAGGGACAAGGTGGTGGTAAGTGAAGCAGCACCTCTGATAATTCCTATCAAGCAGTTGCCTGCTAAGCCCGCTTTGGTAATTGCTAGAGAGGAAGACTCACCGCTTGATGAGTTGATTAAGGGTATGAAGGAGCTTAAGCTTAAGCTCACTAGGTTAGAAGAGAAGGAGCAGAATGTACAGCCTGCTATGCAGAGACCTCAGATGAGAGAAGGCTTTGTTCATCGTTGTATATGGTGTGATAGCCTAGACCATGTAAGAAGAGATTGTGGGGAGTTTTCAGATGCATTGAGGAAGGATCTTATCTTCTTCAAAGATGGTAAGATCCATTTGAGAGAGACTGGGATGATGCTGGGAACCAACTTTGGCAAGGGTGGTATGATGAGACTTGTGAATGATATATCAGCATCACATGCTGTTTCTCTTGTGAATGCTGCTACGTGTGGAGTGAAAGTGGAAATGGAGAGAGAGAAAGGGACTACTGGGTTGTGGTCAGATGTAGTGCGGTCCGTAGCTAGAACAGAGCTAGACAAGGATGTGCTACGAAGGGTTGGCAACTCAATTAGAGAAACTACAGGATGGAATGACCCGGTGGATACTATGTTAGTGCATGCTTATGTTGCAAGAAGTCAGCATGAAGCTCTACTAGAAGAAAAACGCAGGAGGGAGGATGCAGGTGAGACTTCTACAGCCAAACGACCTTCTACAAGGAGTGAAAGGGCTAGACCAGATGCAAGGCAGGAGACAACACCTACTCGGGAGGAGACTATGGAGGATCTACCATCTACAACACCAAAGGAGAAGGAGAGAAGCAAGGAGAAGGGTAAGATGCCTGCATATAAACTTCAGTCTGACATTGAGATTGCTACAGATTTGAAGCAGGTGTTAGAGAACCGTATCTTGAATGGGCAAGTTGAGTTTACTTTGGGTGAGATTCTTGGGATTGCAAAGCGTGAGTTCCATGAGGTTATCATAGATATCATCAAGAGGAAACGTCAGATTTTGGGTGAAGCAGCTACGCTTAACGCTCTAGGGACCAAACTGTCGGAGGATGAGGAAGATGAGATTGCTGGTTACTGCTCTCAAGTATCAGAGGGAAGATCAGATCAGCATGTGAGGTTTGAAGATGAGGTGGAAGCATCGCAGAAGAGCCATTATTCTCACAACCATTGGGCGAGAGCAACCACAGAGACCTTAGTGAAGCTGGGAGATCTAGAGGAACCTGTGGTGGCATTGATTGATCATGGCTCAGAGATTAATCTGACGTCTAAGGAGCTATACAAGCGTGGGAGGTGGCCTATAGACACCGACCATGGATGGCTTATCCGTGCTGCCAACAACCAGCGAGGAGAACTCTATGGTGCTTGCCCCAACATCAAGGTAACTGTGGGTGACATCAGTGGATGTTCAGAATTTCTTTGTGCAAGACATGTTAACCTATCCTATCATTCTAGGACAGCCTTACATTACAACTGTTAGAATGGAGACACGAGTTATGGATGATGGTTCAGCCTATGCTAGGATACATAGTAGAGACGGCAAAAGAGCTGTTCAGTTTTTGACCGTTGCTGCAGAACATGAGAGGAATCGTGATAGCTTGAGAGACCGTCCACTGCCTAAGATTACTCAGGAGTTTAGAGAGTCTAGGGGTTTTGGCAGAGTACCATTGAAGAGCGAGACTTCAACGGTACAGTAGAGACAGGATTCTCGCCTGATCCAGTAGAGCATGAAGCTTTATCCACTAGCTTCTTAGGATTGACGTCATGTGGATCAGTGTGTTATAAGAAGGTTGAGAATCTGAAGAGGTTTGAGAGGCAACATGTGAAGTGTGTACAGCAGTCTTTGTGGGACAGTGGAGAGTTAGCAGGAGATGAATAACTTAGGGTTTCCATGCTGATAGGGGTTTGAGCTCATGGGTTGTATTTGCGTGTCGCCCATGCACGCTTTCTAGCTGATTTTTCGGGGCTGCGTGTCGTTTTAAGTAATTTAAGTTTTACGCTGGTACTCTAGGAGGCTTGACGTGGTAGCCTATGAGTAAAACTAAGTTGCCACGTGGTTTAGGATACTAAAGGACAACCAAGTGGAGCTATGAACTCCCATTGGTCCATTTTTGTCTTTTGTTAAACTCTAAATTTAAAAATAGAGCTCTAGAGTGGAGTTCGAGCATTTGGTAGGGGATCTTGGAAATCTGAGAGCACAGAGGGAGAGGTCTCGTCATGCCAAGCAGTTCCAGTGAAAATTTCGATCGATTTGAGTCAATAAAGACGGAGTTATGAGCAATTGAAGTTCGGATTGTGCTAGAATTGAATCATTTTGGTTGGATTTAGGGTTTTCAGTGTCACTCGCAGCAGATTTGAGGAAATTGCTTCAAAACTTCGAGGTTGTGTTCTCCGCCAGCAGGGCTACGATTTCACAAAAAGTTTCATATCGATTGAGCAACTGAGTAATTCAGGGCGGCCGCTGAAGCTGGGGGGTCTGAAAAGCTCTTAATCTAGAGCAGCGACTTCAGAGGAGGAGATCTACAGTTCTGTGTACATTCAGGAGTCCCAACTTCACAGGGATGTTCACCACCCTGTAGACTGCAAATCCTGTAAGAAACTTTGAAATTGATCGAGCCAAACTCCTGTTATAGGTTGAAATAGCCAGCTAGGTACCAGAAATTGCCATAGTTTTCTTGCTCAAAACTTTTCTGTTCATATCTCCGTGTCAGAATTTGATCTCAGGCTGAAATTTCGTCTGTGAGTTCAGTAGTACCTCATTTGCATGCAGGGGAAGTTTAGAGGTCTAAACCTTCATAGTTTTCCTCTCCGTGAGTGTCAAAGTTCACCGTCAGATCCTGTTACTGCCGGCTAGACCTGAACTTTGTCTTCTGGGTATATTACTAGATCTTACACATCTGTGTGAGTGTTTATAGCCCCTGTTGTAACCTGAAAGCCAACCTCTTGAGTGAACAACCACAGCCAGAAGCCCGGCGCTTTCCTAAGTAGGCGAATCACACTCCGACAACGATGAGAAGTAGGACGACAAGACGAGGTGCGTGCCGATCCACTCCTTGGTTGATATCTCTCGTGCATAATGGAGGATACACAGGTTTAAAGAGGGTGGATGTCGTGTCGTGGACCGTCTCCTACATGCGATAATGATAAGCATCGAAATATCATTATCGCTCCAAAGATACTCATGTGATTAAAAATGAGGCTTTTTGTACAACTTTGGATCTTCACTTTCATCACATCAATAGATAGAGCTCATAGTAAGCTTTCTATAAGCACTTTGTCTACTTCATTTGGACGCCTAGTGAAGAAGTTACGAGACTCGGAAGATGAGAAAAACAAGCTAGGCCCCAACTTACGAGCTTTTTGCACAACTTCAGTTCTTCATTTTCATTACATCAATGGGTAGAGCTTATAGTCAGCTTTCCATGGGCACTTTGTCTACTTCATTTGGACGCCTAGTGGAGAAGTTACGAGATGAAAGATGAGAAAAGCAAGCTAGGCCCCAGCTTACGGACTTTTTGCACAACTTCAGATCTTCATTTTCATTACATCAATGGGTAGAGCTCGTAGTCAGCTTGTACGTACAGCGACTAACGTAAAGGGGCAGTTTAAGGGATTAGCTTGTTTCTACGATATGTCGATGGACGATTTGGAGAATGGAGAAGTCCAATGCATGCGCGCAATGTGTATTGGGTTCAGATTTGTGTAGGCTACGCGTTGGTTAAGACGGTTCGTGAAGAGGCGGATTGGGAAATGTGTTCTGAGAGAAATTGAGACGCATGAGAGATTTTTGGGAGCATCAGTGATCTATGAAGGAGAGTTGGACCATTCGGGTGGTTTCCGGAGTCCAAACTTGCTGTCCTTGTATCGGGATCAGAGCACCGAGCTCTTCAAGAAATTGAAGACGATACGAAGTTTCATCGGACGATTTGAGAGATGTGAAGGAAGTTGGCTCGCAGGGAAACGCTTATGTCAGTTTTTCGTCACTTGCGATATGAGATTGGGTTGTTCTTCGCGATCGATGAGCCAAGCTCTTCGTTCTCGATGCCCATGCAATCGAGGCACCTTCACCTATGCACAAGAGAAGACCGTGTGTGGATTGGATTGTTGGTTTGGGTGTGATGAGCGAGTTTGAGTCGCAAGGGTAGATTTAAGTTAGTTTTTTGCAACCTATGATCAAATTTCTTGCGTGATTTTGCAAAGGGAACTCCAAACGGTTTGTTTGGAGTCTTGTTGGGTTCAGGGTAGCTATATCTACCTACCAGAGAAGATGGATATCAGATCAGACGATCCGTTTGGACGGTGTGTGCGGTTTTAAGCCGCATGAAGGAGTTTTTGAAGGTTTGATCATCTACGACTGAAAATCGACAATATCTCGGCTGTTGAGAGTTGGATCTGAAAGTTTCTTGGACCAACCGAGTCAAGAAAGAAGACCCTATCGCCATCTGAAGACCGTTTGGCGAAAAGAGAAAGTTATCAAATAGATCTTTTTCGGTTCCTCCGCTACGGTTGTTACTCCTTTTGAGTTCGTTAGAGATCTAGTTGGTTATGTACGGCTTGTGATAGTTAGCTTTAGCTAAGAGCTTGTACATGGATGTAGTTTGGACTTGGGTTTGAATCGTGTGATACTGGTGCAACTCTTTTTGTTAGCAAAGGGACGTTTCTCTTGCTTTGAGCTACGCTTCGATAGTTTTGGGTCTGGATTGAGATTTAGAGACTCGTTTAGAGGGGTTGAAGCATATTACAGACCGCTTTGGTCTGTTTTCAGTTTTGAGTTCTTAGGGAGAAAGAACCGGTAGTGTATATATGTTAAAAGTTGGTATATATTGCGACGCTCGTTGTCGTGCTTGTTTCTCTCTTTCTTGTCTTTGTTCAGCATACTACATCTCCACAGCCAGGAACCTCGTATTTTACTAGACAACTTTCACGTAAAATCTGACACGATATTGGTTCTGCAATCGACTTGGCACGCATTCAATATTGTCTTTTTGACTCTTTCGTCTTCTTTCAATGCGGCCAATCATGACACACCACTCTTGCTCTTTCTCCAATCACTATTTGCCCTCTCCATGTAGTTTCGGTACACTGCTTTTTTCCTTCTGGTCACTTGGCACGAGTGTTGGAAGTCTCGATGCATGGTACTTTTCAACCCTCCAACACCTTGACTCTCTCGTTGTCGGGTTTGGCATATTGTGATGGACTTTATGGACTTCTCTCTACGTCACACCGTCTTACAACAATACTTCGATGGCTACATTCGGTTCTTCTTCTCGTTTCATATCGTTGTATGATTTATGTTGTGACTTTGTTCGTTTCTCATGGTCTATTGGTAGTCCTGACTATTAGCTTGAGACCCCTTCTCGCTACTCATCTAACAATGTCTGCTGTTGAGTAGTCATGGGGTTGTTTTAGCAACTATTGCTCTAGCTCTACCAGTCGGATCAACGTCTCCTTAGATCTATTGCTCAGATCACCTCAACTAGTCTATACTTTGAGTGGTGCTTTGTCTCTTTCAGGGTGAACTTTGTACTGACTACATATCTTGTATTTTTATTTTGTCACAAAAAAGTTTTGTGGGTATGCTCTCACCTTTTTCAAAAAGAGAGAGAGAAGTATTCAGCGCATCAGAATATTAAAGGATGTCAAGTTATTGTATGTCGGGATTATTCTGCTATTTGTGGGTAGTAGTTCTGAGCAACGGTGATTTCAGTCACGGGTGGCTCTGGAGGTACACCACATAAATGACCCGTGGATTTTGTCCTACTGGCTGTAACAGTTTAGTCCTTGAATTAAATGCTAACATCCACTTGAACTAAAATCATGGTAATCAAGAGAGTACGTGATTACGTGGTAGCATTTCGTGTCTTCTGTGAATTTGAAAATTGAAACTCTCTCTCTTCAGTTACTATTAGAGTACATGATTACGGGACAACACTTTGTGTCTTTTGTGAATTTGAAAAGTGAAACTCCCTCTCTTGAGAAGGAATATGCATAAGCATTGGTTTGAGAATTGCGTTCTCATTGAGAGTGCAGTAGTTTGAGAATAGCGTTTGATTGAGAGTGCAAAAGAGGTATATCGCATTACGGATAGACTGAAAGCACTTGTCTAATCGTTGGAGAGAGCTTAGTCTTATGCTTAAACCTTGGATATCTCTTTCTAACATTTGACTGTCTTTCTTGCACGAGAGTACAATTTTGTTCACAATTGTTATCTTGCGGAGTGAGAATCTCAATTCCAACTATGCCGTGAGTTTCTAAGAGGAAAAAATGTTAAAAATGTTAGAGGAAATTATAGAGATGCGGGTGATGTTGGCATCTTCGAGTTCAGATGAGTTGTCGATAGTGATACTGAGAGTTGGACTGTTAGTGATATGAGTGAAGGTGTCGATAAGGATGGTGATATATGGAGAGAGAAAGTTGTCGAGGATGTTATGTGTGGCATGTGGTAGCTAGTTTTAGCTAAGGACTTGTACATGGATGTTGTTTGAACTAAGGTTTGAATCGTATGATACTCGTGCAAAGCTTTTTGTTAGCAAAGGAATGTTTTCTTTATTTTGAACTACACTTCAGTAATTTTTGGTCTAGGTTAGGATTGAGAGACTTGTTTTAGGAGGTTGGATGCAAATTATAGACCACTGAGGTCTGTTTCTTAGTTTTTGTGTTCATAGAGAAAAAGAAAAGAGAGTGTATATATAGTGAAAGTTAATATATCTTGTGAAGCTTGTTCTCGTGGTTGTTTTTCTCTTTCTTGTCATTGTTCAACAAGATATCTCCACAGCCAAGAACCTCACATTTTCTTGGACAACCTTCATGTGAAATTCGATATGATATGATGATGAACTCGTTGTGAAAGTACGGGGTGAAGATTTCTTGTGTGTTAGAACTTAGGAGACGAGCTCAACAATCATGAGTGAGGACGAAGATTTGGTTGGTTGTTTGGGAGGATGCTATGGAACAAGGTTGATGGATGTAGATGATGTGGGATAATGAGAAGAAGAAGGTCTGACAAGAAACTGGGAGGTTCTGTCATGAAGCACTTGAACTTCTTGCCAGAAATAGACATACAAGAGAAAATGTTACAAGATTGACATCTGTATCGCTGACTACCACACTTGTTTTGGTAGTACTTGAGGTTCAACCTCCACTTGTGATTGTAGAGGAGAAGGATCCAACCACCGATGACCTACGGTGTCACGCTACTTGGCGACTACATGCTTGACTTCTACTCCGACGCTTGAGTTTAGTAGTTCTAGAAGTTAGCTCATATTACTTATAGTCCTTTATGTATATGTTTGACACCTTTGCATACGGTGTTAACACTATTTTGAGTCTTAGTAGGTTGATTATCATGTTGATAGGGTTTAAGCTCATGGGTTGTATTCGCGTGTCGCCCATGCACGCTTTCTAGCTGATTTAAGTTATTTTTTGGGGTTGCGTGTCATTTTAGGTAGTTTAAGTTTTACGCTGGCACTCTAGGGGGCTTGACGTGGTAGCCTATGAGTGTAGATAAGCTACCAGGTAGTTTAAGGCACAAAAGGACAATCAAGTGGAGCTATGAACTCCCATTGGTCCATTTTTGTCTTTTATAAAACTCTAATTTTAGAAACAGAGCTCTAGAGTGGATTTCGAGCAATTGGTGAGGGATCTTCGAAACCTGAGAGCACAGGGAGATAGAGCTCGTCATGCCCAGCACTTGCAGTGAAATTTTCGGCAGATTTGAGGCAATAAAGACGAAGTTATGACCAAGTGAAGTTCAAATTGTGCTAGAATTGAATCACTTTTGTTGGATTTAGGGTTTTCAATGTCACTCGCAGCAGATTTGAGAAAATTGCTTCAAAACTTCAAGGTTGTGTTCTATGCCAGCAGGACTACGATTTCCCAAAAAGTTTCATATCGATTGAGCGACTGAGTAATTCAGGGCGGGCGCTGAAGCTGAGGGGGTCTGAAACGCTCTTAATCTAGAGCAGCGACTTCAGAGGAGGAGATCTGGAGTTCTGTGTACATTCAAGAGTCCCAACTTCACATGGATGTTCAGCATCCTGTAGACTTCAAATACTGTGAGAATATTTGAAATTCATCGAGCCAATCTTCTGTTCTAGGTTGAAATAGCCATCTGGGTATCAAAAATTGCCATAATTTTCTTACTCAAAACTTTTCTGTCAACATCTCGATGCTAGAATTTGATCTCAGGGTGAAACTTCGTGTGTGTGTTGAGTAGGACCTTATTTACATGTAGGGGAAGTTTAGAAGTCTAAACCTTCATAGTTTTCCTCTCCTTGTGTGTCAAAGTTCACCGCCTAAATCTATTATTGCTAGTGAGACCTAAATTTTGCTTTTGAGCATATTAGAGGATCCTACACACATGTGTGAGTGTTTACAGCCCCTGTTGTGATCTGAAAGTCAACCTCTTGAGTAAACAACCACTTTCTTAGGTAGCCCGACACTTTCTTAGGTAGACGGATCACACTCCGACATACTCTCTTTTTGATGAGCTCGACGTGAAACACCTAGGTGGGAGTTTTCTTGAGAGTGTTACAGGATCAGATATCATGGCCAACCAAGGATCATCAAGTGGAGGTGCTGCTGCTGCTCAGCAACCTGTTCAGTTGGATGCTGCTACGATGAAGATGTTCCAAGCTTTTTCCATGTTTATGCAGCAGCAGCAGAGCACAGAGAGGAAGGAGGTGAACAAGGTACCTGAGAAGGAGATGGTGGAGAACTTTGAACTTGCTGTTGTCCCTGAGATTCGTGGGCGTGTGAAGGAGCTCAAGCAGAAGCAAGGACAGAGTTGGGAAAGCTTTATGCGCGCTTTGAAGGAGGAATACTACACTGAAGATTCAGAGAGGGTGACCAAGAGAACATTCTTGGAGTGGGTGGTGAAGCCTAACAAAGGTTTGTCTGTAAATGAGTTGTTAAGGGAGTTTGATCGTCAGTATGCTCAGCTTTCTAGGACAGAGAAGCTTACACTGGAGGTGGAGAAGACCTAGCTTTTCTTACAAGCAGCGGACGTGACTATTCAGGAGAAGCTTGAGTTGTTGTTGGAAGACAAGAGTGAGGAGAGAGGATTGAAAACTGACTGGAAGGAGGTTGAAGAGGCTGTTTCTTTGCTGACCAAGAGACAGAGAAGAAAGGACAGTGTGGTGATAAGTGAGGCAGCACCTTTGATAATTCCTGTCAAGCAGTTGTCTACTAAGCCTGCTTTGGTAATTGCTAGAGAGGAAGACTCACCGCTTGATGAGTTGATTAAAGGTATGAAGGAGCTTAAGCTTAAGCTCACTAGGTTAGAAGAGAAGGAGCAGAATGTACAGCCTGCTATGCAGAGACCTCAGATGAGAGAAGGCTTTGTTCATCGTTGTATATGGTGTGATAGCCTAGACCATGTAAGAAGAGATTGTGGAGAATTTTCAGATGCATTGAGGAAGGATCTGATCTTCTTCAAAGATGGTAAGATCCATCTGGGAGAGACTAGGATGATGTTGGAACCAACTTTGGCAAGGGTGGTATGAAAAGACTTGTGAATGAGATATCAGCATCACGTGCTGTTTCTCTTGTGAATGCTACCTGTGGAGTGAAAGTGGAGATGGAGAGAGAGAAAGGGACTACTAGGTTGTGGTCTGATGTAGTGCGGTCGGTAGCTAGAATAGAGCTAGACAAGGATGTGCTACGAAGGGTTGGTAACTCAATTCAAGAAACTACAGGATGGAATGACCTTGTGGATACTATGTCAGTGCATGCTTATGTTGCAAGAAGTCAGCATGAAGCTGTACTAGAAGAATAACGCACGAGGGAGGATGCAGGTGAGGCTTCTACAGCCAAACGACCTGCTACAAGGAGTGAAAGGACTAGACCAGAGACAAGGCAGGAGACAACACCTACTCGGGAGGAAACTATGGAGAATCTACCATGTACAACACCAAAGGAGAAAGAGAGAAGCAAAGAGAAGGGTAAGATGCCTGCATACAAACTTCAGTCTGACATTGAGATTGCTACAGACTTGAAGCATGTGTTAGAGAACCGTATCTTGAATGAGAAGGTTGAGTTTACTCTGGGTGAGATTCTTAGGATAGCAAAGCGTGAGTTCCATGAGGTTATCATAGATATCATCAAGAAGAAACGTCAGATTTTGGGTGAAGCAGCTACGCTTAACGCTCTAGGGACCAAATTGTCGGAGGATGAGGAAGATGAGATTGCTGGTTACTGCTCTCAAGTATCAGAAGGGAGATCGTATCAGCACGTGAGGTTTGAAGATGAGGTGGAAGCATCGCAGAAGAGCCATTACTCTCACAACCATTGGGCAAGAGCAACCACAGAGACCTTGGTGAAGTTGGGAGATCTGAAAGAACCTGTGGTGGCATTGATTGATCACGGCTCAGAGATTAATCTGATGTCTAAGGAGCTGTACAAGCGTGGGAGGTGGCCCATAAACACCGACCATGGATGGCTTATCCGTGCTGCAAACAACCAGAGGGGAAAACTCTATGGTGCTTGTCCCAACATCAAGGTAACTGTGGGTGACATCAGTGATGTTCAGAATTTCTTTGTACAAGATATGTCAACCTATCCTATCATTCAAGGGCAGCCTTACATTACTGCTGTTAGAATAGAGACACGAGTTATGGATGATGGTTCAGCCTATGCTAGGATACGTAGTAGAGATGGCAGAAGAGCTGTTCAGTTTTTGACAGTTGCTGCAGCACATGAGAGGAATCGTGATAGCTTGAGAGACCGTCCACTGCCTAAGATTACTCAGGAGTTTAAAGAGTCTAGGGATTTTGGCAGAGTACCATTGAAGAGCGAGACTTCAACGGTATAGTAGAGATAGGATTCTCGCCTGATCCAGTAGAGCATGAAGCTTTATCCACTAGCTTCTTAGGACTGACATCATGTGGATCAGTGTGTTATAAGAAGGTTGAGAATCTGAAAAAGTTTGAGAGGCAACATGTGAAGTATGTACAGCAGTCTTTGTGAGATAGTGGAGAGTTAGCAGGAGATGAATACATATCTGGGGTGTTTGAAGAACAATATTTGGTAGATACTATAGGGGAGTTGAAATCTATAGTAGAAAGTTCTATAGATGATGTAGATAGAGTGGTGAGAGTGAGCTCCAAGGAGCTTTATGATGTAATTGATAAGTCTATAGATCGGCAAGAGGTGTATGTGGAGACCAAGTACAAGTCAGTGGCAAAAAAAGTCAGACCAATGACTTTGTCTTTACCACTCGATTACAATCCGAAGATGGAGCAAGTTGTACGAGAATCGACGCTCAGAGGAACGAGAAGAATTGAGCACCAGTTCACAGAAACAACACTGAAGGAGCTGAGGATTGGAGGTGATGGATTTCTTACTGAGCAAGAGAAGAAGAGCTTCAGGGAGATGCTATCTAGGCATGGTAAGGCATTTGCGTTTGAGTCACATGAAGTAGGATGTGTAGATCCAAGTGTAGTTGCACCTATGGTAATCTTTACTATACTACATGTGCCTTGGAATCTACGTCCTACCCCTGTACCTAGAGCTCATCTACCAAAGCTGATAGACTTGCTCAATGAGAGGATTAGGATGGGTATCTTGGAACCATCTATAGCTCCCTACTCTAGCAAATGGTTTACTGTTCCGAAGAAGAGTGGAGCTTTGAGATTCATTCAAGATATGCAGCCAGTTAACAAGGCGACTATCAGGAATATGGGTATAGGACCTATTGTAGACGAGTTTGTAGAGGCTTTTGCTGGTCGTGCTATCTATTCAATGGGAGACTTATATTCAAGTTATGATCAGTTTCAGTTATTCTCTGAGAGTAGAGATTTGACTACAATGAGGACACCTTTGGGGTTACTAAGGATGTGCACCTTGCCACAAGGTGCTACCAATTCTGTAGCACATATGATGAATGGCATGAATAAAGTTTTGTGGGATTTCATTCCTGAAAAGACTATGTCATTCCTTGATGATGTGCCAATCAAAGGGTGTGCTGAGGAGGAGAAGAATGAGATAAAGGATCAGAAGGGGTGCCGTAAGTTTGTTGCAGATCACATAGCTGACTATGATAAGATACTGAGTCGACTGGAGGAGGTTCTTTTGACTTTATCAGGAGCAAAGTCTGTATTTGGAGAACAAGAGGTGTTGATTGTGGGACACCTATGTGGATCTTATGGTCAGAAATCTTGTCCAAACAAGGTTGATGACATTCGAAGAATGAAAGAGACGTGTGGATCGGTTACCGAGGTGAGAAGGTTTCAAGGTGCATGTGAGTTTTATCATATATGGATTCCACATTTTGCACATGTAGCAGATCCATTGTACAAGCTGCTGAGGAAGGGACAAAGATTTCAGTGGCAAGAGGAGCAAAGCGAGTCTATGAAGAAGTTGAAGGATCTTTTGGCTTCACCACCAACTCTACGGAAGGTAACATATGAGTTGGGCAGATATGTTATCCTTACTGTTGATACTAGTCCTATTGGCATTGGATGGACTATAGGACAAGATGATGAGGATGGAAATAGATATGTGGTGCGTTTTGGAGCTAAGGTGTTAAGTTCACGGCAAAGAGACTACCTCAAGTCAAGAGAGAGCTATGAGGAGTAGTTACTGCGATGAAGAGTGATAAGGAATACTTGATAGGAGCATCTGTGGTTGTGGAGACAGATTGTTTACCTCTCTTGGGAATGCTCACTAGCTGTACAACTCCAGATATTGCTATGTTGAGGTAGATAGCATATATCAAGTCCTTGAACCCAGAGTTTAGACATATTGTAGGAAAAGACAATCCTATGACAGATATGTTATCAAGGGCTAGGTATTACGGTGAGAAGGAAATGATAGATGACCAGGAGGATGTGGGAACAGAGTTCTATTCTAGTGTTCTTGCTAGAAAGGACAGAAGTTGTTTTGCAGCTCCATTGGAGTTATTTGAGGAAACTATGTATGATGGCGAGTGGTTGGATCTTGGGCGCTATTTGAGTTCATTGGAAAGGCAAGAAGGCTGGTCTGATGCAGATTTCAAGAGGATCCGTAGAACAGCTTATGGGTACTTTTTATATGGAGGACATCTATGGAAGCGCCCTAAGCTGCAAGGAGGTGTACCACAGCGGGTGGTATGTGACCTAGAATTGCAGCAGAAGCTGATCAAGGAGTTCCATGAGAGTCTATGGGCCGGTCATAGAGGCGTTTTGGGCTACATTTGCCAAGATGAAGGAGAAGTATTGGTGGAAGGGTATGTATAAGGATGTAGTACAATTTGTTTCATCCTGTATACCCTGCCAGATGTACTCCAATGTACGCTGTCGAAGTGTGATCCGTCTACCTAGGAAAGCACCGGGCTTCTCGCTGTGGTTGTTCACTCAAGAGGTTGGCTTCCAGGTTACAACAGGGCTATAAACACTCACACAGATGTGTAAGATCTAGTAATATACTCAAAAAGCAAAATTCAGGTCTAGCTGGCAGTAATAGGATCCGGCGGTGAACTCTAACACTCACGGAGAGGAAAACTATGAAGGTTTAGACTTCTAAACTTCCCCTACATGCAAATGAGGTACTACTGAACTCACAGACGAAGTTTCAGCCTGAGATCAAATTCTGACACGGAGATATGAACAGAAAAGTTTTGAGCAAGAAAATTACGACAATTTCTGGTACCTAGATGGCTATTTCGATCTATAACAGAAGATTAGCTCGATCAATTTCAAATATTCTCAGAGTATTTGAAGTCTACAGGATGCTGAACACCCCTGTGAAATTGGGACTCCTGAATGTACACAAAACTCCAGATCTCCTCCTCTGAAGTCGCTGCTCTAGATTAAGAGCTTTTCAGACCCCTTCTGCTTCAGCGGCCGCCCTGAATTACTCAGTCACTCAATCGATATGAAACTTTTTGGGAAACCGTAGCCCTGCTGGCAGAGAACACAAACTCGAAGTTTTGAAGCAATTTCCTCAAATCTGCTGCAAGTGACACTGAAAACCCTAAATCCAACAAAAGTGATTCAATTCTGGCACAATTCGAACTTCAATTGATCATAACTTCGTCTTCATTGTCTCAAATCGATCGAAAATTTCACTGGAAGTGCTTGGCATGACGAGCTCTACCCTCCTGTGTTCTCAGATTTCGAAGATACCTCACCAAATGCTCGAACTCCACTCTAGAGCTCTGTTTCTAAACTTAGAGTTTTACAAAAGACAAAAATGGACCAATGGGAGTTCATAGCTCCACTTGACTGTCCTTTTGTGCCTTAAACTACCTGGTAACTTATCTACACTCATAGGCTACCACGTCAAGCCCCCTAGAGTGCCAACGTAAAACTTAAACTACCTAAAACGAGACGTAGCCCCAAAAATTAACTTAAATCAGCTAGAAAGCGTGCATGGGCGACAAGTAAGTACAACCCATGAGCTCAAACCCCTATCAGCATGGAAACCCTAAGTTATGTACATTGAACGTCATAGACAAGTAAGAAGTCACTTGCACAAGCGCACAAATGCTTGAACAAGATAACTAACATACTATCAGCCTACTAGGACTCAAAATAGTGTTGACACTGTATGCAAAGGTGTCAAACATATACATAAAGGACTAGAAGTAGTATGAGCTAACTTCTAGAACTACTAAACCTAAGCGTCGAAGTAGAAGTCAAGCATATAACCGCCAAGTAGCGCGACAACGCCATCGTGATGGATTGCATCCTACTTATCCTTTAGCCATTCAGTACAAATAGGTAACTATGCCGTTTGGGCTTGGACAAATGAGGTATCTAGTCTTGGCTAGAGAAGATCTATCTAACCAAGTTGAAGATCGTGCCCTGAGGATGAAGACCACTGCTAGTGTCTGCCGCTTTCTACTTGAAGATGTTATTTGTAAATATGGGTGTGTGGGAAAGATCACTGCAGATAGAGGTGAGCTGGATTCACAAGAAGCAGTTGAGTTCTTCAAGCGATTGGGAATCAAGTTGGCGTTAACCACTACTTACAATCCTGAAGGGAATAACAAGAGCGAACGAGGTCATTCGTCAATCATCAAAGCTTTGGTAAAAGCTTGCAGGGGTAAGATCCGTGAATGGCCTAGACTGCTATCATTTGCTTTATGGGCATATCGTACAACTCATAGTACCGTTACAAGTTACATGCCAGCAGAGTTGATACTAGGACAAAAACCTGTGATGCAGATTGAGGAGATTGTGCCTACTTGGAATGTTTTGCCATGGGAAGATGGTAGAAGTACAGAGGATCTTCTTGCATTAAGGATCCAACAGTTAGAACGAAGACCTGAGGATGTTGCTAAAGCTGTGGAAAGGTTAAAGGCTGCTAGAGAGAGAAACAAAGGCAGATTTGATAGAACGCATAGACTACGACTCAAACCAGTTAAGGAAGGTGATAGGGTGTTAGTCTATGATAGTAGTCTTGATAATCAGCATAGCGCTATCAGAAAGTTTTCCAAGAGATGGTTCGGACCTTATGTGGTGTTAGAAGTTTATGATAATGCCACATACTCTTTGGGAGAGTTAGATGGTGCATTGCTCAAGATACCAGTCGCATGGAAGAGAATCAAGCTCTTTAGAAGGAGAGGGGAGGACCAGAACATTGCAGAGTTTACTGAAGATGAAGCTGAAGACTCAATGGAGGTTGAAGATGAATTTGAATTTGAAGCTGAAGAGTCTTGATCTGGATCTGGCACATATCGGAGGATGTGTAGGTTCAGAGGGGGTGGATGTCGCGCTACTTGGCGGCTACATGCTTGACTTCTACTCCGACGCTTGAGTTTAGTAGTTCTAGAAGTTAGCTCATATTACTTCTAGTCCTTTATGTATATGTTTGACATCTTTGCATACGGTGTTAACACTATTTTGAGTCTTAGTAGGTTGATTACCATGTTGATAGGGCTTAAGCTCATGGGTTGTATTTGCGTGTCGCCCATGCACGCTTTCTAGCTGATTTAAGTTATTTTTCGGGACTACGTGTCATTTTAGGTAGTTTAAGTTTTACGTTGGCACTCTAGGAGGCTTGACGTGGTAGCCTATGAGTGTAGATAAGTTACCAGGTAGTTTAAGGCACAAAAAGACAGTCAAGTGGAGCTATGAACTCCCATTGGTCCATTTTGTCTTTTGTAAAACTCTAAGTTTAGAAACAGAGCTCTAGAGTGGATTTCGAGCAATTGGTGAGGGATCTTCGAAATCTGAGAGCATGGGGAGATAGAGCTCGTCATGCCAAGCACTTCCAGTGAAATTTTCGACCGATTTGAGGCAATAAAGATGAAGTTATGACCAATTGAAGTTCAAATTGTGCTAGAATTGAATCACTTTTGTTGGATTTAGGGTTTTCAGTGTCACTCGCAGCAGATTTGAGGAAATTGCTTCAAAACTTTGAGGTTGTGTTCTCCGCCAGCAGGGTTACGATTTCTTAAAAAGTTTCATATCGATTGAGCGACTGAGTAATTCAGGACGGCCGCTGAAGCTGAGGGGGTCTGAAAAGCTCTTAATCTAGAGCAGCGACTTCAGAGGAGGAGATCTGGAGTTCTGTGTACATTCAGGATCCCAACTTCACAGGGATGTTCAGCATCCTGTAGACTTCAAATACTGTGAGAATATTTGAAATTCATCGAGCCAATCTTCTGTTCTAGGTTGAAAATGCCATCTGGGTACCAAAAATTATCATAATTTTCTTACTCGGAACTTTTCTGTCAACATCTCGGTGCTAGAATTTGATCTCATGATGAAACTTCGTGTGTGTGTTCAGTAAGACCTTATTTACATGTAAGGGAAGTTTAGAAGTCTAAACCTTCATAGTTTTCCTCTCCTTGTGTGTCAAAGTTCACCGCCTAAACCTATTACTGCTAGTTAGACCTAAATTTTGCTTTTGAGCATATTAGGGGATCCTACACACCTGTGTTAGTGTTTACAGCCCCTGTTGTGACCTGAAAGCCAACCTCTTGAGTAAACAACCACAGCCAGAAGCCCGGCGCTTTTCTATGTAGACGGATCACACTCCGACAACGGCAAAAGATGCAAGCTAATGTTACTATATTGAAGGATACGAGATCATCTATTGGAACGGAGCTTTACTCAAACCAGCTTGGATACATCAGTGCGTGAGGTTTGATTGTACTGATCATCAACAAGAAGATTGCACGGACTTTGCAGAGTCTTTGCAACGAGAGGTTATTACTTGGGAGGATAGAAATATTACATTCAGAAGAACAGGTACTCTCTTTCAAGCCAATGTTGATAAAGGAGGGATGAAGAAGTTGACTGATGATTACTTTGCGACACATGCTACTAGAGTTGTCCAAGCTACAAGCTATGGTGCTTGGATGGAGGAGATTGAGCATGATCTCTATAAGGATGATTTGGACGAGCACGTAAGATCAGACGAACTCGAGTTGGATAGTGCATCCATGATGCATAAAGAACAGAAGGATATAAGAAAAGAGACTTCTTTCGAGAAGTAGACTTGGGAGGAGAAGGTTCAAGAAGAGATTATTTTTCTAGATCTGACAATGGAGAACGGTTCTTCACAACCGAAGGTGATGACTAAGGGGCATACAATGAACATAAATGATCTGGTTGTAGACAAACAACAACCAGATATTGGTATGACGACGGATGTAAAGAGAGGTTGGGAGGAGGGCATTCAATATGCAAAGGTTGGATCATATCAAGAGAGATTTTGGGAAGTCCGTGATGTCATCGTTGACACCATCAAAGACGAGTGACATGCTGAGAGTGAAAGAGATTGCACGGAATGTTCTTGAGGTTAAGAGTATAGGATGATGAATAGAGATGGCTTACATAGGAAAAATTCATTCTTGAAGGTGATTAAGATTGGGAGGATGATACTTGAGAGGTTGTAAAGACTTTCAGCAGAGAAGATAAGGGATGATGATGTTTGAGAATAATATCATTGTACACCGAGACATTTGTTGCAATTAAATAAATATAAATTTTTGCAAAAAGAAAAACAGAAGAAAAAAATACGTATAACATGTATTGGTTCGAGATTGAAGATCACAATCAAGATACATGGTGATGATTGGGATGATAGGTGATGTCTACTATGACACTATGGTCACAAACCTCGATGGTGAAGTTCAACTGGATTGATAGAAGATGTTTACTCTTTCTATGTCTTTGAATGCATATTGGAAGATGTGCAGATTTAGCAGGGGTGACTAAAGAAAAACAGATTGATGAAGGCTGAAAAAAAGAAAAGAAGACATAGATCTAGAGAATATGAGGATAGGGTTGTAACTTCAAGATGACGATCAAGTTGTAAACTTGAGGATAAGATTGACTAAGATGGAAGGGAGGATGACAAGACGATGTGAGTGTCGGTCCACTCCTTGGTTGGTATCTATGGTGCATACCGAAAGATGTACATGTTTAGAGAGGATGGATGTCGTGTCGTGGACCAGCTCCTACCTAAAAATCAGATTTTGATGCTTAGCATTATCGCTCAAAAAATATTCATAAGATTAAAAATGAGTGTTTTTACACAACTTTCAGTTCTCCACTTTCATAGCATCAAGTGGTAGATCTCATTGTTAGATTCCCATAGGCACTTCATATATTTCATTTAGACATTTAATGATGAAGTTACGAGGTCCGAAAGATGAGAAAATCAAGTTAGGCTTTAGCTTGTTGATGCTTATTGGGTATTTGCGGTACTTGGCGTTATACTAAAGGTGCAAGGGGACTGTTTCAACATTATATATGAAAATCTCACATATTGCGAACTGATATAAGGGGTAGCTTAAGAAGTTCACTTATGTTTATGGTCTGTCGTCAGACGTTTCAAAGGATTGAGATGCCAAATGGTTGCGTACAAGATGTCATTGGGTTTAAATTTACTTATGTTACACACTAGTTAAGATAGTTCGTGAAGAGACAGATCATGGTGTGTGTTCTAAGAAATAATTGAGACGTAGGAAAGAAAATTGAAGTGCTTTAGTAGCCTTTAAAGGAGAGTTAGACCGTTGTCGTGTTGTGACACGACTCATATGTGAATTTAGCATAGAATTTGTATTGTGTTGTTTTGTACGTCTCGCGAATCTTTTCATATAACTCGCTTGTCGTGTGCATACACATCGCCACACAACATACATCGCTGTCAAAGATACACAACACACACACATAACACATGGACGATGTCATACACATACACAAGTGAAGGTATGTACTCATTCCTCATGCCAATGGACACTAAACAATCACTAACGTCGAGCCAAATCCACTCTGTGCTCGCAGAGACTCCAGATTGCACTCACCAAGACTATCCATCATAACTAGGAGCTTGAAGGTTCAACTTGAAGAACTAAGGCCTCCAAGACTTACCTGCGAAGTATACCTCTCGTGGGTCATCCCAAGAACTCGCCCTAACGGCACTAACGGCCCTATCGAGATTAACCACTACGCACTTGATCAACCTAGCCGAGGTGCTAAACTGACGTGACAGCTGTCGTGCGCATACACACTCTACACAACATACATCGCTGTCAAAGATACATCACACACACATAACACATGGACGATGTCATACACATACACAAGTGTACCACAATCGCTCTCCTAACTGACGGTCAGGTCCCTCCAGATAGCCCAATGTCCCAACTACGTGATATACACCTTCATGGGTGCAAGGATCAGAAGATCGAGTGCTACATCGTCCCATCGTTAGTCGTCTGTCTGTAATCCATACCACGCAAAGATCTAATCGGCTATCCTTGCTATATACAGCGAGGGCAAACCCATCGTCTAGTAGGAACGACACTGAAAGGTGGAGTCAAACATGACATGTGTCAACCTCTCGAACAACCATCACACACCAACATACGGACGACTACATCAACAGACTCACGCAACATACACCTCAAGCCCGCACGTACAACTGCTAAGCTTGGATCAACAGTCGCATCGATGTTGGAAAGATGACATGACGCGCAATTACGCACATGGTCCTTCCAAACAACACCATCACGGCCCTCTAACATGAGTACTCCAGAAGGTAACACCTCACGCATTTGTAAAATGGTGCGTCTTGCGGTCACATCCAACGTCATTGGTGCAATCTGCTGTAGATAGATATAATCGCCAAGATGAAATCTGCGAATCGATGGTCGATAACCTCCTCCTCGAATAGTTACATATCGCTACGTGTCTCTATGCTGAGCAATCGCTAGGTTCTCAAAAACCATAGACATAACTCTCTGGAATGTCTCTGCTCGTTGAGAACATGCTCTCATCCACATATTTGGGTCATCAAGGTTCAGCACCTCAGCAGAATCACGACGAATGACCGAAGGTAGATCTAGATATCGATCATACAATAGAAAATACGGTGAGAAGAAAGTCAAAGACGCTTGTCGGCTAAAATGGTAGCTCATAGTCAACCATGGTAACTGCACATCTCAGTCTCTCAAGTGGTCCTTCTACAAGCCATACTTGTGCAATCATCTCTTCATCGTATGAACTATCCTCTCCGCCAAACCATCCGCCTCAAGATGATCTCGAGATGTAGTTCGGTGATCAATCAGCGCCTGATCACACAAGGAATGAAACTCATCAAGAAACTTTGTATCTTGGTCTGTCAACACTTCAGCTGGTGCTCCAAAACGACTCAGCACTCTATCTAAGAACGCATACGCCGTCCCTTCACTCGTCTTGTCCGGTAATACCACCAACTCAATCCACTTGGAGAAGTGCTCCACCATCATCAACACATACCGGCGGTGACGTACGATCAACGATAAGGGTCCCGCTAAATCTAAACTCCAATGGTAACCCAACTCCATAATCGGCAAGGGGTGTAACTGTGGAGTAGGAGCATTAAACGATGCTCGCACTCGATCACAAACCACACATCGTGTGATAAACTGCTGCACATCGATGTGCATACCACGCCATCAATATTATCCTTGGAGTAAGCTATGTGTACGCTTCATCCCAAAATGTCCCAACTCCTCATGAGCATGTCGTACTAACTGTGCCCTCTGGGATGGATGTGACACTACCCGTACTCTCTCATCATCCCACACTCAAAGTGTGTCGTCTTTCTCGTCAAAATCTCTTCGCTTGTTGAAGAACACGATCTCGCTCCTTGACACTTACTGTGCCTACCACCACGCCAGTACGTAGATACTCCATTACGGTCACATCGTCGTGGATATCTCGCTGGTCTGAAACACCATCTCACCTCAAGATCTGAAGACTCATCATCTACTCTCTGGTCAGAGAAAGATACGACTTGGCCTTCCATACTAGAGTTCATGACCAACACACAAAGAAAGACATATGCATGCCACCCTGGCACTATCTCCTCATCAATCTCGTCATGCCATCGAGCCATAGTATGATCTTGCTGACTCGTGCATGAGTTGCGACTCAATCCATCGGCATCTAGGTTTGCAACTCCAAGTCTATGCACTACCTGGAAGTCATACTCTTGTAAGATAAGAGCCCACCGTGCAAACTTCCATATAAGCTTATCGGACTTCATCAACCACTTGAGCGCTGGTGATCAGTGATGAGAGTAAAGAGGTTCTCAAACAGATAACATCGAAAGTGTGCAACAGCCCACACTGCCGTCACTCTCTCTCATAGGAACTATATCTAGTCTCCGTCGAATTGTTGGAACGACTGACATACGTCACCACGAACTCTTTTTTCTCATCATTGTGCTGAGTCAGAACTGCTACATACTCCAATCAGTGTGCAGTTGGAAAAGATGCCCCCTAACGGATCTCTTCAAGATGAGAGCAGATGTCAACTTTTCCTTGAGCTCTACGAAAGCTCACTCTTGCTCATCTCTCCACTGCCACTCCTGGTCCACCTTCATCAGCTTGGTCAATGACTTCGCAATTGCACTAAATCCTTTCACGTATCGATGATAGAAGTTCACCAAATCAACAAATGCTCGAACTCGACTCACATCTGTGGGACGTGAGATACGTGAAATATCCTCAACCTTCGTCTGTTGAACACCCAATCCATCTGGCTAGATGGTGTGGCTCAGATACTCTACCAACTCTTGGAAGAACTTACACTTCCCAGGATGTAACTTCAACCCATGAGCTCTCAACCGCTCGAACACATCCCGTAAGTGTCTCTCATGCTCCTCCACTGTAGCACTATAGACTAAGACGTCGTCAATATAACATCTGACAAAATCCAATCCTGCTAGGATCCTGTCTATCACCCTCTAGAACTCAATAGGGGGGGGTTCTTCAACCCAAATGGTAAGAACCACCACTGATACAAACAATCCGACCGTGAGAGTCAATTCTCCAGAATGTTGTCTTTGACTTATCTTCTTCTCTCATTGGCAACTGATGATACCTACTCGAAGATCCAAAGTACTGAAGAACCTCACATGCCTCACTGCATCAAAGATCTCTTCAGGTGTCGGCATGCCATAGTTATTGGACTTCGTCTGCCGATTGATAGGACAGTAGTCTCCACACATCAGTCTATCAGTGTAGTTGTCATACATATATTTCTTTGCTAGCATAACTATGGCAGATGCATACTCTCCATGCGACATCTTCACCAAACTAACCTCCAATAATTCTTGAGTCCTACTCTGGATCAACGCTGTCGCGCTACTTGGCGGCTACATGTTATATTTCTACTCCGACGCTTGAGTTTAGTAGTTCTAGAAGTTAGCTTATATTACTTCTAGTCGTTTATGTATATGTTTGACACCTTTGCATACGGTGTTAACACTATTTTGAGTCTTAGTAGGTTGATTACCATGTTGTTAGGGCTTAAGCTCATGGATTGTATTTGCGTGTCGCCCATGCACGCTTTCTAGCTGATTTAAGTTATTTTTCGGGGCTACGTGTCGTTTTAAGTAATTTAAGTTTTACGCTGGCACTCTAGGGGGCTTGACGTGGTAGCCTATGAGTAAAACTAAGTTGCCACGTGGTTTAGGGTACTAAAGGACAACCAAGTGGAGCTATGAACTCCCATTGGTCCATTTTTGTCTTTTGTTAAACTCTAAATTTAGAAACAGAGCTCTAGAGTGGAGTTCGAGCATTTGGTGAGGGATCTTCAAAATCTGAGAGCACAGGGAGAGAGGGCTCGTCATGCCAAGCACTTCCAGTGAAAATTTCGAGCAATTGAAGTTCGGATGAGCAATTGAAGTTCGGATTGTGCTAGAATTGAATCATTTTGGTTGAATTTAGGGTTTTCAGTGTCACTCGCAGCAGATTTGAGGAAATTGCTTCAAAACTTCGAGGTTGTGTTCTCCGCCAGCAGGGCTACTATTTCACAAAAAGTTTCATATCGATTGAGCAACTGAGTAATTCAGGGCGGCCGCTGAAGCTGAGGGGGTCTGAAAAGCTCTTAATCTAGAGCAGCGACTTCAGAGGAGGAGATCTACAGTTCTGTGTACACTCAGGAGTCCCAACTTCACAGGGATGTTCAGCACCCTGTAGACTGCAAATCCTGTAAGAAACTTCGAAATTGATCGAGCCAAACTCCTGTTATAGGTTGAAATAGCCAGCTAGGTACCAGAAATTGCCGTAGTTTTCTTGCTCAAAACTTTTCTGTTCATATCTCCGTGTCAGAATTTGATCTCAGGCTGAAATTTCGTCTGTGAGTTCAGTAGTACCTCATTTGCATGTAGGGGAAGTTTAGAGGCCTAAACCTTCATATTTTTTCTCTACGTGAGTGTCAAAGTTCACCGCCGGATCCTATTACTGCCAGCTAGATCTGAATTTCGCCTTTTGGGTACATTACTAGATCTTACACATCTGTGTGAGTGTTTATAGCCCCTGTTGTAACCTGAAAGCCAACCTCTTGAGTGAACAACCACAGCCAGAAGCCCGGCGCTTTCCTAGGTAGACGGATTACACTCCGACATACTCTCTTTTATGGTGAACTCGACGTGAAACACCTAGGGTGGGAGTTTTCTTGAGAGTGTTACAGGATCAGATATCATGGCCAACCAAGGATCATCAAGTGGAGCTGCTGCTGCTGCTACGATGCTGCTACGATGAAGATGGATGCTGCTACGATGAAGATGTTCCAAGCTTTTTCCATGTTTATGCAGCAGCAGCAGAGCACAGAGAGGAAGGAGGTGTTAGCAACCAAGGCGTTGCAATCTGTGGTGCATCAGATGGACCAGTTCAAGGGTACAGATATTTCCAAGTATGTGCGATACTATGCTAGGGAGATGGAGGTGAACAAGGTGCCTGAGAAGGAGATGGTGGAGAACTTTGAGCTTGCTGTTGTCCCTGAGATTCGTGGGCGTGTGAAGGAGCTCAAGCAGCAGCAAGGACAGAGTTGGGAGAGCTTTATGCGAGCTTTGAAGGAGGAGTACTACACTGAAGATTCAGAGAGGGTGACCAAGAGAACGTTCTTGGAGTGGGTGGTTAAGCCCAACAAAGGTTTGTCTGTAAATGAGTTGTTAAGGGAATTTGATCGTCAGTATGCTCAGCTTTCTAGGACAGAAAAGCTTACATTAGAGGTGGAGAAGACCGAGCTTTTCCTACAAGCAGCGGACGTGACTATTCAGGAGAAGCTTGAGCTGTTGCTGGAAGACAAGAGTGAGGAGAGAGGATTGAAGACTGACTGGAAGGAGGTTGAAGAGGCTGTCTCTTTGTTGACCAAGAGACAGAGAAGAAGGGACAAGGTGGTGGTAAGTGAAGCAGCACCTCTGATAATTCCTGTCAAGCAGTTGCCTGCTAAGTCCGCGTTGGTAATTGCTAGAGAGGAAGACTCACCGCTTGATGAGTTGATTAAGGGTATGAAGGAGCTTAAGCTTAAGCTCACTAGGTTAGAAGAGAAGGAGCAGAATGTACAGCCTGCTATGCAGAGACCTCAGATGAGAGAAGGCTTTGTTCATCGTTGTATATGGTGTGATAGCCTAGACCATGTAAGAAGAGATTGTGGGGAGTTTTCAGATGCATTGAGGAATGATCTTATCTTCTTCAAAGATGGTAAGATCCATTTGAGAGAGACTGGGATGATGCTGGGAACCAACTTTGGCAAGGGTGGTATGAAGAGACTTGTGAATGATATATCAGCATCACATGCTGTTTCTCTTGTGAATGCTGCTACGTGTGGAGTGAAAGTGGAAATGGAGAGAGAGAAAGGGACTACTGGGTTGTGGTCAGATGTAGTGCGGTCCGTAGCTAGAACAGAGCTAGACAAGGATGTGCTACGAAGGGTTGGCAACTCAATTAGAGAAACTACAGGATGGAATGACCCGGTGGATACTATGTTAGTGCATGCTTATGTTGCAAGAAGTCAGCATGAAGCTCTACTAGAAGAAAAACGCAGGAGGGAGGATGCAGGTGAGGCTTCTACAGCCAAACGACCTGCTACAAGGAGTGAAAGGGCTAGACCAGATGCAAGGCAGGAGACAACACCTACTCGGGAGGAGACTATGGAGGATCTACCATCTACAACACCAAAGGAGAAGGAGAAAGGCAAGGAGAAGGGTAAGATGCCTGCATACAAACTTCAGTCTGACATTGAGATTGCTACAGATTTGAAGCAGGTGTTAGAGAACCGTATCTTGAATGGGAAAGTTGAGTTTACTTTGGGTGAGATTCTTGGGATTGCAAAGCGTGAGTTCCATGAGGTTATCATAGATATCATCAAGAGGAAACGTCAGATTCTGGGTGAAGCAGCTACGCTTAACGCTCTAGGGACCAAACTGTCGGAGGATGAGAAGATGAGATTGCTGGTTACTGCTCTCAAGTATCAGAGGGAAGATCAGATCAGCACGTGAGGTTTGAAGATGAGGTGGAAGCATTGCAGAAGAGCCATTATTCTCACAACCATTGGACGAGAGCAACCACAGAGACCTTAGTGAAACTAGGAGATCTAGAGGAACCTGTGGTGGCATTGATTGATCACGGCTCAGAGATTAATCTGATGTCTAAGGAGCTGTACAAGCGTGGGAGGTGGCCTATAGACACCGACCATGGGTGGCTTATCCGTGCTGCCAACAACCAGCGGGGAGAACTCTATGGTGCTTGCCCCAACATCAAGGTAACTGTGGGTGACATCAGTGATGTTCAGAATTTCTTTGTGCAAGACATGTCAACCTATCCTATCATTCTAGGGCAGCCTTACATTACTGCTGTTAGAATGGAGACACGAGTTATGGATGATGGTTCAGCCTATGCTAGGATACGTAGTAGAGACGGCAAAAGAGCTGTTCAGTTTTTGACCGTTGCTGCAGAACATGAGAGGAATCGTGATAGCTTGAGAGACCGTCCACTACCTAAGATTACTCAGGAGTTTAGAGAGTCTAGGGGTTTTGGCAGAGTACCATTGAAGAGCGAGACTTCAACGGTACAATAGAGATAGGATTCTCGCCTCATCCAGTAGAGCAGGAAGCTTTATCCACTAGCTTCTTAGGATTGACGTCATATGGATCAGTGTGTTATAGGAAGGTTGAGAATCTGAAGAGGTTTGAGAGACAACATGTGAAGTATGTACAGCAGTCTTTGTGGGATAGTGGAGAGTTAGCACGAGATGAATACATATCTGGAGTGTTTGAAGAGCAGTATTTGGTAGATACTATAGGGGAGTTGAAATCTATAGTAGAAAGTTCTATAGATGATGTAGATAGAGTGGTGAGAGTGAGCTCCAAGGAGCTTTATGATGTAATTGATAAGTTTATAGATCGGCAAGAGATGTATGTGGAGACCAAGTACAAGTCAGTGGCAAAGAAAGTCAAACCAGTGGCTTTGCCTTTACCACTCGATTACAATCAAAAGATGGAGCAAGCTGCAGGAGAACCGACGCTCAGAAGACCGAGAAGAATTGGGCACCAGTTCACAGAAACAACACTAAAGGAGCTGAGGATTGGAGGCGATGAGGGAGAGAGCAAGAGATGAAGAGCTTCAGGGAGATGCTATCTAGGCATGGTAAGGCGTTTGCGTTTGAGTCACATGAAGTAGGATGTGTAGATCCAAGTGTAGTTGCACCTATGGTAATCTTTACTATACCGCATGTGCCTTGGAATCTACGTCCTATCCCTGTACCTAGAGCTCATCTACCAAAGTTGATAGACTTGCTCAATGAGAGGATTAGGATGGGTATCTTGGAACCATCTATAGCTCCCTACTCTAGCAGATGGTTTACTGTTCTGAAGAAGAGTGGAGCTTTGAGATTCATTCAAGATATGCAGCCAGTTAACAAGGTGACTATCAGGAAGATGGGTATAGGACCTATTGTAGACGAGTTTGCAGAGGCTTTTGCTGGTCGTGTTATCTATTCAATGAGAGACTTATATTCAGGTTACGATCAGTTTCAGTTATCCTATGAGAGTAGAGACTTGATTACAATGAGGACACCTTTGGGATTACTGAGGATGTGCACCTTGCCACCAGGTGCTACCAATTCTGTAGCACATATGATGAATGGCATGAACAAAGTTTTGAGGGATTTCATTCCTGAAAAAACTATGCCATTCCTTGATGATGTATCGATCAAAGGGTGTGCTGAGGAGGAGAAGAATGAGGTAATGGATCAGAGGGGGTGCCGTAAGTTTGTTGCAGATCACATAGCTGATTGTGATAAGATACTGAGTCGACTGGAGGAGGTTCATTTGACTTTATCAGGAGCAAAGTCTGTGTTTGGAGAACAGGAGGTGTTAATAGTGGGACACCTATGTGGGTCTTATGGTCGGAAACCTTGTCCAAACAAGGTTGATGCCATTCGAAAGATGAAGGAGACATGTGGATCGGTTACTGAGGTGAGAAGGTTTCTAGGTGCATGTGTGTTTTATCATATATGGATTCCACACTTTGCACATGTAGCAGATCCATTGTACAAGTTGCTGAGGAAGGGGCAGAGATTTCAGTGGCAAGAGGAACAAAGCGAGTATATGAAGAAGTTGAAGGATCTGTTGTCTTCACCACCAACTCTACGGAAGATAACATATGAGTTGGGCAGATCTGTTATCCTTACTGTTGATACTAGTCCTATTGGCATTGGATGGGCTATAGGACAAGATGATAAGGATGGAAATAGATATGTGGTGCATTTTGGTGCTAAAGTCTTAAGTTCACGGCAGAGAGACTACCCTCAGGTCAAGAGAGAGCTATGGGGAGTAGTTACTGCGATGAAGAGTGATAAGGAATACTTGATAGGAGCACCTGTGGTTGTGGAGACAGATTGTTTACCTCTCTTGGGAATGATCACTAGCTGTACAACTCCAGATATTGCTATGTTGAGGTGGATAGCATATATCAAGTCCTTGAACCCAGAATTTAGACATATTGCAGGGAAGGACAATCCTGTGACAGATATGTTATCAAGGGCTAGGTATTACGATGAGAAAGAAATGATAGATGATCAGGAGGATGTGGGAACAGAGTTCTATTCTAGTGCTCTTGCTAGAAGAGAAAGAAGCTGTTTTGCAGCCTCGTTGGAGTTTTTTGAGGAAACTATGTGATGATGGATCACGTTGTCGCGCCATTTGACGGCTACATGCTTGACTTCTACTCCGACGCTTAGGTTTGGTAGTTCTAGAAGTTAGCTCATATTACTTCTAGTCCTTTATGTATATGTTTGACACCTTTGCATATGGTGTTAACACTATTTTGAGTCCTAGCAGGCTGATAGTATGTTAGTTGTCTTGTTCAAGCATTTGTGCGCTTGTGCAAGTGACTTCTTACTTGTCTATGACGTTCAATGTACATAACTTAGGGTTTCCATGCTGATGGGGGTTTGAGCTCATGGGTTGTACTTACTTGTCACCCATGCACGCTTTCTAGCTAATTTAAGTTATTTTTCGGGGCTATGTGTCATTTTAGGTAGTTTAAGTTTTACGCTGGCACTCTAGGGGGCTTGACGTGGTAGCCTATGAGTGTAGAAAAGTTACCAGGTAGTTTAAGGCACAAAAGGACAGTCAAGTGGAGCTATGAACTCCCATTGGTCCATTTTTGTCTTTTGTAAAACTCTAAGTTTAGAAACAGAGCTCTAGAGGAGAGTTCGAGCAATTGGTGAGGGATCTTCGAAATCTGAGAGCACAGGAAGGGAGAGCTCGTCGTGCCAAGCACTGTCAGTGAAATTTTTGCTCGATTTGGATCAATAAACAAGGAGTTATGCCCAATTGAAGTTCGGATTGTGTCAAAACTGCGTCACTTTTGTTGATTTTGGGGTTTTCGGTGCCAATTGCAGCAGAATTGAGGAAATCGCTTCAAAACTTCGTGGTTGCGTTCACTGTCAGGAGGGCTACGACTGTCCAAAAAGTTTTGAATCATTTGAGTAACTGAGTAATTCAGGGCGGCCGCTGAAGCAGAGGGGTCTGAAAAGCTCTTAATCTAGAGCAGCGACTTTAGAGAAGGAGATCTGGAGTTCTACAAACATTCAGGAGTCCCAACTTCACAGGGATGTTCAGCATCCTGTAGACTTCAAATACTGTGAGAAGATTTGAAATTCATCGAGCCAATTCTCTGTTCTATGTCTGAATAGCTATCTAGGTACCAGAAATTGCCATAATTCTCTTATTCAGAACTTTTCTGTTCATATCTCCGTGTCAGAATTTGATCTCAGGTTGAAACTTCGTCTGTGAGTTCAGTAGTACCTCATTTGCATGTAGGGGAAGTTTAGAGGTCTAAACCTTCATAGTTTTCCTCTCTTTGAGTGTCAAAGTTCACCGCTTAAGCCTATTACTACCAGTGAGACCTAAATTTCGCTTTTGAGCATATCAGAGGATCATACACTCCTGTGTGAGTGTTTATAGCTCCTGTCGTGACCTGAAAGCCAACCTCTTGAGTAAACAACCACAGCCAGAAGCCCAGCGCTTTCCTAGGTAGATGGATCACACTCCGACAACGTCCTGCCCTGTTGCAGGACGTGATCCATCATGAAGAATGGTTGGATCTTGGGCGCTATTTGAGTTCATTGGAAAGGCAAGAAGGCTGGTCTGATGCAGATTTCAAGAGGATCCGTAGAACAGCTTATGGGTACTTTTTATATGGAGGACATCTATGGAAGCGCCCTAAGCTACAAGGAGGTGTACCACAGCGGGTGGTATGTGACCTAGAATTGCAGCAGAAGCTGATCAAGGAGTTCCATGAGAGTCTATGGGTCGGTCATAGAGGAGTTTGGGCTACGTTTGCCAAGATAAAGGAGAAGTATTGGTGGAAGGGTATGTATAAGGATGTAGTGCAGTTTGTTTCATCCTGTATACCTTGCCAGATGTATTCCAACGTACGTCATCGTGATGGATTGCATCCTACTTATCCTTTAGCCATTCATTACAAATGGGTAGTTGATCTGGTAACTATGCCATTTGGACTTGGACAAATGAGGTATCTAGTCTTGGCTAGAGAAGATCTATCTAACCAAGTTGAAGGTCGTGCCCTGAGGACGAAGACCACTGCTAGTGTCTGCCGCTTTCTACTTGAAGATGTTATTTGTAGGTATGGGTGTGTGGGAAAGATCACTACAGATAGGGGCGAGCTGGATTCACAAGAAGCAGTTGAGTTCTTCAAGCGATTGGGAATCAAGTTGGCGTTAACCACTGCTTACAATCCTGAAGGGAATGGCAAGAGCGAACGAGGTCATCCGCCAATCATCAAAGCTTTGGTAAAAGCTTGCAAGGGTAAGATCCGTGAATGGCCTAGACTGCTACCATTTGCTTTATGGGCAGATCGTACAACTCATAGTACCATTACAGGTTACATGCCAGCAGAGTTGATACTAGGACAAAAACCTGTGATGCCGATTGAGGAGGTTGTGCCTACTTGGAATGTTTTGCCATGGGAAGATGGTAGAAGTACGGAGGATCTTCTTGCATTAAGGATCCAGCAGTTAGAACGGAGACCTGAGGATGTTGCCAAAGCTGTGGAAAGGTTGAAGACTGCTAGAGAGAGAAACAAAGGCAGATTTGATAGAACGCATAGATTACGACCCAAACCAGTTAAGGAAGGTGATTGGGTGTAAGTCTATGATAGTAGTCTTGATAATCAGCATAGCGCTATCAGAAAGTTTTCCAAGAGATGGTTCGGACCTTATGTGGTGTTAGAAGTTTATGATAATGCCACATACTCTTTGAGAGAGTTAGATGGTGCAGTGCTCAAGATACCAGTCGCAGGGAAGAGAATCAAGCTCTTTAGAAGGAGAGGGGAGGACCAGAACATTGCAGAGCTTACTAAGGATGAAGCTGAAGACCCAATGCAGGTTGAAGATGAGTTTGAAGCCGAAGCTGAAGAGTCTTGATCTGGATGGCACATACCGGAGGATGTGCAGGTTTAGAGGGGGTGGATGTCGCGCTACTTGGCGGCTACATGTTATATTTCTACTCCGACGCTTGAGTTTAGTAGTTCTAGAAGTTAGCTTATATTACTTCTAGTCGTTTATGTATATGTTTGACACCTTTGCATACGGTGTTAACACTAGTTTGAGTCTTAGTAGGTTGATTACCATGTTGTTAGGGCTTAAGCTCATGGGTTGTATTTGCGTGTCGCCCATGCACGCTTTCTAGCTGATTTAAGTTATTTTTCGGGGCTACGTGTCGTTTTAAGTAATTTAAGTTTTACGCTGGCACTCTAGGGGGCTTGACGTGGTAGCCTATGAGTAAAACTAAGTTGCCACGTGGTTTAGGGTACTTAAGGACAACCAAGTGGAGCTATGAACTCCCATTGGTCAGTTTTTGTCTTTTGTTAAACTCTAAATTTAGAAACAGAGCTCTAGAGTGGAGTTCGAGCATTTGGTGAGGGATCTTCAAAATCTGAGAGCACAGGGAGAGAGGGCTCGTCATGCCAAGCACTTCCAGTGAAAATGTCGATCGATTTGAGTCAATAAAGACGGAGTTATGAGCAATTGAAGTTCGGATTGTGCTAGAATTGAATCATTTTGGTTGAATTTAGGGTTTTCAGTGTCACTCGCAGCAGATTTGAGGAAATTGCTTCAAAACTTCGAGGTTGTGTTCTCCGCCAGCAGGGCTACTATTTCACAAAAAGTTTCATATCGATTGAGCAACTGAGTAATTCAGGGCGGCCGCTGAAGCTGAGGGGGTCTGAAAAGCTCTTAATCTAGAGCAGCGACTTCAGAGGAGGAGATCTACAGTTCTGTGTACATTCAGGAGTCCCAACTTCACAGGGATGTTCAGCACCCTGTAGACTGCAAATCCTGTAAGAAACTTCGAAATTGATCGAGCCAAACTCCTGTTATAGGTTGAAATAGCCAGCTAGGTACCAGAAATTGCCGTAGTTTTCTTGCTCAAAACTTTTCTGTTCATATCTCTGTGTCAGAATTTGATCTCAGGCTGAAATTTCGTCTGTGAGTTCAGTAGTACCTCATTTGCATGTAGGGGAAGTTTAGAGGCCTAAACCTTCATAGTTTTTCTCTACGTGAGTGTCAAAGTTCACCGCCGGATCCTATTACTGCCAGCTAGACCTGAATTTCGCCTTCTGGGTACATTACTAGATCTTACACATCTGTGTGAGTGTTTATAGCCCCTGTTGTAACCTGAAAGCCAACCTCTTGAGTGAACAACCACAGCCAGAAGCTCGGCGCTTTCCTAGGTAGACGGATTACACTCCGACATACTCTCTTTTATGGTGAACTCGACGTGAAACACCTAGGGTGGGAGTTTTCTTGAGAGTGTTACAGGATCAGATATCATGGCCAACCAAGGATCATCAAGTGGAGCTGCTGCTGCTGCTACGATGCTGCTACGATGAAGATGGATGCTGCTACGATGAAGATGTTCCAAGCTTTTTCCATGTTTATGCAGCAGCAGCAGAGCACAGAGAGGAAGGAGGTATTAGCAACCAAGGCGTTGCAATCTGTGGTGCATCAGATGGACCAGTTCAAGGGTACAGATATTTCCAAGTATGTGCGATTGTCCATCTCTATAAGCATGTGATGTTGGAAAGCTCACCAAAGTGGACAACATTGTCATGGGTCGTCTCACTATGTTCATCACTGTCATGAGTGACTTATCAACGACTCTCGCTACTTGAGATCATCGTCTTGCATCTAAGATGTCATCAACTGTGAGGTGTGCTGGTCGTCTCACTACATCGTGCATCCGTTTGAGCACCTCCTTCGATAACAAGTTCATCCATCACAACCGTGGACGATATGCACGAGATCTCACTCTTGCTGCATCCAACAACACTACTGATCTGACCCAAGTCGCACATGGTGCACACTCGTCATCATCTATGTACGAGCATCACCCAACAAAAGAACGTTCTCCAAGAAAATGAGTTTTTTTACACAACTCCGGATCTTGACTTTCATTACATCAACTGGTAGAGCTCATTGTCAACTTCTCATGGGTACTTCATCTACTTCATACGGACGCATAGCGATGAAATTACAAGAATCGAAAGATAGGAAAATCAAGCTAGGTCATAGCTTACGGGCTTTTTACACAACTTCGGATCTTCACTTTCATTACATCAATTGGTAGAGCTCATTGTCAGCTTTCCATGGGCACTTCATCTATTTCATTTGGAAACCTGGTGGTAAAGTTACGAGATTTGTAAGATGAGAAAATCAAGCTAAGCCTTAGCTTATTATTGTTGACTGGGTATTTTGCAGTTCCTGAAGCTATACTAAGGATGCAAAGGGCCTGCTTTTTCTTCCTCATACATCAATATGAGAAAGTCTCAGGAGCCTCTCTGAATTTGAGTAGGTCGGTGGTAATCCCAATGAGAATGGACACTACTCCTAGGTGGCAGAAAGACTTATGGTGCACCATCATAGCGAGACGAGGACAAATGATAAAATACTTAGGGACCTAGATAGGGAGAGAGATAACTGAGACTCAGATCGTTGAAGCTATCACAGGACATCTACAAAGCAAGCTTCAACACTGATCGAACAGGCTCCTATCATGGTCTAGCCGAGTTATTCTCCTCATACACGTTCTCATATCCATCCCGGTATACCAACTCACGAGTGTCAATTGCTCGATAACAGGATTTAAGAGAATGTGAAAACCTTCACTTGAGCGACTGACATAAGGGGGCATGTTAAGGAGTTAACTTGAGTGTGTTATAAGAGAAATTGAGACATAAGGAAAGAGTTTCGAGTGCTTCAATGACATGTGAAGGAGAGTTGGACCGTTCAGACCGTTCTGGAGTCCAAACTTGTTGTTCTTTGATCCATCAGGATCAGAACGTCAAGTTCTTTAAGAAATTGAAGACTATATGAAGTTTCAACAGACGATTTGGGAGTTTTGGGTGAAATTGGCTCATAAGAAAGCGCTTACGTTAGTTTTCGTTGCCTACTACCTGAGGTTGGGTTGTTCTTCGCGATCAGTGAGCCAAGCTCTTCGTTCTTGGTGCCTATGCGATCAGGGAGTCTTCATCTATGCAGAGGAGAAGACCTAGGTGTGGTGCCCACAAATTACAGGATGCACGAATTTTTGAAATTTTTAAGAATAATAACTTGTTTGTATAACTGAAGAAGCGTTGTTACTTAAGGTTACGTCTCCCTTAGCAGGAAGATGATCTTAAGAGCTGTTTGTAATAAGAAGTTGACTTCTTCGGAAGACGACCGTCTTCGGAAGAGCATATTCTCAGTTGCGTCTTCAGAAGACGGGAAGACGGCGGAAGATGAGAAGACGGCGGAAGACACCTGTCTTCCAGAAGACAGCGACCGCGAAGGCCCAACCACGAGTTTTCGGGTAAGACAGTAGGTGTACCTACTGGGGCGCACCGAATAGGTAGGTAGGTCCAGGAAGACACCTAAGGTCGAAAACCCCTAATCTGCGGGGAAGATGCGTAAGGAAGCACATTAGGCACATTCCAACTTCTCGCAGCACAGCGCTTGAGAAGATCGATTGGAGATAGTGAGCTTCGCGAGTTAGCTTTGAGAGAGGAATCAAGTGAGGACATCGAGGTAGGAGAGAATCAGTTGGCAGCTAGGCGAAGGGCGAGACCGAATTGCTGGAGCACAAACGGCAGAGAGCGAAGGCGTTTCTGTGAGCTCCCGAGAAGCTGACATTGGAGAGTAGCAAGTAGAATCGAAGGTGGGATCGAGGCGTGGCCAAGAGATTGACAGCAGGCGCAGTCGGCGAGGAGTCGCATTGGAGCTAGGACCAGAGCCAAGAAGCGCGCGGAGGTCGAAGACAACTCGGGGAGCAGAAGAAGACTGTAGAGGTTCTTTCCCCTGTTCTTTCCCCTTCCCACTTCTTCTCGCCTTTTCTTGGTATTCCCCGCGCTTCTTTGGTTGTGTGCAGGCAGCCTGATCGATTACCCTATCCCCCATTCTTTCTATTGAGACCTTGGGCGCGGAAGCGCTGCCCAATTTCTGTCAGACATCTCCTTACTTCTTCCCGAGCTCAATTCGAGCTTCCCTACTCCTAGTCCTCAAATTGGAGATCCCAGCTATCAATTTCCCTACCCTACTACCTCTCTACCCCCGAAACTTGGAACAGAAGACGATTCGGAAGATGGGAACATCTTCGGAAGACGCCTCTTAAACTTGACTGTCTTTGGAAGACCGTCTTCGAAAGACGTCGATTGAACACAATTCGTATCAAGAGTGGATTTGCTTCGTTTTTGTGTTTAGAGAGACTTGGTACGAATCTTGAGTGGTGTGGTGAGTTGTTTTGTTATTTCGAGAAGTTGGAAGTCGGGAACTAGGCCTGTGCCTCCCGGTCTTCCAAGCTTCTCAACTCCCCATCTTCCTAGAGAGATTAGAAGACTGAAAGGCTGGCAAAATAAGCGAGAAGACGTGAGGGTCCATTCGGGTCTCTTCTGTCCGATCCATAGCAGCCGTTCCTTCTTCTTCTCGAACTTAGAAGAGAGTCGTGAGAATACTTGCTGGCAGAATCTGGAGAGAATGGTCGAGGGTCATGTCTTCTCACCGAGCAGCAAGCTTCTCCTGAGTGCGTATGAGAGGTGAGAAGTCAGAAGAACAGAGTGCAATTGTCTTGAGTCTGTTGTGAGGATAGATTGCGTGTAGGAAGACGAAGACATGTGAGACCAGTGAAGGGAAGTCTGACTTGGGAAGTCTTCCGAGAAAGACATTGAATCGGAAGTTGTCCCGAGTGTCTTCCCAGAGGCCACTGTCACCGCAGGAGCCTGCAACCATCTTCTGAACTTGTCATGCACTTATGTTTTGCGAATCTTGTATCTTCTGATAGGAAGTAGGATGTAATGCAAGGTGGGTTGTCTTCTTGGTAATCCATACGAGGCCTTGCTTAGATAGGATTGTTTAGATATAGCTCGGAAGACGAGAGCTATCTAGGAAGTACAGTTAGAATCCCGGAAGACGGAGTAGCTGTCTTCTGGAAGACTAATTTCGTCTTCTGAGAAGTAGAAGCTAGACTGTGGGCGCTTGGGAAGGACTGAGCCTTCAGCTCATAGTAGGTGCTTGTGGCTTAGTGCAACTAATCTTCCAGCATGACGATGCATCCGCGAGGCTTGGTGTTACCAGCGGCAGAATTGGCCGAGATCACTCCTTTCCTCAAGGAGTTGGGTCTCGACTTCTTCCTGTGGGATTGGAACCTCGCAGACCAGGGACTTCTGGAGGAGGTATGGACAGCGTTGCCACCTCGTAACCGTGTACTTGCGAAAGCAGGAGTAGCTCGAGGAAGACCGTCTTCCTGGACTGAAGTCTGGTGGCGCAATGCTTTTCACAGGCCTGAGTCCGAGAACCGAGGATATAGGTACGAGAAGAAGATCTTGCCTAGGATCGTGAGTTCGTGGCATGTGCCTGGGAGCACCACCTGCCTTTTCGTGGAAGACAGACAGGGGAGGAACGGTTGGAAGATCGAATCTTACCGGGAGCCGAAGAAGCGACTTCTGGCGAAGTTGTTTCTGCATCTCTTTCCCAAGGGGAAAGCACAGAAGACAATGTACTTAGGAGATCAGGACGTGGAGTTCCTGGAATCAGTGTGGGATGACGGAGTGCCCATCTACTGGGGCGCGTACATCCACAACTATGTACAGATGGAGCTAGCATACTTGGGTACCCCGGCGGGAGGACACTTGACGCCCTTCCTCTGCTACTTGTATGTAGCCATGGGGGATCTTAGGGAAGATCAGCTGGCAGGGTATGGACCAACGGAGCGACAGGAGGTGAAGGAGGAGACCTCGGAAGACGATGACCGAGCGGCAGCCGCAACGCCCCCTCCCACTCTGATGCCACAGCTGAGGCCCGGCTCTCACCAGAAGACGCTTCTGGTGAGGGAAGACGAGTCTAGTGGGTCGGAAGATGCCACGCCACTGAGGAAGATGGGTCCCAAAAGTGTACCGAGGACACCCATCTCCCTCATTCATTCAGGATCGGAGTCCGACTCGGAAGAAGACCCGTTGAGTACCCGATCGGAGCAGAAGACTGCTTCTGCAACGCCTGGGAGTCTTCCGAAGACTCCAGAAGACGAAGGATGGATGGGCGCTCCTGCTGCGATGCGAGGAAGCGCAAAGAAGAGAGCCGCTCCTGCCATGAGGAGTCTTCCACCCCGGAAGATGAGAAGAGTAGCTTCTTCTCGTGCGCAGAAGATGAAGGCCGTAGTGGTGGAAGAGGCTTCCTTGTCTCTGGAAGACGAAGTCAACACCGCGGAGCGAGTGGTGGAGATGAACTTGTCTTCCGCAGGAAGACGACTGGAGGAGTTCAGTGCCTACTTCCAGAAGGAGATCCAGCCAGCTATGGAGTTGCTGAGAAGAGAGCGAGGGCACACGAGAAGCCCTTACAACCTGGATTCGGCCTGCGCACCTTGCTGCGACAGGGGGAAGACCAGAAGAAGACGGAGTCGCTGGAAGCTAGTCTCCGCACCACGGAGAAGCTTGCAGTCAAGTACAAGACGGAAGCAGCCGCTTCTGCCAAGGAGCTGGTACAGCTTCGGAAGAGCAACCAGGAGTTGCAGGCGCAGGTACAGCAGCGCAATCAGGAAGTCACCCGAGTGCGGGAGAAGATCACCGTCCTCGCAGAAGAGCAGACCATATGGAAGACGCAGCGAGAAGCCGCGGAAGCGCGAGGTGCAGTTGAGAAGACGCAGCGGGAAGCAGCAGAGGTCCGTGCACAGAAGATGTTGACACAGTCGGTGGAAGCGCTTCGGAAGAAGTTCAACTACACCGCGGGTAGGAAGTTACTTACCTTAGCTAGAGGATGGGACAACGAGTCCAAAGCGATGTTGGTGGAATGCCGGGAGAGCATGTTTAGGTACTTGGATCGACAGATAGAAGGAGTGAAGACACTTTATGGTCTTCCCTTGCTTCCGACACCTGCAACCGCATCTTCCCACGCTCCAGCACCATCGACTGGATCCGGAATGGAGAAGGAGGAGTTCGACCTCGCTGTGCACTTGGTGGTGACAGCGTTGGAAGCCGAGAAGACACCAGAAGACGCCTCGGAAGACAAGAAGACGAGCCGTCTTCCCAGGTATTCCGCGTGGAGGAAGCGACTTCCCCGGATCCCCATGAGGTCCCCATGGTCCTGTAAGCCGGCCTGTCTCTCACCCAGGGGTACCTCAGATGACTAGGATTACTAGTGCACCCTAATTACAAAGATTTAAGTACACCCATGCTCACTTCACTCAACTCTCTGACCCGTATGGTCACATCGGTCCCTCTAATAGCGTTCCTGCAAACAAGTTCTAATCCCGCTCTCACATTACATCGCAAAATACTCAAGGACTCCCAAGGTCTCCAATGCTCACTTTACTTACAGACAGGAAAATGAGAGTGTCTTCCACCTTCTCAACTCCTCCTTATATACTCTACAACTTCTTACCGTGGTAACTTTCACTAAGTTACATTACCTCATGGTAAGTGCGCAATCCAAAATAGTAAAACTTCTAAAGGCTACTAAGACTTAAGAATAGCACACACATTACTTGTTCTACTTTACTAAAGTAAGAGATTCTCCTACTTTAGCTTTTGTAAAGTGTTAACTTTCCACGCTATCCAATCGAAAGACGACAACACACTAATACGTCTTTTGAGGAGCATCTTTAGATCTTTGTGCATGACTTTTCATCATGCATCCAATCAGCGATGGTCAACAAAGTTGCATACTTTTGGAAAACATATTTAGAGCTCCGCACTTGTCCTATAGTGCCATAGTGGAACCTCTAATAGTTTCCTCAACTTAGTTATAACTATCTCAGCTAGTTATGACTACTTTTGATCACTCTAAATTTAGATCTTCAAACTAGAGTAACCTTTAAGATAGTCATACCTAATGAAATGTATATAAGCATACACACAAATAATGGGATACTTGTGGTGTGACAGTCCCTAGTCTCGCACCCGCTTCTCATAAGACGCTTCTGTCTTCCGAAGCAGAAGCCGAAGCCGAGGAAGACGCAGCAGCAGCGACAGCAGGGCCAGCAAGAGACGATGAGGAGGAAGCCACCTCAGTGACACCCGAGGTAACTACAGGTCTTTCTAGCTTATCAGAAGCCGCGTTAGGAGCTCCGATAGGAGCAAATCATGTAGAGATTGCCTCCGTGCAATCTGAGTAGTTAGTAACTCCATTGACAATTCCAAATATAGTAAGATCGAACATGCTATCTTAAGGGTGGCAGTTTTTCCATGTAATATGAGTTAGGACACCATGTGGCAGCATATGTAGCGTAGGAAGGACAAGGCAGATGACCAATTCGGGCAGGGGAACCGCTTGCATGTGAGATGACAACCTCCTGTCAGCGCCTCTCTCTCCCTGATGGTCGCCTCCCCTGGTTCTCACGACAGCAACATAAGTAGGATAGCAGAGTAGGAGATAGAGTTCTGCCAGTTCTGTAGAATTCTGAAGTAACTGAACATACACACCGATTCTACGGGCAGGCAGGCGAGACACATTAGAGCAGAGACAGGATAGGTAGTTCTTCGCACTACACCCGTTGTTGGAAACATACGAATAGTCTTGGAATACACCGGAGGGGTCTGCATACTCGTACCAGCAGTGGTTCAAAGATGTAAATAGAAGTAGTGGACAGCCTAAGAACAGGGAACGGCATCCTCGTGCAGTCCTGTTAGCTAGGCTGGTGTGTCGAGGAGTAGACGCAGGAAACAGAGGGAGTGAGCTTCCCAATGTCATTGTGACTTCTTCTCGGAGAATAGATTGTGGATTTGAGTGCAGAAGCTTTGTCCATGTCTTCTGGATGGTGGGTTCATTGAATTCGCTCCCAATTTTGCATGAGAAGTGTTCTTCTTGAGTGGCGGTGACTGTCAGCAGTTGTGGAAGTGTAGCTTGACTCGTTCAGTAGAGCACTTGGGATCTACGTACGAACGGTCTTCTGGGTAAGGGATCTCAGAAGACAGAGCAGTCAGAGCAGCGAAGTGAAGAAGAAAGAAGTCTTCTTCCCGCAACAGAAGACGACATCCTCGAGTAGAAGACGGTGCAACAGTACTCTCGTTTGTTGTCTTCCTCCCCAAACTATTACAAGCAGGGATGGCTTGTTAGTCAGGATCCGGACTAGAAGCCTGTCGGAATCTTAATTTACTCTTTTCATCTTGTTTTCTCTTGTTTGGATTTTCTCTTCTTCCCTATCTTCCCTCATCTTCCCCATCCTCTTACCTTCTTCTAGTGAGCTTCCGAGACTTCTATTGAGCTTCCGTGAAGGTGAATGTCGTTGTAGTGCTGCAGGAAGACCATTTCCGTAGGCAGAAGCCTGGGAAGGCTACAGGGGGCATACACCCTGTGATTTATCTAACCCGTTGGAATGTGAGTGTGAGAATAAGGTGTAACGACCGTTGCTAGTCGACTTCTGCGAAGCAGGACAATCTTCTGGAGGTGTGAGAAGACGAGTTGAACCCCCAGAAGACGAGAATCGCTTCGGGAAGACGATATCGAGAAGACCGGAAGAAGCAATCTGGAAGTAGGAAGATCGTCTTCACGAGCTTCTCTGTGAATAGTTGTGTGATATTGTAATTGGTAGTTGTTTGTTTAGTTCGAGAGCACCATTTGGCGTGTCTGGAAGACGTGTAGTTTTGCGTGGTTTTGTGAGAAGACGGGATTTCCAGGCAAAACCCGTGTGTTTGTGTGTTTGAACAGATCTTAGAACTTAGAGCAGCGTTACTTGTGCAAATCCTCTGTGAGAACGATATCTTGTATACTAAATGGGCAAAAGGAGAAATCCTGTGGCACTACACTAGGATTGGATTGTTGGTTTGGGTATGGTGAGTGAGTTTGAGCCATAAGGAGTCGATTTACGTCAGTTTTTTGCTTCTTGTGCTCAAATTTCTTGTGTGGTTTTGTGAGGAAAACTCCAAATAACTTGTTTGGAGTCTCGTTGGATTCAAGGTCTACCAGAGAATATGTCCCAGATCGGGTGATTTGTTTAGACGGTGTGAGTGATTCTAAGCCGTAGGAAGAAATTTTTAGAAGTTTGGTCACTTGCGATCAAAAATTAGTGATATCTCGGTCGTAGAGGATCAGATTTGGGAGTTCTTGAGACCAACATAGTTAAGAAAGAAGGCCTTATCAACATCTGAAGATCATTTGGCAAAAGAAAGAAGTTACTAGATAGATCTTTTTCGGTTCTTTCGCTACGGTTTTTATCTTTTTGAGTTCGTTAGAAATGTAGTTGGTTATGTACAGCTTGTGGTAGCTAGCTTTAGCTAAGGGCTTGCACATGGATGTTGTTTGGACTTGGGTTTGAATCATGTGACATTGGTGCAGTTGTTTTTGTTAACAAAGAGATGTTTCTCTTGCTTTGAGCTACGCTTCAATAGTTTTGGGTTCGGATTGAGATTCAGAGGTTCGTTTTAGAGGAGTTGGTACAGATTACAGACCGCTCAAGTTTATTTCTCTGTTTTGCATTCTTATAGAAGAAAAATCAGGAGTGTATATAAAATAGGAGTTGGTATACCTTGCGACGCTTGTTCTCATGGTTGTTTCTCTGTGTCTTGTCTTCATTCGACATACTACATCTCCATAGTCAAGAACATCACGTTTTCTTAGACAACCTTTAGGTAAAATCTCAAACGATAACGTCCTCACCTCTCATATATTTAACAGAGAATTCAGTCACAAATAAGTGCAATATATCTTTCGTTGACTATCATGCAATGGCTCACACCTCTCCGCTCTCATTTTCAAGCAATATCATCAAACGATAATATATAACGTTGTAATTATGAAATCAACGACATCCTCGACATCTCTCTCGTGCTTGAAAGACCTTCTTCCAACATGTAAGACATCATTCATACAAACAAATGAATTCTCTATCGTAACTTTTGATCCAGACTTTCACGAGAACATGCACCAATGCTTCTTCGTTTAAATTTTTTTATTGAATCTTAAAAGAATTAGAACTCATCGTAGAGAGAGAATAGCAGCAATAGAGACTCTGAACAGAATCGAGAAGAACGAACGAAACCAGTCAATTAACGAGCCAACCCTTCAAGCTCTCAAAACGAAGGAACCAGCCTCTTCTTCAAGTTCTCAAATTAAAAAATCCTCTCGCGCATAACCGTAAACGCAGAGGTAATCATCACAAACTGTAAACATAAACTCTTAGAGAGTATTCCGTCCGTTCTCTCTGTCGAGATTTTAACGTCGTTTCCGTTCATTCTTCTGTTCTTCTATTCATCTTTATCGTGACCATTATCATTAACACTCTGATTGTCGTTTATCAATGATTACTGTATTCAATTGTAAAACCAGCCCACCGCTGTGCGCTTCCTACAAGAGCACGTAGTTCTAGAACAACAGCAGAGGCTACTTCGCGGACGCTTTCGTGCCGAGAAGTTCTAGAACGTTCGCGGAGGCTATGATGTGTGACACGCTAAGGGTTCTGAAAGCCCCTACTGTAGCTACCACGTCACCGTGCTCTGAACAGTACATCGACTAAAGCACCTCCACAGGCGTACTGTAAATGCTCCGGAACTGTCTGGCGTGGTGTCAAATGCGGTAAATATGACTTTCTACGGTTCATCTTTCGTGTTTTCACCGTTTCGCTTTACGTCTCACTCTGAGACGGAACACGCGGCATTAACTCCTTCTCTCGTGCCTGTGTGGCTTCAAAGAAGACTGGAAACTGGATCTCCCTGGGCCGTTCTCAGTGTTGCGGTGGAGATACTCCGAAAGTAGATACTACAGCTACCCGATGACAAGGTTAGGGAACGGGAGGAACTCATCCAATTTCTAACAAGGAGTTACGCTTGTAGTGGAATTGCGAGTCTAAGCGTGAACGATTTATTCGGATCTTCCTTCTTCTTTTACTGTTTTCACAACTACTCCATCCGTCCTCGCTACTCCCTTTCAGAACGGATCTGTCCGCCCGCTACAGGACAAAAACTCCCCCCCCTTCCATTTCCGTTTTGCACAGTCGACGTATAGCAAGGGACAGCCGAAGGGAGCAACAACAACAGCAGCCGAAGGGAGGAAGGGAGAGTTTGAGCTCTGACACTCAGCGAGATGAGATGGGCATTTTTGAACACCAGCCGGGCAGCGCTTCCGTTCCCCCTCGTCGACTTTCTTCATGGCCGAGTCCGTTTCTCGTGTCGCAGCGGCAGTGGGAAGCGTCAGCAGCATCATTTGCCGTAGAGAAGTTGGAAGGGTCGACGGTGAGATTGCAGTTAGGCTGCGGAATGAAGCAGCTGGAAACAAATTACCGGAGGAGAGGAGACGAGCAGGAAGAGTTTCTTTACCACTGAAGAGATGGACGACGACGACATGTTTGGGGCGCAATGGCCACGGTGAAGAAGAACGAGAGAAATCACAGCCATCACTGGCTGAAACCTGCCGGTGCTTGCAGCACTGCTTCTTTGAGTTATGTGTTGAGAACATGGGCAGGCCTGCAGGCACGGCTTTGCATGAATTCGTGGGCGCAGCCGTGAGCGCGTACCTGGCCGGCCACAGCCGCCACAAGCTTTCGCTCCAGCTGGCCTATGGAGGCAGTGGGATGGAAGAATTCAGATTAGAGACTGAAGGCTACAGACTGACAGCGTCAGAACAGCGATATTGCTCGCAGTGGTTAGACACGATATATACGACCCTACAAATGCTTCGGCTTGTGGAGAATCAAGCTTCCAGATCGTCACCCGTAACAGCTGATGCTGACCCGCTTTTGTTCAGTATCGTCGCACGAGTTCTTGAAGGTCAGACGTCAGGGGATCAGCAGCGTTTGGCCAAGTTCGACCGAGGATTGACAACGAAAGGAGCATCCGGAGGCGCAATTGCTGCGAAAGAAGCCATAGCTCCGCAGTTCATACCACTGACACAATTAATCCTTCTCACAATGAAAGTCGTGAACGAGAAAGTTTGAAGTCCTCTTTTCAACCACGAGGAATCTGCCAGCTTAGAACCCAGATCTTACGCTTAGCTTCACAGGAACGAGCATCACTGCGCGGAGCACCGAAAAGATACCACACTAGGAACACGCCGGAATTCGTGGATATTAAAAACCACGATGCGCATGCAACTATCCAGTTATCTAGTCGCAAGAATAAAGCTTCGTATAGTTGGTCTAGTTTTTGACAAGCTGCATTCGTTGTTCAGGGGAAAATTACAAGGCTTCTGACGATGGTTTTGCTGTTCAGCCTCCACAAACTGACCTTCCGAAAGGCATTCATAGACTTGGTCAAACATGCGACAGCCAATGTTACTAAGTAAGGAATTTGTACGGAATCATTCGACGGAATTTCGGCCCAGTCCCACCAGATGTGGCTGGCCTAACACTATTCCATTCAAGGAACCAATTAAAGTATTGTAATAATTATTGCATCGAATAAGATTGACAAGAGGAAACGATAGTAGTTCTGATACGCACGAACTTTAGAAAGCACTAAGTCATTTCGATCGAAAGTTCTGCGACGACTACTTCTGTGGCAGGAAGATCTTCCTGAAATGGACAAAGGAGTTCACTCTACCATGTACAAGCTGCAGTGTCGGGAAAGGAGCGGGAAAATCTCAAAATGCGAACCCGTCGGAACTGTTGTGAAAGCGTGTCAACAGAGATGTTTTTTCTCCATCGACACCCTTTCACAACATTCTCGACTGGCTCATGACATATTTTAGTCTAACTCAGCGTTAATTCATGCACTGTTTTGGGGTGATTGTACATGTCGTCATCTGTACGATGTTGTCTCGAGGTCTCATTTGATGACGAAGTCGGTGTGGAGTCAACTTTTAAACTCACAATCGTCACTGACCGGAACGAGTACAGAGGTTTGAAACGCGGCAACACAGCTCGGGAAAGAAGGAATACGTACCATCCTAATCCTACAGAATATGAGATACAAGTCTGATGACACAGTCCCGAAAAGATTCAGCTTCTTCTCTCCAACATTCCGGAACACCATCTACTCGCTGGGAGTCGCCCATTGCTTGTTTCCGGACCTTGGCACTCGCTGAACGTTGATGCATTTAGAACGATCAGTGACTAGTTAACCATCCTGTAAAACAAACCGCGCAGGGGATATATCACACTTTCGTGGGGACAAATCTTCGACGAGATGTAGATACAATAAAATTCTTCCCTGTACAGAAAACCTGTAAACTTGAGGATTGAGGTGAAGAATTTGGCCCGATGCATTCTGAGGCCTTGCCCTTTGCCAATCTCCGACATTCGCAGCTTCGGTTTAAAACTCAGTGAAGAGCTGAGCAGAGTACAATTCCCAGCCACAGAAATTAGAACCTTTTCCTCATAGCTGAGCAGCCATTGACATGGCGAGGTGATGGGTAGAAGAATATCTCTCATATTGATCATAATCATCTTTCAATGCTAGTGGTTTCTATTATGTACAGAGTATTTACAACAACTAACTATTCCAGCCTCAAACCGGCCACTGACGGGTAGACTTCGCTTCTCCTGGAGAACAAGCGCGTCGAATTCTTAAAAGTATTTTGAGATACTACAGCAATTAAGTAGAAAGCTAATCAATCACAACTCCTCCTTCCTCTTCCACTTCCACAACCTTTGCTTGACTCCGAGATACTTCGAAAATCTGACTGCCTCTAGCAACAATAACATCTGTCAGACCATTCTCCAAGGCCTTGACTAGATTGTCGAAATAATTCCTCGTGACCGCCGTTAATCCTGCCAAAGTGATGCGGAATTTATCGAATGAGGACTGCGGGGGATCACCTTCCAGAAACACGAGCAAATCGTTCTCCGCGCACTTATGGAGCCTTTCCAATCCGGCCTCGGCCTCGCCTTGCAGGTACTCGAAAAAGTCCCTCTTGGCCTGCTCCTCTTGTGGAAGATAGTAGCCATAAGCATAAGTCCATTTGAGAACTCGACGACACTCCACAATCTGCTTCCAAGCTAGAGTGATAAACTTGAGCTGAGACACCAACTGGCACTGTTTCCCGGCCAGCTTCTCCAGCTGCACGGTCTCCATTTGACGGAGATCAGCCTGGGCCTTGACTCTGGACTGTTCATTCGATGCCCACCTCTCGTAGTAATGGGTGTACCGATCCAAAGAGCTCTTGGCCATGTCCCTTCTGCGCTCAGCTTCGCTGTACAGTCTCGTCTGACCACCCAAAAACTGGTGGCATTTGTGGTCTTTCCAAGGCCCCAGACAAATCCAGCAGAACTCGTACTTGCAAGGGTAGGAGCAGGTCATGTGCATACAACCCTGATTTTTCTCGATCGGACGCTTGCATCGAGCGCAGAGTCGTGAATTCGTCAAAATCCAGTTGATGTTCTCGGACTCGCCATTTTTCCCAAGGTCAACCGTCCACTTCGAAACGGTCTCGCAATCAACAGGCCTGTGAGTCTCGAGCTTGCAGTTCCAGCAGAATATGAAGGAGCACTTGCAGATGACTTCCTGAGCTCCAGCTCCTCCCGGCTCGTCGGTGAGGACTGCGTACTCGCAGCCTGGTGCAGGGCACCATATGGCTTCTCGATTATCCTCGATGTAAGATCGAAGGAGGTAGCGGCTGTACTTCCTTCGATCATCAGGGCATGTGGTCAGAGACAGAACCAGGTCTTCTCCGACCGCGCAGCCGCATTTAGGGTTGGGGCATCGCAGAGTGAGGCAGCCCGGGCCATCGTTTATGGCGGTGTGGATGTAACTTATCCAGCAACCGTCGCAGAAGAAATGGCCGCAAGCGGGAAGTGCTTTCATGTTGGAAACACTGGATATGGAAAATGGCTCGAGGCATATTGCGCATACTGCCTCCTGCTGGTGGCTCGGGCGACCGCTGATTTTTCTCTGGTACTCGGGCCGTGAGGACCGAAGCAGCCCTGCATTTCGACGGACGCTCTCCTCGTCTTCAAACCACTGCTCCACCGCCTTGCTCAAACTCCACTTGAAGTGCCGTAACAAAATTCTTGCGTCTGCTTTCGACACGGGCAAAAGACTTAGGAGGTTGTTGTACGCCTGATCCTGACTCTGCCAAATTTCTTTCTCACTCAAAATCCTGTGAACTGTCTGCGTGGCCATCCTGATCAACCCCTCGCAAGATCATCATACGTCTCACACTCGACAGTCTCCTTCTCCTCTCTAACGTTCGCCGCTCCTTCTCCATCCGTATGCCAGACCGCAAGACCTCAGTCCATCCGATTACCAGACCGAACCCCGAAGCTCAACAAGTCCGTCTCGAGTGATGAACGATGACAAGACAAGACAGAGAAACGTGGGCGTGTAAACTCATGTCATACTTGCGCTTCGCTCTCAATCTCACCATCAGTCAGTGCCATTCCTGGATGTTTCGCGGACTATTAGGGGAGCGTTTGTCTCGTCATGCGCGGGGAGGAGGCCGGAGACTAAACTCTCAGGAAAATTTCTTCCTAGAGAGTCGGCGATGATGAAAGAATGAATTCGTCACGCCTCGAGGAACCCTTAGGATTTGGAGACGAATGGGACTCCTCTAATTTGGAGTCACCTCTCTTCGTTTCATGGAGACTTGTCTCCTGAGTCTTTGTTCCATTCTGAGTTCTTCCACCAAAACTTAATGAGAGAACTAATGAATGCGTTGCTAATCATTCTTCCTGCACGAGCATAAGTGAGACTCGTTTTAGCGAACGACCTAAATAGGTACTACTGTAATAGCAGAGAGACAAACTGGTATTTATTTTCGTTCAAACTAGCACTTTTCTCTCCTTGAGCCGCCGCCAGTCCAAGAAGCTACAGTGGAGGGATGAGAGCAGCATACTCATAGCTCCGTCGGTCGAGGCAGTAGAAAGTTTGGATACTCGAGAGAAATTCTAGAGCGGCGTGAAGGCTGTAAAGACTCACGAGGATAATTATGCATTTCATCTCTACGCTCGCACTGATGTGTGTGCTGATCAATATCCAAGAACTGCTTGACGATTGAGAATCGGCAGACAAATGCTCAGCCGCGTACTGGAATTGCTTGCGGTGCCAGTCCTTCCACGACGATCATCATCCTTATCATTAGCTGGTATTCTCAAACGAAGATAAACTGGCGGTAAGTCGACGCTTAATGCATATAGAATCCACCTCAACGAAAAATACGAAGATTTAGCATCATGTCACAAACTCTGGATCACTAAAATAAGTTCATCTACTTCGATTCTTTCCATAGCAGAATTCTAACGCGGTGTGATTTGAGAGAGAGGAGGAATCGGAGTGGAGTGGCGTATATACCGTGAGTGAATTGTTATGCATCAGTTATATATACAAGCTTCAGTTCAGTTTTACTTCGAGCGAGTTGTACTTCATTCCCGCTTGTACTTCACATATACGGATCGACTGAAACTAGCGACAGCTCAGATGCTTGCCGTCATTGATTCATTCATTCGGACTGTAACGGATGAAGCTGAGGGCCAGATCTCGACATCAATCAATCTCCATGCTCTCCTCTTCTCTCTCGGTGAGGATCTCTCCAGTAGCCAACAAGTACCAGGGCCGACGATTGTCAGCCAGTCACTCTCTCAAGTGTGCATCTTTAAGTAGCAATCTCTTCGCGTGCTCTGGATTCCATAATCATCCCTATCGCTTCCCGATGGTTCTCATACCTCCTCCATAAAACTCCTGTTGACATTTTAGCTTCCTACTTCTCACCAACTTCTTCTCTTCTTCACGTTCTTCTACCTAACAGAGAGAGATGTACTCATTAAGAATTGCATGCCGTAGCCTTTCGACCATGGGCCCCGCGTCCTGGCTGGACGGTACATGCTAGAAACAAGTATAAGTTGAGAAGATGAAAACAAAGCAGAAGAGACAGCTAACTGAGGACATGGAGACTTACCGTACCCAAGTAGTAAGACGACTTACCATCGAGTGCCTTCGTCTTCACCTTCCAAATTTCAGCGAGGAAGGATTTCGCTAGATCAGCGACGAAGAGAATTTGTCAAGCTGGCCCCAAAAGGAGTTTGAAAACAAGGCAGCTGCTTTGGGTTTCGAGTCCTGGCGGCGGAATCTTGTGAACAGGTCCGATGCTGTGAGCTTTCTAACGTCACTAAAGAGAAGTATTAATATTCTGAGAGTACTATGTTCTACACAGTCTACCATATAATGCACAGCACATCGTCCCGTACTTGACAGAGAGTAAAGACCTTAGTTTACTGGTTCATCTTATTCATCCTGCTGCTCAACGGATGCTTCCGGCTCGAAACTTACCTAGTGTCTAGGTTGGGGTCTCCACTAAGGTAGGTCTCGAAGCAAGGTTCTTCTAGTACAATCTCATCAATCAGAAACATGGCTTTTGTGGGATGTGCATTACCTCCATCTCTGTCTTCAGTCGGGAACCCTTCCCGTTGCCTCTTTCACAGTCTTATTCACTTCGACTTCAGAAATGTTCAGAGATTCTCTGATAGGTCTGCTACTCTCAGAAATTCTGCTATCTTTGTAGTATTAGCTTGTTTAACTGGCCGATCCTGCACCCAAATGGTTCTTGGATATATGCTAGATTCTAATTGCTCCAGTTGCAATCGAGAGAAACACGCGACGCAATGAATAGCCATCGGAGGATTGCAATCGCCACTTGAGCTTCGCTATGTCCCTACGCTCTTCCAGTGGATCTACCGCCAAACTCCTCCCGCACCGCTACTCGTGCTGTACTGGAAGAGAAACACGAGACGCAATGAATAGCCAACGGAGGAAAAGAGCCCATCAAGCCTTACAAAGGGAAGAAGGAACCAAGGGGCTAAGCAACTAACGCCCAGAAGGGAGGAGCGGTGTGCGGTGTCTCAGTCAACAACTCGAGTCGATATCTTGTTCGTCGTGATATATTGTTCCTTGTCAAAGAGTTGATAGTTATTCATGATTTCATCCATGATTTCATCACAAACGTTGTATTTGCTTTACCACAGGAGAGTTGTTACATGATATGAGAGAGCATTGGTATGTATTTCAGAACAGAGGATCAGTGAGAGATGACTTGTATATGATGAGAGAGGATCATGTCTCAGTGACAGATGTGGTTGTCGCGGATCTGACAGGGGACTCGATAGCGACACAAGTGATCACTCATCTCATGATGGACTGCAGGCATGACGGAACAACGAAGATGATCAAGTATAAGGGTATGCAGGAGGGACATCGTTTCATCTCCTTAGCCTTGGAAATATACGGATCGACAACTTTGGAGTTTGACATTTTCATTCGAGATTGTGCTAGAGTTTACCATGAGAGACGTCAGCAGTACCACTTTCTCTTTCTTTTTGCACTACATTTTTTAAACAGCGATTTTCATTGCTCTATGGAGAGCTTTAGAAAGTATGATCTACATGAGAACAATTACAATAGACGATGCTATTTCATGTGCACTTGTTGTATACATGAGTTTTGACTTACCGATGTGTGTTATTTTAAAAACAATAGACGACTTTAGAGCTACTGATAGCGGTGTTTAGCCACTGTGTTCTTCCTCCTTTCGGGGCGTTGGTTGCTGTATTGGAAGCGGTATCGATCATAAACCGAAATGGCTTTTAAATGGATAGCCTCCAGCCCAGGTCTTTGCTTGGTATTAGCACCCCATGGCCAAACAGATGCTAGTATTCGAGGATAGTGCGTGTGGTGTGCAAGAATACAGCTCGTTTAGCTGTGGATATACTGTCTCTAGAAGGAGAGGATCCACTTCATATCCGGACCATCGTCTAGTTGAGCTCAATGACATATGAACTATACCACATCACGGACTCCTTCAGAGTCTGATCCAAGAACTTTGGTCGAGAAAGCCTTGACCTCCATACACACACCAATTTCGACTCATGCCATAAAAGTCATGTTGAAGTTAAAACCTCGTGGTGTCTCATAGATATTCAGCACTGTATAGTTTCACGAAGCCACTCCATTCAACTAGCCACCCAGCGTTAGGTTGACGCAATATTAACGGATGGGCTGCTAGTGCTTCAAAGTCCATAGCCAAGATGCAGTGAGGAGAAGAGTGGTTGAACATCACGAATTGAAGGAGAAACGATGAGAATATGGTGTGGGAGACGCCCAAGAGGAGACGAGTCTTTGACAAACCGAGAGACAGGAAAAACCATTAGTGAGTCAAGTCCTCGGTCAAGTTAGTCGTCGAAAGCTAGAAAGTGACAAAGAGACACAATTCTCTTTCTGAGAAATGAAAGAGGGAGAGCTCCACGGTGCCTTGTTGTCTGCTCTTGTGATAGACCGGGAAAATTTTGAAGGGCACCTCATTCTCATGTTCATGAAGCAAGGTCTCTACGTCATCTTCTCAGTCCCTCGAGGATCATCTTTGGGAGCATGACCGATCGTCGTACAACAACACAGGGAGGGTGGGTGCTGTACATGTACAGCACCTCGAATTTCACATGAGGAGCTATTTTCAAGCTCATCTTCTCCTTCCTCTGTGTATCACCTTGCTCGTTGTTCTAACCCCCCAACGAAAACACCACGTACATATCAGCTCTCCCCAGACACATGAAGTCCTGCCCTCGAGCTCTGACGCTCCTAGCCTGCTTCAGTCGAATTATCAGCTCCCTCGTATCCATCTTTAACTACATCTCTCATCTCTAGCTAATCTAGCATCTCTTATTAACGTTCAAGTGCCAGATTTTCTCATTCTGATTTAGTTCCCTGCAGTGGACTGCAGCACCATATCTCTCTCTCTGAGACTTCGAAAACTAAACTGAGCAGACTGCATAATTTTACAAATGCGAATGAATACTGATGGGTATATAGGTGGAATTAGGATACGGAAGATGACGCCTTACATTTTAAATGAACCCGAGCTGAATGAATGAATACCGTATGTAACATATGCATCTCATCCCACACTGACCTGCAGTTTAGGACAACGACGAAAAGGAGGATGACTATCTCGCCTCTCGAAGTTAGTTCATATTCTCATTTGAATATTATTACGACAAATGTCTACTAGCATTATGTACCCCAACCAACAGACGAAAGAATTATCGTCATAAATATTTTCAGTACTGTCACTCTTTTGAGGTTATGTTACCATTTTCGTTTGTATTATCTACACCTCTGAGTCAGCTAAAGTTACTAATTTCGTACCCCTTTAGCAAAAACGTCGCACCTTGTTTCCTAACTAACTGAAATCCTAAATCGTTATCGAAGACCCCCCCAAAAATTGATGTAGCCGATGATAACTCTTATGCCCCATCCCGGTCCGGAAACAAGATCAGATGAAAAGATCTCATGTCTAGTCTCAGGGCCCACTCACAGTGAAAACTGTACGCAGTTCAATACTTCCGTTTGAAAGGGAGGAATGCTCTCGGAAAGAGTGTAAGCGACTAACGCACCACCCTTTTTCTAACCTGGTGCTTTCCCCTTTAAGCTTTAACGTGGAAAAACGCAGAAATTGGCTTGATCATACCTCCAGTAGGTTCCGTGAGCTTGATCATACCCCTCTTAACGATGTTTGGCTTGATCACATCCTTGACTGGCTATTGCCTGTAAAACTGGTCACTTTGTGATGTTATTCAGATGTGAGACTGCACATATTAAAGGAATGAGAATATGAATAGTCTAATGCGTCTTTAATGTCAAATATTTTGAATTACAGTGATATTTAGTCGAGGTTGAAAATACTAAAATGATGAACCAAAAGATAAAATGACTGGTTCTACTGTCAATAATCCGTCAGAGGTATGTCAGAGGTATGATCAAGCAATCAAATGTTAAGAGGGGTATGATCAAGCTCACGGAACCTACTGGAGGTATGATAAAGCCAATTGATCAACGCAATGAATACCAAACAGATGGGAAGAGCCGAAAAGGGGAAAGAGGAACCCGAAGGGCCAAGCAACCCAACCCAGAAGGGAACCTAAGCTCCGATTTAATCCAAGCAGGATTTCTTTTGAACTGGTTTTTTGTTTGGACGCGTGCCGATTGTGGGGTGGGGAGTATCATGTTTCACCGCATTTACAGTCAGTTTGATGTTCGAGAAGTAGTGTGCGGCAGTATCGTAGCCATTTTTTGCAATTGGAGAGACTAGTTATAGAAAGGTGTTGTTGGGTATGCTGCTGCAGAATTTTTATGGATGAGAGTGAAATTTATCTATTTATTCGCGACTGAAACACACGAGATGACAGTGAATGAGAATGAGATGACAGTTATCTGATCAGTTCTCCCACAATCGAGCCAAATCTTGCAATGATGATGTCAATCAATCACCCCAAGATCTCTCAGTGGAAGCACCAGATGTCGCATTGAGAGTTTTTCTTGGGAAGGGCGGAACCTTCTGACTGTGGTATGATCGTGAAGGCTGTGAGAAGACTACTTGGGGAAGTGCTAGGCTTCAGGCTATGGTTGTTTACTATACAGAGATAGGCTTCAGGTCATAAAGGGGCACTATAAACCTTCACAGATGTCAAATGGATCCTCCAGTATGTTCAAGAAGTAAAAATCAGATCAGACTAACAGTAATAAGGTCTGACAGTGAACTTTAACAGTCAAGAATCAAAAACATAAGATGGTTTAGGCTTCAGAACTCCTCCTACATGTAAATGAGGCCCTACTGGATACACATATGAAGTTTAAGCTTGAGATCAGTTCAGAGCACCGAGATATGAGTAGAAACTTTCTGAACAGAGAAATTATGACAATTTCTGGTACCCAGCTAGCTATTTCGACCTATAACAGGAAATTGGCTCGATCAATTTCGAAGTTTCTTACAGAATTTGCAGTACACAGCTTGCTGAACACTCCTGTGAAGTTGGACCTCTTGATTGTACACAGAACTCCAGATTTCGCTCTCTGGAGTTGCTGCTCTAGATTACGAGCTTTACAGACCCCCTCTGCTTCAGCGGCCGCCCTGAATTACTCAGTAACTCAAATCACTTGAAACTTTTTTGACAGTCGTAGCACGGCTGACAGTGAACGCAACCACGAAGGTTTGAAGCGATTTCCTCAATTCTGCTGCAATTGACACTCAAAACCCCAAAATCAACAAAAGTGATGCAGTTTTGGCACAATTCGAACTTCAATTGGGCATAACTCCTTGTTTATTGATCCAAATCGATCAAGAATTTTATTGACAGTGCTTGGCTCGACGAGCTCTATCTCCCTGTGCTCTCAGATTTCGCAGTACCCTCACCAATTGCCTGAAATCCTCCTTAGAGCTCTGTTTCTAAGTTTAGAGTTACACAAAAGACAAAAATGAACCAATGAGAGTTCATAGCTCCATTTGGTTGTCATTTTGTGCCTTAAACCATGTGGTAACTTAAATCCACTCAAAGGCTACCACGTCAAGTCCCCTAAAGTGCCAGCGTATAACTTACACTACCTAAAACGACACACAGCCCTGAAAGTAAACTTAAATCAGCTAGAAAGCGTGCATGGGCGACACGCAAATACAACCCATGAGCTTAAATCCTATCGACATGGTTATCAACCTACTAAGACTCAAAATATATAACATCTTCCATCTTTGAGTTTACTACAAGGAGAGAAGATGGATCGCAAGAGCGCTGCTGCTGCTACTACTTCTGCGGTTGCTGCATCTACGTCTACTGCAGCACCTTCTGTAGCACCTGTGATTGCAACGACCTCTGTACATGGTCTGGATACGGCTGAGATCCTGAAGATGTTTGCGGCCTTGGTCCAACAGCATCCGATCGTTGGAGAGGGTGAGTTAAAATCCACCAAGGCTTTGCAAGCGATAGTGAATAGGTGTGGAAGGTTTGAAGGTAGAGATATTTCTAGATATCTGCGTGAGTATAGAGGAGAGATGGAGCTGGTTAGGGTTACTGATGCTGAGATGATAGCAAGTTTTGAGTTAGCTGTCATTCTTGAGTTGCAGGACCAAGTTAGGGATGTACAGAGAAGAGATCTTGGAATCTGGATGAGTTTTGAGCGATCTCTTCGAGAGGAGTTTCTTGAGGAGGATTCAGAGAGAGTTACTAGGAGGACGTTCTTAGACTGGGTTGAGCAGCAACCTGGTCGTATGATGAGCCTGAGTGAGTTGTTGAGAGAGTTTGATCGGAGATATCGGCAACTTTCAGCTCTAGAGCGAATAACCCTAGATGCTAGGAGAACAGAGCTTTTCTTGCAAGCTACCGATGATGCTACGGCCGATCGATCTACTGAGGGAGTTGTTACTATGGATTGGGGGAGAGTTGTGGATGTTGTGGCTGTACTGACAAGGCAGAGGAGGGGAAGAGTGGCTGTGGGAGGACGTCCGCTTGCAGAAGTGGTCACTCCACCTTATGCTGCTCCTCAAGTACAGCAGCCTTTGGCCCCTGCTCCCAGACCTGTAGTCCCAGCTGCAATTCCTTTGATGCCAGTTATGCCAGCTCCGGTACAAAGGGCACCTGTTCAGAGACCTGCGGAGAACCATGGTCAACAGAATCAGATCGAAGACCTGATTCGGCAGATGCGAGAGCTGAAGGTAGAGCTAGCTGGATTGCAGAGACAACAGCCACCGGTGCCTGCTGCTGCACGTCTAGGAGGTGCTCCTGTTCGTAGATGTATTTGGTGTGACAGTCCTGATCACTTCCGAGGAGACTATCAAGAGCTCACAACTGCTTTGCGAGATGGTGTGGTTCGCTACCAGAACGGTAGGCTGCACCTTTCTTCTACTGGAGAGCCGTTGAGCACGCAGTTTGGATGAGGAGGTATGAGGAGTCTACCTCAGATTGCTGCAGCTGCAACGGCAACTGCGTTGATGACACCGTTGGTAAATTCTGATGTGTATGCTGGGCATATTGAGGTCTCTTCTAGTCCTACATTGCTAGATAAGACTGCTGAGAAGAGTGTGGCTTCGGTTCCTTCTGAGATACTGAAGAGAGGAGCCGAGTCTATTCGTAGGGTCACAGGATGAAGAGATCATGTAGATGCTGCTTCTATCAGAGCATTCTTGGATGTAGATAGACACGTTCATTGGCATGATGCTTCTGTGGAAGAAAAGAGACGACGAGAAGCCTCTGAACTTGATACTGGAGTTCCTGAGGAGACTAGGGATAGACGGAGAGTCACAAGGAGACGAGCGGCTCTTCCTGAGGACATCTCGTCTATTTCTGCAGCTCCTCCATCTGCACCAGGTCCTATGGAGGACGTGCAGAGATCCCAGCAGGAGCCAACGATTGCTGATAGGCAGTTTACTGCCCAAGAGAAAGGGAAGGGATCGGCTTACAAGTTGGCAGCTGATATTGAAACTTCTACTGATCTGAAGAGCATCTTGGAGCAGAGGATACTAGATGCGCGAATCGAGTTTTCTCCTCGGGAAGTTCTTGGTATTGCAAAGAGGGAGTTTTACGAAATGATCATCGACATCATCAAGCGCAAGAGACAGGTGATGTCTGAACAAGTGGAAAGCTAGATGATAGATATGGTAGGAACTTCTCTGAATGATGCAGAGCTTGGAAAGGTGCATTTTCAGGAAGCTGATGACAAGGGATACCAGCAAGAAGCGTTGGTTGCTAATACCAACACTATTGAGTTCGATGATGAGGAAGCTGGCGAGGAGAGTTCAGCTACTGATAGTGATTTCAGAAGGAGACATTGGGCTCGTGCTACAACTGCTACACAAGTTTGTCTTTGAAGTTTGGCTGAACCTGTTGCTGCTTTAGTTGATCACGAATCTGAGATCAACATCATGTCACGGGAGGTGTACGAGAGAGGTCAGTGGTCTATCGAGCTGAACCATGGTTGGGTGCTACGAGCTGCAAACAACCAGAAGGGTGAGTTATACGGCGCTTGTCCTAACGTGAAGATGAAGATAGATGATGTGGATGTGGATCAACATTTCTTCGTGCAGTCTTCTGCTTCATATCCTGTTATTCGAATGGAGACCAAGGTAATGGATGACGGATCTCATTACGCTAGGATCTGTAGTCCAGATGATAGACGTTCTGTGCAGTTTCTGACCGTTCGTACGAACCACGAACGAAACCGGCAGACCTTGAGGGATTCTCCTATCTGTAGGAGTAAAGGTTTTCAGAAACCACTCTCGTAGGACGGGATAGCGAGAGTGAAGGATCTACTGTAATTATGATCTCGCTTGAGCAGCCTGAGGGATCACAAGAGGCTGATGGAGAGGTTGCTCAAGATTCAGAAAGTAGTTGCACTGTACATAGTTGAAAATCTGGTTTGATGGCTTTCAGTTCTGATGATTGGAGTGAGTTCACGCGGATAGAGGATTTGAATGAGAAGAGTAGAAGGCAGATGGAGAGGTGTGCATCAAATCTGCGTTGTACAGGAGTTCTGAAGGAAGATGAGATGATTTCTGGTGTTTATGAGGAGTTTGTAAGTGTACAGTCTTTTGTTTGTTGGCTGGATGATGTAGATAGGTTGATGGAACGGATGGGAGGTAGGGTGGTGATCCCCATCCATTCTCGTGAAGTCTATGAGGAGATTATCTCGTACTTGCGATATCCTCCTCATCCGAGACTGGAGAATGGATGGAAGGATGCAGTCTGTTGGTGTGGCTTACATCAGGAAGCGGAAGTACACGCCAAGTATAAAGCTATAGCGAGGAAGGTGAGACCTGTGGTGACCCAATTACTTGTTGATTCTCAGCAGCAGATGGAGTTAGCGGCTGCTGAGCCTGTGCTTAGAGATCCTACACAGGTAGGACACAAGTTTACTCAAGAGACACTCGAGCAGCTCCATATGGGCTACTGCAACTCAGTAGTCCATATGCAGAATGCGATGCATAAGGTGTTACGAGAGTTTGTACCTGAGGTCACTATCCCGTTTTTGGATGATATTCCTATGAAAGGCTGTCCGGTGGAAGACAAAGACGAAGCTGTGACTTTTGATGGATGTAGAAAGTTCATCGCAGATCACATTCAGGATGTGGAAAAGATTCTGATGCGTTTGGAGGAGGTACACCTCACTCTGTCAGGTACCAAATCTCGTTTTGGTATGTCAGAGATTGTGGTGGTGGGTCATTTGTGTGGTACTTTTGGGAGGCAGCAAGGATAGCTGACTGCACTAATATCACTGAGGTTCGACGGTTCCTGGGAGCTTGTGTGTTCTTTCGTGTGAGTATTCCTCATTATGCATACATTGCCGAGCCTCTGTATGCACTTCTGAGGAAGGGAAAGAGGTTTACTTGGCGGCAAGAACATCACGAGACGATGGAGCAGCTGAAGAGGATTCTGAAGTCTCCACCTATACTAAGGAGGCTTAACTACGAGAGCGGGAGACCTGTTGTACTGACTGTTGATACGAGTCCAAAGACGATTGGATGGGCGGTTGGTCAAGAAGATGCTGAAGGTGTGCGGTTTGTTTCAAGGTTTGGAGCTCGGATCTTAACAGATAGACAACGTAACTATCCTCAAGTGAAGCGTGAGTTGTGAGGAGCTGTTGCTGCTATGAAGGTAGATCGAGAGTTCTTGATAGGAGCTCGTGTAATACTAGAAATAGATTGTTTGCCTTTGTTGGGTATGATAGCAAACTGCAATACACAAGACATATCAATGTTGCGATGGATTGCTTATGTTCGGAGTCTGAACCTTGAGCTAAAGCATATAGCAGGGAAGGACAATCCAGTTGCAGATATGTTATCTAGGGCTCGTTATACAGATGAGGATGAGACGTTTGTAGAGGTGGAGAACGAAGAGAAGAGAGACGTTTGGTGCCAAGTTGGTCAGCAGACTTCAGACTTGGAACCATTGCCGTTCAATGAGGAGTTCTACTCAAAAAAGTTCCGCGATATTGGATTTTATCTGAGTTCGTTATGCAGAAGAGAAAGATGGAGTGATGCAAAGTTTAAAGAGATCAGACGGAAGGCGTACAGTTACCTTCTACGTGAGGATTATCTGTGGAAACGTTCGAAGAGAAGAGATGGGATGCTTGCTAGAGTGGTGGATGATCAACCGACAAAGCTTAATCTGCTGAAGGAGTTTCATGATACCTTGTGGGCTGGACACCGTGGAGTATGGGCTACATACACGAAGATGAAGGAGCGTTACTGGTGGAAGGGTTTATATCAAGACGCGGTGGACTTTGTTGGATCGTGTCTGCACTGCCAGTTCTACTCTAAGGTCCGTTACAGAGATGGACTTGTACCTACTTATCCACCTAGCATCCATTTTCAGTGGGTTCTTGATCATGTGATGATGTGGTGCCCACAAATTACAGGATGCACGAATTTTTGAAATTTTTAAGAATAACAACTTGTTTGTATAACTGAAGAAGCGTTGTTACTTAAGGTTACGTCTTCCTTAACAGGAAGATGATCTTAAGAGCTGGTTGTAATAAGAAGTTGACTTCTTCGGAAGACGACCGTCTTTGGAAGAGCGTCTTCCCAGTTGCGTCTTCAGAAGACGGGAAGAGGGCGGAAGATGAGAAGACGGCGAAAGACACCTGTCTTCTAGAAGATAGCGACCGCGAAGGACCAACCACGAGTTTTCGGGTAAGACAGTAGGTGTACCTACTGGGGCGCACCGAATAGGTAGGTAGGTCAGGAAGACACCCAAGGTCGAGAACCCCTAATCTGCGGGGAAGATGCGTGAGGAAGCACATTAGGCGCATTCCAACTTCCCGCAGCACAGCGCGCTTGAAGAAGATCGATTGAGAGAGTGAGCTTCGCGAGCTAGCATTGAGAGAGGAATCGAGTGAGACATCGAGGTAGGAGAGAACAAGTTGGCAGCTAGGCGAAGGGTGAGATCGAATTGCTGGAGCACAAACAGCAGAGAGAGCGAAGGCATTTCTGTGGAGCCTCCGAGAAGCTGACAGTGGAGAGTGGCGAGTAGAAGCGAAGGTAGAATCGAGGTGTGGACCGAAATTGACAGCAGGCGCAGTCGAGAGGAGTCGCATTGGAAGCTAAGACAAGAGCCAGAAGCGCGCGGAGGTCGAAGGCAACTCGGGGAGCCGAAGAAGACTGTAGAGGTTCTTTCCTCTGTTCTTTCCTCTTCCCACTTCTTCTCGCCATTGTCTGGTACTCCCCCCGCTTCCTTGATTGTGTGCAGGCAGCCTGATCGATTACCCCCACCCCCCATTCTTTCTATTTGAGACATTGGGTGCGGAAGCGCTGCCCAATTTCTGTGAAGACATCTCCTTGCTTCTTCCCGAGCTCAATTCGAGCTTCCTTACCCCTAGTACTCAAATTGGAGACCCCAACTATCAATTTCCCTACCCTACTACCTCTCTACCCTCGAAACTTGGAACAGAAGACGATTCGGAAGATGGGAACATCTTCGGAAGACGTTTCTTAAACTTGACTGTCTTCGGAAGTCGACTGAACACAATTCGTATCAAGAGTGGATTTGCTTTGCTTTTGTGTTTAGAGAGACTTGGTACGAATCCTGAGTGGTGTGGTGAGTTGTTTTGTTATTTCGAGAAGTTGGAAGTCGGGAACTAGGCATGTGTCTCCCGGTCTTCCAAGCTTCTCAACTCCCCATCTTCCTAGAGAGACTAGAAGACTGGAAGGCTGGCAAAATGAGCGAGAAGACGCGAGGGTCCATTCGGGTCTCTTCTGTCCGATCCATAGCAGCTCTTCCCGAACTTAGAAGAGAGTTGTGAGAAGTCTTGCTGGCAAAATCTGGAGGGAATGGTCGAGGGTCATGTCTTCCCATCATGCAGCAAGCTTCTTCTGAGTGCGTATGAGAAGTCAGAAGTCAGAAGAACAGAGTGCAGTTGTCTTGAGTCTGTTGTGAGGATAGATTGTGCGTAGGAAGAAGAAGACAGGTGAGACCAGTGAAGGGAAGTCTGACTTCGGGAAGTCTTCCGAGAAAGACATTGAATCGGAAGCTGCCCCGAGTGTCTTCCCAGAGGCCAATGTCACCACAGGAGCCCGCAACCATCTTCTGAACCTTTCTTATACTCTACTTCTCGCATATCTTGTATCTTCTGATAGGAAGTAGGATGTAATGCAAGGTGGGTTGTCTTCTTGGTAATCCATGCGAGGTCTTGCTTAGAAAGGATTGTTTAGATATAGCTCGGAAGACGAGAGCTATCTAGGAAGTACTGTTAGAATCCTAGAAGACGGAGTAGCTGTCTTCTGGAAGACTAGTTTCATCTTCTGAGAAGTAGAAGCTAGACTGTGGGCATTCGGGAAGGACTGAGCCTTCAGCTTATAGTAGGTGCTTGTGATTTAGTGCAACAGATCTTCCAGGTATGTCGATGCATCTGCGGGGCTTGGTGTTACCAGCGGCAGAATTGGCCGAGGCCACTCCTTTCCTCAAGGAGTTGGGTCTCGACTTCTTCCTGTGGGATTGGAACCTCGCAGATCAAGGGCTTCTGGAGGAGGTGTGGGCAGCGTTACCACCACGTAACCGTGTACTTGCGAAGGCAGGAGTAGCTCGGGGAAGACCGTCTTCCTGGACTGAAGACTGGTGGCGTAAGGCGTTTCATAGACCTGAGTCCGAGAACCGAGGATATTGGTACGAGAAGAAGATCTTGCCTAGGATCATGAGTTCGTGGCATGTGCCTGGGAGCACCACCTGCCTTTTCGTGGAAGACAGGCAGGGGAGGAACGGTTGGAAGATAGAATCTTACCGAGAGCCGAAGAAGCGCCTCCTGGCGAAGTTATTTCTGCATCTCTTTCCCAAGGGGAAAGCGCAGAAGACAAGGTACTTAAGAGATCAGGACGTGGAGTTCTTGGAATCAGTGTGGGATGACAGAGTGCCCATCTACTGGGGCGCGTACATCCACAACTATGTACAGACGGAGCTCGCATATTTGGGTACCCCGGCGGGAGGACACCTGACGCCCTTCCTCTGCTACTTGTATGTAGCCATGGGGGATCTTAGGGAAGATCAGCTGACAGTGTATGGACCAACGGAGCGACAGGAGGAGAAGGAGGAGACCTTGAAAGACGATGACCGAGAGACAGCAGCAACGCCCCCTCCCACTCTGATGCCACAGCTGAGGCCCGGCTCTCACCAGAAGACGCTTCTGGTAAAGGAAGATGAGTCTAGTGGGTAGGAAGACGCCACGCCACTGAGGAAGATGGGTTCCAGAAGTGTACCAAGGACACCCATCTCCCTCATTCACTCAGGATCGGAGTACGACTCAGAAGAAGACCTGCTGAGTACCCGATCAGAGCAGAAGACTGCTTCTGCAACGCCTGGGAGTCTTCCGAAGACTTCAGAAGACGAAGGATGGATGGGCGCTCCTGCTGCGATGCGAGGAAGCGCAAAGAAGAGAGCCGCTCCTGCCATGAGGAGTCTTCCACCCCGGAAGATGAGAAGAGTATCTTCTTCTCGTGCATAGATGATGAAGGCCATAGTGGTGGAAGAGGCTTCCTTGCCTTTGGAAGACGAAGTCGACACCGTGGAGCGAGTGGTGGAGATGAACTTGTCTTCCGCAGGAAGACGACTGGAGGAGTTCAGTGCCTACTTCCAGAAGGAGATCTAGCCAGCTATGGAGTTGCTGGAGAAGAGAGCGAGGGCACAGGAGAAGCCCTTACAACCTGAATTCGGCCTGCGCAGCTTGCTGCGACAGGGGGAAGACCAGAAGAAGACGGAGTCGCTGGAAGCTAGCCTCCGCACTACGGAGAAGCTTGCAGCCAGGTACAAGGCGGAAGCAGCCGCTTCTGCCAAGGAGCTGGTACAGCTTCGGAAGAGCAACCAGGAGTTGCAGACGCGGGTACAGCAGCGCAATCAGGAAGTCACCCGAGTGCGGGAGAAGATCACCGCCCTCGCAGAAGAGCAGACCATATGGAAGACGCAGCGAGAAGCCGCGGAAGCGCGAGCTGCAGCTGAGAAGACGCAGAAGGAAGCAGCAGAGGCCCATGTGCAGAAGATGTTGACACAGTCGGTGGAAGCGCTTCGGAAGAAGTTCAACTACACCGCGGGTAGGAAGTTACTTACCTTAGCGAGAGGATGGGACAGCGAGTCCAAAGCGATGTTGGTAGAATGTCGGGAGAGTATGTTCAGGTACTTGGATAGACAAATAGAAGGAGTGAAGACACTTTATGGTCTTCCCTCGCTTCCGACACCTGCAACCGCATCTTCCCACGCTCCAGCACCACCGACTGGATCCGGAATGGAGAAGGAGGAGTTCGATCTCGCTGTGCACTTGGTAGTGACAGCGTTGGAAGACGAGAAGACTCCAGAAGACGCCCCGGAAGACAAGATGTCTTCTGGAAGACAGGAAGACGAGCCGTCTTCCCAGGTATTCCGCGTGGAGGAAGCGACTTCCCCGGATCCCCATGAGGTCCCCATGGTCCCTAGTCCCGCACCCGTGCCTCAGAAGACGGAAGAAGCACCGGTCGACTCCGCTTCCCAGAAGACGCTTCTGTCTTCCGAAGCAGAAGCCGAAGTCGAGGAAGACGCAGCAGTTGCGACAGCAGAGCCAGCAAGAGACGAAGAAGAGGAAGCCACCTCAGTGACACCCGAGGTAACTGCAGGGCTTTCTAGCTTATCAGAAGCCGCATTAGGAGCTCCGATAGGAGCAGATCAGGTAGAGATTGCCTCCGTGCAATCTGAGTAGTTAGTAACTCCATTTCCAAATATAGTAGAATCGAACATGCTATCTTAAGGATGGCAGTTTTCCCATGTAATATTAGTTAAGACACCATGTGGCAGCATAGGTAGCGTAGGAAGGACAAGGTGGATGACCAATTCGGGCAGGGGAACCGCTTGCATGTGAGGTGACAACCTCCTGTCAGCGTCTCTCTCTCTCTGGTGGTCGCCTCCCCTGGTTCTCACGTCGGCAGCATAAGTAGGATAGCAGAGTAGGAGATAGAGAACTGGCAGAACTGCCAGTTCTGCCAGTTCTGTAGAATTTTGTAGTAACTGAACATACACACCGATTCTACAGGCAGGCAGGCGAGACACATTAGAGCAGAGACAGTCTTAGCGCACTACACCCATCGTTGGAAACATACGAATAGTCTTGGAATATACCGGAGGGGTCTGCATACTCGCACCAGCAGTGGGTCGACGTTGTAGATAGAAGTAGTGAACAGTCTAAGAACAGGGAACAGCATCCTCGTGCAGTCCTGTTAGCTAGGCTGGTGTGTCGAGGAGTAGACGCAGGAAGTAGAGGGAGTGAGCTTCCCAATGCCATTGTGACTTCTTCTCGGGGAATAGATTGTGAATTTGAGTGCAGAAGCTTTGTCCATGTCTTCTGGATGATGGGTTCTTTGAATTCGCTCCCAATTGTGCATGGGAAGTGTTCTTCTTGAGTGGCGGTGATTGTCAGCAGTTGTGGAAGTGTAGCTTGACTCGTTCAGTAGAGCACTTGGGATCTACGTACGAACGGTCTTCTGGGTAAGGGATCCCAGAAGACAGAGCAGTCAGAGCAGCAAAGTGAAGAAGAAAGAAGCCTTCTTCCCGCAACAGAAGACGACATCCTCGAGTAGAAGACGGTGCAACAGTACTCACGTTTGTTGTCTTCCTCCCCAAACTATTACAAGCAGGGATGGCTTGTTAGTCAGGATCCGGACTAGAAGCCTGTCGGAATCTTAATTTACTCTTTTCATCTTGTTTTCTCTTGTTTGGCTTTTCTCATCTTCCCCATCTTCTCCTATCCTCCCGATCTTCTTACCTTCTTCTAGTGAGTTTCCGATGCTTCTATTGAGCTTCCGTGAAGGTGAATGTCGTTGTAGTGCTGCAGGAAGACGACTTCCGTAGGCAGAAGCCTGGGAAGGCTACAGGGGGCATACACCCTGTGATTGATCTAACCCGTTGGAATGTGAGTGTGAGAATAAGGTGTAACGACCATTGCTAGTCGACTTCTGCGAAGCAAGACAGCCTTCTGGAGGTATGAGAAGACGAGTTGAACCCCCAGAAGACGAGAATCGCTTCGGGAAGACGGTATCGAGAAGACCGGAAGAAGCAATCTGGAAGCAGGAAGATCGTCTTCCCGAGCTTCTCTGTGAATAGTTGTGTGATATTGTAATTGGTAGTTGTTTGTTTGGGTCCAGAGCACCATTTGGCGTGTCTGGAAGACGTGTTGTTTTGTATGGTTTTGTGAGAAGATGGGATTTCTAGACAAAACCCGTGTGTTTGTGTGTTTGAACAGATCTTAGAACTTAGAGCAGCGTTACTTGTGCAAATCCTCTGTGGGAACGATATCTTGTATACTAAATGGACAAAAGGAGAAATCCTTCGTCACTACAGATGATGCCACCGGAGTTATGGGGGATGCGTTACTTGGTGTTGGCTCGAGATGATCTCTCCAACTATGTGGAGGGACGAGCACTACGGACGAAGACTACAGAGAATATCTGCAGGTTCGTGCTTGAAGATATCATCTGTCGTTATGGATCAGTTGGGAGATTACGTGCAGATAGGGGCGAGTTGAGAGACGCTGAAGTGAAGGAGTTTTTTGCTCGTTATGGAGTAAAGCTTCGACTTACTACTGCTATGAATCTAGAGGGCATCGATAAGAGTGAACGAGGACACCCTTCTATTGTTCACGCTTTAGTGAAAGCATGTGATGGTAGGTCTAGAGAATGACCGAGACTACTTCCGTTTGTCTTGTGAGCTGATAGAACTACACACTGTACTACGACTGGCTATATGGCAGTTGAGCTTATGATGGGGCACAAACCGATCATGCCTGCTGAGGAGTACTTTCCTACGTGGGCCACGCTACCGTGGGAAGATGGTATAGATCGTCTTTCACTCCTTGCTTTACGTATTAGGCAGTTGGAGCGAAGGGAGGAGGATCTTGCTGATGCGCAGGAGAGGCTGAAGGTGGCTCGAGTCAGAAACAAGGAACGTTTTGACAAGACTCACCGACTACGACCGAAGTCAATACATGTTGGTGATTGGGTTCAGGTTTATGATAGCACGTTGGAGAATCAGCATTCTACACTTCGTAAGTTCTCTCGAAGATGGTTCGGGCCTTATGTTGTGCTAGATGTGTATGAAAATGCCACTTATAGTTTGCGTGAGTTGGATGGTACTCCTTTGAAGCTATCTGTGACTGGCAAACGTGTGAAACTGTTCAAGAGACGCGGAGGGTCAGTTGAGTTATTCAATTTACTAGAGTCAGAGCTGAGGACAACAAGAGATGGAGACGTCCCAGTGTTTGATGAGGCAGAGGCGAGAGAGCGATGATGATGAAGAACAAGCAGAAGACTGAACAAGTTGGCACATGCCGGAGGATGTGCAGGTTTGGAGGGGATGGATGTCGTGATGTGAATCATTTCACATAATAAATGATTCACTTCTCTGTCAGGCGATAGTCTCTCTGAGTGAAGTTAAGACCTCAGAGAAGCTCATTTTTGGAAGATGTTATATATTTTGAGTCTTAGTAGGTTGATTACCATGTCGATAGGATTTAAGCTCATGGGTTGTATTTGTGTGTCGCCCATGCACGCTTTCTAGCTGATTTAAGTTTACTTTCAGGGTTGTGTGTCGTTTTAGGTAGTGTAAGTTATACGTTGGCACTTTAGGGGACTTGACGTGGTAGCCTTTGAGTGGATTTAAGTTACCACATGGTTTAAGGCACAAAATGACAACCAAATGGAGCTATGAACTCTCATTGGTTCATTTTTGTCCTTTGTATAACTCTAAACTTAGAAATAGAGCTCTAAGGAGGATTTCAGGCAATTGGTGAGGGTACTACAAAATCTGAGAGCACAGGGAGATAGAGCTCGTCAAGCCAAGCACTGTCAATGAAATTCTTGATCTATTTGGATCAATAAACAAGGAGTTATGCCCAATTGAAGTTCGAATTGTGTCAAAACTGCATCACTTTTGTTGATTTTGATGTTTTGAGTGTCAATTGCAGCAGAATTGAGGAAATCGCTTCAAACCTTCGTGGTTGCGTTCAATGTCAGCCGTGCTACGACTGTCAAAAAAGTTTCAAGTGATTTGAGTTACTGAGTAATTCAGGGCGGCCGCTGAAGCAGAGGGGGTCTGTAAAGCTCGCAATATAGAGCAGCAACTTCAGAGAGCGAAATCTGGAGTTCTGTGTACAATCAAGAGGTCCAACTTCACAGGAGTGTTCAGCAAGCTGTGTACTGCAAATCCTGTAAGAAACTTCGAAATTGATCGAGCCAATCTCCTGTTATAGGTCGAAATAGCTGGCTGGGTACAAGAAATTGTCATAATTTCTCTGTTCAGAAAGTTTCTACTCATATCTCGGTGCTCTGAACTGATCTCAAGCTTAAACTTCATATGTGTATCCAGTAGGGCCTCATTTACATGTAGGAGGAGTTCTGAAGCCTAAACCATCTTATGTTTTTGATTCTTGACTGTTAAAGTTCATTGTCAGACCTTATTATTGTTAGTCTGATCTGATTTTCACTTCTTGAACATACTGGAGGATCCATTTGACATTTGTGAAGGTTTATAGTGCCCCTTTATGACCTGAAGCCTATCTCTGTATAGTAAACAACCATAGTCTGAAGCTCAGCACTTCTCCAAGTAGTCTTCTCACAGCCTTCACGATCATACCACAGTCAGAAGGTTCCGCCCTTCCCACAAGAAAAACTCTCAACGCAACAGCGCTGTCACTACCAAGTGGACAGCGAGGTCGAACTCCTCCTTGTCAAGATCCTTGTCAATTGCAGGTCTTGGTGTATTAGAAGACATGACTGCATGCTGAGGAATGGAGAGAAGATCATAAAGAGTCTTCAGGTCCTCGATCTACCGATCCAGGTAGCAGAACATGCTCACCTTGCAGTCCACTAACATCTTCCTGGAATCGTCATCCCACTCACGTGCTAGGGTGAGAAGTTTCCTACCCGCGGTGAAGTTGAACTTCTTGCGAAGCGCTTCTCTCATGTGTGCCATGACTTCCTTGGCCCGGGCTTCTGCCTCTTCCGCTACTTCTTCTTTGTTGCGGCTTGAGCTTCCACGGCTTCTCGCAGTGCACTCCAAATCATCTTCTCTTCTGCGAGTCAAGTGAGCTCCCCCCTGATTCACAGAATCTCCTGCTCGTGCTGCTGAAGTCGCGTCTGTAACTCCTGGTTGCTCTTCCGCAGCTGTGCCAACTCCTTGGCAGAAGCATATGCTTTCGTCTTGTACTTGGTCATGATCTTCTCCGTGGTGCGGAGGTTGGCTTCTAAAGCTTCCAACTTCTGCTTCTGGATCTCCTCCTGCTGCATCAAGGTTCGAAGATCAAACCCAGGCTGTAGTGACTTCTCCTGAGCCATCGCACGCTTCTCCACCAACTCCATGGCTGGCTGGATCTCCAAACTGAAGTAGGCACTGAACTCTTCCAGCCGTCTTCTCACAGAAGACAAGTTCATCCTCACAAAGTGATCTGCGGTGGCTTTCTTATCTTCTAGAGAAATGGATGTCTCTTCCTCCACTGTAGTCTTCTACTTCTTCGCACGGGAAGACGCTATCTGCGCTGTCTTCCGAGGTGGAAGATCTCTTCTCATCGCAGGAGCATTCGGCCTACATTGGATGACTTGTGACTATAAGCAAAGTGGCATCAAGATGGCATCAAGAGCTAGGAAATTTTTAATAAATAAGGGCCCATCTTGACAGGAGGCTTGCTTGATTGTTACGTAAATAATAATAAGGGCCTAGCTTAGCATGAGGTCTGCTTACTTGATAAGTAGGTCTGCTTATAAGGACCATAGCTTAGTAGGGGTGTTAGGGTAAGCCTCCGCATGCCACTTTGGTTATAGCGCAAGAGATATCTAGTGCGTGTATGCGAGAGTTGTAAGCCCTGTGGAGTGACCTCATAGGTGTAGCTTCGGTCTACATTGGATGGCCTATGACTATAACCAAAGTGGCATCAAGATGGCATCAAGAGCTGAGAAATTTTTAATAAGCAAGGGTCTAGCTTGGCAGGAGGTTTGCTTGATTGTTACATAAATAATAAGAAGGGCCTAACTTAGCAAGAGACCTTCTTACTTGAGAAGTAGGTCTGTTTATAAGGACCCTAGCTCAACAGGGGTGTTAGGATCTGTAAGGAAACAACCGACATTGTACGAAGGAGGGTATTCTACTTTTTTTCCATGAGGAAGCTGTCGAGACGCACAAGAGAAACCATGGACTGAGAGGATCAATTTTCTGAAGGATTTCAGCGGAAAGGCTGCAGTAGAGAGAGGAACGGGTTTAAGAGGCTTAAATTTCATGTACTAGACTGTTTGGAGGTGAATCTGGTCAGATAAAACATCTATTTGAGTAGAGGAGGAAGACTAGGACTGAGAAGGTCAGATTTCAGAGAGATTTCAGCGAGAAGAGATACAAGGCGTTGGGAATCCAAATCTTCATTTATTGTTGCTTCCTGGAGGTCAATCCATCTTTTGCTGGGCGGGAGAAGATCTATTGGAGCAAGGATCAACTGTTAGAGGACCAATCTGTTTTTCTGACGAGCAGGAGATGATCTATTTGAGAAGGAATCAGCTGTTTGGAACTAGTTTGCTTTCTGATGAACGAGTGATAATCTTATTGAGTGAAGAGTTACTGTAGTGGACAGGAGACAACTTTATTGAGAGAAGATTGACTTGACAATCTGTGGAGGAGTTTTGACTGTCACTAGAAGTGAAATAAAACATTGAGAGTTCATATTTCTTTCTATTGTTGTGTTTGAGGGTGAATCTATCTTCTGGAGATGAGAATTGATGTTATTTTGATAGTGATCGACTATAGATAGAAATTTGTGTCTGTGAGAGACTTTAGCTTTTGTAGTCAAGCTGGTTGGCTCTTGTTTTCTCTTTCAATCTCTACCTCTATCTCGCAATTGATCACAGCCATAAGGCTCGTCAATCTTGAGAAAGACTCTCCTCAACATAAATCTGTAGCTTCCACTGAGAGTCATCTTGGGGTGATTGATCACGTAGGTTGAGATTTTCATACAAAGAAGAGAGGATCGCAAGAGCGAAAGCGCTGCTATTGTTTCTACGGTTGGAGCATCAGCATCTATTGCTGCACCTTCAGCTCCACTTATGTCTTTTGTAGCAACTAGAGCATCGGGTCCGGATACTGTTGAGATACTAAAGCACTTGCGGCCTTGGTTCAACAACATCCGATTGTCGGAGGGGGTGAGTTAAAATCTACAAAGACTTTGTAAGCGATTGTGAATAAGTGTGAAAGATTTGAAGGTATAGATGTTTCAAGTATCTTCGTGAGTACAGAGGAGAGATGGATCTTGTGAGGGTGACGGATGCGGAGATGACTGACAGTTTTGAGTTGGCCGTTATTCCCGAGTTGAGAAAATCAAGTCAGAGAAGTATAGAGAGGAAATCTTGGTGTTTGGCTGAGTTTTGAGAGAGCTCTTCGAGAGGAATTTCTTGAAGAGGAAATTTTCGGACTGGATTGAGCAACAACTTGGTCGTCAATGAGACTGAACAAGTCGTTGAGAGAGATCGATCGAAGATATAGATAGCTTTCAACGCTTGAACGAATAACCTTGGATGCTAGAAGGACATAGCTCTTCTTGCAAACCACCGATGAGACAACAATAGATCGATTATGCTTCATGTTAGCAGATCGATCGGCTGAAGGAGGTGTTACTATGGACTGAGAGAGAGTTGAGGATGCCGTGGCTGTTCTAACTAGACAAAGACAAAAGAGAGTGGTTGTAGCTTTCCCATGCACAATTAGGTATGAATTCGATGAAACCCAATCCTCGGATCAATCAAATCTCTGAGAAGGGAAGAAGTTACATCTGCTTCTGGTAGCTACTCCTTCAGCTTCTTAACTCAGCTTCGTGACACACCAAACTAAACAGGACTACACAAGGATATCATTCCTTGTCTACTTCTGTCTACATTTCTGCGCTTCCGCTTGGGTGCGGGTGTGTAAAACACACTGTGCGTGTCAAACTAGACAACAATCTCATGTCTTATACTTCTTCTTGGGCATGGACTGAGTAACAGCCGAGCAAAACTGTCTTCTAAACATAGGAGAAGACTCCCTCGAACAAAGCTACAGTCCAGAAGACGAAAGAGTCCACTAGAAGATGACCATGACCACCTCATCCTTGGACTTCGGCTTTTTCAGGTTTGGAAGTCTTTCCCTATTCCTTCTCTTCCTAACTTTGTCACTTGGGCACTGATCTAAAAATACAAAAGAAAAACATAAAACTAAAACAGCTAAGTCCGAACTTTCTTAAAAACACAAATCAGCACTTTTCTATCCTCACTACAGACACTAGACTTTAAGCTTGTTGAGGGTTTGAACACTTGCACTCTATCTTTTGACTTCTCATCCTACATACACCTCAAAAGAAGCTTACAGTGGTGCCCACAATTTGCAAGATTGGAGATTTTTTCAGAAATTTTAAGTTAATGACGTGTCTATATAATTGAAGTAACCTTCTTACTTAACATTGCGTCCTGATTAGCGGGAAGATGATCTTAACGGCCTTTGTGAAAAAAAATCGACTTCTTCCGAAGTCAGAAGACGGACGTCTTCCGAGAAGACAGTGACTACAGTCGCAAGGGTACCAACCACGCGCCACCTAGGTAAGGGGTAGGTGTACCTACCGAGTAGTCACCGTGGTAGTAGGTAGGTCGAGATAATTGAACCCATTCTCTAATCGCGCAGGAGAAGATACAAGCTGGAGGCGCATTAGCACAAAGCTCTCTCGCTGCTTCTCACTTTAAGAATTTACTTCGATTTAGAAATTGAGGGTCCAGATTGGAAGCGCACAGGAGCGAATTGAAGTGATTGAATAGGAGAAGGCGTCTTCCAGCCAGGAAGCGCACTCGAGGTGGAAGAGTGAGAAATCCCTGAAGGTTCAGAAGATTAGAAATTGAAGGTCGAGTAGGAAATCGAGAGAGAAGCTTCGGAGCACAGCAAGTCAAGATCGATTGTGAAAGCAGTTAAGCGTAGCTCAAAATTGAAGACAGAAGCAGGATCGTGGTACAGCATTGAAGACAAAATTGAAGTGCTGAAGTGCGCAGAAGACTGAAGGAGCAACCAGAAGCAGCCAGAAGCAGTACTGAGGTTCTTCTCATGTTCTTTCTCTTTTCTCATTGCTTCTGTCTTTTGTTTCGATGTCTCCCGCGTTTTCTCAATCGTTTGCAGGAATCCCGTCGATCGTTTTCCTTATCCTGAATTTCTCTTGAGAAAACTGGACGCGGAAGCGCTGTCCAAATTTCATCAGTCATCTTCTCACTTCTTCTCGAGTTGAAGTTGAGCTTCTCTTCTTCTCATGATTTTTAGCCGAACCCGTGGTATGTTTAACATTGAGGGTTCCATTTGAGTTTGGTGTTAGTTAAAATACAAGAACCTACTATGCATGCTCGATGAAATTTTGCCCCAGAAAAAGAAGAGGATAAGCGTACTTTTCGTAATAGAAATGTTGACCTCTGATTCCTTCATGATCTGGTTAGGTCATCGTTATTTATTTATATAAATCATTATACGTAGTATACTTGTTAGAGTTGGTGCATGAAAAAATTACAGTACATGATCTTTCATTTTTGTTAGGTCACAAGTATTTATTTTGGAAATCATTGAAAAAAGTCTGAAAAGATATAAATGAAGTATATAGACTATATGTCTTGGTTATAGTGCAGTGACTACTGTCTTTGGTAGCGTGCATGACATCAGGTGTTTCAATACCAACTCAAATCTCTCTGAACTGTTTTCTAAATTTCTCTCAAGAAATCTCTGGACAAATAAATCGCTGTCAGCTGCGTACTTTCAAGAAAAGATAGTATATTTATGTTAAAATCTACTTAGAATACTAGAAAAAGATTTATCGTGGAGGTAAAATACTATGTCTAGAAAAACAAGAACACTGTAATACATGAATGATTTCTAATAGGGATGTCAAAGCTAGAGAATATGCATCCAAAGCGTACTTCTGACCGGGTGGAGGAAAAAGACAAACATGTAAAAATATTTCCCTTCTCTCTTATCTCAGCATGTCTTTCTGGGAGCTGGGACGGCAAACAGAAAATAGGATCATAGGACCAGACGCACCAGCGCGGGTGCCTTCGAGATTATCGAATATAAATAAAATTATATAAATTATATAAACTAAAATTTTATTTTATCTTAATTTTTTAGTTTAATTTCTAGAAATACCTAGAAACACGAGGAGAGTAGGAGATAACCCATAAGTCTTGACCTGAGTGCCGCGCTTCAGAAGGTACAAGTCCGAGAATCCATACTCATTAATGCATAATATACAGTGAGGTTAATTTAATACCTAACCCTTCCTGCCGAAAGGGTTAGGTATTAAATTAAACATATTTGCCTCCTCCATCGAAAGATGGAGGAGGTGAATATGTAAGGTTGTGTTCATATGAAGAAACAGATTCCATAACTGTCAAAGATAAAAATTCTATAACTATTTTACGGCCGCTGGACTAAATTTCGACAGTTAGCTTAGACCTCGGATCCTCAAGCAATGGTTTTTTAAAAGGGAGTCTTATGGAGACCACTGCCACCGCTGGAGTCCTCAGCCTTCTTCTGAACCTTTCGTAGACTTTGCTTCTCACGTATCTTCTCATCTTCTGTTAGGAAGTAGGATGAATTGCAAGGTGGGTTGTCTTCTTAGGAATCCATGCGATGCCTTGCTTAGTTAGGATTGCTTAGATATAGCTCGGAAGACGGGAGAGCTACTTAGGAAGCACTGTTAGAATCTCTGAAGACTGAATAGCTGTCTTCTGGAAGACTAGATTTGTCTTATAAGAGTGGAAGCTGGACTGTGAGAACCTGCTAAGGACCGAGCCTTAGGCTCATAGCAAGTGTATGTGGTTTAGTGTAACAGAAGCTCGAACATGTCGATGCATCCTCGAGGGTTGGTGTAACCGGCAGCGGAGTTAGTTGAGATCAAACCTCACATCAAAGAGTTGTGCCTCGACTTCTTTTTGTGGAACAAGAACCTCGCGGACCAAGATTTGATCCGGAGACCTCTTCTTCCTAGGTGAGCACCTCTACCACTGAGAATGGCCTCTGTTTCCATTAGAAAAAGAAATAAAGTTGATACATAACCTAAAGGAAGTTACCTCTATAGTCTTTACTAGCTTTTCTTGCACCAAATTTTCTGTACAACTCCGTTTTTAATGAACGAGGAGTCAAAACTATAGTACTCACTAACACCTACGCACTGCCATATCATGAATTCGAGTCAGGAACCAGAATTGACTGATTTCACTCTTTCGCACTTTTCATAACTTTAAGACTTGTACTAACTATTACCTATAGCTTTATTGCTGCAACCGAAGGCATGAGGTTGTTCCTCTCAGCGAGCATCGCATTGTAATTTTCGCTCTCTTCAAGGTGATATTTCAACTCAAGCTAAAGGACAGCTTGTCAAGTACAACCCAAGCTAGCTCCTACTCAACTTGATAAGCTAGGGTGCAGCTTCTTGTACAAATGTCAATCAAGTGTCTTCCGAAGATCCATTTCATCATGTGGAATGCCACACAACACGACAACGTTTTCAGTCAACTTTTTAGCCTTCTCATTATTGTAGTACTCTAGTTACTTAACCATGGTCACACTCGAGGATTCAGAGCATGACCATGGACAATCACCTATAGATCCACTTTCTTTAGACGTTTCTACACCATCATACGATGTTGGTATTTCTCAGCCTGATGTTATGTACACCCAATGTCAAACTATGTTGCAATAGTTGGAGATCACGAGGACTTCTATGAAATTTGACGAAATGACTCATATCGTAATGAACATGATCAAAGCCATGGTGTCAAATGTCAAACAATCCATGACCTCTCTACTTACACCGCTAGTACCGGTACCACCATCAATTCCTTCATGATCATCAACTCCACCACGTCTAGCAATCCAAGGATCCATTGATTCGGTCGAGACTAGTGCTCGACCTTCGCGTCTTAAGAGGAAGAGTAGGAACGAGGTCCCGACTCTTGATATTCTTGTAAGCGCGAGAGAGAGAGGAGAATAGTTCGACCACGACTTGAGTTGAATGCGTTGAATATTTGTATTCAAGCGTCTCTCTCATTGACACAAAGACGTCTTTCTAGTGTGGTTTTCATGAACTTGCAACCACATGTCTACTACAAGGACAATCCCCTGTAGAACAAGTGAGAGTGAGGGATGAGGTAGATGTCATGTTCAAGAATTGATCTTGTATCAACGAGCGATGGCTTATTTGCATTGACGAATCGAGGCTATGAGATGTGTAACAAGATTCGAGCCATGCTTGCACTTTTGGTAGAGAAAGAGGAGCCGACATGTCATATTGGAGTTCCACAAGAGAGTTCCGAGATTTTTCTTTCAAAAGAGTTGAAGTTGCATTAGACGGACATCTACAAAGAAGATGAAAGAGATCTCTTACTTGTCCAAGAGCAATCAGGCGCTCGTCGTGAACCCTCTCATCCTCTCGAGTGGTATGTTCGAAGATACAGTTCTACATTTCCATTTTAAACTCTTCATTTAGCAACTAATCATCATTAACTAGAGTTCTTATTATCTAACCGTTGTACTTTTTGGACAATGTCATGACGTGGATCGGCTCCTATCTGAAAATATATTTCGATGCTTATCATTATCGCTCCAAAGACACTTATGGGACTAAAAATGAGACTTTTTGCATAACTTTTGATCTTCGATTTCATTGCATCAATAGGTAGAGCTCATTGTTAGCTTCTCATGGGCACTTCGTCTATTTCATTTGGACGTTTAGTGGATGAACGAGACTCGAAAGATGGGAAAAACAAGCTCAGCCTCAACTTACGAGCTTTTTGCACAACTTTGGATCTTCACTTTCATTACATCAATGGGTAGAGCTCGTTGTCAGCTTCCCATGGGCACTTCGTCTACTTCATTTGGACGCCTAGTGGTGAAGTTACGAGATTAGAAAGAAGAGAAAATCAAGCTAGGCCTTAGTTCATTATTGTTGACTGAGTATTTGTAGCTCCTGGCGCTATACTAAGGACGCAAGGGGCCTGCTAGCTCATTATCTGAGAAAACTTGTACGTACAGCGATTGATGTAAGGGGGTCAGCTTAAGGGGTTAGCTTGTTTCTACGACTAGTCAATGGACGGTTTGGAGAATTGAGAAGTCTAATGCATGCGTGCAAGGTCTCACTGGGTTCAGATCTGTGCAGGCTACGCGTTGGTTAAGACGGTTTGTGAAGAGATGGATCGAGGAGTGTGTTCTGGGAAAAATTGAGACGCATGAGAGGTTTTTGGACTACTTCAGTTATCTATGAAGGAGAGTTGGACCGTTCGGACTGTTCCGGAGTCTAAACTTGTTGTCTTTGGATCCATCGTAATCAGAACGCCGAGTTCTTCAAGAGATTGAAGATGATACTAAGTTTCATAAGACGATTTGGGAGTTCTGAGTGAAATTGGCTCGCAAAGAAGCGCTTACGTCAATTTTTCTTCGTCTGCGACTTGAGATTAGGTTGTTCTTCGTGATTGGTGAGCCAAGCTCTTTGTTCTTGATATTTACGCGATCAGGGAGTCTTCATCTATGCATAAGAGAAGACCGTACGTGGATTGGACTGTTGGTTTGGATGTGACGAGCAAGTTTGAGCCCAAAGAGTCGATTTACGTCAGTTTGTTGTGTCCTGTGATCAAATTTCTTACGTTGTCGAGTTGAGAGTTTTCCTGGGAAGGGCGAAATCTTCTGGCTGTGATATGATCTTGAAGGATGTGTTCAGTCTACTCAGAGAAGCGTTGGGCTTCAGACTATGGTTGCTTATTACAGAGGTAGGCTTCAGATCAAAAGGGAACACTATAAACACTCACTCAGGTCGAATGGACCCTCCAATATGTTCAGGAAGCGAAAATCAGGTCAAACTAGCAGTAATAAGGTCAGACAGCGTACTTTAACAGTCCAGAATCAGAAACATACGATGGTTCAGACTTCAAAAACTTCTCCTACATGTAAATGAGGCCCTACTGACCATACATACGAAGTTTCAGCTTGAGATCAATTCAGAGCATCAAGATATGGGCAGAAACGTTCTGAGCAGAGAAATTACGGCAATTTCTGGTATCCAGACAGCTATTTTGACCTAGAACAGAGAATTGGCTTGATCACTTTCAAAGATTCTTACAGGATTTGCAGTACGCAGCTTGCTGAACACTCCTATGAAGTTGGGCCTCTTGATTGTACACAGAACTCCAGATCTCGCTTTCTGAAGTTGCTGTTCTAGATTGAGAGCTTTTCGGACCCCCTCTGCTTCAGCGGTCGCCCTGAATTACTCACAGACTCAATTGACATGAAAATTTGCTGACAGTCGTAGCCCTACTGACATTGAACGCGACCACGAAGGTTTGAAGCGATTTTCTCAAATCTACTACGATTGACACAAAAAACCCCAAAATCAAAAGAAGTGATGCAATTCTAACACAAATCGAACTTCAATCAACCATAACTCCTTCTTTATTGCTCCAAATCGATCAAAAATTTCACTAACAGTGCTTGGCACGACGAACTCAGCAGTTGGAAGACTTTAGAGAACTTTTGACAGAGTTCAAGGACGTCTTTGCTTGGATCATAGAAGACATGAAGGACATACCTCGAGAGCTGGGAGAGCATCGCATTGACTTGCAGGAGGGCGTTGTTCCTCCACGACAGAGGCAGTATCGACTCAACCCCAAGTACTCGCTTCTGGTGAAGGATCAGATCAACCAGTACTTGAAGACAGGTGTCATCTTCCCAGTACTTAGCAGTGAGTGAGTAGCTCCTATTGTCATCGTGCCAAAAAAACAAACAGGTAAGATCCGAGTGTGTTAGGACTTCCGGAAGCTGAACTTGGTTACAAAGAAGGATCATCATCCTTTATCATTCACCGATTCTGTGTTAGATCAGGTAGAAGGACATGAGTTCTACAGCTTCTTGGATGGGTATTCTGGATACAACCAAGTTTCAATCAGAGAAGAAGACAAGTTGAAGACCACTTTTATTACTGATTGGGGGACTTACGCATATAACCAAATACCGTTTGGTTTATGTAACGCTCCCGTCACATTCTAGAGGTTGATGATTATGATCTTTAAGGAGTATCTTCGTACTTTCATTGATCCAAGAAAGATCATCTGATATTCTTGAGAAAGTGTTTTCTGAAGTGTAGAGAGCATCGTTTGGCTCTTCACACTTAGAAGTGCTTACTACAAGATCTCCAAACTCTTCTCCCTTGAAGCTCGATCCATCTGTTGGTTAGTGTCATCCGGCAAGGGACCGGCAAGAGACCAGCAACTGACTTTACGTTCTTATCCATTGTCTTGTACTTCGTCTCAACTCGAACCTCAGATGCACAAAATGATTCGATCATCAAATAGACCTCCTTTGAATGAATCTACACAACCTTATCTATATCCTCCCATCCAATAGACACGATCTCTCGCAAAGGATCCTCCAACCCATCCTCTTCATAAACACCAGAAATCCATTCATCCGTTTTTAGCTTACCCAGCTCTTTCAACATCAACTCAACCTCATGCAAATATTTTTGTTCTTTTTTTCTCAGTTCTTCAACCTTCTTGTAAATAGCAATCCCACACTCTGAAAACCTAACAAACCCTATATAAAAGACACTTTCTTCTTCAAGCGAGAGTACCTTCTCCTGCACACCACCACAATCCCACTCCATAGTGATACTCAACGAAAATCCTTGAACTCTTCACTCATCCTTGGAAGCGGTTTCTCTCTCAAACGATCTTGATTGCAGTCGTGATTGGACGATACAATCAAAAATTATACCGCTCTTGTTCTAACTTGACTTCGGATCCTAGCATAAGCAGATCCGTCGTCTAGTATTCTTGTCTCTATCTGAGTTGCTGTGATGAATGGTTGATCAAGAATGAGTGAGTATGATGTTGCTTCTTGAACAAAGAAGTTTTGCTCGATAGCAACATCACCTATGCCCACTCTAACGTCTGCACATGCACCATATAAATCTCCTCTTTGTGTTATTGGCTGCTCTTATCACCCATCCATGCTCTATGTTGATATGCCACTTCTTTTTCTTGTACAACTTTTTTGACATGATGTTGATTTTTGATCCATGATCAATTTGAGCAACCACCGGCTCATCCAAGTCTCCAATACTCACCAATGTCTCAGTCGTAGCTCGAGCCTAGTGACTGTGACTATAATGACAGGAGCTTTGCTTCCCATTCTCCTTTTCATCCTCAAAATATATCATGCGCCTTCGATCTTTTTCTTCCTCTGAAGAATATATATTGCACTTTGCAAGCTCTCTCTCCTCATCCACAAACACCCTAGTATCCAAAGCATGCGATAAAACAGTCTCACCCGTTTGATGATGTCGATAATGACATCATGAAACTCACGCTTAGAAATGTCCAAAACATCCTTCAAAGTAAACTTCACCTTCGCATTTAGTCTGTTGAAGTCTGTTGAAGTCTCGATGTCTGACTATAGTTTGTATGCAGCCGGCTTATCTTTCTCCTTTTGAGATTCCTTTGCTCTTTCTTTCGACGGAGAAGGAGCATCATCCATCGGTAAATCTTGAGCTCTTACATCCCGAAGCTCTTGACGAACCATCTCTCCTCGAGTCTATCTCTTGAAAGAAGTCATCTGAATCTCGCTTTCTCTTCTCTTCCAACATCGCTTCGTGTTGGTTCTTGGTGATGTAAGTATGCACCGATAGAGCTTCTATCGGATCCTTTCATCCAGTATCTCTTCGAATCGTAGTAGCTGTCCTCAACAATATCTCACGTGTCATCTTCCCTTTTTGTTTCATGGAGATGACAAATGACCACAATCCACTCGGCTCAACATGCTCGTTAAAACTCCTCTCAGCTTGATCCTCAACCCTTGTACCATAAGTTCCAACCTCCACGATTGCAACTGCTTGCGCTAATAAGTGCACCTCAACCAACTTCTTCATCCCTCCTCTACCAAAGTTGGTCTGGAGGCGCTACTTTCCCATCCTTCCAGAAGATCACCCCTTGTTATAAGATACATGTGAACTCTTTGCACTCTCTGGGTGGATGATCAGTACCATCGCACCAGATACATCGTTGGATCCAACCTTGCTCCCCAACGGATTTTGCTCCGCTTGTAGACTCTTGCTCCTCCAATCTTGTGAGCTTGATCTGTAGGTATCGCATTCCATGCATGATCTCCTCAAGGCTTGAATCATCCTTTTTCGGAGACACTATAGGTACCTGGACAATTGGAATAGCTGGAGCAATTGGTACTACTTGTCTAGCAATAGGAACCACTGGTCGGACTACAAGAACAGATGCTACAGCAGTCGGTGTTGATGTCATTCTCCTAACATGAACCTTCTCTCGTCTTCGCTTCCTCTTGGTAAGCAGACCAACCGCTTCTTCAACTTTCTTCCAACTATTGATCAATCCATTGTCTTCCTCCCATCCTCCAGAAGTACCTCCAACTTCTCTTGCAGCTTCTCATCTGCAGCCCGAAGCAATAACTTTATCTTGTTGGACTGCAATGTTAACTTTTTCATACTAGTCAACCACAAAAACTGCTTCTCAAACTCCTTGAGTAACTCTGTAGCGTGTTAACCTTTCCTCGATTGCTCAACCTACTCCAAGAATGACTCCTTGGTGACACGATCAAGAGTCTTCCAAGAAGTACTCATCCATCAAGGCACGAGCAAACGTCTCCCAATCCTTGTTAAAATGCTTCGTTAGCATTTTAACATGATCTCTAATCTCAATAGCTCCTGTCAACTCAAACTTTCAGCTTCTCAAGGACAGCAAGTTTTGACTCCCGAATGGTCCGAACGGTCCAACTCTCCTTCACAGATCACTGAAGTCATCCAAATCCTCTCCATGCGTCTCAATTTCTCTCAGAACACACTCTTCGATCTGTCTCTTCACGAACTGTCTTAACCAACGCGCAGCCTGCACAGATCTGAACCCAGTGACACCTTACGCGCATGCATTGGATTTCCCAATTCTCCAAACCGTCCATCTACAAGTCGTAGAAACAAGCTAACCTCTTAAACTGCCCTTTCGTTAATCGCTGTACGTGAAATTTTTCTCAGATAATGAGCTAGTAGTCCCCTTGCGTCTTTAGTATAGCGCCAGGAGCCGCAAATATCTAGTCAGCAACAGTAAAATAGGGCTTAGTTTGGTTTTCCCTTCTTTCAAGTCTCGTAACTTCACCATTAGGCGTCCAAATGTAATAGACAAAGTGCCCATGGAAAGCTGACAACGAGCTCTACCCATTGATGCGATGAAAGTGAAGATCCGAAGTTGTGCAAAAAGTCTCATTTTTAGTCTCATGAGTGTCTTTGGAGCGATAATGATAAGCATCAAAATAGATTTTCGGATAAGAGACGATCCACGACACGACAACGTGGTTGCAGATACACATAGTGTCGTCACATCATTGTTGTGAGATATGGACGAGATCTATGATCACGAAGGATCTCTGACGATAGTCAGATACGGTGGGTATCATTGAGCTGGATGACTTCATCCAGAAGTTCGATAGTTTGTGCGATCTGTAGCAGATGCGGAACCCACAACTGTTCACATCCTTAGTGTCATGAAAAGGTTTGTTCTAACACTTGGAGAGATCGCCTATGCACGATTATCATGAGTTCATGCGATACTACAACGTGGATATTGAGTTGTGGAGACAACATTGGTCTCTCAACTATGTTTTTATCACTACTGGCGCAGTTTCAAGAGGCATAGAACTAGCGAGTTCGGGTGTCAGTAGTAGTGATACATCCACGAGTGACGGAGTACTTACTACTAGCGATGCGTCCAATAGTAATGAAGCATGGAGTAGTACGAACGGATACTATCAGTGTTTAACCCTGTGGTTTACTTCTTCTAGTGTTTGAAGAAGAACTATCAAGGTGTGCGGACCGACAAGTTGGAAGAGTCAACAAGAGTTCCAATCAAAGACTGAAGAGAGCCTACGTGAGACATATACTCGTATGAGGCGATCGATCATCGTTACTCAAGGGGTGACAAAAGCACAAGGAGTCCAGTTTTGGTATGAGATACTAGACCGAGAGTTGCGTAGGAGAGTTAGAGATGCGACTCTCCTTAGAAATATTGCTCTGGCGTTGACGGTTGTCTTTGGTTTGGTTGAGTGGATTGAGCTCAACATGGTGGAGGAGAAAGTAGTGGCTGTTGGATTCAGCAAAGAGACGTCATATGAGACGATCATCTCTTCTAGTGGATCACAGGTTATGCAGCAACGTGGTGGTGGTGGTGGTAGAGATCTTGCTGAATAATCACGATCCAAAGAAGATGTTGGAGGACCTAGTGGACAGAAGTCCATGTCGTTCTTCTCTAGTCAGCAGCAAGTGGGTCCTTGCTGGACGTGTGATGATCTTCATAATCAGAAAGACTGCACACAGAGGAGAAGTGATTATGAGACGTCTATGACGTCTCATGGACGTCTTGACAATGTGAGCATAGCGGACGACCAGGTCACAATAGTGACCGTTGTTTTGATCTCCACCCAAAACTATGGCAAGAGAAGGCTAATCATGGACGAGGCGGAAGAGCTCAAAGAGACCGTGATTATCGAGGTGGAGGTAGAGATCCAACACTCGAGAGTGTACCAGTCGGTCCACCACCCGTTGTCGTATTGTGGGTTGGCTAGGGTCAGAAACATGTACATATCTTTATCGTATGTATTTTTATGTTATGGAGCCGTATCTTTTCACACAAGCCTTATCTTGTGTGAAAAGATAAGGCTCCACATAGACGATCCGTGTACTATCCGCTGAGTGAAGATAAGGATTAGTACTCTTGTCGTCATATGAGAGTTTGTTGTATATGAAGGGAGGTGTGCAGAGCTTTGGACATCGAGTGTGGAGTATCTAGGTCTAGTCATGAGTGTTATGAATATAGTCGGATGAAGTGAGAAGCAGTAAGAACGGCAAGCATGAACAGAGGACCCTTTCATGCTCTTGCTCTTTCACTTGCGACTCCTTCATCATTAAGCTACATTGTCTACCGCATGATCACTTTCGAGTGTTTATAGTGGAGAATCATTTATAGTTACAGTAATGACTACTCCTGGTCTTATCATTCTTCCGATAGTCTCTAACGACGTTATTTGATATCTTACGGTCTACATCTTACTCTCATGTGATATGGATCCTCGATTAGATCTGAACTTTCTAGCGAGAGTTCTGTTCAACACTTGAGTCAAAATACGTTGTTACAATCGACTAAAAGTGACGCATCGAGAGTTTATCATGAGAAATTTTGAAGAGAATTATTATAATCAAATAATAGCTTCGTCTATTTTGTTTGTAGTTCCATTTATTGTCAATCATTTTAAAGTCGTCATTCAGACCTTGTATTGAGTGTTTTTGTCTTTCACGTTGTCGAGTTGAGAGTTTTCCTGGGAAGGGCGGAACCTTCTAGCTGTGATATGACCTTGAAGGCTATGTTCGGTCTACTCAGGGAAGCGTTGGGCTTCAAGCTGTGGTTGCTTACTATACAGAGGCAGTTTTCAGGTCATAAAGGACACTATCGACACTCACTCAGGTCGAATGGACCCTCCAGTATGTTCAGGAAGCGAAGATCAGATCAGACTAGCAGTAATAAGGTCAGACAGCGAACTTTAACGGTCCAGAATCAGAAACATACGATGGTTCAGACTTCAGAACTCCTCCTACATGTAAATAAGGCCCTACTGACCATACACACGAAGTTTCAGCTTGAGATCAAATCAGAATGTCGAGATATGGGCAGAAATGTTATGAGCAGAGAAATTACGGCAATTTCTGGTACCCAGACAGCTATTTCGACCTAGAACAGAGAATTGGCTCGATCACTTTCAAAGATTCTTACAGGATTTGCAGTACACAGCTTGCTGAACACTCCTGTGAAGTTGGACCTCCTGATTGTACACAGAACTCCAGATCTCGCTCTCTGAAGTTGATGCTCTAGATTGAGAGCTTTTCGGACCCCCTCTGCTTCAGCGGTCGCCCTGAATTACTCACAATTTTAATTGACATGAAAATTTGGGGACAGTCGTAGCCCTGCTGCCAATGAACGAGACCTCGAAGGTTTGAAGCGATTTTCTCAAATGTACTGCGATTGACACCGAAAACCCCAAAATCAACAGAAGTGCTGCAATTCTGGCACAAATCGAACTTCAATCAGCCATAACTCCTTCTTTATTCCTCCAAATCGATCAAAAATTTCGCTGACAATGCTTGGCACGATGAAACCTATCTCCTTGTGCTCTCAGATTTCCAAGATCCTCTCACCAAATGCTCGAACTCCTCTTAAGACCCCTACTACTAAGTTTAGCAGTACACAAAGACAAAATTGGACCAATGGGAGTTTATAGCTTCACTCCCCTGTCTTTTTGTGTCCCAAACCACGTGGTGACTTGAATTTGCACATAGGCTACCACGTCAAGCCCCTAAAGTGCCAGCATAGACCCTAAACTACATGCGAAGACATGTAAAATGACACGTAATCCCGAAAGATAACCTAACCTCGCTAGGAAGCATGCATGGGCGACATGTAATTACAACCCATGAGCTTAACTCCATCTACATGGTAATCAACCTACTAAGACTCAAAAATATATAACATCCTCCAGTATCGACTTCTCTGAGGTCCTAATTTCACTCAGAGAGACTAACGCTTGATAGAGAGGTGAATTATTTACACTGTAAAATGATTCACATCACGACATCCACCCCCTCCAAACCTGCACATCCTCCGGCATGTGCCAACCTTTTCAGTCTTCTGTTCGTTCTTCATCAGCATCGTTCTCCTCCGCCTCAACCTCTTCAGTAGCCGAGACGTCTTCATCTGTTATCATCCTCTCCTTCAATAACTCAGTAACCATCGGTAGTAAGGCACGAGGGACTGGAATCGGTTTCAAGTCCTATCTGTTTAGGATCTCTCAGTACAGGTTCAGTGGCTGCTAACTCCATCTGCTGCTGTGAATCAACAGGTAACTGGGTCGCCATTGGTTTCACCTTCTTCGTTACAGTTTTGTATTTGGTGTGAACCTCTGCTTCTTCACGAGAGCCACACCAGCAGATTGCATCCTTCCATCCACTCTCCAGTCTCGGATGAGGACGAGATTGCAAGCACGAGACAATCTCCTCATAGACCTTACGAGAGTGGATAGGGATCACCACCCTTCCTCCCATCTGTTCCTTCAACCTATCTACATCATCCAGCCAACGAACAAAAGACTGTACACCCACAAACTCCTTGTAAACACCAGAAATCATCTCACCTTCGCTCAGAACTCCTGTACAGTATAGATTTTCTGCACACCTCTCCATCTGCTTTCTACTCTTCTCAGTCAAATCCTCTACACGCGTGAACTCACTCCAATCATCAGAACTGAAAGTCATCAAACCAGATTTCCAACTATGTACAGTGCAACTACTCTCAGAATCTTGAGCAACCTCTTCATCAGTCTGTTGTGATCTCACAGGCTGCTCAAGCGAGATCATAGTAGTATCAGATCCATCACTCTTGGTATCCCGACCTACAAGAGTGGTTTCTGAAAACCCTTGCTCCTGCAGATAGGAGAATCCTTCAAAGTTTGTCTGTTTCGTTCGTGGTTCGTACGAACGGTCAGAAATTGCACAGAACGTCTATCATCTGGACTACAGATCCTAGCATAGTGAGATCCGTCATCCATCACCTTCGTCTCCATTCTAACTGCGGTGATATAAGGCTGACCAAGAATTACAGGATACGAAGCAGAAGACTGCACGAAGAAGTGTTGATCTGCCTCCACATCACCTAGCTTCACCCTCACGTTAGGACAAGCGCCGTATAACTCACCCTTCTGGTTGTTTGCAGCTCGTAGCACCCAACCATGGTTCAGTTCGATAGGCCACTGACCTCTCTCGTACACCTCCCGTGACATGATGTTGATCTCTGAACCGTGATCAACTAACGCAGCAACAAGTTCAAGACTTCCGAGACGAACTCGTGTAGCCGTCGTAGCACGAGCCCAGTGTCTCTTCCTGAAGTCACTATCAGTAGCTGGACTCTCATCGCCAGCTTCATCATCATCGAATTCAGCAGTATTGGTACCAGCAACTAACACTTCTTGCTGGTACTCTGTATCATCAGCCTCCTGAAAATGCACCTTGCCGAATTCTGCATCATTAACAGAAGCTCCTACCATCTCTATCATCTGGCTTTCTACTTGTTCAGACATCACCTGTCTCTTCCGCTTGATGATGTTGATGATCAGCTCGTGAAACTCCCTCTTCGCAATACCAAGAACCTCCCGAAGAGAAAACTCGATTCGTGCGTCAAGTATTCTCTGCTCTAGGATGCTCTTGAGATCAGTTGAAGTCTCAATATCTACTGCCAACTTGTAAGCCGGTCCCTTCCCTTTCTCTTGGGCAGTAAACCGTCTACCAGCAGTCGTTGGCTCCTGCTGGGATCTCTGCACGTCCTCCATCGGATTCGGTGCAGGTGGAGGAGCTGCAGAAGTAGATGGAACGTCTTCTAGAGGGACTGCTCGCCTCCTTGTGACCCTCCGTCTATCTCCAGTCTCCTCTGGAACTCCAGTATCAAGTTCAGAGGCTTCTCGCCGCCTCTTCTCCTCCACAGAAGCATCCTGCCAGTGAACGTGTCTATCCACGCCCAAGAATGCTTTGATAGACGTAGCGTCAACAGGATCGCCCCACCCTGTGACTCTACGGATAGTCTCAGCTCCTCTCTTCAGTATTTCAGACGGAACTTGAGTAGTATTCTTCTCAGTAGTCCTATCTAGCAACGTAGGACTAGAAGAAACTTCAATGTGACCGGCATATACATCAGGATTTACCGGTGGTGCCATCAATGCATGTACAGTTGCAGCAGCTGTAATCTGAGGTAGACTCCTCATGCCTCCTCTTCCAAACTGCGTGCTTAGCGGCTCTCCAATAGAAGAAAGGTGCAGCCTACCGTTTTGGTAGCGAACCACACCATCTCGTAGAGCAGCCGTGAGCTCATGACAGTCTCCTCGGAAATGATCTTGACTGTCACACCAGATACATCTACGAACAAGAGCACCTCCTGGACGTGCAGCAGCAAGCGCCGGTGCCTGCTCTCTTTGCAGACCAGCTAACTCCACCTTCAGTTCTCTCATCTGCCGAATCAAGTCTTCGATCTCGTTCTGTTGTCCATGGTTCTCTGCATGTCTCTAAACCGGTGCCCTTGGAAGGAGATTCGATCGGGTCAACCATGACAAGTTGAAGTTGTTTCATCGACGGAAGTTCTCTCTTCACTCCGAGGACGGAGCGAAAATTTAGTCCGGGGGTAAAATGTAACGACCTATGTTACACATAGGAAGTTTGTCTATTAGTAAGGTGTTTAGTTCTAACTAAGTGTTGAGAATGTTTATTTGCTGCCAAAGTACTTTTAGGAGGTATCAAGTTAGTCATGACTAGCTAAAATTTAGTTATGGTTAAACTTAGCTGTACTTTTGGCAGAATTTAGATATTTGCTAAAGAGTGAGCACTACTATCTTGTCATCTTGTCTAAAAGGTAGAAAGGAGGTGGAAAGTATCCATTATCTCCTTTTTGACTTGATATTAGTGGTTGGATTAAAGTTGTGGACTTTGTGGGCATTAAAAACAAGAAGAGATTCCACATGTTTCCTTTTTAGTGGGTCCTAGTGTAGAGGGGGGTGGAAATTCGAGATTCCTTGAGAATATTCCAGAATCCTTCTAGAAGTTGTTGACTTTGAAGGAATAAGCCCATGTGAAAAGGTAAAAAGCCCATGTGATCAATGCTTTTACCTTAAGTAATATCTTAATAAAACCCGGTAAAAGTAGTTACGGCTGAGTTACCGGAGGGTACCAAAGTAAAAACCTAGAATGTATAAATAGAGGAGTAGAGAAGAGCTCCTCATCCTTGTTTTCACATTGTCGTAATGACAACTTGAGTAATATAGAGAGTGTGGGATATTTTTAGCATGTGAGAACTTGAGAGACATCGTTAGAATGGAGGATTTTAGTTGATGCGTTTAAGGAGATTTTTAGTTGATAAGTTTGTGGGTGTATGAATGAGTGAACTCAGCATTTTCCCTTCAAGTTCATGGTGTGCTTCCATCAAAGCCATCAGAGGTGACCCCTGAGTGAGAGACAGGCCCGACATGTTGCAGATTCGTGGATGACGATCGTGGAGATTGAGAGATCGAGGGGTAGTTGATCGATAGGACCTGTAACGACCTATGTTACACATAGGAAGTTTGTCTAGTAGTAAGGTGTTTAGTTCTAACTAAGTGTTGAGAATGTTTATTTGCTGCCAAAGTACTTTTAGGAGGTATCAAGTTAGTCATGACTAGCTAAAAGTTAGTTATGGTTAAACTTAGCTGTACTTTTGGCAGAATTTAGATATTTGCTAAAGAGTGAGCACTACTATCTTGTCATCTTGTCTAAAAGGTAGAAAGGAGGTGGAAAGTATCCCTTATCTACTTTTTGACTTGATATTAGTGGTTGGATTAAAGTTGTGGACTTTGTGGGCATTAAAAACAAGAAGAGATTCCACATGTTTCCTTTTTAGTGGGTCCTAGTGTAGAGGGGGGTGGAAATTTGAGATTCCTTGAGAATATTCCAGAATCCTTCTAGAAGTTGTTGACTTTGAAGGAATAAGCCCATGTGAAAAGGTAAAAAGCCCATGTGATCAATGCTTTTACCTTAAGTAATATCTTAGTAAAACCCGGTAAAAGTAGTTACGGCTGAGTTACCGGGGGTACCAAAGTAAAAACCTATAATGTATAAATAGAGGAGTAGAGAAGAGCTCCTCATCCTTGTTTTCACATTGTCGTAATGACAACTTGAGTAATATAGAGAGTGTGGGATATTTTTAGCATGTGAGAACTTGAGAGACGTCGTTAGAATGGAGGATTTTAGTTGATGTGATTAAGGAGATTTTTAGTGGATAAGTTTGTGGGTGTATGAATGAGTGAACTCAGCATTTTCCCTTCAAGTTCATGGTGTGCTTCTATCAAAGCCATCAGAGGTGACCCCTGAGTGAGGGATAGGCCCGACATGTTGCAGATTCGTGGATGACGATCGTGGAGGTTGAGAGATCGGGGGGTAGTTGATCGATAGGACCGCGGAGGGTTTACATTTTTGGTTCCGTTGCCAGGATCTCACTTGAAGGGATCGTTGAACGATGTTTAGAGTTCAGTTCTATATTCGACAAAAGGAGATTATGAGAGAGCACATGGAGAGAACGTTGGGAGGAGAGAGAGCTAACGCGATGTTAGCAACGTTAGAACCTTTCGTGTATCCCGTAGTGATATATGACGCGTTCGAAGTCATTCTTTACATCTTGTTCACTTAGAAAGGGCTTGAGGAGAGTTGAAAGAAGGTGCAACAAGAGTTGTAGAGAAAGGAGGAGAGAAAAGTTATTAGAGGAGAGAAATTTGTGAGTTTAGAAATTCTACTCTCTGGAATATTTGTACAGTCGCTGTCAACTTTTCTGTGAATTTTATTTTCCTGTGAAACTTTCCAGTGTTTTAGATTGGTTGATTACCTATCTAAGACAAAAGAAATCATAGGAAAAGGTGGTCTAGAGAGGGAGCAATGATTTTTCAAAGTTGAGGGGGTCTATTCGTGAGAGTTGAGGAATTCTGTTTTCTCAAAAAAATTTACAGTTAGTGTCAGATTTTCCTGAGATTTTATTTTCCTGAATTTTATTAGATTGGCTGATAAGCTATCCAAGACAAAAGAAATCATGAGAAGATGAGGTCTGAAGAGGGAGAAAGAATTTTTCAAAGTGGAAGGGGTTGACAACCATGAGGGAAGTGAAAATATACAAATTTCAATTCTCTGGAAATTTGTACAGTCATCACCATCTCTTCTGATTAGGGAAGTTTCTGTTGAAACTTCATGATTTAGTAGCTTGGAGGTTGAGCTACTGGAGACCACAAAAATCTTGAAGAGATCTCTTACCAACTAAGAGATACACGTTTTGGCATACAAGGAGGTCTTGAAGATACTTCATGGGGAATCCTGTTCGAATGACGAGGTGGAAGAAGAGACGTTTAGGAGTTCGAACAGAGACGGAGAAGCCCAAGTTGAGTATAGATGAGTTACGAACCCGCATCTATAGCACTTGGGGTGCCCTCTTTACCCTATACGAAGAAGCTTCCGCGACCATTGGCACAGATTTGAAGAAAGCCGAGTTTAAAGCATCATTCACTATGGAGGCCACGAATGCTCCTGGTGAAGTAGAGTTGGATTTTTACAAGAGTGAGTTCAAGATGTCTGTTGTGATTAGTACAAACGATGGTGAGGAGGATCATATCTTCGATAGTTAATTTTAGATTAGATTTTATTTCGTGTATAGCATGTATAATACACGATTTCCAATATAAAGCTAGGAAGAGTTAAGAAAGTGATGTAGAATTATTTTCCTCTATGATATTTTGTCCACTTAATGGTTGAGAAGGTGCAACATGAGTGGAAATTTAAAAGATTGGAAAGTTAGACTTAGAAACCTTCCTCAAGGTTTAGATGTCATAGTAAGTGTCGGAGAAAGTTCGAGAGAGATTATCGTCGAGTTTGAAAACCCTAGTACTAAACCTCAAGTAGAATCTCCGAGGAGAAGAGTAGAAACCGACTTGTGGTGTTATTTCTGTAGAGGGTTGGGACACAAAGTAGTGAATTGTCCAACTAGAATCAGAACCGAGAGAGCTAAAGGGAAGCGGGAGTTTACTGATTTAAGTCTTCGAGTGGGTCCATCGTCACCAGCGCCAATTCATCTTCTAGGCGAAGATCCTTGTCCAAGTTGTGGAGTGGGTGATCTATCCAGAGGACACAAGTGCGTAGATGTGGTCGCCCTACTTACGTCAGTAGTCGAGAAGTTGGACGAGACTCAAAGAGCGGAGACGGAGAAGTTGTCGACTTCAAAAGAGGACTCAGCTGAGTTGTGATGGAGATCGTCATTCGGATGGTGGAGAAGGCGGTGATGCGACTCAGGCTCATGATTACCTTGGGAGAAGAGATGGCACAAGAGGTGTTGTTACAACCATTTCCTTTCATTTTACCTATGGTAGATTATTCGCGAATGGAATTGGTGATGTTCGTACCCTTTTAGCGAGTAGTTATTGCACAAAAATTAGAAGGGTAGAAAGAATAGTTACAAGATGGGGAAGTTACCAGTGTTTCATGGGAAGGACAATGAAGATGTAGAACCATTTGTACGAGACTTCAAAAGGGGTTGCATCGGAAACAACGTGAGAAGGAAGGAAGAATGGGTGTTGTTACTGCTAGAGTTTTTAGAAGATTTTGCTCTTACGTGGTATGAAGACCGAGTGAAGAGCAAGACACCTGGTGCAGTTGAGGACACATGGGAGACGTTGAGTAATGCACTCATCGAAGAATTTCTTCCAGAAGAGAGTTATGAGAAGCTCATGGTGGAGCTTACTCATTTGAAGCAACGGGACGACGAGAAAGTTCGGTAATATGCCGAAAGGGTGGATAAGTTGGAGCAACGGTTTCGGACGGTCCTACGGAAGAGTGGAGACAATGTGGAGCTAACGATGACGGGGATTGGAGCAGTGTTGACCAAGAACTTGGTGGGAGGGTTGAGGCCTTCAATTTGAACCCAAGTGAGGTACGAGAAGCCAACAACCAAAGCGGAGGCCATCAAGATTGCGACAAACATGGAAGAGAGTTTGGATGAAGGAGATATCATCCAACCTCATCATGCTGCTCTGGTGTCGACTCCGACTCCTGGTGTAGCCACAATGATCGCACCTGCACCATCACAATTGGTGATTGCTTCAACGTCATCTCCTACTCCGACGGTGGTGCCAAGACCGTTTGTCCCAACAACGATGTCTACTGCCACATCTGATTTTCATGCCGAGCTGAAGAGCATCACCGATACTCTTGCGGATCTCAAGATAAACGTGGTGCAGTTACGAGAATGGAGGAACAAAGGTGGAGGAGGTCAAAGAAGTTACGACAACAATCCCAACCGAGGAAATCAAGGTAACTTTGGAGGCAACCAAGGTAACTTTGGAGGAATCACTTGTTGGATGTGTGGAGGTTCTCATTTCCAGCGAAATTGTCCTAACAACGGAGCAAGAGGTGCTGAAGCTGTCAGAATGAATGTGGGTGGAGGAAATCCACCACAAGGACGGGACAAGGGGGTGGCTACTATCGATGTCGTGCGAGATCCCATCTACGAGAAAGGAGAGAGTTCAAACTCTTCTCATGTACCGGTGGAGCTTTTAACTCAAGAAAGGAAAAGAACTCGATTTTCTGATGAACCGGTTTTCATGGAGGAATCAGCTAGTAGAAGCACTCGTTCGAGTAATGTTTCAAGTACACCAAGGGAGCCAAGAAGGAAGCTGGGGATGGCAGATTTCACCATTTCATCTTCCCAAGCGGGATATGATGTGGTTGAAGATGTGGGTGCTCAGAAAGCCAACATCACTATTGGACAACTGATCGCACTTAATCCCAGCTTACGAAGGGAACTCAGAGGAGGACTGAGTTCTAAGAGAAGCAAGAAGAAGAAACCCAAGAGCAAGACGTCAAAGTCTGTGGGAGTTGGTGTGGTGGATGTGCATGCTTCAGAGGTATGCACTAGGGCTTCAAAGATTGAAGTCCGATTGAATGGTCACTACGTCTCAGACGTATTGGTGGATGGAGGTTCGGCTGTAAACGCCATATCGGAGAGGTTGATGAAGAAGTTGGGGATGGAACCAACTCGCCCGGCTAGCATTGTCGTGGGGATGGCTAACAAGCAACGGGTAAGACCTCTTGGTGTGTTAGAGAAGGTGGTCGTGTCTGTGATGGGAGTTCAAACATTGATGTCCTTTCAAGTGTTAAAGGACTCTAGTTATGATTTGCTCCTAGGTAGGCCTTGGTTGAGAGCTGTGCGCACCACGGATAGGTGGCACAAGGGATACTTACGGATTGGGCCTAGAGATCATAGAGTGATAGTTCCTCTCTCGGGTGTTGGAGTTGTGACTTCTAACTCTGATAGACCCACTAGTGACTACTGGGAATCTGATACGGAGGATGATCAGAGTGTCTCAGAAGTAGATACTGGAGATTCTTACGACCAAGAATCCTCGTCTGAGGATGAAGGATTTGGTCGAGATGAATCAGTACATCAGCTTAGTGCTATTGACTTGTTGCCTCGACCAGCAGTGGAGAAAGATCCTGACAAAGAAGAGTTGAATGAGGTAGAGATTGTGAGAAGACTCTCTACCTTGAAGTTTGGTATCAATGTCACTCAAGAGGAGAAAAGTAGATTCCTAGATATATTTCGAAAATATATCCATGTGTTTGCTTTCAGCTACAAGGATTTGAAGGAGGTGACCCTCGAGACTCATCGAATCGAATTGGAGGAGAACGCAAGACCAGTTCGACAGAAGCAGAGAAGGGTCAATCCTACAACAGCGATGATGGTCAAGGAGGAGATAGACAAGTTGAGGGAGGCGAGTTTCATGTACGAGGTGGAGAACTCAGAATGGGTTTCACCCATTGTGATAGTCAAGAAGAAGAATGGTAAGTTGCGAGTGTGCATAGACTATAAGAAGCTGAATGCAGTTACCAAGAAGGATTATTATCCTCTACCATTTATAGATGAGATTTTGGAGGAAGTTGCTGGTCATGAGTGGTACAGCTTTGGTGATGGTTATAGTGGATACAACCAGATCAAGATAGCACAAGAGTACCAGCAGTTGACTACTTTCACTACTCCTTGGGGAACATTTGCATTTCGAGTGATGCCATTCGGACTATGTTATGCTCCGGCCACGTTTCAGAGGTTCATGAACAAGGTGTTCGAACCATTCATAGCAAAGTTTGTTTGTGATTTCATTGATGATTTCTGTGTGTACGGAAGAAAGGAGGACCACTTTGATCATGTGATCAAAGTTCTGCAGCGGTTGGAGCAAGCTAACGCTTCTCTGAATCCAGAGAAGTGCATCTTTGGCTGCGAAGAAGGTCTGCTGTTAGGACACATCATTTCCAAGAAAGGGATTGCGGTAGATCCTGAGAACGTGAAGAAGATTGTGGATCTTCCATTTCCAATCAACTTGACAAAGTTGAGACAGTTTCTTGGGATGGTTGGATATTATCGTAGGTTTGTCTTTTCCTTCTCAAACAAAGCAATAGCTTTGACTATGTACATGAAGAAGGGAGTTGAGTTTGACTTGATAGTGCATGATCAGAAGGCAAAGGAAGCATTTGAGGAGCTGAAAAAGGCATTGGTGACAGCTCCTATACTTGCTAAACCTGAGTGGAGTAAAGCATTTATTCTGTATACGGATGCCTCTAATGTAGCTATCGGGTGTACATTAAGTCAGTTAGATGAAGATGGGCATGATCATCCTATAGCTTATGCTAGTAGGCAGATGGTGCCAGCGGAGAAGAATTACTCCGTGACTGAACGAGAAGGATTAGCGGTGATCTTTGGATTGAAGAAGTTCCGACATTACTTGCTAGGAGGGAAATTTTCCATAGTCACAGATCACAAGGCTTTAAAGTATATCTTTAATAAGCCTAATGCCGAAGGTCGTATTGCTCGTTGGAAGATCCTTCTAACAGAATACAATTACGTGATTGAAGATAGACCAGGGAAAAAGCATGCGAATGCTGATCTTTTATCGAGGGCTTATGATGATGAGGGAGAAGAACCGTTTGATGATTCATTTCCAGACGAGCATCTGATGACCATCACAAGCATTGAGGAGATACCGGACGAGTACAAGGAAATCTAGAGTTTCCTTGCAGATGGCTCCTTTCCACAAGGTATGCATACCCGAGAACGTAATGCGTTGATCAAGAGATGCAAACCTTACATCATGGTGGAGGGAATTCTATTTCATCAAGGAGCAGATGGGTTACTAAGGAGAGCAGTTGGTCAGAAGGAGGCGTTCAAGCTTATGCACGAGTTTCACGATGGTACGATTTGCGGAGGTCACTTTGCTGGTAAGATAACAGCTTTCAAGATTCTGGATGCGGGTTATCACTGGAGAGGGATTTTCAAGGAGTGTTTAGACTATTGCAAAACTTGCGACGTATGTCAAGCATTTGCTCTGAAGTCTACTAGAACACCTCCGTTAAGATCAATTTCAATATTAGGACCATTTGAGAAGTGGGGTATTGACTTTGTAGGTCCTCTTAATAAGACACCTCGAGGTAATAGATACATTGTAGTCGCTACTGACTATTGTACCAAGTGGGTAGAGGCTAGACCTTTGAGAGAGACCAATGAAACAGAAGTTGGTAGATTCCTATGGGAGAGGATCATCACGAGATTTGGATGTCCGTTAGAGTTGGTCTCAGATAGAGGAGGAGAGTTTGTAGGGAGCATGACTACTACTATGCTACAACACTTTTCTATCAAGCCACGAGTAACGACCTCATACAAACCAAATGCTAATGGTCTTGCGGAGAAGACCAATCTTACACTTTGTATGATGCTCGCCAAAGATGCTAGTGTTGAAACTGCGAAACATACTTGGGATAAGAGGCTACATGCCATCTTATGGGAGTACCGAACGACAACAAAGACTTCTACTGGATACTCCCCATTTCGACTGGTTTATGGAGTGGAGTCCAAGTTGCCGATCCAATTCGAATTGGATACATTTCAAACTATTCAACGAAAGTTGAAGAGGTCGAGAGGAGAAGACGTGGTCAGATCAAGAAGGGAGCAACTCATGGAGTTGGAAGAGACCCGAGCGGTAGCAATGATCCAGATGGAACGAGCTCAGGCGTATCAAAAGAGGAGTTACGACAAACGGTTGGGCAAGAGGGAGGTAAAACCTTTTCAAGTCGGAGATTGGGTAATGTTGTATGATGCTATCAGATTCAAGAGGGTTAGGAAGAAGTTTCTTCCTAGATATTTTGGTCCTTTTGTTGTCGATAAGGTGTGGAGCAACTTCACGTATGACCTTCAGGATCTGGGAGGAAGGAGATTCGATCGGGTCAACCATGACAAGTTGAAGTTGTTTCATCAACGGAAGTTCTCTCTTCACTCCGAGGACGGAGCGAAAATTTAGTCCGGGGGTAAAATGTAACGACCTATGTTACACATAGGAAGTTTGTCTAGTAGTAAGGTGTTTAGTTCTAACTAAGTGTTGAGAATGTTTATTTGCTGCCAAAGTACTTTTAGGAGGTATCAAGTTAGTCATGACTAGCTAAAAGTTAGTTATGGTTAAACTTAGCTGTACTTTTGGCAGAATTCAGATATTTGCTAAAGAGTGAGCACTACTATCTTGTCATCTTGTCTAAAAGGTAGAAAGGAGGTGGAAAGTATCCCTTATCTACTTTTTGACTTGATATTAGTGGTTGGATTAAAGTTGTGGACTTTGTGGGCATTAAAAACAAGAAGAGATTCCACATGTTTCCTTTTTAGTGGGTCCTAGTGTAGAGGGGGGTGGAAATTCGAGATTCCTTGAGAATATTCTAGAATCCTTCTAGAAGTTGTTGACTTTGAAGGAATAAGCCCATGTGAAAAGGTAAAAAGCCCATGTGATCAATGCTTTTACCTTAAGTAATATCTTAATAAAACCCGGTAAAAGTAGTTACGACTGAGTTACCGGGGGTACCAAAGTAAAAACCTAGAATGTATAAATAGAGGAGTAGAGAAGAGCTCCTCATCCTTGTTTTCACATTGTCGTAATGACAACTTGAGTAATATAGAGAGTGTGGGATATTTTTAGCATGTGAGAACTTGAGAGACGTCGTTAGAATGGAGGATTTTAGTTGATGTGTTAAGGAGATTTTTAGTGGATAAGTTTGTGGGTGTATGAATGAGTGAACTCAGCATTTTCCCTTCAAGTTCATGGTGTGCTTCTATCAAAGCCATCAGAGGTTACCTCTGAGTGAGAGACAGGCCTGACATGTTGCAGATTCGTGGATGACGATCGTGGAGGTTGAGAGATCGGGGGGTAGTTGATCGATAGGACCGCGGAGGGTTTACAGACCGCAGAGGGTTTACATTTTTGGTTCTGTTGCCGGGACCTCACTTGAAGGGATCTTTGAACGATGTTTAGAGTTCAGTTCTATATTCGACAAAAGGAGATTATGAGCGAGCACATGGAGAGAACGTTGGGAGGAGAGAGAGCTAACGCGATGTTAGCAACGTTAGAACCTTTCGTGTATCCCGTAGTGATATATGACGCGTTCGAAGTCATTCTTTACATCTTGTTCACTTAGAAAGGGCTTGAGGAGAGTTGAAAGAAGGTGCAACAAGAGTTGTAGAGAAAGGAGGAGAGAAAAGTTATTAGAGGAGAGAAGTTTGTGAGTTTAGAAATTCTGCTCTCTGGAATATTTGTACAGTCGCTGTCTACTTTTCTGTGAATTTTATTTTTCTGTGAAACTTTCCAGTGTTTTAGATTGGTTGATTACCTATCTAAGACAAAAGAAATCATAGGAAAAGGTGGTCTAGAGAGGGAGCAATGATTTTTCAAAGTTGAGGGGGTCTATTCGTGAGAGTTGAGGAATTCTGTTTTCTCAAAAGAATTTACAGTCAGTGTCAGATTTTCTGTGAATTTTATTTTCCTGAGAAACTTTCCAGTGTTTTAGATTGGCTGATAAGTTATCCAAGACAAAAGAAATCATGAGAAGATGAGGTCTGAAGAGAGAGAAAGAATTTTTCAAAGTGGAAGGGGTTGACAACCATGAGGGAAGTGAAAATATACAAATTTCAGTTCTCTGAAAATTTGTATAGTCATCACCATCTCTTCTGATTAGGGAAGTTTCTGTTGAAACTTCATGATTTAGTAGCTTGGAGGTTGAGCTACTGGAGACCACAAAAATCTTGGAGAGATCTCTTACCAACTAAGAGATATACGTTTCGGCATACAAGGAAGTCTTGAAGATACTTCATGGGGAATCCAGTTCGAGTGCCGAAGTTGAAGAAGAGACGTTTGGGAGTTATAACGGAGACGAAAAAGCCAAAGTTAAGTATAGAGGCGTTGCGATCAAGCTTCTATTGCAATTGGGGTGATATTTTTGCTTTATATCAAGAAGCTTCTGCGAGCATCGGCGCAGATGTGAAGAAGGTTGAGTTCAAAGTATCGTTCACTGTAGAGGCCACGAATGCTCCTGGCGAAGTAGAGTGTGATCCTTACAAAAGTGACTTTAAGATATCTGCTAGGATTAGTCCAGACGATGGTCATGAGGATATTATCATGGACTCTTAATTTTAGATTGGATTTTATTTCGTGTATAGCATGTAGAATACACGATTTCCAATATAAAAGAGTTAAGAAAGTGATGTAGAGTTATTTTCCTCAACGATATTTTGTCCACTTAATGTTTGAGAAGGCGCAACATGAGTGGAAGTTCAAAAGATTGGAAAGTTAGACTTAGAAACCTTCCTCAAGGTTTAGATGTCATAGTAAGTGTCGGAGAAAGTTTGAGAGAGATTATCGTCGAGTTTGAAAACCCTAGTACTAAACCTCAAGTAGAATCTCCGAGGAGAAGAGTAGAAACCGACTTGTGGTGTTATTTCTGTAGAGGGTTGGGACACAAAGTAGTGAATTGTCCAACTAGAATAAGAATCGAGAGAGCTAAAGGGAAGCGGGAGTTTACTGATTTAAGTCTTTGAGTGGGTCCATCGTCACCAGCGTCAATTCATCTTCTAGGCGAAGATCCTTGTCCAAGTTGTGGAGTGGGTGATCTATCAAGAGGACACAAGTGCGTCGATGTGGCCGCCTTACTTACGTCAGTAGTCGAGAAGTTGGACGAGACTCAAAGAGCTGAGACGGAGAAGTTGTCGACTTCAAAAGAGGACTCGGCTGAGTTGTGATGGAGATTGTCATTCGGATGGTGGAGAAGACGGTGATGCGACTCAGGCTCATGATTACCTTGGGAGAAGAGATGGCACAAGAGGTGTTGTTACAACCATTTCCTTTCATTTTACCTATGGTAGATTATTCGCGAATGGAATTGGTGATGTTCGTACTCTTTTAGCGAGTAGTTATTGCACAAAAATTAGAAAGGTAGAAAGAATAGTTACAAGATGGGGAAGTTACCAGTGTTTCATGGGAAAGACAATGAAGATGTAGAACCATTTGTACGAGACTTCAAAAGGGGTTGCATCGGAAACAACGTGAGAAGGAAGGAAGAATGGGTGTTGTTACTGCCGGAGTTTTTAGAAGATTTTGCTCTTACGTGGTATGAAGACCGAGTGAAGAGCCAGACACCTGGTGCAGTTGAGGACACATGGGAGACGTTGAGTAATGCACTCATCGAAGAATTTCTTCCAGAAGAGAGTTATGAGAAGCTCATGGTGGAGCTTACTCATTTGAAGCAACGGGACGACGAGAAAGTTCGGCAATATGCCGAAAGGGTGGATAAGTTGGAGCAACGGTTTCGGACGGTCCTACGGAAGAGTGGAGACAATGTGGAGTTAACGATGGCGGGGATTGGAGCAGTGTTGACCAAGAACTTGGTGGGAGGGTTGAGGCCTTCAATTCGAACCCAAGTGAGGTACGAGAAGCCAGCAACCAAAGCGGAGGCCATCAAGATAGCGACAAATATGGAAGAGAGTTTGGATGAAGGAGATATCATCCAACCTCATCATGCTGCTCTGGTGTCAACTCCGACTCCTGGTGAAGTCACAACGATTGCACCTGCACCATCACAATTGGTGGTTGCTTCAACGTCAACTCCTACTCCAACGATGGTGCCAAGACCGTTTGTCCCAACAACGATGTCTACTGCCACCTCTGATTTTCATGCCGAGTTAAAGAGCATCACCGATACCCTTGCGAATCTCAAGATAAACGTGGTGCAGTTACGAGAATGGAGGAACAAAGGTGGAGGAGGAGGTCAAAGAGGTTACGACAACAATCCCAACCGAGGAAATCAAGGTAACTTTGGAGGCAACCAAGGTAACTTTGGAGGAATCACTTGTTGGACGTGTGGAGGTTCTCATTTCCAGCGAAATTGTCCTAACAACGGAGCAAGAGGTGCCGAAGCTGTCAGAATGAATGTGGGTGGAGGAAATCCATCACAAGGACGAGACAAGGGGGTGGCTACTATCGATGTCGTGCGAGATCCCATCTACGAGAAAGGAGAGAGTTCAAACTCTTCTCATGCACCGGTGGAGCTTTTAGCTCAAGAAAGGAAAAGAACTAGATTTTCTGATGAACCGGTTTTCACGGAGGAATCAACTAGTAAAAGTACTCGTTCGAGTAATGTTTCAAGTACACCAAGGGAGCCAAGAAGGAAGCTGGGGATGGCGGATTTCACCATTTCATCTTCCCAAGCGGGATATGATGTGGTTGAAGATGTGGGTGCTCAGAAAGCCAACATCACTGTTGGACAACTGATCGCACTTAATCCCAGCTTACGAAGGGAACTCAGAGGAGGACTGAGTTCTAAGAGAAGCAAGAAGAAGAAACCCAAGAGCAAGACATCAAAGTCTGTGGGAGTTGGTGTGGTGGATGTGCATGCTTCAGAGGTATGCACTAGGGCTTCAAAGATTGAAGTCCGGTTGAATGGTCACTACGTCTCTGACGTATTGGTGGATGGAGGGTCGGCTGTAAACGCCATATCGGAGAGGTTGATGAAGAAGTTGGGGATGGAACCAACTCGCCCGGCTAGCATTGTCGTGGGGATGGCTAACAAGCAACGGGTAAGACCTCTTGGTGTGTTAGAGAAGGTGGTCGTGTCTGTGATGGGAGTTCAAACATTGATGTCATTTCAAGTGTTAAAGGACTCTAGTTATGATTTGCTCCTAGGTAGGCCTTGGTTGAGAGCTGTGCGCACCACGGATAGGTGGCACAAGGGATACTTACGGATTGGGTCTAGAGATCATAGAGTGATAGTTCCTCTCTCGGGTGTTGGAGTGTGACTTCTGACTCTGATAGACCCACTAGTGACTACTGGGAATTTCATACGGAGGATGATTAGAGTGTATCGGAAGTAGATACCGGAGATTCTTACGATCAAGAATCCTCCGAGGACGAAGGATTTGATCGAGATGAATCAGGACATCAGCTTAGTGCTATTGACTTGTTGCCTCGACCAGCAGTGGAGAAAGATCCTGACAAAGAAGAGTTGAGTGAGGTAGAGATTGTGAGAAGACTCTCTACCCTGAAGTTTGGTAGTCACTCAAGAAGAGAAAAGTAGATTCCTAGATATATTTCGAAAATATATCCATGTGTTTGCTTTCAGCTACAAGGATTTGAAGGAGGTGACTCTCGAGACTCATCGAATCGAATTGGAGGAGCACGCAAGACCAGTTCGACAGAAGCAGAGAAGGGTCAACCCCACAACGGCAATGATGGTCAAGGAGGAGATAGACAAGTTGAAGGAGGCGAGTTTCATCTATGAGGTGGAGAACTCAGAATGGGTTTCACCCATTGTGATTGTCAAGAAGAAGAATGGTAAGCTGCGAGTGTGCATACACTATAAGAAGCTGAATGCAGTTACCAAGAAGGATTATTATCCTCTACCATTTATAGATGAGATTTTGGAGGAAGTTGCTGGTCATGAGTGGTACAGCTTTGGTGATGGTTATAGTGAGTATAACCAGATCAAGATAGCACAGGAGTACCAGCAGTTGACTACTTTCACTACTCCTTGGGGAACATTTGCATTTCGGGTGATGCCATTCGGATTGTGTATTGCTCCGGCCACGTTTCAGAGGTTCATGAACAAGGTGTTCGAACCATTCATAGGAAAGTTAGTTCGTGATTTCATTGATGATTTCTGTGTGTACGGAAGAAAGAAAGACCACTTTGATCATGTGATCAAAGTTCTACAGCGGTTGGAGCAAGCTAACGCTTCTCTGAATCCAGAGAAGTGCATCTTTGGCTGCGAAGAAGGTCTGCTGTTAGGACACATCATTTCCAAGAAAGGGATTGCGGTAGATCCTGAGAACGTGAAGAAGATTGTGGATCTTCCATTTCCAATCAACTTGACAAAGTTGAGACAGTTTCTTGGGATGGTTGGATATTATCGTAGGTTTGTCTTTTCCTTCTCAAACAAAGCAATAGCTTTGACTATGTACATGAAGAAGGGAGTTGAGTTTGACTTGATAGTGCATGATCAGAAGGCAAAGGAAGCATTTGAGGAGCTGAAAAAGGCATTGGTGACAGCTCCTATACTTGCTAAACCTGGTGGAGTAAAGCATTTATTCTGTATACGGATGCCTCTAATGTAGCTATCGGGTGTACATTAAGTCAGTTAGATGAAGATGGGCATGATCATCCTATAGCTTATGCTAGTAGGCAGATGGTGCCAGCGGAGAAGAATTACTCCGTGACTGAACGAGAAGGATTAGCGGTGATCTTTGGATTGAAGAAGTTCCAACATTACTTGCTAGGAGGGAAATTTTCCATAGTCACAGATCACAAGGCTTTAAAGTATATCTTTAATAAGCCTAATGCCGAAGCTCGTATTGCTCGTTGGAAGATCCTTCTAACAGAATACGATTACGTGAATGAAGATAGACCAAGGAAAAAGCATGCGAATGCTGATCTTTTGTCGAGGGCTTATGATGATGAGGGAGAAGAATCGTTTGATGATTCATTTCTAGACGAGCATCTGATGACCATCACAAGCATTGAGGAGATACCGGACGAGTACAAAGAAATCTGGAGTTTCCTTGCAGATGGCTCCTTTCCAGAAGGTATGCATACCCGAGAACGTAATGCGTTGATCAAGAGATGCAAACCTTACACCATGGTGGAGGGAATTCTATTTCATCAAGGAGCAGATGGGTTACTAAGGAGAGCAGTTGGTCAGAAGGAGGCGTTCAAGCTTATGCACGAGTTTCACGATGGCACTGTTTGCGGAGGTCACTTTGGTGGTAAGATAACAGCTTTCAAGATTTTGGATGCGGGTTATCACTGGAGAGGGATTTTCAAGGAGTGTTTAGACTATTGCAAAACTTGCGATGTATGTCAAGCATTTGCTCTGAAGTCTACTAGAACACCTCCGTTGAGATCAATTCCAATATTAGAACCATTTGAGAAGTGGGATATTGACTTTGTAGGTCCTCTTAATAAGACACCTCGAGGCAATAGATACATTGTAGTCGCCACTGACTATTGTACCAAGTGGGTAGAGGCTAGACCTTTGAGAGAGACCAATGAAACAGAAGTCGGTAGATTCCTATGGGAGAGGATCATCACGAGATTTGGATGTCCGTTAGAGTTGGTCTCAGATAGAGGAGGAGAGTTTGTAGGGAGCATGACTACTGCTATGCTACAACACTTTTCTATCAAGCCACGAGTAACGACCTCATACAAACCAAATGCTAATGGTCTTGCGGAGAAGACCAATCTTACACTTTGTATGATGCTCGCCAAAGATGCTGATGTTGAGACTGCGAAACATACTTGGGATAAGAGGCTACATGCCATCTTATGGGAGTACCGAACGACAACAAAGACTTCTACTGGGTACTCTCCATTTCGACTGGTTTATGGAGTGGAGTCCAAATTGTCGATCCAATTCGAATTGGATACTTTTCAAACTATTCAACGAAAGTTGAAAAGGTCGAGGGGAGAAGACGTGATCAGATCAAGAAGAGAGCAACTCATGGAGTTGGAAGAGACCCGAGCGGTAGCAATGATCCGGATGGAACGAGCTCAAGCGTATCAAAAGAAGAGTTACGACAAACGGTTGGGCAAGAGGGAAGTAAAACCTTTTCAAGTCGGAGATTGGGTTATGTTGTATGATGCTATCAGATTCAAGAGGGCTATGAAGAAGTTTCTTCCGAGATATTTTGGTCCTTTTGTTGTAGATTAGGTGTGGAGCAACTTCACATATGACCTTCAGGAGTTGGGAGGAAGGAGATTCGATCGGGTCAACCATGACAAGTTGAAGTTGTTTCATCGACGGAAGTTCTCTCTTCACTCCGAGGACGGAGCGAAAATTTAGTCCGGGGGTAAAATGTAACGACCTATGTTACACATATGAAGTTTGTCTATTAGTAAGGTGTTTAGTTCTAACTAAGTGTTGAGAATGTTTATTTGCTGCCAAAGTACTTTTAGGAGGTATCAAGTTAGTCATGACTAGCTAAAAGTTAGTTATGGTTAAACTTAGCTGTACTTTTGGCAGAATTCAGATATTTGCTAAAGAGTGAGCACTACTATCTTGTTATCTTGTCTTAAAGGTAGAAAGGAGGTGGAAAGTATCCCTTATCTCCTTTTTGACTTGATATTAGTGGTTGGATTAAAGTTGTGGACTTTGTGGGCATTAAAAACAAGAAGAGATTCCACATGTTTCCTTTTTAGTGGGTCCTAGTGTAGAGGGGGGGTGGAAATTCGAGATTCCTTGAGAATATTCCAGAATCCTTCTAGAAGTTGTTGACTTTGAAGGAATAAGCCCATGTGAAAAGGTAAAAAGCCCATGTGATCAATGCTTTTACCTTAAGTAATATCTTAGTAAAATTCGGTAAAAGTAGTTACGGCTGAGTTATCGGAGGGTACCAAAGTAAAAACCTAGAATGTATAAATAGAGGAGTAGAGAAGAGCTCCTCATCCTTGTTTTCACATTGTCGTAATGACAACTTGAGTAATATAGAGAGTGTGAGATATTTTTAGCATGTGAGAACTTGAGAGACATCGTTAGAATGGAGGATTTTAGTTGATGCGTTTAAGGAGATTTTTAGCTGATAAGTTTGTGGGTGTATGAATGAGTGAACTCAGCATTTTCCCTTCAAGTTCATGGTGTGCTTCCATCAAAGCCATCAGAGGTGACCCCTGAGTGAGAGACAGGCCCGACATGTTGCAGATTCGTGGATGACGATCGTGGAGGTTGAGAGATCGGGGGGTAGTTGATCGATAGGACCGCAGAGGGTTTACAGAACTGGCACCACTGGTATCAAAGGTACTGCAGCCGGTACAACAGGTCTAGGAGCCGGAGCTGGAGGTTGCTGTACTTGCGGAGCAGTGCGAGGTTGAGCGGTCACTTCTGCAAGCGGACGTCCTCCCACAGCCACTCTTCCACGCCTTTGTCTCGTCAATACAGCAACAGCATCCTCAACTCTCCCCCAATCAGTAGTAACTCCTCCTTCAGCCGATCGGTCAGCCAACATCAAGCATAACCGATCTGCCGTAGCATCATCGGTAGCTTGCAAGAAAAGCTCGATTTTCCTAGCATCTAAGGTTATCCTCTCAAGAGTTGAGAGTTGTCGGTATCTCCGATCAAACTCTCTCAGCATCTTATTCAGGTTCATCATACGACCAGGTTGCTGCTCAACCCAATCCAGAAACGTTCTTCTAGTGACTCTCTCTGAATCTTCTTCGAGAAACTTCTCTCGAAGAGATCGTTCGAAACTCATCCAGACACCTAGATTTTTTCTCTGTACATCCCTAACCTGGTCCCGCAACTCAGGGATTACAGCTAACTCGAAACTCCCTATCATCTCAGCATCAGTAATTCTAACTAGTTCCATCTCTCCTCTGTATTCACGCAGATATCTAGAAATATCTCTACCTTCAAATCTACCGCATCTATTCACAATTGCTTGCAAAGCCTTGGTAGACTTCAACTCACCCCCTCCAATGATCGGATGTTGTTGGACCAGGGCCGCAAGTGTCTTCAGAATCTCAGCCGTATCTAGACCAGATGCAGATGTCGCTGTAGCCGCTGGTGCTACAGAAGGAGCTGCAGTAGACGTAGATGCAGCAGGCGTAGAAGTAGCAGCAGCAGCACTCTTGCGATCCATCTCTTCTCCTTGTAGTGAACTCAACCTTCTCAATCAATCACCCCAAGAACTCTCAGTGGAAGCACCAGATGTCGAGTTTAGAGTTTTCCTGGGAAGGGCGGAACCTTCTAGCTGTGATATGACCTTGAAGGCTATGTTCGGTCTACTCAGGGAAGCGTTGGGCTGCAAGCTGTGGTTGCTTACTATACAGAGGCAGGGTTCAGGTCATAAAGGACACTGTAGATACTCACTCAGGTCGAATGGACCCTCCAGTATGTTCAGGAAGCGAAGATCAGATCAGACTAGCAGTAATAAGGTCAGACAGCGAACTTTAACGGTCCAAAATCAGAAACATACGATGGTTCAGACTTCAGAACTCCTCCTACATGTAAATAAGGCCCTACTGACCATACACACGAAGTTTCAGCTTGAGATCAAATCAGAATGTCGAGATATGGGCAGAAATGTTATGAGCAGAGAAATTACGGCAATTTCTGGTACCCAGACAGCTATTTCGACCTAGAACAGAGAATTGGCTCGATCACTTTCAAAGATTCTTACAGGATTTGCAGTACACAGCTTGCTGAACACTCCTGTGAAGTTGGACCTCCTGATTGTACACAGAACTCCAGATCTCGCTCTCTGAAGTTGATGCTCTAGATTGAGAGCTTTTCGGACCCCCTCTGCTTCAGCGGTCGCCCTGAATTACTCACAATTTTAATTGACATGAAAATTTGGGGACAGTCGTAGCCCTGCTGCCAATGAACGAGACCTCGAAGGTTTGAAGCGATTTTCTCAAATCTACTGCGATTGACACCGAAAACCCCAAAATCAACAGAAGTGCTGCAATTCTGGCACAAATCGAACTTCAATCAGCCATAACTCCTTCTTTATTGCTCCAAATCGATCAAAAATTTCGCTGACAATGCTTGGCACGACGAAACCTATCTCCCTGTGCTCTCAGATTTCCAAGATCCTCTCACCAAATGCTCGAACTCCTCTTAAGACCCCTACTACTAAGTTTAGCAGTACACAAAGACAAAATTGGACCAATGGGAGTTTATAGCTTCACTCCCCTGTCCTTTTGTGTCCCAAACCACGTGGTGACTTGAATTTGCACATAGACTACCACGTCAAGCCCCTAAAGTGCCAGCATAGACCCTAAACTACATGCGAAGACATGTAAAACGACACGTAATCCCGAAAGATAACCTAACCTCGCTAGGAAGCATGCATGGGCGACATGTAATTACAACCCATGAGCTTAACTCCATCTACATGGTAATCAACCTACTAAGACTCAAAAATATATAACATCCTCCAGTATCGACTTCTCTGAGGTCCTAATTTCACTCAGAGAGACTAACGCTTGACAGAGAGGTGAATTATTTACACTGTAAAATGATTCACATCACGACATCGTTATCGTGTCTACGTGCTACTTGGTCAGCGATATCATCAACGGCGTGTGTTCAGTGTGTTTAATAAAAATCTTGCGTGTCCAAATGATACTCATGATAAAATTCACTCCTTGTTTGTTGATCATGTGAGTAAAGAAAAAACATTTGTCAACATTCACTCAATCTTTCTCTCAACCTCTCATGATACACTTCTGGCAGAATTTTGCTGTCCAGTTTTTCATAAATCACTCGACCAAAAGATCTCAGAATTTTCAAGAAATTGAAGTACCTCCTTCACTACCACTCTATAAAATTTCAAAACTATATCCTCAAGCAAACTCTCGGAAAGATCCAAACTCTAACTGTCAATGACACAAGGTGATATGCAGACCCTTGTGCACAAAAACAGCAATATCGTTTAACCCAATAATCGAAATGGTCCAAAAATTCATATGTAAGTAGCTGACTGTATTCTCTCATATCATGGAAAGTTTCATAGCCTAAATCAATCCCAATCTGAGTTGATTGTGAGAATTTGAGTTCGACTTGGATCTGAAACTTTCTAGAGTTGTTAGAGAGACATAGAAGAAAGTGGAGGTCGAATTTAAGCTTTAGAGCATCAAGAAGGAAGGAGTTATGGCATGTTACACTCCGTTAGCTGAGTTTTCAATACCGTTATGTATCATCATCTTTGGTGCCATGTTGTGGCTCAATACTACTTGGATTCGTGCATGCCATACCTTGTTCGAGAGATGAGGAGATGAAGTTTATGATGATGTAAAGGTTGTTACCTGTTGACTATTACAGAAGCCTAGATGTGAAAATAACAGTGTAATTCTATGAACGTTATAGAAACAACAAACTTTAGAAGAGCATAATTACCAACTCAAAGATGACCTCTCTGCATGTAATATTTTAATTAGAGAGCTTATTCTACAACCTACCTACAGGCCTTGGTTTCGTCTCATTCTGAGCTATGATTGAGGAGTGAAAGTGAGATAAAGTTGAGAGATTTTTGTCTCGAAAGACATAAGATTTAGGATTCTTTTGGAGAACAAGTCGACTTGGATGTTTTGCTAGTGCTTCAAGACACTTAATCATGAGTATGGAGAGTTATCGTTAGTATTTTCTGTGTTTGGATCCTCTCCATACTCACATGTCTGTTTGTACGCTCAATAAGTTTAGATTGGATTTGTATTCGGACGTTGAGCTTAGTTTCTTTTTCTGTTAGGAGTGCTAGTATTTCTCTTGTGGTGAGGTTGGAGTGCTTGACTAGGAGATCCAAGAGTGCTTGTGGTGATGGCAGGAACATGTTGCTCATGTTCGTTATCTTGGTTCTATCTATAGTTGAGTGAAAGAGAGTTTATCGAGAGAACGTGAGGATACCGTAGCGGAATAGGTTCAGAGTGTACTCGGAAGTCAAAAAGAGATTTGGGTAGTCGTTGATTCTGAGTCATAGAGTGCTGCATGTAATTTCCATATCAGATACCTGGTGTATTCTCATATAAGAAAACATGTCACTCGACACCGCTACGACGTCACATGTGAATATGGCTGCTCGGATTGAACAATTGGAGCAGAGAATAGCTAGTATGACTATGGCTCAACGGAGATCTAGTTCGGGAATAGAGGCTTTCACATCTTATGGAGGAGAAGGAGTTGACTTCGACTTCATGGCTGACGTGATGCAGATTGAGACATCTGTGGTAATGACTGAAAGTTGCAGTACGTGTCTCTGAGCCACGAGGTGCGTCTATACAAGAAGAAGAAGCGATCTATCGACACAAAGCATGGGTGGGTCATAAGAGTAACCAACAACGCAAGAGGAGATTTGTATGGAGCCTGTCTAGACGTTAGAACGCGCATAGATGATATTGCTATCGAGCAAAACTTCTTTGTTCAAGAAGCAACATATACCCACTCATTCTTGACCAACATTTCATCACAACAATTCAGATGGAGACAAGGGTACTAGACGACGGATATGCTTATGTTAAGATCCGAAATCAAGATGGAACGAGAGCGGTACAATTCTTGACTGTACCGTCCAAGCACGAGCGCAATCGAGATCGTCTGAGGGAGAAATCGCTTCCAATAGTGAGTGAAGAGTTAAATTTTTAGTTTTTTGTATTTCATCTAAATATAAATTTTTATATATAGATTTTTTTCTTGGTAATTTTTGTTTCATTTTTTACAACAGTTACATAAGACTTTACTAATAAATACTAATAAATATATTTTAATAAAAAAAATTTAAATTCAAAATAATTTATTTATATGTTGTTTTTGACCTATAGAATCGAAAAAAAAGTTTTGTTGATATTCCTTCAGCGCCATTTTTTACTTTTGGATTTCTTCGTTTGAGTTCGCGATAAGGATTTTCGTTGAGTACTACTATAGAGCGGGATTGTGGTGGTGCACAAGAGAAGGTACTCTCGTTTGAAGAAGAAAGTGTCTTTTGTACAGGGTTTGTTGGATTTTCAGATTGTGGGATCACTATGTACAAGAAGGTTGAAGAAATGAGAAGAAAAGAACAAAAATATTTGCGTGAGACTGAGTTGATGTTGAAAGAGCTGGATGAGCTAGAAAGGATGAATGGATTTCTGGTGTTTATGAAGAGAATGGATTGGAGGATCCTTTGAGAGAGATCACGTCTATTGGATTGGAGGATATGGACAAAGGTTGTGCAGATTCATTCAAGGGAGGTCTATTCGATGATCGAATCATTTCGTGCGCCTGAGGTTCGAGTTGAGACGAAGTACAAGATATGAATAAGAAGGTAAAGTCAGTTGCTGGTCCTTTGCCGGATGACACTAACCAACTGATGGATCGAGCTTCAAGCGAGAAGAGTTTGAGAGATCCTGCAGTGATAGGACATAAATTAACGGATGAGACTCTTGAAGAGTTGAAGATTGGATCTGATAGGTCTCTTCTACCAGAAGAGAGGATGTGCTTCAAGGATATGCTTTCACGACATGAGAAAGCATTTGCCTTTGAGTCACATGAGATAGAATGTGTAGACCTATATGTTTGTTACCTCGATGGTTATCTTCACAGTACCGCATGTGCCGTGGAATTTGAGACCAATTCCAGTATCGCGAGCTCACTTGCCTAAACTGATGGAGTTGTTGAAGGAGAAGATGCGGATGAAGATCTTAGAGTCGTCGTTTGCACCGTATTCGAGCAAATGATTTACAGTACCTAAGAAGAATAGGTCGTTGTAGTTCATCCAAGACATGTAACTGGTGAACGCAGTAACAATCCAAAATGCTGGGATGGGACCGATTATGGATGAGTTTGCTGAAGAGTTTGCAAGAAGAGCAATTTAGTCAATGGGAGATCTTTACTCAAGATATGATCAGTTTCAACTAGCGTAAGAGAGCAGAAGCTTCAAGACAACGAGTTGGTAGCTCCTTATGATAAGGTACAAATCCTAACCAACCCCAATCCAACGGTATGAATAGAGTTCTAAGAGACTTCATCCCTGAAAAGATGATACCGTTCTTGGATGACATCCCCATCAAAGGATGTGTGGAAGATGAGAATGATGAAGCATTGGATCAGAGGAGGTGTCGGCGATACGTCATCGATCACATCACAGATTGTGAGAAGATCTTATCTCGACTTGAGAAAGTTCATCTCACGCTGTCAGGTGCGAAGTCTACATTTGGGGTTAGAGAAGTTTTGATCGTTGATCATTTGTGTGGATCATTTGGTCGGAAGTCAGATCCGAACAAAGTGGATACGATTGGGAGGATGAATGAGATTTGCAACTCGTTGACAGAAATAAGAAGGTTTTTGGGTGCTTGTGTATTTATCACAATTGGATTTCTCATTATGCATATGTGGTGGATCTATTAAATGGGTTGTTACGCAAGGGTCATAAGTTCAGATGGGAGGAAGAGCATATTGATGCGATATGGAAGTTGAAGTCCTTACTATCATCTCCTACAGTTTTGGGAAGGATTGATTACAAGGGTGCTAGGCCGGTGCTTCTTACTGTAGATACAAGTCTAGTTGCAATCCAATCGGCAGTAGGACAAGATGATGAGAATAGAGACAAATTTATGATTAAGTTGGAGCGAAGGTGTTAAGCGCTCATCAACATGCATATCCGCAAGTGAAGAGAGGAGTATAAGATATTGTTTCAACCATGAAAACCGAGAAAGAGTATTTGATTGGAACCGCAGTGGTGGTTGAAACTGATTGTATGCCGTTACTAGAGATGATCATGAATTATACGACTCCTGATATTGTGATGTTACGATAGATTGCATATATCAAGTCGTGGAATCCGGAGTTTAGACATATTACGAGGAAAGATAATCCGAAGACAGATATGTTATCTCGAGCTCGATATGATGGGAAGGATGAGATGGTTGAAGATATTGACGACGTGGGTGCAAAGTTCTATTCGATTGCAGACACATGAAGGGAAGAAGAGTTGTTTGTTGAAGGGTTGTATGATGGCGAATTACTTGACATTGGAAGGTAACTTAGCACGATGGTTAAGCATACAGGTTGGACGTTGGTTTTCCAGGCGATGGTTTGGTCCGTATGTGGTGAAGAAGGTTCATGACAACGCAACTTACGCCCTGCAAGAGTTGGATGGAACGAGCTTGAAGATACCAATGGCAGGTAAACGTGTCAATATTTTCAAAAAGAGAGATGAAGAGGTCGATCTAGCAAATATCTTGACAGAGTTTCAGTTTGAGGAGAACAGCGACAATGTGTCTTTGTCCGTAAGAAGGTCACCATTCAATTTGGACAAAAAAGTTTTCACATGTTCTTCTCTAAGTCTCTAAATGTTTTTAGGATTTTTATCAACTTATGACTGTTTGTTTCTTGTATATGGTAGTCCGTGTCCCAATGCTAACAATTTACATGTCATTGCAACGGCATGAGCAGAAATGAGAACTTATGGAAGAAGAGATTTGATTTGCAAATGAGCATGGCGTCAAGAATTTATGGAAGCTAGTAGGAGAGAGCAGAGACATGTCTGTATGATCAATGTCGCTCTATTTTAACTTGTAATTGTTTATGCTTTAATGATTTATGTGAAGTCTATATTAACTTATGTTTGTTTTATGTTGACATTCTTCTAGTCCAGCAATAGCTCCTCCTCCTCGAGAAGAGGACACTTACATAGAGACAGATGACGCTGATCAGTTTTATGTTCAAGAGAGGAGACAGCCGTCATCACTCAAGAGACAGCCGTCATCAATATCAGAGAGGAGGCAGACGCCAAAGAGAGAAGTCAGAACAAGAACCGCAGAGAAAGGAGAAGAAGAAGGTAAGAATGGAAGTTTATATTTACTATCATGGATTTTGCTCTGGCTCTTCATATATTATTCTATTTCTAACTTGAGTTGTCGATGTTCTATGCATTTGGATATGGATCCTGTTCAGTTCGCGTATCACATCCTCGCGGACCTATTGGTAGTCATTGTCGTTTGGATAAGATGTAGAGTTGTACACACGCTTTTTTTTGGATATGTTAGTTTATTACATCTTGACTTTAACCCATAGTTCATTACCTTCTTTGGGTAGGTCAGTTTTTTACATATTAGCTTTAACCCATAGTTATATCTTTATTTTTTATGGATAGTTCGGTGTATTACATGTTTGCTTTAACTCATACTTGCATCTTTGGCTTTTCAGCCATATGTATATTTCGTTTATTCCTACATATTATATGTTTTTATTTTGATACATAAATCTGAATTTATTTGGATGAAATGATATTCTATTATCTGTTTGTATGTTGTTTCACAAAATAGAACCGCATAATCATCAATCTGAAACTGCTTGCTGACAAATATTTCTTTTAAAGACTTAGTCAGCATACGATGCAAAACACCTCACAACGTGCGAGGCAAAAGGAACGACAAACACATCAAAAAAAGCTTTTGAGTTACGTTGTGGACTGCATTGTAAACTCATTTACGTGAAATACTCAATACCATGCACAAGATATCATACAATACGAGAAGCAGTACACTGCAACTTGCCATTGATTGAACATAGAAAAGAAGATGTGATTTGAATCACAACTTTTGATGCAAAACACATGGCAAATTCTCATACCGACCACACCACAATATACTTACCATGATAAAAACATCACAAGTTACGATACACTTAGCATGGTAAGTTGCGATGCTTTATACATCACAACTTATGATACGTTTGTGGTGTGATATGCATCATAAATCATATTCGGTAACTTTTTATCTTCATATTTATAGTACGTTTGTGATGCATTTACTATGTGCTTGCGAGGTGACAAATACGATGTGTTTTACATCGTAACTTACAATATGTTTTACATCACAAGTGCATCGTAAGTCTTGTTGTTTCTTGGGTCAATTTTTCAACTTTCTCGTGTAGTTTGTGATACGAATTGCATCATAAAATAGTATAATTCATAGTAGTATAAATTACAAATCTTTTGGAACAAAATTTAGTAAAATGTTATAGCATATCGTTGATTTCGTCGCGCTACTACATGCCTTAAATATTGATACACGTTGTATTACGACTCAACTTCATATTCACACATTGATCCACGTTGCACCTAGAGACTAATGTTTAGATCGCTTAGAATCAAAATAAATATTAAGCTCCAATAGATCAATATCTTCTCTTTTGGATAAGTGTAACTAGTAAGTAACGTACCACAAGCTAAAAAGTGTTAAATGTTCATATACACGACTACAGATTAGATTGTTTTAAGAAGATGCGATTAAAATTTTTTTACTACATATCACTTTTTCCACAACACTCCAACATAAAGTCTCACCTCGTTATGACATAAGACATTATAAATGTTTGGTCCTTAATTCAGTCTTGTCGTTCTGTTGTTGTAACTGTACATCTTAAAATTTCTCACATCAATTCCCACACAAGTCCAATAGCAGAATCATATTATGACATGTTTTCATGACTTGTCAGACTGATATCAGACATCATGTCGGACAAGTGTCATTTTTCTATGCCTTTTTCTCCTCGTAGATTCCGACAACTTTCTCACAACGAGGATTGTCATAAATATTACCCACATCTGCTTAGTTTTATATGATGAAAAATATAATAATTAATGATCATAAATAGAATGTCGTAATATCGACGAATAGTTTCTTGACATTAGTCTCACATCTATTATGACATATGTTATGTGAGAATTTATATCGATATTGTTGTCTTATTTGAGTATAAATATGTCAATCACGCAAGATGGTGTTCTTTTCAATTCAGTATACAATCTTACTTAGGTCCTTCGGACCTCGATCCTTACAAAAAATGTAACTTGTGTAAGTATTCAAGATACTTATACACCCATTGTCTAACATTGAGACATGATAGGTTGTAGCTAGTTGTGAGAAAATGTCAAGTTGAAAAACCATAAATTATATTAAGCATTTCTCCTCAGTTACACGTTACGACAAACAATCGTTCGGTACTTGCTTGACCAATTGTGATCATCGTCTAGAGGATATAGTAGCCAATGGCATGTACATGCATTGGAATAATTCTGGGACGTGGTGGTCTTCATGGACAGAACTATCTGTTATACTGGCTTGTCATCGACAGTTGTTCCTGATCGATAACTTGAAAGACGTTTAATCACAAGAACCACTATATCAAAAGTGAGATATCTAACGTGAATCAATTTCAGTTCAAAATATTCACGACCAGCTTTTATGCGCTAGTCCATTTAGATTACATCAACTTGTCATGATCTCATTCATGATCAAAAATTAATTATCTAAGACTCAAAATGATCAAAATACTGAGGTTTACAAATGAGTAATAGATGCCTTCATACCAGATTCATACCAGATCTGATGGCTGAGAAAGAGGAAAAAAACTGATTGTAATATGGTAATATACGCTTTATGAAATCTGAAAAGTTTTCTTATTTAGCAAACTCTCCTTACAATGAGAGAAGATTCGGTGTGACTCGCCCTGAAACTGCAATCAGTTTCACTTCAGTTTTATTTTCTAGGAATTTTCACCAGAACTTGTCAGAAAAATTAGATTTTTGACGAAACATTTTGTCGTACTTCAGGTTTCGAACTCCTAACCTCTGCTTCCCCAGACATGGACCTCGACCATCTAAGCTAATCAGCCCCTCAGATGAAAGACATTCGCAACTTCTATACTCATATTCTCATTTAACCATTTTTACAAAGCAATGGTATCTTTGAATATCGCTTGCTTTTTCACAAATGGCCTATCACGCTAACACTAAATTGCACGAGGAAGAAAGACATTGAAGAAAATTAGTATGTGACATATCATGAGTAACTTTTATGACATATAATTTCCTTGGCTACGTGCAAGACCAAGCGGTTAACTCTTCAAAAAAGTACACGGTGGAAAATAGAAATACACATTTGTAGTTACACTTTGCTCTTACTTACATAGTGCACAAATGTTTTTACTACACATAAAAGTTTAATTCCAAACCTTGCATATCTGCAATATTGCAGTTATGAATAATGACATTTACATAAAGTATGAAACCAAGGATTGCAAGTACGAGTCCATCTTCAATTTTGCACTTATCGAAGCTATAACTTATCACATCACATCCTAACTAATGATGACAACGTGAAGATTTTGAATTTGAAACGCGACACCAATAGAATGCACAAGTCTTTAGTATCTCGTGTTGGATTTATATAACCTTACAACACGAAGAAGAGCAACAGGTGTCATTTGTATAATGACTCAATCTCTAGATAATTGGAATATAATTGTAGTTCTTCGTATATGCACACCCTAGATAAGTACTCCAAAGGACTTGCACTTATCTTGGATCCACTAAACGAGCTGGAACATATGATGGACTGGAAGATATGTACTTCAAATGGTGATTAAAATATCAGGATTTTCTCTCTCGTTATAATCTTATGGTGCATCAATAAAAATGTCAGAGAATGATACTCTCTGTAGAGAACTAAGAGCTCAGAAATTAGAATATATGAGGAACTCCTCATAGTAAAACATGAATATTTGAGTTACCTTAAAGAGACAATCAACAACAAAATTGCATAGACAGAATAATGTATTACAAGCAAATCAGTATAGAGAGGACAGAGACAATCATACCATGACTGGAAGTATCTTCTTTGGTTATTATTTTTATTCATATTTTTTTTATAATAAATGGACATCAAGTTTTGGCACCTATACCATCTCTAGATCAAACGCAACGGATGCTAATCAATATATGTGCAGAGTAAATAAGAATTCACTTATTGCTATGACAAGAGTGTATATGAAATTGGGCTGCGAGTGTATGTATTCTATGAACTATGTGGGAACATCTGAAGGATATTCTTAATATATTTCGATATAAATTATATTTAATTTTATTAACATATAAGATATATATAATTTTATTTTATTAAATATGATAATATTTTTATTTCAAAAGTATAAATCTTTACATCAGTATTTGCATAAATATAATACAATCACATATTTAGATGGATGTTATGAATCTTTGATAAATAGTGCAATAAATTTGAAGAAAACATTTGAGAAAAATTTCAACACTATAATATATGGAGATATATATAAATTAAATAATAATGAAATAATTATATAATTTAAATAGTATTTAAATAACTAAAAAATTACATATTTTAAATAGTAAAAAATTAAAAAGTTGATTATAAAGATCTAGTATTGTATGTATATTTGTAGATAAAAGTATAGATATATAAGATACAACATCATTAGTTCCAACATGATGAATGAAACCGATACGTGTGCTGAGTATCTACGAATTCATTTACTGCTATGAATTGAATGTATATAAAGTTCGACAAGTTGATTGAATTTTCTTAGGTGTACTGAGAAGTGTACAATGACACTACTCTTATGTTACTCTTTGGTGTTCTAGAAAGGACCATTTTCTCGACACTGAACTGACTTTCCTGCACGTTTTAGTTATTGGGTCTTTGACACAATGCGCTAGAGATGGCCTAAAGTGTCTCAAACATCTCAATGTGAAAAAGAGAACATTTAATGTAGCTTCGTCTTCTCGGTTGAGAGAATCCGTAAGGTCTAGTGAACTGAAATCCTCCAGAGGACACTGAATGATGAACACTGAATGCTCATCCAGACTATTGATTGCTTGACGTTCAAAGCTATATATCTAGCTAAATTGCTTTTAAACAAACAGTTCTGAAAGTTGTTTCCACTTTCATGAGTTACGTATATACGGTTCGGCTATGTCTTATCATGTTGCTTATTTATTCACCTCTTCCATCTGAAGATGGAAGAGGGCTGCAAGCTTGATTTATTAATGAATTTTTTTTGTTCAGTACGTTCTCGCACTTGTATCCTCTAAAGAGCATACTCCTGTACTCCACTGATGGTTTTCAATTAACGTTTCCAGTGAACTCTGCATTAGCTATCAGTTTATGGTTGATATATTTGTCGTAACCTCACACTACAGTAGAAGAGCATCCACTAAAAAACCAGAACATGCTATTCCAGCACATGAGCCCTTTGAAAAAATTTACCAAGAATATTAATAGTTCAGTACATAGTCAACATACCTTGCTTCTTTGCCATGCAACGAGCAAATACCAGGTTTTCTTGTATAGTTAAAAATAACATTAATTTTCCAAAAGTTCTGGAAGCGAGAAAAAAGACATCCACGGTCTCTCGAGTCTTCTACACCTAAAAAAATCACAAATTCTCTATTCCTAGAAAGCTTGTCTATCTTGCATCATGAAAAAAATCAAAATTATATAAAGTTTGTGTTAACACTCCCGTGAGAGAAAAATGCTGATACGTACTGTAAGCTTCCTATCGTCGTTGGGGATGCTTATACGGTTGGAAGTTTGGATCTTTTCAAGGAAAACAGATTTTGGGTATATGTACTTAAAAACTGTATACAACAATTTTTTTTTTCAGAATTCAACAAGTGATAGGAAGAGTCGAGGACTATCACAGACTCAAGGATCTGTAACACCGACGGATGTAGAACGCAAAGACAAATAAAATAGAGTTTAATCTGAACCAAACATACCAACAGATTTATTTCTTCAGTGTAGTTACATATTATCGAACTATTTGATATTAATATGGATCTTCTTGAACGATATTTCTTTTCGACGGAACTTGAGGTACAAAGAGGTGTATCTTTTATACTTTTGATTTTTTCTTCACTCTTTTTTACGTTTCCCTTCTAGCAATAACTCTTTTCTCTGTGAGCAACAAATTCTTAAATATTTTCCTTTCGTCCAAACTCGCCATACGATATTATGTATAGAGATGGATAAATCTTAGTCTACTACCAAACATGATGTTCATCTTCTTGGAAAAATGATGACATTGGAGTTCATTTTTTCTCCAAAATCACCTTCATAGACAATTCTAGCTATGTGATTCTTCACTCAATACTCTCTTGAATCTCCTTAACTTTCTTATACTTATCAATATATTTCTCTAACAATATTTTTCAGTTCATTTGTTCATATCTAGAAATCCATTTTTCCACAAAACAGTTGAGTAGTTATGATATCGAATACGGCAACTTTACCTAACCATTTTTACGGGGTACCCGGCCACCAATCTAAGTCTTCCTCCCCCATCCACTTTTTGCAACAAAATTCTCAGTAATCTCAGTGTAAGCGAAACTTTTCTTTAATCATCTATGTTGAAACGAATATCTGTTTTCTCACTACTTCTGCGTTTCCAAGGGGCATCAAAGTCTCATGAAGATGTTTGAAGTCCTCTTCAAATTAGTACTGAAGTCTTGAGAAATGACAGCCATTTTGTATTGAACTACAGTACTGAGAAATTCCAGAAAATAACAACTAGTTACACCTTTCTCATTATCACTCTAAACATATGCTGGATTCGTAACCATAACTGATTACCATTAATTCCTTTTAAGCGCTAACTTCCTTTATCATTTTAGGGTAGCTCCTCCAAAACTTGCAGGCTACCTTCCCTTGTCACTAAAAAGTTTGAATAGGGAGTTACGGATTATATTCCTTATCTCATTAGAGAATCTTTGTTCCTAACATTGACAGCCCGCTAATATCTGACTATCGATAACTGTAAGGCCAGTACAGGTGTCAACACAGGCATAGTCGGGTTACGAGCTCGCAGAAAGGTCACTGTTCATAGATCACATGCGTGGCAACAGCTTACATGGTTCAAAATAAATGTTAATACTGTACAAAATCCACAAAATCTGGGTCACAAGCGAGTGAGTGTGGAAGTGCAGAAGGGCAGGGAGCGGTGAGCGCTGTTGGAGCGGAGCGCGAGGTCGGAGGCTTGGGGAGGGGAATCGAGCGCATGGCATGCGGGGGTGGGATGCTGGGCATGGAGTGGTATGTAGTGCCGGAAGTGCAGGCTGCCCCTCTGCCCAGGCCCAGGCTGCCCGGCCTGAGTCTTCGATCGCATGAGAGCTTCTAGCTCCCCAGCCCTTCCCCTCCTCCCACCCTCGTCGTCCTCGTTGCTCGTGTCGCTGCGTGCGTGAAGGACAGTGGGACACTTCTCCTGGACAGACAGAAGGCACACAAGGAAAGAGAGCGAGAGAGGAGAGACCAGATTGAGGGAACAGGTTGAGGGAAGGTCTCAGGGAGAGAGAAGAGAGTGGAGTGTGTCGTCGGTGCCGTCCATCGTTTGAGTTTTGGACGGGATGAGATGACAGTAGGGATGAGAACTGGAGGGGGAGGAGGGTAGCCGGAGGAGGAGGTGGTGGTGGTAGAATTGGAAGCGTGCTGCGACGAGGAGGAAGCAGCAGGCAAGAATTGGAACGGGGCTGGGTGTGAGACGAGGACGAGGTCGACGAGGTCGCTGCTTCTGTCCCGTGAATAGGAATAAAGGAGTTGCGGTTGATTACGGCCGGTGTCGTGTGGAGTTGTTAGGCAACTAAGTGCCGAAAGGGAAACGGTTGTAGTCGTCATCGTGGTGCTGTGCTGCTTGTACGGGAGAGGCGAGGAGTGAATCGAGAAGAGCGAACGATTGGATTAGAAGGGGGTTGTGAAGGTGCCAGGAAAGGTAGGTGGGGGAAGGAGGAGACGGTAGCCAAGGAGAGCTAAGCGGGATGCAAGCGGCTCCACTTGCGTCGGAGATGACGGACGCCCGGTTGACATCCGCGGCCGCCTTCGTCGAAGGAGGGGTGCAGGATGCCTGCGACGATGCGTGCTCAATCTGCCTGGAAAACTTCTGCGAGAACGATCCTGCCACGGTTCACTTCTGCCGCTCTTTTCATGAGAGAATTGTCACATCTTTTACAGTCTACTTAACTTGTTGATTCGGACCATTCTAGTTGCGATTGTGGTCTGTTTGGTTGTAAGGTCTGAGGGTCATAAAGGCGGACCTCGGTGTGACGACTGCGTCTGCGGGTTCGTGTTCTTTGTGCTTCGGTTGCTGCACTTTGGTATTTGTTCATCTTGGAAAGATTCGGAATGATTAGTAAGGGCGGCCGTAAGTCGTTCGGTGACTTGCTATCTGGATGACGCGGGATGTCACCTTTTACTTCTAGGTCTTTAACAACGATTGTGTAGTTGACTCAGCTAGGCTGTCGCGTGCCTGATTCAGGGTGATGGGTTGGAATTCAATCCTGAATCGCTTGATATTGCGCTAACTGGAGGTGAGGCTGCAACCTCATCTCCATATGCTCGTGTCGGTGCCTGCAGACTTTCGCATAGTTCAACCTCGACTAAACTCGCTTGGTATGTCGTCTGAACCAGCTTTGTGACATGGAAAATATTGAGTTGCTGACACGGGTATTTACTCTTGGTAATACAGATCACGAACTGCAAACACGAGTATCACCTGCAATGTATTCTTGAGTGGTAAGTACCACTGGAGTGTGAATCTCTCCCTACAGGTGATGATGGACCTTGCGTTGTGGAAATCTGTCCCTCGGTAGCTGTTTACTAAGCGTCACAGGCAGGATTGTGTTGTTTAGGCTACTATTATTGGGGCCCATCTCTTGGAATCGACGCTTGTTAATCCATCCCTCGCTTTGAAGGCGTGACTTATTGGTTATTTGTGATCTTTCGCGATCAGGTCTCAACGTAGCAAGGAGTGTCCGATGTGCTGGCAGCCTCTCAGTCTTAAAGATCCCGATAGGTAAGTATTTTATCTCATGCGGTTGTTACGGAGTTGTAGGTTAATATTTGTCACAGGACGAAAACATCTTCTTTGCTGCTCCTTTTCGTTTTCCTTTCTGATTTCGACGGTCAAGAACAAATTACCGATCCCGCCAAGCTTACGAGCGTCGCTACGGTCTTGTCTCTTACCTGTATACCTGCAGCCAAACTCTTCTAGCTGCATCTGAACAGGAGAGGTTAATGCGTCGACAAAGATCATCTCCCTTTTATCAGCGTTCTCCACTGGATGATTCTGAGTTCCATAGAGTATGTGCACATTTCTTCTCATAGCCTTGTCTCAAAAGAAATTGACTTTAACTGCTTCCGTTGTTACTCCTCTCAGGGGACATCTGTCTTCACCGTTTTCCATTATTCTTGAACTTTATCGTCATCTTCTGGTCATGCCATGGGTTTTCTGATCTATCCGTTGCAAGCAACTTTGTGGAGCTTATATCGGTTTCTGTGAGGTAGTAAATTGGACTTCTTATGAGGAGGCTATACGCTCTTGGATATGCTTGGCTGAAACCTGTCGTGCAAGCCTTACCAGAAAAATCTGAAATATTTTATATCTGATGCAGTTTGCATCGTCTTATGGAGATGACTCGGACTTGGAAGACCGCATCATGCAGCATTTGGCTGCCGCCGCGATGGGACGAGCACAACAGTTTGCCAGAAGGGGCGAGCCTCTGCGTTTTAGACCATCTTCAGGTCAAGGACACCCGCACTTTATGATCGTTCCTGCTCATTCCAACACTTCACCCAACCACTTTGCAAATTCCCTAGCTTCTGCTGGGGTCAGTGTTTCCCCAACATCCTCTACAACTCCACCGGATGCAGTTAGTTTGGGAAGTAGTCCCGATCAAGCTCCAGCCGGTCAAAATACTCCCACATACGGCCGGTCAGTCTCGGAGCCAGTGCGAGGTTCAAGAGGTGTGGAAAGTAGTTCAATGGAGTCTTATTCTCTCAGGTTGGTCTTCACGAGCATTATAAGCTCTTACTCCTTTCTGTTATCTTTTGCAAAAAAGGAGTGTTTCCATGCAACAATTTTGTAATCATTGCGATGTGGGAGTCCCGATGAACAGGAGAGGACTCATCTTGATTTTGGAAAGTGGCAGGCAGCGAGCTCTGTTGGATGCTGTGGAGGAGAGTCAGCAAGGAACATCATCTTCGGAGCTACAGTCGTTCTCGGAATCATTTAAGTCTCGCATCGCCGCAGCTTCTTCAAGGTAAGCGGCTTTATTCAGAATATATTATGGCTTAACTGGAAGTGGATTTGATTTATTGCGAAGCTGGTTCTAGGTCATGCTCATGTTTTGGGGCCGCAGGGAGTGAGCGAGGTTTGTGCTTTTCGGAGACCCATTGTAGACTCACATAAGTTTGCTTCTGCAGATACAGGGAATCTCTAACGAAGACTACAAGAGGTTTCCGTGAGCGACTTCGAGTACGAAATGGTGCGATGGCTGATTTGGGCGCTCGTGCTCGTGAAGTGAGTGCTGGTGTTGTTCGAGCTTTGGAACGAATATCACTTGAATCAGCTGATAAGAGTAGAGACAACATCAATGCCCCGAACACGAGTGCTGGTATAGACACGCAAGTAGGCACCACCTTGAACCAGTCAGGACCCTCTCGTTTGTCAGATGGGAGTGAAGGCCAAGAGTGCTCTTCAAGCTCATCGGGAGAAAATGTGCATGCTGGTAGTGTGACTGCAAGTTCGAGCAGAGTTGCTCCTCAGCCTAGCGGTGTTGAAGCCAGTCATAGTGTAGGGAACACACCTGCAAAGGTCAGTTGCTACCAGTCTGTTTGCTACACCATATCTTTCAGAAGAAGAAGCCCTTCGTCATAGGAATTTAACACAAGAACGGAAGAGAACGTAGCCCCCGTGATTGGTCAGTGTGGTCGGATTTAGAGGTACCTACAAGTGTTGACCCAGTCTGTTCATTTTTGCTGACCTTTTTGGTATGAAGCTGAAAATCTTCCATTCTTCTACTAGCGTATGAACAGCCTTCCTGCTGCTTGATTAGCAGTGATATATTCATATGTCCACATGCAGAGAAGTCACTGTTTCTCTGAAAACTGCTTTTTCCGCGTATCAAGGTATATCCACATGCAGAGAAATAGCTTCTACCCTGGGGTCTCGGTCAGGGTCAGAAAACCCCGTGTCCCTTTTGACGCGGACCCAAGCTGACTTGTGGCTCGTAGTTTGAATGGGGTTGTGTTGGGAATGTCCGACTGCAATAACGATAGATTTACAGCTTTTCCTTGCGGTTATGTGCGGTTTGCTCCCTGGGTCGTCATCAGAATGAGCCTTGCTTGACTTCTGTTGACCTGATGAAAACCAATAACGTGTATCATTCTTTGTTTTAACACCCCATTACTTGTCTACTCAATAAAGCGCAGGATGCATTTACGTAGATCCGTGTATTTCACAAGCAGCTGTGGAGTTCCGTATTATGTGGTATAAAGTTGTTAACCCCGGTTGATTGTCTTGCCACCTTTTAGGGATTCCATCTGGGCTTTTGGTTTTGATTGACCTGGCTCCAGGATACGCTCTTTTTGTCTGTTCCTTGGGGCTGTCACTTTTGAGAGGTGATGTCGGGTGATGTGATTCGGTAGTTCAACTTGGAACCCTCTGCTTCTTGCTGAACAGCCAAACAAGGTCCTAGATGTTCACGGTTCGGACGTGACAAGCTTTTGATCAGACCACCTGACTTGTGCAGGCGCAGGGCAATGAGGAGACTAGTAACCATGGACACGATCTCCAGCAGACGCCTGCTGCTGGTCCTCTACCTGTATGAGTAAACTTTACAGGAGCGTGCCCCACTTTCTTTGGGAGAAGGGCTGTTTGCAGCAAGTCGTGAATCGCGTAAGATGCACTGGTGTCCTTGGAGGGTTGCTGCTTTTCTTCAATAAAATAACTCTAGAACTAATATGAAAACTAAAGGGGCTGTCGTGATAGTAAGATGTAAATCGCAATTATGAAAGTATTTGTAGAGGACTATGGCTGGGATGGTCAATGAATCAGCTTTTTTCAGAATTTCTGAAATTCATTAGCTCGTTTCTCTGAGCATCTGTGAAGCGTCGGGGCTCGAACAGACCATCTCACCCTAATGTAGGCTGTATACTTGAGAACATTAGGACACAAGATACGTGTGCGTATGAGTTTCGCACATGTGGTGAAAATGCTTGATAGAATGGATATTGCTGTAGCCATCTCCTCGGCAAAGTACAAAAGTTGCAGAGGAAAGGTGTATCGGAGAGTCACATCAACAAGCCGAAGCTGGGTGTCCGTCGAGAGGTTTTCATCGTCTATAGGGAAGCCACAACTAACCGGTGACCTCCGTTTCAAGTTATGTGTGAAGTAGAGTTATGTACCTGTCTTATCAGAGAGGAACGTCTATAGTTGTCTTAACTTCCCAGTCGTTTGAACTCGAGTACTACTGCGTCCAAAGTGTGGGCACCACTTTCATAGGTTTGAGGGTCGTTTGTTGAAAGGTTGATGCTCCTAGTTCAGTCCAGATCTTCCGTACAATTTGAGCGTGTCGATGGGAGTTTGGTGAGAATCAGCAGCATGGCCGGAACTTGACGTGGAGGAAGCGGAGTTCCTATCTCTTGTATATAGCTTCGTAGATCATCAGAGTTCTGTTCTCTAGCTCGTGTGGGGGATGAGACAGTCGCGTGAATGTGCCTCTTTAGGAGGACGAGGAGGCTGCAGTCCAAATACTTTGGATGCTGAATAGTGCCCTTAAGGGTCTTCCAGGATTCCGTGCTGATAGCTCGTCTTGTCTTTTCTTGTGGGTTTTATCCTGCACAGTGCATGTGAGATGGTGATCAGCTTTTCATCCAGCTTGGTATTCACTGAACCTAACACAACTCCACGACGTGATTGATTGAACCGCTCGACGTCATGGCAGGGTAATTCGAATTGACGATATATTCGCTAATTAGGATTGCGGGGGAAATATGTTGGTTGATCAAGTCGTGATGACTGCATGGTACAGAGCCTGATGATAATTGTGTTCGGTTACGGCCTACTAGAGAAGTATTGTAATCGAGTCTATAAACGGGTGTATCGTGTCATCGCTGTTTTGTCTCCTGTTTCAAAGGCTGTTGCTAATTTACTATATTCCTTTGGTCAAATTTACATCGATGAGGAATTTAGCACCGTGTGACATCTGGATTTACTGGCGGCGAAACATAGATGAGACGTATCATACTGGGTATCAGTACGCCGGTAGTGTATTTGTCAGAATATGGAATAGTATTCTAGGCGTTGGCATGTGATCGCGTCGCTGTAAGCTTACAGCGGGGCGAAATTGATGCACTGTCGTTCAGTGGAACTTCTCTTGATCTTGAGGGACAGATCGACATCTGTGTCACAGATGTCGATCTGTCCCTCAAGATCAAAGTTACAAAGGACGAAATTGAGGAGTTACAAAGGACGAAATTGCCATTTGTCGAAGTGCTGAAAGAAGATGGATGAACTGTTATATGTCGCTAGACATGTGGAAGGAGACGTGTAGAAGCTTAGACACTAAGGGTTGTCGTGCTGAAGACTGTCGGCTTTGCATTGAGGAGCAAAGTTACGTTTTTAATCGCCAGCGTCCTTATAAGTACTATGGCTCTCTCAAGAGTACCCTTTTAACGCGGTTCGCTTTTGGAGAACTGAGGAAATGTAACCCTTAAAGCACACAATAACTTAGGTATTGACGATAAACCTTTCATAAAATCGATGACGTTTAAGTACGAGCATTACAAGCTTTACACTCAGTAATGCGCTCTAGGTCAAATTGATCTTTACTAAATGGGGATAGTAAATAGTTTGAGGTACAGGAACTTGCCAACCATGATATTTTAGTGAACGACTTTAAGAATCTATACTGAGCGCATGGTGAAATATTGTACAAGCAATATGCAAACGGACGAAGGAGTATAAGGAGAGACAGAAAATAGTAGTAAGCAAGATGGTTAAATTGAGAGGAAAAAGGAAGTTTGAAGAAGAAAACATAGCAAAGTAAGTCTCGGTGAACTGTCTATAGGTAAACTAGACAGTTTGAGGGTAAAGAGTCGGATTATACGAAAGAGAACAAGAGAATATAGGAAAAGAAATGAACTGATCGGTCAAAAGCTAAAGTACATAGGAATGGAACAGTATCTGTCCATGCGGATGGATGAGTACCGGAGGGTGTAACCTCAGTCTGGTAACGAACAGAAAGGCACTCTCCATAACGTATGGGAACTTTGAGTTTTGTTGCATGAAACGTGAATTCCAAACAATAGATAAATCTTCCACAGTTGATTGTTTCAAGTTCTTCTGAAAATATCTTTTGCACATAGTAATCATTATTACGACCATAACATCCACATTCAAGACTGTATAAGTGGAGAATGTTTCATATCATAAGTTGAACGTTTCAATTTACAGACCTTCGTTTCATCTAAGATTGACAATCCTTCTGATAGTTTCACGAACATTTCTTTGTCTAGAATCTCATCCACAAGTGACAACACTCCTGATAGCTTCACCTACATTTCCTTGTCAAGAATCTCACTCAAGAACGTAGTCTTGATATCCATTAGGTGCAAGTGAAAAATTAACTGAAAATTGGAATGAATGGCAAGTGCTACCAAAACGACTAGGCCAAACATTCTATCACAGTCCCATTGTTTTTGTTCTTGAGAGTATCTTGAACCACCAACAGAGTTTTGCATCTTGCAATTGATCCAACTTGTCTAACCTTCAGTTTGAGTACCTATATGCAGCTCAGTACTACTAGTCAACTGGAGATAAGTCACCTAGTGCCCATGCGGATCTTCTAGATCGAACCTAACTCCTCTTTGATCGCTTCTTGCTAATGCGCGGATATTAGACTGATAATCATCCAATTATCATGAGGTTCAAAGAAGCAAGAGAACCTAGAATATTTAGAATTGACATTAAGAGATCTAAGAAGAATGAATCATAAACTCACAAAGAAACACTTAAGCAAGTACAGCTTGGAAGGGTTGAGTTTCTTATCTCTTTAAAAGAAGATTTCCATTAAGTGAGATCTAAGCACAAAAGAGAATTCACATTATACTATAAAAATAGGATGTGCATATCCAAATTTAGTGGATGTAATGAAACTTTTCTTCATCTTCCTTGGAATCTAATTCTTATGCTTATGCCAAAAGCATTATTGTTCCCTCGTCTAAGTTATTTTAGAAGGTGAATTTCTGATAGGATAATATGAATTTGTTAATGCTTTTGGTAGTCATGTTATTTATTCGATTGAGAATCTATACTTTTGATACAATAGGTGTCATTAGCGATTTATAGTAGAGATCTTATCATTATATATATAAAACTAAGAGTAATGAGAATGTAATTTTTGTCGTATATCTCATGAGCAGTGTCAAGAGTGGTTGTCTCGTCGATATGTAAAATACAGGCGTGTAACATATAACATGTAAAGCCTTGATCAGCTCTCGGTAGAACACAAAACTCTCAAAATACTCTTGAAATATTCTTGATGTCGTCAATAGAATTTTCTTTCTAACTCTCGATAAGATGAAAACAAATGACACTGAGGTTTTGATGATGATTTTTATCTTAAGTATTATTATTTGTTCGGCTTCTTATACTTGTCACTGGAGAGACTAGTATAGAAAATTTTGTATAAAGCTTCAACAACTTATGATAATTATAGTTTTTCCTTGTAAGACAAAGTGTCGACCAGCGACAACAAACTTAGAAGTGGAAGGTGGTACACAACAATTTTGAATCTTCTGAATCAAAATGATTCGAAAGAGTTAGAGACAAAATTCATAACTAAAATGGTGGAAATGAGCGTTTAAATCAGTATGATGCAACGGTGGTGAAAGACAAAAAGGTGCTAGGTGTAAAGATGAGTAACCTATCTGCATCAATGTATGAAGCAACATCAATGGTACAACTTCTTTGCATGTAGCATCTTCTTGCGGAATACAAAGCTATCGATCAAGAAAAATGTGAGTATTAATAACTCTTGATGCGTAACTCTCGATGATTGAGAGTTATACTTGAGATTGTTTTTTCATTTTTTAGATAATAATCTACTCTCGATGATAAAGAGTTAGCTTATTTCCTCCAACTCCACAATCAAAGTTACTTTTATGAGGGAGGACAGAAAGTGCATACTTACATTGTCAAGTAATTATTTTTTCAACTCTCGATGATTGAGAGTTTGCTTATTTCCTCCAACCTCATTATTCATCCACGAAGGTGGCATAAACACCAGCTGCCACTCCGGGATCTGAGAGTTTGCTTATTTTTTCCAACCTAGTTACTCATCCACAAAAAGTGGGATACACATCAACCGCCAAATTTGATCTACTACGAGGTTTGGGAGTTTGTTAATTTCCTCCACCTTCGTTACTCACCCACGAAAGATGGTGTAAACATCATTCGTTAGATTTGACCCACTCTGAGGTTTGGTTTGCTCTCCAAAAATACTCAGAGGTCTTTGATCTTTCGATGACGAGAGATCAAATATCTTTCCAACAAAAGTCTCTTTAACTATTTTTTTTACACCCTAAAAATACATTCATATTCTTGATATAGCGAGTTAAGACTATCGATATCGAGACTATTAAAGATTCAAATAAGTTTACGTCGAGACTTTACTTATTACATGTTACATTTTACATTTACATGCCAAATGTACAACCCTTGTGTCGAAGATGACACTGAGTCCTTGATGATGCAATAATGTACACTAGGAGAAGAACGAGACCTTAGATAAAATCACACTCTTTTCAGATGAAAATTCTGTTTATTTTCACATTTTCCATCACTCAAAATATACAAGTGAACTTTTGAGATTCGTGACTATTGTCTCACAACTCAACTTCTAAGTTTTTACTTATATAGGAAACGTTCCAAGAAGAGCTTTCTAATGGTTCTAGTTTTGTCCAGAACACACATCTCCTTCAAAAAGTATGGTGACAAATATTCCTCACACTGACCTCGTCATGAACTAGCAGAAATGCTCATTTGTAGATTTTTGCAAGGTCTTTCTTACATTCATCCTTGAGCTAGTCTTCACCAGATAGCTAGAAAGTCCTCATCGATAGTTTTTCAACAAAACCAAAATTATCCAAAATGGAACTCTTTGGATCGCATTATGACGCTTCTAAGTACCCACATGAACCTTTCAAGAGAAAGTCACTAAAATCTACATATGTCAGTTTGTACATCACAACAAAGATCTCTCTCTCATCATCTTTCTACCCAATCGACCACTTGGTTGAAAGATACCAACGATTGTTTCCAGTGAAACAAAAATTATCAAAGCTGACATCCCTAGAAGAAGGTATGTCTTTCCAAAGTCATTGATCTCTTCTCACCACCAAACTGACGGTAAATTACAAACACATGTTTGTAGATTGTCGTGATGTTCCAAGTTAACCTTCCCAACAATATGAACTTCAAACCCAAATGTGAACTTCGACTCAAATCAAATGATTTTTGTCTCATCTGAAAGATCTTGAAACACCCTTTCCAACAAGATTAGTCGTGTCTCAGATTGATATTTATATAAAAGATTATGGCTTTCCAAAGTCATCTGACCTCTCTCAACCTAAAACGTTGTAGTGAAGAAGAAGTTTCATGGAGAAAGTGCGAAACTTCTAGTTGTGACCAATTCAAAACAAGCAAGAATCACGAGAAAGCATTCAATTGGATGTCAAAATCACTTGTTTACTGCTTGAAATCTCCAAGGAAGTACAATCAACTCTGATTTGTGTTCTCTCTCTCTTTTCCATTTTCTCTTTCTCTCTCTTTGTGCAAGAATCACGAGAAAGCATTCAATTGGATGTCAGAATCCCTTGTTTATTGCTTGGAAATTCCAAGAAAGTACAATCAACTATGATTTGTGTTCTCTCTCTTTCTCTTTTCCTCTCTCTATCTCTATGCAAGAATGACGAGAAACCATTCAATTGGATGTCAGAATCACTTGTTCATTGCTTGGAAACTCCAAGAAAGCCTTAAGTACGTACTGTCATGTTATGGACAATTTTGTACAGAAATTTACTTGACTGTATCCCTAATACGTTTGTTGGACTTGATCTTATTCCTCTTAACTTTACATTACTTGACCACACTGGATTGGTTACTGCAAGTTCATTAGGTCAAAATTCTATATCATCGGAAGACAAGAAGTGCATGTTAATTGTCTGCAATGTATCTACATGAAAAGTTTCATTTAAAATGTCTTCACAACATATTATCAACCCAGATATCTCTTATTTATGTTAGTGTAGTATTTTTACATAACGATAAACCTGTTGAACCCGTTATTACTAGTCAAAGGGTGTGGTCAAGTAATACAAAGTTAAGAGGGGTGGGATCAAATCCGAAAAACTTAATAGGGGTGCAATCAAATACATCTCTGCAGTGTTGTAGTATGAATAGTTATCGTATGATAGACTATAGAACAAGCTAGTCTCTTGTTTGATAGTTGCACCCAAGCTAAGCTAGACACTTGGGTAAGCTACACTTGAGGTAAGTTGGGCTTGAGATTAAGCTAATGTCTAGGTGAGCTATGCCAAAACTTAAAAGATATTATGTCATAGAGCTCGCTGAGCTGAGCAAAGCAAGATTTGAATCAGTGCACATGAGATCGCGATGACAAAGTTATGTGATTTGGGAGGTTACAAGATTTATGAAAGAAGAAATCGTATCTGAGTCCAAGTATGTGTACGAGTAGGTTATGATGCATAATACACTTAAGGACTTCTATCATTGAAAATGGATCTACATCGAGGGAGATATGCAAGCTTAAAGTAATAAAATACGTAAATGAACTAAAAGGAAAAGATTAACCTTTACGAACACAATTTTTTGTGCGTGAAAGAAGAAAGGAGACTTGATTACCTTAGCTTTTTGACAACAAGAGGTCTAAGGTCTTGGAAGAGATTTAAAGACGACAATTTTCTTCATCGGAAGGGGGGGAGAGGAGGGGAGAGGTTTCAGATTCTTCGAGGTTCATGTCCTCAGACTGTTGGTTTTCAAGGAGGATTTTAGGACCTTGGGTGAAGTTGCACTGTCAACATCGAGGATGACCTCGATGTTGTGAAGAGAACTCGGGTGAAGGCGGTGAAACTAAGTAAAAATTGTAAACTTTGAACCACTGTAACCTTTGCTGCGAGAGTTAGTTGAAGACAAAATGGGTATGATTGGAAAGCTGGAGATATAGGCTTTTCAGCACAATTGAAACTTTTACATCTGGAACTCGTATGAAAAAGTTATGAGGGAACTTCGCTGTACTTACTAGGCATTTAAAGGGCATACATGGTTGAGGGAAACTTTGGGAGTTGATAACTTTTCATGGGAGTGTCGATTTGATCCATGTTGAGTATAGTTGGAAAGGATTTTTTGAGAGTTATGTAGTGCAGATGTTGGCTTGGATTCAATGTACTTGGGTGAAGATCACACACACTTTTTGAAGTCTGAGTGTACACTCGACAGCAAGATACCATATTAGATTCTTAGTGCATCTTTTTTGCAAACAAAATATGACAATGTTGGGTGTGATCTAGGTCATATTTAGGCACGTGAGACGATATGTAGCCCTTAAATGTAACATGATATGGATGACATCTCTGTATGCAATCATGTTACAAAAAGGATGGTTTACCAACAATAATGAGTAAGATGGTGAAAGGTACTATGCAGAACTAAGAAAAGAGGTGAATGCTATCAAACGAATGACCTCGAATTGAGATGGTACTATCTACATGCATATTGCTACATTCTTTTGTTTCTGCTGCAATCTCTTACTAGAGAAAAAGAAGAACGGGAGAGAAGTAAGATGTTATCATTGAACGCGGATCTGTTATTTAGTTTGAGATGTGCGGTTAGTGTACAGTATAGGTGTCACTAGTTGTATGGTAAAACTTGAACATGACAAATATGTGTCAAGTGGCTCTGCAGGTTTGTGTAGTTATCAAGGTCGCACTTGAGCGGAACCCAGATGTAAGATTATGATTCTTTTTGTACAAAAGCTAGAGTTTAGCGTTAAGACATGTTTACACTTGTTGTAACACACAAGAAAACCAAAAGATGCTCGAAAGTAGTAATTTAAAGATCAAACCCACAGAGATGCAAGTAAAGATCATCCAAAAGTAGCAAACATGTGACAAAGGTGACTCTTTATGGTTGTCTTTTATTCTCACGGGCAGAAATCAGTCCCGGTAGAGATCAAACTCAGGTCTATTCATAAAGACATAGTTGATATTCTTGACAAATAACATAACAAGTACTAAATAGGTCAGGGACCTAAGAAAAAGATAAACAACAGAGATACAGAGCCAGAGATGGAGATGTCACAACGAAGAAGTACTGCTGAAGTGCTACTAAGTAGCCTCTAACACCATAAACGCTAAGTATCTTCACACTAAGTTATCTCTCCTACTACTGTTCTCGGAAAACTCTGGCGAAGAAGACTCTTCTACCGCCTGAGTACGAAGTTTAACTTCTCCCAAAGGTTCTCACCAAAAGATCAACTTTGTCGAAGTCTGACTTCGTCCTAAAACTCCTTCATAGCAAACTAACTTCGTAGATGCTGGTCTATTCTCAGGCTTCGGTGCAAACTCCCTACTCTGATTTCAGCTGTAAACATGTGAGGTCTTCGTCATCCAGACTAACTCATACCCCAACAAACTACGAGACTTCGTAGGTAAATCCCCGAAGTTGACAAACACACATGGCTGTGTAAACTCAGGAAATAGAAAATTCAAATAACAAGCACATAGAGTTATTGAACACGAATAACACAACGCTTATATATTATTTTTGCCCAAAGATGACGGATCTCATTTCTTACAAAGAAAAGATTACATCTAGACCATATGATCACGACTCCTCACTTGGCGGAACCAAAGTTTTTACTCTACCTAACTATAAAATCTGTCCTATACTCCATAAATGATAACTTAACCGTCTCCCTAAGCTCCTTCAAATATCGTACTATCCTCTCAGCTATTCTAACTATCCTACTCTTAGCCGAAGGATCTGATACAGTCGTCAACTCTGTCCGAAGTCGCTGAAGAAGCTCCTTTTTTGTTGAGTCGCGCTCACTGACGAAGTACGTAGTCACTACCTCATCCACTTTAACCCGATGCTCTTCAGCCTTCGCATCTGCAGTCGCTTTCGCCTCCTGAGCTTTCACTAGCTCCTCATCTCTTGTGGCCAACTGCTCCAGCAAAGCATCCCTCTCTGACTTCACGTCATAAAAACGCAAAGTCATCAAGTTGAGCTTAGCCTGCCAATCCTGCATCTCATGTGAAGCTCTTGTTTGCTATTCGGACTTCGCCTGTTGTAGAGCATCGCACTCCAACGTCATCTTCTTCAAGTTTTTCTCGGAGTCCTCCAACTTCGCCACCAATCTGTCCTTCTCTGCGAGCCATCCTTGTCGTCCGAAGTGCACTACGTTGAGAAGGTCGGTTAGAGACAAAGGTACCTTCATCTCGTTCTCGTAAACGTGACGCTGTACGTTTAATTGCGCCAGGATTGGTAACACGATACCACTGAGAAATTCCAAGGTCTTCTCAAACATTCGCAACTCCTTCCAGATACTCGGATCTCGCTGCGCCGAAGTCGTGGCTTCATTTTGTTGTGACGAAGTCCGAGGAGCTTCTCGATGATCTTTCTCTTTTATCTCAGTCACCCCTGAATGTACTCTCTCGAGAACACACTCCTCTTGGTCCACGTTAGCTCGACTTCCTCGTGGAGCTGATTCTCCAACAATCTCGACTGAGGATGACTTCGTGGGTCTCTGAACCTCCTTGGTCTTTCGTCCAAAATCTCTATCGTCGTTCTCCTCGCCTTCTTCTTCATCCTCGAAGTTACACCACTTGACATTTATTCATCCACCATCTTCCTCTTCACCCTGATACTAGGTCTCGCCAAAGTTATAAGAGTTATCATATCCTCTCGTTGAGGAGTCGCTTCCATCAACAATTCATCTTCGGACAGTGCTCTTCATCCGAACTTATCCTCTTCTTCCGACGTCAGCAATTTCATCCCTCGATAGAAGACTACTACGAATGCTGCGAAATACATAGCTCCACCATCGTCAAAGATAATGTACAACTTTTGTACATGATCATGAAAGATCTTCGTCCAATATGTCTTCTTCCCAGCGAAGATATGCTCGATGAAGTGTATTTGTCAGTTCGTCAAGTACTGTAACGACCTATGTTACACAAAGGAAGTTTGTCTATTAGTAAGGTGTTCAGTTATAGCTAAGCATGACACCTACATGTTGCAGATTCATCGATGACGATCGTGGAGGTTGAGAGATCGAAGAGAGGGGGGTAGTTGATCGATAAGACCGCGGAGGGTTTAAATTTTTGGTTTCGTTGTCGGGACTTCACTTGAAGAGATCGTTGAAAGATGTTTAGAGTTCAGTTCTATATTCGACAAAAAGAGATCATGAGAGAGCACATGGAGAGAACGTTGGGAGGAGAGAGAGCTAACACGATGTTAGCAACGCTAGAACTTTTCGTGTATCCCATAGTGATCTATGAAGCGTTCGAGGTCATTCTTTACATCTTGTTCACTTAGAAAGTTTTTGAGGAGAGTTGAAAGGGAATGAAACAAGAGTTGTAGAGAAAGAAAGAGAGAGAAGTTATTAGAGGAAAAAAATTTCAGAGTTTAAGAATTCAGCTAAGTTATTTTCCTGTAATATTTTCCAATATTCTAGATTGGCTGATAATCTATCTAGGACAAAAGAAATCATGGGAAAAAGTGGTCTAGAGAGAGAGAGCTATGAATTTTCAAAGTTCAAGGGGTTTATTCGCAAGAGTTGAGGAATTCTGTTTTTTGGAAAATTTTTACAGTCATTGTCAGATTTTCTGTGAATTTTATTTTCCTGTGAAAATTTCCAGTATTTCAATTTGGCTGATAAGCTATTAGAGGAAACAAAAATCATGAGAAAATGATGTCTGGAGAGGGAGATAGAATTTTCAAAGTGGAGGGGGTTGACAACCATGAGGGAAGTGAAAATATACAAATTTCAGTTCTATGAAAATTTGTACAGTCAGCACCATCTCTTCTGATTAGGGAAATTTCTGTTGAAACTTCATGAGTTAGTAGCTTGGAAGTTGAGCTACTGGAGACCACATAAATCTTGGAGAGATCTCTTACTGACTAAGAGATATACGTTTCGGCATAGAAGGAGGTCTTGAAGATACTTCATGAAAAATCCAGTTCGAGTGCCGAGGTTGAAGAAGAGACGTTTGGGAGTTCGAACGGAGACAGAGAAGCCAAAGTTAAGTATAGAGAAGTTACGAACACACATCTATTGCAGTTGGGGTTCCTTTTTTGCTCTATATCAAGAAGCTTCTGCGAGCATTGGCGCAGATATGAAGAAGATTGAGTTGAAAGCATCATTCACTGTGGAGGCCACGAATGTTCCTGGCGAAGTAGAGTGTGATCTTTACAAGAGTGACTTTAAGATGTCTGCTAGGATTAGTACAGACGATGGTCATGATGATATTATCTTAGACTTTTAAATTGGATTTTATTTCGTGTATATCATGCATAATACACGATTTTCAGTATAAAGCTCGAAAGAGTAAGAAAGTGATGTAAAATTATTTTCCTCAAAGATATTTTATCCACTTAATGGTTGAGAAGACGCAACATGAGTGAAAGTTCAAAAGATTGGAAAGTTAGACTTACAAACCTTCCTCAAGGTTTAGATGTCATAGTAAGTGTCGGAGAGAGCTCGAAAGAGATTATCATATTGAGTTTGAGAACACTAGTACAAATCTCAAGTAGAATCTCCGAGGAGAAGAGTAGAAATTGATTTGTGGTGTTATTTTTGTAGAGGATTGGGACATAAAGTAGTGAATTGTCCAACTAGAATTAGAATCGAGAGAGCTAAAGAGAAGCGGGAGTTTACTGATTTAAGTTTTTGAGTGGGTCCATCGTCACCACCGCCGATTCATCTTCTAGGAGAAGATCCTTGTCCAAGTTGTGGAGTGGGTGATCTATCAAGAGGACACAAGTGCGTCGATGTGGTCGCCCTACTTACGTCAGTAGTCGAGAAGTTGGACGAGACTCAAAGAGCTGAGACGGAGAAGTTGTCGACTTCAGAAGAGGACTCGGCTGAGTTGTGATGGAGATCGTCATTCGGATGGTGGAGAAGGCGATGATGCGACTTAGACTCATGATTACCTTGGGAGAAGAAATGACACAAGAGGTGTTGTTACAACCATTTCCTTTCATTTTACCTATGGTAGATTATTCTCGAATGGAATTGGTGATGTTCGTACTCTTTTTGCGAGTAGTAATTGCACGAAAATTAGAAGGATAGAAAGAGTAGTTACAAGATGGAGAAGTTACCAGTGTTTCATGAGAAGGACAATGAAGATATAGAACCATTTGTACGAGACTTCAAAAAAGATTGCATCGGAAACAACGTGAGAAGGAAAGAAGAATGAGTGTTGTTACTGCAAGAGTTTTTAGAAGATTTTGCTCTTACGTGGTATGAAGACCGAGTGAAGAACAAGACACCTAGTGCAATTGAAGACACATGGGAAACGTTGAGTAACGCACTCATCGAAGAGTTTCTTCCAGAAGAGAGTTATGAGAAGCTCATGGTGGAGCTTACTCATTTGAAGCAACAGGATGACGAGAAAGTTTGGCAGTTTGCCGAAAGGGTGGATAAGTTGGAACAACGGTTTTGAACGGTTCTACGAAAGAATAGAGACAACGTGGAGCTAACGATTGCGAGTATTGGAGCAATGCTGACCAAGAACTTGGTGAGAGGATTGAGACCTTCAATTCGAACCCAAGTGAGGTACGAGAAGCCATCAACCAAAGCGGAGGTCATCAAGATCACGACAAATATGGAAGAGAGTTTGGATGAAGGGGATATCATCCAACCTCATCATGCCGCTCTGATGTCGACTCCGACTCTTGGTTTAACCACAACGATAGCATCTGCACCATCACAATTGGTGATCGCTTCAACGTCAGCTCCTACTCCAACGGTGGTACCAAGACCATTTGCCCCTACAATGATGTCTACTGCCACCTCTGATTTCCATGTTGAGTTGAAGAGCATCACTGACACTCTTGCGGATCTCAAGATAAATGTGGTGCAGTTACGAGAATGGAGAAACAAAGGTGGAGGAGGAGGTCAAGAGGTTACGACAACAATCCTCACCGAGGAAATCAAGGTAACTTTAGAGGCAACCAAGGTAACTTTGGAGGAATCACTTGTTGGACATGTGGAGGTTCTCATTTTCAGCGAAACTGTCCTAACAACGGAGCAAGAGGTGCCAAAGCTATCAGAATGAATGTGGGTAGAGGAAATCCATCACAAGGACGAGACAAGGAGTGGCTACTATCGATGTAGTGCGAGATCCCATCTACGAGAAAGACGAGAGTTCAAACTCTTCTCATGCACCGGTGGAGCTTTTAGCTCAAGAAAGAAAAAACACTCGATTTTCTGATGAGCCGGTTTTCATGGAAGAGTCAGCAAGTAGAAGTACTCGTTCGAGTAATGTTTCGAGTACACCAAGGGAACCAAGAAGGAAGCTGAGGATGGCGAATTTCACCATTTCATCTTCCCAAGCGGGATATGATGTGGTTGAAGATGTTGGTGCTCAGAAATCCAACATCACAGTTGGGCAACTGATTGCACTCAACCCTAGTTTACGAAGGGAACTCAGAGGAGGAGTTAGTTCTAAGAGAAGCAAGAAGAAGAAACCCAAGAGTAAGACATCAAAATCTGTGGGAGTTGGTATGGTGGATGTGCATGCTTCAGAGGTATGCGCTAAGGCTTCAAAGATTAAAGTCTGATTGAATGATCACTACGTCTCTGCTGTATTGGTGGATGGAGGGTCGGCTGTAAATGTCATATCAGAGAGGTTGATGAAGAAGTTGGGGATGGAACCAACTCGCCCGACTAGCATTGTCGTGGGAATGGCTAACAAGCAACGAGTAAGACCTCTTGGTGTGTTAGAGAAGGTGGTTGTGTCTGTGATGGGAGTTCAAACATTGATGTCCTTTCAAGTGTTAAAGGACTCTAGTCATGATTTGCTCCTAGGTAGACCTTGGTTGAGAGCTGTGCGCACCACTGATAGGTGGCACAAACGATATTTACGGATTGGGCCTAGAGATCACAGAGTTATAGTACCTCTCTCTGGTGTTGAAGTTGTGACTTTTGACTCTGATAGACCCACTAGTGACTACTGGGAATCTGATACGAAGGATGATCAGAGTGTCTCAGAAATAGATACGGGAGATTCTTATGGTCAAAAATCCTCGTCTGAGGACGAAAGATTTGATCGAGATGAATCATTACATCAGTTTAGTGCTATTGACTTGTTGCCTCGATCAACAGTGGAGAAAGATCCTGACAAAGAAGAGTTGAGTGAGGTAGAGATTGGGAGAAGACTCTTGTGGTGCCCACAAATTACAGGATGCACGAATTTTTGAAATTTTTAAGAATAATGACTTGTTTATATAACTGAAGAAGCGTTGTTACTTAAGGTTACGTCTTCCTTAACAGGAAGATGATCTTAAGAGCTGTTTGTAATAAGAAGTTGACTTCTTCAGAAGACGACAGTCTTCGAAAGATCATCTTCTCAGTTGCGTCTTCAGAAGATGAGAAGACGGCGGAAGATGGGAAGACGGCGGAAGACACCTTTCTTCCGGAAGACAGCGATCACGAAGGCCTGACCACGAGTTTTCGGATAAACAAATAGGTGTACCTACTAAGTAAGCACCCAGGTGGTAGGTAGGTCGAAGAAGACACCTAGGGTCGAAACCCCTAATCTGCGGAGAAGATGCGTGAGGAAGCACATTAGCCACCTTCCAACTTCCCGTAGCACAGTGCGCCTGAAGAAGATCGATTGAGAGAGTGAACTTTGAGCTAGCATTGAGAGAGGAATCGAGTAAGACATCGAGGTAGGAGAGAGTAAGTTGGCAGCTAAGCGAAGGGTGAAATCGGATTGCGGGAGCACAAACAGCAGAGAGAGCGAAGGCATTTCTGTGGAGCTTCTGAGAAGTTGACAGTGGAGAGTGGCGAGTAGAAGCGAAGGTAGAATCGAGGTGTGGACCGAAATTGACAGCAAGCGCATTCGAGAGGAGTCGCATTGGAAGCTAGTACAAGAACCAGAAGCGCGCGGAGGTCGAAGGCAACTCGGGAGCCGAAGAAGACTGTAGAGGTTCTTCCCCCTGTTCTTTTCCCTCCCACTTCTTCTCGTCATTTTCTTGGTACTCCCAGCGCTTCCTTGATTGTGTGCATGCAGCCTGATCGATTACCTCACCCCCCATTCTTTCTGTTTGAGACATTGGGCGCGGAAGCGCTGCCCAATTTCTGTCAAGATATCTCCTTGCTTCTTCCCGGGCTCAATTCGAGCTTCCCTGCCCCTAGTCTTCAAATTGGCGAACCCAACTATCAATTTCTCTACCCCCTTACCTCTCTACCCCCGAAACTTGGAATAGAAGACGATTCGGAAGATGGGAACATCTTCGGAAGACGCTTCTTGAACTTGACTGTCTTCGGAAGACATCTTTGGAAGACTGTCTTCGGAAGTCGACTGAACATAATTCGTATCAAGAGTGGATTTGCTTTGCTTTTGTGTTTAGAGCGACTTGGTACGAAGCCTGAGTGGTGTGGTGAGTTGTTGTGTTATTTCGAGAAGTTGGAACTCGGGAACTAGGCCTGTGCCTCCCGATCTTCCAAGCTTCTCAACTCCACATCTTCCTAGAGAGACTAGAAGACTGAAAGGCTGACAAGATGAGCGAGAAGACGTGAGGGTCCTTTTCGGGTCTCTTCTGTCCGACCCATAGCAGCCGTTCCTTCTTCTTCCCGAACTTAGAAGAGAGTTGTGAGAAGTATTGGTGGTAGAATCCGGAGAGAATGGTCGAGGGTCATGTCTTCTCATCATGCAGCAAACTTCTTCTGAGTGCGTATGAGAGGTGAGAAGTCAGAAGAACAGAGTGCACATGTCTTGAGTCTGTTGTGACGATAGCTTGCGCGTAGGAAGACGAAGACAGGTGAGACTAGTGAAGGGAAGTCTGACTTCGGGAAGTCTTCCGAGAAAGACATTGAATCGGAAGCTGTCCCGAGTGTCTTCTCAGAGGCCACTGTCACCGCAGGAGGCCGCAACAATCTTCTGAACCTTTCTCATACTCTACTTCTCGCATATCTTGTATCTTCTGATAGGAAGTAGGATGTAATGCAAGATGGGTTGTCTTCTTGGTAATCCATGCGAGGCCTTGCTTAGATAGGATTGTTTAGATATAGCTCGGAAGACGAGAGCTATCTAGGAAGTACTGTTAGAATCCCGGAAGACGGAGTGGCTGTCTTCTGGAAGACTAGTTTCTGAGAGTGGAAGCTAGACTGTGGGCACTCGGGAAGGATTGAGCCTTCAGCTCATAGTAGGTGCTTGTGGTTTAGTGCAGCAGATCTTCCAGGTATGTCGATGCATCCGCGAGGCTTGGTGTTACCAGCGACAGAATTGGCCGAGGCCACTCCTTTCCTCAAGGAGTTGGGTCTCGACTTCTTCCTGTGGGACTGGAACCTCGCAGATCAAGGGCTTCTGGAGGAGGTATGGGCCGCGTTACCACCACGTAACCGTGTACCTGCAAAGGCAGGAGTTGCTCGGGGAAGACCATCTTCCTGGACAGAAGACTGGTGGCGTAAGGCGTTTCACAGGCCTGAGACCGAGAACCGAGGATATTGGTACGAGAAGAAGATCTTGCCTAGGATTGTGAGTTCATGGCATGTGCCTGGGAGTACCACCTGCCTTTTCGTGGAAGACAGGCAGGGGAGGAACGGTTGGAAGATAGAGTCTTACCGGCAGCCGAAGAAGCGACTTCTGGCGAAGTTGTTTCTGCATCTTTTCCCCAAGGAAAAAGCGCAGAAGACAAGGTACTTAGGAGATCAGGACATGGAGTTCCTGGAATCAGTGTGGGATGACAGAGTGCCAATCTACTGGGGCGCGTACATCCACAACTATGTACAGACGGAGCTAGCATACTTGGGTACCCCGGCGGAGGACATCTGACGCCCTTCTTCTGCTACTTGTATGTAGCCATGGGGGATCTTAGGGAAGATCAGCTGGTAGTGTTGGGCCAACGGAGCGACAGGAGGTGAAGGAGGAGACCTCGGAAGACGATGACCGAGAGGTAGCAACAACGCCCCCTCCCACTCTGATGCCACAGCTGAGACCCGGCTCTCACCAGAAGACGCTTCTGGTGAGGGAAGACGAGTCTAGTGGGTCGGAAGACGTCACGCCAGTGAGGAAAATGGGTCACAGAAGTGTACCGAGGACACCCATCTCCCTCATCCATTCAGGATCGGAGTCGGACTCGGAGGAAGACTTGCTGAGTATCCGATCGGAGCAGAAGACAGCTTCTGTAACACCTGGGAGTCTTCCGAAGACTCCAGAAGACGAAGGATGGATGGGTACTCCTACTGCGATGCGAGGAAGCGCAAAGAGGAGAGCCGCTCCTGCCACGAGGAGTCTTCCACCCCGGAAGATGAGAAGAGTAGCTTCTTCTCGTGCGCAGAAGATGAAGGCCGTAGTGGTGGAAGAGGCTCCCTTGCCTCTGGAAGACGAAGTCGACACCATCGAGCGAGTGGTGGGGATGAACTTGTCTTCTGCAGGAAGACGACTGGAGGAGTTCAGTGCCTACTTCCAGAAAGAGATCCAGCCCGCTATGGAGTTGCTGGAAAGGAGAGCGAGGGCACAGGAGAAGCCCTTACAGCCTGGATTCGGCCTGCGCACCTTGCTGCGACAGGAAGACAGCCAGCAGAAGACGGAGTCTCTGGAAGCTAGTCTCCGCACTACAGAGAAGCTTGCAGCCAGGTACAAGGCGGAAGCAGCCGCTTCTGCCAAGGAGTCGATGCAACTTCGAAAGAGCAACCAGGAGTTGCAGACGCGAGTACAGCAGCGTGATCAGGAAGTTCTCCGAGTGCGGGAGAAGATCACTGCCCTCGCAGAAGAGCAGACCACTTGGAAGATGCAGCGAGAAGCCGCAGAAGCGCGAGCTGCAGTAGAGAAGACGCAGAAGGAAGCAGCGGAGGCCCGTGCGCAGAAGATGCTAGCTCAGTCGGTAGAAGCGCTTCGGAAGAAGTTCAACTTCATCGCGGGTAAGAAGTTACTTACCTTAGCTAGAGAATGGGACAGCGAGTCCAAGACGAGGTTGGTGGAATGCAGAGATAGCATGTTCAGGTACCTGGATAGACAGATAGAAGGAGTGAAGACACTTTATGGTCTTCCCTCACTTCCGACACCTGCAACCGCATCTTGCCAAGCCCCAGCACCCTCGACTGGATCCGGAATGGAGAAGGAGGAGTTCGATCTCGCTGTGCACTTGGTGGTGACAGCGTTGGAAGACGAGAAGACTCCAGAAGACGCCCTGGAAGACATGATGTCTTCTGGAAGACAGGAAGACGAGCCGTCTTCCCAGGTATTCCGCGTGGAGGAAGCGACTTCCCCGGACCCCTATGAGATCGCCATGGTCCCTAGTACTGCATCTGTGCCTCAGAAGACCGAAGACGCACCATTCGACTCGTCTTCCCAGAAGACCATTCCGTCTTCCGAAGTCGAAGCCGAGGAAGACGCAGCCGCAGAAACAACAGGGCCAGCGAAGAGCGAGGAGAGGGAAGCTACCTCAGTGGTACCCGAGGTAAGTGCAGGGCTTCCCAGCCCATCAGAAGTCGAGGTAGTAGCTCCGGTAGGGGCAGATCATGTAGAGATTGCCACCGAGCAATCAGAGTAGTTAGCAAACTCAATTGACACTTCCAGATTTAGTAGGATTGGACATGCTATCTTAAGGGTGGCAGTTTTCTATGTAAAAATAGTTAGGACTCCATGTGGCAGCATAGGTAGCGTAGGAGTAACACAGTGGAGGGCTAATTGGGAAGAGGGACCGCATGCATGTGAGGTGACAACCTCTTGTCAGCGCCTCTCTCTCTCTCCTTGGTGGTCGCCTCCCCTGACTCTCGAGGCAGATGGTTAAGTAGGATAGCAGGGTAGGAGAAAAGCTCTCTGAGAGCTCTGCCAGTTCTGTAGAATTCGGCAGTAACTGAACATACACACCAATTCTACAGGCAGACGAGACACATTAGAGCAGAGACAGTCTTAGCACACTACACCCGTTGTTGGAAACTACGAATAGTCTTGGAATATAAAGGAGGGGTCTGCATACTCGCACCAGCAGTGGTTCGAAGATGTAGATAGAGGTAGTGGACAGTCCAGGAACAGGGAACGGCATCCTCGTGCAGTCCTGTTAGCTAGGCTGGTGTGTCGAGGAGTAGACGCAGGAAGTAGCGGGAGTGAGCTTCCCAATGCCATTGTGACTTCTTCTCGGGGAATAGATTGTGGATTTGAGTGCAGCAGCTTCGCTCATGTCTTCTGGGTGGTGGAATGTATTGAATTCGCTCCCAATTGTGCATGGGAAGTGTTCTTCTTGAGTGGCGGTGAATGTCAACAGTTGTGGAGTGTAGCTTGACTCGTTCAGTAGAGCACTTGGGATCTACGTACGAACGGTCTTCTAGGTAAGTGATCACAGAAGACAAAGCAGTCAGAGCAGCGAAGTGAAGAAGAAAGAAGACTTCTTCCCGCAACACAAGACGACATCCTCGAGTAGAAGACGGTGCTACAGTACTCATGTTTGTTGTCTTCCTCCCCAAACTATTACAAGCAGGGATGGCTTGTTAGTCAGGATCCGGACTAGAAGCCTGTCGGAATCTTAATTGCCCTTTTTCATCCTGGTTTCTCTTGTTTAGATTTCTTCTTCTTCCCATCTTCTTCCCATCTTCTCCCATCTTCCCCACCTTCTTACCTTCTTCTAGTGAGCTTCCGATACTTCTATTGAGCTTCCGTGAAGGTGAATGTCGTTGTAGCGCTGCACGAAGATAACTTCCGTAGACAGAAGCCTGGGAAGGCTACAGGGGGCATACACCCTGTGATTGATCCAACCCGATTGGAATGTGAGTGTGAGAATAAGGTGTAACGACTGTTACTAGTCGACTTCTGCGAAGCCGGACAGCCTTCTGGAGGTGTGAGAAGACGAGCTAAACCCCCAGAAGACGAGAATCGCTTCGGGAAGACGGTATCGAGAAGACCGGAAGAAGCAACCTGGAAGCAGGAAGATCGTCTTCTTGAGCTTCTTTGTGAATAGTTATGTGATATTGTAATTGGTAGTTGTTTGTTTAGGTCCAGACCACCATTTGGCGTGTCTGGAAGACGTGTTGGTTTGTGTGGTTTTGTGAGAAGACGGGCTTTTTAGACAAAACCCGTTTGTTTGTGTGTTTGAACAGATCTTAGAACTTAGAGCAGCGTTACTTGTGCAAATCCTCTGTGGGAACGATATCTTGTATACTAAATGGGCAAAAGGAGAAATCCTTCGTCACTACAACTCTCTATCTTGAAGTTTGGGATCAATGTCACTCAAGAGGAGAAAAGTAGATTCCTAGATATATTTCGAAAATATATCCATGTCTTTGTTTTCAGCTACAAGGATTTGAAGGAGGTGACTCTAGAGACTCATCGGATCGAATTGGAGGAGAACGCAAGACCAGTTCTGTAACGACTTATGTTACACATAGGAAGTTTGTCTATTAGTAAGGTGTTTAGTTATAACTAAGTATTGAGAATGTTTATTTGCTGCCAAAGTACTTTAAGGAGGTATCAAGTTAGTCATGACTAGCTAAAAGTTAGTTATGGTTAAACTTAGCTGTACTTTTGGCAGAATTCAGATATTTGCTAAAGAGTGAGCACTACTATCTTGTCATCTTGTCTAAAAGGTAGAAAGGAGGTGGAAAGTATCCCTTATCTTCTTTTTGACTTGATATTAGTGGTTGGATTAAAGTTGTGGACTTTGTAGGCACTAAAAACAAGAAGAGATTTCACATGTTTCCTTTTTAGTGGGTCCTAGTGTAGAGGGGGGGTGGAAATTCGAGATTCCTTGAGAATATTCCAGAATCCTTCTAGAAGTTGTTGACTTTGAAGGAATAAGCCCATGTGAAAAGGTAAAAGCCCATGTGATTAATGCTTTTACCTTAAGTAATATCTTAGTAAAACCCGGTAAAAGTAGTTACGGCTGAGTTACCGGAGGGTACCAAAGTAAAACCTAGAATGTATAAATAGAGGAGTAGAGAAGAGCTCCTCATCCTTGTTTTCACATTGTCGTAATGACAACTTGAGTAATATAGAGAGTGTGAGATATTTTTAGCATGTGAGAACTTGAGAGACGTCGTTAGAATGGAGGATTTTAGTTGATGTGTTTAAGGAGATTTTTAGTTGATAAGTTTGTGGGTGTATGAATGAGTGAACTTAGCATTTTTCCCTTCAAGATTCATGGTGTACTTCCATCAAAGCCATCAGAGGTGATCCCTGAGTGAGAGACAGACCCGACATTTGCAGATTCATCGGTGGCGATCGTGGAGGTTGAGAGATCGGGGGGGTAATTGATCGATGAGATCGTGGAGGGTTTACAGTTCGATAGAAGCAGAGAAGAGTCAATCGTACGACGGCAATGATGATCAAAGAGGAGATAAACAAGTTGAAGGAGGCAAGTTTCATCTACGAGGTGGAGAACTCAGAATGGGTTTCACTCATTGTGATTGTCAAGAAGGAGAATGATAAGTTGCGAGTGTGCATAGACTATAAGAAGCTGAATGCAGTTATCAAGAAGGATTATTATCCTCTATCATTTATAGATGAGATTTTAGAAGAAGTTGCTAGTCATGAGTGGTACAACTTTGGTGATGGTTATAGTGGGTATAACCAGATCAAGATAGCACAGGAGACCAACAGTTGACAACTTTCACTACTCCTTGGGGAACATTTGCATTTCGGATGATGTCATTCGGACTGTATAATGCTCCGGCCATGTTTCAGAGGTTCATGAACAAGGTGTTTGAACCATGTTGTATTGAACCCATCTGCTCCTTGATGGAACAGAATTCCCTCCACCATGGTGTAATGTTTGCATCTCTTGATCAACGAGTTACGTTCTCGGGTATGCATACCTTCTGGAAAAAAGCCATCTGCAAGGAGACTCCAGATTTCCTTGTACTCGTCCGGTATCTTCTTAATGCTTGTGATGATCATCAGATGCTCGTCTGGAAATGAATCATCAAACAGTTCTTCTCCCTCATCATCATAAGTCCTTGACAAAAGATCAGCATTCGCATGCTTTTTCTCTGATCTATCTTCGATCACATAATTGTATTCTGTAGAGTAGTACGACCTTCGACATTAGGCTTATTAAAGATATACTTTAAAGCTTTGTGATCTGTGACTATGAAAAATTTCCCTCCTAGCAAGTAGTGTCAAAATTTCTTCAATCCAAAGATCATCGCTAATCCTTCTCGTTCAGTCACGGAGTAATTCTTCTCCGCTGAAACCATCTGCTTACTAGCATAAATTATAGGATGATCATGCCCATCTTCGTCTACTGACTTAATGTACATCTGATTGTTACATTAGAGACATCCATATACAGAATAAATGCTTTACTCCACTCAGGTTTAGCAAGTATAGGAGTTGTCACCAATGCTTTTTTCAGCTCCTCAAATGCTTCCTTTGCCTTCTGATCATGCACTATCAAGTCAAAATCAACTCCCTTCTTCATGTACATAATCAAAGCTATTGCTTTGTTTGAGAAGGAAAAGACAAACCTACGATAATATCCAACCATGCAAGAAACTGTCTCAACTTTGTCAAGTTGATCAGAAATGAAAGATCCACAATCTTCTTCACCTTCTCAGGATCTGCGCAATCCCATTCTTGGAAATGATGTGTCTTAACAACAGACCTTCTTCGCAACCAAAGATGCACTTCTCTGGATTTAGAGAAGCGTTGGCTTGGTCCAACCGCTGCAAAACTTTGATCACATGATCAAAGTGATTTTCCTTTTTTCCGTACACACAGAAATCTTCAATGAAATCACGAACAAACTTCTCTATGAATGGTCAAACACCTTGTTCATGAACCTCTAAAACTTGGCCGAAGCATTACACAATCAGAATGACATCACCCGAAATGCAAATGTTCTCCAAGGAGTAGTGAAAGTAGTCAACTGTTGTTACTCCTGTGCTATCTTGATCTAGTTATACCCACTATAACCATCACCAAAGCTGTACCACTCATGAGCAGAAACTTCCTCCAAAATCTCATCTATAAATGGTAGAGGATAATAATCCTTCTTGGTAACTGCATTCAGCTTCTTATAGTCTATGCACACTCGCAGCTTATCATTCTTCTTCTTGACAATCACTCTGGGTGAAACTCATTCTGAGTTCTCCACCTCGTAGATGAAACTTGTCTATCTCTTCCTTGACCATCATTGCCGTTGTAGGATTGACTCTTCTCTGCTTTTGTCGAATTGGTCTTGCGTTCTCCTCCAATTCGATCCGATGAGTCTCTAGAGTCATCTCCTTCAAATCCTTGTAGCTGAAAGCAAACACATGGATATATTTTTGAAATATATTATCTAGGAATCTACTTTTCTCCTCTTGAGTGACATTGATCTCAAACTTCAGGATAGAGAGTCTTCTCACAATCTCTATCTCACTCAACTCTTCTTTCTCAAGATCTTTCTCCACTGTTGGTCGAGGCAACAAGTCAATAGCACTAAGATGATGTAATGATTCATCTCGACCAAATCCTTCGTCCTCAGACGAGGATTCTTGATCATAAGAATCTCCAGTATCTATTTCTAAGACACTCTATTCATCCTCCGTATCAGATTCCTAGTAGTCATTAGTGCGTCTATCAGAGTCAAAAGTCACAACTCCAACACCCAAGAGAGGTACTATCACTCTGTGATCTCTAAGTCCAATCCATAAATATCCTTTGTGCCACCTATCAGTGGTGCGCACAGCTCTCAACCAAGGCCTACCTAGGAGCAAATCATAACTAGAGTCCTTTAACACTTGAAACGACATCAATGTTTGAACTCCCATCATAGACACAACCACCTTCTTTAACACACCAAGAGGTCTTACCCGTTGCTTGTTAGTCATTCCCAGGACAATGCTAGCCGGGCAAGTTGGTTCCATCCTCAACTTCTTCATCAACCTCTCCGTTATGGCATTTACAGCCGACCCTCCATCCACCAATACGTCAGAGACGTAGTGACCATTCAATCGGACTTCAATCTTTGAAGTCCTAGTGCATACCTCTAAAGCATGCACATCCACCACACCAACTCCCACAGATTTTGATGTCTTACTCTTGGGTTTCTTCTTCTTGCTTCTCTTAGAACTCAGTCCTCCTCTGAGTTCCCTTCGTAAACTAAGGTTGAGTGCAATCAGTTGCCCAATCGTGATGTTGGCTTTCTGAGTACATCTTCAACCACATCATATCCCACTTGGGAAGATGAAATGATGAAATCCGTCATTCCTAGCTTCCTTCTTGGCTCCCTTGGTGTACTCGAAATATTACTCAAACGAGTACTTCTACTTGTTGACTTCTCCATGAAAACATGTTCATCAGAAAATCGAGTTTTTTTCTTTTCTTGAGCTAAAAGCTCCACCGGTGCATGAGAAGAATTTGAACTCTCTCCTTTCTCATAGATGAGATCTCACACTACATCGATGGTAACCACTCCCTTGTCTCGTCAAAGTTATCTTGATTTCTTCGGTTAGGATTGTTGTCGTAACCTCTTTGACCTCCTCCTCCACCTTTGTTTCTCCATTCTCGTAACTGCACCACATTTATCTTGAGATCCGCAAGAGTGTCAGTGACGCTCTTCAACTCAGCATGGAAATCAGAGGTGGAAGTAGACATCGCTGTAAGGGCAAATGGTCTTGGCACCACCGTTGGAGTAGGAGCTGACGTTGAAGCGATCACCAATTATGATGGTGCAATGCTATCGTTGTGGTTAAACCAAGAGTCGGAGTCGACACAAGAGCGGCATGATGAGGTTGGATGATATCCCCTTCATCCAAACTCTCTTCCATATTTGTCGCGATCTTGATGACCTCCACTTTGGTTGATGGCTTCTCGTACCTCTTGGTGGGTTCGAATTGAAGATCTCAATCCTCCCACCAAGTTCTTGGTCAGCACTGCTCCAATCCCTGTCATTGTTAGCTCCACGTTGTCTCCACTCTTTCGTAGAACCGTCTGAAACTGTTGCTCCAACTTATCCACCCTTTCGGCATACTGCCGAACTTTCTCGTCATCTCGTTGCTTCAAATGAGTAAGCTCCATCATGAGCTTCTTCTGGAAGAAACTCTTCGATGATTGCGTTACTCAACGTTTCTCATATGTCCTCAACTACACCAGGTGTCTTGTGTTCTTCACTCGGTCTTCATACGACGTAAGAGCAAAATCTTCTAAAAACTCTTGTAGTAACAACACTCATTCTTCCTTCCTTCTCACGTTGTTTCCGATGCAACCTCTTTTGAAGTCTCGTACAAATGGTTCTACATCTTCATTGTCGTTCCCATGAAACACTGATAAATTCCTCATCTTGTAACTACTCTTTCTATCTTTCTAATTTTCGTGCAAAATAACTACTCGCTAAAAGAGTACGAACATCATCAATTTCATTCGAGAATAATCTACCATAGGTAAAATGAAAAGAAATGGTTGTAACAACACCTCTTGTGTATTCTCCCAAGGTAATCATGAGCTTGAGTCGCATCATCGCCTTCTCCACCATCCGAATGACGATCTCCATCACAACTCAGCCGAGTCTTCTTTTGAAATCGACAACTTCTCCGTCTCAGTTCTTTGAGTCTCGTCCAACTTCTCGACTACTGACGTAAGTAGGGCGGCCACATCGACGCACTTGTGTCCTCTTGATAGATCACTCACTCCACAACAAGGACAAGGATCTTCTCCTAGAAGATGAATCGGCGGTGGTGACGATGGACCCACTCGAAGACTTAAATCAGTAAACTCCCGTTTTTCTTTAGCTCTATTGTCACGTCAGTTTGGGCACCTCGGCTAGGTTGACCGAGTGCGAAGTGGCGCATCACGGTAAGGCCGTTAGTGCCGTTAGGGCGAGTTGGGAGGAGAGTCCACTAGGGGTAAACTTCGCAGGTAGGGCTTGGAGGCCTTAGTTCTTTGAGTTGAGCCTTCAAGCTCCAAGCTATGGTGGATAGTCTAGTTGAGTGTAACCCAGATTCTCTTCGCGTTTAGAGTGGGTTTGGCTTGACCGTTTGTGAGTAATCTTGTTGTGGTGTTGGAGATGGTAATCTCTGTATTCAGATTACTCAAAGAACTCAGTGCAGGTCGAGGCGAAGTTCAGTAAGAGCTCGCAGATCTGAAATCAGAAATTGTCCGCTGGTATCTTCGGGCGTTGTTGTTCGTGGTTGATTGTTTGGAGCTGTGATCGAGGTGTGTGGGCGCCGTGCTACATTGCTGGTCGCAGATCGATTTGCTGTTGTTGGGGTCGAGTGGAGATTTCTGTCATGCGGAAGCGCTGCAGAAATTTTGCGGAATGTTCTTGAAGTGTGTTGTTGGAGCCGGATTGCGCGTTTGGGCGTAGCAGTTGAAATACTTGTCAATGTCGGGCCGGAGTGGACTCTTTGGAAGCGCATTGGAGAGACGATTCTAACGCACTAAGTTTCGTGGAGTTTGGCCAAGGATTGAAGAAGTTATGGCATGTCGAAGTTCGCTGCCGTGAAACCCGCAAGCACTAAAAGGCTAGTTACGTCAGATTTTGGCTCAATTTCGTGGGGAAACTCGAGTTTAGTAGTTGTTTTGTGTGTGTGTGCATCCGCGAAGTGTGTGTGGTGCATTTGCGAATCTGTTTTGGTGGTGTTCGGGTTCGAGGAGCAGAGGTGCGTGAGTGCGGAGTGCGAGAGTGCGGAGGCGGAGCGGAGCTGAGCCTGAGCCTGAGCCCGAGCCCGCGCCCGCCGCAAGCCAGCTTGCTGGCGTGCGTGAGAGAGGTATCCAAGCTTCAGGTGTGTGGGAAGGGTAAAACCAGCTGGTCACCCATCCCAACACTATTCCTGGACCTGGACTCCTGACTCTGTAGTCTTAGCTTTGACTTTACCACTAGACCAATAGCTCTTGGTGTCCTACAAGGATGCGTGCAAGTACTTATGGACTTGTATAAGGTAGTAGGAGACCTTCTCGCACGTCCCTAGAGGAGTGGTAGGGCGACCCCACAGTATTAGGGGGAAGCTATAGTTGTGGTAGTGTTTGCCTACACCGTAGAGGCGCGTATGGAGGCAATTGGTGGCAGTTGTCTTGGGTGAGCTAGTAGAGCTACCACGTGGATGTTTTTGGAGCTACTAGAGGTGTGGACATCTAGTTAGTGACCTCCAGTGTCAGTTACGACTGTTGGTGATCATATATTGTGCATGTGGTCACCGACAAGGAGTCGTCAATCCGGGTGGGGCTGGGTTTCTCTTTATGTGAATGTTTGAGTGTGGAGGGTTATCGTTTGGACTTCTTGTGGTTGGAACCCCTCCATACTCTGCTTCCTATTTGTGCGCCGCGTTTGTTTGTGTTGGCGCTTGATTTCCGGAGTGAGTTCACTCCAGTGTGCTGTCGGTAGTGAGGCTGGAGTTGCGGACCAGTCAGACTACCTTTGTCTCTCTCACGGTGCGGTTGGAGTGACGACCAACAGACCGTGAGAGGTTGCCTGTGGTGATGGCAGGTACAGGTTGCCCTTACCTTGAGCGTCCTAGTAGGGGATAGGTGAGCTCAGTAGGAGCGGGATTAGGCAAGTGGTGGTTACGGTGGTGACGGAGATTCCGACATTCCGGTTGGGGAGTGTGTTAGCGGGATTCTCTCATCACGGAGTTCTCGGGAGGTTCTGGTGGGGACTTCTCGGACAGTGGGTATACACGGAGTGGGGTGAGGTACCGACTACCTACACCATTACCGTCGGTTGTCCCAGAGGACGAGTCAGACGCAGACAGCGCATTTTCTGGTGGTGAGTCTAGTGTCGCCACACCGTTGTTGTGGGACATGGACGAGATCTATGGGGCCACGAAGGGACCTCGACGTTACTCGGATACCGTTGGTACCATTGAGCTGGATGACTTCTTCCAGGAGTTCGACAGTTGGTGCGATCTGCAGCAGATGCGGAACCCACAGCTGTTTACACCCTTCATGGTGTGGAAGGGTTTGTTCCAGCACTTGGAAGGACCGCCGATGGACGATTATCATGAGTTCAGGCGAGATTACAGTGTTGAGATCGAGTTGTGGAGACAACATTGGTCTCCCAACTACGTTTCTATCACTACTGGCGCAGTTTCGGGAGGCGTAGCACCTGCGAGTTCGGGTGCCAGTAGCAGTGGTACAGCCGCAGGTGGCGGAGTACCTACTACCAGCGGTGCGTCCTCAGGTAGTGGAGCAGGTGGTAGTGTGAGCGGGATACCACCAGGGTTTAACCCTGTGGTTCAGTTCTTCCAATGTTTGAGGAAGAACTATCAAGGTGTGCGGACCGACAAGTTGAGGAGTCTGCAGGAGTTCCAGCGGAAGATTGGAGAGAGCCTACGCGAGGCGTTTACTCGCATGAGGCGGTTGATCAGCGTTACTCAAGGGGTGACGGAAGCACAGGCAGTCCAGTTCTGGTATGGGATACTAGACCGGGAGCTGCGTAGGAGAATTAGAGATGCTACTCTTCTTAGAGATACCGCTCCGACGTTGGCGGTTGTCTTTAGTATGGCTGAGCGGATTGAGCTCAACATGGTGGAGGAGAGGGTGGTGGTTGCTGGGTTCAGCAAGGAGACACCACATGGAGCGACCACCTCTTCTCGAGGATCACAGGCTACGCAACAGCGTGGTGGTGGTGGTGGTAAGGATCTTGCGGAGCAGTCACGATCTCAGGGAGGTGTTGGAGGATCTGGTGGGCAGAAGCCCATGCCGTCCTTCTCTAGTCAGCAGCAAGCGGGTCCTTGCTGGACGTGTGATGGTCCTCATCAGCAGAGGGACTGTCCACAGAGGAGAGATTATGAGACGTCAGGGACATCAGGGACGTCTCAAGCAGTACCTAAGCAATGTGAGCATTGCGGACGACCTGGTCACATTAGTGACCGTTGTTTTGATCTCCATCCCGAGTTGCGGCAAGGGAAGGCTGATCGTGGACGAGGCGGAGGAGCTCAGGGAGGCCATGGTGGTCGAGCTGGAGGTAGAGGTCCAGCACCTGGGAGAGGACCGGTCGGTCCACCGCCTGCTACGACGTCAGAAGCAGGTATGGCTGCTCGGATTGAGCAGTTGGAGCAGAGGATAGCTAGTATGGCTATGGCTCAGCGGAGATCAGGTGGAACAGAGGCTTCCACGTCTTATGGAGGAGAAGGAGGTGACTTCGACTTCATGGCTGATGTGGCACAGATTGAGGCATCTGCGGCAGTGACTAGAGGTGCAGTACGTGCCTCTGAGCCACGAGGTGCGTCAGTGGAGTTGGATCCACAACGCGGGGAGGCTGGTAGACAAGCCAGGCTTCCCCAGTCGTTCACGTTATCGGAGGCGTTGAGGACCACATCTATGGTTCCTAAACGACCTACCGATGGTGCAGTAGAGTTGGAGGCATCGACATCCAGGAGTGGGTGTGATGTGAGTCCACCTTCGACGTCTGTGGATGCGACGTCGAACCCGATGTTGGGGGCGGCTACAGCAGTTTTGCAAGCCCCACTATTCTCAGCCACGGATATGAGGGCATTGGGAGTCAACTTGGCTCCAGTGTTCTAGTTGGCGGTCACGCTCAGTGAGAGCGAGGATGTAGTTACCTCTAGTGCTGAAGTAGTTCAGCGAGAGGCGGTAGACGTGTCCATGGAGTCGAGGATCAGGACAGCTACCAGTGGTACTTGGCAAGCGGCGACTGCTAGGTTAGATGAGTTACCAGCTAGGCCGGCGATTGACCGTGCTAGTTTGGCACCAGGTGTGGTGTTGTTGGACAACAGAAGTGGTATCTTCTGTTTGGTGGCACCTTCAGGGAAAGTGTATCGACCCCAGAAGGTCTTGTTAGACTCTGGAGCCCAACCGTTGATGTTGGGAAAGGCGGCGTGTATTGGTTTGGGTCTGAAGAAGTCCGAGATAGAGAGATGTCCGTTCCAGTTGCAGACATCTCTAGGAGGATCAGGAGGTACGGCTCTGCACATGACACGTGAGATGTTGACGGTGAGAGTTCGGCCAGATCATCCCACGGATGGCTCTATGGTGAGGGCCAAGGCCATCGTTACAGCCGCAGAGTCTTATGATGTATTGGTGGGAGGTGCTGTGTTGTACCCCATGGAGTTCGTGATCGACTAGTGGGCGGAGACAGCATCTTACAGACCAGGTTGGCAGTCCGGTGAGGGACGAGTGAGCCGCTTACCAGTGCGGTTCAGTGCTAGAGTTGGGACGACGGAGCCTACACCAGGGACGATGGCATCCGTTGCAGGGTTCAGTTCGGTCATCACTTGGTCGGGCGAGTTGTTGGAGGACAATGCCCATGCGGAGGATACTCCGATCTATGAGGAGGTGGAGGACATGCCTAGCATGTCTACGTTGTACCATCTGCCTTGGATGTTCCACTCTGGAGTTCGAGTGGAGAGTTGCAGCAGTATGCTGATCAGTTGGTGCAGCAGGCTTGGAGTGAAGCTTTTGTACCACCAGTAGAGGAACAAAGGGTTGTTCCTGCTACTGGCTCTGTGACCTTATCACTGTTGGATACGACTCCCATTGTGTGGCAGTATCCAGAAGAAGGTGTATGTGTGCTGGAGCTGTTTGGAGGGATCAGCACAGGTTTGGCTGCAGTATTGCAGGTAGGTATACAAGTACAGCGATACTTGTATGTAGAGAGAGATGAGATTGCGAGACGCATCTCATTGCGACATGTGGCACGTTTGGTGCAGAGATATCCTGAGTTGTTGCCCATATCAGCTGTTAGAGGATATCAGCAAGCATTACCGTCGGATATTTCGCTGCTGGGGGCGCAGGATCTCACGTTTGTGGGCACCATTCACTTGGTGATAGCCGGATGGCCATGTCAAGGTCACACGCGTGCAGGGAGAGGTCAGGGTTTACATGACCCGCGATCTAGGATGTTCTGGGAGATGTTACGGATCCTACGACATCTCCAGATGCATCAGATGGATTCTCCAGCGTACATCTTGGAGAACGTTCCTTTGTTGGGTGATGCTCGTACACAGATGATGGCGAGTGTGCACCAAGTGCGGTCTTGGGTTGGACCAGCAGTGTTGTTGGATGCAGCGAGAGTGGGATCTCGTGCACATCGTCCACGGTTGTGGTGGACGAACTTGTTACCGAGAGAGGTGCTTAAGCGCGCACACGATGGAGTGAGACGACCAGCGCACCTCACGGTTGATAGCATCTTGGATGCAGGACGACGATCTCAAGTAGTGAGAGTCGTCGATAGGTCACCCATGGCAGTGGTGAACCTAGTGAGACGGCCTATGATAGCATTACCCACATTGGTAAGCTTTCCAGCGTCACATGCTTACAGAGATGGAGGACCTGGGCTTGTGTGGGATGCTCAATTACGGCAGTTGGTAGAGCCCAATGCTGATGAGAGAGAGCGAGCGATGGGTTTCACTACGGGTACGACGGCAGTAGCTTCGGTGTCGGAGGCTTCACGTCGTCAAGTATTGGGTCAAGCAATGGACTTGAATTGCTTGACATGGATTGTTAGCCTTGAATTGGCTGAGCAGCGTCGGATGCGATCGACGGGTGTTACTGCTCGAGCACTCTTGAGCTCTTTGCCTACCGGGTCGGTGGAGGCAAAGACTGGGGGCGAGGCACGTGGAGTTCGTCATCCTTGGACATCATGGGATGTCATAGGAGAGAGTGTGGAGTTTGCAGCTAGAACTGCAGAAGTTTTACACACAGTAGCGGTGGAGGGTGTTGGTGGTGAGCAGAAGGAAACTGCTCCAGAGGCTGCAAGATAGCAGTCAACGACTTCGTCTTCTACCTCTAGCATGGTGACAGAGGATACTTGGGAGCCAGAGATTGGACCCAAGCTTATAGGAGAGGAGAGACGAAGAGTCCAAAGATTCATGAAGAGCTACAGGAATTGTTTTACCTTCAGTATGAAGGATTTGGGTACCTTGAAAGGACCTGGTATACGGATCGACTTGGCTAATGACACGCCAATCTTTCGACGTCCTTACAAGTACAGTGACATGGAGAGAGCCTTGATCCAGAGTCGGACTCAAGACTTGTTGGAGACTGGGTTGGTGGAGATGTCGCATGGAGAGTATGCATCTGCCACAGTTATGCCAGCCAAGAAAGATATGTATGGCAACTACACAGATAGACGGATGTGTGGGGACTATCGTCCTATCAATCGGCAGACGAAGTCCGATAAGTATGCCATGCCGACACCTGAGGAGATCTTTGATGCAGTGGGGCATGTGAAGGTCTTCAGTACTTTGGATCTTCGAGCAGGGTATCATCAGTTGCCAGTGAGAGAAGAAGACAAGTCCAAGACAGCATTCTGGGGAATTGACTCTCACGGCAAGGATTGTTTGTGTCAGTGGCGGTTCTTACCATTTGGGTTGAAGAACGCCCCTGCTGAGTTCCAAAGGGTGATGGACAGAATCCTAGCAGGATTGGATTTTGTCAGATGTTATATCGACGACATCTTAGTCTATAGTGCTACAGTGGAGGAGCACGAGAGACACTTACGGGATGTGTTTGAGCGGTTGAGAGCTCATGGGTTGAAGTTACACCCTGGGAAGTGTAAGTTCTTCCAAGAGTTGGTAGAGTATCTGGGCCACACCATCTATCCAGGTGGATTGGGTGTTCAACAGACGAAGGTTGAGGCTATTGCACGTATCACACGCCCCACAGATGTGAGTCGAGTTCGAGCATTTGTTGGTTTGGCGAACTTCTATCGTCGATACGTGAAAGGGTTTAGTGCAATTGCGAAGCCGTTGACCAAGCTGATGAAGGTGGACCAGGAGTGGCAGTGGGGAGATGAGCAGGAGCGAGCTTTCATAGAGCTCAAGGATAGGTTGACATCTGCTCCCATCTTGAGGAGACCCGTTAGGGGGCGTCCTTTCCAACTGCACACCGATTGGAGTATGTTGGGACTTGGAGCAGTGCTGACTCAGCATGATGATGAGAAAAAGGAGTTTAGGGTGGCGTATGCCAGTCGCTCCAATAATTCAGCGAAGGCGAGGTATAGTTCGTATGAGAGAGAGTGTTTGACGGCAGTGTGGGCTGTTGCACACTTTCGATGTTATCTGTTTGAGAACCGCTTTACTCTCATCACTGATCACCAGCCGCTCAAGTGGTTGATGGAGTCCGACAAGCTTACAGGGAAGCTTGCACGATGGGCTCTGATCTTACAAGAGTATGACTTCCAGGTAGTACATAGATGTCGATGGGTTGAGTCGCAACCCATGCACGAGTCAACAGGACCAGACTGGGGCTCGCTGGCATGACGAGGTTGATGAGGAGATAGTGCCAGGGTGGCATGCATCTGTCTTTCTTTGTGTGTTGGCCATGAACTCTAGTATGGAGGGCCAAGTCGTATCTTTCTCTGGTCAGAGAGTAGATGACGAGTCTCCAGATCTTGAGGATGGAGATGGTGTTCCAGATCAGCGGGATATCCATGATGATGTGACCGTGATGGAGTATCTACGTACTGGTGTGGTAGTAGGCACAGTAAGTGCCAAGGAGCGAGATCGTGTCCTCCAACGAGCGAAGAGATTTCGACGAGAAAGACGACATGTACTTCGAGTGTGGGGTGATGGGAGGGTACAGATAGTGCCACATCCATCCCAGAGGGCACAGTTAGTACGACATGCCCATGAGGAGTTGGGACATTTTGGAGTGAAGCGTACGCATAGCTTACTCCAAGGACAGTATTGGTGGCGTGGTATGCACATCGATGTGCAACAGTTTGTCGCACGATGTGTGGTTTGTGATCGAGTACGAGCATCATTTAATGCTCCTACTCCACAGTTACACCCCTTACCGATTATGGGGTTGGGTTACCGTTGGAGTTTGGATTTGGCGGGACCTTTACCGTTGATCGTACGTCACCACCGGTATGTGTTGGTGATGGTGGAGCACTTCTCCAAGTGGATTGAGTTGGTGGCATTACCAGACAAGGCGAGTGAAGGGACGGCATATGTGTTCTTAGATCGAGTGCTGAGTCGTTTCGGAGCACCAGCTGAAGTGCTGACAGACCAAGGTACAGAGTTCCTTGGTGAGTTTCAGGCCTTGTGTGATCAGGCGCTGATTGATCATCGGACTACATCTCGAGATCATCCTGAGGCGGATGGTTTGGCAGAGAGGGTAGTTCAGACGGAGAAGAGAGGATTGCGCAAGTATGGCTTGCAGAAGGGCCACTTGGGAGACTGGGATGTGCAGTTACCATGGTTGGCTATGGGCTACCGTTTTAGCCGACAAGCGTCTTTGGCTTCCTTCTCACCGTATTTCTTATTGTATGGCCGAGATCCAGATCTACCTTCGGCCATTCGTCGTGATTCTGCTGAGGTGCTGGACCTTGATGACCCGGATATGTGGGTGAGAGCATGTTCTCAACGAGCAGAGACATTTCAGAGAGTTATGCCTATGGCTTTTGAGAACCTAGCGATTGCCCAGCATAGAGACACGTTGCGGTATGCGACTATCCAAGGAGGAGGTTATCGGCCGTCGATTCGCAGGTTTCATCCTGGCGATTATATCTATCTACAGCAGACTGCACCGACGACGTTGGACGTGACCGCAGGGCGCACTATTTTACGAGTGCGTGAGGTGTTACCTTCTGGAGTACTCATGTTAGAGGGCCGTGATGGTGTTGTGTGGAAGGACCATGTGCGTAATTGCGCGTCATGTCATCTTCCCAACATTGATGGTACCGTTGACCCAAGCTTAGCAGTTGTACGTGCGAGCTTGAGGTGTATGTTGTGTGGGTCTGCTGGTGGAGCAGCCCGTATGTTGGTGTGTGATGGTTGTTCGAGAGGTTGGCACATGTTATGTTTGACTCCACCTCTCAGTGTAGTTCCTACTGGACGGTGGGTTTGTCCTCGATGTATATAGCGGAGATAGTCGATTAGATCTTTGCGTGGTATGGATTGCAGACAGGCGACTAACGATGGGGCAATGTAGCACCCGGCCTCCTGATCCTTGCACCCATGAAGGTGTGTATCACGTAGTTGGGATATGGAGCTATCTGGAGTTAGAGGGACCTAACCGCCAGTTAGGGGGGCGATTGTGGTACACTTGTGTATGTGTATGACATCGTCCATGTGTTATGTGTATGTGTGGTGTACCTCTAACAGCGATGTATGTTGTGTAGCAATGTGTATGCGCACGACACTATCGATTTTGATTCTAGTTGGACAATTCACTACTTTATGTCCTAACCTTCTACAGAAATAACACCACAAGTCAGTTTCTACTCTTCTTCTCAGAGATTCTACTTGAGATTTTGTACTAGTGTTCTCAAACTCAACGATAATTTTTTTAGAGCTCTCTCTGACATTTACTATGACATCTAAACCTTGAGGAAGGTTTCTAAGTCTAACTTTCCGATCTTTTGAACTTCTATTCATGTTGTGCCTTCTCAACCATTAAGTGGACAAAATATCTTTGAGGAAAATAATTTTACATCACTTTCTTACTCTTTCGAGCTTTATACTGAAAATCGTGTATTATACATGTTATACACGAAATAAAATCCAATTTAAGAGTCTAAGATAATATCATCATGACCATCGTCTGTACTAACCCCAGCAGACATCTTAAAGTCACTCTTGTAAGGATCACACTCTACTTCGCCAAGAGCATTCGTGGCCTCCACAGTGAATGATGCTTTCAACTCAATCTTCTTCATATCTGCGCCAATGCTCGCAAAAGCTTCTTGATATAGAGCAAAAACAGCACCCCAACTACAATAGATGCGTGTTCGTAACTCCTCTATACTTAACTTTGGCTTTTACGTCTCTGTTCAAATTCCCAACCGTCTCTTCTTCAACCTCGACACTCGAACTGGATTCCTCATGAAGTATCTTCAAGACCTCCTTGTACGCCGAAACGTATATCTCTTAGTCGATAAGAGATCTCTCCAAGATTTTTGTGGTCTCCAGTAGCTCAACCTCCAAGCTACTAACTCATGAAGTTTCAATAGAAATTTCCCTAATCAGAAGAGATTGTGCTGACTTTATAAATTTTCGGAGAACTGAAATTTGTATATTTTCACTTCTCTCATGGTTGTCAACCCCCTCCAATTTGAAAAATTCGATCTCCCTCTACAGACATCATCTTCTCATGATTTTTGTTTCCTCTAATAGCTTATCATCCAAACTGAAACACTAGAAATTTTCACAGGAAAATAAAATTCACAGAAAATATGACAATGACTGTAAAATTTTTCCAAAAAGCAGAATTTCTCAACTCTCGCGAATAAACCCCTTCAACTTTGAGAATTCATAGCTCCCTCTCTAGACCACCTTTTCCCATGATTTTTTTTGTCCTAGATAGGTTATCAACCAATCTAGAATACTGGAAAGTATCACAAGAAAATAAAAAACAAAATTTGACAGCGACTGTACAAATTTTCCAGAGAGCTGAATTCTTAGACTCTGAAATTTTTCTCCTCTAATAACTTCTCTCTCCTTCTTTCTCTACAACTCTTGTTTCATTCCCTTTCAACTCTCCTCAAACACTTTCTAAGTGAACAAGTTGTAAAGAATGACCTCGAACGCGTCATAGATCACTACGGGATACACGAAAGGTTCTAGCGTTACTAACATCGCGTTAGTTCTCTCTCCTCCTAACGTTCTCTCCATGTGCTCTCTCATGATCTCTTTTTGTCGAATATAGAACTGAATTCTAAACATCTTTCAACGATCCTTTCAAGTGAGGTCTCGGTAACGGAACCAAAAATGTAAACCCTCCGCGGTCCTATCGATCAACTACCCCTCGATCTCTCAACCTCCACGATCGTCATCGATGAATCTGCAACATGTCGGACCTGTCTCTCACTCAAGGGTCACCTCTGATGGCTTTGACGGAAGCACACCATGAACTTGAATGGAAAAATGCTAAGTTCACTCATTCATACACCATAAACTCATCAACTAAAATTCTCCATAAACTCATCAACTAAAATCCTCCATTCTAACGACGTCTCTCAAGTTCTCACATGCTAAAATATCACACACTCTCTATATTACTTAAGTTGTCATTACGACGGTGTGAAAACAAGGATAAAGAGCTCTTCTCTACTCCTCTATTTATACATTCTAGGTTTTTACTTTGGTATCCTCCAGTAACTGAGCCGTAACTAATTTTTACCGGGTTTTACTAAGATATTACTTAAGGTAAAAGCATTAATCACATGGACTTCTTATCTTTTCACATGGGCTTATTCCTTCAAAGTCAACAACTTCTAGAAAGATTTTGGAATATTCTCAAGGAATCTCGAATTTCCACCTCCCTCTACACTAGGACCCCACTAAAATGGAGACATGTGGAATCTCTTCTTGTTTTTAATGCCCACAAAGTCCACAACTTTAATCCAACCACTAATATCAAGTCAAAAAGGAGATAAGAGACCAGATTTTCCACTTCCTTTCTACCTTTTAGACAAGATGACAAGATAGTAGTGCTCACTCTTTAGCAAATATTTGATTTCTGCCCAAAAGTACAGCTAAGTTTAACCATAATTGATTTTAGCTAGTCATCACTAACTTGATATCTCCTTAAAGTACTTGGGCAGCAAATAAACATTCTCCACACTTAGCTATAACTCAACACCTTACTAATAGACAAACTTCTTATGTGTAACATACGTCGTTACAGAACTAACTCTGCTAAGTTCAACTTCCTCCCGACGACTTCCTCATAAGACCCGCGGTTACTCTCTAAGGCGTAGAGCAATGGTACGACTACATCCTGCATGTATTTCACCGAAGAACCCAGTTGTTCTACCGCTTCGATTGTCGACAAAGAAGTAGTGGCCTTCGGTGTATCTTCTTTCTTCTTCTCCTCCTGAGGAGTACCCTCTTCTTCGGTGTCAACCGTGGCTTTTTCACCTTCGGCGCAGACTATCTTTTTCATCTTCATCTTCTTTCGAGACTTCTGCGTTGACCTCGAAGTTTCCTCTAAGATCTTCTTCCTCTCGCTTCGTCTGAACGGCGGAGGTACTTCGGTGACATCCTCGTCCTCGTCCAAGTTCACTGTCTCAGGTACCTTCTCCTTTGGGGATTCTGCTGCGGCCACGGTCTGACTTGTAGTTGCTTCAGCTGCTGCATCCTCGGCGGCAACTTCGTCAAAGAACCTCTCTAGTTGTACATCCCTAACTGGAGTCGGCTCAACTTCGAACTCGTCATATGCGGCTGCTGCATCCAAACCTAACCTCTTCTGATCTTCGTCTGATAGTAGTCCCATACTCATGTAGAAGACTGAGACGAATGCTCCGATGTAGACCATATCTTCTTCCGCCCAGAGCTTCTGTACATGGAGATGGATGATCCTCGTCCAATGTGCTCTTTTCCCGACGAAAAGTTGTTCGATGAAGTTGATCTGCGAATTGGACATGTAAGTCGTCCTCCTCGGTCGAAAGATTGCTATAATCGCATCAGCGACTTCTCGCTTCTTCGGGTTGCGAGAAGTCGCTGATACGATTATAGTCATTCCTCCCCTGCGGTACTTCCTTGAACAGCTTAAGGAAGTTATTCACAGCTTCGGGCGAGGCTGTTGTCGAAGAACTATCGAAAAGAAGATCGTCCTCCTTGCCTGCATCGTCTATCCCCAAAATGTGGGATCAGTGCGTCTCGGTCCAATTACAAGACCTCTCATACGATTCGTCCACCGGATGCTGTCTGCACACCTTCAGTTCGTGCACCAGCTTCAAGGAAACCATTCCCCACCAAGGAAGTAAGAGGAAGGATAAGCCCATCTCCTCTAACTATTTCTCATAGCGGCGAAGTCTCGCTCGGTTGACATCTAGTGCTCGAAGCCTCGGCGGCTTGGACGTCTACATCCCTCGCATGTATTGAAGAGAGCTGCAACAAGATACGAAGAAAACAGCTTCTTCGCAAGTAACTTGCTTCCTCGCCGCTAGCTCGCTTCGGTGAAGTCACTGTACTTCGTAGGTAAGAGAATACGCTGCGCTCCTCCCTCTAAATAGTGTTTGACAATAAGACAAATGACCTAAATTCTCTTACTTATATCTCACGATGGCTCCTCCACACGTGTCGAAGTTAGGATTTGTTCAAGCTGGGGAGGATAAGGTTCAACAGGAAACTGTTCTTCCTGAACTAACAATGGAGGACGATCCTTCACAATCGGAGGAGATGGTTAGGGTGCAGATAATGGACATGGTTGATCTGGTTACAGACATACCACAACCAGATATTGATATAGCGATGGATGTGAAGGGAGGTTGAGAGGAACGCATTCAAGATGTCAATGTTGAATTCATTTCACGGGAGATCTTGGGTGCAACTTCAAGGAAAGTCCATGATACATTGACATCATCAAGGATGAGCGACCTGCTGAGGGTGAAGGAGAGTGGACGGACGCTCTCGAGACTATGAATATAGGATGATGGATAAAGATGGCTTATAGGAGAAAAGTCATTGCTGAAGGTGATTATGTTTGAGAGGTTGTGAAAGTTTACATGTGATTAGGGTTGGGAGGATGAGGTTTGGGAGGTTATAAAGATTTTCAGAAGAAGAGATCAAGGAGGATGATGGTTGAGGAGGATACCATGTACAGCGAGATAATGATGGTTGCGGTTGAGGATTTTGGTTGCGGCAGTGTGGTTTTTTTTTCAGGAAAAAAAGAAAAAAAGAAGAATTGAATACATACGATGACATGTATAGACTTGAGGTTGAGGGTTATAGTCAAGATATATGGTGATGATTGGGATGACGGGGATGTCTACTACGACACTTGGGTCACAAATCTCTACGGTGAGGTTCTACAAGATGGATGGAAGACATTTCTATGATATGATGGGTTATTCTTTTTATGTCTAAGCATATTGAAAGATGTGTAGATTTAGAGGGGGTGATTGGATGGGAGGTTGGAGAAGAGATGCGATGAGTATGCATCTAGGGGGATCATGACCGAGTTGCAACTTCAAGATGGCGATCAGGTTGCAGACTTGAGGATGAGGTTGACTGAAATGGGAGGGAGGATGACAACAAGAGAACGAGTGTGCGTGCCGGTCCACTCTTTGGTTGGTATCTCTAGTGCATACCGGAGGATGCACAAGTTTGGAAGGGGTGGATGTCGTGTTGTTGACCGACTCCTACCTGAAATTCAAATTTCGATGCTTATCGCTCCAAAGACACTCACGGAGGAAAGTGAGAAAAACAAGCTAGGCTCCAGCTTACGGGCTTTTGGCACCATTTCAGATCTCCACTTTCATCGCATCAGAGGATAGAGCTCCTTGTCAGCTTTTCATAGGCACCTTGTTTACTTCGTTTGGACGCATAATGGAGAAGTTACAAGACTCGAAAGATGGAGAAAACAAGCTAAGCCCCAGCTTACGGGCTTTTGGCATCATTTCGGATCTCCACTTTCATCGCATCAGAGGATAGAGCTCCTAGTCAGCTTTTCATAGGCACCTTGTTTACTTCGTTTGGACGCCTAGTGGAGAAGTTACAAAACTCGAAAGATGGGTAAAACAAGCTAAGCCCCAGCTTACGGGCTTTTGGCACAATTTTGGATCTCCACTTTCATCGCATCAATGGGTAGAGCTCGTTGTCAGCTTTTCATAGGCACCTTGTTTACTTCGTTTGGACGTCTAGCGAAGAAGTTATATGACTCGAAAGAAGGAAAAATCAAGCTAGGCCCTAGTTTACTTGCTGATTGGGTATTTGAGACTTCAGACGTTATATCAAAGACGCAAGGGGTCTGCTTCATTATTATGACAGAACTTCGTACGTACAGAGACTGTGACAAGGGGGCAGCTTAGGGGTTAGCTTACGCCTGCGATCTGTCGATGGACGATTTGGAGATTTGGGAAGTCCAATACACGCGCGCAAGGTGTCATTGGATTCAGATCTGTGCAGGCTACGCACATATTAAGACGGTTTGGGAAGAGACGGATCAAGGGATGTGTACTGAGAGAAATTGAGACGCTGTCGGAGTGTGATCCGTCTACCTAGGAAAGCGCCGGGCTTCTGGCTGTGGTTGTTTACTCAAGAGGTTGGCTTTCAGGTCACAACAGGAGCTATAAACACTCACACAGGAGTGTAGGATCCTCTGATATGCTCAAAAAGCGAAATTTAGGTCTCACTGGTAGTAATAGGCTTAAGCGGTGAACTTTGACACTCAAAGAGAGGAAAACTATGAAGGTTTAGACCTCTAAACTTCCCCTACATGCAAATGAGGTACTACTGAACTCACAGACGAAGTTTCAACCTGAGATCAAATTCTGACACGGAGATATGAACAGAAAAGTTCTGAATAAGAGAATTATGGCAATTTCTGGTACCTAGACAGCTATTCAGACATAGAACAGAGAATTGGCTCGATGAATTTCAAATCTTCTCACAGTATTTGAAGTCTACAGGATGCTGAACATCCCTGTGAAGTTGGGACTCCTGAATGTTTGTAGAACTCCAGATCTCCTTCTCTAAAGTCGCTGCTCTAGATTAAGAGCTTTTCAGACCCCCTCTGCTTCAGCGGCCGCCATGAATTACTCAATTACTCAAATGATGCAAAACTTTTTGGACAGTCGTAGCCCTCCTGACAGTGAACGCAACCACGAAGTTTTGAAGTGATTTCCTCAATTCTGCTGCAATTGGCACCGAAAACCCCAAAATCAACAAAAGTGACGCAGTTTTGGCACAATCCGAACTTCAATTGGGCATAACTCCTTGTTTATTGATCCAAATCGAGCAAAAATTTCACTGACAGTGCTTGGCACGACGAGCTCTCTCTTCCTGTGTTCTCAGATTTCGAAGATTCCTCACCAAATGCTCGAACTCCACTCTAGAGCTCTGTTTCTAAATTTAGAGTTTAACAAAAGACAAAAACGGACCAATGGGAGTTCATAGCTCCACTTGGTTGTCCTTTAGTACCCTAAACCACGTGGCAACTTAGTTTTACTCATAGGCTACCATGTCAAGCCCCCTAGAGTGCCAGCGTAAAACTTAAATTACTTAAAACGACACGTAGCCCCGAAAAATAACTTAAATCAGCTAGAAAGCGTGCATGGGCGACACGCAAATACAACCCATGAGCTTAAGCCCTAACAACATGGTAATCAACCTACTAAGACTCAAAATAGTGTTAACACCGTATGCAAAGGTGTCAAACATATACATAAACGACTAGAAGTAATATAAGCTAACTTCTAGAACTACTAAACTCAAGCGTCGGAGTAGAAATATAACATGTAGCCGCCAAGTAGCGCGACATCCACCCCCTCTGAACCTGCACATCCTCCGGTATGTGCCATCCAGATCAAGACTCTTCAGCTTCGGCTTCAAACTCATCTTCAACCTGCATTGGGTCTTCAGCTTCATCCTCCGTAAACTCTGCAACGTTCTGGTCCTCCCCTCTCCTCCTAAAGAGCTTGATTCTCTTTCCTGCGACTGGTATCTTGAGCACTGCACCATCTAACTCTCTTAAGGAGTATGTGGCATTATCATAAACTTCTAACACCACATAAGGTCCAAACCATCTCATGGAGAACTTCCTGATAGTGCTATGCTGATTATCAAGACTACTATCATAGACTAACACCCAATCACCTTCCTTAACTGGTTTGGGTCGTAATCTATGTGTTCTATCAAACCTGCCTTTGTTTCTCTCTCTAGCAGTCTTCAACCTTTCCACAGCTTTGGCAACATCCTCAGGTCTCCGTTCTAACTGCTGGATCCTTAATGCAAGAAGATCCTCCGTACTTCTACCATCTTCCCATGGCAAAACATTCCAAGTAGGCACAACCTCCTCAATCGGCATCACAGGTTTTTGTCCTAGTATCAACTCTGCTGGCATGTAACCTGTAACGGTACTATGAGTTGTACGATCTGCCCACAAAGCAAATGGTAGCAGTCTAGGCCATTCACGGATCTTACCCTTGCAAGCTTTTACCAAAGCTTTGATGATTGGCGGATGACCTCTTTCGCTCTTGCCATTCCCTTCAGGATTGTAAGCAGTGGTTAACGCCAACTTGATTCCCAATCGCTTGAAGAACTCAACTGCTTCTTGTGCATCCAGCTCACCCCTATCTGCAGTGATCTTTCCCACACACCCATACCTACAAATAACATCTTCAAGTAGAAAGCGGCAGACACTAGCAGTGGTCTTCGTCCTCAGAGCACGGCCTTCGACTTGGTTAGATAGATCTTCTCTAGCCAAGACTAGATACCTCATTTGTCCGAGTCCAAATGGCATAGTTACCAGATCAACTACCCATTTATAATGAATGGCTAAAGGATAAGTAGGATGCAATCCATCACGATGGCGTACATTGGAGTACATCTGGCAGGGTATACAAGATGAAACAAACTGTACTACATCCTTATACATACCCTTCCACCAATACTTTTCCTTCATCTTGGCAAATGTAGCCCAAACTCCTCTATGACCAGCCCATAAACTCTCATGGAACTCCTTGATCAGCTTCTGCTGCAATCCCAAGTCACATACTACCCGCTGCGGTATACCTCCTTGTAGCTTAGGGCGCTTCCATAGATGTCCTCCATGTAAAAAGTATCCATAAGCTGTTCTACGGATCCTCTTGAAATCTGCATCAGACCAGCCTTCTTGCCTTTCCAATGAACTCAAATAGCGCCCAAGATCCAACCACTCGCCACCATACGTAGTTTCCTCAAATAACTCCAATGGAGCTGCAAAACAGCTTCTATCTCTTCTAGCAAGAGCACTAGAATAGAACTCTGTTCCCACATCCTCCTGATCATCTATCATTTCTTTCTCATCGTAATACCTAGCCCTTGATAACATATCTGCCACAGGATTGTCCTTCCCTGCAATATGTCTAAACTCTGGGTTCAAGGACTTGATATATGCTATCCACCTCAACATAGCAATATCTGGAGTTGTACAGCTAGTGATCATTCCCAAGAGAGGTAAACAATCTGTCTCCACAACCACAGGTGCTCTTATCAAGTATTCCTTATCACTCTTCATCGCAGTAACTACTCCCCATAGCTCTCTCTTGATCTGAGGGTAGTCTCTCTGCCGTGAACTTAATACCTTAGCACCAAAACGCACCACATATCTATTCCCATCCTCATCGTCTTGCCCTACAGCCCATCCAATGCCAATAGGACTAGTATCAACAGTAAGGATAACAGATCTCCCCAACTCATATGTTACCTTCCGTAGAGTTGGCGGTGAAGCCAAAAGATCCTTCAACTTCTTCATAGACTCGCTTTGCTCCTCTTGCCACTGAAATCTCTGCCCCTTCCTCAGCAACTTGTACAACGGATCTGCTACATGTGCAAAGTGTGGAATCCATATATGATAAAACACACATGCTCCTAGAAACCTTCTCACCTCAGTAACCGATCCACATGTCTCCTTCATCCTTCGGATGGCATCAACCTTGTTTGGACAAGGTTTCCGACCATAAGATCCACACAGATGTCCCACTATTAACACCTCTTGTACTCCAAATACAGACTTGGCTCCTGATAAAGTCAAATGAACCTCCTCCAGTCGACTCAGTATCTTATCACAGTCAGCTATGTGATCTGCTACAAACTTACGGCACCCCCTCTGATCTTTTACCTCATTCTTCTCCTCCTCAGCACACCCTTTGATCGGCACATCATCAAGGAATGGCATAGTTTTTTCAGGAATGAAGTCCCTCAAAACTTTGTTCATGCCATTCATCATATGTGCTACAGAATTGGTAGCACCTTGTGGCAAGGTGCACATCCTTAGTAACCCCAAAGGCGTCCTCATTGTAGTCAAGTCTCTACTCTCAGAGGATAACTGAAACTGATCATAACCTGAATATAAGTCTCCCATGGAATAGATAGCACGACCAGCAAAAGCCTCTGCAAACTCGTCTACAATAGGTCATATACCCATATTCCTGATAGTCACCTTGTTAACTGGCTGCATATCTTGGATAAACCTCAAAGCTCCACTCTTCTTCGGAACAGTAAACCATCTGCTAGAATAGGGAGCTATAGACGGTTCCAAGATACCCATCCTAATCCTCTCATTGAGCAAGTCTACCAGCTTTGGCAGATGAGCTCTAGGCACAGGAATAGGACGTAGATTCCAAGGCACATGCGGTATAGTAAAGATTACCATAGGTGCAACTACACTTGGATCTACACATCCTACTTCATGTGACTCAAATGCAAACGCCTTACCATGCCTAGATAGCATCTCCTTGAAGCTCTTCTTCTCTTGCTCGGTAAGAAATCCATCACCCCCAATCCTCAGCTCCTTCAATGTTGTTTCTGTGAACTGGTGCCCAATTCTTCTCGGTCCTCTGAGCGTCGGCTCTCGTGCAGCTTGCTCCATCTTCTGATTGTAATCGAGTGGTAAAGGCAAAGCCACTGGTTTGACTTTCTTTGCCACTGACTTGTACTTAGTCTCCACATACACTTCTTGCCGATCTATAAACTTATCAATTACATCATAAAGCTCCTTGGAGCTCACTCTCACCACTCTATCTACATCATCTATAGAACTTTCTACTATAGATTTCAACTCCCCTATAGTATCTACCAAATACTGCTCTTCAAACACTCCAGATATGTATTCATCTCCTGCTAACTCTCCACTATCCCACAAAGACTGCTGTACACACTTCACATGTTGCCTCTCAAACCTCTTCAGATTCTCAACCTTCCTATAACACACTGATCCACATGATGTCAACCCTAAGAAGCTAGTGGATAAAGCTTCCTGCTCTACTGGATCAGGCGAGAATCCTATCTCTACTGTACCGTTGAAGTCTCGCTCTTCAATGGTACTCTGCCAAAACCCCTAGACTCTCTAAACTCCTGAGTAATCTTAGGTAGTGGACGGTCTCTCAAGCTATCACGATTCCTCTCATGTTCTGCAGCAACGGTCAAAAATTGAACAGCTCTTTTGCCATCTCTACTACGTATCCTAGCATAAGCTGAACCATCATCCATAACTCGTGTCTCCATTCTAACAGCAGTAATGTAAGGCTGCCCTAGAATGATAGGATAGGTTGACATGTCCTGCACAAAGAAATTCTGAACATCACTGATGTCACCCACAGTTACCTTGATGTTGGGGCAAGCACCATAGAGTTCTCCCCGCTGGTTGTTGGCAGCACGGATAAGCCATCCATGATCGGTGTCTATGGGCCATCTCCCACGCTTGTACAGCTCCTTAGACATCAGATTAATCTCTGAGCCGTGATCAATCAATGCCACCACAGGTTCCTCCAGGTCTCCCAACTTCACCAAGGTCTCAGTGGTTGCTCTTGCCCAATGGTTATGAGAGTAATGGCTCTTCTGCGATGCTTCCACCTCATCTTCAAACCTCACGTGCTGATCTGATCTTCCCTCTGATACTTGAGAGCAGTAACCAGCAATCTCATCCTCCTCATCCTCCGACAGTTTGGTCCCTAGAGCGTTAAGCGTAGCTGCTTCACCCAAAATCTGACGTTTCCTCTTGATGATATCTATGATAACCTCATGGAACTCACGCTTTGCTATCCCAAGAATCTCACCCAAGGTAAACTCAACCTTCCCATTCAAGATACGATTCTCTAACACCTGCTTCAGGTCTGTAGCAATCTCAATATCAGACTGAAGTTTGTATGCAGGCATCTTACCCTTCTCCTTGCTTCTCTCCTTCTCCTTTGGTGTTGTAGGTGGTAGATCCTCCATAGTCTCTTCCCGAGTAGGTGTTGTCTCCTGCCTTGCCTCTGGTCTAGCCCTTTCACTCCTTGTAGCAGGTCGTTTGACTGTAGAAGCCTCACCTGCATCCTCCCTCCTGCGTTTTTCTTCTAGTACAGCTTCATGCTGACTTCTTGCAACATAAGCATGCACTGACATAGTATCCACAGGGTCATTCCATCCTGTAGTTTCTCTAATTGAGTTGCCAACCCTTCGTAGCACATCCTTGTCTAGCTCTGTTCTAGCTACGGACCGCACTACATCTGACCACAACCCAGTAGTCCCTTTCTCTCTCTCCATCTCCACTTTCACTCCACAGGTAGCAGCATTCACAAGAGAAACAGCATGTGATGCTGATATCTCATTCACAAGTCTCTTCATACCACCCTTGCCAAAGTTGGTTCCCAACATCATCCCAGTCTCTCTCAGATGGATCTTACCATCTTTGAAGAAGATCAGATCCTTCCTCAATGCATCTGAAAACTCCCCACAATCTCTTCTTATATGGTCTAAGCTATCACACCATATACAACGATGAACAAAGCCTTCTCTCATCTGAGGTCTCTGCATAGCAGGCTGTACATTCTGCTCCTTCTCTTCTAACCTAATGAGCTTAAGCTTAAGCTCCTTCATACCCTTAATCAACTCATCAAGCGGTGAGTCTTCCTCTCTAGCAATTACCAAAGCGGGCTTAGTAGGCAACTGCTTGACAGGAATTATCAGAGGTGCTGCTTCACTTACCACCACCTTGTCCCTTCTTCTCTGTCTCTTGGCCAGCAAAGAAACAGCCTCTTCGACCTCCTTCCAATCAGTCTTCAATCCTCTCTCCTCGCTCTTGTCTTCCAACAACAGCTCAAGCTTCTCCTGAATAGTCACGTCCGCTGCTTGTAAAAAAAGCTCGGTCTTCTCAACCTCTAGTGTAAGCTTCTCTGTCCTAGAAAGCTGAGCATATTGGCGATCAAACTCCCTTAACAACTCATTTACAGACAAACCTTTGTTAGGTTTCACCACCCACTCCAAGAATGTTCTCTTGGTCACCCTCTCTGAATCTTCAATGTAGTACTCTTCCTTCAAAGCTCGCATAAAGCTCTCCCAACTCTGTCCTTGCTGCTGCTTGAGCTCCTTCACACGCCCACGAATCTCAGGGACAACAGCAAGCTCAAAGTTCTCCACCATCTCCTTGTCAGGCACCTTGTTCACCTCCATCTCCCTAGCATAGTATCGCACGTACTTGGAAATATCTGTACCCTTGAACTGGTCCATCTGATGCACCACAGATTGCAACGCCTTGGTTGCTAATACCTCCTTCCTCTCTGTGCTCTGCTGCTGCTGCATAAACATGGAAAAAGCTTGGAACATCTTCATCGTAGCAGCATCAAATTGAACAGGTTGCTGAGCAGCAGCAGCACCTCCACTTGATGATCCTTGGTTGGCCATGATATCTGATCCTGTAACACTCTCAAGAAAACTCCCACCCTGCTTCATTATTATGACAGAACTTCGTACGTACAGAGACTGTGACAAGGGGGCAGCTTAGGGGTTAGCTTACGCCTGCGATCTGTCGATGGACGATTTGGAGATTTGGGAAGTCCAATACACGCGCGCAAGGTGTCATTGGATTCAGATCTGTGCAGGCTACGCACATATTAAGACGGTTTGGGAAGAGACGGATCAAGGGATGTGTACTGAGAGAAATTGAGACGCTGTCGGAGTGTGATCCGTCTACCTAGGAAAGCGCCGGGCTTCTGGCTGTGGTTGTTTACTCAAGAGGTTGGCTTTCAGGTCACAACAGGAGCTATAAACACTCACACAGGAGTGTAGGATCCTCTGATATGCTCAAAAAGCGAAATTTAGGTCTCACTGGTAGTAATAGGCTTAAGCGGTGAACTTTGACACTCAAAGAGAGGAAAACTATGAAGGTTTAGACCTCTAAACTTCCCCTACATGCAAATGAGGTACTACTGAACTCACAGACGAAGTTTCAACCTGAGATCAAATTCTGACACGGAGATATGAACAGAAAAGTTCTGAATAAGAGAATTATGGCAATTTCTGGTACCTAGACAGCTATTCAGACATAGAACAGAGAATTGGCTCGATGAATTTCAAATCTTCTCACAGTATTTGAAGTCTACAGGATGCTGAACATCCCTGTGAAGTTGGGACTCCTGAATGTTTGTAGAACTCCAGATCTCCTTCTCTAAAGTCGCTGCTCTAGATTAAGAGCTTTTCAGACCCCCTCTGCTTCAGCGGCCGCCATGAATTACTCAATTACTCAAATGATGCAAAACTTTTTGGACAGTCGTAGCCCTCCTGACAGTGAACGCAACCACGAAGTTTTGAAGTGATTTCCTCAATTCTGCTGCAATTGGCACCGAAAACCCCAAAATCAACAAAAGTGACGCAGTTTTGGCACAATCCGAACTTCAATTGGGCATAACTCCTTGTTTATTGATCCAAATCGAGCAAAAATTTCACTGACAGTGCTTGGCACGACGAGCTCTCTCTTCCTGTGTTCTCAGATTTCGAAGATTCCTCACCAAATGCTCGAACTCCACTCTAGAGCTCTGTTTCTAAATTTAGAGTTTAACAAAAGACAAAAACGGACCAATGGGAGTTCATAGCTCCACTTGGTTGTCCTTTAGTACCCTAAACCACGTGGCAACTTAGTTTTACTCATAGGCTACCATGTCAAGCCCCCTAGAGTGCCAGCGTAAAACTTAAATTACTTAAAACGACACGTAGCCCCGAAAAATAACTTAAATCAGCTAGAAAGCGTGCATGGGCGACACGCAAATACAACCCATGAGCTTAAGCCCTAACAACATGGTAATCAACCTACTAAGACTCAAAATAGTGTTAACACCGTATGCAAAGGTGTCAAACATATACATAAACGACTAGAAGTAATATAAGCTAACTTCTAGAACTACTAAACTCAAGCGTCGGAGTAGAAATATAACATGTAGCCGCCAAGTAGCGCGACAACGCAAGAAGGAGATTTAGAGATTTCAGTTACCTGTGAAGGAGAGTTGGACCGTTCGGGCCGTTCTGGAGTCCAAACTTGTTGTCCTTGGATCCATCGGGATCAGAACACCGAGTTCTACAGGAAATTGAAGACGATATCAAGTTTCATCGGGTGGTTTAGGAGTTCTGAGTGAAATTGGCTCGCAGAGAAGCGCTTGCGTCAGGCTTTTCATCGCCTGTGACCTAAAATTGGGTTGTTCTTCGCGATCGGTGTGCCAAGCTCTTTGTTCTTGGTGCCTACGCGACCAGGGAGTCTTCATCTACGCATAGGAGAAGACAATACGTGGATTGAATTGTTGATTTGGGTGAGGTGAGCGAGTTTGAGCCACAAGGAGTCCATTTACGTCAGTTTTTTGCAACCTGCGACCAAATTTCTTGCGTGGTTTTGCAAGAGGAACTCCAAACGACTTGTTGGAGTCTCGTTGGGTTTGTGATAGCTAGATCTATCTGCCAGGCAAGACGGATATCAGTTTAGACGATTTGTTTGTGCGGTGTGTGCAGTTTTAAGCCGCAAGGAGGAGTTTTTGAAGGTTCCGTCACCTGCGACCAAAAATCGACGATATCTCGGCTGTTGGGAGTAGGATCTGAAGGTTTCTTGGGTTAACTGAGTTAGCAGAGGAGACCCTATCGACATCTGAAGTCCGTTCGGCGAAAGGAGGAAGGTTTCAGATAGCTCTTTTTTGGTTTCTTCGTCACAGGTTTTGCTCTTTTGAGTTCGTTAGAGTTCTGGTTGGCTATATATAGCTTGTGGTAGCTAGTTTTGGCTAAGAGCTTGTACATGGGTGTGGTTTGGACTTGGGTTTGGATCGCGTGATACTACTGTGGCTCTGTTTGTTAGCAAAGAGAAGTTTCTCTTGCTTTGAACTACGCTTCGATGGTTTTGGATCAAGGTCGTGATTCAGGGGTTGTTTTTAGAGGCTTTTGAAGCAGGTTACAGATCGCTTTGGTCTGTTTCCCAGTTCTGTGCTCTTAAGAGAAAGAACCGGCAGTGTACATACATTTGGAGTTGGTATATATCGCAACATTCGTTTTCGTGGTTGTTTTTCTCTGTCTTGTCTCTGTTTCAGCACACAACATCTCCACAGCCATGAACCTCGTGTTTTCCTACACATCCTTCACGCAAAATCCGACACGATAGCGTAGCAACGCTACACAAAGCAAGTAAACAAGCATCGGCGGCAAGTGAAGTTTCAAGTGGGTGAAGAAGTATGGTTGAGTACGAAGAACTCCATCCTTCCTGAGAGAATTTTGATGAAGTTCTCATCAAAGTTTGAGAGACCTTTTGGCATTGTCCAGAATCCGCATGAAGTTGTCTATACCTAGGACCTTCCTCTCGAGTAGCATTTGCATCTGACCTTCCATGTTTCTTTATTAAGGAAGTACTTCAAGTATGATTCACGATCGGATTGCAAACTAGTTCTCAGGCCTCAACCTGATGTCATGTAACGCGAACCAATATACGAGGTGGAGACCATTTTGCTTTTGCGGTGCAAATCGAACCGCACGGAGTATTTGGTCAAATGGTGTGCATACCATTTGAAGGAAGCAACTTGGGTACCAGAGGAAGATCTAGACCATGTCAGTGAAGTATTAGATCTCTTCAAATGACAACAAGAACAACAAAGAGGTTAGCAAGATGAGGACATCTCCTTCCAATGAGGAGTGAAAGAATAACTTTGTAGCTTTGACTCATATTTTATAAAAATATAAAATTTATTTCTTGGAAATTATCTAAGTGTATTGTAGTGTCGTAAGATTACTCCTTTTGCCCATTTAGTATACAAGATATCGTTCCCACAAAGGATTTGCACAAGTAACGCTGCTCTAAGTTCTAAGATCTGTTCAAACACACAAACACACGGGTTTTGCCTAGAAATCTCATCTTCTCACAAAACCACACGTCTTCAAGACTCGCCAAAAGGTGCTCTGGACCTAAACAAACAACTACTAACTAAAATATCACACAACTATTCACGGAGAAGCTCGGGAAGACGCGCTTCCTGCTTCCAGGTCACTTCTTCCGGTCTTCTCAGTACCGTCTTCCCGAAGCAATTCTCGGCTTCTGGGGGTTCAACTCGGCTTCTCACACCTCCAGAAGACTGTCTTGCTTCGCAGAAGTTGACTAGAATCGGCTGTTACACCTTACTCACTCTCACATTCCAACGGGTTAGATTAATCACAGGATGTATGTCCCCTGTAGCCTTCCCAGGCTTCTGCCTACGGAAATGGTCTTCCTGCAGCACTACAACGACATTCACCTTCACGGAAGCTCAATAGAAGTCTCGGAAGCTCACTAGAAGAAGGTAAGAAGATGAGGAAGATGAGAGAAGATGGGGAAGAAGGGAAAATCCAAACAAGAGAAAACAAGATGAAAAGGAGAAATTAAGATTCTGACAAGCTTTTAGTCCGGATCCTGACTAACAAGCCATCCCTGCTTGTAATAGTTTGGGGAGGAAGACAACAAACGTGCGTACAGTTGCACCGTCTTCTACTTGAGGATGTCGTCTTCTGTTGTGGGAAGAAGGCTTCTTTCTTCTTCTCTTCGCTGCTCCGACTACTCTGTCTTCTGAGATCTCTTACCCATAAGACTGTCCATACGTAGATCCTAAGTGCTCCATTGGACGAGCCAAGCTGCAATTCCACAACTGCTGACAGTCACCGCCACTCAAGAAGAACGCTTCTCATGCACAATCGGGAGTGAATCCAAGAAAACCCACCACCCAGAAGACATGGACAAAGCTTCTGCACTCAAATCAGCAATCCAATCCCCGAGAAGAAGTCACATTGGCATGGGGAAGCTCACTCCCTCTACTTCCTGCGCCTACTCCTCGACACACCAGTCTAGCTAACAGGACTGCACGAGGATGCTGTTCCCTGTTCTTAAACTGTCCACTACCTCTATCTACATCTTCGAACCACTGCTGGTAACGAGCATGCAGACCCCTTCGGTATAATTCCAGTCTATTCGTATGTCTCTAACATTGGATGTAGTGTGCACTGTGCGTAATGTATATCATGTGTCCTTAGTCTGCACCGTAAAATGTTTGTGTGTTGTGTAGAACTGAATTTCCTACTCTTTGATCCTACTTATGTCTTCTACCACAAGAAAACAGAAGGGACGATCACCAGGGAGAGATGGGCGCTGTCAGAAGGTTGCCACCTCACATGCAAGCCGGTTCTCTGGTCCTAATTAGCCATCCACCTTTTTGTTCCTACGCTACCTATGCTGCCACATGGTATCCTAACTAATTTTACACTGAAAAACTCCCACCCTTAAGATAGCATGTTTGGTCCTACTAAGTTTGGAAATGTCAATATCAGTTGTGTTTACTATCTACTCTGATTGCTCGGAGGTAATCTTTTCCTGATCTGCTCCTATCGGAGCTCCTAACGCGGCTTCTGATAAGCTAGGAAGCCCTGCGAACACCTCGGGTAACACTGAGGTAGCTTCCTCCTCATCGTTCTTCGCTGGCCCTGCTGTCGCTGCTGCTGCTTCTTCCTCGGCTTCTGCTTCTGCTTCGGAAGACGAAAGCGTCTTCTGGGAAGTGGAGTCGAGTGGTGCTTCCTCGCTCTTCTGGAGCACTAGTGTGGTGCCCACAAATTACAGGATTCACAAATTTTTGAAATTTTTGAGATTAATAACTTGTTTGTATAACTGGAGAAGCGTTGTTACTTAAGATTACTGCTTCCTTAGAAGGAAGATGATCTTATGAGCTGTTTGTAATAAGAAGTTGACTTCTTCGGAAGACGGTTGTCTTTTGGGAAGCGTCTTCCCAGTGGTGTCTTTTGAAGACGACGGAAGACCGCCGAAGACAGCAGACGACGGAAGACACGCGTCTTCCCGACGACAGCGACCGCGGAGGTCTAACCACGGGATTTTCAAGTAGAGAAGTGGGTGTATCTACTTGGGTAACCCCGCAGTGGTGGGTAGGTCAGGTAAGACATCGGGTTGAGAACCCCTAAACCGAGTGAGAAGATGCGCAGGAAGCGCATTAACACAAGACACTTACCTGCTTCCCGCATCGAGCAATTTTTTGACCTGGAAGATCGAACTGAAAGGGATTGAGTGGAGTGAAGGCAACGAGGTGAAATTGAGTGAGGTAGGATCAATTCGTAGCTAGAGTGAAGGCGAGGGCGAGTCGCTGAGGGTAGGAAGTACATTGAGCTGGAGGAGTCTCCTGAAGGCACCCAGAAGTAGACAGCGAACGGCAGCTGAGAAGAATCGAGGGTGGAGGCTTGTTCGATTAAGGAGTGGCGAGACATTGGCAGCAACAACAGCTTAGTAGGGGTCACCTTGGAGCTGGAGTCGGAGTCGTGAGTGCGTAGAAGATTGAAGGAAGGCCGGGAAGAAGACAGAAGACTGTAGAGGTTCTTCCCATGTTTTCTTTCCTCCCACAGCTTCTCGCCTTTTGGTTGGTAGCCCCCGCGCTTCCCCAGTTGTTTGCAGGCAACCCGATCGATCAATTCCCTCCTCACGTTTTTCCTTTGGTGACATTGGACGCGGAAGCGCTGTCCAATTTCTGTCAGACATCTTCTTGCTTCTTCCCGAGTTCAATTCGAGCTTCCCTACCCATAGTCCTCAAATTGGATATCCTAGCTATCAATTTCCCTACCCAACCATCCCTCTACTCCCGAAACCTTGAACAGAAGACGCTTCGGAAGATCTGAACATCTTCGGAAAACGCTTCTGAGATTGGAACATCTTCGGAAGCCTGACATCTTCGGAAGCCTGACTGTCTTCGGAAGACCGACTGTATACAATTCGTATCAAGGGTGGATTTGCTTTGCTTTGGTATTAAGAGAGGCTTGGTACGAATCCTGAGTGGCGTGGTGAGTTGTTTTGTTATTTCGAGAAGTTGGAAGACGGGAACTAGACCTGTGCCTCCTGGTCTTCCAAGCTTCTCAAATCCACATCTTCCTAGAGAGACTAGAAGACTGGAAGGGCTGGCAAAATGCGCGATAAGACGTGAGGGTCTATTTTGGGTCTCTTCTGTCCGACCTATAGCAACCCATTCCTTCTTCTTCCCAAACTTAGGAGAGAGTCGTGAGAAGTCTTGCTGGCAGAATCTGGAGAGAATGGTCGAGGGTCATGTCTTCTCACCGAGCAGCAAGCTTCTTCTGAGTGTGTATGAGAGGTGAGAAGTCAGAAGAACAGAGTGCAAATGTCTTGAGTCTGTTGTGAGGATAGATTGCGCGTAGGAAGAAGAAGACAGGTGAGACCAGTGAAGAGAAACTTGACTTCAGGAGGTCTTCTGAGAAAGACATTGAATCGGAAGCTGTCCTGGGAGTCTTCCCAGAGGTCACTGTCACCGCAGGAGCCTGCAACCATCTTCTGAACATGTTATGCACTCTACGTTTCGTGAATCTTGTACCTTCTGATAGGAAGTAGGATGTGATGCAAGGTGGGTTGTCTTCTTGGTAATCCATGCGAGGCCTTGCTTAGTTAGGATTGTTTGGATATAGCTCGGAAGACGAGAGCTATTCAGAAAAGTACTGTTAGAATCTCGGAAGACGGAGTAGCTATCTTCTGGAAGACTAGTTTCGTCTTCTGAGAAGTAGAAGCTAGACTGAGGGCACTTGAGAAGGACTGAGCCTTCAGCTCACAGTAAACACGTGTGGCTTAGTGCAACAGAATTTACCAGTATGTCGACGCATCCACGAGGATTGGTGTTACCAACGGCAGAATTGGCCGAGGCCTCACCCTTCATCGAGGAGTTGGGTCTCGACTTCTTTCTATGGAACTGGAACCTTGCCGACCAGGGTCTTCTGAAGGAGGGTTGGGCAGCGTTACCGCCATGCAACTGTGTACCTGCGAAGGCAGGAGTAGCTCGTGGAAGACCATCTTCCTGGACCGAGGATTGGTGGCGCATGGTCTTTCACAGGTCAGAAGAGGGGCACCAAGGTTATTGGTACGAGAAGAAGATCTCACCCATAATCTCAGGACACTGGCACTTGCCTGGGAGCACCACTTGTCTCTTCCTAGAAGAAAGGCAGGGGAGAAACGGGTGGAAGATCGAATCTTACCGGGAGTCGAAGAAGTGACTTTTGGCAAAGCTGTTTCTGCATCTCTTTCCCAAGGGGAAAGCGCAGAAGACAAGGTATCTTGGAGATCAGGACGTAGTGTTCTTGGAAGCAGTGTGTGCCGGGAAAAGTGTCAACTGGGGGGCGTACATTCACGCATACGTGCAGACAGAGCTGGCATACTTAGGTACTCCGGCAGAAGGACATCTCACTCCGTTCTTCTGTTACCTGTACGTGGCCAAGGGGGATCTCACGGAAGATCAGTTGGCAAGGTACAGGCCAACAGAAAAGCGCGATGAGAAGGAGGAGAGCTCGGGAGAAGACGATCGAGCAGCAGCAATGACTCCCCCGCTCACTCTGATGCCGCAGACAAGGCCCGGTACTCATCAGAAGACGCTTCTGGTGAGAGAAGACGACTCTAGTGGGTCGGCAGACGCCACGCCTCCGAGGAAGATGGGTCCTAGAAGTGTATCTAGGAAGCCCACCTCCCTCATTCATTCGGGATCGGAGTCTGACTCATCGGAGGAGTTCTTGACTACCCGACCGGAGCAGAAGATCGCTTCTGCCACACCAGGGAGTCTTCCGAAGACTCTTGAAGACGAAAGATGGATGGGTACTCCTACTGCGAAGCAAGGAAGCGCAGTAAAGAGGACCGCTTCTACCCAAGAGAGGGATCTTCCACCCCGAAAGACGAGAAGAGTGACTTCTCCCCCTGTGCAGAAGCAGAAGACGACAACAGCAGACGAGGCATCGTTGCCTCTAGGGAAGAAGGAAGGCACCTCCGACCGGATTGTGGAGATGAACTTGTCTTCCGCAGGAAGAAGACTGGAAGAGTTCAGCGCCTTCTTCCACTCAGAGATCCAGCCAGCTATGGAGTTGCTAGAGAAGAGAGCGAAGGCTCAGGAGAAGCCTTTGCAACTTGGATTCGGTCTGTGCTTCCTGATGCAGCAGGAAGAGGGCCAAAAGAAGGCAGAAGCACTGGAAGCTGACCTTCACATCACGGAGAAGCTCGCAGCAAAGTTCAAAGAAGAAGCATCCGCTTCTACCAAGGAGTTGGTGCAGCTTCGGAAGAGCAACCAGGAGTTACAGGCACGCTTACAGCATTGCGATCAGGAGATTCTCCGAGTGCGGGAGAAGATCACCGCCCTCGCAGAGTAGAAGGCGACATGGAAGACGCAGCGGGAAGCCGCAAAAGCGCGAGTGGAAGCCGAGAAGACGCAGCGGGAAGCAGCGGAAGCTCGTGCGCAGGAAATGCTAGCACAGTCGGTGGAGGCGCTTCGAAAGAAGTTCAACTTCACCGCGGGTAGGAAGTTGCTTACCCTGGCTAGAGGATGGGACAACGAGTCCAAGACAATGTTGGTGGAATGCAAGGAAAGCATGTTCAGGTATTTGGATCAGCAGATAGAGGGAGTGAAGACACTCTATGATCTTCTCTTGATCCTGCCACCAGTAAACGCATCTTCCCAAGCACCAGCATCATCGACAGGACCAGACTTGGAGAAGGGGGAGTTTGACCTCGCTGTGCACTTGGTAGTGACAGCGTTGGAAGCCGAGAAGATCTCGGAAGAAGCCCCGGAAGACAAGATTTCTTCTGGAAGACAGGATGACGAGCCGTCTTCCCAGGTAATCCGTGTGGAGGAAACGACTTTCCCGGACCCCTATGAGGTCGCCATGGTCCCTAGTGCCGCACCAATGCCTCAGAAGAGCAAGGAAGCACCACCTGACTCCGCTTCCCAGAAGACGCTTCCGTCTTCCGAAGCCGAAGCAGAAGCCAAGGAAGAAGCAGCAGCAGCGACAGCAGGGCCAGCGAAGAACGAGGAGGAGGAAGCCACCTTAGTGTTACTCGAGGTGTTCGCAGGACTTGCTAACTTATCAGAAGCCGCATTAGGAGCTCCGGTAGAAGCAGATCAGGTAGGGATTGTCACCGAGCAATCAGAGTAGATAGTAACCGACATTGACATCCCAATTTAGTAGGACCGAACATGCTATCTTAAGGGTGGCAGTTTTTCAGTGTAAAATTAGTTAGGATACCATGTGGCAGCATAGGTAGCGTAGGAAACAACAAGGTGGATGACGAATCAGGAAAGGAATTGGCTTGCTGTAGTGACGCAGGATTTCTCCTTTTGCCCATTTAGTATACAAGATATCGTTCCCACAGAGGATTTGCACAAGTAACGCTGCTCTAAGTTCTAAGATCTGTTCAAACACACAAACACACGGGTTTTGCCTAGAAATCCCGTCTTCTCACAAAACCACGCAAAACTACACGTCTTCCAGACACGCCAAATGGTGCTCTGGAACTAAACAAACAACTACCAATTACAATATCACACAACTATTCACAGAGAAGCTCGGGAAGACGATCTTCCTGCTTCCAGATTGCTTCTTTCGGTCTTCTCGATACCATCTTCCCGAAGTGATTCTCGTCTTCTGGGGGTTCAACTCGTCTTCTCACACCTCCAGAAGATTGTCCTGCTTCGCAGAAGTCGACTAGCAACGGTCGTTACACCTTATTCTCACACTCACATTCCAACGGTGTCGTATTGTACATACGTCTATACAGTGAAAAGTATTGCAGAGAGACTTTTTTCTATATTGTGTAAAGGAAGCTGCCCTGCAGCTTAACAAGCTAGGCAGGAGCTAAGCTGGGGCTATGCTTGACAAGCTGCCACCAAGCTTGGGTTAGAATATCACCCCTAAAGGAGTCGAGAGACACCAGAATGCAACGCTCGACGAGGAGAGCTACCTCATGCTTCTAGTTTTGACAGAAAGTGTTTTAAGCAATAGTTAGTACGAGTTTTAAGCTGTGAAATATGTGAAAGAGGGAAATCTGTCGATTCTGGTTCGTGACTCGAACTCAAAATCTGATAGCATGGGTGTGTAGGTGTTCATGAATACTATAGTTTTGACTCCTTGTTCATTAAAAACGGAGTTGTATAGAGAAGTTAGCGTAGGAAAGGCTAGTAAAGACTTTACAGGAAAATTTCTTCAGGAAAACATGTGTACAAAAGTTTTTACCTTCTTGAACGGAACCAAAGGCCATCCCAGTGATAGGGCGCCTGCCTAGGAGGGAAGTGGTCTCAGGATCAATCCCCCCTGGCCTCTGGTTCCTATTCCGGCATGTTGGCCTCCTGGAAGGGAGTCTATGTTGGATATGCAGCTACGTCCTGCATATCTAGGGGCAGGAGACCGGTATCTCCCTTAATCGTGGGCTTCCTGGCCTAAGCCTCCGCATGCCATCCTGAATATACTATGGGAGATACCTGGTGCGCATATGGGGGGGCTGTAAGCCCTGTGGGGCAGCCTCATAAGTGTTGGGGCTTCGGCCTACATCGGATGGCTTGTAGTATATTCAGGGTGGCATCAAGATGGCATCGAGGGCACGGGAAACTTTTGCTGAATATTATGTACGCATAAGGACAGCAGAGGAGCAGCTTTAGATGGGGCCTTAAAATTAAAGCGAAAGATTACAGTGGAAGCGGAAGATTACAACGGAAAACTGAAGCGGAAGATTACAACGGAAGCGGAAGATTACCGCGGAAGCTTGAAGCGGAATATTACAGTGGAAGCGGAAAACTACAGTGGAAGCGGAAGATTACAACTGAAGCTTGAAGCGGAAGATTACCGCGGAAGCTTGAAGCGGAATATTACAGCGGAAGCGGAAAACTACAGCGGAAGCGGAAGATTACCGCGGAAGCTTGAAGCGGAATACTATAGCGGAAGCGGAAGATTATCGCGGAAGCTTGAAGCGGAATATTACAGCGGAAGCGGAAAACCACAGCGGAAGCGGAAGATTACCGCAGAAGCTTGAAGCGGAAGATTACCGCGGAAGCTTGAAGCGGAATATTACAGCGGAAGCGGAAAAACCACAGCGGAAGCGGAAGATTACCGCAGAAGCTTGAAGCGGAATATTACAGCGGAAGCGGAAGATTACCGCGGAAGCTTGAAGCGGAATACTACAGCGGAAGCGGAAGATTACCGCGGAAGCTTGAAGCGGAATACTACAGCGGAAGCGGAAGATTACCGCAGAAGCTTGAAGCGGAATATTACAGCGGAAGCGGAAGATTACCGCGGAAGCTTGAAGCGGAAGATTACCGCGGAAGCTTGAAGCGGAATACTACAGCGGAAGCGGAAGATTACCGCGGAAGCTTGAAGCGGAATACTACAGCGGAAGCGGAAGATTACCGCGGTTGCTTGAAGCGGAATGTTACAGCGGAAGCGGAAAACTACAGCAGAAGCGGAAGATTACCGCAGAAGCTTGAAGCGGAATATTACAGCGGAAGCGGAAAACTACAGTGGAAGCGGAAGATTACCGCGGAAGCTTGAAGCGGAAGATTACAGCGGAGGCGGAAGGAGGAGAATTAGAGTTTAAGAGGGGGGGCAGCTTAGCTAAGGCCCTGCTTCTGATAAGTGACTGCGCTTATAAGGACAGCAGGGGGGCAGCTTAAGCTGGGGCCTTAACTTTTAGGTAAAATACCTGCGACGACTAGGGGATCGAGGACAGTTTTTTTTGCAAAGGAAGGTTTTCTGAGAGAGCGGAAGCGGAATACGGAGGAGAAGCTAAGAAGCTGGGGGAAGATCAAATTGCTGACAGATTGAATTGGGAGAGCATCGTAAGAGAGAGAGGCATGAGTTTTAGGCTTGGACGTTGTTTAAATAAACTATTCTGGGGAGAAATTACTCTCAGGAGACAGTTCTATTGAGAGATCGTTTGGAAATCTACAGGGGACTTTTGATCGACGTTGGATCAAATTTCTGAGAGTTTCAGTTGGGGCAAAGAGAGGAATAAGATTCAGGGGTCCGAATTTCTCTATTAGGTTCAGATTGAGACGTACTGGGTAGATTTTTGGCTTGACGGGTGAAGACAGGTGCGCAGGAGAGGAAGAGAGAGATTTTCTGTACAGTTGGAGAAATTGGTGGTGCAGACGACACTGTAATAAAGTTAATTGAATCTTGAGAGACCTATGTGTGTACCCAGGGTGTGTTTGAGTGCTTGTTTTTGTAATTGGTGAGCACAAGGAGCAGTGTTTCGAGATCACATCGTCAGCAGCAACCTATTTTCTTTTCTGGTCATTTTTCTCTGATCGATCACAGTCAGGAGGTCCGCCCTCCCCAAGAAAGACTCTCAACACGACATCTGGTGCTTCTACTGAGAGCTATTGGGGTGATTGATTTGGAGAATTGACTGAATTGAGAAGATGGATCACAGTGCTGCCGTACAAGGTGTAGCTGCTGCTCAAGGTGCTCCTGTTCAAGGGACTCCTGGTCAAGATGGAATTGGCTCTCAAGGAGGGCCTACAGCGGTTCCAACAGCAACAACACAGCCTGTTGTAGACACGTCTCAGATTCTTCAGGCGTTGGCTGCCTTGATTCAGCAGCAGCCTGCAATTGGGGGAGCTGAGCAGAAGTCCACAAGAGCATTACAAGCAATTGTTGGTCGGTGTGGACGATTTGATGGAAGAGATGTTACTAGGTACCTACGAGAGTATGTGGGTGAGATGGAGTTGGTCAGGGCACCTGAAGTTGAGGTAATTCTGAGCTTTGAGTTGACTGTTGTCCCTGAACTGAGAGAGAAGGTGAGAAATTTACAGAGAAGACATCTAGGTGGGTGGACTTTGTTTGAGCGTGCATTGAGAGAAGAGTTTCTAGAAGAGGACTCTGAAAGAGTCACCAGAAGAACTCTCATGGACTGGATAGAGCGTCACCCTGGACGTTCCATGAGATTGAATGAGGTAATTCGTGAGTTTGAGAAGAGATACTCTCAGCTTTCTGGTCTAGAGAAGTTGACGCTGGATGCTAGGAAGACGGAGTTGTTCTTGGGGGCTCTGGATGAGTTCACAACAGATAGGCTTTGTTTCATGTTGGCTGATCGAGGGACTGAAGGGGGAGTTACATCTGATTGGAGGAGAGTGGAAGAAGCAGTATCTACCCTTGCTAGGCAACGTCGTGGTAGGATGGTGTTACAGCTAGAAATCTTACCAGAGCAGCAGAGAGTAGCTCCTCCAGTTCATGTAGCTCCTCCTACAATACCTCAGGCACCTATAGTGGTTCCTCAGGCACCTATAGTGGTTCCTCAAGCACCTATAGTGGTACCTCAAGCGCCTGTAGTACCTAATCCAGCACAGAGAGGACCTAGACAGCAGCAGCGACCTGTTGAGAATCGAAATCAACATAACTTGATAGAAGAACTCACTCAACAGCTGAGAGATTTGAGGGTTGAGATGGCAGACCTGAGGAGAGACCAACGACCAGTTGCACCAGGTGCTCGACCTATAGGAGGAACCTTTACCAGGAGATGTATTTGGTGCGACAGTCCAGATCATCCCAGAGGAGACTGTCAAGACTTGGCGGTTGCCTTGCGAGAGGGCGTAGTCAACTATCAGAATAACAGGTTGTACTTAACCGCCACAGGGCAGCCTCTGAACACGTATTTTGGAAGAGGAGGAATGAGGAGTTCTCTTCCAGCACTTACTGGTGCGAATACTACAGCGATGACTGCGGGTTCTGCAGAGGCTGATGTGTATACTGGGAGAGTTGAGGTACGCTCTAATCCAACTATGGTTGAGCAGGCTGTTGAGGTTCCGGTTGAAATGATGAAGAGAGGTGCTGAGAGCATTAGGAGAGCTACTGGATGCAGAGACCCAGTGGATGCAACTTCTATTCGAGCATTTTTAGAAGCGAGCAGTGAACAGGATGCCATGATGGAAGACAAAAGAAGACGGGACGCTTCTGATTTAGATGCAGGAGTACCAGAGGACAGTGACCGTCGGAGGGTTACGAGGAGGAGAGCAGCGGAACCATCACCATCTGTACCAGCTGGTAGATTTCCTGCTGCAGAGGATATACCTTCTACCTCTACAGCTCCACCACCTGCAGTAGATCCTGGAAGGTGTACAGGATTTGCCACAGGAGCCTACTGCTGCGGATAGAGTGCGAGGGAAAAGGTTTACAGCACAGGAAAAAGGGAAAGCTCCAGCTTACAAGTTAGCGGCAGACATTGAAACAACAACAGACTTGCGTGCTGTTCTGGAGCAACGCATTTTGGATGCTAGAGTTGAGTTTACTCTTCGTGAAGTGCTTGGTATCGCAAAGAGAGAGTTTCATGAGTTGATAATAGACATCATGAAGAGAAAGAGACAAGTGGTGTTGACTGAACAAGTGAGTAGTCAGATGGTTGGAGTAGTAGATGCTATTGGTGTTGATCCGTTCAGAGGTGATAAGTATGAGGCATGGGTTGCTGGTCCTGCTGTTATTGAGAATGAAGATGAAGAGTATGAGGAGGATAGGTCAAGCGCGGACAGCGATTTCAAAGAAAACCATTGGGCAAGAGCGACAACTGAGACGCAGGTTCGACTTGGGGGACTTTCTGAACCAGTACCTGCACTTGTGGATCACGGGTCGGAGATCAACATCATTTCCAAAGAGGTGTATGAGAAGGGGCAGTGGCCAATCGAAAGGAATCATGGTTGGGTACTTCGTGCAGCAAATAATCAGAAGGGTGAGTTATACGGAGCTTGTCCTAATATGCGTGTGAGGATTGGAGATGTAGAGGTTGATCAACATTTCTTTGTACAGTCATCTGCCTCCTATCCTGTCATACTGGGCCAACCATACATCACCGCTGTTCGAATAGAGACAAAGGTGATGAACGATGGGTCTCATTATGCCAGAGTTCGGAGTCTTGATGACAAGTACTCATTACAGTTTTTAACGGTTCGTTCAAGACATGAACGGAACCGACAAAACCTTAGAGATTCTCAGTCGAAGAGATGTAAGAGTTTTCACAGTCCACTCCTGTAGAGCGAGAAGACAGAGGTGTAGAACCTACTGTTGAGGTCCCGTCAGAGTTGGAAGCGAGGCATGTACAGAGGTCTGGAGACAAGTGTGGTGTACAGAGTTGGCAGTCTGGATTGCTGATGTTTGAGGCAGATGGCTGGAGTCGATTTACAAGAGTTGAAGATATGAGGAAAAATACAAAAAGATGGATGGTGAACCACGTATCAGAGTTGTGGCGTGTAGGAGTTCTACCTGAAGACGAAGTAGTTTCTGGCTTGTTTGAAGAGTTTATGTCTATACAGTCAGTTATTGGTTGGTTAGACAATGTGAGTAGATTGATGGAGGGGGAAAATAGTGTGGTGGTGATCCCTATCCACTCTCGATGCATATATGAGGAGATTGCTACATACATGCAGTTCTTTCCTCATCCGATGCAGAATAATGAAGGGAGAGAAGCAAGTTGTTGGTGTGCACTCCCTCAAGAAGCAGATGTCCATGCGAAGTACAAATCTGTACTGAGAAAGGTAAGACCGGTAGCAGCTCAACTACCTGCTAACTCCCAACAGCAAGTACAGTTAGTGGGGACTGAGCCTATATTGCGTAATCATAGACGAGTAGGACATCAGTTTACTGAGAAGACATTGAAGGAGCTCCAGATAGGAGGGGGTGATTTCTTGACTGAGGACGAGAAAACCGTGTTTGAGCAGATGATAGTGAAGCATGGTAAAGCATTCTCTTTTTCAGCAGAGGAGATAGGTTGTGTGGACCCAAAGGTTATAGCGCCTATGGTTATATTCACAATCCCTCATGTACCTTGGGACTTGAAACCGATCCCAGTTCCTCGTGCTTTGTTGCCTAAGCTCATCGAGTTGTTGAAAGAGAAGGTACAGATGGGGATACTTGAGCCGTCTATGGGGCCATATTCTAGCAGGTGGTTCACTGTACCCAAGAAGTCAGGAGCTTTGCGTTTTATTCAAGACTTACAGCCTGCGAATAACGTAACCATACGTAACGTTGGGACGGGTCCTGTGATTGAAGAGGTAGCAGAGGCATTTGCAGGGAGAGCTATTTATTCGATAGGAGATCTATATTCTGGTTATGATCAGTTCCAGCTGGCTGTGGAGAGTAGAGATTTAACTACTATGCGTACGCCCCTGGGATTGATGCGGATGTGTACTCTTCCACAAGGAGCGACGAACTCGGTGGCTCATATGCAGAATGCGATGCATAAGGTACTGAGGGAGTTTGTGCCTGATGTTACCATTTCGTTTCTAGATGATATTCCTATAAAGGGTTGCGCGGTTGAAGACAAGAATGAAGTAGTACTTGCGAATGGATGTAGAAGGTTTGTTACAGACCATATCAGGGATGTAGAACGTATCTTGACTCGACTGGAGGAGGTGCATCTCACCCTGTCAGGAGCTAAGTCCAAGTTTGGTGTGTCTGAGATTTTAGTGGTTGGACATCTGTGTGGTGCTTTTGGAAGACGACCAAACCCCGAGAAGGTTGAAGCTATAGCTAGGATGGCAGACTGTAAAAATATCACGGAGGTTCGACGCTTTCTAGGTGCTTGTGTATTTTATCGTTTATCCATTCCTCATTATGCCCATGTTGCTGAGCCTTTGTATGCATTATTGAGGAAGGGTAAGAGGTTTGTATGGACCTCAGTCCATCGAGAAGCTATGAATAGGCTGAAGGAGGCTCTACAGTCTCCACCTGTTCTAAGAAGAGTAGACTACGGATGTGGGAGACCTGTCATGGTCACAGTAGATACTAGTCCAAAGGCGATTGGCTGGGCGATAGGTCAAGATGATGCGGATGGTATGCGATTTACCTCTAGGTTTGGAGCTAAGATCTTGACAGACAGGCAACGAGATTATCCTCAGGTGAAGCGTGAGTTGTGGGGAGCGGTGACAGCGATGAAGACAGACCGTGAGTTTTTGATTGGTGCTCATGTAGTTCTAGAAACGGATTGTCTACCTCTACTAGGCATGATATCCAACTGTAGCACGCCAGACATAGCGATGTTACGTTGGATTGCCTATATTAGAAGCTTGAATCCAGAGCTGAAGCATATAAAAGGAAAGGAGAATATGGTCGCAGATATGTTGTCAAGAGCTCGATTTGTAGACGAGGATGTCATGATTTCAGAAGCTGAGGAAGAGGAGAGAAAGGATGCTCAGTGTCAGGTTAATCGACGGGCTACGAACTTGGAGCCGTTGATGTTTAGAGAGGAGCTTTACACAGGTAGACTTCGTGACATAGGGTATTATCTGAGCTTGTTGGAGAGACAAGAGAGATGGAGCAAAGTAGAGTTTAGAGAGATAAGGAGACAAGCTTACAACTATCTTCTGCATGATGGGTATCTTTGGAGACGGCCACAGAGGGGAGATGGGATGTTCATACGAGTAGTGGACGATCTGCAGACTAAGCAGCAACTAATGAAAGAGTTTCATGATACCTTATGGGCCGGACATCGAGGGATTTGGGCTACTTATGTCAAGTTGAAGGAAAGGTATTGGTGGAAAGGACTGTACCAGGATGTGATGAACTACGTCAGTTCCTGCTTGCATTGCCAGTTCTACTCAAAGATGCGGTATAGGGACGGTCTCGTGCCAACTTATCCGCCTTGCATTCACTTTCAGTGGGTTCTCGACTTGGTGGTAATGCCTCTGGGGTTATGGGGCATGCGATATTTGGTTTTGGCTCGTGAGGATCTCTCCAACTTTGTAGAAGGGCGAGCGCTGAGGACGAAGACCACAGAGGGGATATGTAAGTTTGTTCTTGAAGATATTATCTGTAGGTATGGGTCTGTAGGAAGGCTAAGGGCAGATAGGGGAGAACTACGTGGTACGGAAGCGAAAGAGTTTTTTGCTCGATATGGTGTGAAGCTCAAGCTTACTACTGCGATGAATCCAGAGGGGATTGGCAAGAGTGAGCGAGGACATCCATCAATAGTTCAGGCTTTGGTGAAGGCGTGTGATGGTAAGCATAGAGAGTGGCCTAGGTTACTCCCTTTTGCTTTATGGGCGGATAGAACAACTCATTGTTCTACTACAGGGTACATGCCTGTTGAGTTAATGCTAGGACAAAAACCGATGATGCCAGCAGAAGAAGACTGTCCTACTTGGGCTACCTTGCCATGGTAGGACAATGTGGACCGTGTGCAGCTTCTCTCACTACGAATCAGACAGCTAGAATGTAGAGTGGAGGATCTCTCTGAAGCGCAGCGACGGTTGAAGGCGGCTCGACTTGGGAACAAGGAGAGGTTTGATAAGACTCATAGACTACGACCAAAACCGATACAAGTTGGGGACTGGGTGTTGGTATACGACAGCACATTGGAGAACCAACACTCTACAGTTTGAAAGTTTTCGAGAAGGTGGTTTGGCCCTTACCTTGTCTCTGATGTACATCAGAATGCTACTTATTCCTTGCAAGAGCTAGATGGCACACCTTTAAGGCTTCCAGTTGCTGGGAAACGAGTGAAGTTCAAGAAGAGAGGAGAGAATGTGGAGCTAGCTGAGTTCTTAAGTTCAGAGCAGACAGGAGCAAATGAAGACCTTTCTGAGACGGTCGAAGAGAGCGAAGACAATTTGGAGGACCACGAGGATCGGTGACGGATTGGCACATACCAGAGGATGTGCAGGTTTGGAGGGGGTGAATGTCGTATTGTACATAGGTCTATACAGTGAAAAGTATTGCAGAGAGACTTTTTTCTATATTGTGTAAAGGAAGCTGCCCTGCAGCTTAACAAGCTAGGCAGGAGCTAAGCTGGGGCTATGCTTGACAAGCTGCCACCAAGCTTGGGTTAGAATATCACCCCTAAAGGAGTCGAGAGACACCAGAATGCAAAGCTCGACGAGGAGAGCGACCTCATGCTTCTAGTTTTGACAGAAAGTGTTTTAAGCAATAGTTAGTATGAGTTTTAGGCTGTGAAATATGTGAAAGAGGGAAATCTGTCGATTCTGGTTCGTGACTCGAACTCAAAATCTGATAGCATGGGTGTGTAGGTGTTCATGAATACTATAGTTTTGACTCCTTGTTCATTAAAAACGGAGTTGTATAGAGAAGTTAGCGTAGGAAAGGCTAGTAAAGACTTTACAGGAAAATTTCTTCAGGAAAACATGTGTACAAAAGTTTTTACCTTCTTGAACGGAACCAAAGGCCATCCCAGTGATAGGGCGCCTGCCTAGGAGGGAAGTGGTCTCAGGATCAATCCCCCCTGGCCTCTGGTTCCTATTCCGGCATGTTGACCTCCTGGAAGGGAGTCTATGTTGGATATGCAGCTACGTCCTGCATATCTAGTGGCGGGAGACCGGTATCTCCCTTAATCGTGGGCTTCCTGGCCTAAGCCTCCGCATGCCATCCTGAATATACTATGGGAGATACCTGGTGCGCATATGGGGGGGCTGTAAGCCCTGTGGGGCAGCCTCATAAGTGTTGGGGCTTCGGCCTACATCGGATGGCTTGTAGTATATTCAGGGTGGCATCAAGATGGCATCGAGGGCACGGGAAACTTTTGCTGAATATTATGTACGCATAAGGACAGCAGAGGAGCAGCTTTAGATGGGGCCTTAAAATTAAAGCGAAAGATTACAGTGGAAGCGGAAGATTACAACGGAAAACTGAAGCGGAAGATTACAACGGAAGCGGAAGATTACCGCAGAAGCTTGAAGCGGAATATTACAGTGGAAGCGGAAAACTACAGTGGAAGCGGAAGATTACAACTGAAGCTTGAAGCGGAAGATTACCGCGAAAGCTTGAAGCGGAATATTACAGCGGAAGCGGAAAACTACAGCGGAAGCGGAAGATTACCGCGGAAGCTTGAAGCGGAATACTATAGCGGAAGCGGAAGATTATCGCGGAAGCTTGAAGCGGAATATTACAGCGGAAGCGGAAAACCACAGCGGAAGCGAAAGATTACCGCAGAAGCTTGAAGCGGAATATTACAGCGGAAGCGGAAGATTACCGCGGAAGCTTGAAGCGGAATATTACAGCGGAAGCGGAAAACCACAGCGGAAGCGGAAGATTACCGCAGAAGCTTGAAGCGGAATATTACAGCGGAAGCGGAAGATTACCGCGGAAGCTTGAAGCGGAATACTACAGCGGAAGCGGAAGATTACCGCGGAAGCTTGAAGCAGAATACTACAGCGGAAGCGGAAGATTACCGCAGAAGCTTGAAGCGGAATATTACAGCGGAAGCGGAAGATTACCGCGGAAGCTTGAAGCGGAATACTACAGCGGAAGCGGAAGATTACCGCGGTTGCTTGAAGCGGAATGTTACAGCGGAAGCGGAAAACTACAGCAGAAGCGGAAGATTACCGCAGAAGCTTGAAGCGGAATATTACAGCGGAAGCGGAAAACTACAGTGGAAGCGGAAGATTACCGCGGAAGCTTGAAGCGGAAGATTACAGCGGAGGCGGAAGGAGGAGAATTAGAGTTTAAGAGGGGGGGCAGCTTAGCTAAGGCCCTGCTTCTGATAAGTGACTGCGCTTATAAGGACAGCAGGGGGGCAGCTTAAGCTGGGGCCTTAACTTTTAGGTAAAATACCTGCGACGACTAGGGGATCGAGGACAGTTTTTTTTGCAAGGAAGGTTTTCTGAGAGAGCGGAAGCGGAATACGGAGGAGAAGCTAAGAAGCTGGGGGAAGATCAAATTGCTGACAGATTGAATTGGGAGAGCATCGTAAGAGAGAGAGGCATGAGTTTTAGGCTTGGACGTTGTTTAAATAAACTATTCTGGGGAGAAATTACTCTCAGGAGACAGTCCTATTGAGAGATCGTTTGGAAATCTACAGGGGACTTTTGATCGACGTTGGATCAAATTTCTGAGAGTTTCAGTTGGGGCAAAGAGAGGAATAAGATTCAGGGGTCCGAATTTCTCTATTAGGTTCAGATTGAGACGTACTGGGTAGATTTTTGGCTTGACGGATGAAGACAGGTGCGCAGGAGAGGAAGAGAGAGATTTTCTGTACAGTTGGAGAAATTGGTGGTGCAGACGACACTGTAATAAAGTTAATTGAATCTTGAGAGACCTATGTGTGTACCCAGGGTGTGTTTGAGTGCTTGTTTTTGTAATTGGTGAGCACAAGGAGCAGTGTTTCGAGATCACATCGTCAGCAGCAACCTATTTTCTTTTCTGGTCATTTTTCTCTGATCGATCACAGTCAGGAGGTCCGCCCTCCCCAAGAAAGACTCTCAACTCGACAACGGGTTAGATAAATCACAGGGTGTATGCCCCCTGTAGCCTTCCCAGGCTTCTGCCTACGGAAATGGTCTTCCTGCAGCACTACAACGACATTCACCTTCACGGAAGCTCAATAGAAGTCTCGGAAGCTCACTAGAAGAAGGTAAGAGGATGAGGAAGATGAGGGAAGATGGGGAAGAAGAGAAAATCCAAACAAGAGAAAACAAGATGAAAAGAGTAAATTAAGATTCCGACAGGCTTCTAGTCTGGATCCTGACTAACAAGCCATCCCTGCTTGTAATAGTTTGGGGAGGAAGACAACAAACGGGAGTACTGTTGCACCGTCTTCTACTCGAGGATGTCGTCTTCTGTTGCGGGAAGAAGGCTTCTTTCTTCTTCACTTCGCTGCTCTGACTGCTCTGTCTTCTGGGATCCCTTACCCAGAAGACCGTTCGTACGTAGATCCCAAGTGCTCTACTGAACGAGTCAAGCTACACTTCCACAACTGCTGACAGTCACCGCCACTCAAGAAGAACACTTCCCATGCACAATTGGGAGCGAATTCAAGGAACCCACCATCCAGAAGACATGGACAAAGCTTCTGCACTCAAATCCACAATCTATTCCCCGAGAAGAAGTCACAATGACATATGGAAGCTCACTCCCTCTGCTTCTTACGTCTACTCCTCGACACACCAGCCTAGCTAACAGGACTGCACGAGGATGCCGTTCCCTGTTCCTAGACTGTCCACTACTTCTATCTACATCTTCGAACCATTGCTGGTACGAGTTTGCAGACCCCTCCGGTGTATTCCAAGACTATTCGTATGTTTCCAACAAACGGGTGTAGTGCGAAGAACTACCTATCCTGTCTATGCTCTAATGTGTCTCGCCTGCCTGCCTGTAGAATCGGTGTGTATGTTCAGTTGCTTCAGAATTCTACAGAACTGGCAGAACTCTATCTCCTACTCTGCTATCCTACTTATGTTGCTGTCGTGAGAACCAGGGGAGGCGACCACCAGGGAGAGAGAGGCGCTGACAGGAGGTTGTCACCTCACATGCAAGCGGTTCCCCTGCCCGAATTGGTCATCTGCCTTGTCCTTCCTACGCTACCTATGCTGCCACATGGTGTCCTAACTAATATTACATGGAAAAACTACCACCCTTAAGATAGCATGTTCGATCTTACTATATTTGGAATTGTCAATGGAGTTACTAACTATTCAGATTGCACGGAGGTAATCTCTACCTGATCTACTCCTATCGGAGCTCCTAACGCGGCTTCTGATAAGCTAGAAAGCCCTGCAGTTACCTCGGGTGTCACTGAGGTGGCTTCCTACTCATCGTCTCTTGCTGGCCCTGCTGTCGCTGCTGCTGCGTCTTCCTCGGCTTCGGCTTCTGCTTCGGAAGACAGAAGCGTCTTCTGGGAAGCGGAGTCGACCGGTGCTTCTTCCGTCTTCTGAGGCACGGGTGCGGGACTAGGGACCATGGGGACCTCATGAGGATCCGGGGAAGTCGCTTCCTCCACGCGGAATACCTGGGAAGACGGCTCGTCTTCCTGTCTTCCAGAAGACATCTTGTCTTCCGGGACGTCTTCTGGAGTCTTCTCGGCTTCCAACGCTGTCACCACCAAGTGCACAGCAAGGTCGAACTCCTCCTTCTCCATTCCGGATCCAGTCGATGGTGCTGGAGCGTGGGAAGATGCGGTTGTAGGTGTGGGAAGCGAGGGAAGATCATAAAGTGTCTTCACTCCTTCTATCTGTCGATCCAAGTATCTGAACATGCTCTCCAGGCATTCCACCAACATCGCTTTGGACTCGCTGTCCCATCCTCTAGCTAAGGTAAGTAACTTCCTACCCGCGGTGTAGTTGAACTTCTTCCGAAGCGCTTCCACCGACTGTGTCAACATCTTCTGTGCACGGGCCTCTGCTGCTTCCCGCTGCGTCTTCTCAACTGCAGCTCGCGCTTCCGCGGCTTCTCGCTGCGTCTTCCATATGGTCTGCTTTTCTGCGAGGGCGGTGATCTTCTCCCGCACTCGGGTGACTTCCAGATTGCGCTGCTGTACCCGCACCTGCAACTCCTGGTTGCTCTTTCGAAGCTGTACCAGCTCCTTGGCAGAAGCGGCTGCTTCTGCCTTGTACCTGGCTGCAAGCTTCTCCGTGGTGCGGAGACTAGCCTTCAGCGACTCCGTCTTCTTCTGGTCTTCCCCCTGTCGCAACAAGGTGCGCAGGCCGAATCCAGTTTGTAAGGGCTTCTCCTGTGCCCTCGCTCTCTTCTCCAGCAACTCCATAGCTGGCTGGATCTCCTTCTGGAAATAGGCACTGAACTCCTCCAGTCGTCTTCCTGCAGAAGACAAGTTCATCTCCACCACTCGCTCCGCGGTATCGACTTCGTCTTCCAGAGGCAAGGAAGCCTCTTCCACCACTACGACCTTCATCTTCTGCGCACGAGAAGAAGCTACTCTTCTCATCTTCCGGGGTGGAAGACTCTTCATGGTAGGAGCGGCTCTCTTCTTTGCGCTTCCTCGCATCGCAGCAGGAGCGCCCATCCATCCTTCGTCTTCTGGAGTCTTCGGAAGACTCCCAGGCGTTGCAGAAGCAGTCTTCTGCTCCGATCGGGTACTCAACAGGTCTTCTTCCGAGTCGAACTCCGATCTTGAATGAATGAGGGAGATGGGTGTCCTCGGTACACTTCTGGGACCCATCTTCCTCAGTGGCGTGGCGTCTTCCGACCCACTAGACTCGTCTTCCTTCACCAGAAGCGTCTTCTGGTGAGAGCCGGGCCTCAGCTGTGGCATCAGAGTGAGAGGGGGCGTTGCGGCTGCCGCTCGGTCATCGTCTTCCGAGGTCTCCTCCTTCACCTCCTGTCGCTCCGTTGGTCCATACCCTGCCAGCTGATCTTCCCTAAGATCCCCCATGAGTACATACAAGTAGTAGAGGAAGGGCGTCAAGTGTCCTCCCGCCGGGGTACCCAAGTATGCTAGCTCCGTCTGTACATAGTTGTGGATGTACGCGCTCCAGTAGATGGGCACTCCGTCATCCCACACTGATTCCAAGAACTCCACGTCATGATCTCCTAAGTACCTTGTCTTCTGCGCTTTCCCCTTGGGAAAGAGATGCAGAAACAACTTCGCCAGAAGTCGCTTCTTCGGCTCCCGGTAAGATTCGATCTTCCAACCGTTCCTCCCCTGCCTGTCTTCCACGAAAAGGCAGGTGGTGCTCCCAAGCACATGCCACGAACTCATGATCCTAGGCAAGATCTTCTTCTCGTGTCAATATCCTCGGTTCTCGGACTCAGGCCTGTGAAAAGTCTTGCGCCATCAGTCTTCAGTCCAGGAAGACGGTCTTCCTCGAGCTACTCCTGCTTTCGCAGGTACACGGTTACGAGGTGGCAACGCTGCCCACACCTCCTCCAGAAGTCCCTGGTCTGCGAGGTTCCAATCCCACAGGAAGAAGTCGAGACCCAACTCCTTGAGGAAAGGAGTGGCCTCGGCCAATTCTGCCGCTGGTAACACCAAGCCTCGCGGATGCATCGACATACCTGGAAGATCTGTTGCACTAACCACAAGCACCTACTATGAGCTGAAGGCTCAGTTCTTCCCGAGTGCCCACAGTCTAGCTTCTACTTCTCAGAAGACGAAACTAGTCTTCCAGAAGACAGCTACTCCATCTTCCGGGATTCTAACAGTACTTCCTAGATAGCTCTCGTCTTCCGAGCTATATCTAATCAATCCTAACTAAGCAAAGCCTCGCATGGATTACCAAGAAGACAACCCACCTTGCATTACATCCTATTTCCTATCAGAAGATACAAGATTCGCGAAACATAAAGTGCATGACAAGTTCAGAAGTCGGTTGCGGGCTCCTGCGGTGACAGTGATCTCTGGGAAGACACTCGGGACAGCTTCCGATTCAATGTCTTTCTCGGAAGACTTCTCGAAGTCAGACTTCCCTTCACTGGTCTCACCTGTCTTCGTCTTCCTACGCGCAATCTATCCTCACAACAAACTCAAGACACTCTGTTGCACTCTGTTCTTCTGACTTCTCACCTCTCATACGCACTCAGAAGAAGCTTGCTGCTTGGTGGGAAGACATGACCCTCGACCATTCTCTCCAGATTCTGCCAGCAAGTATTCTCACGACTCTCTTCTAAGTTCGGGAAGAAGAAGGAAATGGCTGCTATGGATCGGACAGAAGAGACCCGAATGGACCCTCACGTCTTCTCGCTCATTTTGCCAGTCTTTCAGTCTTCTAGTCTCTCTAGGAAGATGGGGAGTTGAGAAGCTTGGAAGACCGGGAGGCACAGGCCTAGTTCCCGACTTCCAACTTCTCGAAATAACAAAACAACTCACCACACCACTCAGGATTCGTATCAAGTCTCTCTAAACACAAAAGCAAAGCAAATCCACTCTTGATACGAATTGTGTTCAGTCGACTTCCGAAGACAGTCTTCCGAAGACGGTCTTCTGGAGACAGTCAAGTTTAAGAGGCGTCTTCCGAAGATGTTCCCATCTTCCGAATCGTCTTTTGTTCCAAGTTTCGGGGGTAGAGAGGTAGTAGGGTAGGGAAATTGATAGCTGGGATCCACAATTTGAGGGCTAGGAGTAGGGAAGCTCGAATTGAGCTCGAGAAGAAGTAAGGAGATGTCTGACAGAAATTAGGCAGCGCTTCCGCGCCCAAGGTCTCAATAGAAAGAATGGGGGGTAGGGTAATCGATCAGGCTGCCTGCACACAACCAAGGAAGCGCGGGGAATACCAAGAAAAGGCGAGAAGAAGTGGGAAGGGGAAAGAACAGAGGAAATAACCTCTACAGTCTTCTTCTGCTCCCCGAGTTGCCTTCGACCTCCGCGCGCTTCTTGGCTCTGGTCCTAACTCGAATGCGACTCCTCACGACTGCGCATGCTGTCAATCTCTTGACCACGCCTCGATCCCACCTTCGATTCTACTTGCTACTCTCCAATGTCAGCTTCTCGGGAGCTCACCGAAACGCCTTCGCTCTCTGCCGTTTGTGCTCCAACAATTCGGTCTCGCCCTTCGCCTAGCTGCCAACTGATTCTCTCCTACCTCGATGTCCTCACTCGATTCCTCTCTCAAAGCTAACTCGCGAAGCTCACTATCTCCAATCGATCTTCTCAAGTGCTGTGCTGCGGGAAGTTGGAATGTGCCTAATGTGCTTCCTTACGCATCTTCCCCGCAGATTAGGAGTTTTCGACCTTATGTGTCTTCCTTGACCTACCTACCTATTCGGTGCGCCCCAGTAGGTACACCTACTGTCTTACCCGAAAACTCGTGGTTGGGCCTTCGCGGTCGCTGTCTTCTGGAAGACAGGTGTCTTCCGCCGTCTTCTCATCTTCCGCCGTCTTCCCGTTGTCGGAGTGTAATCCGTCTACCTAGGAAAGCGCCGGGCTTCTGGCTGTGGTTGTTCACTCAAGAGGTTGGCTTTCAGGTCACGATAGGGCTATAAACACTCACACAGATGTGTAAGATCTAGTAATATACCCAGAAGGCGAAATTCAGGTCTAGCTGGCAGTAATAGGATTCGGCGGTGAACTTTGACACTCACGGAGAGGAAAACTATGAAGGTTTAGACCTCTAAACTTCCCCTACATGCAAATGAGGTACTACTGAACTCACAGACGAAATTTCAGCCTGAGATGAAATTCTGACACGGAGATATGAACAGAAAAGTTTTGAGCAAGAAAACTACGGCAATTTCTGATACCTAGCTGGCTATTTCAACCTATAACAGGAGTTTGGCTCGATCAATTTTGAAGTTTCTTACAGGATTTGCAGTCTACAGGGTGCTGAACATCCCTGTGAAGTTGGGACTCCTGAATGTACACAGAACTGTAGATCTCCTCCTCTGAAGTCGCTGCTCTAGATTAAGAGCTTTTCAGACCCCCTCAGCTTCAGCGGCCGCCCTGAATTACTCAGTTGCTCAATCGATATGAAACTTTTTGTGAAATCGTAGGCCTGCTGGCGGAGAACACAACCTCGAAGTTTTGAAGCAATTTCCTCAAATCTGCTGCGAGTGACACTGAAAACCCTAAATCCTACCAAAATGATTCAATTCTAGCACAATCCGAACTTCAATTGCTCATAACTCCATCTTTATTGACTCAAATCGATCGAAATTTTCACTGGAAGTGCTTGGCATGACGAGACCTCTCTCCCTGTGCTCTCCGATTTCGAAGAACCCCCACCAAAAGCTCGAACTCCACTCTAGAGCTCTGTTTCTAAATTTAGAGTTTAACAAAAGACAAAAATGGACCAATGGGAGTTCATAGCTCCACTTGGTTGTCCTTTAGTACCCTAAACCACGTGGCAACTTAGTTTTACTCATAGGCTACCACGTCAAGCCCCCTAGAGTGCCAGCGTAAAACTTAAATTACTTAAAACGACACGCAGCCCCGAAAAATAACTTAAATCAGCTAGAAAGCGTGCATGGGCGACACGCAAATACAACCCATGAGCTTAAGCCCTATCAACATGGTAATCAACCTACTAAGACTCAAAATAATGTTAACACCGTATGCAAAGGTGTCAAACATATACATAAACGACTAGAAGTGATATAAGCTAACTTCTGGAACTACTAAACTCAAGCGTCGGAGTAGAAATATAACATGTAGCCGCCAAGTAGCGCGACATCCACCCCCTCTGAACCTGCACATCCTCCGGTATGTGCCATCCAGATCAAGACTCTTCAGCTTCGGCTTCAAACTCATCTTCAATCTGCATTGAGTCTTCAGCTTCATCCTCTGTAAACTCTGCAACGTTCTGGTCCTCCCCTCTCCTCCTAAAGAGCTTGATTCTCTTTCCTGCGACTGGTATCTTGAGCACTGCACCATCTAACTCTCTCAAGGAGTATGTGGCATTATCATAAACTTCTAACACCACATAAGGTCCAAACCATCTCTTGGAGAACTTCCTGATAGTGCTATGCTGATTATCAAGACTACTATCATAGACTAACACCCAATCACCTTCTTTAACGGGTTTGGGTCGTAATCTATGCGTTCTATCAAATCTGTCTTTGTTTTTCTCCCTAGCAATCTTTAATCTTTCGACAGCTTTGGCAACATCCTCAGGTCTTCGTTCTAACTGCTGGATCTTTAATGCAAGAAGATCCTCCGTACTTCTACCATCTTCCCATGGCAAAACATTCCAAGTAGGCACAACCTCCTCAATTGGCATCACAGGTTTATGTCCTAGTATCAACTCTGCTGGCATGTAACCTGTAACGATACTATGAGTTGTACGATCTGCCCATAAAGCAAATGGTAGCAGTCTAGGCCATTCACGGATCTTACCCTTGCAAGCTTTTACCAAAGCTTTGATGATTGGCGGATGACCTCGTTCGCTCTTGCCATTCCCTTCAGGATTGTAAGCAGTGGTTAATGCCAGCTTGATTCCCAATCGCTTGAAGAACTCAACTGCTTCTTGTGAATCCAGCTCACCCCTATCTGCAGTGATCTTTCCCACACACCCATACCTACAAATAACATCTTCAAGTAGAAAGCGGCAGACACTAGCAGTGGTCTTTGTCCACAGGGCACGGCCTTCGACTTGGTTAGATAGATCTTATCTAGCCAAGACTAGATACCTCATTTGTCCAAGTCCAAATGGCATAGTTACCAGATCAACTACTCATTTGTAATGAATGGCTAAAGGATAAGTAGGATGCAATCCATCACGATGACGTACGTTGGAATACATCTGGCAAGGTATACAGGATGAAACAAACTGCACTACATCCTTATACATACCCTTCCACCAATACTTCTCCTTTATCTTGACAAATGTAGCCCAAACTCCTCTATGACCGGCCCATAGACTCTCATGGAACTCCTTGATCAGCTTCTGCTGCAATTCTAGGTCACATACCACCCGCTGTGGTACACCTCCTTGTAGCTTAGGGCGCTTCCATAGATGTCCTCCATATAAAAAGTACCCATAAGCTGTTCTATGGATCCTCTTGAAAATCTGCATCAGACCATCCTTCTTGCCTTTCCAATGAACTCAAATAGCGCCCAAGATCCAACCACTCGCCATCGTACATAGTTTCCTCAAATAACTCCAATGGAGCTGCAAAACAGCTTCTATCCCTTCTAGCAAGAGCACTAGAATAGAACTCTGTTCCCACATCTTCCTGATCATCTATCATTTCTTTCTCATCGTAATACCTAGCCCTTGATAACATATCTGCCACAGGATTGTCCTTTCCTGCGATATGTCTAAACTCTGGGTTCAAGGACTTGATATATGCTATCCACCTCAACATAGCAATATCTGGAGTTGTACAGCTAGTGATCATTCCCAAGAGAGGTAAGCAATCTGTCTCCACAACCACAGGTGCTCCTATCAAGTATTCCTTATCACTCTTCATCGCAGTAACTACTCCCCATAGCTCTCTCTTGACCTGAGGGTAGTCTCTCTGCCGTGAACTTAAGACCTTAGCACCAAAACGCACCACATATCTATTTCCATCCTTATCATCTTGTCCTATAGCCCACCCAATGTCAATAGGACTAGTATCAACAGTAAGGATAACAGATCTGCCCAACTCATATGTTACCTTCCGTAGAGTTGGTGGTGAAGACAACAGATCCTTCAACTTCTTCATAGACTCGCTTTGTTCCTCTTGCCACTGAAATCTCTGCCCCTTCCTCAGCAACTTGTACAACGGATCTGCTACATGTGCAAAGTGTGGAATCCATATATGATAAAACACACATGCACCTAGAAACCTTCTCACCTCAGTAACTGATCCACATGTCTCCTTCATCCTTCGGATGACATCAACCTTGTTTGGACAAGGTTTCCGACCATAAGATCCACACAGATGTCCCACTATTAACACCTCCTGTTCTCCAAATACAGACTTTGCTCCTGATAAAGTCAAATGAACCTCCTCCAGTCGACTCAATATCTTATCACAATCGGCTATGTGATCTGCAACAAACTTACGGCACCTCCTCTGATCCATTACCTCATTCTTCTCCTCCTCAGCACACCTTTTGATCGGCACATCATCAAGGAATGGCATAGTCTTTTCAGGAATAAAATCAAAACCCTCCCCCAAAACTCAAAACTTTATTCATGCCATTCATCATATCTGCTACAGAATTGGTAGCACCTTGTGGCAAGGTGCACATCCTTAGTTACCCCAAAGGTGTCCTCATTGTAGTCAAGTCTCTACTCTCAGAGGATAACTGAAACTGATCGTAACCTGAATATAAGTCTCCCATTGAATAGATAGCACGACCAGCAAAAGCCTCTGCAAACTCGTCTACAATAGGTCCTATACCCATATTCCTGATAGTCACCTTGTTAACTGGCTGCATATCTTGAATGAATCTCAAAGCTCCACTCTTCTTCGGAACAGTAAACCATCTGCTAGAGTAGGGAGCTATAGATGGTTCCAAGATACCCATCCTAATCCTCTCATTGAGCAAGTCTATCAACTTTGGTAGATGAGCTCTAGGTATAGGGATAGGACGTAGATTCCAAGACACATGCGGTATAGTAAAGATTACCATAGGTGCAACTACACTTGGATCTACACATCCTACTTCATGTGACTCAAACGCAAATGCCTTACCATGCCTAGATAGCATCTCCCTGAAGCTCTTCTTCTCTTGCTCAGTAAGAAATCCATCACCTCCAATCCTCAGGTCCTTTAGTGTTGTTTCTGTAAACTGGTGCCCAATTCTTCTCGGTCCTCTAAGCGTCGGTTCTCGTGCAGCTTGCTCCATCTTCTGATTGTAATCGAGTGGTAAAGGCAAAGCCAATGGTTTGACTTTCTTTGCCACTGACTTGTACTTGGTCTCCACATACACCTCTTGCCGATCTATAAACTTATCAATTACATCATAAAGCTCCTTGGAGCTCACTCTCACCACTCTATCTACATCATCTACAGAACTTTCTACTATAGATTTCAACTCCCCTATAGTATCTACCAAATACTGCTCTTCAAACACTCCAGATATATATTCATCTCCTGCTAACTCTTCACTGTCCCACAAAGACTGCTGTACACACTTCACATGTTGCCTCTCAAACCTCTTCAGATTCTCAACCTTCCTATAACACACTGACCCACATGCCGTCAATCCTAAGAAGCTAGTGGATAAAGCTTCCTGCTCTACTGGATCAGGCGAGAATCCTATCTCTACTGTACCGTTGAAGTCTCGCTCTTCAATGGTACTCTGCCAAAACCCCTAGACTCTCTAAACTCCTGAGTAATCTTAGGTAGTGGACGGTCTTTCAAACTATCACGGTTTCTCTCATGTTCTGCAGCAACGGTCAAAAACTGAACAGCTCTTTTGCCATCTCTACTACGTATCCTAGCATAGGCTGAACCATCATCCATAACTCGTGTCTTCATTCTAACAGCAGTAATGTAAGGCTGCCCTAGAATGATAAGATAGGTTGACATGTCTTGTACAAAGAAATTCTGAACATCACTGATGTCACCCACAGTTACCTTGATGTTGGGACAAGCACCATAGAGTTCTCCCCTCTGGTTGTTGGCAGCGCGGATAAGCCATCCATGGTCGGTGTCTATGGGTCATCTTCCACGCTTGTACAGCTCCTTAGACATCAGATTAATCTCTGAGCCATGATCAATCAACGCCACCACAGGTTCCTCTAGATCTCCCAGCTTCACTAAGGTCTCTGTGGTTGCTCTTGCCCAATGGTTGTGAGAGTAATGGCTCTTCTGCGATGCTTCCACCTCATCTTCAAACCTCACATGCTGATAGGATCTCCCCTCTGATACTTGAGAGTAGTAACCAGCAATCTCATCTTCCTCCTCATCCGACAGTTTGGTCCCTAGAGCATTAAGCGTAGCTGCTTCACCCAAAATCTGACGTTTCCTCTTGATGATATCTATGATAACCTCATGGAACTCACGCTTTGCAATCCCAAGAATCTCCACCAAAGTAAACTCGACTTTCCCATTCAAGATACGGTTCTCTAACACCTGCTTCAAGTCTGTAGCAATCTCAATGTCAGACTGAAGTTTGTAAGCAGGCATCTTACCCTTCTCCTTGCTTCTCTCCTTCTCCTTTGGTGTTGTAGGTGGTAGATCCTCCATAGTTTCCTCCCGAGTAGGTGTTGTCTCCTGTCTTGCCTCTGGTCTAGCCCTTTCACTCCTTGTAGCAAGTCGTTTGGCTGTAGAAGCTTCACCTGCATCCTCCCTTCTGCGTTTTTCTTCTAGTACAGCTTCATGCTGACTTCTTGCAACATAAGCATGCACTGACATAGTATCCACAGGGTCATTCCATCCTGTAGTTTCTCTAATTGAGTTGCCAACCCTTCGTAGCACATCCTTATCTAGCTCTGTTCTAGCTACGGACCGCACTACATCAGACCACAACCCAATAGTCCCTTTCTCTCTCTCCATCTCCACTTTCACTCCACAGGTAGCAGCATTCACAAGAGAAACAGCATGTGATGCTGATATTTCATTCACAAGTCTCTTCATACCACCCTTGCCAAAGTTGGTTTCCAACATCATCCCAGTTTCTCTCAGATGGATCTTACCGTCTTTGAAGAAGATCAGATCCTTCCTCAATGCATCTGAAAACTCTCCACAGTCTCTCCTTACATGGTCTAGGCTATCACACCATATACAACGATGAACAAAGCCTTCCCTCATCTGAGGTCTCTGCATAGCAGGCTGTACATTCTGCTCCTTCTCTTCTAACCTGGTGAGCTTAAGCTTAAGCTCCTTCATACCCTTAATCAACTCATCAAGCGGTGAGTCTTCCTCTCTAGCAATTACCAAAGCGGGCTTAGCAGGCAACTGCTTGACAGGAATTATCAGAGGTGCTGCTTCACTTACCACCACCTTGTCCCTTCTTCTCTGTCTCTTGGTCAGCAAAGAGACAGCCTCTTCAACCTCCTTCCAGTCAGTCTTCAATCCTCTCTCCTCACTCTTGTCTTCCAGCAACAGCTCAAGCTTCTCCTGAATAGTCACGTCCGCTGCTTGTAGGAAAAGCTCGGTCTTCTCCACCTCTAATGTAAGCTTTTCTGTCCTAGAAAGCTGAGCATACTGACGATCAAATTCCCTTAACAACTCATTTACAGACAAACCTTTGTTGGGCTTAACCACCCACTCCAAGAACGTTCTCTTGGTCACCCTCTCTGAATCTTCAGTGTAGTACTCCTCCTTCAAAGCTCGCATAAAGCTCTCCCAACTCTGTCCTTGCTGCTGCTTGAGCTCCTTCACACGCCCACGAATCTCAGGGACAACAGCAAGCTCAAAGTTCTCCACCATCTCCTTCTCAGGCACCTTGTTCACCTCCATCTCCCTAGCATAGTATCGCACATACTTGGAAATATCTGTACCCTTGAACTGGTCCATCTGGTGCACCACAGATTGCAACGCCTTGGTTGCTAACACCTCCTTCCTCTCTGTGCTCTGCTGCTGCTGCATGAACATGGAAAAAGCCTGGAACATCTTCATCGTAGCAGCATCAAACTGAATAGGTTGCTGAGCAGCAGCAGCACCTCCACTTGATGATCCTTGGTTGGCCATGATATCTGATCCTGTAACACTCTTAAGAAAACTCCCACCCTAGGTGTTTCACGTCGAGTTCACCAAAAAGAGAGAGTATGTCGGAGTGTAATCCGTCTACCTAGGAAAGCGCCGGGCTTCTGGCTGTGGTTGTTCACTCAAGAGGTTGGCTTTCAGGTCACGATAGGGCTATAAACACTCACACAGATGTGTAAGATCTAGTAATATACCCAGAAGGCGAAATTCAGGTCTAGCTGGCAGTAATAGGATTCGGCGGTGAACTTTGACACTCACGGAGAGGAAAACTATGAAGGTTTAGACCTCTAAACTTCCCCTACATGCAAATGAGGTACTACTGAACTCACAGACGAAATTTCAGCCTGAGATGAAATTCTGACACGGAGATATGAACAGAAAAGTTTTGAGCAAGAAAACTACGGCAATTTCTGATACCTAGCTGGCTATTTCAACCTATAACAGGAGTTTGGCTCGATCAATTTTGAAGTTTCTTACAGGATTTGCAGTCTACAGGGTGCTGAACATCCCTGTGAAGTTGGGACTCCTGAATGTACACAGAACTGTAGATCTCCTCCTCTGAAGTCGCTGCTCTAGATTAAGAGCTTTTCAGACCCCCTCAGCTTCAGCGGCCGCCCTGAATTACTCAGTTGCTCAATCGATATGAAACTTTTTGTGAAATCGTAGGCCTGCTGGCGGAGAACACAACCTCGAAGTTTTGAAGCAATTTCCTCAAATCTGCTGCGAGTGACACTGAAAACCCTAAATCCTACCAAAATGATTCAATTCTAGCACAATCCGAACTTCAATTGCTCATAACTCCGTCTTTATTGACTCAAATCGATCGAAATTTTCACTGGAAGTGCTTGGCATGACGAGACCTCTCTCCCTGTGCTCTCAGATTTCGAAGATCCCTCACCAAATGCTCGAACTCCACTCTAGAGCTCTGTTTCTAAATTTAGAGTTTAACAAAAGACAAAAATGGACCAATGGGAGTTCATAGCTCCACTTGGTTGTCCTTTAGTACCCTAAACCACGTGGCAACTTAGTTTTACTCATAGGCTACCACGTCAAGCCCCCTAGAGTGCCAGCGTAAAACTTAAATTACTTAAAACGACACGCAGCCCCGAAAAATAACTTAAATCAGCTAGAAAGCGTGCATGGGCGACACGCAAATACAACCCATGAGCTTAAGCCCTATCAACATGGTAATCAACCTACTAAGACTCAAAATAGTGTTAACACCGTATGCAAAGGTGTCAAACATATACATAAACGACTAGAAGTGATATAAGCTAACTTCTGGAACTACTAAACTCAAGCGTCGGAGTAGAAATATAACATGTAGCCGCCAAGTAGCGCGACACCGTCTTCTGAAGATGCAACTGAGAAGACGCTCTTCCGAAGACGGTCGTCTTCTGAAGAAGTCAACTTCTTATTACAAACAGCTCTTAAGATCATCTTCCTGCTAAGGGAGACGTAACCTTAAGTAACAACGCTTCTTCAGTTATACAAACAAGTTATTATTCTTAAAAATTTCAAAAATTCGTGCATCTTGTAATTTGTGGGCACCACACTTGCATGTGGGATGACAGCCTTCTGACAGCGCCCATCTCTCCCTGATGGTCGTCTCCTCTGTTCTCTCGTGGTAGACAGCATAAGTAGGAGCGAAGAGTAGAACTTGCACACACATTAGAGACGAGACACATGACATACAGTCTTCTCACACTACACCCGAATGTTTGAGACATACGAATAGACTGGGATTATACCGGAGGGGTCTGCATGTTCGTTTCCAGCAGTGGGTCGAAGATGTAGATAGAGGTAGTGGACAGTTTAAGAACAGGGAACGGCATCCTCGTGCAGTCCTGTTGTCTAGACTGGTGTGTCGAGGAGTAGGCGTAGGAAGTAGAGGGAGCGAGCTTCCCAACACCTATGTACCTTCTTCTCGAGGAATGGATTGCTGATTTGAGTGCAGAAGCTTTGCTCGTGGCTATTGGGTAGTGGGTTCCTTGAGTTTACTCCCAATTGTGCATGAGAATCGTCCTTCTTGAGTGGCGGTGACTGTCAGCAGTGGTGGAAGTGCAGCTTGGCTCGTCCAGTGGAGCACTTAGGATCCGCGTACGGATGGTCTTATGGGTAAGGGATCCCAGATGACAGAGAAGTAGGAGCAGCGAAGAGAAGAAGAAAGAAGTCTTCTTCCCACCACAAAAGACGACATCCTCAAGTAGAAGACGGTGCAACTGTACGCACGTTTGTTGTCTTCCTCCCCAAACTATTACAAGCAGGGACGGCTTGTTAGTCAGGAACCGGACTAGAAGCCTGTCGGAATCTTAATTTCGCTTTTTCATCTTGTTTCCTCTTGTTTGGATTTTCCCTTCTTCCCCATCTTCCCTCATCTTCTTACCTTCTTCTAGTGAGCTTCCGAGACTTCTATTGAGCTTCCGTGAAGGTGAATGTCGTTGTAGTGCTGCAGGAAGATCATTTCCGTAGGCAGAAGCCTGGGAAGGCTACAGCCTGGGAAGGCTACAGCCTGGGAAGGCTACAGCCTGGGAAGGCTACAGCCTGTGATTAATCTAACCCGTTGGAATGTGAGTGCGAGAATAAGGTGTAACAGCCGTACTAGTCGACTTCTGCGAAGCGAGACAATCTTTTGGAGGTGTGAGAAGCCGAGTTGAACGTCAGAAGCCGAGAATTGCTTCGGGAAGACGGTACTGAGAAGACCGAAAGAAGTGATCTGGAAGCAGGAAGAGCGTCTTCCCGAGCTTCTCTGTGAATAATTGTGTGATATTTTAGTTAGTAGTTGTTTGTTTAGGTCCAGAGCACCTTTTGGCGTGTCTGGAAGACGCGTGGTTTTGTGAGAAGACGAGATTTCTAGGCAAAACCCGTGTGGTTGTGTGTTTGAACAGATCTTAGAACTTAGAGCAGCGTTACTTGTGCAAATCCTCTACGGGAACGATATCTTGTATACTAAATGGGCAAGAGGAGTAATCTTGCGACACTACAATTAGTTCGGTACTAGGGACCATGGCGACCTCATAGGGGTCCGGAGAAGTCGCTTCCTCCATGCGGAATACCTGGGAAGACGGTTCTTCTTCCTGTCTTCGAGAAGACATCTTGTCTTCCGGGGCTTCTTCCGGAGTCTTCTCGGCTTCCAACGCTGTCACTACCAAGTGTACAGCGAGGTCGAACTCCTCCTTCTCCATGTCGGCACCGATCGATGGTACTAGGGCTGGGGAAGATGTAGTTACCGGTGGCGGAGTCGAGAGAAGTCCATAGAGTGTCTTCACCCCCTCTATCTGTCTATCCAAGTACCGGAACATACTCTTCTTGCACTCTACCAACATCGTCTTGGACTCACCGTCCCACCCTCTAGCCAAGGTAAGCAACTTCCTACCTGCGGTGAAGTTGAACTTCTTCCGAAGCGCTTCCACCGACTGTGCTAGCATCTCTTGCGCACGAGCTTCCGCTGCTTCCCGCTGCGTCTTCTCGGCTGCAACTCACGCTTCTGCGGCTTCCCGTTGCGTCTTCCATCTTGTCTTCTCCTCTGCGAGGACGGTGATCTTCCCCCGTACTCGGAGAACCTCTTGGTCGCGCTGCTGTAAACGCGCCTGCAACTCCTGTTGCTCTTCTTCAGTTGGGTCAGCTCCTTGGCAGAAGCGGCTGCTTCCGTCTTGTACCTCGCAGTGAGCTTCTCCGTGGTGCGGAGACTAGCTTCCAGCGCTTCTGCCTTCTTCTGGCCTTCTTCCTGACGCATCAAGGTGCGTAGACCGAATCCAAGCTGTTAGGGCTTCTCCTGAGCCTTCGCTCTCTTCTCCAGCAACTCCATAGCTGGATCTCTGAGTGGAAGAAGGCACTGAACTCTTCCAGTCTTCTTCCTGCGGAAGACAGGTTCATCTCCACAATCCGATTGGAGGTGTCGACCTTGTCTTCTAGAGGCAAGGATGCCTCTTCCACCACTATGGTCTTCAGCTTCTGCACACGGGAGAAGCTACTCTTCTCATCTTCCGGGTGGAAGATCTCTCCCCATGGTAGAAGCGGTCCTCTTTACTGCGCTTCCTCGCATCGCAGTAGGAGTATCCATCCATCCTTCATTTTTTGGAGTCTTCGGAAGACTCCCTGGTGTGACAGAAGTGGTCTTCTGTTCCGGTCGCGTGCTCAGCGGCTCTTCTTGCGACTCAGAGAGAGATCCCCCATGACTACGTACAAGTAACAGAGGAAAGGTGTCAAGTGTCCTCCTGCCGGGGTACCTAAGTACGCTAGCTCCGTCTGTACATATACGTGGAAGAATGCGCCCCAGTTGACGGGCACTCCTTCATCGCACACTGCTTCCAGGAACTCCACGTCCTGATCTCCAAGGTACCTCGTCTTCTGTGCTTTCCCCTTGGGAAAGAGATGCAGAAACAACTTCGCCAGAAGTCGCTTCTTCGACTCCCGGTAAGATTCTACCTTCCATCCGTTCCTTTCCTGCCTATCCTCCTTGAAGAGGCAAGTTGTGCTTCCAGGCACATGTCACTCACTCACGATCCTGGGTAAGATCTTCTTCTCGAGCCAATAACCTCGGTCCTCGGATTCTGGTCTATGGAAGGTCATGCGCCACCAATCTTCAGTCTAGGAAGATGTAACACACAAGAAAACCAAAAGATGCTCGAAAGTAGTAATTTAAGGATCGAACCCACAGAGATGCAAGTAAAGATCATCCAAAAGTAGTAAACACGTGACAAAGGTGATTCTTTATAGTTGTCTTTTATTCTCACGGGCAGAAATCAGTCCCGGTAGAGATCAAACTCAGATCTATCCAACAAGACAGAGTTGACAATCCTGACAAATAAACATAACAGGTACTGAACAGGTCAGGGACCTCAAGAAACAGATAAACAACAGAGAAACAGAGCCACGGACGGAAATGTCACACGAGGAAGTACTGCTGAAGTGCTACTAAGTAGCCTCTAACAACATAAATGCTAAATATCTTCACACTGAGTTACTTTCACTACTACTGCTCTCGGAAATCTCTGGCGAAGAAGACTCTTCTTCCGCCGAAGAACCAGATTGAACTTCTTCCTAAGTGTTCTACCAAAGAACAACTTCTTCCAAAGTCAACTTCGCCCAAAACCGTCTTCGTAGTAAACTAACTCCGCAGATGCTGGTCTATTCTCAGTCCTCACCGTAAACGTTCTACTCTGATTTCAAATGTCAACAGCAAATTCTTCGGCACCCAGACTAATTCCTACCACAGCAAACTACGATACTTCGTAGGTAAATCTTTCGCAGAAGACAAAACACTCAATGGCTCCGTAAACTCAGGAAATAGAAAACTCAAAAATGATAAAACACATAGAGGTCCTGAATACGAACAACACAACGCTTATATACAGATTTTCCCGAAGATGACGGATCTTCTTCCTAAGAAGTCGGGACTACTTCTGGTCCGCCGGATGAAGGTCCTGTGTCCGAAACGACACCAGGAACGACACCGCTTTCTACCGCTAGCTCTCTACCTATCTCACAAACTGAGAACTCTACGGTTGCTCTAACCTCCCTAAGCTCCCTAACTACTCGCTGTCCTAACCTAGCTACCCGGTTCCTAGCTGAAGTACCCTCCGCATCTGCAGCTAAGAACTCCTCTCTAACCTGACGAAGAAATCCCAATTCTTCGGTGTCTAGCTCAACGGCGAAGTAGTTCTTCAACACCGGCTCGACCCTACTCCGAAGTTGAGCGCTCAGCTCCTCGGCCTTGACAGTGCGTCGCTTTAGATCATCGATCTCCTGCGTCATCTCCGCGACGACATCCAGGTTCCTGTCCCGCTGAAGTCGTACCTCGTCCAACTCCTTCTTCATCAGGGAAAGAACTTTCTCGTGCTCTCTCTCTCGATCCAACTTCTGTTGAAGAAGTCCTTCTTTCTCCGATGTCACACTCTTCAGTTCCTCGGTCCTCGTCTGCGTCTCCTTCTGGGCCATGACAAGAGCTGCTCGCAAATTCTCCTTCTCTTCCTTCCAGTTACCTCGGCCGAAGTGCATCGTCTGCACCAACTCCGCGAGATTCAGCTTCCGTCCGACTACTTCCTCGTACGTTCCTCGGTTCCCTTCTAAGCTATACAGCAAGGGTGCGACCACCTCCTGGATGTACTTCGCCGAAGAGGTAAGTTGTTCAATCTCTCCTATCGTCGATAGAGAAAGAGTAGTCTTCGGTGTAGTGTCCGTGCTCTTCTCTGTGCGAGGAGTGTCTCCTTCATCAGCTTCCTCAATTACTTCTTCGTCCACTGGCTGATCATCGGCGCGGACTGTCCTCGTCATCTTCATCTTCTTCCGGGACTTCTGCACAGACCTCGGCGTCTCCTCGAGAGGTTTCTTCCTTCCACTCCTGCGAATTGGAGGAGATATCTCGACTACATCTTCGTCCTCGGCCGGAGTTGCCTCTTCGGTCGTCTTCTCTGGAACGGGTGTTGGAGTCGACGCGTCTTGCCTCTGCGCTGTTTCCATTGTTACTTCGGTCCTCGGCTCTTCGGCGATGACTTCATCGAAGAACTTCTCGAGATTTACATCTCGGGCTGGAGTCTGTATCACTTGGAATTCATCTTCTTCGGCTGCCGCGGTGAAGCCCAACTTCGTCTGCTGCTCGTCAGATAGCAACCCCATCCCCATATAGAACACCGATACAAAGGGTCCTATGTATGCCAAGTCATTCGCATTCCAAAGTTTCAGCACATGTCGGTGGATGATCCTCGCCCAATGTGCTCTTCGTCCGGCGAAGAGCTGCTCGATAAAGTTGATTTGCCAATTTGACAAGTATGTCGTTCTTCGTGGCTTGAAGATCGCCATAATCGCATCGGCTACCTCTCTCTTCTTCGGATCGCAGTAATCGCTTGTTCGGTAGCCGTTCCTCCCTAGAGGTAACTCCTTGAACAGATTCGGGAAGGTCTTCACTGCTTCGGGCGAAGCAGCAGCAGAGGTGGTGTCAAACAAAAGATCTCCTTCCCTACCTGCATCGTCGATTCCCAAAACAGCGGACCAGTGAGCTTCGGTCCAGTTATTCGGTCGTCCATAGTGCTCATCGGCCGGATGCTGCTTGCAGACCTTCAACTCGTGCACCAATTTGGAGGAAACCATCCCCCACCAAGGAAGCAAGAGGAATGATAACCCCATTTCCTCGAGCTCTTTGTCGTAGCGGCGAAGAGCTAGTCGATTAACTTCAAAGGCTCGGAGCCTCGGCGCCTTAGTCGTCTGCATCCCGCGCATCCCTAGGATCACTGCAACGATCTTCGCTACAAACGGATTCTTCGCTGCAATCTCTTCCTCGCCCGTGACTGACGTACTTCCTCGCAAATTGGCTTCCTCGCCGTTCACTCACGAATTGGCTTCCTCGCCCGTAACTGACGTACTTCGGCGTTCGGTAAATGCGGCTCTCTGCGCCCTGCTATCGCTCGCTCTGGGAATAGTAAAAGAGTAAAGTAAACAACTTGTTACCTTGCTTATATCCCGCGATAGGCTTTCCTGCACGTGCCGAAGTTAGGGTTTTCCTCTTGACGACTGATATTCTTCCGTCGACTGTAACTTCGTCGTTCGGTCTCCGATTGCCTCGCACAACATACCGTTAGAAAGGTCTTCGCCCGAGGAATTCATCTATGAGAAAATCATCTTTCAGTGTCTCCATAGATTCGATAAATTCCTCCAGAACTGAGATTCTTCTCTAAACTTCTAATTAACACTATTCTACTCATATCGGTTATCTTCTATCATCTATTCTTCTTATTTACTTTACAACTAATCAATTAATTAACAAAAACGAAAACCCAAAGCTTCACATACTCCCCCTCTCAATTGTGAAGCGACCCCGCGAACACTTAAGAGTAGTATCTCTTGATCCTCCACCCATTGACTCGGGTAGCTAACAATGTTCCATCGAGTTCTTCCAACTGAACCGAACCATTACTATAACGACGCGTTACTTTGTAAGGACCCATCCAACGTAAGTGTAACTTCCCTGGAAATTTAGTGTACCTACTGTCATACAGTAGTACTAAATCTCCATCCTTGATGTCCACTTTGCGGATCTTCTTATCGTGCTTCTCTTTCCGCTTCATTTGAATGATCTCCGTTAGTCGTTTAGACTCTTCACGGTCTTCCTCAAGTGTCATCAGACTCTTAAGTCGTAACAGTTGACTCTCCTCCACTGACAGTCTATCTTCAGACAGGATTCTGTAAGTAGGCACATCAAATTCAACTCGCATAATCGGTGTCATGCCATATGTTAGGAAAAAGGGTGTTTGTCGAGTTGTAATCTTCTCTGCATTCCGAAATGCCCATAAGACAGCCGGTAACTTTGTATCCCAATCATATGCATGATTCACTGTCACCTTGTTCAGAATCTTGCACAACACTCCATTAGACTTCTCTGTCAATCCGTTAGCTTTTGGATTGTACGGTGTTGTCTTCCGGTGTTTTATACCAAAGTACTCTGTCAGTTCTTCTATCATCTTGTTTAAAAAATGTGTACCTCGGTCACTCACCAACTCCAGTGGGCATCCATATCGAGTAATGATCTGTGTGTACAGAAACTCAGCCACAGTGGCTGCATCGTCTTTCTTGGTAGCTGCTGCTTCAACCATCTTCGTTGCATAATCAGTAGCTATCAGTATGTACCTTCTTCTTGTGCGGCGTGTTGCAGGTTGTATAGGTCCTACAAAATCAATCCCCCACTTCTCGAATGGTGCTAATGGAAGTATCGGATGTAACGGCCATTGAGTGGTTGGCGTAGGCTTACCCACTCGTTGACAGTTATCACACTTCTTGATGATCTCCTGAACATCTTTGTACATCGTTGGCCACCAGTATCCAGCTGAGAGGATCTTCTTCACAGTGTTTCTCAGCGCATAGTGTCCACCTTCAGGTTCCGAGTCCAGTGCTCCTACCACTTGTGGTATCTCATGCACTTCCAGACATCTTCGAAGTTCTTCATCAGGCCCTCTTTTGAACAATATCCCGTTCTTCATCTCGTAGGGTCCCGCCTGATGTATGAAGACTGTTCGCTGTTCAGCATCCATTTCTTCTGAGCACTGCAAAGTCTGTAAATATCTGTACAGATCATAGTACTTCGTAGCAGGTGCTACGGTCAGCTGAAACAATTCCTCATCTGGAAAGTCGTCTGCCACAGTATCCACTCGTTCTCCCGTTCTCAGTCGAGACAAGTAATCAGCATTCTCATGATGAATCCCTTGTCTGGTCTGAACTGTGAAAGTGAATTCTTGAAGTAACAACATCCATCTTGCTATCCTTCCTGACAAGTCTGACTTCTGTACTAGATGCTTCAATGCATAATGATCCACATGAAAAACAAACTCATAGCCAAGAAGATAATGTCTAAACTTCTTTACTGAGTACACCATTCCCAGCGCTTCACGTTCAGTAGTGGTGTAGTTCTTTTCTGCTGCTGAAAGTTGTCTACTCGCATAGTAGATTGGGTGGTCTCTCTTCTCATCATCTTTCTGACTGAGAACCACTCCTATAGCAAACGCAGAAGTATCTACATACACTTGAAAAGGTCTCTCCCAGTCTGGGGGTCGCATGACAGGTGCTTCTGCCAACTTCTTCTTCAGCGTTTCAAACGCCTCATGCTGTTTCTCGTGCCAATGGTACTCTGTCGTCTTCTTCAGCAATTCTGTCAGTGGCGCAGCAAGTATGGCGTAATCTTTGATGAACCTTCTGTAATATCCAACATGTCCTAGGAAGGCTCTCAACTCGCTGATGTCAGTAGGGGGCTGTAGAGATAGTATCACTTTAACTTTCTCTACATCTACTTCTATGCCTCGACCTGATACTCTATGTCCAAGAAGTATTCCTTCAGTCATCACGAAGAAACACTTCTCAGGATGTAATGCAAGTCTGGCTTCCCTACACTTCTGAAAGGTTTTGGCTAAACACGCTGCATGTTCTTCACGTGTGCCAAAAACACAAAAATCATCTATAAAGATCTCTAAAAATTTTCGCAAATAATCTTGGAAAATTGAGGTCATCATCCTCTGAAAAGTAGCTGGTGCATTGCATAGTCCAAAAGGCATCTTGTGATAAGCATAAGTGCCCCAATCCGTAGTAAAGGTAGTCTTATCTTTATCTTGCTCTCTTATGGACACTTGATTGTACCCTGAAAACCCATCCAAAAAGCTGTAACATTCCTTTCCAGATACATGATCCAAAATGGTATCAGTAAAAGGTAAAGGGTGATGATCCTTCTTGGTTGCTGCATTCAGCTTTCTAAAATCTTGACAGACTCTTATCTTTCCTGTTTGCTTCTTGGGTACCACTACTATGGGTGCTACCCATTCGCTGCTTAACACAGGAAAAATAATACCTGCCTTTAGGTACTTATCTATCTCGTCTTTAACCATCAAAGAGTATTTTGGGTTGAGTCGGTACTGCCTTTGTCGTACAGGTACTGATCCTTCAATGAGGTCGATACGATGTTCTCCCCACTGTGCAGGTATCCCCTTCATGTCCTCCACAGTCCAGGCGAAGACATCTTGGTAATGGATCAGCATCTGACGATACACTTCCAACTCTTCTCCTTGTACCACAACAGAAATCTTGAGGCTCTTACCTTCGCTTATTAGTAGGTCTTGGGATGCTCCTGGAAGGACTATACCATCTGTATGACTGGTCTCTGCACTCCCGTGACCTAGCTGTGATTGCTATTCGGCCTCGTTCATATCTTCTTCTTCATCAATTTCATAGCACTGTAGATAGTTGACCATCGAATAAGGGTCTCCTTTCCTTTCTCCTGCGCTACTTGTTGATGAATCAGATCCTGAAGTGTAACCTTCATCAGTCGACTCTGTTTCGCCCTGATGTGTTATCTTCTTCCAAGAAACCATCACAGCCTTATCAGTTGGTTTCTGTGGATCTTTGAACTGTAAACGGTGCCGGTACCAATCTGTTAGTACCTTGGCACCATACAACCATGGCCTCCCAATCAAAATTTGATAACCAGATTTAACCAAAGGGCGCAGCACAACATAAGTAAGTTTAAAAGAAATTCCGCCTATTAAGGTGGGGATGTTGCGCAGTAACCCAAGTGGTCGTCTTCTCGTTTGATCTGCCAGTCGTAACACCCGCTGAGTTTCTTCAAACTTGCTGAAACCCAACGCGTGTGCCGTGTCTTCTGTCATTATGTTGACTCCTGACCCCGAGTCAATTGGCACTTTCCTAATTACACAGCCTGCAACCTCCACTTCCACTTCTGGAGATCCCAGGTCTTCTGCCTCGATGTGAAACAGAGAAGGCAACTTTGATCTTCTTGCTTTAGTGGGTTTCTTCAGTGCTTGAAGTAACAATTTTCTGTAAATTTTGTTATCTTCAATCAGCTGTTTGAAACTTATGTTAGCCTTCTGTGTTTCTAGATCAGCTACCACATCATAGTGTGGTACTGCCACAAGTTCTTTCTTCATAGGTTCCGGTCGACTGTGCTTCTTCGGAACCTTCTCGTTCTTGGCTGCAGTCTTGTCTTCAGTGGCCGAAGAACGGAAAATCTTGGGTACGGACGAAGTTGATTGTTCTGGTACTTCGGCCGAAGTTGTATCAGCTTCTCTTGCCGAAGTTCCTGCTCGTAGTAACTCCTTCTTCAGGAGTTCGCGGACTTCGTCCGTAATGTCAACTGGTAGTCTCGGAGGATTTACGCTCTTCAGTATTTCTTCTTCCTCTTCTTCAGTTTCCTCCTCAACAATCTTCTTCTTGGCTTTCTCCGCAGCCTTCTTCTGCTTCTTCAGCTCTTTCTTCGATTGAGTCTTTATGGGCGCTTCTTCTGCCTTTCGCTTGGTCTTGAAAGAGCTTCTGGTGTCCACTTTACAAACCCAAGTTTCTTCTGGTGGCCATCCTTCATCTCCAGCGGCTTTCCATTCTTCCAAGTCTACCTTGTGCAGTTGAGCTTCTCCAGGACGTTCTGTTTTGGGATCAAAGCGAACCCCTCTCTTCTCCACTGGTGGATTGGTACAATCTGCCGTGGCGTGCCCTGGTTGATGACATTTTGCACACAGTGCTACATAGCCTAGGTGCTTCTTCGGATGTGGACAATTGGGTGACCAATGTTCTGTACTACCACAATTGAAACAAGACCCATGGGGTGGTGGTTTATTGGCTCCTGCTGGAGTCATTAAGTGTTTCTGAGACACATTTTGTGCTCTCTCTCTTGGTACAAATCTAGAGATGGATATGGGTTGGATCGGGGTAATCGGAGAAGGTTGAGGAGGTCTGGGAGATTGGGGTGGTGTTGCTTGTGGTATGGACTGTACTCCATACACATCATCTGGAGTCTCTATAAAAAATGAGCTGTAATACGACTCGAATGCGGGTGCCCATTCTACATGTGACGCCTGAAATGACCTGGCGTTTGTACACTCTGTATTGGCATGCCCTTGTTTCCCACAGTCGTACACCATAAGCTCGGTCGTGATGCCGAAGGTGACTTCCTCCTGTCAGGAGTCCCTATCATCTGCACTTTCAGATCCGCAAACCCTTTTATCATCTCCTCCATGAGTTGATTACTATCTCCCTTTTTCTTCCCCTTCTTTTCCTTCGAGCTTTTCTTTTCCTTGGACGAAGAACTACGTTTCATTCTTCGTTCTTCTTCGCTCGAAGAAGATGAACTCGCCGATGAAGACTCTTCGGCTTCGGCCGAAGAAGACTCATCGTCAGAAGATTCCTCGGAGGAAGAAGGTTCTCTGCGACCCTTCTTCTGCTTCTTCTTCCGAGTCGTTTTACCTTCCTTCCTTTCTCTCTTCCCTTTCTTCTTCCCTTTTATCCATCCTCCTTTACTTCCGAGGGTGGACGCTTCAAATGCTTCTGCTGAGGCAACAACCTCTTCGATGGCGTCCATCTTTCCTCTGCGACACCAGATCTCCATCTCAATCGGTAAGCCTGTAACTAGCCATTCTGTGGCTTGATCCATAGAGTATGGGTTGGCTGTACCCATCCTCGGTATTCTGTCCAGTAGATTGTAGAATCTTTGAACATAATCTTTTAAGCTCTCTTTCTTTCCTCTGATCAGTCTGGTCAGCTTTCCCAGAACTTGACGATTGTACCCAATTTCCCGGAATCGCTCTAAGAACTTTGTCCTCAGCTTGTCCCAAGTATCGATGTCTCCTGGTACTCTATTTGCATGATTGTACCAGCTGCGTGCTCTCTTCCTGAGAAGACTCGGAAAGATTCGCAGCCGATCTGGTTCAGCATCTTCCTTATTAGTGACAGATACAGATTCAAACAGTTTAATGTAAGCATCTGCATCCTCATCGTCATCTGAAGATCCTCCTCTGAACTTTGGGTAACCATGTTTCGTGATGGGTTGGCCTGCCATACTTCGAACAAAAGGAGCCCTTGGAACTTGAGTTGCTATCTTGGCAGGAGCTGGAATCGGCGCTGGTACTGCAGCTTGAACGAGGACAGCAGGGGCAATACCCGCAGCAGCAGCTGCTTGGGCTTGTCTCTTCTTGAATATGGACGGTCCTGTGGTTGGCTGTAAGTAAGGAGCAGCGCTGTCCTTCTGAGTCACTGGAGTTAACGGAAGGATTTCCCGCACCAGTGCTTGAGGAATAAGTTCCTGCGCCTGTAAAAGTTCCACTAAGCTAGTAACAGCTTCTACTGCCTTAGTTGCAGCTTCTTCATTCGAAGAAGTAAACTGATCTTGATCTGCAGAAGCACTTCCTACCTCTGGGTCAGGAGTAAACAACTGCGGATATAAAACAGTATTGACTTCGGGGAAAGGTTTCCACCCTACTTCACTTTCTGGATGTTCGTTCTCAGCACTTAGCCGAGTGGTAACTTCTTCGAAGTCAAGTTCTCTTTGAGCAGATTCGAAAGGGGTTGGAGGTAATGACTTTGGTGTCCGGGGTGAACTTGATTCACCAAGGCTTGGTTCCTTCCTCTTCCATTCTTTTGAGTTAGGTGTTCTCCAACCTCGTTCTCTCTTCTTATGCTCTTCTTTCAACCGACGAGCTTCTTCCAGAATTTGTTCTCGATATTCTGCTCGTCTTTCTCGCCTCCTGTCTCTCTCAGATTGCACGTTTCCAGGAGGATCAGGCTTGCCCGTCGACATACATGTCTCTGGACTTCTGTTCACTGATCTTGGATAATTTCAGCATTCGCATCCCCGGCAGCGGCGCCAAAATTTATTCAGTCTTCTATATGTAACACACAAGAAAACCAAAAGATGCTCGAAAGTAGTAATTTAAGGATCGAACCCACAGAGATGCAAGTAAAGATCATCCAAAAGTAGTAAACACGTGACAAAGGTGATTCTTTATAGTTGTCTTTTATTCTCACGGGCAGAAATCAGTCCCGGTAGAGATCAAACTCAGATCTATCCAACAAGACAGAGTTGACAATCCTGACAAATAAACATAACAGGTACTGAACAGGTCAGGGACCTCAAGAAACAGATAAACAACAGAGAAACAGAGCCACGGACGGAAATGTCACACGAGGAAGTACTGCTGAAGTGCTACTAAGTAGCCTCTAACAACATAAATGCTAAATATCTTCACACTGAGTTACTTTCACTACTACTGCTCTCGGAAATCTCTGGCGAAGAAGACTCTTCTTCCGCCGAAGAACCAGATTGAACTTCTTCCTAAGTGTTCTACCAAAGAACAACTTCTTCCAAAGTCAACTTCGCCCAAAACCGTCTTCGTAGTAAACTAACTCCGCAGATGCTGGTCTATTCTCAATCCTCACCGTAAACGTTCTACTCTGATTTCAAATGTCAACAGCAAATTCTTCGGCACCCAGACTAATTCCTACCACAGCAAACTACGATACTTCGTAGGTAAATCTTTCGCAGAAGACAAAACACTCAATGGCTCCGTAAACTCAGGAAATAGAAAACTCAAAAATGATAAAACACATAGAGGTCCTGAATACGAACAACACAACGCTTATATACAGATTTTCCCGAAGATGACGGATCTTCTTCCTAAGAAGTCGGGACTACTTCTGGTCCGCCGGATGAAGGTCCTGTGTCCGAAACGACACCAGGAACGACACCGCTTTCTACCGCTAGCTCTCTACCTATCTCACAAACTGAGAACTCTACGGTTGCTCTAACCTCCCTAAGCTCCCTAACTACTCGCTGTCCTAACCTAGCTACCCGGTTCCTAGCTGAAGTACCCTCCGCATCTGCAGCTAAGAACTCCTCTCTAACCTGACGAAGAAATCCCAATTCTTCGGTGTCTAGCTCAACGGCGAAGTAGTTCTTCAACACCGGCTCGACCCTACTCCGAAGTTGAGCGCTCAGCTCCTCGGCCTTGACAGTGCGTCGCTTTAGATCATCGATCTCCTGCGTCATCTCCGCGACGACATCCAGGTTCCTGTCCCGCTGAAGTCGTACCTCGTCCAACTCCTTCTTCATCAGGGAAAGAACTTTCTCGTGCTCTCTCTCTCGATCCAACTTCTGTTGAAGAAGTCCTTCTTTCTCCGATGTCACACTCTTCAGTTCCTCGGTCCTCGTCTGCGTCTCCTTCTGGGCCATGACAAGAGCTGCTCGCAAATTCTCCTTCTCTTCCTTCCAGTTACCTCGGCCGAAGTGCATCGTCTGCACCAACTCCGCGAGATTCAGCTTCCGTCCGACTACTTCCTCGTACGTTCCTCGGTTCCCTTCTAAGCTATACAGCAAGGGTGCGACCACCTCCTGGATGTACTTCGCCGAAGAGGTAAGTTGTTCAATCTCTCCTATCGTCGATAGAGAAAGAGTAGTCTTCGGTGTAGTGTCCGTGCTCTTCTCTGTGCGAGGAGTGTCTCCTTCATCAGCTTCCTCAATTACTTCTTCGTCCACTGGCTGATCATCGGCGCGGACTGTCCTCGTCATCTTCATCTTCTTCCGGGACTTCTGCACAGACCTCGGCGTCTCCTCGAGAGGTTTCTTCCTTCCACTCCTGCGAATTGGAGGAGATATCTCGACTACATCTTCGTCCTCGGCCGGAGTTGCCTCTTCGGTCGTCTTCTCTGGAACGGGTGTTGGAGTCGACGCGTCTTGCCTCTGCGCTGTTTCCATTGCTACTTCGGTCCTCGGCTCTTCGGCGATGACTTCATCGAAGAACTTCTCGAGATTTACATCTCGGGCTGGAGTCTGTATCACTTGGAATTCATCTTCTTCGGCTGCCGCGGTGAAGCCCAACTTCGTCTGCTGCTCGTCAGATAGCAACCCCATCCCCATATAGAACACCGATACAAAAGGTCCTATGTATGCCAAGTCATTCGCATTCCAAAGTTTCAGCACATGTCGGTGGATGATCCTCGCCCAATGTGCTCTTCGTCCGGCGAAGAGCTGCTCGATAAAGTTGATTTGCCAATTTGACAAGTATGTCGTTCTTCGTGGCTTGAAGATCGCCATAATCGCATCGGCTACCTCTCTCTTCTTCGGATCGCAGTAATCGCTTGTTCGGTAGCCGTTCCTCCCTAGAGGTAACTCCTTGAACAGATTCGGGAAGGTCTTCACTGCTTCGGGCGAAGCAGCAGCAGAGGTGGTGTCAAACAAAAGATCTCCTTCCCTACCTGCATCGTCGATTCCCAAAACAGCGGACCAGTGAGCTTCGGTCCAGTTATTCGGTCGTCCATAGTGCTCATCGGCCGGATGCTGCTTGCAGACCTTCAACTCGTGCACCAATTTGGAGGAAACCATCCCCCACCAAGGAAGCAAGAGGAATGATAACCCCATTTCCTCGAGCTCTTTGTCGTAGCGGCGAAGAGCTAGTCGATTAACTTCAAAGGCTCGGAGCCTCGGCGCCTTAGTCGTCTGCATCCCGCGCATCCCTAGGATCACTGCAACGATCTTCGCTACAAACGGATTCTTCGCTGCAATCTCTTCCTCGCCCGTGACTGACGTACTTCCTCGCAAATTGGCTTCCTCGCCGTTCACTCACGAATTGGCTTCCTCGCCCGTAACTGACGTACTTCGGCGTTCGGTAAATGCGGCTCTCTGCGCCCTGCTATCGCTCGCTCTGGGAATAGTAAAAGAGTAAAGTAAACAACTTGTTACCTTGCTTATATCCCGCGATAGGCTTTCCTGCACGTGCCGAAGTTAGGGTTTTCCTCTTGACGACTGACATTCTTCCGTCGACTGTAACTTCGTCGTTCGGTCTCCGATTGCCTCGCACAACATACCGTTAGAAAGGTCTTCGCCCGAGGAATTCATCTATGAGAAAATCATCTTTCAGTGTCTCCATAGATTCGATAAATTCCTCCAGAACTGAGATTCTTCTCTAAACTTCTAATTAACACTATTCTACTCATATCGGTTATCTTCTATCATCTATTCTTCTTATTTACTTTACAACTAATCAATTAATTAACAAAAACGAAAAACCAAGGCTTCACAGAAGATGGTCTTCCTCGAGCTACTCCTGCCTTCGCAGGTACACGGTTGTGAGGCGGCAAGGCTGCCCTAAACTCCTCCAGAAGACCCTGGCGGCGAGGTTCCAATCCCACAGGAAGAAGTCGAGACCCAACTCCTTGAGTAAGGGTTTGGCCTCGGCCAACTCCGCTACGGGTAACACCAACCCTCGAGGATGCATCGACATACTTGGAAATCTGTTGCACTAAGCCACACGCACTTACTGTGAGCTGAAGGCTCAGTCCTTCCCAAGTGCCCACAGTCTAGCTTCTACTTCTCAGAAGACGAAACTAGTCTTCCAGAAGACAGCTACTCCGTCTTCCGGGATTCTAATAGTGCTTCCTAGATAGCTCTCGTCTTCCGAGCTATATCTAAACAATCCTAACTAAGCAATGCCTCGCATGGATTACCAAGAAGACAACCCACCTTGCATTACATCCTACTTCCTATTAGAAGATGGAAAATGTGCGAGAAGCAAAGCGTATGAACAAGTTCTAGAAGATGATCGCGGCTCCTGCGGTAGCAGTGGTCTCTGGGAAGACCCCCGGGACAGCTTCTGATTCAATGTCTTTCTCAGAAAACCTCCCGAAGTCAGGCTTCTCTTCACTGGTCTCACATGTCTTCTTCTTCCTACGCGCAATCTATCATCACAACAGACTCAAGACATTTGCACTCTATTCTTCTGACTTCTCACCTCTCATACACACTCAGCAGAAGCTTGCTGCTCGGTGAGAAGACATGACCCTCGACCATTCTCTCTAGATTCTGCCAGCAAGACTTCTCACGACTCTCTCCTAAGTTTGGGAAGAAGAAGGAATGGGCTGCTATGGGTCGGACAAAAGAGACCCGAAATGGACCCTCACGTCTTCTCGCGCATTTTGCCAGCCTTTCCAATCTTCTAGTCTCTTTAGGAAGATGTGGATTTGAGAAGCTTGGAAGACCGGGAGGCACAGGCCTAGTTCCCGACTTCCAACTTCTCGAAATAACAAAACAACTCACCAAGCCACTCGGAATTCGTACCAAACCTCTCTTAACACAAAAGCAAAGCAAATCCACTCTTGATACGAATTGTATACAGTCGACTTCCGAAGACAGTCAGGCTTCCGAAGCGTCTTCCGAAGACAGTCAGGTTTCAGAAGCGTCTTCCAAAGATGTTCAGATCTTCCGAAGCGTCTTCTGTTCAAGGTTGCGAGAGTAGAGGGGTGGTAGGGTAGGGAAATTGATAGCTAGGATCTCCAATTTGAGGATGATGGGTAGGGAAGCTCGAATTGAACTCGGGAAGAAGCAAGAAGATGTCTGACGGAAATTGGGCAGCGCTTCCGGGCCTAGTGTCACAATAGGAAAATAGGGATGGGAGGATTGATCGATCATGTTGTCTGCAAACAACCGGAGAAGCGCGGGGGATACCAAACAAAGGCGAGAAGCAGTGGGAAGGGAAAAGAACATGGGAAGAACCTCTACTATCTTCTGTCGGCTTCCCGATTTGTCTTCGATCTTCCGCGCGCTTCCGGCTCTGGTTCCAGCTCCAATGCGACCCCACAAAGCTGCTTTCGCTGTCAACTCCTGACTACGCCTCAATCGATCAAGACTTCCACCTTTGATTCCACTCAACCGTCCTCCAATGTCAGCTTCTGGGAGTTCACAGAAAACTCCTTCAGCTCAATACGCTTCCTGCGCTCAGTAATTTGACCTCGCCTTCCTTCTAACTTCGGATCAATCCTGACCTCACTCAATTTCACCTTGCTGCCTTCCTCACTCGAATCAATCACTCTAGAATCGATCTTCTCAACCAAGAAGCGCTTTTGCTGCGGAAAGTTGAAATGTGCTAATGCGCTTCCTGCGCATCTTCCCCGCAGTTTAGGAATTTCGACCCTCCCGACCTACCTAACCTGTTCGGTGCTACCTGGTAGGTGCACCTACTCCTTACGTGGTTAAGCTTCCGCGGTTGCCGTCTTCCGGAAGATACGTGTCTTTCGCTGTCTTCCGTCTTTCGTCGTCTTCCGCCTTCCGAAGACACCACCGAGAAGACGCTTCCCGAAAGACGGTCGTCTTCCGAAGAAGTCAACTTATTATTACAAAAAGCTCATAAGATCATCTTCCTTCTAAGGAAGCCGTAATCTTAAGTAACAACGCTTCTTCAGTTATACAAACAAGTTATTATTCTTAAAAATTTCAAAAATTCGTGAATCTTGTAATTTGTGGACACCACATGTATTGGTAGTGCATGGCTATGACTAGTTCTGGTCAGATGCCTAGGATGTTGTCAAGAAGAGGAACGAAGTACACTCAAAGGAAGCGAGCTAGTTTGAATAAGCATCTAAATAAATACTAAGTCTTTATGTCAAGACTTAGGTTTGTCGTAGCATTGACAAAGCAAGTGTGAATGGTTTTCTAACTGCAAATAAACTTAGTTGCGCGTCTAAGTCAAATCAAGTTGCGATCAGAAAGTGAGCTTCGGGAGACCTCGTAAGTAGGTATGAATACTTATAAGTTAGCAAGTTAAAGTCTTAAATAAAATGTTTAGAAAACGTCAACTAGTTTTGTTTAAGGTGGCCAAAAAGGTTAGGCTTTCTTCAGACTAGTTGGTATTCTCTAAGTGTTCTAACGACAACTTTAAGACTCAAGCCAAGAAGGGAATTGCGGATTAGCTACTAGAATGCAATTTTGGCACCAAGGAATTGACTATTCATTCTGAACTTGGTGCTAATTTAAGGATCATTGTTGATGAGAGCATCAACCTCTAAAGGGGATAAGTCTCGCGGCCCTCAGTCTCAAGATCAGGCACAAACTCGAACAACAAAATCCTAGTGGACTTGCGTTATCTTGTCAACGTTGCAAGTAAGTCAAAAACAGATGAATCCTAAGTGGTTCTCTGAACCAAAGTTGGAACATTGAGTTAGGACATAGGGGCCTATCCCAAGACAACCCCAGACGAATACTAACCTAAGGGAGCAAGTCTGGAAACAGATCGGAACACAAGTCTGAGACATAGGTCCGAAACGTATGTCTGAAAATTAGACCCGAGACGTGGGATCGAGATGTGGGACCGAGACGTTAGTCTAGACGCTGGTCTGAACCACAGGATCCCAGTCTGGGGCTAGACCACTATTTCTCAAAAGATTACTTAGTGTTGGAGCTCAAACGACATTTTGGATCATGGACAGAGCTCCACATAAGATCTCGAGGCGAGTAAAGTATCATTGGAAAGGTCTCGTTGAGAGCTTCTCAGTGGTGTGCAAAACCTCTCTAACTGACATCACAGTTGAGAATTATGACCGATTCTGTGATCAGATTATAATATAATTTTCACAGATCAAAGAGGAGGACGGAGACGTCGATCCTCAGAAATATATATGAGAGGGCTCGATGCCTGGATTGGTCATGACAAGTCACTCGACCTCAGAATTTGGTAGGCAGACTCTGGAGGGCATGAGGTGATGACTGGACCAATACCAAGGTGCGGTCCGGTCCAGACTTGGACGTCTAGACTTGAGAACAACTTAAGAGCTGAGGCAAGACTAAGGAACGAGATGACGGATTCTGTGGTGCCCACAATTTACAAGATTCATGAATTTTTGAAATTTTTAAGGTTAATAACTTGTTTGTATAACTAAAGAAGCTTTGTTACTTAAGATTACGGCTTCCTTAGAAGGAAGATGATCTTACGATCTTTTTTGTAATAAGAAGTTGACTTCTTTGGAAGACGGCTGTCGTCTGAGAAGCATCTTATCGGTTGTGTCTTTTGAAGACGAAAGACGGCGGAAGACGGAAGACACGTATCTTCCGGAAGACTGCAACCGCAGAAGCTTAACCACGTAAGAAATAGGTGTACCTACCAGATAGCACCGAGTAGGTTAGGTAAGTCGGGTAGGTCGAAAACCCCTAAACTGCGCGAGAAGATGCACAAGAAGCGCATTAGCACAGAAACACTATCGCTTCTCGCATCGAGCTCGTTTTTGGCTAGAAGATCGAGTTGGAAGGTGATCGACTTGAGCGAAGGGGGACCAACAGAGTGAAATTGAGTAGAGCTGAGATCGATTCGCAGCTAGAAAGAAAGCGAGGGCGAATCGTTGAGAGTAGGAAGCATATCGAGCAGAAGGAGTCTTCTGGAGACTCCCGGAAACAGACATTGAAGGACGGCTGAGAAGAATCGAAGGTAGAGTCTTGTTCGATTGAGGTGTAGCAAGGAATTGAAGCCGGAAGCAGCTCTGTGGAGTCGCATTGGAGCTGGGATCAGAGCCGGAAGCGCGCAGAAGATTGAAGACAGCTCGGGAAGCAGACAGAAGACTGTTTGAGGTTCTTCTCATGTTCTCTTTCCTTCCCACCGCTTCTCGCCTTTTGTTTGGTATCCCTCGCGCTTCCCCGATTGTTTGCAGGCAAACCGCTCGATTGATTTCCTCTCCACATTTTTCTTTTTGTGACATTGGGTGCGAAATTGCTGCCCAATTTTTGACAGCCATCTTCTTGCTTCTTCGCGAGTGCAATTCGAGCTTCCCTGTCCATCGTCCTCAAATTCAAGATCACAGCTATCAAATTCCTTACCCTACCATCCCTCTACTCCCAAAACCTTAAACAGAAGACGCTTCGGAAGATCTGAACTCTTCGGAAGACGCTTATGAACCTGAACATCTTCGGAAGACGCTTTGGAAGCGTGACTGTCTTCGGAAGACGACTGTGTGTAATTCGTATCAAGAGTGGAGTGGATTTGCTTTTGTGTTGAGAGAGGCTTGGTACGAATCCTGAGTGACTTGATGAGTTGTTTGTTGTTTCGAGAAGTTGGAAGTTGGGATCCAGGCTTGTGTCTCCCGGTCTTCCAAGCTTCTCAAATCCACATCTTCCTAGAGAGACTAGAAGACTGGAAAGGCTAGCAGAATGCGCGAGAAGACGTGAGGGTCCGTTACGGATCTCTTCTGTCCGACCCATAGCAGCTTATTCCTTCTTCTTCCCGAACTTAGAAGAGAGATGTGAGAAGTCTTGCTGGCTGAATCTGGAGAGAATGGTCGAGGGTCATGTCTTCTCGTCATGCAGCAAGCTTCTTCTGAGTGTGTATGAGAGGTGAGAAGTCAGAAGAACAGAGCGCGAATGTCTTGTGTCTGTTGTGAGGTTAGATTGCGTGTAGGAAGCAGAAGACACGTGAGATCAGTGAAGGGAAGCTTGACTTCGGGAAGTCTTCCGAGAACGTTATTGAATCGGAAGCTGTCCCGGGAGTCTTCCCAGAGGTTACTGTCACCGCAGGAGCCCGCAACCCTCTTCTGAACCTGTTACACACTCTACTTCTCGCATATCTTGTATCTTCTGTTAGGAAGTAGGATGTAATGCAAGGTGGGTTGTCTTCTTAGGAATCTATGCGAGGCCTTGCTTAGTTGGGATTGCTTAGATATAGCTTGGAAGACGAGAGCTACTTAGGAAGCATTGTTAGAATCCCGGAAGACGGAGTATATGTCTTCTAGAAGACTAGCATCGTCTTCTGAGAGTGGAAGCTAGACTTTGAGAACTTGAGAAGGACTGAGCTTTCGGCTCACAGTAAGTACGTGTGACTTAGTGCAACAGAGTTTCAAGTATGTCGATGCATCCTCGAGGGTTGGTGTTACCGGCGGCAGAACTGGCCGAGGCCAAACCCTTCATCAAGGAGTTGGATCTCGACTTCTTTCTGTGGGATTGGAACCTCGCCGACTAGGGTCTTCTGGAGGAGGTTTGGGCAGCATTACCGCCTCGCAACCGTGTACCTGCGAAGACAAGAGTAGCTCGTGGAAGACCATCTTTCTGGACAGAGGAGTGGTGGCGTAGGGCCTTTCACATGTCAGAATCTGAGAACCGAGGTTGTTGGCTCGAGAAGAAGATCTTGCCCATGATCTCGGGTAAGTGGAAGAAGAGCAACCAGAAGAAGAGCAACCAGGAGTTGCAAGCGCGTTTACAACATCGTGACCAAGAGGTTCTGTGAGTAACGAGCAAGATCACTGCCCTTGCAGAGAAGAAGACGACATGGAAGACACTGCGGGAAGCCGTAGAAGCGCAGACTGCAGCCGAGAAGACGCAGCGGGAAGCAGCGGAAGCTCGTCGCAGGAGATGCTAGCTCAGTCGGTGGAAGCGCTTCGGTCAGAATCTGAGAACCGAGGTTGTTGGCTCGAGAAGAAGATCTTGTCCATGATCTCGGATAAGTGGAAGAAGAGCAACCAGAAGAAGAGCAACCAGGAGTTGCAAGCGCATTTACACAGCGTGATCAGGAGGTTCTACGAGTGCGGAGCAAGATCACCGTCCTTGCAGAGGAGAAGACGACATGGAAGACACTGCGGGAAGTCGCAGACTGCAGCCGAGCTGTATACAGCCAACCAGAACTCTAACGAACTCAAAAGAGCAAAACCCGTAGGGAAGAAACCGAAAAAGATCTATCTGTGAACTTCCTCCTTTCGCTGAACGGACTTCAGATGTCGATACGTCTCCTCCGCTGACTCTGTTAACCCAAGAAACCTTCAGATCCGACTCCCAACAGCCGAGATATCGTCGATTTTTGGTCGCAGGTGACCGAAGCTTAAAAAATTCCTCCCTGCGGCTTAAAACCGCACACACCGCACAAACGGATCGTCTAAACTGATATCCGTCTTCTCTGGCAGATAGATCTAGCTACCCTGAACCCAACAAGACTCCAAACAAGCCGTTTGGAGTTTCCCTTGTAAAACCACGCAAGAAATTTGGTCGCAGGTTGCAAAAAACTTACGTAAATCAGCTCCCTACGGCTCAAAGTTGCTCACCACACCCAAACCAACAATCCAATTCACGTACAGTCTTCTCCTATGCGTATATGAAGACTCCTTGATCGTGTAGGCACCAAGAATGAAGAGCTTGGCTCACCGATCGCGAAGAACAACCCAATCTCAGGTCACAGGCGAATAAAAATCTGATGTAAGCGCTTCCCTACGAGCCAATTTCACTCAGAACTCCCAAACCGCCTGATGAAAACTCGTATTGTCTTCAATTTCCTGAAGAACTCGTTGTTCTGATCCCGATGGATCCAAGGACAGCAAGTTTGGACTCCGGAACGGCCCGAACGGTCCAACTCTCCTTCACAGATAATTGAAAACTCCAAATCTTCTTCCTGCGTCTCAATTTCTCTCAGAACACACCCCCCGATCCGTCTCTTCTCAAACCGTCTTAACTTGTGCGTAGCCTGCACAGATCTGAACCCGACGTGCGTGTATTGGACTTCTCAATTCTCCAAAACGTCCACCGACAAGTCACAAGAACAAGCAAGCTCCTTAAGCAGCCCCCTTGCAACAGTCTTTGTACGTACGAAGTTCTCACAATAATAAGGAAGCTGGCCCCTTGCATCTTTGATATAGTGCCTAAAGCCTCAAATACCCAGTCAGCAAGTAAACTAGGACCTAGCTTGATTTTGCCTTCTTTCGAGTCGCATAACTTCTTCACTAGATGTCCAAACGAAGTAAACAAGATGCCCATGGAAAGCTGACAACGAGCTCTACCCATCTATGTGATGAAAGTGAAGATCTGAAGTTGCGCCAAAAACCCATAAGTTGGGGCCTAATTTGTTTTCTCCATCTTTCGAGTCTTGTAACTTTTCCACCAAGCGTCCAAACGAAGTAGATGAAGTGCCTATGGAAAGCTGACAAGGAGCTCTATCCACTGATGCGATAAAAGCGAAGATCAGAAGTTGTGCCAAAAACCCATAAGCTGGGACCTAGCTTGTTTTCTCCATCTTTCGAGTCCTGTAACTTCTCCACTAGGCGTCCAAACGAAGTAAATGAAGTGCTTATGGAAAGCTGACAAGGAGCGCTATCCATCTATGCGATGAAAATGGAGATCCGAAATGATGCTAAAAGTCCGTAAGCTAGGGCCTAGCTTGTCTTTCTCATGAGTGTCTCTGGAGCGACAAGCATCAAAGTCTGAATTTCAGATAGGAGCCGGTCCACGACACGACATCCACCCCCTCTGAACCTGTGCATCCTCCGGTATGCACCAGAGATCTTAACCAAGGAGTGGACCGGCTTATCGTCCTACTTCCCATCCCTCACCTTCAAGGTCTTCTGCATAATCCCCGTCCTCAAACTGAAACTCCGTCAAGATACCTGCTAGATCGACCTCCTCATCTCTCTTTTTGAAAATCTTGACATGTTTACTTGCCACTGGTACCTTCAAGCTCGTTCCATCCAACTCTTGCAGAGCGTAAGTTGCGTTGTCATGAACCTTCTTCATCACATACGGGCCAAACCATCGCTTGGAAAACTTCCGGAGTGCACTATGCTGGTTGTCTAGACTGTTGTCATAGACTAACACCCAATCACCTTCCTTGATTTCCTTAGGTCTCAAACGATGTCGATGATCGAATCTGATCTTGTTCTTCAACCGCGCTTCTCGCAGCCTATCCAAAGCAGCTTGGATATCCTCAGGTCTTCTCTCTAACTGCCTAATTCGAATAGCAAGAAGCTCTTCCCTAGTCAGATTGTCTTCCCATGGTAACACACTCCATGTCAAAACGTGTTCTTCTATCGGCATGATAGGTCTCTAACCTATGATGAGTTCCACCGGCATGTAACCTGTCACCGAGCTGTGCGTCGTTCTATCTGCCCATAACGCAATGATAAGAGTCGAGGTCACTCGCGCACTCTTCCGTTGTAGGCCTTCACCAAAGCCTTCACAATGGGTGGATGACCACGTTCATTCTTGGCATTCCCTTTGGGGTTGTAAGCAGTTGTCAGTGACAACCTCACCCTACACCTTGCAAAGAATTCACGAGCCTCATGTGCATCTAACTCTCCCCGATCTGCAGTGATCTTTCCCACACATCCATACCGACAAACAACCTCTTCCAAGAGAAATCTACATACCCCTTCAGTTGTCTTCGTCCGAAGCGCCCTACCCTCGACTTGATTTGAAAGATCCTCTCTAGCAAGTACCAAGTATCTCATCAGTCATAATCCAACCGACATAATCACCAAGTCTACCACCCACTTGAAGTGGATTGTCATGTGGTACCCACAAATTACAGTATTCACGAATTTTTGAAATTTTTGAGATTAATGACTTGTTTATATAACTGAAGAAGCGTTGTTACTTAAGGTTACGTCTTCCTTAACAAGAAGATGATCTTAAGAGCTGTTTGTAATAAGAAGTTGACTTCTTCAGAAGACGACCGTCTTCGGAAGACCGTCTTCTCAGTTGCGTCTTCAGAAGATAGGAAGACGGCGGAAGATGGGAAGACGGCGGAAGACACCTGTCTTCCGGAAGACACCGATCACGAAGGCCTGACCACGAGTTTTCGGGTAAACAAGTAGGTGTACCTACTGTAGCGCACCGAATAGGTAGGTAGGTCAGGAAGACACCAAGGACGAGAACCCTTAATCTGCGGGGAAGATGCGTGAGGAAGCACATTAGTCACATTCCAACTTCCCGCAGCACAGTGCGTCTGAAGAAGATCGATTGAGAGAGTGAACTTCGAGCTAGCATTGAGAGAGGAATCGAGTAAGACATCGAGGTAGTAGAGAGTACGTTAGCAGAAAGAGCGAAGGCATTTCTGTGGAGCTTCCGAGAAGTTGATAGTGAAGAGTGGCGAGTAGAAGCAGAGGTGGAATCGAGGTGTGGACCAAAATTGAAAGCAGGCGCAGTCGTGTGGAGTCGCATTGGAAGCTAGGACGAGAGCCAGAAGCGCGCGGAGGTCGAAGGTAACTCGGGGAGCCGAAGAAGACTGTAGAGGTTCTTTCCCCTGTTGTTTCCTCTTCCCACTTCTTCTCGCCATTGTCTGGTACTCCCCGCGCTTCCTTGCTTGTGTGCAGGCAGCCTGATCGATTACCCCACCCCCCATCTTTCCTATTGAAACATTGGGCGCGGAAGCGCTGCCCAATTTCTGTCAAGATATCTCCTTGCTTCTTCCCAAGCTCAATTCGAGCTTCCCTACCTCTAGTCTTCAAATTGGCGAACCCAACTATCAATTTCTCTACCCTACTACCTCTCTACCCTCGAAACTTGAAATAGAAGACGATTCGGAAGATGGGAACATCCTCGGAAGACGCTTCTTGAACTTGACTGTCTTCGGAAGACATCTTCGGAAGACTGTCTTCGGAAGTCGACTGAACACAATTCGTATCAAGAGTGGATTTGCTTTGCTTTTGTGTTTAGAGAGACTTGATACGAAGCCTGAGTGGTGTGGTGAGTTGTTGTGTTATTTCGAGAAGTTGGAACTCGGGAACTAGGCATGTGCCTCCCGGTCTTCCAAGCTTCTCAACTCCACATCTTCCTAGAGAGACTAGAAGACTGAAAGGCTGGCAAAATGAGCGAGAAGACGTGAGGGTCCATTTCGGGTCTCTTCTGTCCGACCCATAGCAGCCGTTCCTTCTTCTCCCCGAACTTAGAAGAGAGTTGTGAGAAGTATTGCTGGCAGAATCCGGAGAGAATGGTCGAGGGTCATGTCTTCCCATCATGCAGCAAACTTCTTCTGAGTGCGTATGAGAGGTGAGAAGTCAGAAGAACAGAGTGCACATGTTTTGAGTCTGTTGTGAGGATAGATTGCGCGTAGGAAGAAGAAGACAGGTGAGACCAGTGAAGGGAAGTCTGACTTCGAGAGGTCTTCCGAGAACGACATTGAATCGAAAGCTGTCCCAAGTGTCTTCCCAGAGGCCACTGTCACCGCAGGAGCCCGCAACCATCTTCTGAACCTTTCTCATACTCTACTTCTCGCATATCTTGTATCTTCTGATAGGAAGTAGGATGTAATGCAAGGTGGGTTGTCTTCTTGGTAATCCATGCGAGGCCTTGCTTAGATAGGATTGTTTAGATATAGCTCGGAAGACGAGAGCTATTTAGGAAGCACTGTTAGAATCCCGGAAGACGGAGTAGCTGTCTTCTGGAAGACTAGTTTCGTCTTCTGAGAGTCGAAGCTAGACTGCGGGCACTCGGGAAGAATTGAGCCTTCAGCTCATAGTAGGTGCTTGTGGTTTAGTGCAGCATATCTTCCAGGTATGTCGATGCATCCGCGAGGCCTGGTGTTACCAGCGACAGAATTGGCCGAGGTCACTCCTTTCCTCAAGGAGTTGGGTCTCGACTTCTTCCTGTGGGACTGGAACCTCGCAGATCAAGAGCTTCTGGAGGAGGTATGGGCCGCGTTACCACCGCGTAACCGTGTACCTGCGAAGGCAGGAGTTGCTCGGGGAAGACCATCTTCCTGGACAGAAGACTGGTGGCGTAAGGCGTTTCACAGGCCTGAGACTGAGAACTGAGGATATTGGTACGAGAAGAAGATCTTGCCTAGGATTGTGAGTTCATGGCATGTACCTGGGAGTACCACCTGCCTTTTCGTGGAAGACAGGCAGGGGAGGAACGGTTGGAAGATAGAGTCTTACCGGGAGCCGAAGAAGCGACTTCTGGCGAAGTTGTTTCTGCATCTTTTCCCCAAGGGAAAAGCGCAGAAGACAAGGTACTTAGGAGATCAGGACGTGGAGTTCTTGGAATCAGTGTGGGATGACAGAGTGCCAATCTACTGAGGCGCGTACATCCACAACTATGTACAGACGGAGCTAGCATACTTGGGTACCCCGGCGGGAGGACATCTGACGCCCTTCTTCTGCTACTTGTATGTAGCCATGGGGGATCTTAGGGAAGATCAGCTGGCAGTGTATGGACCAACGGAGCGACAGGAGGTGAAGGAGGAGACCTCGGAAGACGATGACCGAGAGGCAGCAGCAACGCCCCCTCCCACTCTGATGCCACAGCTGAGACCCGGCTCTCACCAGAAGACGCTTCTGGTGAGGAAAGACGAGTCTAGTGGGTCGGAAGACGCCACGCCAGTGAGGAAGATGGGCCACAGAAGTGTACCGAGGACACCCATCTCCCTCATCCATTCAGGATCGGAGTCGGACTCGGAGGAAGACTTGCTGAGTACCCGATCGGAGCAGAAGACAGCTTCTGTAACACCTGGGAGTCTTCCGAAGACTGCAGAAGACGAAGGATGGATGGGCACTCCTACTGCGATGCGAGGAAGCGCAAAGAGGAGAGCCGCTCCTGCCACGAGGAGTCTTCCACCCCGGAAGATGAGAAGAGTAGCTTCTTCTCGTGCGCAGAAGATGAAGGCCGTAGTGGTGGAAGAGGCTCCCTTGCCTCTGGAAGACGAAGTCGACACCCTCGAGCGAGTGGTGGGGATGAACTTGTCTTCTGCAGGAAGACGACTGGAGGAGTTCAGTGCCTACTTCCAGAAGGAGATCCAGCCCGCTATGGAGTTGTTGGAAAGAAGAGCGAGGGCACAGGAGAAGCCCTTAAAGCTTGGATTCGGCCTGCGCACCTTGCTGCGACAGGAAGACAGCCAGCAGAAGACGGAGTCTCTAGAAGCTAGTCTCCGCACTACGGAGAAGCTTGCAGCCAGGTACAAGGCGGAAGCAGCCGCTTCTGCCAAGGAGTCGATACAACTTCGGAAGAGCAACCAGGAGTTGCAGACGCGAGTACAGCAGCGTGATCAGGAAGTTCTCCGAGTACGGGAGAAGATCACTACCCTCGCAGAAGAGCAGACCACTTGGAAGATGCAGCGAGAAGCCGCAGAAGCGCGAGCTGCAACAGAGAAGACGCAGAGAGAAGCAGCGGAGGCCCGTGCGCAGAAGATGCTAACTCAATCGGTAGAAGCGATTCGGAAGAAGTTCAACTTCACCGCGGGTAAGAAGTTACTTACCTTAGCTAGGGAATGGGACATCGAGTCCAAGACCAGGTTGGTGGAATGCAGAGATAGCATGTTCAGGTACCTGGATAGACAGATAGAAGGAGTGAAGACACTTTATGGTCTTCCCTCACTTCCGACACCTGCAACCGCATCTTCCCAAGCCCCAGCACCCTCGACAGGATCCGGAATGGAGAAGGAGGAGTTCGATCTCGCTGTACACTTGGTGGTGACAGCGTTGGAAGACGAGAAGACTCCAGAAGACGCCCCGGAAGACATGATGTCTTCTGGAAGACAGGAAGACGAGCCATCTTCCCAGGTATTCCGCGTGGAGGAAGCGACTTCCCCGGACCCCTATGATATCGCCATGGTCCCTAGTACTGCATCTGTGCCTCAGAAGATCGAAGACGCACCATTCGACTCGTCTTCCCAGAAGACCATTCCGTCTTCCGAAGTCGAAGCCGAGGAAGACGCAGCCGTAGAAATAGCAGGGCCAGCGAAGAGCGAAGAGAGGGAAGCTACCTCAATGGTACCCGAGGTAAGTGCAGGGCTTCCCAGCCCATCAGAAGTCGAGGTAGTAGCTCCGGTAGGAGCAGATCATGTAGAGATTGCCACCGCGCAATCAGACTAGTTAGCGAACTCAATCGACACTTCCAGATTTAGTAGGATTGGACATGCTATCTTAAGGGTGGCAGTTTTCCATGTAAAAATAGTTAGGACCCCATGTGGCAGCATAGGTAGCGTAGGAGTAATACAGTGGAGGGCTAATTGGGAAGAGGGACCGCATGCATGTGAGGTGACAACCTCTTGTCAGCGTCTCTCTCTCTCTCCCTGGTGGTCGCCTCCCAAGGCAGATGGTTAAATAGGATAGCAAGATAGGAGAAAAGGTCTCTGAGAGCTCTTCCAGTTCTGTAGAATTCGGCAGTAACTGAACATACACACCGATTCTACAGACAGGCAAGAGAGACACATGAGAGCAGGGACAGTCTAGGAACAGGGAATGGCATCCTCGTGCAGTCCTGTTAGCTAGCCTGGTGTGTCGAGGAGTAGGCGCAGGAAGTAGAGGGAGTGAGCTTCCCAATGCCATTGTGACTTCTTCTCGGGGAATAGATTGTGGATTTGAGTGCAGCAGCTTTGTCCATGTCTTCTGGATGGTGGGTTCACTGAATTCGCTCCCAATTGTGCATGGGAAGTGTTCTTCTTGAGTGGCGGTGAATGTCAACAGTTGTGGAATGTAGCTTGACTCGTTCAGTAGAGCACTTGGGATCTACGTACGAACGGTCTTCCGGGTAAGGGATCCCAGAAGACAGAGCAGTCAGAGCAGCGAAGTGAAGAAGAAGGAAGCCTTCTTCCCGCAACAGAAGACGACATCCTCGAGTAGAAGACGGTGCTACAGTACTCACGTTTGTTGTCTTCCTCCCCAAACTATTACAAGCATGGATGGCTTGTTAGTCAGGATCCGGACTAGAAGCCTGTCGAAATCTTAATTGCCCTTTTTTTATCCTGTTTTCTCTTGTTTGGATTTCTTCTTCTTCCCATCTTCCCTCATCTTCCCCATCTTCTTATCTTCTTCTAGTGAGCTTCCGATACTTCTATTGAGCTTCCGTGAAGGTGAATGTCGTTGTAGTGCTACAGGAAGACAACTTCCGTAGGCAGAAGCCTGGGAAGGCTACAGGGGGCATACACCCTGTGATTTATCTAACCCGTTGGAATGTGAGTGTGAGAATAAGGTGTAACGACTGTGTAACGACTGTAACCCTTCTGTGAAGCCGGACAGCCTTCTGGAGGTGTGAGAAGACGAGCTAAACCCCCAGAAGACGAGAATCGCTTCGGGAAGATGGTATCGAGAAGACCGGAAGAAGCAACCTGGAAGCAGGAAGATCGTCTTCCCGAGCTTCTCTGTGAATAGTTGTGTGATATTTTAGTTGGTAGTTGTTTGTTTGGGTCCAGAGCACCATTTGGCGTGTCTGGAAGACGTGTTGTTTTGTGTGGTTTTTGTGAGAAGACGGGATTTCTAGGCAAAACCCGTGTGTTTGTGTGTTTGAACAGATCTTAGAACTTAGAGCAGCGTTACTTGTGCAAATCCTCTGTGGGAACGATATCTTGTATACTAAATGGGCAAAAGGAGAAATCCTTCGTCACTAAATGTCAACGGATAAGTCGGATGTAATCCGTCACGATGTCGGATGTTCGAATACATCTGACATGTCAAACAAGACTCCACAAAAGATACAACATCCCTGTACATGTTTTTCCACCAATATCGCTCTTTTATTTTGATAAAAGTGGCCCAAATCCCTCGATGTCCAGCCCAAAGACTCTCATGGAACACCTTGAGCAACTTCTGCTGATCTTCCTTGTTGCAAATCACCCGTAGCGATACTCCACCTTTCTGCTTCGGTCGCTTCCAAAGAAACCCATCCTGCAACATGAAGTTGTAGGCCTTCCTTCGAACTCTCCGAAACCTCTCATCTGTCCAACCTGTCTGCTTAACCATCGTACTAAGGTACCTCCCGATGTCGCGCTACTTCGCGGCTACATGTTATATTTCTACTCCGACGCTTGAGTTTAGTAGTTCTAGAAGTTAGCTTATATTACTTCTAGTCGTTTATGTATATGTTTGACACCTTTGCATACGGTGTTAACACTATTTTGAGTCTTAGTAGGTTGATTATCATGTTGATAGGGCTTAAGCTCATGGGTTGTATTTGCGTGTCGCCCATGCACGCTTTCTAGCTGATTTAAGTTATTTTTCGGGGCTGCGTGTCGTTTTAAGTAATTTAAGTTTTACGCTGGCACTCTAGGGGGCTTGACGTGGTAGCCTATGAGTAAAACTAAGTTGCCACGTGGTTTAGGGTACTAAAGGACAACCAAGTGGAGCTATGAACTCCCATTGGTCCGTTTTTGTCTTTTGTTAAACTCTAAATTTAGAAACAGAGCTCTAGAGTGGAGTTCGAGCATTTGGTGGGGGATCTTGAAAATCTGAGAGGACAGGGAGAGAGGTCTCGTCATGCCAAGCACTTCCAGTGAAAATTTCGATCGATTTGAGTCAATAAAGACGGAGTTATGAGCAATTGAAGTTCGGATTGTGCTAGAATTGAATCATTTTGGTTGGATTTAGGGTTTTCAGTGTCACTCGCAGCAGATTTGAGGAAATTGCTTCAAAACTTCGAGGTTGTGTTCTCCGCCAGCAGGGCTACGATTTCACAAAAAGTTTCATATCGATTGAGCAACTGAGTAATTCAGGGCGGCCGCTGAAGCTGAGGGGGTCTGAAAAGCTCTTAATCTAGAGCAGCGACTTCAGAGGAGGAGATCTACAGTTCTGTGTACATTCAGGAGTCCCAACTTCACAGGGATGTTCAGCACCCTATAGACTGCAAATCTTGTAAGAAACTTCGAAATTGATCGAGCCAAACTCCTGTTATAGGTTGAAATAGCCAGCTAGGTACCAGAAATTGCCGTAGTTTTCTTGCTCAAAACTTTTCTGTTCATATCTCCGTGTCAGAATTTGATCTCAGGCTGAAATTTCGTCTGTGAGTTCAGTAGTACCTCATTTGCATGTAGGGGAAGTTTAGAGGTCTAAACCTTCATAGTTTTCCTCTCCGTGAGTGTCAAAGTTCACCGCCGAATCCTATTACTGCCAGCTAGACCTGAATTTCGCCTTCTGGGTATATTACTAGATCTTACACATCTGTGTGAGTGTTTATAGCCCTATTGTGACCTGAAAGCCAACCTCTTGAGTGAACAACCACAGCCAGAAGCCCGGCGCTTTCCTAGGTAGACGGATTACACTCCGACACCGATATCAAGCAAATCATCATCATACAACCCTTCAACAAATAACTCATCTTCTCTTCCTGTCTGTGCAATCGAATAGAACTCTGTACCCACGTCGTCAATATCTTCTACCATCTCATCCTCCTCATCATATCGAGCCCGAGATAACATATCCGCCATCAGATTATCCTTCCCTGCAATATGTCTAAACTCCGGGTTCAACGACTTGATATATGCGATCCATCGTAACATCGCAATATCAGGAGTCGAACAATTCATGATCATCCCTAACAACGGCAAGCAATCAGTTTCAACCACCACTACTGCTCCAATCAAATACTCTTTCTCAATTTTCATAGCTGAAACAATACCCCACAGTTCTCTCTTCACTTGCGGGTAAGCACGTTGTCGTGCACTTAACACCTTCGCTCCAAACCTAACCGCAAACCTGTCTCCATCCTCATCATCCTTACCGACTGCCCATCCAATTGCAACTGGACTTGTATCCACAGTAAGAACCACCGGCCTAGCACCCTTGTAATCAATCCTTCCTAGAATTGGAGGAGATGATAGTAAAGACTTCAGCTTCTTTACCGCATCAGTATGCTCTTCCTCCCATCTGAACTTATGGACCCTTACGCAACAATCCATACAACAGATCCGCCACATGCGCATAATGAGGAATCCAAATGTGATAGAATACACAAGCACCCAAAAATCTTCTTACTTCTGTCTGCGAGTTGCAAACCTCCTTCATCTTTCCAATTGCATCCACCTTGTTCGGATCTGGCTTCCGACCGAATGATCCACACAAATGACCAACGATCAAAACCTCTCTAACCCCAAATGTAGACTTTGCACCTGACAACGTAAGATGAACTTCCTCAAGTCGAGATAAGATCTTCTCACAGTTTGCGATGTGATCAGTGACGTATCACCGACACCCCCTCTGATCTAATGCTTCATCCTTCTCATCTTCCACACATCCGTTGATGGGGATGTCATCCAAGAACAGCATCGTCTTTTCAGGGATGAAGTCCCTTAGAACTCGATTCATCCCGTTCATCATGTGTGCTACCGAGTTGGTAGCTCCCTGTGATAAGGTATCCTAACCAACCCCAAAGGTGTCCTCATTGTCGTGAAGCTTCTGCTCTCCTCCGCTGATTAAAACTGATCATACCTTGAGTAAAGATCTCCCATCGAGAAAATTGCTCTTCCTACAAATGCTTCAGCAAACTCATCCACAATCGGCCCCACCCCAGCATTTCTGATTGTTACTGCGTTCACCGGTTGCATGTTTTGGATGAACCGCAACGACCCATTCTTCTTAGGCACTGTAAACCATCTCCTCGAATACGATGCAAACGACGGCTCCAAGATCTTCATCTGCATCTTCTCCTTCAGCAACTCCACTAGTTTGGGCAAGTGAGCCCGCTGTAGTGTTGAAAGTTTTCCTCGGGAAGGGCGGAACCTTCTTATTGTGATATGAGCTTGAAGGCTGTGTTCAGTCTACTTAGGGAAGCACTAGGCTCCTGGCTGTGGCTGGTTTGCTCAAAGGATAGGCTTCAGGTTACAAGGTGATACTGAAAATTGCTCATACAAGTCTCTTGGCTCTTCTGATATGTTCAGGAAGCAAAGTTTAGGCTTAACTAGCAACGATAAGATCTGACGGCGAACTTTGGCACTCAGGATTGAGAAATATGTGAAGGTTTAGACTTCAGAACTTCTCCTACATGTCAATGAGGTCCTACTGGATACACATACGAAGTTTTAGCTTGAGATCAATTCAGAGCACCAAGATATGAGTAGAAACTTTCTGAACAGAGAAATTATGACAATTTCTGGTACCCAGCCAACTATTTCGACCTATAACAGGAGATTGGCTCGATCAATTTTGAAGTTTCTTAGAGGATTTGCAGTACACAGCTTGCTGAACACTCCTGTGAAGTTGGACCTCCTGATTGTACACAGAACTCCAGATTTCGTTCTCTGAAGTTGCTGCTCTAGATTGCGCGCTTTACAGACCCCTCTGCTTCAGCGGCCGCCCTGAATTACTCAGTAACTCAAATCACTTGAAACTTTTTTGACAGTCGTAGCCCGGCTGACAATGAACGCAACAACTAAGGTTTGAAGTGATTTCCTCAATTCTGCTGCAATTGACACTCAAAACCCCAAATTCAACAGAAGTGCTACAATTCTGACACAAATCGAGCTTCAATCAGCCATAACTCCTTCTTTATTGCTCCAAGTCGATCAAGCTTTTCGCTGACAGTGCTTGGCACAACGAGCTCTAACTCCCTGTGCTCTCAGATTTCGCAGTGTACTCACCAATTTCCCGAAATCCTCTTTAGAGCTCTGTTTCTAAACTTAGAGTTTTACAAAAGACAAAAATGGACCAATGGGAGTTCATAGCTCCACTTGACTGTCCTTTTGTGCCTTAAACTACCTGGTAACTTATCTACACTCATAGGCTACCACGTCAAGCCCCCTAGAGTGCCAGCGTAAAACTTAAACTACCTAAAATGACACGCAGCCCCAAAAAATAACTTAAATCAGCTAGAAAGCGTGCATGGGCGACACGCAAATACAACCCATGAGCTTAAACCCTATCAACATGGTAATCAACCTACTAAGACTCAAAATATATAACATCTTCCAAAAATGGACTTCTCTGAGGTCTTAACTTCACTCAGAGAGACTAGCGCTTGAAAGAGAAGTGAATCATTTACTATGTGAAATGATTCACATCACGACATCCACCCCCTCCAAACCTGCACATCCTCCGGTATGTGCCAATCTCCTCAGTCTTCTGTTTGATCTTCATCATCATCGCTCTCCTCCGCCTCAGCCTCATCAGACACTGGGACGTCTCCGTCTCTGGTTGTCCTCAGCTCTGACTCCAGAAAGTTGAATAACTCAACTGACCCTCCGCATCTCTTGAACAGTTTCACACGTTTGCCAGCCATAGATAGCTTCAAAAGAGTACCATCCAACTCACGCAAACTATAAGTGGCATTCTCATACACATCTAGCACAACATAAGGTCCAAACCATCTTCGAGAGAACTTACGAAGTGTAGAATGCTGATTCTCCAACGTGCTATCATATACCAGAACCCAGTCACCAACATGTATTGACTTCAGTCGTAGTCGGTGAGTCTTGTCAAAACGTTCATTGTTTCTGACTCGAGCCACCTTCAGCCTCTCCTGCGCATCAGCAAGATCCTCCTCCCTTCGCTCCAACTGCCTTATACGTAAATTTAGGAGTGAAGCACGATCTATACCATCTTCCCACGGTAGCGTAGCCCACGTAGGAAAGTACTCCTCAGCAGGCATGATCGGTTTCTGACCCAACATAAGCTCAACTGGCATATAACACTCGTGGTATAGTGTGTACTTCTATCAGCCCACAAAGCAAATGGAAGTAGTCTCGGTCATTCTCTAGGCTTACCATCGCATGCTTTCACTAAAGTGTGAACAATAGAAGGGTGTCCTCGTTCACTCTTACCGATGCCTCTGGATTCTAGCAGTAGTAAGTCGAAGCTTTACTCCATAACGAGCAAAAAACTCCTTCACTTCAGCACCTCTCAACTCGTCTCTATCTGCACGTAATCTCCCAACCGATCCATAACGACAGATATATCTTCAAGCACGAACCTGCAGATATTCTCTGTAGTCTTCGTCCGTAGTGCTCGTCCCTCCACATAGTTGGAGAGATCCTCTCGAGCCAACACCAAGTAACGCATCCCCCATAACCCTGGTGGCATCATCACAAGATCAAGAACCCACTGAAAATGAATACTAGGTGGATAAGTAGGTACAACCCCATCTCTGTAACGGACTTTAGAGTAGAACTGGCAGTGCAGACACGACCCAACAAAGTCCACCACGTCTTGATACAAACCCTTCCACCAGTAACGCTCCTTCACCTTCGTGTAAGTAGCCCATACTCCACGATGTCCAGCCCACAAGGTGTCATGAAACTCTTTCAGCAGATTCAGCTTCGTCGATTGATCATCCACCACTCTAGTAAGCATTCCATCTCTTCTTTTCGGACGTTTTCACATATAACCTTCACGTAGAAGATAACTGTACGCCTTCTGTCTGATCTCCTTGAACTCTGCATCACTCCATCGTTCTCTTCTGCATAACGAACTCAGATAAAATCCAATATCGCGGAACTTTTCTGAGTAGAACTCCTCATTGAACGGACATAAGTAATCCATCGCAACATTGCTATGTCTGGTGTATTGCAGTTTGCTATCATACCCAACAAAGGCAAACAATCTGTTTCTAATATCACGCGAGCTCCTATCAAGAACTCCCGATCTACCTTCATAGCAGTAACAGCTCCCCACAACTCACGCTTCACCTGAGGATAGTTACGTTGTCTATCTGTTAAGATCCGAGCTCCAAACCTTGAAACAAACCGCACACCTTCTGCATCTTCTTGACCAACTGCCCATCCAATCGCCTTTGGACTCGTATCAACAATCAGTACCACAGGTCTCCCGCTCTCGTAGCTAAGCCTCCTTAGTATAGGTGGAGACTTCAGAATCCCCTTCAGCTGCTCCATCGTCTCGTGATGTTCTTGCCGCCAAGTAAACCTCTTTCCCTTCCTCAGAAGTGCATACAAAGACTCGACAATGTGTGCTGTGGTGCCCACAAATTACAGGATGCACGAATTTTTGAAATTTTTAAGAATAATAACTTGTTTATATAACTGAAGAAGCGTTGTTACTTAAGGTTACGTCTTCCTTAACAGGAAGATGATCTTAAGAGCTGTTTGTAATAAGAAGTTGACTTCTTCAGAAGACGACCGTCTTCGGAAGATCATCTTCTCAGTTGCGTCTTCAGAAGATGAGAAGACGGCGGAAGATGGGAAGACGGCGGAAGACACCTGTCTTCCGGAAGACAGCGATCACGAAGGCCTGACCACGAGTTTTCGGGTAAACAAGTAGGTGTACCTACTAAGTAAGAACCCAGGTGGTAGGTAGGTCAAAGAAGACACCTAGGGTCGAAACTCCTAATCTGCGGGAAAGATGCGTGAGGAAGCACATTAGCCACCTTCCAACTTCCCGCAGCACAGTGCGCCTGAAGAAGATCGATTGAGAGAGTGAACTTCGAGCTAGCATTGAGAGAGGAATCGAGTAAGACATCGAGGTAGGAGAGAGTAAGTTGGCAGCTAGGCGAAGGGTGAAATCGGATTGCGGGAGCACAAACAGTAGAGAGAGCGAAGGCATTTCTGTGGAGCTTCCGAGAAGTTGACAGTGGAGAGTGGCGAGTAGAAGCGAAGGTAGAATCGAGGTGTGGACCGAAATTGACAGCAGGCGCATTCGAGAGGAGTCGCATTGGAAGCTAGTACAAGAACCAGAAGCGCGCGGAGGTCGAAGGCAACTCGGGAGCCGAAGAAGACTGTAGAGGTTCTTCCCCCTGTTCTTTTCCCCTCCCACTTCTTCTCGCCATTTTCTTGGTACTCCCAGCGCTTCCTTGATTGTGTGCAGGCAGCCTGATCGATTACCTCACCCCCCATTCTTTCTGTTTGAGACATTGGGCGCGGAAGCGCTGCCCAATTTCTGTCAAGATATCTCCTTGCTTCTTCCCGAGCTCAATTCGAGCTTCCCTGCCCCTAGTCTTCAAATTGGCGAACCCAACTATCAATTTCTCTACCCCCTTACCTCTCTACCCCCGAAACTTGGAATAGAAGACGATTCGGAAGATGGGAACATCTTCGGAAGACGCTTCTTGAACTTGACTGTCTTCGGAAGACATCTTCGGAAGACTGTCTTCGGAAGTCGACTGAACATAATTCGTATCAAGAGTGGATTTGCTTTGCTTTTGTGTTTAGAGCGACTTGGTACGAAGCCTGAGTGGTGTGGTGAGTTGTTGTGTTATTTCGAGAAGTTGGAACTCGGGAATTAGGCTTGTGCCTCCCGATCTTCCAAGCTTCTCAACTCCACATCTTCCTAGAGAGACTAGAAGACTGAAAGGCTGGCAAGATGAGCGAGAAGACGTGAGGGTCCATTTCGGGTCTCTTCTGTCCGACCCATAGCAGCCGTTCCTTCTTCTTCCCGAACTTAGAAGAGAGTTGTGAGAAGTATTGCTGGCAAAATCCAGAGAGAATGGTCGAGGGTCATGTCTTCCCATCATGCAGCAAACTTCTTCTGAGTGCGTATGAGAGGTGAGAAGTCAGAAGAACAGAGTGCACATGTCTTGAGTCTGTTGTGAGGATAGACTGCGCGTAGGAAGAAGAAGACAGGTGAGACCAGTGAAGGAAGTCTGACTTCGGGAGGTCTTCCGAGAACGACATTGAATCGGAAGCTGTCCCAAGTGTCTTCCCAGAGATCACTGTCACCGCAGGAGCCCGCAACCATCTTCTGAACCTTTCTCATACTCTACTTCTCGCATATCTTGTATCTTCTCATAGGAAGTAGGATGTAATGCAAGGTGGGTTGTCTTCTTGGTAATCCATGCGAGGCCTTGCTTAGATAGGATTGTTTAGATATAGCTCGGAAGACGAGAGCTATCTAGGAAGTACTGTTAGAATCCCGGAAGACGGAGTAGCTGTCTTCTGGAAGACTAGTTTCGTCTTTTGAGAGTGGAAGCTAGACTGTGGGCACTCGGGAAGGACAGAGCCTTCAGCTCATAGTAGGTGCTTGTGGTTTAGTGCAGCAGATCTTCCTGGTATGTCGATGCATCCGCGAGGCTTGGTGTTACCAGCGACAGAATTGGCCGAGGCCACTCCTTTCCTCAAGGAGTTGGGTCTCGACTTCTTCCTGTGGGACTGGAACCTCGCAGATCAAGGGCTTCTGGAGGAGGTATGGGCCGCGTTACCACCGCGTAACCGTGTACCTGCAAAGGCAAGAGTTGCTCGGGGAAGACCATCTTCTTGGACAGAAGACTGGTGGCGTAAGGCGTTTCACAGACCTGAGACCGAGAACCGAGGATATTGGTACGAGAAGAAGATCTTGCCTAGGATTGTGAGTTCATGGCATGTGCCTGGGAGTACCACCTGCCTTTTCGTGAAAGACAGGCAGGGGAGGAACGGTTGGAAGATAGAGTCTTACCGGGAGCCGAAGAAGCGACTTCTGGCGAAGTTGTTTCTGCATCTTTTCCCCAAGGGAAAAGCGCAGAAGACAAGGTACTTAGGAGATCAGGACGTGGAGTTCCTGGAATCAGTGTGGGATGACAGAGTACCAATCTACTGGGGCGCGTACATCCACGTACAGACGGAGCTAGCATACTTGGGTACCCCGGCGGGAGGACATCTGACGCCCTTCTTCTGCTACTTGTATGTAGCCATGGGGGATCTTAGGGAAGATCAGCTGGCAGTGTATGGGTCACGGAGCGACAGGAGGTGAAGGAGGAGACCTCGGAAGACGATGATCGAGAGGCAGTAGCAACGCCCCCTCCCACTCTGATGCCACAGCTGAGACCCGGCTCTCACCAGAAGACGCTTCTGGTGAGGGAAGACGAGTCTAGTGGGTCGGAAGACGCCACGCCAGTGAGGAAGATGGGTCACAGAAGTGTACCAAGGACACCCATCTCCCTCATCCATTCAGGATCGGAGTCGGACTCGGAGGAAGACTTGCTGAGTACCCGATCGGAGCAGAAGACAGCTTCTGTAACACCTGGGAGTCTTCCGAAGACTCCAGAAGACGAAGGATGGATGGGTACTCCTACTGCGATGCGAGGAAGCGCAAAGAGGAGAGCCGCTCTTGCCACGAGGAGTCTTCCACCCCGGAAGATGAGAAGAGTAGCTTCTTCTCGTGCGCAGAAGATGAAGGCTGTAGTGGTGGAAGAGGCTCCCTTGCCTCTGGAAGACGAAGTCGACACCATCGAGCGAGTGGTGGGGATGAACTTGTCTTCTGCAGGAAGACGACTGGAGGAGTTCAGTGCCTACTTCCAGAAGGAGATCCAGCCCGCTATGGAGTTGCTGGAAAAGAGAGCGAGGGCACAGGAGAAGCCCTTACAGCCTGGATTCGGCCTGCGCACCTTGCTGCGACAGGAAGACAGCCAGCAGAAGACGGAGTCGCTGGAAGCTAGTCTCCGCACCACGGAGAAGCTTGCAGCCAGGTACAAGGCGGAAGCAGCCGCTTCTGCCAAGGAGTCGATGCAACTTCGGAAGAGCAACCAGGAGTTGCAGACGCGAGTACAACAGCGTGATCAGGAAGTTCTCCGAGTGCGGGAGAAGATCACTGCCCTCGCAGAAGAGCAGACCACTTGGAAGATGCAGCGAGAAGCCGCAGAAGCGCGAGCTGCAGTAGAGAAGACGCAGAGAGAAGCAGCGGAGGCCCGTGCGCAGAAGATGCTAGCTAAGTCGGTAGAAGCGCTTCGGAAGAAGTTCAACTTCACCGCGGGTAAGAAGTTACTTATCTTAGCTAGGGAATGGGACAGCGAGTCCAAGACGAGGTTGGAGGAATGCAGAGATAGCATGTTCAGGTACCTGGATAGACAGATAGAAGGAGTGAAGACACTTTATGGTCTTCCCTCACTTCCGACACCTGCAACCGCATCTTCCCAAGCCCCAGCACCCTCGACTAGATCCGGAATGGAGAAGGAGGAGTTCGATCTCACTGTGCACTTGGTGGTGACAGCGTTGGAAGACGAGAAGACTCCAGAAGACGCCCCGGAAGACAGGAAGACGAGCCGTCTTCCCAGGTATTCCGCGTGGAGGAAGCGACTTCCCCCGACCCCTATGAGATCGCCATGGTCCCTAGTACTGCATCTGTGCCTCAGAAGACCGAAGACGCACCATTCGACTCGTCTTCCCAGAAGACCATTCCGTCTTCCGAAGTCGAAGCCGAGGAAGACGCAGCCGCAGAAACAGCAGGGCCAGCGAAGAGCGAGGAGAGGGAAGCTACCTCAGTGGTACCCGAGGTAAGTGCAGGGCTTCCCAGCCCATCAGAAGTCGAGGTAGTAGCTCCGGTAGGGACAGATCATGTAGAGATTGCCACCGAGCAATCAGAGTAGTTAGCAAACTCAATTGACACTTCCAGATTTAGTAGGATTGGACATGCTATCTTAAGGGTGGCAGTTTTCTATGTAAAAATAGTTAGGACCCCATGTGGCAGCATAGGTAGCGTAGGAGTAACACAGTGGAGGGCTAATTGGGAAGAGGGACCGCATGCATGTGAGGTGACAACCTCTTGTCAGCGCCTCTCTCTCTCTCCCTAGTGGTCGCCTCCCCTGACTCTCGAGGCAGATGGTTAAGTAGGATAGCAGGGTAGGAGAAAAGCTCTCTGAGAGCTCTGCCAATTCTGTAGAATTCGGAAGTAACTGAACATACACACCAATTCTACAGGCAGGCGAGACACATTAGAGCAGAGACAGTCTTAGCACACTACACCCGTTGTTGGAAACATACGAATAGTCTTGGAATATACAGGAGGGGTCTGCATACTCGCACCAGCAGTGGTTCGAAGATGTAGATAGAGGTAGTGGACAGTCCAGGAACAGGGAACGGCATCCTCGTGCAGTCCTGTTAGCTAGGCTGGTGTGTCGAGGAGTAGACGCAGGAAGTAGCGGGAGTGAGCTTCCCAATGCCATTGTGACTTCTTCTCGGGGAATAGATTGTGGATTTGAGTGCAGCAGCTTCGCTCATGTCTTCTGGGTGGTGGAATGTATTGAATTCGCTCCCAATTGTGCATGGGAAGTGTTCTTGAGTGGCGGTGAATGTCAACAGTTGTGGAGTGTAGCTTGACTCGTTCAGTAGAGCACTTGGGATCTACGTACGAACGGTCTTCTGGGTAAGTGATCACAGAAGACAGAGCAGTCAGAGCAGCGAAGTGAAGAAGAAAGAAGACTTCTTCCCGCAACAGAAGACGACATCCTCGAGTAGAAGACGGTGCTACAGTACTCATGTTTGTTGTCTTCCTCCCCAAACTATTACAAGCAGGGATGGCTTGTAAGTTAGGATCCGGACTAGAAGCCTGTCGGAATCTTAATTGCCCTTTTTCATCCTGGTTTCTCTTGTTTAGATTTCTTCTTCTTCCCATCTTCTTCCCATCTTCTCCCATCTTCCCCACCTTCTTACCTTCTTCTAGTGAGCTTCCGATACTTCTATTGAGCTTCCGTGAAGGTGAATGTCGTTGTAGCGCTGCAGGAAGACAACTTCCGTAGGCAGAAGCCTGGGAAGGCTACAGGGGGCATACACCCTGTGATTGATCCAACCCGATTGGAATGTGAGTGTGAGAATAAGGTGTAACGACTGTTACTAGTCGACTTCTGCGAAGCCGGACAGCCTTCTGGAGGTGTGAGAAGACGAGCTAAACCCCCAGAAGACGAGAATCGCTTCGGGAAGACGGTATCGAGAAGACCGGAAGAAGCAACCTGGAAGCAGGAAGATCGTCTTCCCGAGCTTCTTTGTGAATAGTTGTGTGATATTGTAATTGGTAGTTGTTTGTTTAGGTCCAGAGCACCATTTGGCGTGTCTGGAAGATGTGTTGGTTTGTGTGGTTTTGTGAGAAGACGGGCTTTTTAGACAAAACTCGTGTGTTTGTGTCTTTGAACAGATCTTAGAACTTAGAGCAGCGTTACTTGTGCAAATCCTCTGTGGGAACGATATCTTGTATACTAAATGGGCAAAAAGAGAAATCCTTCGTCACTACATGTGCATAATGAGGAATACTCACACGAAAGAATACACAAGCTCCTAAGAACCGTCGAACCTCAGTAATGTTGGTGCAGTCAGCTATTCTTGCTATAGTATCTACCTTCTCTGGGTTCGGACGTCTTCCAAAAGTACCACAAAGATGACCTACCACCACAATCTTTGACATCTCAAAGCGAGATTTGGTACCTGACAGAGTGAGATGTATCTCTTCCAAACGCATCAGAATCTTCTTCACATCTCGAATGTGATCTACAACAAACTTTCTGCATCCATCAGAGGTCACAGCTTCGTCTTTGTCTTCCATCGGATAGCCTTTCATGAGAATATCATCCAGAAACGGGATAGTGACCTCAGGTATAAACTCTCGTAACACCTTATGCATCGCATTCTGCATATGGACTACTGAGTTTGTTGCACCCTGAGGAAGAGTACACATCCGCATCAATCCCAAAGGTGTACGCATGGTAGTCAAGTCTCTACTCTCCAAAGCAAGCTGAAACTGATCATAGCTTGAAAACAGATCTCCAATAGAATAGATTGACCTTCCAGCAAACGCCTCAGCTACTTCATCAACCACAGGTTGTCCCGACGTTTCGAATCGTGATGTTGTTGGCAGGCTGCAAGTCTTGGATGAAGCGCAGAGCTCCTGTCTTCTTAGGTACTGTGAACCATCGGCTAGAGTACGGAGCCATAGATGGTTCAAGAATACCCATCTGCATCATCTCCTTCAGTAACTCAATCACCTTCGGTAGCAAGACACGAGGGACTGGAATCGGCTTTAAGTCCCAAGGTACGTGAGGAACATTGAAGATAACCATCGGAGCTATCACACTAGGATCCACACAACCAATCTCCTCAGCCGAGAAAGAAAATGCCTTACCATGGCTAACTATCATCTGTTCAAAAGCTCGTTTCTCCACTTCAGTCAAGAAGCCACCCCCTCCTATCTGGAGCTGCTCGAGTGTCTCTTGAGTAAACTTGTGTCCTATCTGTGTAAGATCTCTAAGCAAAGGCTCAGCAGCCGCTAACTCCATTTGCTGCTGAGAATCAACAGGTAATTGGGTCGCCACAGGTCTCACCTTCCTCGCTATAGCTTTATACTTGGCGTGTACTTCCGCTTCCTGATGTAAGCCACACCAACAGACTGCATCCTTCCATCCATTCTCCAATCTCAGATGAGGAAGATATCGCAAGTATGAGACAATCTCCTCATAGACTTCACGAGAATGGATGGGGATCACCACCCTACCTCCCATCTGTTCCATCAACCTATCTACATCATCCAGCCAACGAACAAAAGACTGTACACCTACAAACTCCTCATAAACACCAGAAATCATCTCATCTTCCTTCAGAACCCCTGTACAACGCAGATTTGCTGCACAACTCTCCATCAGCCTTCTACTCTTCTCAGTCAAATCCTCTATCCGCGTGAACTCACTCCAATCATCAGAACTGAAAGCCATCAAACCAGATTTCCAACTATGTACAGTACAACTACTTTTTGAATCTTGAGCAGCCTTTCCATCAGCCTCTTGTGATCCCTAAGGCTGCTCAAGCGGTGTCGCGCCATTTGGCGGCTACATGCTTGACTTCTACTCCGACGCTTAGGTTTGGTAGTTCTAGAAGTTAGCTCATATTACTTCTAGTCCTTTATGTATATGTTTGACACCTTGCATATGGTGTTAACACTATTTTGAGTCCTAGTAGGCTGATAGTATGTTAGTTATCTTGTTCAAGCATTTGTGCGCTTGTGCAGGTGACTTCTTACTTGTCTATGACGTTCAATGTACATAACTTAGGGTTTCCATGCTGATAGGGGTTTGAGCTCATGGGTTGTACTTACTTGTCGCCCATGCACGCTTTCTAGCTAATTTAAGTTATTTTTCGGGGCTATGTGTCATTTTAGGTAGTTTAAGTTTTACGCTGGCACTCTAGGGGGCTTGACGTGGTAGCTTATGAGTGTAGATAAGTTACCAGGTAGTTTAAGGCACAAAAGGACAGTCAAGTGGAGCTATGAACTCCCATTGGTCCATTTTTGTCTTTTGTAAAACTCTAAGTTTAGAAATAGAGCTCTAGAGGAGAGTTCGAGCAATTGGTGAGATATCTTCGAAATCTGAGAACACAGGAAGAGAGAGCTCGTCGTGCCAAGCACTGTCAGTGAAATTTTTGCTCGATTTGGATCAATAAACAAGGAGTTATGCCCAATTGAAGTTCGGATTGTGCCAAAACTGCATCACTTTTGTTGATTTTAGGGTTTTCGGTGCCAATTGCAGCAGAATTGAGGAAATCACTTCAAAACTTCGTGGTTGCGTTCACTGTCAGGAGGGCTACGACTGTCCAAAAAGTTTCGAATCATTTGAGTAATTGAGTAATTCAGGGCGGCCGCTGAAGCAGAGGGGGTCTGAAGAGCTCTTAATCTAGAGCAGCGACTTTAGAGAAGGAGATCTGGAGTTCTACAAACATTCAGGAGTCCCAACTTCACATGGATGTTCAGCATCCTGTAGACTTCAAATACTCAGAATTGAGGAAATCACTTCAAAACTTCGTGGTTGCGTTCACTGTCAGGAGGGCTACGACTGTCCAAAAAGTTTCGAATCATTTGAGTAATTCAGGGCGGCCGCTGAAGCAGAGGGGGTCTGAAAAGCTCTTAATCTAGAGCAGCGACTTTAGAGAAGGAGATCTGGAGTTCTACAAACATTCAGGAGTCCCAACTTCACAGGGATGTTCAGCATCCTGTAGACTTCAAATACTGTGAGAAGATTTGAAATTCATCGAGCCAATTCTCTGTTCTATGTCTGAATAGCTGTCTAGGTACCAGAAATTGCCATAATTCTCTTATTCAGAACTTTTCTGTTCATATCTCCGTGTCAGAATTTGATCTCAGGTTGAAACTTCGTCTATGAGTTCAGTAGTACCTCATTTGCATGTAGGGGAAGTTTAGAGGTCTAAACCTTCATAGTTTTCCTCTCTTTGAGTGTCAAAGTTCACCGCTTAAGCCTATTACTACCAGTGAGACCTAAATTTCGCTTTTTGAGCATATCAGAGGATCCTACACTCCTGTGTGAGTGTTTATAGCTCCTGTTGTGACCTGAAAGCCAACCTCTTGAGTAAACAACCACAGCCAGAAGCCCGGCGCTTTCCTAGGTAGACGGATCACACTCCGACATACTCTCTTTTTGGTGAACTCGACGTGAAGCACCTAGGGTGGGAGTTTTCTTGAGAGTGTTACAGGATCAGATATCATGGCCAACCAAGGATCATCAAGTGGAGGTGCTGCTGCTGCTCAGCAACCTGTTCAGTTGGATGCTGCTACGATGAAGATGTTCCAAGCTTTTTCCATGTTTATGCAGCAGCAGCAGAGCACAGAGAGGAAGGAGGTATTAGCAACCAAGGCGTTGCAATCTGTGGTGCATCAGATGGATCAGTTCAAGGGGACAGATATTTCCAAGTACGTGCGATACTATGCTAGGGAGATGGAGGTGAACAAGGTACCTGAGAAGGAGATGGTGGAGAACTTTGAACTTGCTGTTGTCCCTGAGATTCGTGGGCGTGTGAAGGAGCTCAAGCAGCAGCAAGGACAGAGTTGGGAGAGCTTTATGCGCGCTTTGAAGGAGGAGTACTACACTGAAGATTCAGAGAGGGTGACCAAGAGAACATTCTTGGAGTGGGTGGTGAACCTAACAAAGGTTTGTCTGTAAATGAGTTGTTAAGGGAGTTTGATCGTCAATATGCTCAGCTTTCTAGGACAGAGAAGCTTACACTAGAGGTTGAGAAGACCGAGCTTTTCCTACAAGCAGCGGACGTGACTATTCAGGAGAAGCTTGAGCTGTTGCTGGAAGACAAGAGTGAGGAGAGAGGATTGAAGACTGACTGGAAGGAGGTTGAAGAGGCTGTTTCTTTGCTGGCCAAGAGACAGAGAAGAAGGGACAAGGTGGTGGTAAGTGAAGCAGCACCTCTGATAATTCCTGTCAAGCAGTTGCCTACTAAGCCCGCTTTGGTAATTGCTAGAGAGGAAGACTCACCGCTTGATGAGTTGATTAAGGGTATGAAGGAGCTTAAGCTTAAGCTCACTAGGTTAGAAGAGAAGGAGCAGAATGTACAGCCTGCTATGCAGAGACCTCAGATGAGAGAAGGCTTTGTTCATCGTTGTATATGGTGTGATAGCCTAGACCATGTAAGGAGAGATTGTGGGGAGTTTTCAGATGCATTGAGGAAGGATCTGATCTTCTTCAAAGATGGTAAGATCCATTTGAGAGAGACTGGGATGATGTTGGGAACCAACTTTGGCAAGGGTGGTATGAAGAGACTTGTGAATGAGATATCAGCATCACATGCTGTTTCTCTTGTGAATGCTGCTACCTGTGGAGTGAAAGTGGAGATGGAGAGAGAGAAAAGGACTACTGGGTTGTGGTCAGATGTAGTGCGGTCCGTAGCTAGAACAGAGCTAGACAAGGATGTGCTACGAAGGGTTGGCAACTCAATTAGAGAAACTACAGGATGGAATGACCCTGTGGATACTATGTCAGTGCATGCTTATGTTGCAAGAAGTCAGCATGAAGCTGTACTAGAAGAAAAACGCAGGAGGGAGGATGCAGGTGAGGCTTCTACAGCCAAACGACCTGCTACAAGGAGTGAAAGGGCTAGACCAGAGGCAAGGCAGGAGACAACACCTACTCGGGAAGAGACTATGGAGGATCTACCACCTACAACACCAAAGGAGAAGGAGAGAAGCAAGGAGAAGGGTAAGATGCCTGCATACAAACTTCAGTCTGATATTGAGATTGCTACAGACCTGAAGCAGGTGTTAGAGAATCGTATCTTGAATGGGAAGGTTGAGTTTACCTTGGGTGAGATTCTTGGGATAGCAAAGCGTGAGTTCCATGAGGTTATCATAGATATCATCAAGAGGAAACGTCAGATTTTGGGTGAAGCAGCTACGCTTAACGCTCTAGGGACCAAACTGTCGGAGGATGAGGAGGATGAGATTGCTGGTTACTGCTCTCAAGTATCAGAGGGAAGATCAGATCAGCACGTGAGGTTTGAAGATGAGGTGGAAGCATCGCAGAAGAGCCATTATTCTCACAACCATTGGGCGAGAGCAACCACAGAGACCTTAGTGAAGCTGGGAGATCTAGAGGAACCTGTGGTGGCGTTGATTGATCATGGCTCAGAGATTAATCTGATGTCTAAGGAGCTGTACAAGCGTGGGAGGTGGCCCATAGACACCGACCATGGGTGGCTTATCCGTGCTGCCAACAACCAGCGGGGAGAACTCTATGGTGCTTGTCCCAACATCAAGGTAACTGTGGGTGACATCAGTGATGTTCAGAATTTCTTTGTGCAAGACATGTCAACCTATCCTATCATTCTAGGGCAGCCTTACATTACTGCTGTTAAAATGGAGACACGAGTTATGGATGATGGTTCAGCCTATGCTAGGATACGTAGTAGAGACGGCAAAAGAGCTGTTCAGTTTTTGACCGTTGCTGTAGAACATGAGAGGAATCGTGACAGCTTGAGAGACCGTCCACTACCTAAGATTACTCAGGAGTTTAGAGAGTCTAAGGGTTTTGGCAGAGTACCATTGAAGAGCGAGACTTCAACGGTACAGTAGAGCTAAGATTCTCGCCTGATCCAGTAGAGCAGGAAGCTTTATCCACTAGCTTCTTAGGATTGACGTCATGCGGATCAGTGTGTTATAGGAAGGTTGAGAATCTGAAGAGGTTTGAGAGGCAACATGTGAAGTGTGTACAGCAGTCTTTGTGGGATAATGGAGAGTTAGCAGGAGATGAATATATATCTGGAGTGTTTGAAGAGCAGTATTTGGTAGATACTATAGGGGAGTTGAAATCTATAGTAGAAAGTTCTGTAGATGATGTAGATAGAGTGGTGAGAGTGAGCTCCAAGGAGCTTTATGATGTAATTGATAAGTTTATAGATCGACAAGAGGTGTATGTGGAGACCAAGTACAAGTCAGTGGCAAAGAAAGTTAAACCAGTGGCTTTGTCTTTACCACTCGACTACAATCAGAAGATGGAGCAAGCTGCACGAGAACCGACGCTCAGAGGACCGAGAAGAATTGGGCACCAGTTCACAGAAACAACACTGAAGGAGCTGAAGATTGGAGGTGATGGATTTCTTATCGAGCAAGAGAAGAAGAGCTTCAGGGAGATGCTATCTAGGCATGGTAAGGCGTTTGCGTTTGAGTCACATGAAGTAGGATGTGTAGATCCAAGTGTAGTTGCACCTATGGTAATCTTTACTATACCGCATGTGCCTTGGAATCTACGTCCTATCCCTGTGCCTAGAGCTCATCTGCCAAAGCTGATAGACTTGCTCAATGAGAGGATTAGGATGGGTATCTTGGAACCGTCTATAGCTCCCTATTCTAGCAGATGGTTTACTGTTCCGAAGAAGAGTGGAGCTTTGAGGTTTATCCAAGATATGCAGCCAGTTAACAAGGTGACTATCAGGAATATGGGTATAGGACCTATTGTAGACGAGTTTGCAGAGGCTTTTGCTGGTCGTGCTATCTATTCCATGGGAGACTTATATTCAGGTTATGATCAGTTTCAGTTATCCTCTGAGAGTAGAGACTTGACTACAATGAGGACACCTTTGGGGTTACTAAGGATGTGCACCTTGCCACAAGGTGCTACCAATTCTGTAGCGCATATGATGAATGGCATGAACAAAGTTTTGAGGGACTTCATTCCTGAAAAAACTATGCCATTCCTTGATGATGTGCCGATCAAAGGGTGTGCTGAGGAGGAGAAGAATGAGATAAAAGACCAGAGGGGGTGCCGTAAGTTTGTAGCAGATCACATAGCTGATTGTGATAAGATACTGAGTCGACTGGAGGAGGTTCATTTGACTTTATCAGGAGCCAAGTCTGTGTTTGGAGTACAAGAGGTGTTAATAGTGGGGCACCTGTGTGGATCTTATGGTCGAAAACCTTGTCCAAACAAGGTTGACGCCATTCGAAGGATGAAGGAGACGTGTGGATCGGTTACTGAGGTGAGAAGATTTCTAGGTGCATGTGTGTTTTATCATATATGGATTCCACACTTTGCACATGTAGCAGATCCATTGTACAAGTTGCTGAGGAAGGGGCAAAGATTTCAGTGGCAAGAGGAGCAAAACGAGTCTATGAGGAAGTTGAAAGATCTTTTGGCTTCACCACCAACTCTACGGAAGGTAACATATGAGTTGGGCAGATCTGTTATCCTTACTGTTGATACTAGTCCTATTGGCATTGGATGGGCTATAGGACAGGATGATGAGGATGGAAATAGATATGTGGTGCGTTTTGGAGCTAAGGTGTTAAGTTCACGGCAGAGAGACTACCCTCAGGTCAAGAGAGAGCTATGGGGAGTAGTTACTGCGATGAAGAGTGATAAGGAATACTTGATAGGAGCACATGTGGTTGTGGAGACAGATTGTTTACCTCTCTTGGAAATGATCACTAGCTGTACAACTCCAGATATTGCTATGTTGAGGTGGATAGCATATATCAAGTCCTTGAACCCAGAGTTTAGACATATTGCAGGAAAAGACAATCCTGTGGCAGATATGTTATCAAGGGCTAGGTATTACGGTGAGAAGGAAATGATAGATGATCAGGAGGATGTGGGAACAGAGTTCTATTCTAGTGCTCTTGCAAGAAGAGATAGAAGCTGTTTTGCAGCCCCGTTGGAGTTTTTTGAAGAAACTGTGTATGATGGCGAGTGGTTGGATCTTGGGCGCTATTTGAGTTCACTGGAAAAGCAAGAAGGCTGGTCTGATGCAGATTTCAGGAGGATCCGTAGAATAGCTTATGGTTACTTTTTACATGGAGGACATCTATGGAAGCGCCCTAAGCTACAAGGAGGTATACCGCAGCGGGTGGTATGTGACTTGGAATTGCAGCAGAAGTTGATCAAGGAGTTCCATGAGAGTTTATGGGCTGGTCATAGAGGAGTTTGGGCTACATTTGCCAAGATGAAGGAGAAGTATTGGTGGAAGGGTATGTATAAGGATGTAGTACAGTTTGTTTCATCCTGTATACCCTGCCAGATGTATTCCAACGTACGTCATCGTGATGGATTGCATCCTACTTATCCTTTAGCCATTCATTATAAATGGGTAGTTGATCTGGTAACTATGCCATTTGGACTTGGACAAATGAGGTATCTAGTCTTGGCTAGAGAAGATCTATCTAACCAAGTCGAAGGCCGTGCTCTGAGGACGAAGACCACTGCTAGTGTCTGCCGCTTTCTACTTGAAATGTTATTTGTAGGTATGGGTGTGTGGGAAAGATCACTGCAGATAGGGGTGAGCTGGATGCACAAGAAGCAGTTGAGTTCTTCAAGCGATTGGGAATCAAGTTGGCGTTAACCACTGCTTACAATCCTGAAGGGAATGGCAAGAGCGAAAGAGGTCATCCGCCAATCATCAAAGCTTTGGTAAAAGCTTGCAAGGGTAAGATCCGTGAATGGCCTAGACTGCTACCATTTGCTTTGTGGGCAGATCGTACAACTCATAGTACCGTTACAGGTTACATGCCAGCAGAGTTGATACTAGGGCAAAAACCTGTGATGCCGATTGAGGAGGTTGTGCCTACTTGGAATGTTTTGCCATGGGAAGATGGTAGAAGTACGGAGGATCTTCTTGCATTAAGGATCCAGCAGTTAGAACGAAGACCTGAGGATGTTGCCAAAGCTGTGGAAAGGTTAAAGACTGCTAGAGAGAGAAACAAAGGCAGGTTTGATAGAACACATAGATTACGACCCAAACCAGTTAAGGAAGGTGATTGGGTGTTAGTCTATGATAGTAGTCTTGATAATCAGCATAGCGCTATCAGAAAGTTTTCCAAGAGATGGTTCGGACCTTATGTGGTGTTAGAAGTTTATGATAATGCCACATACTCTTTGAGAGAGTTAGATGGTGCAGTGCTCAAGATACCAGTCGCAGGGAAGAGAATCAAGCTCTTTAGAAGGAGAGGGGACGACCAGAACATTGCAGAGCTTACTGAGGATGAAGCTGAAGACTCAATGGAGGTTGAAGATGAATTTGAAGCTGAAGCTGAAGAGTCTTGATCTAGATCTGGCACATACCGGAGGATGTGCAGGTTCAGAGGGGGTGGATGTCGCGCCATTTGGCGGCTACATGCTTGACTTCTACTCCGACGCTTAGGTTTGGTAGTTCTAGAAGTTAGCTCATATTACTTCTAGTCCTTTATGTATATGTTTGACACCTTTGCATATGGTGTTAACACTATTTTGAGTCCTAGTAGGCTGATAGTATGTTAGTTATCTTGTTCAAGCATTTGTGCGCTTGTGCAGGTGACTTCTTACTTGTCTATGACGTTCAATGTACATAACTTAGGGTTTCCATGCTGATAGGGGTTTGAGCTCATGGGTTGTACTTACTTGTCGCCCATGCACGCTTTCTAGCTAATTTAAGTTATTTTTCGGGGCTATGTGTCATTTTAGGTAGTTTAAGTTTTACGCTGGCACTCTAGGGGGCTTGACGTGGTAGCTTATGAGTGTAGATAAGTTACCAGGTAGTTTAAGGCACAAAAGGACAGTCAAGTGGAGCTATGAACTCCCATTGGTCCATTTTTGTCTTTTGTAAAACTCTAAGTTTAGAAATAGAGCTCTAGAGGAGAGTTCGAGCAATTGGTGAGATATCTTCGAAATCTGAGAACACAGGAAGAGAGAGCTCGTCGTGCCAAGCACTGTCAGTGAAATTTTTGCTCGATTTGGATCAATAAACAAGGAGTTATGCCCAATTGAAGTTCGGATTGTGCCAAAACTGCATCACTTTTGTTGATTTTAGGGTTTTCGGTGCCAATTGCAGCAGAATTGAGGAAATCACTTCAAAACTTCGTGGTTGCGTTCACTGTCAGGAGGGCTACGACTGTCCAAAAAGTTTCGAATCATTTGAGTAATTGAGTAATTCAGGGCGGCCGCTGAAGCAGAGGGGGTCTGAAGAGCTCTTAATCTAGAGCAGCGACTTTAGAGAAGGAGATCTGGAGTTCTACAAACATTCAGGAGTCCCAACTTCACATGGATGTTCAGCATCCTGTAGACTTCAAATACTCAGAATTGAGGAAATCACTTCAAAACTTCGTGGTTGCGTTCACTGTCAGGAGGGCTACGACTGTCCAAAAAGTTTCGAATCATTTGAGTAATTCAGGGCGGCCGCTGAAGCAGAGGGGGTCTGAAAAGCTCTTAATCTAGAGCAGCGACTTTAGAGAAGGAGATCTGGAGTTCTACAAACATTCAGGAGTCCCAACTTCACAGGGATGTTCAGCATCCTGTAGACTTCAAATACTGTGAGAAGATTTGAAATTCATCGAGCCAATTCTCTGTTCTATGTCTGAATAGCTGTCTAGGTACCAGAAATTGCCATAATTCTCTTATTCAGAACTTTTCTGTTCATATCTCCGTGTCAGAATTTGATCTCAGGTTGAAACTTCGTCTGTGAGTTCAGTAGTACCTCATTTGCATGTAGGGAAGTTTAGAGGTCTAAACCTTCATAGTTTTCCTCTCTTTGAGTGTCAAAGTTCACCGCTTAAGCCTATTACTACCAGTGAGACCTAAATTTCGCTTTTTGAGCATATCAGAGGATCCTACACTCCTGTGTGAGTGTTTATAGCTCCTGTTGTGACCTGAAAGCCAACCTCTTGAGTAAACAACCACAGCCAGAAGCCCGGCGCTTTCCTAGGTAGACGGATCACACTCCGACAGCGGGATCATGGTAGCAGTAGATCCTTCACTCTCGCTATCCCGTCCTACGAGAGTGGTTTCTGAAAACCCTTCCCCCTACAGATAGGAGAATCTCTCAAAGTCTGCCGGTTTCGTTCGTGGTTCGTACGAACGGTCAAAAACTGCACAGAACGTCTATCATCTGGACTACGGACCCTAGCGTAATGAGATCCGTCATCCATTACCTTGGTCTCCATTCGAACTGCAGTGATATAAGACTGACTAAGAATAACAAGATATGAAGCAGAAGACTGCACGAAGAAATGTTGATCCACATCCACATCACCTATCTTCACCTTCACATTAGGACAAGCGCCGTATAACTCACCCTTCTGGTTGTTTGCAGCTCGTAGCACCCAACCGTGGTTCAGCTCGATAGACCACTGACCTCTTGTAAAGCCCAGTTTTTCAATTTTTGATGGAAGAAGATCGAAGTGTAGAAGTTTGTAGAAGAAATAATGAAGATAGAAGAAGAATAGCTTAGTTTTAGTGAAGAAGAGACTTCTTAAGAAGAGTCTTCGGAAGAAAACCTTCACAGGAAAGATCTAAGAAGGGAGATTTCGAGAATGCAGATCGTCAGTACACTCTTTCACGAATAGCCGGGGAACTCACAGTCAAAAAGTAGTCCGAGTAAAGACGAGCTACCTATCCAAGAAGAGATAGGAACGATAAGTGGCGTGGGCGAAGACAGCATTGCGCATGCCCTTGTCAAGTCGGGGACAAGCAATCAGAGGCGGCTTCGGCACGTGTGAGAGCTTGAACCGAGCTATATACTAGGAAAATCGGCTCATTTCTCAAATTCACTCTTAGCGCTCAGCTGCTCTCCAATTGCGGACGATAAGTTTAGACGAAGATAGAGAATTTGGGCGAAGGCAATTAGTTTGGGCGAAGGCCAACTTGAGCGAAGACTAGCAATTTAGACGAAGTTTACCTCACAGCCAGTCTAGTAACCTTCGTCTGATCACAATGTCTATCGCGACGAAATTACCGAGGATTAGAGCTTTCGAGCTAGACCAAAAGGAGTTAGTGCGCCTTCGGCCAAAGCTGAAGGAGTTAGGTCTCAGTTTCCTAACTTGGGGAGGCTGGACTAAGGTGTCTGGCAAGTTCATTAGCCAGATACGGATGTGTGAAGATCACGGGGGCGAAGATGGCTATGCGCGACCCGGCAACTGGACCGTTGAGAACTGGGAGAAGGTCATGTTAGACGAAGCAGGGACGAATGACGACTTACTTTCCGACAACGCCTCGATGAAGAGTTTGGTCAAGGAGGACCAGAACTACGGGGAACTCTTCGAGCATCTGATGCATCCGACGAATGGATACAAGTTGACCGAGTATCGTGATCCAGTGAAGAGGAAGATCGCGGAGGCCGTCATGTTGATCCTAAGCCCCCGAAGAACGACTTACCTGACCACTTGGAAGGTATGCTTCTTCGAGAACCTCTTCGCCGGAAGACGAGCTTACTGGGCGAAGATATTCCATGACGAAGTCCAGCGCCTGTGGAAGAAGCAGGATTACGTTTACATGGGAGGCTTTGTCAGTATCTTTTACTTTGGCATGGGATGGTTATCTGAGAACGAAGCCAAGCAGTTGAGCTTCGGTGAAGATGAAGAGCTAGAAGGTAATGATTTCTCGCCCATTCGTGAAGTTGAAGGGGGACCCACAGAAGATGTTCAGCAATTGGAGGCTTCACCGAAGGCACCAGCCGAAGAGCCTCAAGAGACACAGAAGACAGCGGATGTACAGACTGCGATCGATGATGAAGAGAGAAGACGCAATAAGAGGAAGAAGACTCTTCCGACTTCGCCCATGGACAAGCCGAAAGCGCGGAAGAAAGTCAAGAGTACAAAGAGGGAGACGGTGGACCTGAGCAGCTCGGGAGCGAAGATGGAAGGTGCTGCTGTCTGTGGCGAAGGTACTTCGGAGGGGTCTGCCTTAGATAATGTGGACTTGTTCAAGAAGGTAATGCTTTATGGCGAAGAGGTGGTCGTCCCAGTCCTCTGACTTCTTGAAGATAATAAGGAGGACTACGAGAGAGAAGTGAAGAGGAAGGTGTCATTCCCGGAGATGTTAGCGGAGTTACACTTTAGTCGAGGTACTTGGCAACAGGAGAAGAACAATCTTCGCGAAGAAGCTTGGAACGCGACGAAGTTGAGATTAGAGACAGAGCAGGAGATGGAGGATCTTCGGCGGCAGAATGGTGAACTTCAGTCTTCGGTAAAGATCAAGGATGAAGAACTGAAAGTGTCGACGAAGAGCTTCACCGACCGTGTAAAGGAGTTGTCGACCCAAGTAGCTGACTTGCAGCGAAGCCGTGAAGAGTTCCAAGTTACAATGGCGGAGCTTACTAAAGAGAATGAAACCTTGAAGACGAATGTAGCTGACTCCGAAGACCTTCGGAAGAAGTTGATGCAGGTTCTTTCTGTGTACGTGACTTCGGGACTGGATGCGGACGAGCTTGGTCTTCTTCGGGCGCTAAAAGTGGAGGTAGTGCAGGCATAGACAAACCCGGATGGTGTGAAAGCGCGTCTTTCCCGACTTAGGCAGAAAGTAGATAGGGAGATAAGCGAGATACGGGCGAACGCGGAAGTTCAGTTAGAGGAGTTTAGGGCGCAGTTAGAGTTAGGAGTGTAGATTCAGTTGAAGATGAGGATGATCGTAGGGTAGCGAAGGTCTTCCGCCTTCGTAGGAAGTTAAACAGTTAGCACAGTTAGAAAACAGTTAGGTTAGTACGAAGAGTATATAAACAGCCCTCGTGCCTTTTCCATGTTTTCAGTTCTTTATGAATTAATTTCCATTTCTCAAAAGTGCGGAGCGATGTTGTGAATGTTTTGGGCGAAGATATTTTCCTCCGAATATTCGGTGTATGCTGTCACAGGTGTAATTTCTGATTGACGAAGAGCTTCGCTGTTAGACTTGAACGAAGGGACTTTGGTGTAGGAACTTTGAAGAGACTTCGGCCGAAGTTGAACTGTAATCTTCGTGAAGAGCTTTTGAACGAAGATCTGAGAACAAATCAGTGAATGTGAAGTGGAAGAGATAAGTTAAATTGTAAGGAGAGTTTGGAATATGGTGGCTTCATCTTAAGTTTGGCTTCTTCAAATAAATGGGATTCTTAAGAGTGAGGATTTTGTTGGAAGAACACTCCTTAGGAAGAGTAGGGCTTACCCTTGGAACCTTGATGTGAAATCTGTATTGTTCTGTCTTTTCAGAAGAAGACCAGTAACATTTCAGCAGTATTTTATATTCTTCATTCATTCACACAACTGTCTTCTCAATCTTTTGTTTGTATTGTTGGAAGGGTCCCTGATCAAAGAACTATTTCATTGTTGTTTGTATTCGATTTATCAGGTTTTGCTTGGGTTTGGTTTCTTATCAGACTTAACTCTCATCCGGATATTATTCCATTCCGTGAGAATAACAGAAAACTATCTGAATTATCATTGTGACGTTGTAGTACTGTATTTTGTGTAATTGTTAACTGTATCTCAATTCTTAATTTACTATTTCTGATACTTTGTGTTTCTTTGGGTTGTTACACCTCTCTCGTACACCTCCCGTGACATGATGTTGATCTCAGATCCGTGATCAACTAAAGCAGCAACAGGTTCAGCCAAACTTCCAAGACGAACTCGTGTAGCAATTGTAGCACGAGCCCAATGTCTCCTTCTGAAATCACTATCAGTAGCTGGACTCTCCTCGCCAGCTTCCTCATCATCAAACTCAATAGTGTTGGTACCAGCAACCAACGCTTCTTGCTGGTATCCCTTGTCATCAGCTTCCTGAAAATGCACCTTCCCAAACTCTACATCATTCACAGAAGCTCCTACAACATCTATCATTTGGCTTTCTACCTGCTCGGACATCACCTGTCTCTTGCGCTTGATGATGTCGATGATCAGTTCGTGAAACTCCCTCTTTGCAATACCAAGAACTTCCCGGAGAGAAAACTTGATTCGTGCATCGAGTATTCTCTGCTCCAAGATGCTCTTCAGATCAGTAGAAGTTTCAATATCAGCCGCCAACTTGTCAGCCGGTCCCTTCCCCTTCTCTTGGGCAGTAAACCGCCTACCAGCAGTCGTTGGCTCCTGCTGGGATCTCTGCACGTCCTCCATCGGACCTGGTGCATATGGAGGAGCTTGAGAAGTAGATGGGATGTCCTCTGGAAGAGCTGCTCGCCTCCTTGTGACCCTCCGTCTATCTCCAGTCTCCTCAGGAACTCCAGTATCAAGTTTAGAGACCTCTCGTCCCCTCTTTTCCTCCACAGAAGCATCTTGCCAGTGAACGTGTCTATCTACATCCAAGAATGCTCTAATAGAAGCAACATCTACAGGATCTCTCCATCCTGTGACCCTACGAATAGACTCAGCTCCTCTCTTCAGTATCTCAGAAGGAACTGGAGTCACACTCTTCTCAGCAGTTCTATCTAGCAATGTAGGACTAGAAGAGACCTCAATATGCCCAGCATATACATCAGAATTTACCAGCGGTGCAGCAGGCGCAGTTGCTGTTGCTGTTGCAGCCGCAGCAATCTGAGGTAGACTCCTCATGCCTCCTCGCCCAAACTGTGTGCTCAACGGCTCTCCAGTAGAAGAAAGGTGCAGTCTACCGTTCTGGTAGCGAACCACATCATCTCGCAAAGCAGATGTGAGCTCTTAACAGTCTCCCCGGAAGTGATTAGGATTGTCACATCAGATACATCTACGAACAGGAGCTCCTCCTGGACGTGCAGCAGCAGGCGCCGGTGGCTGCTCTCTCTGCAATCCAGCTAGCTCTACCTTCAGCTCTCGCATCTGCCGAATCAGGTCTTCGATCTGATTCTGTTGACCATGGTTCTCCGCAGGTCTCTGAACAGGTGCCGTTTGTGCTGGAGCTGGCACAACTGACATCAAAGGAACTGCAGCTGGGACAACAGGTCTGGGAGCAGGGGCCAAAGGCTGCTGTACTTGAGGAGCAACATAAGGCGGAGTGACCACTTCTGCAAGCGGACGTCCTCCCACAGCCACTCTTCCCCTCCTCTGCCTTGTCAGTACAGCCACAGCATCCTCAACTCTCCCCCAATCCATAGTAACACCTCCCTCAGCAGATCGATCGGCCAACATAAAACATAACCGATCTGCCGTAGCATCATCGGTAGCTTGCAGAAAAAGCTCTGTTCTCCTAGGATCTAGGGTTATTCGCTCTAGAGTTGAAAGTTGCCAGTATCTCTGATCAAACTCTCTCAGCAACTCACTCAGGCTCATTATACGACCAGGTTGCTGCTCAACCCAGTCTAGAAATGTCCTTCTAGTAACTCTCTCTGAATCCTCCTCAAGAAACTCCTCTCGAAGAGATCGCTCAAAACTCATCCAGATTCCAAGATTTCTGCTCTGTATATCCCTAACTTGGTCCCGCAACTCAGGAATGACAACTAACTCAAAACTTGCTATCATCTCAGCATCAGCAACCCTAACCACCTCCATCTCTCCTCTATACTCACGTAGATATCTAGAAATATCTCTATCTTCAAACCTTTCACATCTGTTCACAATAGCTTGCAAAGCCTTGGTGGACTTTAACTCACCCCCTCCAACGATCAGATGCTGTTGGACCAAGGTCGCAAGCGTCTTCAGAATCTCAGCTGTATCCCGACCAGGTAAAGAGGTCGCTGCAGTCACAGGTGCTACAGAAGGTGCTGCAGTAGACGTAGATGTAGCAGCCGCAGAAGTAGCGCTCTTGTGATCCATCTTCTCTCCTTGTAGTAAACTCAACCTCTTAATCAATCACCCCAAGAGCTCTCAGTGGAAGCACCAGATGTAGTGTTGAGAGTTTTCTTCGGGAAGGGCGGAACCTTCTGGCTGTGATGTGAACTTGAAGGTTGTGTTTAGTCTACTTAGGGAAGCACTAGGCTCTTGGCTGTGACTGGCTTGCTCAAAGGATAGGCTTCAGGTTACAAGGTGATACTGAAAATTGCTCATACAAGTCTCTTGGCTCTTCTGATATGTTCAGGAAGCGAAGTTCAGGCTTAACTAGCAACGATAAGATCTGACGGTGAACTTTGGCACTCAGGATTGAGAAATATGTGAAGGTTTAGACTTCATAACTTCTCCTACATGTCAATGAGGTCCTACTGGATACACATACGAAGTTTCAGCTTGAGATCAATTCAGAGCACCAAGATATGAGTAGAAACTTTCTGAACAGAGAAATTATGACAATTTCTGGTACCCAGCCAACTATTTCGACCTATAACAGGAGATTGGCTCGATCAATTTTGAAGTTTCTTACAGGATTTGCAGTACCCAGCTTGCTGAACACTCCTGTGAAGTTGGACCTCCTGATTGTACACAGAACTCCAGATTTCGTTCTCTGAAGTTGCTGCTCTAGATTGCGAGCTTTACAGACCCCCTCTGCTTCAGCGGCCGCCCTGAATTACTCAGTAACTCAAATCACTTGAAACTTTTTTGACAGTCGTAGCCCGGCTGACAATGAACGCAACAACTAAGGTTTGAAGCGATTTCCTCAATTCTGCTGCAATTGACACTCAAAACCCCAAATTCAACAGAAGTGATGCAATTCTGACACAAATCGAACTTCAATCAGCCATAACTCCTTCTTTATTGCTCCAAATTGATCAAACTTTTCGCTGACAGTGCTTGGCACGACGAGCTCTAACTCCCTTTGCTCTCAGATTTCGCAGTGTACTCACCAATTGCCTGAAATCCTCTTTAGAGCTCTGTTTCTAAACTTAGAGTTTTACAAAAAACAAAAATGAACCAATGGGAGTTCATAGCTCCACTTGACTATCCTTTTGTGCCTTAAACTACCTGGTAACTTATCTACACTCATAGGCTACCACGTCAAGCCCTCTAGAGTGCCAACGTAAAACTTTAACTACCTAAAACGACACGCAGCCTCGAAAAATAATAAACTACCTGGTAACTTATCTACACTCATAGGCTACCACGTCAAGCCCTCTAGAGTGCCAACGTAAAACTTTAACTACCTAAAACGACACGCAACCTCGAAAAATAACTTAAATCAGCTAGAAAGTGTGCATGGACGACACGCAAATACAACCCATGAGCTTAAACCCTATCAACATGGTAATCAACCTACTAAGACTCAAAATATATAACATCGGTCCAAAAATGGACTTCTTTGAGGTCTTAACTTCACTCAGAGAGACTAACGCCTGACAGAGAAGTGAATCATTTACTATGTGAAATGATTCACATCACGACACCGCGGTATTGGAATTGGTCTCAGGTTCCATGGCACATGCGGTACCGTGAAAATAACCATCGGGATAACAACGTACGGGTCTACACACCCAATCTCATGTGGCTCAAAGGTAAATGCTTCCCCATGTCGTGAAAGCATCTCCTTGAAGCACATCCTCTCTTCTGGTAGAAGAGACCCATCATATCCAATTTTCAGCTCTTCAAGGGTCTTCTCCGTGAACTTGCGTCTTATCATTGCAAGATCTCTCAATAGCAACATCATCTACGCGCACTCTGATGTCTGGACAAGTTCCATACAAGTCTCCTCTTGTATTGTTGGCTGCTCTTATGACCCACCCATGCTCTGTGTCGATCGGCCACTTCTTCCTCTTGTACAGCTCCTTCGACATGATGTTGATTTTTGATCCATGATCGATCAGAGTAACCACCGGTTCATCCAAGTCTCCGATTCTCACCGACGTCTCCGTTGTAGCTCGAGCTCAATGACTGTGGCTGTAATGACTTGAACTCTGCTTCCCATCCTCCTCTTCATCCTCAAAATGCACCCTACGTCTTCGATCTCTTTCTTCCTCTGAAGAATAAACACTGCACTTTGCAAGCTCTCTCTCTTCATCCACAGACATCTTAGTATCCAAGGCATGCGATAAACCAGTCTCATCCGTAATCTGTCGCTTCCGTTTGATGACATCGATGATGACATCAAGAAACTCACGCTTAGCAATGCCCAACACTTCCCTCAAGGTAAACTTCACCTTCGCATTCAGAATGCGGTCTTCCAAGACTCCCTTCAAGTCTGTTGAAGCTTCGATGTCCGATTGTAGTTTGTATGCAGCCGGCTTATCCTTCTCCTTCTGACACTCCTTTGCTCTCACTTTCGATGGAGAAGGAGCATCATCCATCGGTAGATCTTGAGCTCCTGCATCTTGAAGCTCTTGACGAACCTTCTCCTCTCGAGTCTGTCTCTTTGAAGAAGTTCTTTCCCCTGAATCCTCTGAATCTCGCCTTCTCTTCTCTTCCAACAACACTTAGTGTTGGTTCTTGGCGATGTAAGCATGCACCGATAGAGCTTCTATCGGATCCTCCCATCCAGTATCCTTCCGGATCGTAGCAACTGTTCTCAGCAACATCTCACGTGTCATCTTCCCTTTCTGTTTCATGGAGATGGTAGATGACCACAATCCACTTGGCTCAACTTGTCCGTTAAAACCTCTCTCAGCTTGATCCTCAACCCTTGTGCCATAAGTTCCAGCTTCCACCATTGCAACTGCTTGCGCTGATAGGTGGTCCTCAACCAACTTCTTCAGACCTCCTCTACCAAAGTTGGTCTGAAGAAGTGCACCAGTATCCCTCAACGCTATCTTCCCATCCTTCCAAAAGATCACTCCTTGCTGCAGAATATCAGTGAACTCCTTGCAATCTCTGCGTGGATGATCAGTACCATCGCACCAGATACACCGTTGGATCCAGCCTTGCTTCTCAACCAGTCTTGCTCCGCTTGTAGATCCCTTCTCTTCCAATCTTGTAAGCTTGATTTGCAGATCTCGCATTCCACGCAAAATCTCCTCAAGGTTTGAATCATCCTTCTTCGGAGATACCATAGGTGCTTGAACAACTGGAACAACTAGAACAGCTGGAGCAACTGGTACTACCTGTCTAGCAACAGGAACCACTGGTCGGACTACAGGAACATGTGTTACAGCTGTAGGTGTTGGCGCCAGTCTCCTAACAGGAACCTTCTCTCGTCTCCGCTCTCTCTTGGTAAGCAGATCAACAGCTTCCTCAACCTTCTTCCAGCTACTGGTCAATCCATCACCTCTGCTCGATCTTCCAGAAGTACCTCTAGCTTCTCCTGCAACTTCTCATCTGCAGCCCGAAGAAATAGCTCAGTCTTGTTGGACTGCAGAGTCAACTTCTCAAATCCTAGTCAGCCGTGAAAACTGCTTCTCAAACTCCCTGAGCAACTCAGTAGCTTGTAGACCCTTCCTTGGTTGCTCAACCCACTCCAAGAATGACTTCTTGGTGACTCGATCAGAGTTCTCCAAGAAGTACTCATCCATCAAAGCATGAGCAAACGTTTCCCAATCCTTGTTAAAATGCTTCGTTAGCATTTTAACATGATCCCTAATCTCTGGAGCTGCTCCTAACTCAAACGTCTCAATCATCTCATCTTCTGAGACCCGGTTTAGCTCCATCTCCTTCACATAATGTCTCAGATATCTTGAGACATCTCTCTCATCAAACTAGTCAATCATGCTGACCATCGCTTGTAACGCCTTTGTTGCCAAAGCTTCCTTCCGCTCATCAGACTGTTGCTGTCGTAAAAACATAATGAAAGCTTGGAACATCGATGCAGTCGCCGGATCCAACTGCACCTTCGGCAACCCACCTGAACCACTAGCTCCATCTCCATCACCTTTCTCATCTCCACTCATGACTGCCAATCTCTTCTTCAAAGTTCACACACAGAAGAAATCTCCACCCCAGACCTTCACGTCGAGTTCACCACCTATGTCGTGTCGGATATTGCGTGAAGGATGTCCAAGAAAACGCGAGGTTCTTGGCTGTGGAGATGTTGTGTGCTGAAACAGAGACAAGACAGAGAAAAACAACCACGAAAGAGAACGCTATGATATATACACTCCAACTGTATGTACACTGCCGGTTCTTTCTCCTAAGAGCACAGAACTGAGAACCAGACCAGAGTAGTCTGTAACCTGCTTCAAAAGCCCTTAAAAACAACCTCAGATTCTCAACCCTCACCCAAAAACACCGAAACGTAGCTCAAAGCAAGAGAAACTTCCCTTTGCTAACAAGTAGAGCCACAGCAGTATCACGCGATCCAAATCCAAATCCAAACCACATCCATGTACAAGTTCTTAGCTAAAGCTAGCTACCACAAGCTGTATACAGCCAACCAGAACTCTAACGAACTCAAAAGAGCAAAACCCTTAGCGAAGAAACCGAAAAAGATCTATCTGTGGACTTCCTCCTTTCGCTGAACAGACTTCAGATGTCGATAGCGTCTCCTCCGCTGACTCCGTTAACCCAGGAAACCTTCAGATCCGACTCCCAACAGCCGAGATATCAACGATTTTCGGTCGCAAGTGACCGAAGCTTCAAAAATTCCTCCCTGTGGCTTAAAACCGCACACACCGCACAAACGGATCGTCTAAACTGATATCCGTCTTCTCTAGCTGATAGATCTAGCTACCCTGAACCCAACAAGACTCCAAACAAGCCGTTTGGAGTTCTCCTTGCAAAACCACGCAAGAAATTTGGTCGCAGGTTGCAAAAAATTGACGTAAATCAGCTCCCTACGGCTCAAACTTGCTCACCACACCCAAACCAACAATCTAATTCACGTACAGTCTTCTCCTATGCATACATGAAGACTCCCTGATCGCGTAGGCACCAAGAACGAAGAGCTTGGCTCACCGATCGCGAAGAACAATCCAATCTCATGTCGCAAGCAAACGAAAATCTGATGTAAGCGCTTCCCTGCGAGCCAATTTCACTCAGAACTCCCAAACCGCCCGATGAAAACTCGTATCATGTAGTGACGCAGGATTACTCCTTTTGCCCATTTAGTATACAAGATATCGTTCCCACAGAGGATTTACGCAAGTAATCGCTGCTCTAAGTTCTAGGATCTGTTCAAACACACAAACACACGGGTTTTGTCTAAAAATCCCGTCTTCTCACAAAACCACACAAAACCACACGTCTTCCAGACACGCCACATGGTGCTCTGGAACTAGACAAACAACTACCAACTAAAATATCACACAATTATTCACAGAGAAGCTCGGGAAGACGATCTTCCTGCTTCCAGGTTGCTTCTTCTGGTCTTCTCGATACCGTCTTCCCGAAGCGATTCTCGTCTTCTGGGGGTTCAGCTCGTCTTCTCACACCTCCAGAAGGCTGTCCTGCTTTGCAGAAGTCGACTAATAACGGTCGTTACACCTTATTCTCGCACTCACATTCCAACGGGTTAGATTGATCACAGGGTGTATGCCCCCTGTAGCCTTCCCAGGCTTCTGCCTACGGAAATGATCTTCCTGCAGCACTACAACGACATTCACCTTCACGGAAGCTCAATAGAAGTATCAGAAACTCACTAGAAGAAGGTAAGAAGATGGGGAAGATGGGAGAAGATGGGGAAGATAAGAAAATCCAAACAAGAGAAAACAAGATGAAAAGAGTAAATTAAGATTCCGCCAGGCTTCTAGTCCGGATCCTGACTAACAAGCCATCCCTGCTTGTAATAGTTTGGGGAGGAAGACAACAAACGTGAGTACTGTTGCACCGTCTTCTACTCGAAGATGTCGTCTTCTGTTGCGGGAAGAAGGCTTCTTTCTTCTTCACTTCGCTGCTCTGACTACTCTGTCTTCTGGGATCCCTTACCCATAAGACCATTCGTACGTAGATCCCAAGTGCTCTACTGAACGAGTCAAGCTACACTTCCACAACTGCTGACAGTCACCGCCACTCAAGAAGAACACTTCCCATGCACAATTGGGAGCGAATTCAAGGAACCCACCATCCAGAAGACATGAACAAAGCCTCTGCACTCAAATCCACAATCTATTCCCCGAGAAGAAGTCACAATGGCATTGGGAAGCTCACTCCCTCTACTTCCTGCGTCTACTCCTCGACACACCAGTCTAGCTAACAAGACTGCACGAGGATGCCGTTCCCTGTTCCTAGACTGTCCACTACTTCTATCTACATCTTCGAACCACTGCTGGTACGAGTATGCAGACCCCTCCTGTGTATTCCAAGACTATTCGTATGTTTCCAACAACGGGTGTAGTGCGAAGAACTATCTATCAGGTGTCTTCTCTCTTATATGTCTAGTTTGCCTGCACCATAGAATCGACTACTGAACGTTTTAGAACTGGCAGAATAGGCAGAACTCTATCTCCTACTCTGCGATCCTACTTATGTCGCTGTCATGAGAACCAGGGGAGACGACCACCAGGGAGAGAGAGGCGCTGACAGGAGGTTGCTACCTCACATGCAAGCGGTTCTCCTGCCCGAATTGGCTATCCACCTTGCCATTCCTACGCTACCTATGCTGCCACATGGTATCCTAACTAATTTTACATGGAAAAACTGCCACCCTTAAGATAGCATGTTCGGTCCTACTATATTTGGAATTGTTAATGGAGTTACTAACTATTCAGATTGCACGGAGGCAATCTCTACTTGATCTGCTTCTATCGGAGCTCATAATGCGGCTTCTGATAAGCTAGAAAGTCCTGCAGTTACCTCGGGTGTCACTGAGATGGCTTCCTCCTCATCGTCCTTGGCTAGCTCTGCTGTCGCTGCTGCTGCGTCTTCCTCGGCTTCGGCTTCTGCTTTCGGAAGACAGAAGCGTCTTCTGGGAAGCGGAGTCGACCGGTGCTTCTTCCGTCTTCTGAGGCACGGATGCGGGACTAGGGACCATGGGGACCTCATAGGGATCCGGGGAAGTCGCTTCCTCCACGCAGAATACCTGGGAAGACGGCTCGTCTTCCTGTCTTCCAGAAGACATCTTGTCTTCCGGGACGTCTTCTGGAGTCTTCTCGGCTTCCAACGCTGTCACCACCAAGTGCACAGCGAGGTCAAACTCCTCCTTCTCCATTCCGGATCCAGTCGATGGTGCTGGAGCGTGGGAAGATGCGGTTGTAGGTGTCGGAAGCGAGGGAAGATCATAAAGTGTCTTCACTCCTTCTATCTGTCGATCCAAGTACCTGAACATGCTCTCCCGGCATTCCACCAACATTGCTTTGGACTCTCTGTCCCATCCTTTAGCTAAGGTAAGTAACTTCCTACCCGCGGTGTAGTTGAACTTCTTCCGAAGCGCTTCCACCGACTGTGCCAGCATCTTCTGTGCACGGGCCTCTGCTGCTTCCCTCTACGTCTTCTCAACTGCAGCTCGCGCTTCTGCGGCTTCTCGCTGCGTCTTCCATATGGTCTGCTCTTCTGCGAGGACGGTGATCTTCTCCCGCACTCGGGTGACTTCCTGATTACGCTGTTGTACCCGCGCCTGCAACTCCTGGTTGCTCTTCTGAAGCTGCACCAGCTCCTTGGCAGAAGCGGCTGCTTCCGTCTTGTACCTGGCTGCAAGCTTCTCCGTGCTGCGGAGACTAGCTTCTAGCGACTCCGTCTTCTTCTGGTCTTCTCCCTGTAGCAGCAAGGTGCGCAGGCCGAACCCAGGTTGCAAGGGCCTCTCCTGTGCCTTCGCTCTCTTCTCCAGCAACTCCATAGCTAGCTGGATCTCCTTCTGGAAGTAGGCGCTGAACTCCTCCAATCGTCTTCCTGCGGAAGACAAGTTCATCTCCACCACTCGCTCGGAGGTGTCGACCTTGTCTTCTAGAGGCAAGGAAGCCTCATCCACCACGATGGCCTTCATCTTCTACGCACGAGAAGAAGCTACTCTTCTCATCTTCCGGGGTGGAAGACTCCTCATGGAAGGAGCGGCTCTCTTCTTTGCGCTTCCTCGCATCGCAGCAGGAGCGCCCATCCATCCTTCGTCTTCTGGAGTCTTCGGAAGACTCCCAGGCGTTGCAGAAGCGGTCTTCTGCTCTGATCGGGTACTCAGCAGGTCTTCTTCCGAGTCGGACTCCGATCCTGAATGAATGAGGGAGATGGGTGTCCTCATTACACTTCTGAGACCCATCTTCCTCAGTGGCGTGGGTCTTCCGACCCACTAGACTCGTCTTTCCTCACCAGAAGCATCTTCTGGTGAGAGCCGAGCCTCAGCTGTGGCATCAGAGTGGGAGGGGGCGTTGCTGCTGCCTCTCGGTCATCGTCTTCCGAGGTCTCCTCCTTCACCTCCTGTCGCTCTGTTGGCCCATACCCTGCCAGCTGATCTTCCCTAAGATCCCCCATGACTACATACAAATAGCAGAGGAAGGGCGTCAAGTGTCCTCCCGCCGGGGTACCCAAGTATGCTAGCTCCGTCTGTACGTAGTTGTGGATGTACGCGCCCCAGTAGATAGGCACTCTGTCATCCCACACTGATTCCAGGAACTCCACGTCCTGATCTTCTAAGTACCTTGTCTTCTGCGCTTTCTCCTTGGGAAAGAGATGCAGAAACAACTTCGCCAGAAGTTGCTTCTTCGGCTCCCGGTAAGATTTTATCTTCCAACCGTTCCTCCCCTGCCTGTCTTCCACGAAAAGGCATGTGGTGCTCCCAGGCACATGCAACGAACTCACGATTCTAGGCAAGATCTTCTTCTCGTACCAATATCCTCGGTTCTCGGATTCAGGCCTGTGAATCCTCGGTTCTCGAATTCAGGCCTGTTCTCGGATTCAGGCATGGCAGCGCTTCCGCGCCCAATGTCTCAATAGAAAGAATGGGGGGTGGGGTAATCGATCAGGCTGCCTGCACACAACCAAGGAAGCGCGGGGAATACCAGACAAAGGTGAGAAGAAGTGGGAAGAGGAAAGAACGTGGGGAAGAACCTCTACAGTCTTCTTCTGCTCCCCGAGTTGCCTTCGACCTCCGCGCGCTTCTGGCTCTTGTCCTAGCTCCAATGCGACTCCTCCCGACTGCACCTGCTGTCAATTTCTGGCCACGCCTTGATTCTACCTTCGATTCTACTCGCTACTCTCCAATGTCAGCTTCTCGAGAGCTCACAGAAACGCTTTCGCTTTCTGCCTTCTGTGCTCCAGCAATTCGATCTCGCCCTTCGCCTAGCTGCCAACTGGTTCTCTCCTACCTCGATGTCCTCACTTGATTCCTCTCTCAAAGCTTACTTGCGAAGCTCACTCTCTCCAATCGATCTTCTCAAGCGCGTTGTGCTGCGAGAAGTTGGAATGCGCCTAATGTGCTTCCTTACGCATCTTCCCCGCAGATTAGGGGTTTTCGACCTTAGGTGTCTTCCCCGACCTACCTACCTATTCGGTGCGATCCAGTAGGTACACCTACTGTTTACCCGGAAACTCGTGGTTAGGCCTTCGCGGTCGCTGTCTTCCGGAAGACAGGTGTCTTCCGCCGTCTTCTCATCTTCCGCCGTCTTCCCGTCTTCTGAAGACGCAACTGAGAAGACGTTCTTCCGAAGACAGTCGTCTTCCGAAGAAGTCCACTTCTTATTTAAAAGCTCATAAGGTCATCTTCATGTTAAGGAAGACGTAACCTTAAGTAACAACGCTTCTTCAGTTATACAAACAAGTTATTATTCTTAAAAATTTCAAAAATTCGTGCATCCTGTAATTTGTGGGCACCACATACGCCCACCCTCACATGTTTGCGTCCTCGCAAACATCAGTGGCTTCTGCACTTCTGTTTACGTCCAGCACTTCTTGACGCGCCACCCATTAACACGAGTGGTCATCAGTGTACCGTCCAACTCTTCCAACTGCAAGGAGCCATTGTCGAAGACCTCCAAGACGCGGTAAGGACCCATCCAGCGAAGATGAAGTTTCCCGGGGAACTTAATATGTCGGTTGTCGTAGAGAAGAACCAAGTCCCCATCCACAACAGTCACCTTTCTCAACTTGCTATCGTAGTTTACCTTACGTTGCGCTTGCACCTCGTACGTCTTCTCCAAAGCTGCATTCTTGTCTTCTTCAAACTCTACGAAATTCAGAAGACGTTGCTCCTGGCTCTCTTCTTCTCCCATGCGTTCGGATACGGCTAACCGGTATGTTGGGACCTCTAACTCAATGGGCACAATAGGTGTCATGCCGTAAGTTAGGTAGAAAGGCGTCTTCTGGGTTGTGACTTTAGGTGAAATCCTGAAAGCCCATAACACAGATGGCAGTTTCGTGTCCTAGTCATACGCATGGTTAACAGTTACCTTGTTCAGGATGTTACACAGAAGACCGTTTGACTTCTCCGTCAGTCCATTCGTTTTCGGGTTGTATGGCGTCGTCTTCCGATGCTTAATCCTGAAGTATTGGGTCAGGAGGGAGATAGTCTCATTTAAGAAATGAGTATCCCTATCTAACACCAATTCCAGCCGACATCCGTACCTAGTGATGATGTTATGCCAAAGGAACCTTGCTACTACTGCGGTATCGTTCTTCCTTGTGGCCTCACCTTCCACCATCTTGGTAGCATAGTCGGTAGCTATTAAGATGTACCGTGCTCGTGTTCTTCTCGCCACCATGGCGATAGGACCCACAAAGTCGATTCTCCACTTTTCGAACGGAGCAAGCGGAAGAATGGGAGTAAGAGGCCACCTTGTCGTAGCTGTCAGTCTTCCCATCCTCTGACATGCATCGCACTTCCTGATCTCCTAAAATGTGTCTCGGTACATGGTTGGCCACCAGTATCCGGCGTCTAGCATCTTCTTCACTGTGGTCTTCAACCCGTAGTGACCCCCAGCATCTTCGTAGTGAAGACCTGTGATCACTGATTTAATCTCAGAAGGCTCAAGGCATCTCTTTAGCTTCTCGTCATGTCCCTTCCGAAACAGGATACCCTGGAAGATGGCGTAAGGACTTGCCTTGTGTAAGAAGACAGCCTTCTGCTCCGCATCCAATCCCTGAGGATACTGTTGGTCTTCCAAGAACTTCCTCAAGTCCTTGAAGATCGACTCTTCTGTGGAAGTCGCGAAGACTGGATCAGAAGATCTAGTCTCGTCTTCTGGGAAGCAGGTGGTACGCCCCCCCTCAGATGAAAGTGTCTCTGCAAAAACTGAAAACAACTTCTCGTCAGGAAACTCGTCTTCCACTTCATCTTCTCGTCGTTCTGTCTCTAATCTGGATAGGTAGTCAGCATTAACATGCTGTCTTCCGGGCCTGTACTCAACTGTGTAAGTAAATTCTTGGAGTAGGAGAATCCACCTAGCTATCCTCCCAGACAAATCTGCTTTCTTTACAAGATGTTTCAAAGAGAAGTGATCCACATAGAAGACAAACGGGTTTGCTAGAAGATAGTGTCTAAACTTCCTACAGGAGTAAATCATGCCAAGACACTCCCTTTCAGTTGTCGTGTACTTCTTCTCTGCATCACTGAGTTGTCTTCCCGCGTAGTAGATGGGATAATCCTTCTTCTTCTCATCTTTCTGACTCAACACCACCCCTATGGCGAAAGCTAAAACATCCACATAGATATGGAAGACCCTTTCCCAATCAGGCGGCCGTAGGACAGGGGATTCCGACAGAAGCCTCTTCATTTCTTCGAATGCTTCCTGCTGCTCAGAAGACCAAACGTATGGTTCGTCCTTCTTCAGCAACTTAGTGAGTCTTCCTGCTACCTCTGCATACCTGTCAATAAACCTCCGGTAGTATCCTACGTTGCCAAGGAAGCTTCTCAACTGAGTCAAGTTAGCAGGTGGGTGGAGTTTCATGATGACTTCCACCTTAGCACAGTCGACTTCTATACCTCTTCCGGAAATCCTATGTCCTAGCAAGATCCCTTCTGACATACCAAAGAAGCACTTCTCCGAGTGAAGAGCCAAACGATGTTCTCTACACTTCAGAAAACACTTCCTTAGAAATATCAAGTGATCTTCTTTCGATCCAAACACGCAAAAATCATCCAAGAAAATCTCCATAAAGGTGCGAAGATACTCCTTGAAGATTGTAATCATCAATCTCTGGAATGTGGCGGGTGCGTTGCATAAACCAAACGGCATTTGATTGTACGCATACGTACCCCAATCAGTAGTGAAAGTGGTTTTCGACTTGTCTTCTTCTCTGATTGAAACTTGGTTGTACCCAGAATATCTATCCAGGAAGCTGTAGAACTCATGCCCTGCTACCTGGTCTAACACAGAGTCGGTGAATGGTAAAGGGTGATGATCCTTCTTCGTGGTCAAGTTCAGCTTCCGGAAGTCCTGACACACTCGGATCTTCCCTGTCTGCTTCTTCGGCACGATGCCAATAGGAGCTACCCACTCACTGCTAAGTACTGGGAAGATGACTCCTGCCTTCAAGTATTGGTCAATCTGGTCCTTCACCAGAAGCGAGTACTTGGGGTTGAGCCGATACTGCCTCTGCCGTGCAGGAACAACACCCTCCAGCAAGTCGATGCGATGCTCTCCCAGCTCTCGAGGTATGCCCTTCATGTCTTCTATGGTCCATGCGAAGACATCCTGGAACTCCGTCAAAAGTTCTCGAAAGTCTTCCAACTGTTGGCTCTCGATCACCTTGGGAAGCTTCAGCTTCTTCCCAGGAGCAACCTCCATCTCTTGGAGATCATCCGGGCTTACCATTCCTTCCGTGTGACTGTACTCACTGGCACCAAAGTATTCCGGTTTGGGAGCTTCTTCTGGTTCAGATTCGTCTTCTGGAAGTCCAACTGTCGGATCTTCCGAAGGGAAGACGGTGCTTTCGTCTTCTGGAAGTCCAACTTCCGGATCTTCCGAAGGGAAGACGGTGCTTTCGTCTTCTGGAAACTCTTCTTCCGCAATCTCGTAGCACTCAATGTATCCACACATCTTCTACTTTCTCTGTTACTTCTGTAGTACACACGTTATTTACCACAAACTCATTATACCGTTCATCACTGTCAGAAGACGCAGCTGAGTCTTCTGAAGTGTACCCCTCTGTTGTAGACGGAGTTTCACCTTGGTGTCCAATCTTCTGCCAAGGAAGCGAGACCTTAGTCTTCTCACCGGACTTGGGTGTAGGATTGGGAAATCTCAAACGATGTCTTCTCCAGTCGGTATTTACATTTGCAGCATACAGCCATGGTCTTCCTATCAATACCTGATATCCAACCTTAGCTACAGGTCGCAAAATGATGTAAGTGAGATAAAAAGATACTCCTCCAATTACCGTCAAGACATCTTTCAGTTGCCCCAAAGGTCGTCTTCTGGTCTGATCCGCCATTCTGAGGATTCTCGGAGTAGGATGGAATTCAGTGAAGCCTAGGGCATGCGCCGTTTCTTCAGTCATGATGTTAACTCCGGAGCCGGAATCAATGGGTACCTTCTTCAGAAGACAGCCATGGATCTCCATATCAAGTTCTGGGGCTCCCAAGTCCTCATGCTCTATCCTTAGGATCGGGGTGCTCTTGGGAAGTTAAGCTGTCCTCCTCTTCCTCGATCCTCGAAGCACAGATTGTAACAACTTCCTGTAACCAGCATTGTCATCCAACAGTTGTTGGAAGGTTACATCCGCCTTCTGATTCCACAAGTCTCGCAAGAAGTCGTAAGGAGATCTTTTCAGAAGAGTGACTGGTGTTTCCAACAGAGAAGATGTAGTGGCTGCTTCCTTGTGTGGAAGACCAGAAGAGTGTCTTCCCTCGACCGGAGGCTGTTCCCGTGAGACAGGTGTTGCCGTAGTCGGTGTAGGAAGCTGCTGTACTATCTTCCGTCTCTTCTCCAGCTCTTCTTGCATGATCGCTTCAACCTCTTGTCTAATGTCAGGAGCAAAGTACTTCGGATCTTCTCGGTCGTAAGTAGGAGAAGACGGCCGCTCAGGAGAAGATGACCTCTCCTTACGCTGCTTCTTCTTCTTGACGTCCTTCTGACGAGATTCTGACTTCCCTTTGCTTCTGGTACTTACCTTGAACACAGCTTCATCCAAGACTTCCTCCGGAGGCCAACTATCTGAATTCGGGTCAGGCTTCCAAACAGTACCATCCGTCAAAGTGAAAGATGACGCTTCTTCAGGTGTCTCCATCTTCTGAGCTGCAGTCGTCTTCTGCAGCTAATGTTCCTTTCCTTCGCGCTTCCCGGGGTCTGGTTCATCTTCCTCGATATGGAGACAATCCATACAATCTCCAGGATCTTCTTCTTCTACCGTGATGTGCTGTACCACTGCTAACTCGAGCTTAGAAGTTGATGCTGCTTCTGCAGGAGGCGTGGTATCTGCAAATCTCACCATTTGTCGTGGTCGTAAGGTCTGAGGACAATTCTCTGTGAAATGACCGGCTTCCTTCCGGCCCAATCTGTCTTCTCGGATGAGGACATGTGGACCACCAGTGTCTTGTCTCTCCACAATTATTGCACGTTTCAGGAAGAGGGTTGAGAGGTCGTTGTGATGAAGAAGGCTGCCAGGGCGTCCTGGTCTGTACATTGCTAGCTTTATCCCTAGGTACATAACGATTATATTGGGCGGGAGGCGTAGGAGTGAAGGGTTGTATCGTCTCGATTCTATAGCAAGTTTCCCCACTGGGATCGTGTAGATATCCCTCATCGTCTTCTTCCCATCCTGCCCAGTTGACAGCTTGGTCCTACGTACACTGATCTCTGGTGTGTCCAGAAGAGTTACAAAGGTTGCACCAAAGGTTTGGTCGGGAAGCCGTAGGCTGCTTCCGCTTGTCCTTCTGGTTCAGAAGATGAACTTTCAGGTCGGCAAACTGCTTCAGAACCTCATCGATGCGGGGATCAGGTGCAGACTGTATGATCTGAGTTTGAGGCATCTTCTGCACAACTTCCTCCCTTGCTCGCGTCTTCTCCTTCTTCTTCTTCCGTGCCTTCTTCTCTTGTTCAGATTCGGATTCTGAACTTTCGACAGTAGACTCTTTAGAAGTAGAAGATGCTTCCGAATCACTGTTATCAGTTTCAATGGACTTGGACTTCTTCTTGGACTTCCGAGAAGACTTCTTCAACTTCTTGGACTTCCGAGAAGACTTCTTCGACTTCTTGGACTTCTTCGAGATCTTCTCTCTGTCTTTCGTCATATTCCGAGTGATGCTCGAGGTTTCATACTGCTCGGCATGCTTCTGTACCTCTGCTAAATCATCACCTCCTCCTCTTCTGTAGTACAATTCCATATCCTGAGACAATCCTCCCAAGTACCAGTCCACAGCTTGCTGAGCACAGTAGCCGGGTCTCCCTTGGTTTTGAGGGATGTGATCTAGGAGATCTTCAAACCTCTCGGTGTAATCTCTCAGTGTCTCTTTCTTCTTCCGTTCGAGTCTCTGAAGTTCTATGAGGGTCATCCGATCATAGCCCACTCCTCTGAACCTCTTCAGAAAAGCTGCCTTTAGAGTAGCCCAAGCGGCCATTACTACACCATCATCCAACATCTTACTCATCCACTTCCTTCCTTTCCCTACGATCAAACTGGGAAATACACGGAGTCTGTCAACATCAGCGTCTTCCTTGTTGGATCTAGAGATGGTCTCGAACATCGTGATGAAGTCGTCCGCGTCAGCATCATCTTCGTACGGATGGTACTTCTGCCGAGTGTGAGAAGCCATGTCGATTGCCGGCTGGTGCGACTACCAACTTCTTCCTCCCTCAGGTTCAAGTGGTGGAGATGGTCTTCTCGAAGGTCCAGGCCTGTCTGAATCACGAAGGTCGTCTTCTGAGTCAGAACTACTGTCACTGCTACCTTCCGAGACGTCTGGAACAATCTTCTCCAGTCTTCCTTCACCTTGAGAAGCTTCTTCCGTGCTTGGGAAGACGTCTTCCGAGTAACCAGTACCAAAATCTACTTTATACACGTGATCACCCGGTTGGTGTCTGTCTTCGCCAAAGATTATGCTCGAGATGGAAGGCTCTTCCAACTCTACCGATCGGATCTTCCTGAGCTCTTCTTCTTTCTTTTGGTGTCTCAGGGATATCCGCTGCTCTCTAGAAGCGGTTCGCTGGGGTGAGTTTACCTACTCAGGATCTTTACCCGTGCGTCTTCTGCTTCTTCCTCCGGTCGGAGGCATCCACCAGAGTACTGAGAACCGATGTCTCTATTCTTCTACCACTAGATCCGGGAGACCAAATGACTGAACAACCGATCACAAGTTCAGAACGTCTTCTTCTCCTGCTTCTGGTTGCACTCACTGCAATCTTCCAAGATCGAGTCTTCCAAGAAGCTCTTGGAAGCAGGGAAGCGGCTTCTTCCAACTCTCCCTGAGGTATCTTATCAACTTCTGGTTGCGGTTTCCGTCTTCTAGCAAGATAGAGTCCCACAACATATTCAACTACAATCGAAGTTAGTTCGAAATGAACCTAACTAATGACACACAAATCCAGGAAGCTTAGAACAGAAGTTACTAAGATGAAATCCCCGGCAGCGGTGCCAAAAATGGTGCTCACTATATGTAGTGACGCAAGATTACTCCTTTTGCCCATTTAGTATACAAGATATCGTTCCCACAGAGGATTTACGCAAGTAATCGCTGCTCTAAGTTCTAGGATCTGTTCAAACACACAAACACACGGGTTTTGCCTAAAAATCCCGTCTTCTCACAAAACCACACAAAACCACACGTCTTCCAGACACGCCACATGGTGCTCTGGAACTAGACAAACAACTACCAACTAAAATATCACACAATTATTCACAGAGAAGCTCGAGAAGACGATCTTCCTGCTTCCAGGTTGCTTCTTCTGGTCTTCTCGATACCGTCTTCCCGAAGCGATTCTCGTCTTCTGGGGGTTCAGCTCGTCTTCTCACACCTCCAGAAGGCTGTCCTGCTTTGCAGAAGTCGACTAATAACGGTCGTTACACCTTATTCTCACACTCACATTCCAACGGGTTAGATTGATCACATGGTGTATGCCCCCTGTAGCCTTCCCAGGCTACGGAAATGATCTTCCTGCAGCACTACAACGACATTCACCTTCACGGAAGCTCAATAGAAGTATCGGAAACTCACTAGAAGAAGGTAAGAAGATGGGGAAGATGGGAGAAGATGGGGAAGATAAGAAAATCCAAACAAGAGAAAACAAGATGAAAAGAGTAAATTAAGATTCCGCCAGGCTTCTAGTCCGGATCCTGACTAACAAGCCATCCTTGCTTGTAATAGTTTGGGGAGGAAGACAACAAACGTGAGTACTGTTGCACCGTCTTCTACTCGAGGATGTCGTCTTCTGTTGCGGGAAGAAGGCTTCTTTCTTCTTCACTTCGCTGCTCTGACTACTCTGTCTTCTGGGATCCCTTACCCATAAGACCGTTCGTACGTAGATCCCAAGTGCTCTTGTGGTGCCCACAAATTACAGGATGCACGAATTTTTGAAATTTTTAAGAATAATGACTTGTTTATATAACTGAAGAAGCGTTGTTACTTAAGGTTACGTCTTCCTTAACAGGAAGATGATCTTAAGAGCTGTTTGTAATAAGAAGTTGACTTCTTCAGAAGACGACCGTCTTCGGAAGATCATCTGCTCAGTTGCGTCTTCAGAAGATGAGAAGACGGCGGAAGATGGGAAGACGGCGGAAGACACCTGTCTTCCGGAAGACAGCGATCACGAAGGCCTGACCACGAGTTTTCGGATAAACAAGTAGGTGTACCTACTAAGTAAGCACCCAGGTGGTAGATAGGTCGAAGAAGACACCTAGGGTCGAAACCCCTAATCTGCGGGGAAGATGCGTGAGGAAGCACATTAGCCACCTTCCAACTTCCCGCAGCACAGTGCGCCTGAAGAAGATCGATTGAGAGAGTGAACTTTGAGCTAGCATTGAGAGAGGAATCGAGTAAGACATCGAGGTAGGAGAGTAAGTTGGCAGCTAGGCGAAGGGTGAAATCGGATTGCGGGAGCACAAACAGCAGAGAGAGCGAAGGCATTTCTGTGGAGCTTCCGAGAAGTTGACAGTGGAGAGTGGCGAGTAGAAGCGAAGGTAGAATCGAGGTGTGGACTGAAATTGACAGCAGGCGCATTCGAGAGGAGTCGCATTGGAAGCTAGTACAAGAACCAGAAGCGCGCGGAGGTCGAAGGCAACTCGGGAGCCGAAGAAGACTGTAGAGGTTCTTCCCCCTGTTCTTTTCCCCTCCCACTTCTTCTCGCCATTTTCTTGGTACTCTCAGCGCTTCCTTGATTGTGTGCAGGCAGCCTGATCGATTACCTCACCCCCCATTCTTTCTGTTTGAGACATTGGGCGCGGAAGCGCTGCCCAATTTCTGTCAAGATATCTCCTTGCTTCTTCCCAAGCTCAATTCGAGCTTCCCTGCCCCTAGTCTTCAAATTGGCGAACCCAACTATCAATTTCTCTACCCCCTTACCTCTCTACCCCCGAAACTTGGAATAGAAGACACTGAAGTAGAATAGTGTAGAAAATAGAAGACACTCCTAAGTACACATAGGTACTTAGGAGATCAGGACATGGAGTTCCTGGAATCAGTGTGGGATGACAGAGTGCCAATCTACTGGGGCGCGTACATCCACAACTATGTACAGACGGAGCTAGCATACTTGGGTACCCCGGCGGAGGACATCTGACGCCCTTCTTCTGCTACTTGTATGTAGCCATGGGGGATCTTAGGGAAGATCAGCTGGTAGTGTATGGGCCAACAGAGCGACAGGAGGTGAAGGAGGAGACCTCGGAAGACGATGACCGAGAGGTAGCAACAACGCCCCCTCCCACTCTGATGCCACAGCTGAGACCCGGCTCTCACCAGAAGACGCTTCTGGTGAGGGAAGACGAGTCTAGTGGGTCGGAAGACGTCACGCCAGTGAGGAAAATGGGTCACAGAAGTGTACCGAGGACACCCATCTCCCTCATCCATTCAGGATCAGAGTCGGACTCGGAGGAAGACTTGCTGAGTACCCGATCGGAGCAGAAGACAGCTTCTGTAACACCTGGGAGTCTTCCGAAGACTCCAGAAGACGAAGGATGGATGGGTACTCCTACTGCGATGCGAGGAAGCGCAAAGAGGAGAGCCGCTCCTGCCACGAGGAGTCTTCCACCCCGGAAGATGAGAAGAGTAGCTTCTTCTCGTGCGCAGAAGATGAAGGCCGTAGTGGTGGAAGAGGCTCCCTTGCCTCTGGAAGACGAAGTCGACACCATCGAGCGAGTGGTGGGGATGAACTTGTCTTCTGCAGGAAGACGACTAGAGGAGTTCAGTGCCTACTTCCAGAAAGAGATCCAGCCCGCTATGGAGTTGCTGGAAAGGAGAGCGAGGGCACAAGAGAAGCCCTTACAGCTTGGATTCAGCGTGCGCACCTTGCTGCGACAGGAAGACAGCCAGCAGAAGACGGAGTCTCTGGAAGCTAGTCTCCGCACTACGGAGAAGCTTGCAGCCAGGTACAAGGCGGAAGCAGCCGCTTCTGCCAAGGAGTCGATGCAACTTCGGAAGAGCAACCAAGAGTTGCAGACGCGAGTACAGCAGCGTGATCAGGAAGTTCTCCGAGTGCGGGAGAAGATCACTACCCTCGCAGAAGAGCAGACCACTTGGAAGATGCAGCGAGAAGCCGCAGAAGCGCGAGCTACAGTAGAGAAGACGCACAGGGAAGCAGCGGAGGCCCGTGCGCAGAAGATGCTAGCTCAGTCGGTAGAAGCGCTTCGGAAGAAGTTCAACTTCACCGCGGGTAAGAAGTTACTTACCTTAGCTAGGGAATGGGACAGCGAGTCCAAGACGAGGTTGGTGGAATGCAGAGATAGCATGTTCAGGTACCTGGATAGACAGATAGAAGGAGTGAAGACACTTTATGGTCTTCCCTCACTTCCGACACCTGCAACCGCATCTTCCCAAGCCCCAGCACCCTCGACTGGATCCGGAATTGAGAAGGAGGAGTTCGATCTCGCTGTGCACTTGGTGGTGACAGCGTTGGAAGACGAGAAGACTCCAGAAGACGCCCCGGAAGACATGATGTCTTCTGGAAGACAGGAAGACGAGCCGTCTTCCCAGGTATTCCGCGTGGAGGAAGCGACTTCCCCGGACCCCTATGAGATCGCCATGGTCCCTAGTATTGCATCTGTGCCTCAGAAGACCGAAGACGCACCATTCGACTCGTCTTCCCAGAAGACCATTCCATCTTCCGAAGTCGAAGCCGAGGAAGACGCAGCCGCAGAAACAGCAGGGCCAGCGAAGAGCGAGGAGAGGGAAGCTACCTCAGTGGTACCCGAGGTAAGTGCAAGGCTTCCCAGCCCATCAGAAGTCGAGGTAGTAGCTCCGGTAGGGACAGATCATGTAGAGATTGCCACCGAGCAATCAGAGTAGTTAGCAAACTCAATTGACACTTCCAGATTTAGTAGGATTGGACATGCTATCTTAAGGGTGGCAGTTTTCTATGTAAAAATAGTTAGGACCCCATGTGGCAGCATAGGTAGCGTAGGAGTAACACAGTGGAGGGCTAATTGGGAAGAGGGACCGCATGCATGTGAGGTGACAACCTCTTGTCAGCGCCTCTCTCTCTCTTCCTGGTGGTCGCCTCCCCTGACTCTCGAGGCAGATGGTTAAGTAGGATAGCATGGTAGGAGAAAAGCTCTCTGAGAGCTCTGCCAATTCTGTAGAATTCGGCAGTAACTGAACATACACACCAATTCTACAGGCAGGCGAGACACATTAGAGCAGAGACAGTCTTAGCACACTACACCCGTTGTTGGAAACATACGAATAGTCTTGGAATATACAGGAGGGGTCTGCATACTCGCACCAGCAGTGATTCGAAGATGTAGATAGAGGTAGTGGACAGTCCAGGAACAGGGAACGGCATCCTCGTGCAGTCCTGTTAGCTAGGCTGGTGTGTCGAGGAGTAGACGCAGGAAGTAGCGGGAGTGAGCTTCCCAATGCCATTGTGACTTCTTCTCGGGGAATAGATTGTGGATTTGAGTGCAGCAGCTTCGCTCATGTCTTCTGGGTGGTGGAATGTATTGAATTCGCTCCCAATTGTGCATGGGAAGTGTTCTTCTTGAGTGGCGGTGAATGTCAACAGTTGTGGAGTGTAGCTTGACTCGTTCAGTAGAGCACTTGGGATCTACGTACGAACGGTCTTCTGGGTAAGTGATCACAGAAGACAGAGCAGTCAGAGCAGCAAAGTGAAGAAGAAAAAAGACTTCTTCCCGCAACAGAAGACGACATCCTCGAGTAGAAGACGGTGCTACAGTACTCATGTTTGTTGTCTTCCTCCCCAAACTATTACAAGCAGGGATGGCTTGTTAGTCAGGATCCGGACTAGAAGCCTGTCGGAATCTTAATTGCCCTTTTTCATCCTGGTTTCTCTTGTTTAGATTTCTTCTTCTTCCCATCTTCTTCCCATCTTCTCCCATCTTCCCCACCTTCTTACCTTCTTCTAGTGAGCTTCCGATACTTCTATTGAGCTTCCGTGAAGGTGAATGTCGTTGTAGCGTTGCAGGAAGACAACTTCCGTAGGCAGAAGCCTGGGAAGGCTATAGGGGGCATACACCCTGTGATTGATCCAACCCGATTGGAATGTGAGTGTGAGAATAAGGTGTAACGACTGTTACTAGTCGACTTCTGCGAAGCCGGACAGCCTTCTGGAGGTGTGAGAAGACGAGCTAAACCCCCAGAAGACGAGAATCGCTTCGGGAAGACGGTATCGAGAAGACCGGAAGAAGCAACCTGGAAGCAGGAAGATCGTCTTCCCGAGCTTCTTTGTGAATAGTTGTGTGATATTGTAATTGGTAGTTGTTTGTTTAGGTCCAGAGCACCATTTGGCGTGTCTGGAAGACGTGTTGGTTTGTGTGGTTTTATGAGAAGACGGGCTTTTTAGACAAAACCCGTGTGTTTGTGTGTTTGAACAGATCTTAGAACTTAGAGCAGCGTTACTTGTGCAAATCCTCTGTGGGAACGATATCTTGTATACTAAATGGGCAAAAGGAGAAATCCTTCGTCACTACAGCTCTACTGAATGAGTCAAGCTACACTTCCACAACTGCTGACAGTCACCGCCACTCAAGAAGAACACTTCCCATGCACAATTGGGAGCGAATTCAATGAACCCACCATCCAGAAGACATGGACAAAGCTTCTGCACTCAAATCCACAATCTATTCCCCGAGAAGAAGTCACAATGGCATTGGGAAGCTCACTCCCTCTACTTCCTGCGTCTACTCCTCGACACATCAGTCTAACCAGCAGGACTGCACGAGGATGCCGTTCCCTGCTCCTAGACTGCCCACTACTCATCTACATCTCCGAATCGCTGCTGGTGGTAAGAGAATACAGACTTCTTCCTGCGTTATCCCCTTATTCCAACATCGAGTGTAGTGTACACTGTGTACCTCTAGTGTCTAATCTGTCTCCTGCACCGTAAGATTGGTATGTGTGTGCAGGCAGTCAGTTTCTTCGAAGACTCCCCTGTGTGTCTAATCTGTCTGCACCGTAAGATTGGAATGTGTGTACAGAACTCAATTCTCCACACAGGTCTAATGTGCTATGAGTCTGCACCGTAGAATGTTGGTGTTTGTGCAGAACTCCTAATTCCTACTCTGTCATCCTATTTAACCATCTGCCTCGAGAGCCAGGGGAGGCGACCACCAGGGAGAGAGAGAGGCGCTGACAAGAGGTTGTCACCTCACATGCATGCGGTCCCTCTTCCCAATTAGCCCTCCACTGTGTTACTCCTACGCTACCTATGCTGCCACATGGGGTCCTAACTATTTTTACATGGAAAACTGCCACTCTTAAGATAGCATGTCCGATCCAACTAAATCTGGAAGTGTCGATTGAGTTTGCTAACTACTATGATTGCTCGGTGGCAATCTCTACATGATCTGCCCCTACCGGAGCTACTACCTCGACTTCTGATGGGCTGGGAAGCCCTGCACTTACCTCGGGTACCACTGAGGTAGCTTCGTTCTCCTCGCTCTTCGCTGGCCCTGCTGTTTCTGTGACTGCGTCTTCCTCGGCTTCGACTTCGGAAGACGGAATGGTCTTCCGGGAAGACGAGTCGAATGGTGCGTTTTTGATCTTCTGAGGCATAGATGCAGTACTAGGGACCATGGCGACCTCATAGGGATCCGGAGAAGTCGCTTCCTCCACGCGGAATACTTGGGAAGACGGCTCGTCTTCCTGTCTTTCAGAAGACATCATGTCTTCCGGGGCGTCTTCTGGAGTCTTCTCGTCTTCCAACGCTGTCACCACCAAGTGTACAGTGAGATCGAACTCCTCCTTCTCCGTTCCGGATCCAGTCGAGGGTGCTGGGGCTTGGGAAGATGCGGTTGCAGGTGTCGGAAGTGAGGGAAGACCATAAAGTGTCTTCGCTCCTTCTATCTGTCTATCCAAGTACCTGAACATGCTATCTCTGCATTCCACCAACCTCGTCTTGGACCCGCTGTCCCATTCCCTAGCTAAGGTAAGTAACTTCTTACCCGCGGTGAAGTTGAACTTCTTCCGAAGCGCTTCTACCGACTGAGCTAGCATCTTCTGCGCACGAGCCTCTGCTGCGTCTTCTCCACTGCAGCTCGCGCTTCTGCGGCTTCTCGCTGCGCCTTCCAAGTGGTCTGCTCTTCTGCGAGGGCAGTGATCTTCTCCCGCACTCGGAGAACTTCCTGATCGCGCTGCTGTACTCGCGCCTGCAACTCCTGGTTGCTCTTCCGAAGCTGTACCAGCTCCTTGGCAGAAGCAGCTGCTTCCGCCTTGTACCTGGCTGCAAGCTTCTCCGTGGTGCGGAGACTAGCTTCCAGCGACTCCGTCTTCTGCTGGCTGTCTTCCTGTCGCAGCAAGGTGCGCAGGCCGAATCCAGGCTGTAAGGGCTTCTCTTGTGCCCTCGCTCTCCTCTCCAGCAACTCCATAGCGGGCTGGATCTCTTTCTGGAAGTAGGCACTGAACTCCTCCAGTCGTCTTCCTGCGGAAGACAAGTTCATCTCCACCACTCGCTCTGCGGTGTCGACTTCGTCTTCCAGAGGCAAGGAAGCCTCTTCCACTACTACGGCCTTCATCTTCTGCTCACGAGAAGAAGCTACTCTTCTCATCTTCCGGGGTGGAAGACTCCTCATGGCAGGAGCGGCTCTCTTCTTTGCACTTCCTCGCATCGCAGCAGGAGCGCCCATCCATCCTTCGTCTTCTGGAGTCTTCGGAAGACTCCCAGGTGTTACAGAAGCTGTCTTCTGCTCCGATCGGGTACTCAACAGCTCTACCTCCGAGTCCGACTCCGATCCTGAATGAATGAGGGAGATGGGTGTCCTTGGTACACTTCTGGAACCCATCTTCCTCAGTGGCGTGGCGTCTTCCGACCCACTAGACTCATCTTCCCTCACTAGAAGCGTCTTCTGGTGAGAGCCGGGCCTCAACTGTGGCATCAGAGTGGGAGGGGGCGTTGCTGCTGCCTCTCGATCATCGTCTTCCGAGGTCTCCTCCTTCACCTCCTGTCGCTCCGTTGGCCCATACACTGCCAGCTGATCTTCCCTAAGATCCCCCATGGCTACATACAAGTAGCAGAAGAAGGACGTCAAGTGTCCTCCCGCCGGGGTACCCAAGTATGCTAGCTCCGTCTGTACATAGTTGTGGATGTACGCGCCCCAATAGATTGACACTCTGTCATCCCACACTGATTCCAGGAACTCCACGTCTTGATCTCCTAAGTACCTTGTCTTTTGCGCTTTCCCCTTGGGAAAGAGATGCAGAAATAATTTCGCCAGGAGGCGCTTCTTCGGCTCCCGGTAAGATTCTATCTTCCAACCGTTCCTCCCCTGCCTGTCTTCCACGAAAAGGCAGGTGGTACTCCCAGGCACATGCCACGAACTCACGATCCTAGGCAAGATCTTCTTCTCGTACCAATATCCTCGGTTCTCGGACTCAGGCATGTGAAACGTCTTACGCCACCAGTCTTCAGTCCAGGAAGACGGTCTTCCCCGAGCTACTCCTGCTTTCGCAGGTACACGGTTACGCGGTGGTAACGCTGCCCACACCTCCTCCAGAAGCCCTTGATCTGCGAGGTTCCAATCCCACAGGAAGAAGTCGAGACCCAACTCCTTGAGAAAAGGAGTGGCCTCGGCCAATTCTGCCGCTGGTAACACCAAGCCCCGCGGATGCATCGATATACCTGGAAGATCTGTTGCACTAAACCACAAGCACCTACTATGAGCTGAAGGCTCAGTTCTTCCCGAGTGCCCACAGTCTAGCTTCTACTTCTCAGAAGACGAAACTAGTCTTCCAGAAGACAGCTACTCCATCTTCCGGGATTCTAATAGTACTTCCTAGATAGCTCTCGTCTTCCGAGCTATATCTACACAATCCTATCTAAGCAAGGCCTCGCATGGATTACCAAGAAGACAACCCACCTTGCATTACATCCTACTTCCTATCAGAAGATCAAGATATGCGAGAAGTAGAGTATATGAAAGGTTCAGAAGATGGTTGCGGCCTCCTGCGGTGACAGTGGCCTCTGGGAAGACACTCGGGACAGCTTCCGATTCAATGTCTTTCTCGGAAGACTTCCCGAAGTCAGACTTCTCTTCACTGGTCTCACCTGTCTTCGTCTTCCTACGCGCAAGCTATCCTCACAACAGACTCAAGACAACTGCACTCTGTTCTTCTGACTTCTCACCTCTCATACGCACTCATAAGAAGCTTGCTGCATGATGGGAAGACATGACCCTCGACCATTATCTCCAGATTCTGCCAGCAAGACTTCTCACAACTCTCTTCTAAGTTCGGGAAGAAGAAGAAACGGCTGCTATGGGTCGGACAGAAGAGACCCTCACGTCTTCTCGCTCATTTTGCCAGCCTTTCAGTCTTCTAGTCTCTCTAGGAAGATGTGGAGTTGAGAAGCTTGGAAGATCGGGAGGCACAGCCCTAGTTCCCGATTTCTAACTTCTCGAAATAACAAAAGAACTCACCACACCACTCAGGATTCGTACCAAGCCTCTCTTAACACAAAAGCAAAGCAAATCTACTCTTGATACGAATTGTGTACAGTCGACTTCCGAAGACAGTCAAACTACTGAAGCGTCTTCTGAAGACAGTCTTCCGAAGATGTTCCAATCTTCCGAAGCGTCTTCTGTTCAAGGTTTCGGACTCCTTACGTGGTGAAGCTTCCGCGGTTGCCGTCTTCCAGAAGATACGTGTCTTCCGTCTTCCGTCGTCTTCCGTCTTCCGAAGATACCACCGAGAAGACGCTCTTCAGAAGACGGTCGTTATCCGAAGAAGTCAACTTCTTATTACAAAAAGCTCATAAGATCATCTTCCTGCTAAGGAAGCCGTAATCTTAAGTAACAACGCTTCTTCAGTTATACAAACAAGTTATTAATCTTAAAAATTTTAAAAATTCGTGAATCCTGTAATTTGTGGGCACCACATCTGGAATGATCTCTTCTAATCTTTCTTCACCTTGAGAAGCCTCTTCCGCACTTGGGAAGACGTCTTCCGAGTAACCAGTAGCAAAATCTACTTTATACACGTGGTCACCCGGTTGGCTTCTGTCTTCTCCAAAGATTATGCTCGAGATGGAAGGCTCTTCCAACTCTACTGATCGGATCTTCCTGGGCTCTTCTTCTTTCCTTTGGTGTCTCAAGGATATCCGCTGCTCTCTAGAAGCCGTTCGCTGGGATGAATGTACCCACTCAGGATTTTTACTCGTGCGTCGTCTGCTTCTTCCTCTGGTTGGAGGCATCCACCAGAGTGCTGAGAAGAGATGTCTCTCTTCTTCTAATACTAGATCCGACGAACTGAACGTCTGAACAACCGATCACAGGTTCGGAACGTCTTCTTCTCTTACTTCCTGTTGTACTCACTGCAGTCTTCCAAGATCGAGTCTTCCAAGAAGCTCTTGGAAGCAGGGAAGCGACTTCTTCCAGTTTCCCTGATGTATCTCATCAGCTTCTGGTTGCGGTTCCTGTCTTCTAGCAAGATAGAGTCCCACAACACATTCAACTACAATCGAAGTTAGTTCGAAATGAAACTAACTACTGGCACATAGATCCAAGAAGCTTAGAACAAAAGTTACTAAGATGAAATCCCCGGCAGCAGCGTCAAAAATGATGCTCACTATATTTAGTGTCGCAGGATTACTCCTTTTGCCCATTTAGTATACAAGATATCGTTCCCACAGAGGATTTGCACAAGTAACGCTGCTCTAAGTTCTAAGATCTGTTCAAACACACAAACACACGAGTTTTGTCTAGAAATCCCGTCTTCTTGCAAAATCACACAGCTTCCAGACCCTTCAAAAGGTGCTTTGGACCTAAACAAACAACTACCAACTAAAATATCACACAACTATTCACAGAGAAGCTCAGGAAGACGCTTCCTGCTTCCAGGTCACTTCTTTCGGTCTTCTCAGTATCGTCTTTCCGAAGCAATTCTCGGCTTCTGGGGGTTCGACTCGGCTTCTCACACCTCCAGAAGACTGCTCCTGCTTCATAGAAGTCGACTAGCAACGGCTGTTACACCTTGCTCTCCTTCTCATTCCAACGGGTTAGATTAATCACAGGGTGTATGCCCCCTATAGCCTTCCCAGGCTTCTATCTACGGAAACGGTCTTCCTGCAGCACTACAACGACATTCACCTTCACGGAAGCTCAATAGGAGTCTCGGAAGCTCACTAGAAGAAGGTAAGAAGATAGGGAAGATGGGAGAAGATGGGGAAGAAGGGAAAATCCAAACGAGAGAAAAACAAGATAGGAATAAGAAATTAAGACTCCGACAGGCTTCTAGTCCGGATCCTGACTAACAAGCCATCCCTGCTTGTAATAGTTTGAGGAGGAAGACAACAAACGTGCGTACAGCTACACCGTCTTCTACTTGAGGATGTCGTCTTCTGCTGTGGGAAGAAGGCTTCTTTCTTCTTCTCTCGTTGCTCCGACTACTATGTCTTCTAGGATCCCTTACCCATAAGACCGTCTGTACGTGGATCCGAAGTGCTCCACTAGACGAGCCAAGCTACGAATCTGCACAACTGCTGACAGTCACCGTCACTCAGGAAGAATGCTTCCCATGCACAATCGAGAGTGAATTCAAGGAAACCCACCATCCAGAAGACACAGACAGAGCTTCTGCACTCAAATCAGCAATCCATTCCTCGAGAAGAATGCACATTGGTGTTGGGAAGCTCACTCCCTCTACTTTCTGCTCCTACTCCTCGACACACCAGTCTAGTGTGGTGCCCACAAATTACAGGATGCACGAATTTTTGAAATTTTTAAGAATAATAACTTGTTTGTATAACTGAAGAAGCGTTGTTACTTAAGGTTACGTCTTCCTTAACATGAAGATGACCTTATGAGCTTTTTAATAAGAAGTGGACTTCTTCGGAAGACGACTGTCTTCGGAAGACGTCTTCTCAGTTGCGTCTTCAGAAGACGGGAAGACGGCAGAAGATGAGAAGACGGCGGAAGACACCTGTCTTCCGGAAGACAGCGACCGCGAAGGCCTAACCACGAGTTTCCGGATAAAACAGTAGGTGTACCTACTGGGTCGCACCGAATAGGTAGGTAGGTCGGGGAAGACACCTAAGGTCGAAAACCCCTAATCTGCAGGGAAGATGCGTAAGGAAGCACATTAGGCGCATTCCAACTTCTCGCAGCACAGCGCGCTTGAGAAGATCGATTGGAAAGAGTGAGCTTCGCAAGTAAGCTTTGAGAGAGGAATCGAGTGAGGACATCGAGGTAGGAGAGAACCAGTTGGCAGCTAGGCGAAGGGCGAGATCGAATTGCTGGAGCACAGAAGGCAGAAAGCGAAAGCGTTTCTGTGAGCTCCCGAGAAGCTGACATTGGAGAGTAGCGAGTAGAATCGAAGGTAGAATCGAGGCGTGGCCAGATATTGACAGCAGGCGCAGTCGGGAGGAGTCGCATTGGAGCTAGGACAAGAGCCAGAAGTGCGCGGAGGTCGAAGGCAACTCGGGGAGCAGAAGAAGAATGTAGAGGTTCTTCCCCACGTTCTTTCCCCTTCCCACTTCTTCTCGCCTTTGTCTGGTATTCCCCGCGTTTCCTTGGTTGTGTGCAGGCAGCCTGATCGATTACCCCACCCCCCATTCTTTCTATTGAGACATTGGGCGCGGAAGCGCTGCCCAATTTCTGTCAAACATCTCCTTGCTTCTTCCCGAGCTCAATTCGAGCTTCCCTACTCCTAGCCCTCAAATTGGAGATCCCAGCTATCAATTTCCCTACCCTACTACCTCTCTACCCCCGAAATCTGGAACAGAAGACGATTCGGAAGATGGGAACATCTTCGGAAGACGGTTCTTAAACTTGACTGTCTTCGGAAGTCGACTGAACACAATTCGTATCAAGAGTAGATTTGTGTTGCTTTGTGTTAAGAGGGGCTTGGTACGAATCCTGAGTGGTGTGGTGAGTTGTTTTGTTATTTCGAGAAGATGGAAGTCGAGAACTAGGCATGTGCCTCCCGGTCTTCCAAGCTTATCAACTCCACATCTTCTTAGAGAGACTAGAATACTGAAAGGCTGGCAAAATGAGCGAGAAGACGTGAGGGTCCATTCGGGTCTCTTCTGTCTGATCCATAGCAGCCATTCCTTCTTCTTCCTGAACTTAGAAGAGAGTCGTGAGAATACTTGCTGGCAGAACTGGAGAGAATGGTCGAGGGTCATGTCTTCCCACCGAGCAGCAAGGTTCTTCTGAGTGCGTATGAGAGGTGAGAAGTCAGAAGAACAGAGTGTAATTGTCTTGAGTCTATTGTGAGGATATTGCGCGTAGGAAGACAAAGACAGGTGAGACCAGTGAAGGGAAGTCTGACTTCGGAAAGTCTTCCGAGGAAGACATTGAATCGGAAGCTGTCCCGAGTGTCTTCCCAGAGGCCACTGTCACCGCAGGAGCCCGTAACCGACTTCTGAACTTGTCATGCACTTTATGTTTCACGAATCTTGTATCTTCTGATAGGAAGTAGGATGTAATGCAAGGTGGGTTGTCTTCTTGGTAATCCATGCGAGGCCTTGCTTAGATAGGATTGTTTAGATATAGCTCGGAAGACGAGAGCTATCTAGGACGTACGGTTAGAATCCCGGAAGACAGAGTAGCCGTCTTCTGGAAGACTAGTTTCGTCTTCTGAGAAGTAGAAGCTAGACTGTGGACACTTCGGAAGGACTGAGCCTTCAGCTCATCATAAGTGCTTGTGGCTTAGTGCAACAGATCTTCCAGCATGACGATGCATCCGCGAGGCTTGGTGTTACCAGCGGCAGAATTGACCGAGGCCACTCCTTTCCTCAAGGAGTTGGGTCTCGACTTCTTCCTGTGGGATTGGAACCTCGCAGATCAAGGACTTCTAGAGGAGGTGTGGGCAGCGTTGCCACCGCGTAACCGTGTACTTGCGAAGGCAAGAGTAGCTCGAGGAAGACCATCTTCTTGGACTGAAGACTGGTGGCGTAAGGCTTTTCACAGACCTGAATCCGAGAACCGAGGATATTGGTACGAGAAGAAGATCTTGCCTAGAATCGTGAGTTCGTGGCATGTGCCTGGGAGCACCACCTACCTTTTCGTGGAAGACAGGCAGGGGAGGAACGGTTGGAAGATAGAATCTTACCGGGAGCCGAAGAAGCGACTTCTGGCGAAGTTGTTTCTGCATCTCTTTCCCAAGTGGAGTTCCTGGAATCAGTGTGGGATGACAGAGTGCCCATCTACTGGGGCGCGTACATCCACAACTACGTACAGACGGAGCTAGCATACTTGGGTACCCCGGCGAGAGGACACTTGACGCCCTTCCTCTGCTACTTGTATGTAGCCATGAGGGATCTTAGGAAAGATCAGCTGGCAGGGTATGGGCCAACGGAGCGACAGGAGGTGAAGGAGGAGACCTCGGAAGACGATGACCGAGAGGCAGCAGCAACGCCCCCTCCCACTCTGATGCCACAGCTGAGGCCCGGCTCTCACCAGAAGACGCTTCTGGTGAGAGAAGACGAGTCTAGTGGGTCCGAAGACGCCACGCCACTGAGGAAGATGGGTCCCAGAAATGTACCGAGGACACCCATCTCCCTCATTCATTCAGGATCGGAGTTCGACTCGGAAGAAGACCTGCTGAGTACCCGATCAGAGTAGAAGACCGCTTCTGCAACGCTTGGGAGTCTTCCGAAGACTCCAGAAGACGAAGGATGGATGGGCGCTCCTGCTGCGATGCGAGGAAGCGCAAAGAAGAGAGCCGCTCCTGCCATGAGGAGTCTTCCACCCCGGAAGATGAGAAGAGTAGCTTCTTCTCGTGCGCAGAAGATGAAGGCCATCGTGGTGGAAGAGGCTTCCTTGCCTCTAGAAGACAAGGTCGACACCTCCGAGCGAGTGGTGGAGATGAACTTGTCTTCCGCAGGAAGACGACTGGAGGAGTTCAGCGTCTACTTCCAGAAGGAGATCCAGCCAGCTATGGAGTTGCTGGAGAAGAGAGCGAAGGCACAGGAGAGGCCCTTGCAACCTGGGTTCGGCCTGCGCACCTTGCTGCGACAGGGAGAAGACCAGAAGAAGACGGAGTCGCTAGAAGCTAGTCTCCGCACCACGGAGAAGCTTGCAGCAAGGTACAAGGCGGAAGCAGCCGCTTCTGCCAAGGAGCTGGTGCAGCTTCGGAAGAGCAACCAGGAGTTGCAGGCGCGGGTACAGCAGCGTAATCAGGAAGTCACCCGAGTGTGGGAGAAGATCACCGCCCTCGCAGAAGAGCAGACCATATGGAAGACGCAGCGAGAAGCCGCAGAAGCGCGAGCTGCAGTTGAGAAGACGCAGAGGGAAGCAGCAGAGGCCCGTGCACAGAAGATGCTGGCACAGTCGGTGGAAGCACTTCGGAAGAAGTTCAACTACACCGCGGGTAGGAAGTTACTTACCTTAACTAAAGGATGGGACAGCGAGTCCAAAGCAATGTTGGTGGAATGCCGGGAGAGCATGTTCAGGTACTTGGATCGACAGATAGAAGGAGTGAAGACATTTTATGGTCTTCCCTCGCTTCCGACACCTGCAACCGCATCTTTCCACGCTCCAGCACCATCGACTGGATCCGGAATGGAGAAGGAGGAGTTCGACCTCGCTGTGCACTTGGTGGTGACAGCGTTGGAAGCCGAGAAGACTCCAGAAGACGCCTCGGAAGACAAGATGTCTTCTAGAAGACAGGAAGACGAGCCGTCTTCCCAGGTATTCCGCGTGGAGGAAGCGACTTCCCCGGATCTCTATGAGGTCCCCATGGTCCCTAGTCCCGCATTCGTGCTAAGAAGACGGAAGAAGCACCGGTCGACTCCGCTTCCCAGAAGACGCTTCTGTCTTCCGAAAGCAGAAGCCGAAGCCGAGGAAGACGCAGCAGCAGCGACAGCAGAGCCATCCAAGGACGATGAGGAGGAAGCCACCTCAGTGACACCCGAGGTAACTGCAGGGCTTTCTAGCTTATCAGAAGCCGCGTTAGGAGCTCCGATAGGAGCAGATCAGGTAGAGATTGCCTCCGTGCAATCTGAGTAGTTAGTAACTCCATTAACAATTCCAAATATAGTAGGACCGAACATGCTATCTTAAGGGTGGCAGTTTTTCCATGTAAAATTAGTTAGGATACCATGTGGCAGCATAGGTAGCGTAGGAAGGGCAAGGTGGATGGCCAATTCGGGCAGGGGAACCGCTTGCATGTGAGGTAGCAACCTCCTGTCAGCGCCTCTCTCTCCCTGGTGGTCGTCTCCCCTGGTTCTCATGGCAGCGACATAAGTAGGATCGCAGAGTAGGAGATAGAGTTCTGTCTGTTCTGTCAGTTCTAAAACGTTCAGTAGTCGATTCTATGGTGCAGGCAGACTAGACACATTAGAGAGAAGACACCTGATAGATAGTTCTTCGCACTACACGCGTTGTTGGAAACATACGAATAGTCTTGGAATACACAGGAAGGGTCTGCATACTCGTACCAGCAGTGGTTCGAAGATGTAGATAGAAGTAGTGGACAGTCTAAGAACAGGGAACGGCATCCTCGTGCAGTCCTGTTAGCTAGACTGGTGTGTCGAGGAGTAGACGCAGGAAGTAGAGGGAGTGAGCTTCCCAATGCCATTGTGACTTCTTCTCGGGGAATAGATTGTGGATTTGAGTGCAGAGGATTTGTTCATGTCTTCTGGATGGTGGGTTCCTTGAATTCGCTCCCAATTGTGCATGGGAAGTGTTCTTCTTGAGTGGCGGTGACTGTCAGCAGTTGTGGAAGTGTAGCTTGACTCGTTCAGTAGAGCACTTGGGATCTACGTACGAACGGTCTTATGGGTAAGGGATCCCAGAAGACAGAGTAGTCAGAGCAGCGAAATGAAGAAGAAAGAAGCCTTCTTCCCGCAACAAAAGACGACATCCTCGAGTAGAAGACGGTGCAACAGTACTCACGTTTGCTGTCTTCCTCCCCAAACTATTACAAGCAGGGATGGCTTGTTAGTCAGGATCCGGACTAGAAGCCTGTCGGAATCTTAATTTACTCTTTTCATCTTGTTTTCTCTTGTTTGGATTTTCTTATCTTCTTCATCTTCTCCCATCTTCCCCATCTTCTTACCTTCTTCTAGTGAGTTTCCGATACTTCTATTGAGCTTCCGTGAAGGTGAATGTCGTTGTAGTGCTGCAGGAAGACCATTTCCGTAGGCAGAAGCCTGGGAAGGCTACAGGGGACATACACCCTGTGATCAATCTAACCCGTTGGAATATGAGTGTGAGAATAAGGTGTAACGATCGTTATTAGTCGACTTCTGCGAAGCAGGACAGCCTTCTGGAGGTGTGAGAAGACGAGCTGAACCCCCAGAAGACGAGAATCGCTTCGGGAAGACGGTATCGAGAAGACCGGAAGAAGCAACCTGGAAGCAGGAAGATCGTCTTCCCGAGCTTCCCTGTGAATAATTGTGTGATATTTTAGTTGGTAGTTGTTTATTTAGTTCCAGAGCACCATGTGGAGTGTCTGGAAGACGTGTGGTTTTGTGTGGTTTTGTGAGAAGATGGGCTTTTTAGACAAAATCTGTGTGTTTGTGTGTTTGAACAGATCCTAGAACTTAGAGCAGCGATTACTTGCGTAAATCCTCTGTGGGAACGATATCTTGTATACTAAATGACAAAAGGAGTAATCTTGCATCACTACATCTAGCCAGCATGACTACACGAGGATGCCGTTCTCTGCTCCTAAACTGTCCACTACCTCCATCTACATCTTCGAACCACTGCTGGCAACGAGCATGCAGACCCCTCCGGTATAATCCCAATCTATTCGTATGTCTCTAACATCGGATGTAGCGTGTGCACAAATGCGCTTCCTGTGTATAAGGTGTTCCTACTCACAGTGAGGCATATGTGTGTGTAATGTGCCCTGGAAATCTGCATTGTGATCCTACTTATGCATCTGCGTTGAGGCGTAGAGGGCATCCCCTCTAATCCTCGACTACAATCAGGGAGAGATGGGCGCTGTCAAAAGGCTTCCACCCCACATGCAAGTGGTTCCCCTTCCTAATTAGCCATCCACCTTACTACTCCTGCGCTGCCTACTCTGCCACATGGTCACCTATCTAATATTACACTAAACTGCCACCTCCTAAGATAGCATGTTCGGTTCCTACTAAGTTTGGACAAGTCAACTTGTCTTCTGCGCTTTGCTACCTACTCTAATTGCTCGGATGCAATCTCCATTAGATCTACTCTTACCTGAACTACTAACTCGGCTTCTGATAAGCTGGGAAGCCCTGCAATTACCTCGGGTGTCACTGAGGTGGCTTCCTCCTCCACATTCGTCGCTGACTCTGCTGCTACTTCTGCTTCGGAAGACGGAAGCGTTTTCTAGGAAGCTGGGTCGACTTGTGCTTCCTCGCTCTTCTGAGAGACTAGTTCGACACTTGGAGCCATGGTGATCTCATAGGGGTTCGGAGAAGTCGCTTCCTCCACTCGGAATATCTGAGAAGACAGCTCTTCTTCCTATCTTCCAGAAGACATCTTGTCTTCCGGGGCTTCTTCCGAGGTCTTCTCGGCTTCCAACGCTGTCACTACCAAGTGCACAGCGAGGTCAAACTCCTCCTTCTCCAAGTCTGATCCGGTCGATGATGCTGGAGCTTGGGAAGATGCAGTTGCGCGTGACGGAATCAAGAGAAGACCATAGAGTGTCTTCACTCTCTCTATCTACCGATCCAAGTACCGGAACATGCTCTCTTTGCACTCTACCAACATCGCTCTGAACTCGTCGTCCCATTCTCTAGCTAAGGTAAGAAGTTTCCTACCCGCGGTGAAGTTAAACTTCTTCCGAAGCGCTTCCACCGACTGAGCTAGCATCCCCTGCGCACGAGCTTCTGCTGCTTTCTTCTTGAAGTATCTTCTTAGATCTTTGATCAATAAACACTAAGCTTTGAACTTGTTATCTCTTCTCTTTTTTGGATGATTAAGTATAGTATTCAACACACCATATTATCATCAAACCAAATCCACTTAAAATCATGACCATGACTCATACTGATAAGATAATTCTCTTTTCTTTGTTTGGTGATGAAACGTTGGTTAGGCTCACGACTGCATTATTTAGATATCTTTTTCGCCTTTGGGCTTTCTGGAGCCAAATGCTATTGCTCTTGCAGGGAATGAGTGCTCTTGGCAGTCCCATCCACCCTACACCGTCCGGCTATGGGTGGATGGGACTACCAACAAGCTAATACTCATTTGCATGGATAAGATAATATTTTACTACTTTCAACAGATGACTTCTATTTTTTTATTTTGCCCTTATCTTCCCCATTTCTCTCTCACATTATGATCTAAAATATTTATTGTTTTTTATGTACAAAAATTCATTTATATTCCATAACTGAGTGCTTTACAACGTGACTTCACTCGAACAACATGCTTGAAATGTATATCATTAATATCGACATGTAACAAGTAGATTCTTTTATGAAGGAGGCTCTTTTAGACTAAAAATGCCTTAGAACACTCCAACGTTTGGTCATAGTTTCATTTTGATACAAAACCCTAATATATATGTAGTACAATCATTAAGATTAGAAGAAAAATGTAGGTTTAACGTTCATAGTCAATCATTATATCAATACTACAATCTTTGACAGACAAAGTCAGACAAACTAAACTACTCAGTTTACTTCGCACATCATTTCTCAAAACATACCTGAAATATAAAAGAAATTTCACAGTCTTTAATATCAAAACGATAACTAAAACATAGAAATCTTTTATCATCTTTATTCGCCTACAACCCGTATCATAGAATGATTTATCAATCAAACTGGACTTACTTAACCCTAATGTTATCTAACTTGAAACTTATAACCACAATTCATTTTTATTTTGATCATAAAATGTTAAACAGAGTCAATGGTGTTTATAGGATCTTATTCAAATCGTGACATAAAAAGATAATCAAAATCAAAACAGAACTGGTGTCGCGATTGGCAGGATCAAACCTGTAACCAAAACATAAATATCTTAGATCGTTTTCTTCCAACTCAGTCCGTATCATAGAATGACAAGAGAAGTAGTTTAGTTTGACTAAACTAAACTATTTCACCGTAATGTCATCATTAGCTCCAAAACTACAACTAAAGTTCATCTTTAATTTGATCCTACTTAAGATTTCAAAGAGAAGCAATGGTTTTTACGACGTCGACTCAAACCCTGAGCTAATTTATGCATAAGCTACAACCATAACCAGTACAAGAAAGTCTGATGTAATGATTGTCATCAGCAAAACTACAACCAAAACATAAATATTTAGATATCTTCGTTCACCTGCAACAAGTCATATCGTAGAATTACGGATCGGTCAAACTAAACTTACTTAACTCTATTGTCTTCATTAGCTTCAAATTAGAAATAAAATTTATTTATTTCTCATCTTCAAATAGTTATACAAGATCAGACTCAAACCTTGAACTACATTACATAAAACCATAACCAAAACTGAAAAACCTGAATGAATCATACAATTTGTACTTATCAAGTACAGTTTGCAACTTCGTGATTTGGGACTTTGATTGCAAGAAAATACATAATAAATATAATGTTAAATGATTTTACAAATAATTTACTATCGTCAGAATTATAAGAAAAAGTTATTTATTAAGTTAGATGTATTTAATGTAATCTTCAAAGAGAAAAACGTCAATTTTGGAAGGATCATATTGCATTGAGATATGTATACATGAGTGACTATGTTGATGTCTAGTCTACTCTCCATGCCCTCGTCACATGTCTCACACATGGGAAATTAATGAGATCTCGCACAAGAGAACAATGAAGTGTGGTAGATCTATCCTCAAGGTTCATCCCCGCCCCCACCTTTCCCTCGCTCATATGCTTAGTCATGACTCATGTATGGTCCGTGAGAATTAAAGGCATCACATGTCACCGTTGTGTTGCCGTGGTACTTCCGTACCGGAGCTAAGCTAATATATAGGTGACAAATCAAAGAACTATAAAACGAATAGGAAGGTCTCTGGGAGGGATTCTTGGCCGAGGGGGTCGGCAAGCGGTTCAGATTTTCCGGCATGACGGCTTGCTATATGGACGGATGCGATGTCATTGATGTCATGCTACTGCATTACTTCGTCCTTCCACTACTCCCTGGCAAGCCCATGCTGTGTTTCACACGCGGCTATTTCCTCCTGTCGCGGAAGCTCCATTGATAATCAATATGGGACAGAGTTATCTGAGAAGAAACAATAACGAAATATCGATACCCGACTACCCTGTAAAGATCCGGCACCATGGCTCTACCGGATGACGGCCGGGCGTTGACGCGGTCGTGTCAATGCTAATCCCATAAAACGAGAAACGGATTTTGTTTGACGGTCAGGCTTGCATAAAGAGACGAACAGGCTTGGGTAAACTACAGAAGTTCTCCGATTGAATTGAAATTGCAGGGGAGAAAGAAAGCTTACGAGCATCCGCCATGACGAGTAATTACTCGTGGAAACGAGCCTGGCTCGTTTTCCACGACTGAGAGCAATTTCTCATAAAAATGTTTACGGTGACGCACCCGGAACCTCTACGGCTAACGTTTAACACTCACTAGAAATGAAAATAATACTACACGCGCATACTACATACTAAGACGATAGAAAGTAGAGAATTTGTTAACTTTAGCAAGGATGTTCCAAGTGCCACCGAAGGACTCATTTCCTGAGCAATTTCTCAGAAAATGTCTATGGTGAATCACCTGGAACCTAAAAGATTCTGGAAATATAAAGTCTCTCCTTTTTTGTATTTTGGAACGCTCTTTTGTATGATACATCATCTTCTGTAGTGGATTATCAGATAATATATTTGATAATATATTTATATATTAGTTTGATAAATTATGATCTTTATATATTAATTTGATAACGAAGAATAGTATTTTTAAAATTCAGTCTTACAGATCCAATAGTGACAAAAGCGTTTTGAAGCTCTTTCTGTTTCAAAATCTGAATCGATTTCAGATGAGTCTGCTTCTTCATCTATTTTCTCAAGTATTTCAAATCAAACTGATCAACAACAGAGTTAGAAAGCACTTCACGAGAACAAGAACTGAGAGAGAACAAGTACTACATGAGGACATAAAAACAAAAATAAGTAATAAGTATAAATATGCAATTAAACTGTTAGACTTCTTCCGTAATTTGAACCTCAATTTTGAAACACAGCTGATATTTTAAATTTTCCTTATCCTTTACACAACACAAGCTACGGTAATAATCGTGATTTTCCATTCGGTATATCATTCGGTATTTTCCAATGAGAAACCACTCCCTCCCGTGGCGTGTGCTATACCTCTACGGGTGACGTTTGACATTAGGAACGAATGTTCCAAGTGCGAACGAATTCCATGCTGACTCCCAAAATTAGGAAGGATGTTCCAAGTGCGGCCGAATACCCAGCTGACTCCCAAATCACATTCATAACTTGGCGGATATCATACGGCTGACGGACGGTGGACTTCCGTCACCGACCGGCATTCAGAGCTTGTGAAAGCCCCATGGTCAGTAGCCAGTCAGCCATGTCTTCCGCAGGCGAGAAAAGGCGCGCCAAATACGGAGAAAGACTCGGGTATCTAACTTAGCAGCCCCCGATGGAGGAAAGGATGGCCTCCCACCTTCAGATCCTTAGTCCAAGCGTTCGGGTTCGGCTGAGTTCTTGTGCACAGAACCCCGGGAGGGTTGCAAAGCTGGTTACAGTATAACAAACCTTAGAGAAAAGAAAAAGAAAAGACCGCCACCGTGGAACAAAAATGCAACAAGAGAGAGAAGAGAATAGTAGGGATAGCAAGTAGGAATAGCAAGCCGACCCGGGGGTAAAAGTACTGTACTTTTGGTAAGCGAGTGTGTCACCTCGTGTCGCAGCTCAAGAGGCAGTGCTATTGTCCTACAATCCAGCCCCCAAGGCAAGGGCTAGAAGCGGCCTCGTAGAATTGATGTAGACTTGTGTGTGTGGTAGAGAGGCAGTTGTAGATGAATTTGGATAGTTTTTGCATCTCCCATGTTGGGATGAGGATAAGACTAGAGGGAATGTGAAGTGAAGATCTCCTACAGAGTCGGAACGAGAAGGCTTTACCGGTAGCGATGAGATTTGGAACAGAAATGACCAAGGAACGTTTACCGGCTAATCAGCAGGGGTTGGTGGTATGGAAGAAAACCTGGAAATTCAAGTTCAGACTGGTTCCTACACTAGTGTGTGAAGGTTCTCAGTGTCCAGTAATGGAACATTTGGAACGAAACACGCATGCAAAATTTTCTTAAATGCTTATATACCATACTACTGTACATACAATTACTCAGCTCTCCTGTAATAATTGAAATGACACTTCATGTAGTACATAAACACTCTATCGCTCCCAGAATTTCTTCAAAAGATGGATGGCTTTCAGCCGGAGGAGCTCATAACAAAGCAATGGCCCTTTTGAGCCTACGGCCGAGCGGGATACGTTTAATATCTTCGATTTCTTTTTTAGATCTTCTGCCGAGTAACGAGATCTCGTTGGAATAGGTTCTTACAGTATTCAACTACATCTACTACAGTAGCTTAAGAGTACACAAGTAATATCAAGGATGGACAGGTTCGAGTATCTTTCACTTTTTGCTGTTTGAGTGCATCGGCCCGAGAAAAGCGAAGGAAAAGGAACTATGTTGGCATGGTTCGCCGCGCAAGGTGTACACAGAAATCGGTACTGGTCAACGCCAGGCGCTGAAGAAGCAAAATTCGTCTTGGCATCCCCCTGCTCTAACAGATGGCTCTATTTGAGTAAGCAGAGCTCTCTCACCTGAATCGAGCAGAGTAGTGGGCAAATTCTGCTGATGCTTCTCACTGAACTGCTGGGCGAGTGAGAAATGAGCTTGGCCTGCTGGTTGCTGCTGCTGCGGCTAGGTCCTACAGCAGGGAGGGAGAAAATCCCACGGGCGTATGCCGAATCGCACCAAACCAAACTCCCCACCAACCCGCGATTTAGATCTCCCGGCCGGCGATGTCTTCTGTCTCAGACCCCTCTCCTGTATGCAGCTCCAAAACTTTTCTCTAGTGCTCCAAAGCTTTTAAATAGCTTGGAGACGTAGTCTGAAGCCTCACTCACCAACCATCATCAACAACTCCCGTCGTTGTCTCTACCGCTCCTCGTTCCTGGGCGTTCTCTCTACCAGCAGCTATTCAGCGAGAGCTACATAGAGCCACCACCCTCTATCTAGAACAGAACCACGTACAAATACAAAAGTTGTCTATTCTCTATCCTTTGTGCGTGCATTCCTCTCTGCGCTCACCTTCTTCTTCTCCGTCTCTCTCTCTCGTCTCTTTGTGTGTGTCTGGCTTTGTAACCCCCAGCTAGAGAGGGAGCTGGGTCAATCAGCAGAAGAGCGAGTGATCCACAGGGGGCGGGGGGTACGGCCAATTTTCGCACACATACACGTCGAGAGACATACGTAATTCCAAATTCAGCTACGTCGCTATCCGAAAGAGCTCCGAAGAGCCCGCACAATCTCTGCTGGTGTCGTTCATTCTGAAGCAAATATTCTCATTATCACAGAAACTCCACCGCATCTTTTATCTCTTGTGAATGCTCACACGACAAGCACGTTCTTTGCTGCAAGATGTTCGCTAATTCAATGGAGTCCAGCTGCAGCAAATGGTGTCACGTAGTCTACGTAATGGCACTAGTGGTGATTTTCAGCAGCTGGGCGGTTCCAGTACTTACCTTGAAAATGCCCGAAGGCACTTCCAATGGGTGCAGATTCTCAGAGGCAGTTTGTGATGCTCTGTCTTCCTTGAAACTGGATGGGTACCTTTCGTTCTATGATACCTCATCCGCAGCGCGTGACTTCGGTCTAATGCGCAGCCTTCCTCCAGCGGCAATTCTGTACCCCGGATCTGTTGCTGATATTGCCGCAGTCGTTCGTACGGTGTACGAGTCGGAGTCCAAAATCACCGTCGCCGCGAAAGGGCCAGGACATTCGGTGAATGGTCAAGCGCAAGCCCACAATGGCATTGTCGTGGAGATGTCTGCTCTAAAAGGCATTCGAGTGAATGCGCTGGACCTGTATGTGGATGCAACCGGCGGAGAATTGTGGGTGAATGTCCTCGAGGCGTCGTTGGAAGAAGGACTTTCACCTAGATCGTTCACTGACTACCTCTACCTGAGCGTGGGTGGAACTCTGTCCAATGCTGGTATCAGTGGCCAGTCATTTCGCCATGGGCCTCAAATCAGTAATGTTCTCCAACTTGAGGTCGTCACTGGTGAGTTTCGCTGTTCCTTCCTCTCACCCAGACGGAACAAGAGGATCCTCTCTCTCTCTCTCTCTCTCTCTCTCTCTCTCTCCGTGTGTGTTAAGCAGCCTTGATGTACGCTATTGCCTTGTAGACGCGGAGAACGAGACTGAATCTGATCATGTATACCTCGGACCTGAGAATTTATCGAATTTCTGATGGGATTGTGTCTGGAAAATCCCTTGGTTCAGTAGTGACGGTTGGCAGCTAGCACAAAAGCTGAAAATTCTCTACAGTTGTTCCTCGCTTTCCGTTTCAAGGTCTTCGTTGGGAGAGCTTGGACGCTTGGACCGTGGAATTTAGACTTTGTCACGTATCTTGAAGACTAGATTTGACCTTCACCTCTTGACTTTCAGGCACAGGGGAGATAAAAATCTGCTCACCAAGGAGGAACTCAGAGTTATATTCCGCAGTGCTGGGAGGTTTGGGTCAGTTTGGCATTATCACGAAGGCCCGAATAATTCTTCAGCCTGCTCCACAAAAAGTAAGCGAGTGCTGCCACTTATACTGCCTAAGAAACTAAATTTCAATATCGTATCGCTTCCTCCTCGATATGATCTCGTTATAGACAGAATCTGATCATGGATCTTGAATTGGGTTGGTATCGCAGGTCAGGTGGATCAGAGCTCTCTACTCGGATTTTGCTGCATTCACGAGAGACCAACTGCTTCTCATCTCCCAGAGAAGCAATGAATCATCATCCTTTGACTACGTGGAGGGATTTGTCGTTCCGAACACGCTCAATGCTCAACCTGGATGGAGGTCAACTCATTTCCAATCTCAGTTCGTCGTCAACACCAGTCTCATCCCAACCTACGCAGCATCGCCCGTTCTGTACTACATCGAACTCACGAAAACATATGATGACAGCGAGTCCAAGGAATCGGTCGATAAGGTAAGCAATAATGATCGTGATCCTAAACTCTTTGCATTAGACTGCAACATGTAGCTCTGTCTGTTTGAGTTGATAAATCACTGTACACCTGACGAAGAAATCGTTCTGTTCTCTGGGATTCGCAGAAAGTTATGGACCTGATGGCCACTCTTAGCTACATACCGTCCTTCCTCTACTCCACAGACGTGACGTACTACGATTTCCTTGATCGCGTTCACAAGACGGAATTGGCCCTGAGACCTCGTGGTGAGTGGGACGTGCCGCATCCATGGATCAACGTGATGGTGCCCCAGAGTAAAATTTTAGAATTCGACAGCTTCGTGTTCAGAGACCTCTTACGAAGTGGGATTACTGGTCCAGTTCTGTGCTATCCTCATAACAAGGAGAAGTAAGTCTTGATGCTGTACCTTAACAGTCTCTTGACTTCCTTTGCATGTGCGGGACGAGATCACCGTTGAATATACTAGTTTGTCTAGCGATGATTGACCGTGCCAAGGTTCAAAGAATATTGAAGCAAAACGTTTCGATTCATGTTTTCAGGTGGGACACCCGAACCTCAGCTGTGGTTCCGGAAGAGGATGTGTTCTATGTGGTGGCCTTTCTCCAGAGCGCTCTGCCGTATTCTGGACCGACGTTGGAGGATTTAGTGAACAGAAATCAAATAATCTTGAATTTCTGCGAAACTTTGGGCTGTAAGCAATACCTCCCTAGATACAAGGAACTGTCTGATTGGCAAAGACATTTCGGTCACGGATGGGCAAGATTCTTGAGGAATAAAATGATGTTTGACCCCCAGGCCCTGTTAGCACCCGGACAGAATATCTTCGCACGAGGCCTCGTTCCTACTGCGACTACTGGTGCAGGACGAGGAAGGGGAAGTGAGTAAGCGACGCACGACGAACGCAAGTCTATGACCGAAGCAGTTAACTGTACAAGCATCTGTGTATATATGGACAAGCGTGGCAACAAGCCGGGACCCGGATCAGATAGCGAGCACTGCAGAGACACGTAGCGCCGGCCTCTACCCAACTTTCCCTTCAGCACAAAAGAACAAACAAGTCTCGGACGGCGGAAGTGCAGCAGCTACTGCCAAGCGAAATCTATTTGGATTATCATCAGCTCTGCCTGCGTCTCTAACCATCATCCGGAGCAAATCGTCGACAATCACGAACTTCTTTCTTCGCTAGATGTTACAGGTGGAAAAAACTGCATGCCCTTTCGCTGGCACTCAACTGCCTGTCCTGTACATTAGCTTGTTAGATGAAGTCTTTCAAAGGTACTATCGTGTTACTTACAGGGAGTTTACACTGAGCCAAGAATTACAACCATCTCCCCTTTACTACGAGTTGTCGGCCTGATCAAAATCTCAAAGAGTTTTGTTCTAGCGACCAAAATGTAGGCCAATGAAACTGTAACCTGCTTGTAAGACAGTATGCGGAATCAGAATCAAATGGAGCTATTAAATTCTACATTCTATTTGAATACAGAAACCAAATCACAAACTATTCGCGATTTACAGTTTAGAGTCTTGTTCGGTAAATTGACATGGTTGAGATTCTTGCATGTGCGTTCGGTTTCTATCACCTTCTGGCCTTTACTATGTTCCTATGAATAGCCAACCCCACTCAACGTGCCGCCTGTTAGAAGAATGTGATCATTAGTCATTCGTCAGGCTCTTGAAATACTGCCGTGTTCAGTAAATACTCCTCTAGTACTTTACTTACTCATGTTATACGATGCGTATATCTCTGACTGCATATTGTTTTCGAAATGGTTTCCTCGATAAGTGAGAAAGTGCTACACTACAGAAGAGAGAAGCAGTTATAGTAGTCTAAGACTACTGCAACCATCAACAAGATAGGACGATACAATTCTTAACAGAATATTTTTGCCTCACTCATGATCATAAAGCAACAATCAGTGGAATCTACTTGATTGATATCTGGAATAATTGTCCTCGAAGATTCAACAACGAGATTGCATATCCACGAAGTACTAGTGCGCTGTTACTGCACTATCATTACTTCGAAATATATGGGCAGGACATGTCCTAGACCACAGTAGGGCTCAAACTTAGTACGCGAAGCTTTCAACAGTGACTTGGTGACAAAGACCAAACGAAACAGTCTTCACATAGAGGAAGGTTTGCCAACTTTGGCTGTAGCAAAAAGTCAGACAACAGTTAGCGCAGGGCGTAAGATATCTACGTATACATTAGTCAATCCCTTCCTGAAATTAGAAGTACTCTGGACGACTGCATGTTGCGTTTTCTATTTCCTCAGTTAGTGCGAATCAACTGAAGAAGTGAAAGGAAGTTGCGATTGTCCGCCGCAAGCTCGTGCATCATTTACCCGAAGTGTATGCATCTCGGTCTTACTTGATTGGGTTTCAGCAAGAATAGATTTAACAGAAGCGAAGGGAAGCAACAGAACCCTACTCCTATTAAATGCCCTGCCGTACATGATGGTAGCAATAACTCGTTATTTGCAAGTTGATCGGACGATGGAGATTCATGCAGACTCGCACGACATCAATTAATAGGAGTAGAGTTACCAGGCGGCCATCCCCTGCTACAGAGGTGGCAAGCGTTAATGAATGAATTGTAGGCCCACAGATGGATGTCAGCGCGGGTCATCGTAGGCTGCTTTCAGTAGGTCTCGATGAACAACCACCAAACGTAAGCAGGTGCTAGTAGTAAGGAGCGTACACTGGCGCACTGGTCCTGTTCGTTCATAACTTTCTCTCGTGCAGTTGGGTGATCTCGTTACTGAACACTCTGCGAGCAGAAAAGCATCGCATGGGAAGCGCATGTTCCCAAGAGAAGAGAAGGTTGTCGAAAGTTTGTTCACGCATGTCTGGACCAATTTATTAAAGCTACGAGAAAGCATGTGGGATGGCTGTAGCACACTAGTGAAGTAAAACAGGGAAGGATCGAGAGAGCAGAAATGGAAGACCAAGCGTGGGCAGGGGACGAGGTATAAATTGCTACAGGATAATACCATGTCTCATGCCATCTTTTGCGTGCATGCTCAGGGACACTCGACTCTGTCATCTCCATCAAACAGTGATTCTTGTAGCGCGCGGTACAGACAGACAGACTGGAACGACAAGAGAAACCAGCGACAAAACATGCGTTGGTCTGGCCTGACCTTCTCAGCTGATTCCTTCGTTAGATATTGCTACTGCAGCACTGCAGCAGGCGGGGGAAGCTTTCTTGTTTCTTCAGCATGCGTGTGACAGCTTTCATAGATAAAACTGAGGACGCACATTATCATGTGACGCCTATACTCTGCCGTGACTTCCCTGCCCACGATATGCACGGGTGGGCACATTCAGCGGTCGCTAGAATGTGCCCACCCGCCATGGCTTTGAGCTCCAAAAAAGCGCCGAGAACCATCGTCCAAGCTAGCCAGCCACCATGCGTGACCCGACAAACCAGAAGCCATGACTTCTGTCACCTCCCCGTCGGTCGGTCGGTCGGTCGGTCGGTCGATGCCTTCACATACACATTTAATCTCTGAGAGGAAATTGCGTTGCGTTTAAGCTTGTTCAACGCATTCGGGTGTTTCTAGCGGCCCTGTCTACTCCTTACTGGTAATCGCTTCAAGGTTCTGGGAAGTGTAGGTCTTTTCCGCCTTGCTAATTAAACCTTATCAAGGTCCGTTCTGCGGTCATCACTCTAAACTGGAAATGATGATCCATGTTCATCGAATTTTCCTTTTACTGCTGTTTCTGCTCGTCAATTCTGATCGCACAAACAAAATTTCTGCGGAGGGGAGGGGAGGGGCGGGGCGGAGTGCAGAATCCACCCTCTCGTAAGGTATGCCGGTTCGACCGAACATCACGATAGATTTTCTGAGCCACCTGTCGCTGCTAGACGGCTTGTATGCCAAACCAACGCCTTCGGTGTCTCATCGACGGTCAAGCTAAGCTCAGAGCTATGCTAGCCTTCTTGATGTTTGTCTTCTGGTCTCCTTCCTCTTTCAAGGCGCGTTTGCAGCGGTCCTTTTCTCCGGTTTTCAGCGGCAAGCCGTAAGAGCTCCCTAGAAATGCGGAGTGAATTTAAATTTCAAATCAACTCCGCTCATCTATAACAGCTTGCCGTAAGAGATGAGTCATATGACCTACTAGTGCGAACTGAAATGCTTCAAACTACGTGACTGCCGGTATCATTTGTATAATTACCCTATGTAACAGAATAAAGGAGTAAAAAGTAAACGGACTAAACGCGACGCAAAAGTAAACACAGGACGGTATCACCTTACGTCTCCATGTGTCTCCCGATCTTGGTCACAAGTGTAAAAAGTTCGGCATGACTGGTCCCATGGCCTTCTCGGTGTCTCTGGGACCAGTCATGCAGAAGAATCTCCCAGTTTTTGCTTTGGACTATGAACTCTGGACTCTGTACACGAAGATCACTCCCCGCCTTACGGAGCTTTTTCTCTGCTAACGGAGCTTGACTGAACCATGACGAAGTGCAGAGTCAGCCAGCCAGCCAGAGGCATATGCGACGTGAACAGGCGACTGCAGTACATTTAACAATGTTTGGGGAATTGTGGCATCTAGAGTAACAAGTTGTGGTCAAAGTTTGTGACGTTCAATTTCGGTGGTAATTTTCAATCTCGGTCATTCACCTCACTCGGACGTACCCTTGAAAAGAATTTAAATTTTAATTAGGGGTTTTTTCTAAATGATCATTTCACAAATATGTGACTCCAAGCTTAACATAACATGTGTGGAGGTATCCTTTCGACTAAATTGTAATCGATTGTTCAATTATAACTTAATGGTTCATTTTAAACATGTGTGATTTATTAAAATTCTGAGTGATATTAAAATTTTAGTAGATATGTTTTACTCAAGAAAATTACAGAGTATAGATAAATATATTTATTTCGTACTTAGATCTATTCATAAACCTATTCCATACTTTAATTAATGTATTTTATTCCGTACTTAGATCTGTTGATAAACGTATTCCATACTTCTATTAAATTTTAGAAAGTACTCGTCTGTTTTTATGTATTGTATATACATAGTAATGTTCGATATATGGTAACACTTATTGTTAGTTCTCTCAAAAAAATGTTATACTTTTTAATCGCTCAATTCTATCATATCAATATGATTAAAACTGAAGATGTAATGTAAACTCCTAATATTATATTTAACTATTTAAATAGTCAGAACGCATAACGGGTACTGCTGAACCGTCACCGCATTACGAAACAACTGCAGGCTGCCGTCCAGATCGCAAATCCGATAGAAAAAAAGCTAATGGCCAGAAAGTTCGGGGGCGATCCTACATTCCCACAACAAGGAGAATGAGGGGTTCTCCTACCCTCCTCACGTGCGGTTAGCGCCGCCGCCATGAACTGTCTTTCATAGGCGAGGTTGTTGTTGTCGTATGATGATCGATTGCACAACCACATACAACTGTTGGTTCTTCTTGTCTTCGTTGTTGTTGTTACGTGGTCAAATTGAAGTAGTACAACCACCACGGTAGTGAAGTATAGTGAAGTGCAGTTTAGTCCAGGCTTGAGCGAAGACGACAGAGCACCACTGCTTTCTCACGGTGGATCTTGGAGGAAGATTTGCTGCTAAACTAAGTGCAAAAGGAGACTTAACTTCTTGTATGTTGAGTGGAAGTCGTGTGACGTATCTCAAACGTGAGAGTTATAGACCCACGTGTAGGGTCACGTGGGTCAGAATGAATCACTAAGGAACAGACCTGACTCTTTGGGCTGCCAATGATAGGCACAGTGGAAGAGAATTCACAGTTGCGAACAGAGATTCTTCGTTGGCTATCTCGGCCAGGCCAGGCCATGTGCTCCCACGGCCCCTTCAGAAGATATAATTCTATTGCACTTAGCTGGAGAACAATGTGCCCATAGTTCGTGTTTCTTCACCTGGGGGCCATGTGGGGTGGCTGCTTTGTCGCTTAACTGTATCCATATGATTGGTGTGATCATGAGCTCCTCTTCAATTTCCCCAGCAAGTGGATTCACTCCCCCTCCCCTCCGTCCCTCCCTTCTCACCTCCTTTCCTTTCTACCTTTCTCCCTTCGTTGGTTTCCTCTGTCTGCTCGTGTTCCAGGGACCTGAACCGATTTCGGTCTGAGTTCGAGTCACTTGCTCGTCGTATGGACTGGTTTTAGTCGTAACACTAAACAGTACTTTGTCCGTTCGATGATGTTATGAGGCAAAGAAACGACAAGCGAGACAGCAGGAGGCATTTTCTTTCGTCATCTACCCCAAAGGGAAGTATCTCTTCGTTAACGAGAAAATAATACTCGACTGAGCTCATCAGTGCAGGCAAAGAGAGAGAGAGAGACCGCCAATGTACCGCCCTCAGAATCGCCTTGGCATTTCCGGCATAAAATCATTTCATTTCCGAACGTACTCTTTTCTGTCTAGAGTACCGTAGAGGTACTTCACAGTGCTATCATGGTGAGAGTACTGAAGACAAGTCGAGACCTTGGTCTGCAGAAAGAAGATGATGAAGATAAGTGGATCCGTTTCAATCTTTCTCTCTCTCTCTCTCTCTCTCTCTCTCTCTCTCTCTCTCTCTCTCTCTCTCTCTCTTCCTTTCGGTCATCTATATAAAGGGACTTCTGGTGAGCTGCACTGTTAGAGAGCTAGCTACAGAGCTCACAAGAAGAAGAAATCGTCATGGGGATATTGAGTGAATGAATGAATGGATGGAAGGAAGGAGTGAGTTGACTGCAGGAAATGTAGGAGATTGGGTAAAGGCCTGAAGTCACAAGAGGACAAGTGGACCTTCACATCGACACAGTACTCTTTCCTATGAGTTTTACGATGAAGAGGAAGATGAATTTTTTCTTATGCGATAAGCTTGTTTTCCTTTCTTCGAACGTCGAGGGGAGAGGAGAGGAGAGGAGAGGAGGAGAGGTCCGAGAGGATTCTTCCTCCCTTCTTGGTGCTGCTGCTGCCGCTCGAGTGGGGTAGAGAGGGCGAGGGGGGGGTGGGACCGTTGCATGATTTGACTTTCCTTGAAGAAAACCCAGACACATGAAAGACCCTGCTCAGCGAACTCACTCACTCTCTCTCCAGAGATCTGACAAGTGGCGAGCTCGGATGCGCCAGTCGCGCGCCTGCTTCCCGATCCCCTCAAAATGTCGTTTTCATGTAACGCTGGCATGCGAGATCTAGATGGCGAGATTCGATTGTCTTCTTCCGGTTTGGTGTTGCTTTGTCCGATCGATTTTGCCAAAAGGACACCCTTCTCTCGCTTTCTCCCTCTCACTCTCTCTCTCTCTCTCTCTCTCTCCCCCCCCCCCCCCCCCGCCGTTTCTTTCTTTGCCTTGGAGGGTGTGCGATCATCTAAAACTACTACCCTTCTAACTGATCGTATACATCAGCGTTGTCGTAAGCACCATCATTGTACAGAATACGATCGATCTCGGTCATCATCATCACTACAGCAAGTCCGAAATTTCCAGTACACTTGTGGTGAGTCCTCATTACTGCTAGGAGCCTTTTCAGAGGGTTGAGAGCTAATCAACAAACGAATGCACAATCAGTGATTGAGAGGATCTTTTGAGCAGATCCACTCATTGTGATTAGCTTTTCCAGCGAAGGAGAGATCCAACGCCGAAAGCTTTCCTGATATCTTTTCGATTTGCGTGTGATTTTCATGTGAAAGCACTTTTCTCCTTTGTCGTGCACAAAATTTGATTTAGATGGGATCTCTGAAAATGATTTGCATTTGCACGTAGCTCCAAATCACAACTTCCTTGAAAATCACAACATACGAAGTAGGGTCAGTCCATTAACTGTAAAGTCGATTTGCATCGATCATCTTCTCTTGACTTTCCAGCCAGCGAGACTGAAAGTACAGACTCTGTAGGTCTCCCTAACCTCATGTTTCAGACCGAGCTATTTGTCTCTTGGCCACAGTACATGCATTGCGAACAAGCTGCTCGCTTTCTAAAAAGCAATGCCTCTTCCCAGGGATGATAGAGATACACTCGAAAGCTAATTCTCGTCTCTTGGTCCACATTCGACAGATGTAGGCACCTTGTCTTGAGCGGTAAAACTGGAGGATTAGTAGTCATCGACACGCACTGTGTCCAAACACTGTAGTAGATTGAGGCAGGCCTCTCTTGACTTTAGTGGCAGAAACTAGACCACTGTCAAGACGAAGATGATTAAATGTCCTCGAAACCAGAGCGCGGGACACCCACCTGCTAAAACGTCCATAGAACTGTACAAGAGTATCGTAAGTGGACAATCTTCCAGATCTGTGTTTCACAGGTTTGCATGTGCGTCGTGTGGACGTAACTGAAAAGTACCTCTACATGCCGGTCAAAATTTCAAGCATCTCAAGTTTCCGATTCGTTGAACCTGGTTTGGATAGAACATGTGTCTATAAGCGTCTAGTCTATTCACAGCTAACGTTTCTCTCGATAGCTGTGGCCACACGGAATACAAGAACACATCCTTCTCGGATCTAGATGCAGGTGCTGATGAAAAAGGCAGAGAGTGCAGGAGGAAATGATTAGGAAGCTCGTGGACAAGAAGTCATTCTCGAAAAAGTCTAGAAGACTGCAACCTAACGTTGAACGGAAGCACTAGAATCTGACACGACCAAACCGTATCTTCGAAACCAACAACTGCATCAGCTCCGAATCATATGTTCACTAACGGAAAAGCACTGATCCGCCTGAAAAGAATGTCCACTTAATACTCAAATCTATTCTAGAGTTGAAGCATTTCAGGTAAGGTGTGGTCACGCGTGATACAACACCACACTTCCCGCAGCTCGATTTCACGGGTCGAGACAAGGCTCAGATATCAGAAGAAAATGAACGAAGTCAAGGATGCAAGCTGGTATGACGACGAAACAATTGACTTCACTACAAACGGTATACATGAAGAGAAAAAGTGCATCAACTCGCGTTTCATCCGTGGAAAAAACTGCGTCAGCTTGCGTTTCATTAATAGCACAATGATCCGTCCACACACAGAGACCTTGGAGAAGGTCAAAATACATGATGATGGTCAAAGAGCCCTTCCACTTTCGTGACTAAAACCACCTCAACTTTCGTCATATCCTAAATGCTGGGAGCCGGATCACTTATCTCTGCTGAACACGCAAACCGAGATCGTAACATCAGCTCAAGGAAGATTTTATACTCCGTAACATCTACGAGCGAAAACGGTAACTTCAGCTCAGGAGCTTTTACCCTCCGCAAACCACTGCTAGCAAGCTGGCGATAGCACCTGCACCCCCGTCTAGGGCAGACACCGAGTCGTCATCACTCAATAGTGAAACTGTATCAGTGGTTCTCCGGAGGCTGCAGCGGAAGGGCAAGCAGACACGGCACATATCCTTCAGAAGGGCCCTCAAGGATCACTCGATCTCTCAGAAAATGGTTTAACATCACTTCTTTTTATCCTCAAGCTTCAGAGCTTCCTTTCAGCCTACAGAAGATGACCAGTCGGTGTGCATATCCTGTCCACACAAACTGTGATAGAAGGTCCTAGTTGCGAGCAGAAACATCACTGCGCCTTATTACTGACGTGGAGAAAAGCACTCACATGTCCTTCGTGCTAGGTGGTCCTGAATTTCATTTCCAACTTAGGAGGGAAGAGCTTTCCACGATGATTGAAGACCATGAAGTCCAAGTTTGCATGAAGCATCACAACCCTGCCTCACGAGAAAACAAATATAAATTAGTCAGCCAGCGAACTCCTGTCATGGTAGGTATCCACACGCAGAGATCTAAATCTTAGTGACGGATAAAGCTTCTTGGCGCTAGTGCTACTACAAGAAACTTAGAACCTTGCAGTAAAGCATCACGTGAAACACAAGGTGGAGTCTGAGGCTTAATCGAGTCTACAATATGGTTATGCCGGGAATAACGCTAAGTGTAGCAGGAAGCACTTGAATAAAGACAGAAAAGCGAGATATATATGTGGCAAGATCGGCAGAGCGGGACCGAGTTTCGTCTACAAACGTTAAATTGTACACAAAATATGAAGCACGGCTCATCAAACAAAATGATTATGACACGTAAACCAGCAGCATTAACAGTGCAGGCAATATAAATTAGCGAATATACACCACCAACTGAAAGATGTATTGTACTTCTGTACCCGTCGGTAAAGTGAAATGCAGATGGATGTCCGTAACGAGAAGGTACTTAGTTTCGGAACATGGGACTGAGTTCATTCCTTTGTTAGCTCTTTATTATTTAGCTGTCTTCCCTGTTCTTCATCCCTCACTGTCTTCTTTGTTCTTCCTTCAACCTTGAAACCTCGTTGTCTGATATCAGAACCTCCTATCGGAGAGGAAGTTGACCCGAGAAAATGTCGGTTCTTCCTCTGATACGGTAGAACGAAAATTTTATTCTGCAATTGATAGCGACGGTAGTGACTTTATCGTTTTCCTCTTTTCCTTAGTGCTCCTTGTTCCTTAATACGTCTGACTAGCTGCAGTTTAGCAACCCCCCTGGTGTAAGTAGACACAGTCTTTGGTCACAAATATCTCGGAATACTTCTCATCAGGTCAAGGAGGCTATAATAAGAGGGTTTTAAATGGCCAGCCTCATAATCTTGGTGATGCCTTATGTTCGGGAAACTGAGATAATGCTTCATTTCATGAGTTACAACTTAACCATTTTCCACCTGTATTCTGTGAGTGCCCTTCGTTCCAAACCGACGCTTCTATAGGCAAATTTCCACGTAAGTAAGGAACCATTCAGGGAATACATTGCACGATTCAGTTCAGGTTCTGCCTCTGCCTATTAACTATGCGGTTCTTTCTACTTTTTTGCTACAGAGGTTATGATCTCCTCGACAACAATTTTCACCTTCGTTATGCTTTGCTTCAGGTCATCTCTTTTGACTCTACCTCCCTCATCTCCTTGTGCTCTCGCCTTGTTTTCGAGCTTTCTCGTTTTTCTCTTTTTTCTGTTTTTGTTTTCTATCTCACTTCAACGTTTTGCTGACTAACGACGTGTTTTACTTTTAATAATCCATCGGCATTTCTCTTCACAAGCTCACGGATCTACCACTACACCAAGAACGTGAGTTTGCCCTCAGATGTCCCGGAACTGAACAGAAACTCCTGGACAGACAAAGGCCCTGATGAGTCCGTTAAGCCTTCAACTTCGCTTGACCGCTTCTCCTACTCATCTACAGCCTAACCCTCTCTGTTGGGTGCTGATGAAGTCGGAGAGCAGGTTGAGGTGCATGCGACGAGAGTGTGTTCTGCTGCATGCTCCCAGGGTATAGACTGTGGTAATTAGGTTCTTGGGTGTACTCAGTTCCTAAATGCATCAGTGACGCACTGGCATAAATTCTTCTTCTACTATCTCCGACCGTCTTCTCGCTGTTTTCACTCGCTAAATCATTGCTCTTCAACTCACTTAAACTAACTCTCTTCGGCGCGCGGTTTTTGGCTATCTCATACTGTGTTCGCCTCGACGCTCTTCGCTTATTTCACTATCGTAGTATACAATTGGAGTTGTTTCACTATCGTAGTATTCAACTCCAGTTGTTTCACTTCTGCATAAGTTTCTACATTAGAATCGATCAACTTGCATCAATACATACTGCACTTGTCAGCCGCATTGAACTTTATACTAAGGGGAACCTTTTCTGGAAATGTGCTTCGCACTACACATTCCCATCGGCATACCCTTCGGTTATAAGTAATTGGCTAACTCCACTTGGCAAGTTAACGCACATTCGGCCCCTAATCGCTTCTCAATATGTATTTGGCCGGCCACATTGCGGGTTACCTCTGTACTAGCGAGTGGTCTTCATAAAATCTGCCATTCTCGACGTATGAATATATGTTAACGACAGCAGCAGGTGTTCTGCACCGCGAAGCTGTCAGCCGTCCCCGACGGCTACTCTATTCCCCCCAAAAATACTGTACTCTGTTTCTTGTTAACTGCTCCGGCTGTTAACAAGAAACAGCCGGAGCAGTGTGTCAGCAGTAGCAGTTGTTAGATGGCTGCTTTGATCAGACAGCACGAGTTTAAACACCTGGGGAGGAGAACTTGAGACTCTAGTGCTAGACTGGCACCTCTCTAAGAGTTTATTCTACCGTTCAGAGCTCCAACTTCACGGGAAGTAACTTCATTACTCATTCTGAACTACTGTGTTAGATGGCTGCTTTGATCAGACAGCACGAGTTTAAACACCTGGGGAGGAGAACTTGAGACTCTAGTGCTAGACTGGCACCTTTCTAAGAGATTATTCTACCGTTCAGAGCTCCAACTTCACGGGAAGTAACTTCATTACTCATTCTGAACTACTGTACTACTTGGTCAAGGTAGAAGCGTCATGTGATGGACCGGCAATTAGAGCTGATCGCAGTGCTCTTCACGAGCTTCCGCCATCAGGCAGAAAATAGGGGAGCGCCTACTGGTAATTTTGGTTGCACAAAGAGGAGGATACTATACTGGAGAAAAGTATCTACAAACTCAATCCTCTAAATAGAGCGGAAATCAGTAAGTCCATTTCGCACCTACATCTTATACCTTACAGATTAAGTGAGAACACAATAGATGTTGGCAAGGAACCCTCATAAATCAGACTGGTGAGCAGGAAGAGCACCTGTTTTCCTTAGAATCAGGCAAGATCGGAAGAAAAGTTCCTGGCACTCTCAACGCAGCCCAAAAACACAGTGCAAGACTTATGGCCACCTCCACCAACACCTGCGTATTTCAAGAGCAAAAGCCCGCATTAGCCACAAGAATGCCGGACAGACCTAGTTCTACCTTTCAGAACGACTGTCCTAGATTGTCACAGCGATGTGTGTGACACCCTTCTAAAATGCCAAGAATTCTGGACATTTCGTACACCCCCTTCGTACACTCTTGCCTGTCACACAAACCTGGTCTACAGATCATCGAGTTATAGCAACAACTCCGCTGAAACAGATCAACAAAACGTCTCAAAGGAGTATGTTTGACTCAGGAGGTGAAAGGACAGAAATCAACTTGATCACCGTGAAAGCATGCTTGAAATATGGTGCATACATGAACAAGACTGGAAAGACTGGACGAGAATAATGCCAGGTAAATCACCAGCGTACCTGAAGAGGCGGTCGGACGAACTCTTCCTCCTTAATTTTCAATTCACCACGATCTGATGGATCCAAGAATGTAAAGTCTCAGTAAACGGAATTTTCAGCCATATTTCTTTTAGCTCAGCCTCTTTATCGCTGAAAATACACCGTTTCTACATGCTTCTGCCGATATCGGACCGTGCATAGTAGTTACAAAGCTAGCAGTAAAAGGAAATAATAAAAGCTCAACTGCCATCAACAAGATGCCCAGAAGGCTGCTGGAAGGATTTCCTCGAGGACATCTCGGCAAGGACGACCAGACAACTGCAGAAAACCTAGCTGCAGAAATAGTAGCCTCAAAACTATTTCTATAGCGGCCAGCGTTTCGTCCCATCACAATGGATCGGATTCGACTCACAAATAATGGTTGCATACGCTGCGTGCGCAAGGACGATCGCTCCTACCACGCCAACTAAGAAATCTGCCCCGATTTTGCCCATTCTGTCTCCCTTCGCAGGTCTCAGGCAGATTAAATCCAGGATCGATGCGCAAGGAACGTACGCGCTGTGCCGGGAACTCGACTGCCAGCTCCTCCAGGCTTTTCCAGGTGAAGACGTACATTCGGCATCTTTCTCACGACATTTCTCTACAGTACTTGCTCACCGCTAAGTGTGAAGTGTTCTTAGCACTGTCTTTTCTCAGGAGTCATTTATTCATGTCTACCTTCCTCTGACCACATGAAGCTTATATCTGAGTACATATGCTGCACTACGATATGGCGTTTCACAAATTTATGTGTGTTGTATGTGTGAAGTGCTTTGATCTCTCTCGAGACTGGAGTTTGAGTGCAGAAAATCATGTACTCTCACAGTCTCTCCGCCCCCATATTGCTTATAAGTTAGCACGTTCTTTTGAAAGCTGATGTCCTCCCGAAGGAATTTGGCTCCAAAGGCATGATATTTGGCTCCGATATTAAGCTAAGGCATTTAACTTTCAACTTACCTAGAAACTTGGACCAACACGTCTTGAGTGTGTTGGTTTTGCTATCCGTATGGAAGTTTCATATGGTAAGATTTGTTGTTGTTTTTGTTTTATAGTTAAATTGTGGTGGTTTCATCCTCTTGTGGTTGTTGATATAGTCCATTTCTCTAGTAGATCTATGGCTGGAGTAGATAAAAGAGAGGATTGGGAGATGAATTTCTCAAACTCGCTGAAAATGTACATCAAAGTGCATTAGTGTGTAAGGCTCGTCGAGAAGATCAGATAGTGAGAATGAATACATATCAAAGAATTTATAACCGGTTAAAATTTTAAGGTTTTGATGGCCTACAATGTTGATGTGGCCAGTGTTGATGTGGTACTTTTCTGACATGTCAATGCTGAATAAGAAAATTACTTACAAGATGATTTGAAGTGATGTGTCGACTGCTGATTGGCTATAATGTCATGTGGAGAGATCTAATGAGGACAAGTGACAACATGAGAGAATGTCATGTCGACTGATGGTGATAACACCAACTAGATTTAAGACCAAAGTGGTACTCCTCATGTGCATAACTTGGTTAACTCTAGTGATGACATGTGTTAGTTTAAGGGAGAAGCTTCAAGTATATAAGGACTTGCCGAAGTTCATTGTTTAAAAGATGGGTGTGCTCGGACGTCGAAAAGTTACGTAAAGCAGTTTAGAAGCAGTTTTTGGAGCTAGTTGGATCCGATCAGATTTCGAGGTTTTCAGCAAATCTTCGCAATAATCTACTCTCGTGTGTCATAGTTTAGTTTAATCTTGGCTGAGTTGGATTAGATTGAAGGTCGAGAAAGAGTTAGAGAGTGACAAAATGGATCATTTGGGAGGAATATTGCAGAAATATCGTGCGCATACACATCGCTGCACAACATACATCGCTGTCAGAGATACCACACATACACATAACATATGGACGATGTCATACACATACACAAGTGTATCACAATGATAAACGGTATGTACTCACTCCATCTGTAATGTCACAGAATTACCCTTTTTGCTCATTTAGTATAAAAGATATCGTTCTCACAGAGGATTTGCACAAGTAACACTGTTCTAAGTTCTAAGATCTGTTCAAACACACAAACACACGGGTTTTACCTAGAATTCCCGTCTTCTCACAAAACCACACGGCTTCCAGACCCGTCAGAGGGTGCTCTGGACCTAACCAAACAACTACTAACTAAAATATCACACAACTATCTATAGAGAAGCTCGGGAAGATGCTTCCTTCTTCCAAATAACTTCTTCCGGTCTTCTCAGTACCGTCTTCCCGAAGCAATTCTCAGCTTCTAGGGGTTCAACTCGGCTTCTCACACCTCCAGAAGATTGCTCCTGCTTCATAGAAGTCGACTAGCAACGTCTGTCGCACATTGCTCTTCTAATTCCCAACGGGTTAGATCAATCACAAGGTGTATGCCTCCTGTAGCCTTCCCAGGCTTCTGCCTACAGAAACGATCTTCTTGCATCACTACAACGACTTTCATCTTCACGGAAGCTCACTAGAAGAAGGTAAGAAGATGGGGAAGAAGGGGAAGAAGAGAAAAATCCAGACGAGAGAGAAACAAGATAAGAATGAGAAATTAAGATTTCGATAGGCTTCTAGTCCGGATCCTGACTAACAAGCCATCCTTGCTTGTAATAATTTGAGGAGGAAGATCACAAACATGCGTACTGTTACACAGTCTTCTACTTGAGGATGTCGTCTTCTGCTGTGAGAAGAAGGCTTCTTTCTTCTTCTCTCGCTGCTCCGACTACTCTGTCTTTTGGGATCTCTTATCCATAGGACCGTCCGTACGTGGATCCGAAGTGCTCCACTGGATGAGCCAAGCTGCGAATCTGCACAACTGTTGACATTCACTGCCACTCAAGAAGAATGCTTCTCATGCACAATCGGGAGTGAATTCAAGGAAATCCACCACCCAGAACACACAAACAAAGCTTCTGCACTCAAATCAGCAATCCATTCCCCGAGAAGAAGGCACATTGGTGTTGGGAAGCTCACTCCCTCTACTTTCTGCTCCTACTCCTCGACACACCAGTTTAGCCAGCAAGAGTACACGAGGATGTCGTTCCTTGCTCCTAAACTGCTCACTATCTCTATCTACATCTTCGAACCACTGTTGACAACGAGAGAATGCAGACCCCTTCAGTATAATCCCAATCTATTCGTATGTCTCTCACATCGGATGTAGTGTGTATTGTGCGTATGCATCTCTATAGTGTAATGTGTTCTTACTCACAGTGAGGCATATGTGTGTCTGAAAATCTACTCTTCGATCCTACTTATGCATCTGCCTTGAGGCGTAGAGGGAATCCTCTCCAATCCTCAACTACAACCAGGGAGAGATGGGCGCTGTCAGAAGGCTGCCACCCCACATGCAAGCGGTTCCCCTTCTTATTTAGCCATCCACCTTAATACTCCTGCACTGTCTACTCTACCACATGGTCACCTATCTAATATTATATTAAAACTGCCATCTCTTAAGATAGCATGTTCGGTTCCTACTAAGTTTGGACAAGTCAACTTGTCTTCTGCGCTTTGCTGCCTACTCTAATTGCTCGCAATGCAATCTCCATTTGACCTGCTCCTACCTGAACTCCTAACTCGGCTTCTGATAAGCTGGGAAGCCCTGTGAATACCTCGGGTGTCACTGAGATGGCTTCCTCCTCAACATCCGTCGCTGGCTCTGCTGCTGCTGCTTCGGAAGACGAAAGCGTCTTCTGGGAAGCTGGGTCGACTTGTGCTTCCTCTGCTCTTCTGAGGTACTAGTTCGACACTGGGAGCCATGGTGACCTCATAGGGCTCCGGGGAAGTCGCTTCCTCCACTCGGAATACCTGAGAAGACAGCTCTTCTTCCTGTCTTCCGGGGCTTCTTCCAAGGTCTTCTCGGCTTCCAACGCTGTCACTACCAAGTGGACAGTGAGGTCGAACTCCTCCTTCTCCAAGTCTGATACGGTCAATGGTGCTGGGATTTGAGAAGATGCAGTTGCGGGTGACTGAGTCGAGGTAAGACCGTAGAGTGTCTTCACTCTCTCTATCTGCCGATCCAAGTACCAGAACTTGCACTCTACCAACATCGCCCTGGACTCGTCGTCCCATTCCTTAGCTAAGGTAAGAAGCTTCCTACCCGCGGTGAAGTTAAACTTCTTCCGAAGCGCTTCCACCGTCTGAGCTAGCATCCCCTGCGCAAGAGCTTCCGCTGCTTCCCGCTGCGTCTTCTCGACTGTTGTCTGTGCTTCTACGGCTTCCCGTAGTGTCTTCCATGTCGTCTTCTCGTCTGCAAGGGCGGTGATCTTGCCCCGAACTCGCAGAACCTCCTGGTCACGCTGCTGTAAACGCGCCTGCAACTCCTGGTTGCTCTTCCTCAGCTGTGCTAACTCCTTGGCAGAAGCGGCTGCTTCCGTCTTGTACTTTGCTGCGAGCTTCTCCGTGGTACGGAGATTGGCTTCCAGCGCTTCTACCTTCTTCTGGTCTTCTTCCTGCCGCATCAGGGTGCGCAGACCGAATCCAAGCTGTAGTGGCTTCTCCTGAGCCATCGCTCTCTTCTCCACCAACTCCATAGCTGGTTGGATCTCTGAGTGGAAGAAGGTACTGAACTCCTCCAGTCTTCTTCCCGCAGAAGACAGACTCATCCCCACGATCTGGACGGAGGTGTCTTCCTTGTCTTCCAGAGGCAAGGATATCTCTTCTGCTGTTGTGGCCTTCTGCTTCTGCGCACGAGAAGAAGCTACTCTTCTCATCTTCCGGGGTGGAAGATCCTTCTCCATGACAGAAGCGGTCCTCTTTACTGCGCTTCCTCGCATTGCAGTAGGGGTATCCATCTAACCTTCATCTTTTGGAGTCTTCGAAAGACTCCCTGGTGTTACAGAAGCGGTCTTCTGCGCAGCTCAGGTACTCAGTGGCTCCTCCTGTGAGTCGGACTCTGATCCAGAGTGAATGATCGGGAAGGAGGTGGTCTTCCTAGGCACACTCCTAGGACCCATCTTCCTTGGTGGTGTCGCGTCTTCTGATCCACTAGATCGTCTTTCTTTATCAGAAGCGTCTTCTGATGAGTACTTGATCTCATCTACGACATCAGAGTGGGAGTGTGGTGCCCACAAATTACAGGATGCACGAATTTTTGAAATTTTTAAGAATAATAACTTGTTTGTATAACTGAAGAAGCGTTGTTACTTAAGGTTACGTCTTCCTTAACAAGAAGATGATCTTAAGAGCTGTTTGTAATAAGAAGTTGACTTCTTCGGAAGACAACCGTCTTCGGAAGAGCGTCTTCTCAGTTGCGTCTTCAGAAGACGAGAAGACGGCGGAAGATGAGAAGACGGTGGAAGACACCTGTCTTCCAGAAGACAGCGACCGCGAAGGACCAACCACGAGTTTTCGGGTAAGACAGTAGGTGTACCTACTGGGGCGCACCGAATAGGTAGGTAGGTCAGGAAGACACCCAAGGTCGAGAACCCCTAATCTGCGGGGAAGATGCGTGAGGAAGCACATTAGGCACCTTCCAACTTCCCGCAGCACAGCGCGCTTGAAGAAGATCGATTGAGAGAGTGAGCTTCGCGAGCTAGCATTGAGAGAGGACATCGAGGTAGGAGAGAGTAAGTTGGCAGCTAGGCGAAGGGTGAGATCGAATTGCGGGAGCACAAACAGCAGAGAGAGCGAAGGCGTTTCTGTGGAGCTTCCGAGAAGCTGACAGTGGAGAGTGGCGAGTAGAAGCGAAGGTGGAATCGAGGTGTGTACCGAAATTGACAGCAGCCGCAGTCGAGAGGAGTCGCATTGGAAGCTAGGACAAGAGCCAGAAGCGCGCGGAGGTCGAAGGCAACTCGGGGAGCCGAAGAAGACTGTAGAGGTTCTTTCTCCTGTTCTTCCCTCTTCCCACTTCTTCTCGCCTTTTCCTGGTATTCCCCGCGCTTCTTTCGTTGTGTGCAGGCAGCCTGATCGATTACCCCCATCCCCCATCTTTCCTATTGAGACATTGGGCACGGAAGCGCTGCCCAATTTCTGTCAGACATCTCCTTGCTTCTTCCCGAGCTCAATTCGAGCTTCCCTACACCTCGTCTTCAAATTGGAGATCCCAACTATCAATTTCCCTACCCTACTACCTCTCTACCCCCGAAACTTGGAATGGAAGACGATTCGGAAGATGGGAACATCTTCGGAAGACGCTTCTTAAACTTGACTGTCTTCGGAAGACTGTCTTCGGAAGTCGACTGAACACAATTCGTATCAAGAGTGGATTTGCTTTGCTTTTGTGTTTAGAGAGACTTGGTACGAATCCTGAGTGGAGTGGTGAGTTGTTGTGTTATTTCGAGAAGTTGGAAGTCGGGAACTAGGCCTGTGCCTCCCGGTCTTCCAAGCTTCTCAACTCCCCATCTTCCTAGAGAGACTAGAAGACTGGAAGGCTGACAAAATGAGCGAGAAGACGCGAGGGTCCATTCGGGTCTCTTCTGTCCGATCCATAGCAGCCGTTCCTTCTTCTTCCCGAACTTAGAAGAGAGTTGTGAGAAGTCTTGCTGGCAGAATCTGGAGAGAATGGTCAAGGGTCATGTCTTCCCATCATGCAGCAAGCTTCTTCTGAGTGCGTATGAGAGGTGAGAAGTCATAAGAACAGAGTGCAGTTGTCTTGAGTCTGTTGTGAGGATAGCTTGCGCGTAGGAAGACGAAGACAGGTGAGACCAGTGAAGGGAAGTCTGACTTCGGGAAGTCTTCCGAGAAAGACATTGAATCGGAAGCTGTCCCGAGTGTCTTCTCAGAGGCCACTGTCACCGCAGGAGGCCGCAACAATCTTCTGAACCTTTCATATACTCTACTTCTCGTATATCTTGATCTTCTGACAGGAAGTAGGATGTAATGCAAGGTGGGTTGTCTTCTTGGTAATCCATGCGAGGCCTTGCTTAGATAGGATTGTGTAGATATAGCTCGGAAGACGAGAGCTATCTAGGAAGTACTGTTAGAATCCCAGAAGACGGAGTAGCTGTCTTCTGGAAGACTAGTTTCGTCTTCTGAGAAGTAGAAGCTAGACTGTGGGCACTCGGGAAGAACTGAGCCTTCAGCTCATAGTAGGTGCTTGTGGTTTAGTGCAACAGATCTTCCAGGTATGTCGATGCATCCGCGGGGCTTGGTGTTACCAGCGGCAGAATTGGCCGAGGCCACTCCTTTTCTCAAGGAGTTGGGTCTCGACTTCTTCCTGTGGGATTGGAACCTCGCAGATCAAGGGCTTCTGGAGGAGGTGTGGACAGTGTTACCATCGCGTAACCGTGTACCTGCGAAAGTAGGAGTAGCTCGGGGAAGACCGTCTTCCTGGACTGAAGACTGGTGGCGTAAGGCGTTTCACAGGCCTGAGTCCGAGAACCGAGGATATTGGTACGAGAAGAAGATCTTGCCTAGGATCGTGAGTTCGTGGCATGTGCCTGGGAGTACCACCTGCCTTTTCGTGGAAGACAGGCAGGGGAGGAACGGTTGGAAGATAGAATCTTATCGGGAGCCGAAGAAGCGCCTCCTGGCGAAATTATTTCTGCATCTCTTTCCTAAGGGGAAAGCGCAGAAGACAAGGTACTTAGGAGATCAGGACGTGGAGTTCCTGGAATCAGTGTGGGATGACAGAGTGCCAATCTACTGGGGCGCGTACATCCACAACTATGTACAGACGGAGCTAGCATACTTGGGTACCCCGGCGGGAGGACACTTGACGCCCTTCTTCTGCTACTTGTATGTAGCCATGGGGGATCTTAGGGAAGATCAGCTGGCAGTGTATGGACCAACGGAGCGACAGGAGGTGAAGGAGGAGACCTCGGAAGACGATGACCGAGAGGTAGCAACAACGCCCTCTCCCACTCTGATGCCACAGTTGAGGCCCGGCTCTCACCAGAAGACGCTTCTGGTGAAGGAAGATGAGTCTAGTGGGTCGGAAGACGCCACGCCACTGAGGAAGATGGGTTCCAAAAGTGTACCGAGGACACCCATCTCCCTCATTCATTCAGGATCGGAGTCGGACTCGGAGGTAGAGCTGCTGAGTACCCGATCAGAGCAGAAGACAGCTTCTGTAACACCTGGGAGTCTTCCGAAGACTCCAGAAGACGAAGGATGGATGGGCGCTCCTGCTGCGATGCGAGGAAGCGCAAAGAAGAGAGACGTTCCTGCCATGAGGAGTCTTCCACCCCGGAAGATGAGAAGAGTAGCTTCTTCTCGTGTGCAGAAGATGAAGGCCGTAGTAGTGGAAGAGGCTTCCTTGCCTTTGGAAGACGAAGTCGACACCGCATAGCGAGTGGTGGAGATGAACTTGTCTTCCGCAGGAAGACGACTGGAGGAGTTCAGTGCCTACTTCCAGAAAGAGATCCAGCCCGCTATGGAGTTGCTGGAGAGGAGAGCGAGGGCACAGGAGAAGCCCTTACAGCCTGGATTCGGCCTGCACACCTTGCTGCGACAGGAAGACAGCCAGCAGAAGACGGAGTCGCTGGAAGCTAGTCTCCGCACCACGGAGAAGCTTGCAGCCAGGTACAAGGCGGAAGCAGCTGCTTCTGCCAAGGAGCTGGTACAGCTTCGGAAGAGCAACCAGGAGTTGCAGGCACGAGAACAGCAGCGCGATCAGGAAGTTCTCCGAGTGCGGGAGAAGATCACTGCCCTCGCAGAAGAGCAGACCACTTGGAAGGCGCAGCGAGAAGCCGCAGAAGCGCGAGCTGCAGTGGAGAAGACGCAGAGGGAAGCAGCGGAGGCTCGTGCGCAGAAGATGCTAGCTCAGTCGGTAGAAGCGCTTCGGAAGAAGTTCAACTTCACCGCGGGTAAGAAGTTACTTACCTTAGCTAGGGAATGGGACAGCGGGTCCAAGACGAGGTTGGTGGAATGCAGAGATAGCATGTTCAGGTACTTGGATAGACAGATAGAAGGAGTGAAGACGCTTTAGGGTCTTCCCTCACTTCCGACACCTGCAACCGCATCTTCCCAAGCCCCAGCACCCTCGACTGGATCCGGAATGGAGAAGGAAGAGTTCGATCTCGCTGTACACTTGGTGGTGACAGCGTTGGAAGAGGAGAAGACTCCAGAAGACGTCCCGGAAGACATGATGTCTTCTGGAAGACAGAAAGACGAGCCGTCTTCCGAGGTATTCCGCGTGGAGGAAGCGACTTCTCCGGACCCCTATGAGGTCGCCATGGTCCCTAGTACTGCATCTGTGCCTCAGAAGACCGAAAACGCACCATTCGACTCGTCTTCTCAAAAGACCATTCTATCTTCCGAAGTCGAAGCCGAGGAAGACGCAGCCGCAGAAGCAGCACGGCCAGTGAAGAGCGAGGAGAAGGAAGCTACCTCAGTGGTACCCGAGGTAAGTGCAGGGCTTCCGAGCCCATCAGAAGTCGAGGTAGTAGCTCCGGTAGGGGCAGATCATGTAAAGATTGCCACCGAGCAATCAGAGTAGTTAGCAAACTCAATCGACACTTCCAGATTTAGTAGGATCGGACATGCTATCTTAAGGGTGGCAGTTTTCCATGTAAAAATAGTTAGGACCCCATGTGGCAGCATAGGTAGCGTAGGAGTAACACAGTGGAGGGCTAATTGGGAAGAGGGACCGCATGCATGTGAGGTGACAACCTCTTGTCAGCGCCTCTCTCTCTCCCTGGTGGTCGTCTCCCCTGGCTCTCGAGGCAGATGGTTAAGTAGGATCGTAGAGTAGGAAAGGGAGCTCTGCCGGTTCTACCAGTTTTGTAGAATGCTGTAGCAACTGCACATACACTTCGATTCTATGGGCAGGCAGACGAGACACATTAGAGCAGAGACAAGATAGATAGTTCTTCACACTACACCCGTTGTGGGAAACATACAAATAGTCTTGGAATATACAAGAGGGGTCTGCATACTCGCACCAGCAGTGGTTCGACGATGTAGATAGAAATAGTGGACAGTCTAGGAACAGGGAACGGCATCCTCGTGTAGTCCTGTTAGCTAGACTGGTGTGTCGAGGAATAGACGCAGGAAGTAGAGGGAGTGAGCTTCCCAATACCATTGTGACTTCTTCTCGGGGAATAGATTGTGGATTTGAGTGCAGAGGCTTTGTCCATATCTTTTGGATGGTGGGTTCTTTGAATTCGCTCCCAATTGTGCATGGGAAGTGTTCTTCTTGAGTGGCGGTGACTGTCAGCAGTTGTGGAAGTGTAGCTTGAGTTGTTCAGTAGAGCACTTGGGATCTACGTACGAACGGTCTTCTGGATAAGGGATCCCAGAAGACAGAGCAGTCAGAGCAGCGAAGTGAAGAAGAAAGAAGCCTTCTTCCTGCAACAGAAGACGACATCCTCGAGTAGAAGACGGTGCAACAGTACTCATGTTTGTTGTCTTCCTCCCCAAACTATTACAAGCAGGGATGGCTTGTTAGTCAGGATCCGGACTAGAAGCCTGTCGGAATCTTAATTGCCTCTTTTCCTCTTGTTTTCTCTTGTTTGGATTTTCTTATCTTTCCCATCTTCCCCATCTTCTTATCTTCTTCTAGTGAGTTTCCGATACTTCTATTGAGCTTCCGTGAAGGTGAATGTCGTTGTAGTGCTGCAGGAAGACAACTTCCGTAGGCAGAAGCCTGGGAAGGCTATAGGGGGCATACACCCTGTGATTTATCTAAACCGTCGGAATGTGGGTGTGAGAATAATGTGTAACGACCGTTGCTAGTCGACTTCTGCGAAGCAGGACAACCTTCTGGAGGTGTGAGAAGACGAGTTGAAACCCTAGAAGACGAGAATCACTTCGGGAAGACGGTATCGAGAAGACCGGAAGAAGCAATCTGGAAGCAGGAAGATTGTCTTCCCGAGCTTCTCTGTGAATAGTTGTGTGATATTTTAGTTGGTAGTTGTTTGTTTAGTCCAGAGCACCATTTGTCGTGTCTGGAAGACGTGTAGTTTTATGTGGTTTTGTGAGAAGACGGGATTTCTAGGCAAAACCTGTGTGTTTGTGTGTTTGAACAGATCTTAGAACTTAGAGTAGCGTTACTTGTGCAAATCCTCTGTGGGAACGATATCTTGTATACTAAATGGGCAAAAGGAGAAATCTTGCGTCACTACATATAGTGAGCATCCATTTTTGGCGCCGCTGCCGGGGATTTCATCTTAGTAACTTCTGTTCTAAGCTTCCTGGATCTGTGTGCCATTAGTTAGGTTCATTTCAAACTAACTTCGATTGTAGTTGAATGTGTTGTGGGACTCTATCTTGCTAGAAGACGGGAACCGCAACCAGAAGTTGATAAGATACATCAGGGAGAGTTGGAAGAAGCCGCTTCCCTGCTTCCAAGAACTTCTTGGAAGACTCGATCTTGGAGGATTGCAGTGAGTACAACCAGAAGCAGGAGAGGAAGACGTTCTGAACCTGTGATCGGTTGTTCAGTCATCTTGTCTTCCGGATCTAGTGGTAGAAGAATAGAGACACGTGTTCTCAGTACTCTGGTGGATGACTCCGACCGGAGGAAGAAGCAGAAGACGCACGGGTAAAGATCCTGAGTGGGTTAACTCACCCCAGCGAACCGCTTCTAGAGAGCAGCGGATATCCCTGAGACACCAAAGGAAAGAAGAAGAGCTCAGGAAGAACCGGTCGATAGAGTTGGAAGAACCTTCCATCTCGAGCATAATCTTTGGCGAAGACAGAAACCAATCGGGTGATAACGTGTATAAAGTAGATTTTGGTACTGGTTACTCAGAAGACGTCTTCCCAAACACGGAAGAAGCTTCTCAAGGTGAGGGAAGACTGGAGGAGATTGTCCCAGACATCTCGGAAGGTAGCAGTGACAGTAGCTCTGACTCAGAAGACGATCTTCGTGATTCAGACAGGCCTGGACTTTCGAGAAGACCATCTCCATCACCTGGACCTGAGGAAGAAAGAAGTTGGCAGTCGCACCAGCCGGCAGTCGACATGGCTTCCCACACTCGGCAGAAGTACCATCCGTACGACGATGATGCTGACGCAGATGACTTCATCACGATGTTCGAGACCATCTCTAGATCCAACAAGGAAGACGCTGATGTTGACAGACTCCGTGTATTTCCCAGTTTGATCGTAGGGAAAGGAAGGAAGTGGATGAGCAAAACGTTGGATGATGTTGTAGTAATGGCCGCTTGGGCTACTCTGAAAGCAGCTTTCCTGAAGAGGTTCAGAGGAGTGGGCTATGATCGGATGACCCTCATAGAGCTTCAGAGGCTCGAACGGAAGAAGAAAGAGACACTGCGGGATTACATCGAGAGGTTTGAAGATCTCTTGGATCACATCCCTCAGAACCAAGGAAGACCCGGCTACTGTGCTCAGCAAGCTGTGGACTGGTACTTGGGAGGATTGTCTCAGGACATGGAATTGTACTGCAGAAGAGAAGGAGGTGATGATTTAGCGGAGGTACAGAAGCATGCCGAGCAGTATGAAACCTCGAGCATCACTCGGAATATGACGAAAGACAAAGGGAAGACCTCGAAGAAGTCCAAGAAGTCGAAGAAGTCTTCTCGGAAGTCCAAGAAGAAGTCCAAGTCCACTGAAACTGATAACAGTGATTCGGAAGCAGCCTCTACTTCTGAAGAGTCTACTGTCGAAAGTTCAGAATCCGAATCTGAACAAGAGAAGAAGACGCGGAAGAAGAAGAAGGAGAAGACGCGAGCAAGGGAGGAAGTTGTGCAGAAGATGCCTCAAACTCAGATCATTCAGTCTGCACCTGATCCTCGCATCGATGAGGTTCTGAAGCAGTTTGCCAACCTGAAAGTTCATCTTCTGAACCAGAAGGACAAGCGGAAGCAGCCTACGGCTTCCCGGCCAAACCTTTGGTGCAACCTTTGTAACTCTTCTGGACACACCAGAGATCAGTGTACGCAGGACCAAGCTGTCAACTGGGCAGGATGGGAAGAAGACGATGAGGGATATCTACATGATCCCAGTGGAGAAACTTGCTATAGGATCGAGACGATACAACCCTTCACTCCTACACCTCCCGCCCAATATAATCGTTATGTACCGAGAGATAGAGCTAGCAATGTACAGACCAGGACACCCTGGCAGTCTTCTTCATCACAACGACCTCTCAACCCTCTTCCTGGAGCGTGCAATAATTGTGGAGAGACAAGACACTGGTGGTCCATCTGTCCTCACCCGAGAAGACAGATTGGGCAAGTGCCCTTGTGTGAGAACTGTAAGGAAGCCGGTCATTTCACAGGGAATTGTCCTCAGACCTTACGACCACGACAAATGGTGAGATTTGCAGATACCACGCCTCCGGCAGAAGCAGCATCAACTTCTAAGCTCGAGTTAGCAGTGGTACAGCACATCACGGTAGAAGAAGAAGATCTTGGGGATTGTACGGATTGTCTCCATATCGAGGAAGACGAACCAGACCCCGAGAAGCGCGAAGGAAAGGAACCTCAGCTGTAGAAGACGACTACAGCTCAGAAGATGGAGACACCCGAAGAAGCGTCATCTTTCACTTTGACGGATGGTACTGTTTGGAATCCTGACCCAATTCAGATAGTTGGCCTCCGGAGGAAGTCTTGGATGAAGCTATGTTCAAGATAAGTACCAGAAGCAGAGGGAAGTCAGAATCTCGTCAGAAGGACGTCAAGAAGAAGAAGCAGCGTAAGGAGAGGTCATCTTCTCCTGAGCGGCCGACTTCTCCTACTTACGACCGAGAAGATCCGAAGTACTTTGCTCCTGACATTAGACAAGAGGTTGAAGCGATCATGCAAGAAGAGCTGGAGAAGAGACGGAAGATAGTACAGCAGCTTCCTACACCGACTACGGCAACACCTGTCTCACGAGAACAGCCCCCAGTCGAGGGAAGACACTCTTCTGGTCTTCCACCCAAGGAAGCAGCTACTGCATCTTCTCTGTTGGAAACACCAGTCACTCTTCTGAAAAGATCTCCGTACGACTTCTTGCGAGACTTGTGGAATCAGAAGGCAGATGTAACCTTCCAACAGCTGTTGGATGACAACGCTGGTTACAGAAAGATGTTACAATCTGTGCTTCGAGGATCGAGGAAGAGGAGGACAGCTAAACTTCCCCCGAGCACCCCGATCCTAAGGATAGAGCATGAGGACTTGGGAGCCCCAGAACTTGACATGGAGATCCATGGCTGTCTTCTGAAGAAGGTACCCATTGATTCCGGCTCCGGAGTTAACATCATGACGGAAGAAACGGCGCATGTCCTAGGCTTCACTGAATTCCAGCCTACTCCGAGAATTCTCAGAATGACGGACCAGACCAGAAGACGACCTTTGGGGCAACTGAAAGATGTCTTAACGGTAATTGGTGGAGTATCTTTTTACCTCACTTACATCATTTTGCGACCTGTAGCTAAGGTTGGATATCAGGTGTTGATAGGAAGACCATGGCTGTATGCTGCAAATGTGAATACCGACTGGAGAAGACATCGTTTGAGATTTCCCAATCCTACACCCAAGCCAGGTGAGAAGAGTAAGGTCTCGCTTCCTTGGATCAAGATTGGACACCAAGGTGAAACTCCTTCTACAACGGAGGGGTACACTTCAGAAGACTCAGCTGCATCTTCTGACAGTAATGAGTTTGTGGCAAATAACGTGTGTACTACAAAAGTAGCAGAGAAAGTAGAAGATGTGGTCTGTGGATACATTGAGTGCTACGAGATTGCGGAAGAAGAGCTTCCAGAAGACGAGAATACCGTCTTCTCTTCGGAAGATCCGACAGTTGGTCTTCCAGAAGACGAATCCGAACCAGAAGAAGCTCCCAAACCGGAATACTTTGGTGCCAGTGAGTACAGTCACACTGAAGGAATGATAAACCCGGATGATCTCCAAGAGATGGAGGTTGCTCCTGGGAAGAAGCTGAAGCTTTCCAAGGTGATCGAGGGCCAGCAGTTGGAAGACTTTCGAGAACTTCTAACGGAGTTCCAAGATGTCTTCGCATGGACCATAGAAGACATGAAGGGCATACCTCGAGAGTTGGGAGAGCATCGCATTGACTTGTTGGATGGCGTTGTTCCTGCACGGCAAAGGCAGTATCGGCTCAACCCCAAGTACTCGCTTCTGGTGAAGGACCAGATTGACCAATACCTGAAGGCAGGAGTCATCTTCCCAGTACTTAGCAGTGAGTGGGTAGGTCCTATTGTCATCGTGCCGAAGAAGCAGACAGGAAAGATCCGAGTGTGTCAGGACTTCCGGAAGCTGAACTTGGCCACGAAGAAGGATCATCACCCTTTATCATTCACCGACTTTGTGTTAGACCAGGTAGCAGGACATGAGTTCTACAGCTTCCTGGATGGGTATTCTGGGTACAACCAAGTTTCAATCAGAGAAGAAGACAAGTCGAAAATCACTTTCACCACTGATTGGGGCACGTACGCGTACAACCAAATGCCGTTTGGTTTATGCAATGCACCCGCCACATTCCAGAGGTTGATGATTACCATCTTCAAGGAGTATCTTCGCACCTTCATGGAGATCTTCTTGGATGATTTCTGTGTGTTTGGATCGAGAGAAGACCACTTGATATTTCTAAGGAAGTGTTTTCTGAAGTGTAGAGAACATCGTTTAGCTCTTCACCCTGAGAAGTGCTTCTTTGGTATGTCAGAAGGGATCTTGCTAGGACATAGGATTTCCGGAAGAGGTATAGAGGTCGACTGTGCTAAGGTGGAAGTCATCATGAAACTCCACCCACCTGCTAACCTGACACAGTTGAGAAGCTTCCTTGGCAACGTAGGATACTACAGGAGGTTTATTGACAGGTACGCATAGGTAGCAGGAAGACTCACTAAGTTGCTGGAGAAGGACGAACCCTACGTTTGGTCTTCTGAGCAGCAGGAAGCATTCGAAGAAATGAAGCGGCTTCTGTCGGAATCCCCTGTCCTACGGCCGCCTGATTGGGAAAGAGTCTTCCACATTTATGTGGATGTTTCTGCTTTCGCCATCGGGGTGGTGTTGAGTCAGAAAGATGAGAAGAAGAAGGATTATCCCATCTACTACACGGGAAGACAGCTCAGTGATGCAGAGAAGAAGTACTCGACAACTGAAAGGGAGTGTCTTGGTATGATTTACTGTAGGAAGTTTAGACACTATCTTCTAGCAAACCCGTTCGTCTTCTATGTAGATCACTTCTCTTTGAAACATCTTGTAAAAAAAGCAGATTTGTCCGGTAGGATAGCTAGGTGGATTCTCCTACTCCAGGAATTTACTTACACAGTTGAGTACAGGCCCGGAAGACAACATGTTAATGCTGACTATCTATCCAGATTGGAGACAGAACGACGAGAAGATGAAGTGGAAGACGAGTTTCCTGACGAGAAGTTGTTTTCAGTTTTCGCAGAGACACTTTCATCTGAGGGGGGGCGTACCGCCTGCTTCCCAGAAGACGAGACTAGATCTTCTGATCCAGTCTTTGCGACTTCCACAGAAGAGTCGATCTTCAAGGACTTAAGGAAGTTCTTGGAAGACCAACAGTATCCCGAGGGATTGGATGCGGAGCAAAAGGCTGTCTTCTTACACAAGGCAGGACCTTACGCCATCTTCTAGGGTATCCTGTTTTCGAAAGGGACATGACGAGAAGCTGAAAAGATGTCTCGAGCCGTCAAAGATAAAATCAGTGATCACAGGTCTTCACTACGAAGATGCTGGGGGTCACTACGGGCTGAAAACCACAGTGAAGAAGATGCTAGACGCCGGATACTGGTGGCCAACTATGTATCGAGACACTTTTCAGGAGATCAGGAAGTGCGATGCATGCCAGAGGGTGGGAAGATCGACCGCTACAACAAGGTGGCCCCTTACCCCCATTCTTCCGCTTGCCCCATTTGAAAAGTGGGGAATCGACTTTGTGGGTCCTATCGTCCCGGTGGCGAGAAGGACACGAGCAAGGTACATCTTAATAGCTACCGACTATGCCACCAAGATGGTGGAAGGCGAGGCCACAAGAAAGAACGATGCCGCAGTAGTAGCAAGGTTCCTTTGGCATAACATCATCACAGGTACGGATGTCCGCTGGAATTGTATCAGATAGGGGCACTCATTTCTTAAATGAGACTATCTCCCTCCTGACCCAATACTTCAGGATTAAACATCGGAAGACGACGCCATACAACCCGAAGGCGAATGGATTGACGAAGAAGTCGAACGGTCTTCTGTGTAACATCCTGAACAAGGTAACTGTTAACCATGCGTATGATTGGGACACGAAACTGCCATCGATGTTGTGGGCTTTCAGGATTTCACCTAAGGTCACAACCCAGAAGACGCCTTTCTACCTAACTTACGGCATGACACCTATTGTGCCCATTGAGTTAGAGGTCCCAACATACCGGTTAGCCGTATCCGAACGCATGGGAGAAGAAGACAGCCAGGAGCAGCGTCTTCTGAACTTCGTAGAGTTTGAAGAAGACAGGAATGCAGCTTTGGAGAAGACATAAGAGGTGCAAGCGCAACGTAAGGTAAACTACGATAGCAAGTTGAGGAAGGTGACTGTTGTGGATGGGGACTTGGTGCTTCTCTACGACAACCGCCATATTAAGTTCCTTGGGAAACTTCATCTTCGCTGGATGGGACCTTACCGTGTCTTAGAGGTCTTCGACAATGGCTCCTTGCAGTTGGAAGAGTTGGACGGTACACTGATGACCACTCGTGTTAATGGGTGGCGCGTCAAGAAGTACTGGACGTAAACAGAAGTGCAGAAACCACTGATAATTGCGGGGACGCAAAACATGTGAGGGTGGGCGTATGTGGTGCCCACAAATTACAGGATGCACGAATTTTTGAAATTTTTAAGAATAATAACTTGTTTGTATAACTGAAGAAGCGTTGTTACTTAAGGTTACGTCTTCCTTAACAGGAAGATGATCTTAAGAGCTGTTTGTAATAAGAAGTTGACTTCTTCGGAAGACAACCGTCTTCGGAAGAGCGTCTTCTCAGTTGCGTCTTCAGAAGACGAGAAGACGGCGGAAGATGAGAAGACGGTGGAAGACACCTGTCTTCTAGAAGACAGCGACCGCGAAGGACCAACCACGAGTTTTCGGGTAAGACAGTAGGTGTACCTACTGGGGCGCACCGAATAGGTAGGTAGGTCAGGAAGACACCCAAGGTCGAGAACCCCTAATCTGCGGGGAAGATGCGTGAGGAAGCACACTAGGCACCTTCCAACTTCCCGCAGCACAGCGCGCTTGAAGAAGATCGATTGAGAGAGTGAGCTTCGCGAGCTAGCATTGAGAGAGGACATCGAGGTAGGAGAGAGTAAGTTGGCAGCTAGGCGAAGGGTGAGATCGAATTGCGGGAGCACAAACAGCAGAGAGAGCGAAGGCGTTTCTGTGGAGCTTCCGAGAAGCTGACAGTGGAGAGTGGCGAGTAGAAGCGAAGGTGGAATCCAGGTGTGTACCGAAATTGATAGCAGCCGCAGTCGAGAGGAGTCGCATTGGAAGCTAGGACAAGAGCCAGAAGCGCGCGGAGGTCGAAGGCAACTCGGGGAGCCGAAGAAGACTGTAGAGGTTCTTTCTCCTGTTCTTCCCTCTTCCCACTTCTTCTCACCTTTTCTTGGTATTCCCCGCGCTTCTTTCGTTGTGTGCAGGCAGCCTGATCGATTACCCCCATCCTTCATCTTTCCTATTGAGACATTGGGCGCGGAAGCGCTGCCCAATTTCTGTCAGACATCTCCTTGCTTCTTCCCGAGCTCAATTCGAGCTTCCCTACACCTCGTCTTCAAACTGGAGATCCCAACTATCAATTTCCCTACCCTACTACCTCTCTACCCCCGAAACTTGGAACGGAAGACGATTCGGAAGATGGGAACATCTTCGGAAGACGCTTCTTAAACTTGACTGTCTTCGGAAGACTGTCTTCGGAAGTCGACTGAACACAATTCGTATCAAGAGTGGATTTGCTTTGCTTTTGTGTTAAGAGAGGTTTGGTACGAATCCTGAGTGGTGTGGTGAGTTCTTTTGTTATTTCGAGAAGTTGGAAGTCGGGAACTAGGCTTGTGCCTCCCGGTCTTCCAAGCTTCTCAACTCCCCATCTTCCTAGAGAGACTAGAAGACTGGAAGGCTGGCAAAATGAGCGAGAAGACGCGAGGGTCCATTCGGGTCTCTTCTGTCCGATCCATAGCAGCCGTTCCTTCTTCTTCCCGAACTTAGAAGAGAGTTGTGAGAAGTCTTGCTGGCAGAATCTGGAGAGAATGGTCAAGGGTCATGTCTTCCCATCATGCAGCAAGCTTCTTCTAAGTGCGTATGAGAGGTGAGAAGTCATAAGAACAGAGTGCAGTTGTCTTGAGTCTGTTGTGAGGATAGCTTGCGCGTAGGAAGACGAAGACAGGTGAGACCAGTGAAGGGAAGTCTGACTTCGGGAAGTCTTCCGAGAAAGACATTGAATCGGAAGCTGTCCCGAGTGTCTTCCCAGAGGTCACTGTCACCGCAGGAGACCGCAACCATCTTCTGAACCTTTCATATACTCTACTTCTCGCATATCTTGATCTTCTGGTAGGAAGTAGGATGTAATGCAAGGTGGGTTGTCTTCTTGGTAATCCATGCAAGGCCTTGCTTAGATAGGATTGTGTAGATATAGCTCGGAAGACGAGAGCTATCTAGGAAGTACTGTTAGAATCCCGGAAGACGGAGTAGCTGTCTTCTGGAAGACTAGTTTCGTCTTCTGAGAAGTAGAAGCTAGACTGTGGGCACTCGGGAAGAACTGAGCCTTCAGCTCATAGTAGGTGCTTGTGGTTTAGTGCAACAGATCTTCCAGGTATGTCGATGCATCCGTGGGGCTTGGTGTTACCAGCGGCAGAATTGGCCGAGGCCACTCCTTTTCTCAAGGAGTTGGGTCTCGACTTCTTCCTGTGGGATTGGAACCTCGCAGATCAAGGGCTTCTGGAGGAGGTGTGGGCAGCGTTACTACCGTGTAACCGTGTACCTGCGAAAGCAGGAGTAGCTCGGGGAAGACCATCTTCATGGACTGAAGACTGGTGGCGTAAGGCGTTTCACAGGCCTGAGTCCGAGAACCGAGGATATTGGTACGAGAAGAAGATCTTGCTTAGGATCGTGAGTACGTGGCATGTGCCTGGGAGTACCACTTGCCTTTTCGTGGAAGACAGGCAGGGGAGGAACGGTTGGAAGATAGAATCTTACCGAGAGCCGAAGAAGCGCCTCTTGGCGAAATTATTTCTGCATCTCTTTCCCAAGGGGAAAGCGCAGAAGACAAGGTACTTAGGAGATCAGGACGTGGAGTTCCTGGAATCAGTGTGGGATGACAGAGTGCCAATCTACTGAGGCGCGTACATCCACAACTATGTACAGACGGAGCTAGCATACTTGGGTACCCCGGCGGGAGGACACTTGACGCCCTTCTTCTACTACTTGTATGTAGCCATGGGGGATCTTAGGGAAGATCAGCTGGCAGTGTATGGGCCAACGGAGCGACAGGAGGTGAAGGAGGAGACCTCGGAAGACAATGATCGAGAGGCAGCAGCAACGCCCCCTCCCACTCTGATGCCACAGTTGAGGCCCGGCTCTCACCAGAAGACGCTTCTGGTGAAGGAAGATGAGTCTAGTGGGTCGGAAGACGCCACGCCACTGAGGAAGATGGGTTCCAGAAGTGTACCGAGGACACCCATCTCCCTCATTCATTTAGGATCGGAGTCGGACTCGGAGGTAGAGCTGCTAAGTACCCGATCGGAGCAGAAGACAGCTTCTGTAACACCTGGGAGTCTTCCGAAGACTCCAGAAGACGAAGGATGGATGGGCGCTCCTGCTGCGATGCGAGGAAGCGCAAAGAAGAGAGCCGCTCCTGCCATGAGGAGTCTTCCACCCCGGAAGATGAGAAGAGTAGCTTCTTCTCATGCGCAGAAGATGAAGGCCGTAGTAGTGGAAGAGGCTTCCTTGCCTTTGGAAGACGAAGTCGACACCGCATAGCGAGTGGTGGAGATGAACTTGTCTTCCGCAAGAAGACGACTGGAGGAGTTCAGTGCCTACTTCCAGAAAGAGATCCAGCCCGCTATGGAGTTGCTGGAGAGGAGAGCGAGGGCACAGGAGAAGCCCTTACAGCCTGGATTCGGCCTGCACACCTTGCTGCGACAGGAAGACAGCCAGCAGAAGACGGAGTCGCTGGAAGCTAGTCTCCGCACCACGGAGAAGCTTGCAGCCAGGTACAAGGCGGAAGCAGCTGCTTCTGCCAAGGAGCTGGTACAGCTTCGGAAGAGCAACCAGGAGTTGCAGGCACGAGAACAGCAGCGCGATCAGGAAGTTCTCCGAGTGCGGGAGAAGATCACTGCCCCCGCAGAAGAGCAGACCACTTGGAAGGCGCAGCGAGAAGCCGCAGAAGCGCGAGCTGCAGTGGAGAAGACGCAGAGGGAAGCAGCGGAGGCTCGTGCGCAAAAGATGCTAGCTCAGTCGGTAGAAGCGCTTCGGAAGAAGTTCAACTTCACCGCGGGTAAGAAGTTACTTACCTTAGCTAGGGAATGGGACAGCGGGTCCAAGACGAGGTTGGTGGAATGCAGAGATAGCATGTTCAGGTACTTGGATAGACAGATAGAAGGAGTGAAGACACTTTAGGGTCTTCCCTCACTTCCGACACCTGCAACCGCATCTTCCCAAGCCCCAGCACCCTCGACTGGATCCAGAATGGAGAAGGAGGAGTTCGATCTCGCTGTACACTTGGTGGTGACAGCGTTGGAAGACGAGAAGACTCCAGAAGACGTCCCGGAAGACATGATGTCTTCTGGAAGACAGGAAGATGAGCCGTCTTCCGAGGTATTCCGCGTGGAGGAAGCGACTTCTCCGGACCCCTATGAGGTCGCCATGGTCCCTAGTACTGCATCTGTGTCTCAGAAGACCGAAAACGCACCATTCGACTCGTCTTCTCAAAAGACCATTCCGTCTTCCGAAGTCGAAGCCGAGGAAGACGCAGCCGCAGAAGCAGCACGGCCAGTGAAGAGCGAGGAGAAGGAAGCTACCTCAGTGGTACCCGAGGTAAGTGCAGGGCTTTCGAGCCCATCAGAAGTCGAGGTAGTAGCTCCGGTAGGGGCAGATCATGTAGAGATTGCCACCGAGCAATCAGAGTAGTTAGCAAACTCAATCGACACTTCCAGATTTAGTAGGATCGGACATGCTATCTTAAGGGTGGCAGTTTTCCATGTAAAAATAGTTAGGACCCCATGTGGCAGCATAGGTAGCGTAGGAGTAACACAGTGGAGGGCTAATTGGGAAGAGGGACCGCATGCATGTGAGGTGACAACCTCTTGTCAGCGCCTCTCTCTCTCCCTGGTGGTCGCCTCCCCTGGCTCTCGAGGCAGATGGTTAAGTAGGATCGTAGAGTAGGAAAGGGAGCTCTGCCGGTTCTGCCAGTTTTGTAGAATGCTGTAGCAACTGCACATACACTTCGATTCTATGGGCAAGCAGACGAGACATATTAGAGCAGAGACAAGATAGATAGTTCTTCACACTACACCCGTTGTGGGAAACATACGAATAGTCTTGGAATATACAGGAGGGGTCTGCATACTCGCACCAGCAGTGGTTCGACGATGTAGATAGAAGTAGTGGGCAGTCTAGGAACAAGGAACGGCATCCTCGTGTAGTCCTGTTAGCTAGACTGGTGTGTCGAGGAGTAGACGCAGGAAGTGGAGGGAGTGAGCTTCCCAATACCATTGTGACTTCTTCTCGGGGAATAGATTGTGGATTTGAGTGCAGAGGCTTTGTCCATGTCTTTTGGATGGTGGGTTCTTTGAATTCGCTCCCAATTGTGCATGGGAAGTGTTCTTCTTGAGTGGCGGTGACCGTCAGCAGTTGTGGAAGTGTAGCTTGACTCGTTCAGTAGAGCACTTGGGATCTACGTACGAACGGTCTTCTAGGTAAGGGATCCCAGAAGACAGAGCAGTCAGAGCAGCGAAGTGAAGAAGAAAGAAGCCTTCTTCCCGCAACAGAAGACGACATCCTCGAGTAGAAGACGGTGCAACAGTACTCATGTTTGTTGTCTTCCTCCTCAAACTATTACAAGCAGGGATGGCTTGTTAGTCAGGATCCGGACTAGAAGCCTGTCGGAATCTTAATTGCCTCTTTTCCTCTTGTTTTCTCTTGTTTGGATTTTCTTATCTTCCCCATCTTCCCCATCTTCTTATCTTCTTCTAGTGAGTTTCCGATACTTCTATTGAGCTTCCGTGAAGGTGAATGTCGTTGTAGTGCTGCAGGAAGACAACTTCCGTAGGCAGAAGCCTGGGAAGGCTACATGGGGCATACACCCTGTGATTTATCTAAACCGTCGGAATGTGGGTGTGAGAATAATGTGTAACGACCGTTGCTAGTCGACTTCTGCGAAGCAGGACAGCCTTCTGGAGGTGTGAGAAGACGAGTTGAACCCCCAGAAGACGAGAATCGCTTCGGGAAGACGGTATCGAGAAGACCGGAAGAAGCAATCTGGAAGCAGGAAGATTGTCTTCCTGAGCTTCTCTGTGAATAGTTGTGTGATATTTTAGTTGGTAGTTGTTTGTTTAGTTCCAGAGCACCATTTGGCGTGTCTGGAAGACGTGTAGTTTTGTGTGGTTTTGTGAGAAGACGGGATTTCTAGGCAAAACCTGTGTGTTTGTGTGTTTGAACAGATCTTAGAACTTAGAGCAGCGTTACTTGTGCAAATCCTCTGTGGGAACGATATCTTGTATACTAAATGGGGAAAAGGAGAAATCTTGCGTCACTACATATAGTGAGCATCTATTTTTGGCGCCGCTGCCGGGGATTTCATCTTAGTAACTTCTGTTCTAAGCTTCCTGGATCTGTGTGCCATTAGTTAAGTTCGTTTCGAACTAACTTCGATTGTAGTTGAATGTGTTGTGGGACTCTATCTTGCTAGAAGACGGGAACCGCAACCAGAAGTTGATAAGATACATCAGGGAGAGTTGGAAGAAGCCGCTTCCCTGCTTCCAAGAACTTCTTGGAAGACTCGATCTTGGAGGATTGCAGTGAGTACAACCAAAAGCAGGAGAGGAAGACTTTCTGAACCTGTGATCGGTTGTTCAGTCATCTGGTCTTCCGGATCTAGTGGTAGAAGAATAGAGACACGTGTTCTCAGTACTCTGGTGGATGCCTCCGACCGGAGGAAGAAGCAGAAGACGCACGGGTAAAGATCCTGAGTGGGTTAACTCACCCCAGCGAACCGCTTCTAGAGAGCAGCGGATATCCCTGAGACACCAAAGGAAAGAAGAAGAGCTCAGGAAGAACCGATCGGTAGAGTTGGAAGAACCTTCCATCTCGAGCATAATCTTTGGCGAAGAAAGAAACCAACCGGGTGATCACGTGTATAAAGTAGATTTTGGTACTGGTTACTCAGAATTGGTACTGGTTTCACGTCCTGGTCTCCAAGGTACCTTGTCTTTTGTGCCTTCTCCTTAGGAAAGAGGTGAAGGAACAGCCTCGCCAGAAGATGCTTCTACGGCTCCTGGTAAGCTTCGACCTTCCATCCGTTTCTTCCCTGCCTGTCCTCCAGGAAGAAACAAGATGTGCTCCCAAGCACATGCCACTTCCCTGAGATCATGGGTAGGATCTTCTTCTCTAATTCGTATCCCTTGTTCTCTACTTCTGTCTTATGAAAAGCCATACGCCATCAATCTGCTGTCCAGGAAGATGGTCTTTCCCGAGCTACTCATGTCTCCGCATGTTGTAGTGACGCAAGATTACTCCTTTTGCCGATTTAGTATACAAGATATCGTTCCCACAGAGGATTTACGTAAGTAATCGCTGCTCTAAGTTCTAGGATCTGTTCAAACACACAAACACACGGGTTTTGCCTAAAAAGCCCGTCTTCTCACAAAACCACACGTCTTCCAGACACGCCACATGGTGCTCTGGAACTAAACAAGCAACTACCGACTAAAATATCACACAATTATTCACAAGGAAGCTCGGGAAGACGATCTTCCTGCTTCCAGGTTGCTTCTTCCGGTCTTCTCGATACCGTCTTTCCGAAGCGATTCTTGTCTTCTGGGGGTTCAGCTCGTCTTCTCACACCTCCAGAAGGCTGCCCTGCTTCGCAGAAGTCGACTAGTAACGGTCGTTACACCTTATTCTCACACTCACATTCCAACGGGTTAGATAAATCACAGGGTGTATGCCCCATGTAGCCTTCCCAGGCTTCTGCCTACGGAAATGATCTTCCTGCAGCACTACAACGACATTCACCTTCACGGAAGCTCAATATAAGTCTCGGAAGCTCACTAGAAGAAGGTAAGAAGATGAGGAAGATGGGAGAAGATGGGGAAGATAAGAAAATCCAAACAAGAGAAAACAAGATGAAAAGAGTAAATTAAGATTCCGACAGGCTTCTAGTCCGGATCCTGACTAACAAGTCCTCCCTGCTTGTAATAGTTTGGGGAGGAAGACAACAAACATGAGTACTGTTGCATCGTCTTCTACTCGAGGATGTCGTCTTCTATTGCGGGAAGAAGGCTTCTTTCTTCTTCACTTCGCTGCTTCTGACTACTCTGTCTTCTGGGATCCCTTACCCATAAGACTGTTCGTACATAGATCCCAAGTGCTCTACTGAACGAGTCAAGCTATACTTCCACAACTGCTGACAGTCACCGCCACTCAAGAAGAACACTTCCCATGCACAATTGGGAGTGAATTCAAGGAACCCACCATCCAGAAGACATGAACAAAGCTTCTGCGCTCAAATCCACAATCTATTCCTCGAGAAGAAGTCACAATGGCATTGGGAAGCTCACTCCCTCTACTTCCTGCGTCTACTCCTCGACACACCAATCTAGCTAACAGGACTGCACGAGGATGCCGTTCCCTGTTCCTAGACTGTCCACTACTTCTACCTACATCTCCGAACCACTGCTGGTACGAGTATGCAGACCCCTCCTGTGTATTCCAAGATTATTCGTATGTTTCCAACAACGGGTGTAGTGCGAAGAACTATCTATCAGGTGTCTTCTCTCTAATGTGTCTAGTCTGCCTCCACCATAGAATCGACTACTGAACGTTTTAGAACTTGCAGAACAGGCAGAACTCTATCTCTTACTCTGCGATCCTACTTATGTCGCTGCCATGAGAACCAGGGGAGACGACCACCAGGGAGAGAGAGGCGCTGACAGGAGGTTGCTACCTCACATGCAAGCGGTTCCCCTGCCCGAATTGGCCATCCACCTTGCCCTTCCTACGCTACCTATGCTGCCACATGGTATCCTAACTAATTTTACATGGAAAACTGCCACCCTTGAGATAGCATGTTCGGTCCTACTATATTTGGAATTGTTAATGAAGTTACTAACTACTCAGATTGCACGGAGGCAATCTCTGCCTGATCTGCTCCTATCGGAGCTCCTAACGCGGCTTCTGATAAGCTAGAAAGCCCTGCAGTTACCTCGGGTGTCACTGAGGTGGCTTCCTCCTCATCGTCCTTGGCTAGCTCTGCTGTCGCTGCTGCTGCGTCTTCCTCGGCTTCGGCTTTTGCTTCGGAAGACAGAAGCGTCTTCTGGGAAGCGGAGTCGACCGGTGCTTCTTCCGTCTTTTGAGGCACGGGTGCGGGACTAGGGACCATGGGGACCTCATTGGGATCCGGGGAAGTCGCTTCCTCCACGCGGAATACCTGAGAAGACGGCTCGTCTTCCTGTCTTCCAGAAGACATCTTGTCTTCCGGGGCCTCTTCTGGAGTCTTCTCGGCTTCCAACGCTGTCACCACCAAGTGCACAGCGAGGTCGAACTCCTCCTTCTCCATTCCGGATCCAGTCGATGGTGCTAGAGCATGGGAAGATGCGGTTGTAGGTGTCGGAAGCGAGGGAAGACCATAAAGTGTCTTCACTCCTTCTATCTGTCGATCCAAGTACCTGAACATGCTCTCCCGGCATTCCACCAACATCGCTTTGGACTCGCTGTCCCATCCTCTAGCTAAGGTAAGTAACTTCCTACCCGCGGTGTAGTTGAACTTCTTCCGAAGCGCTTTCACTGACTGTGCCAACATCTTCTGTGCACGGGCCTCTGCTGCTTCCCGCTGCGTCTTCTCAACTGCAGCTCTCGCTTCTGCGGCTTCTCGCTGCGTCTTCCATATGGTCTGCTCTTCTGCGAGGACAGTGATCTTCTCCCGCACTCGGGTGACTTCCTGATTACGCTGCTGTACCCGCGCCTACAACTCCTGGTTGCTCTTTCGAAGCTGCACCAGCTCCTTGGCAGAAGCGGCTGCTTCCGCCTTGTACATGGCTGCAAGCTTCTCCGTGGTGCGGAGACTAGCTTCCAGCGACTCCGTCTTCTTCTGGTCTTCTTCCTGTCGCAGCAAGGTGCGCAGGCCGAACCCAAGTTGCAAGGGCCTCTCCTGTGCCTTCGCTCTCTTCTCCAGCAACTCCATAGCTGGCTGGATCTCCTTCTGGAAGTAGACGCTGAACTCCTCTAGTCGTCTTCCTGCGGAAGACAAGTTCATCTCCACCAGGTGTCGACTTCGTCTTCCAGAGGCAAGGAAGCCTCTTCTACCACAATGGCCTTCATCTTCTGCGCACGAGAAGAAGCTACTCTTCTCATCTTCTGGGGTGGAAGACTCCTTATGGCAGGAACGGCTCTCTTCTTTGCGCTTCTTCGCATCGCAGCAGGAGCGCCCATCCATCCTTCGTCTTCTGGAGTCTTCGGAAGACTCCCAGGCGTTACAGAAGCGGTCTTCTGCTCTGATCGGGTACTCAGCAGGTCTTCTTCCGAGTCGGACTCCGATCCTGAATGAATGAGGGAGATAGGTGTCCTCGGTATACTTCTGGGACCCATCTTCCTCAGTGGCGTGGCGTCTTCCGACCCACTAGACTCGTCTTCCCTCACCAGAAGCGTCTTCTGGTGAGAGCCGGGCCTCAGCTGTGGCATCAGAGTGGGAGGGGGCGTTGCTGCTGCCTCTCGATCATCGTCTTCTGAGGTCTCCTCCTTCACCTCATGTCGCTCCGTTGGCCCATACCCTGCCAGCTGATCTTCCCTAAGATCCCCCATGGCTACATACAAGTAGCAGAGGAAGGGCGTCAAGTGTCCTCCCGCCGGGGTATCCAAGTATGCTAGCTCCGTCTGTACGTAGTTGTGGATGTACGCGCCCCAGTAGATGGACACTCTGTCATCCCACACTGATTCCAGGAACTCCACGTCCTGATCTCCTAAGTACCTTGTCTTCTGCGCTTTCCTCTTGGGAAAGAGATGCAGAAACAACTTCGCCAGAAGTCGCTTCTTCGGCTCCCGGTAAGATTCTATCTTCCAACCGTTCCTCCCCTGCCTGTCTTCCACGAAAAGGCAGGTGGTGCTCCCAGGCACATGCCACAAACTCACGATTTTAGGCAAGATCTTCTTCTCGTACCAATATCCTCGGTTCTCGGATTCAGGCATGTGAAAAGCCTTTCGCCACCAGTCTTCAGTCTAGGAAGATCGTCTTCCTCGAGCTACTCCTGCCTTCGCAGGTACACGGTTACGAGATGGCAACGCTGCCCACACCTCCTCCAGGAGTCCTTGATCTGCGAGGTTCCAATCCCACAGGAAGAAGTCGAGACCCAACTCCTTGAGGAAAGGAGTGGCCTCGGCCAATTCTGCCGCTGGTAACACCAAGCCTCGCGGATGCATCGTCATACGGGAAGATCTGTTGCACTAAGCCACAAGCACTTACTATGAGCTGAAGGCTCAGTCCTTCCCAAGTGCCCACAGTCTAGCTTCTACTTCTCAGAAGACGAAACTAGTCCTCCAGAAGACAGCTACTCCGTCTTCCGGGATTCTAACCGTACTTCCTAGATAGCTCTCGTCTTCCGAGCTATATCTAAACAATCCTATCTAAGCAAGGCCTCGCATGGATTACCAAGAAGACAACCCACCTTGCATTACATCCTACTTCCTATCAGAAGATACAAGATTCGCGAAACATAAAGTGCATAACAGGTTTAGAAGTTGGTTGCGGGCTCCTGCGGTGACAGTGGCCTTTGGGAAGACACTCGGGACAGCTTCCGATTCAATGTCTTTTTTGGAAGACTTCCCGAAGTCAGACTTCCCTTCACTGGTCTCACCTGTCTTCGTCTTCCTACGCGCAATCTATCCTCACAACAGACTCAAGACAATTGCACTTTGTTCTTCTGACTTCTCACCTCTCATACGCACTCAGAAGAATCTTGCTGCAGGGTGGGAAGACATGACCCTCGACCATTCTCTCCAGATTCTGCTTGCAAGTATTCTCACGACTCTCTTCTAAGTTCAGGAAGAAGAAGGAATGACTGCTATGGATCGGACAGAAGAGATCCGAATGGACCCTCACGTCTTCTCGCTCATTTTGCCAGCCTTTCAGTCTTCTAGTCTCTCTAGGAAGATGTGGAGTTTGGGAAGCTTGGAAGACCGGGAGGCACATGCCTAGTTCCCGACTTCCAACTTCTCGAAATAACAAAACAACTCACCACACCACTCGGGATTCGTACCAAGCCTCTCTTAACACAAAGCAACACAAATCCACTCTTGATACGAATTGTGTTCAGTCGACTTCCGAAGACAGTCTTCCGAAGACAGTCAAGTTTAAGAAGCGTCTTCCGAAGATGTTCCCATCTTCCGAATCGTCTTTTGTTCCAGGTTTCGGGGGTAGAGAGGTAGTAGGGTAGGGAAATTGATAGCTGGGATCTCCAATTTGAGGGCTAGGAGTAGGGAAGCTCGAATTGAGCTCGGGAAGAAGAAAGGAGATGTCTGACAGAAATTGGGCAGCGCTTCCGCGCCCAATGTCTCAATAGAAAGAATGGGGGGTGGGGTAATCGATCAGGCTGCCTGCACACAACCAAGGAAGCGCGGGGAATACCAGACAAAGGCGAGAAGAAGTGGGAAGGAGAAAGAACGTGGGGAAGAACCTCTACAGTCTTCTTCTGCTCCTCGAGTTGCCTTCGACCTCCACGCGCTTCTTGACTCTGGTCCTAGCTCCAATGCGACTCCTCACGACTGCGCCTGTTGTCAATTTCTGGCCACGCCTCGATTCCACCTTCGATTCTACTCGCTACTCTCTAATGTCAGCTTCTCGGGAGCTCACAGAGACGCTTTCGCTTTCTACCTTCTGTGCTCCAGCAATTCGGTCTCGCCCTTCGACTAGCTGCCAACTGGTTCTCTCCTACCTCGATGTCCTCACTCGATTCCTCTCTCAAAGCTTACTTGCGAAATTCACTCTCTCCAATCGATCTTCTCAAGCGCGCTGGGCTGCGGGAAGTTGGAATGCGCCTAATGTGCTTCCTTACGCATCTTCCCCGCAGATTAGGGGTTCTCGACCTTAGGTGTCTTCCCCGACCTACCTACCTATTCGGTGCGACCCAGTAGGTACACCTACTGTTTTACCCGAAAACTCGTGGTTAGGCCTTCGCGGTCGCTGTCTTCCGGAAAATAGGTGTCTTCCGCCGTCTTCTCATCTTCCGCCGTCTTCTCGTCTTCTGAAGACGCAACTGAGAAGACGCTCTTCCGAAGACGGTCGTCTTCCGAAGAAGTCAACTTCTTATTAAAAAGCTCATAAGGTCATCTTCATGTTAAGGAAGACGTAACCTTAAGTAACAACGCTTCTTCAGTTATACAAACAAGTTATTATTCTTAAAAATTTCAAAAATTTGTGCATCATGTAATTTGTGGGCACCACATACGCCCACCCTCACATGTTTGCGTCCTCGCAAACATCAGTGGTTCTGTACTTCTGTTTACGTCTAGTACTTCTTGACGCGCCACCCATTAACACGAGTGGTCATCAGTGTACCGTCCAACTCTTCCAACTGCAAGGAGCCATTGTCGAAGACCTCCAAGACGCGGTAAGGACCCATCCAGCGAAGATGAAGTTTCCCGGGGAACTTAATATGTCTGTTGTCGTAGAGAAGAACCAAGTCCCCATCCACAACAGTCACCTTTCTCAACTTGCTATCGTAGTTTACCTTACGTTGCGCTTGCACCTCGTACATCTTCTCCAAAGCTGCATTCCTGTCTTCTTCAAACTCTACGAAATTCAGAAGACGTTGCTCCTGGCTCTCTTCTTCTCCCATGCGTTCGGATACGGCTAACCGGTATGTTGGGACCTCTAACTCAATGGGCACAATAGGTGTCATGCCGTAAGTTAGGTAGAAAGGCGTCTTCTGAGTTGTGACTTTAGGTGAAAGCCCATAACACAGATGGCAGTTTCGTGTCCCAGTCATACGCATGGTTAACAATTACCTTGTTCAGGATGTTACACAGAAGACCGTTCGACTTCTCCGTCAGTCCATTCGCTTTCGAGTTGTATGGCGTCGTCTTCCGATGCTTAATCCTGAAGTATTGGGTCAGGAGGGAGATGGTCTCATTTAAGAAATGAGTACCCCTATCTGACACCAATTCCAGCGGACATCCGTACCTAGTGATGATGTTATGTTAAAGGAACCTTGCTACTACTGCGGCATCGTTCTTCTTTGTGGCCTCGCCTTCTACCATCTTGGTAGCATAGTCGGTAGCTATTAAGATGTACCGTGCTCGTGTTCTTCTCGCCACCGGGGCGATAGGCCCCACAAAGTCGATTCCCCACTTTTCGAACGGAGCAAGCGGAAGAATGGGAGTAAGAGACCACCTTGTCGTAGCTGTCGGTCTTCCCATCCTCTGGCATGCATCGCACTTCCTGATCTCCTGAAAAGTGTCTCGGTACATGGTTGGCCACCAGTATCCGACGTCTAGCATCTTCTTCACTGTGGTTTTCAGCCCGTAGTGTCCCCCAGCATCTTCGTAGTGAAGACCTGTGATCACTGACTTTATCTCTGACGGCTCGAGGCATCTCCTTAGCTTCTCATCATGTCCTTTCCGAAACAGGATACCCTGGAAGATGGCATAAGGACCTGCCTTGTGTAAGAAGACAGCCTTCTGCTCCGCATCTAATCCCTCAAGATACTGTTGGTCTTCCAAGAACTTCCTCAAGTCCTTGAAGATCGACTCTTCTGTGGAAGTCGCGAAGACTGGATCAGAGGATCTAGTCTCGTCTTCTGGGAAGCAAGCGGTACGCCCCCCCTCAGATGAGAGTGTCTTTGCGAAAACTGAAAACAACTTCTCGTCAAGAAACTCGTCTTCCACTTCATCTTCTCGTCGTTCTGTCTATAATCTGGATAGGTAGTTAGCATTAACATGCTGTCTTCCGGGCCTGTACTCAACTGTGTAAGTAAATTCATGGAGTAGGAGAATCCACCTAGCTATCCTCCCAAACAAATCTGCTTTCTTTACAATATGTTTCAAAGAGAAGTGATCCACATAGAAGACAAACGGGTTTGCTAGAAGATAGTGTCTAAACTTCCTACAGGAGTAAATCATGCGAAGACACTCCCTTTCAATTGTCGAGTACTTCTTCTCTGCATCACTGAGTTGTCTTCCCGCGTAGTAGATGGGATAATCCTTCTTCTTCTCATCTTTCTGACTCAACACCACCCCTATGGCGAAAGCTGAAACATCCACATAGATATGGAAGACTCTTTCCCAATCAGGCGGTCGTAGGACAAGGGATTCCGACAGAAGCCGCTTCATTTCTTCGAATGCTCCCTGCTGCTCAGAAGACCAAACGTATGGTTCGTCCTTCTTCAGCAACTTGGTGAGTCTTCCTGCTACCTCTGCATACCTGTCAATAAACCTCCGGTAGTATCCTACGTTGCCAAGGAAGCTTCTCAACTGAGTCAGGTTAGCAAGTGGGTGGAGTTTCATGATGACTTCCACCTTAGCACAGTCGACTTCTATACCTCTTCCGGAAATCCTATGTCCTAGTAAGATTCCTTCTGACATACCAAAGAAGCACTTCTCCGGGTGAAGAGCCAAACGATGTTCTCTACACTTCAGAAAACACTTCCTTAGAAATATCAAGTGATCTTCTTTCGATCCAAACACGCAAAAATCATCCAAGAAAATCTCCATAAAGGTGCGAAGATACTCCTTGAAGATTGTAATCATCAATCTCTGGAATATGGCGGGTGCGTTGCATAAACCAAACGGCATTTGATTGTACGCGTACGTGCCCCAATCAGAAGTGAAAGTGGTTTTCGACTTGTCTTCTTCTCTGATTGAAACTTGGTTGTACCCAGAATACCCATCCAGGAAGCTGTAGAACTCATGCCCTGCTACCTGGTCTAACACAGAGTCGGTGAATGGTAAAGGGTGATGATCCTTCTTCGTGGCCAAGTTCAGCTTCCGGAAGTCCTGACACACTCGGATCTTCCCTGTCTGCTTCTTTGGCACGATGACAATAGGAGCTACCCACTCACTGCTAAGTACTGGGAAGATGACTCCTGCTTTCAGATATTGATCAATCTGGTCCTTCACCAGAAGCGAGTACTTGGGGTTGAGCCGATACTGCCTCTACCGTGCATGAACAACGTCCTCCAGCAAGTCGATGCGATGCTCTCCCAACTCTCGAGGTATGCCTTTCATGTCTTCTATGGTCCATGCGAAGACATCCTGGAACTCCGTCAGAAGTTCTTGAAAGTCTTCCAACTGTTGGCCCTTGATCACCTTGGAAAGCTTCAGCTTCTTCCCAGGAGCAACCTCCATTTCTTGAAGATCATCCGGGTTCACCATTCCTTCAGTGTGACTGTACTCACTGGCACCAAAGTATTCCGGTTTGAGAGCTTCTTCTGGTTCAGATTCGTCTTCTGGAAGTCCAGCTGTCGGATCTTCCGAAGGGAAGACGGTGCTTTCGTCTTCTGAAAGACCAACTGTCGGATCTTCCGAAGGGAAGACGGTGCTTTCGTCTTCTGGAAACTCTTCTTTCGCAATCTCGTAGCACTCAATGTATCCACAGACCACATCTTCCACTTTCTCTGCTACTTCTGTAGTACACACGTTATTCACCAAAAACTCATTATACCGTTCATCACTGTCAGAAGACGCAGCCGAGTCTTCTGAAGTGTACCCCTCTGTTGTAGAAGGAGTTTCACCTTGGTGTCCAATCTTGATCCAAGGAAGTGAGACCTTAGCTTTCTCACCGGGCTTGGGTGTAGGATTGGGAAATCTCAAACGATGTCTTCTCCAGTCGGTATTTACATTTGCAGCATACAGCCATGGTCTTCCTATCAACACCTGATATCCAACCTTAGCTACAGGTCGCAAAATGATGTAAGTGAGGTAAAAAGATACTCCACCAATTACCGTCAAGACATCTTTCAGTTGCCCCAAAGGTCGTCTTCTGGTCTGATCCGCCATTCTGAGAATTCTCGGAGTAGGCTGGAATTCAGTGAAGCCTAGGGCATGCGCCGTTTCTTCAGTCATGATGTTAATTCCGGAGCCGGAATCAATGGGTACCTTCTTCAGAAGACAGCCATGGATCTCCATATCAAGTTCTGGGGCTCCCAAGTCCTCATGCTCTATCCTTAGGATCGGGGTACTCTTGGGAAGTTTAGCTGTCCTCCTCTTCCTCGATCCTCGAAGCACAGATTGTAACAACTTCCTGTAACCAGCATTGTCATCCAACAGCTGTTGGAAGGTTACATCCGCCTTGTGATTCCACAAGTCTCGCAAGAAGTCGTAAGGAGATCTTTTCAGAAGAGTGACTGGTGTTTCCAACAGAGAAGATGTAGTGGCTGCTTCCTTGGGTGGAAGACCAGAAGAGTGTCTTCCCTCAACTGGAGGCTGTTCCCGTGAGACAGGTGTCGCCGTAGTCGATGTAGGAAGCTGCTGTACTATCTTCCGTCTCTTCTCCAGCTCTTCTTGCATGATCGCTTCAACCTCTTGTCTAATGTCAGGAGCAAAGTACTTCGGATCTTCTCGGTCGTAAGTAGGAGAAGACGGCCGCTCAGGAGAAGATGACCTCTCCTTACGCTGCTTCTTCTTCTTGACGTCCTTCTGACGAGATTCTGACTTCCCTTTGCTTCTGGTACTTACCTTAAACAGCTTCATCCAAGACTTCCTCCGGAAGCCAACTATATGAATTCGGGTCAGGATTCCAAACAGTACCATCTGTCAAAGTGAAAGATGACGCTTCTTCAGGTGTCTCCACCTTCTGAGCTGCAGTCGTCTTCTGCAGCTGATGTTCCTTTCCTTCGCGCTTCCCGGGGTCTGGTTCGTCTTCCTCAATATGGAGACAATCCGTACAATCCCCAGGATCTTCTTCTTCTACCGTGATGTGTTGTACCACTGCTAACTCGAGCTTAGAAGTTGATGCTGCTTCTGCAGGAGGCGTGGTATCTGCAAACCTCACCATTTGTCGTGGTCGTAAGGTCTGAGGACAATTCCCTGTGAAATGACCGGCTTCCTTACAGTTCCCACACAAGGGCACTTGCCCAATCTGTCTTCTCGGATGAGGACATGTGGACCACCAGTGTCATGTCTCTCCACAATTATTGCATGCTCCAAGAAGAGGGTTGAGAGGTCGTTGTGATGAAGAAGGTTGCCAAGGCGTCTTGGTCTGTACATTGCTAGCTCTATCCCTAAGTACATAACGATTATATTGGGCGGGAGGCTTAGGAGTGAAGGGTTGTATCGTTTCGATCCTATAGCAAGTTTCCCCACTGGGATCGTGTAGATATCCCTCATCGTCTTCTTCCCATCCTGCCCAGTTGACAGCTTGGTCCTGCGTACACTGATCTCTGGTGTGGCCAGAAGAGTTACAAAGGTTGCACCAAAGGTTTGGCCGGGAAGCCGTAGGCTGCTTCCGCTTGTCCTTCTGGTTCAGAAGATGAACTTTCAGGTCGGCAAACTGCTTCAGACCCTCATCGATGCGGGGATCAGGTGCAGACTGTATGATCTGAGTTTGAGGCATCTTCTGCACAACTTCCTCCCTTGCTCGCGTCTTCTCCTTCTTCTTCTTCCGCGTCTTCTTCTCTAGTTCAGATTCGGATTCTGAACTTTCGACAGTAGACTCTTCAGAAGTAGAAGATGCTTCCGAATCACTGTTATCAGTTTCAGTGGACTTGGACTTCTTCTTGGACTTCCGAGAAGACTTCTTCGACTTCTTGGACTTCTTCGAGGCCTTCCCTCTGTCTTTCGTCATATTTCGAGTGATGCTCGAGGTTTCATACTGCTCGGCATGCTTCTGTACCTCTGCTAAATCATCACCTCCTCCTCTTCTGCAGTACAATTCCATATCTTGAGACAATCCTCCCAAGTACCAGTCCACAGCTTGCTGAGCACAGTAGCCGGGTCTTCCTTGGTTTTGAGGGATGTGATCCAGGAGATCTTCAAACCTCTCGGTGTAATCCCGTAGTGTCTTTTTCTTCTTCCGTTCGAGTCTCTGAAGTTCTATGAGGGTCATCCGATCATAGCCCACTCCTCTGAACCTCTTCAGAAAAGCTGCCTTCAAAGTAGCCCAAGCGGCCATTACTACAACATCATCCAACATCTTACTCATCCATTTCCTTCCCTTCCCTACGATCAAACTAGGAAATACACGGAGTCTGTCAACATCAGCGTCTTCCTTGTTGGATCTAGAGATGGTCTCGAACATCGTGATGAAGTCGTCCGCGTCAGCATCATCGTCATACGGATGGTACTTCTGCCGAGTGTGGGAAGCCATGTCGACTGCCGGCTGGTGCGACTGCCAACTTCTTTCTTCCTCAGGTCCAGGTGGTGGAGATGGTCTTCTCGAAGGTCCAAGCCTGTCTGAATCACGAAGGTCGTCTTCTGAGTCAGAGCTACTGTCACTGCTACCTTCCGAGACGTCTGGAACAATCTCCTCCAGTCTTCCCTCACCTTGAGAAGCTTCTTCCGTGCTTGGGAAGACGTCTTCCGAGTAACCAGTACCAAAATCTACTTTATACACGTGATCACCCGGTGGGTGTCTGTCTTCGCCAAAGGTTATGCTCGAGATGGAAGGCTCTTCCAACTCTACCGATCGGATCTTCCTGAGCTCTTCTTCTTTCTTTTGGTGTCTCAGGGATATCCGTTGCTCTCTAGAAGCGGTTCGCTAGGGTGAGTTTACCCACTTAGGATCTTTACCCGTGCGTCTTCTGCTTCTTCCTCCGGTCGGAGGCATCCACCAGAGTATTGAGAACCGATGTCCCTCTCTTTCTACCACTAGATCCGGGAGACCAAATGACTGAACAACCGATCACAAGTTCAGAACGTCTTCTTCTCCTGCTTCTGGTTGCACTCACTGCAATCTTCCAAGATCGAGTCTTCCAAGAACTCTTGGAAGCAGGGAAGCGGCTTCTTCCAACTCTCCCTGAGGTATCTTATCAACTTCTGGTTGCGGTTTTCGTCTTAGGCCTTCGCGGTTGCTGTCTTCCGGAAGATAGGTGTCTTCTGTCATCTTCTCGTCTTCTGAAGACGCAACTGAGAAGACGGTCGTCTTCCGAAGAAGTCAACTTCTTATTAAAAAGCTCATAAGGTCATCTTCATGTTAAGGAAGACGTAACCTTAAGTAACAACGCTTCTTCAGTTATACAAACAAGTTATTATTCTTAAAATTTTCAAAAATTCGTGCATCCTGTAATTTGTGAGCACCACACATGTACACGGTTGCGAGGAGGTAATGCTGCCCAAACCTCCTCCAGAAGACCCTGGTCGGCGAGGTTCCAATCTCATAGAAAGAAGTCGAGACCCAACTCCCTGAGGAAAAGTTTGACCTCGGTCAACTCTGCTGTCGGTAACATCACACCCTCGAGGATGCATCGACATACTTGAAGCTCTGTTGCACTAAGCCACACACTTACTATGAGCCGAAGACTCAGTCCTTCCCAAGTTCTCACAGTCTAGCTTCCACTCTCAGAAGACGAATCTAGTCTTCCAGAAGATAATTATTCCGTCTTCCGGGATTCTAACAGTGCTTCCTAAGTAGCTCTCGTCTTCCGAGCTATATCTAAACAATCCTAACTAAGCAAGGCATCGCATGGATTCCTAAGAAGACAACCCATCGTGCATTTCATCCTACTTCCTAACAGAAGATACAAGATATGCGAGAAGTAGAGTGTATGAAGAGTTCAGACGATGGTCGCGGGCTCTTGCGGTGATAGTTGTCTCTGGGAAGACTCCCCGGACAACTTCCGATTCAATAACGTTCTCGGAAGACTTCTCGAAGCCAGGCTTCTCTTCACTGGTCTCACCTGTCTTCTGCTTCCTACACGTAATCTAACCTCACAACAAACACAAGACATTCATACTCTGTTCTTCCGACTTCTCACTTCTCATACACACTCAGAAGAAGCTTGTTGCATGACGGGGAAGACATGACCCTCGACCATTCTCTCCATATTTTTTCAACAAGACTTCTCACAACTCTCTTCTAAGTTCGGGAAGAAGAAAGAATATGCTGTTATGGGTCGAACAGAAGAGACCTGTAACGGACCCTCACGTCTTTCTCGTGCATTCTGCCAGGCTTTCCAGTCTTCTAGTCTCTCTAGGAAGATGTGGATTTGAGAAGCTTGGAAGATCGGGAGGCACAGACCTGGTTCTCAACTTTCAGCTTCTCGAAACAACAAACAACTCACCAAGTCACTCAGGATTTGTACCAAGCCTCTCTCAACACAAAAGCAAATCCAATCCACTCTCGATACGAATTGCACACAGTCGTCTTCCGAAGACTTGCGGCAAGAACATCACGAGACGATGGAGCAGCTGAAGGAGATTCTGAAGTCTCCACCTGTACTAAGGAGGCTAAATTATGAGAGTGAGAGACCTGTGGTACTGACTGTTGATACGAGTTCAAAGACGATTGGATGGGCGGTTGGTCAAGAAGATGCAGAAGGTGTGCGATTTGTTTCAAAGTTTGGAGCTCGGATCTTAACAAATAGACAACGTAACTATCCTCGGGTGAAACGTGAGTTGTGGGGAGCTTTTACTGCTATGAAGGTAGATAAAGAATTCTTGATAGGAGCCCGTGTGATATTAGAAACAGATTGTTTATCTTTGTTGGGTATGATAGCAAACTGCAATACACCAGACATAGCAATGCTGCGATGGATTGCTTATGTCCGGAGTCTGAATCCTGAGCTAAAGCATATAGCAGGGAAGGACAATCTAGTTGCAGATATGTTGTCTAGGGCTCGTTATACAGATGAGGATGAGATGTTTGCAGAGGTCGAGAACGACGAGAAGAAAGATGTTTGGTGCCAAGTTGGTCAACAGACTTCAAACTTGGAACCACTGCTGTTCAACGAGGAGTTCTACACAGAAAAGTTCTGTGATATTGGTTTCTATCTGAGTTCATTCTGCAGACGAGAGGGATGGAGTGATGCAGAGTTCAAGGAGATCAGACGGAAGGCGTACAGTTATCTTCTACGTGAAAGTTATCTGGAGAAACGTCCGAAAAAAAGAGATGGGATGTTCGCTAGAGTGGTGGATGATCAACCGACGAAGCTGAATCTGCTGAAAGAGTTTCATGACATCTTGTGGGCTGGACATCGTGGAGTCTGGACTACTTACACGAAGATGAAGGAGCGATACTGGTGGAAGGGTTTGTATCAAGACGTGGTGGATTTTGTTGGATTCTACTCTAAGGTCCGTTACAGAGATGGGCTTGTACCTACTTATCCACCTAGTATCCATTTTCAGTGGGTTATTGATCTTGTGATGATGCCGCCGGGACTATGAGGGATGCGTTATTTGGTGTTGGCTCGAGAGGATAGATCTCTTTCCAACTATGTGGAGGGACGAGCACTACAGACGAAGACTACAGAGAACATATGCAGATTCGTGCTCGAAGATATCATCTGTCGTTATGGATCTGTTGGGAGATTACGAGCAGATAAGGGCGAGTTGAGAGACGCAGAAGCGAAAGAGTTCTTTGCTCGTTATGGAGTAAAGCTTTTGCTTACTACTGCCATGAATCCAGAGGGCATTTATAAGAGTGAACGAGGACACCCTTCTATTGTTCACGCTTTAGTGAAAGCATGTGATGGTAGGCCTAGAGAATGGCTGAGACTACTTCTATTTGCTTTGTGGGCTGATAGAACTACACATTGTACCACGACTGACTATATGCCAGTTGAGCTTATGTTGGGGTAGAAACCGATCATGCCTGCTGAGGAGGACTTTCTTACGTGGGCTACGTTACCATGGAAAGATGGTTTAGATCGTGCTTCACTTATTGCTCTACGTACCAGACAGTTAGAGCGGAGAGAGGAGGATCTTGCTGAAGCACAGGAGAGGCTGAAGGTGACTCGAGTCAGAAACAAAGAACGTTTTGACAAGACTCACGGACTACGACCAAAGCCGATACGTGTTGGTGACTGGGTTCTGGTGTATGATAGCACGTTGGAGAATCAACATTCTGCGCTTCGTAAGTTCTCTCGAAGATGGTTCGGGCCTTATGTTGTGCTAGATGTTTATGAAAATGCCACTTACAGTTTACGTGAGTTGGATGGTACTCCTTTGAAGCTATTTGTGGCTGGCAAACGTGTGAAATTGTTCAAAAGACGTAGATGATCAGTAGAGTTGTTCAATTTTCTGGAGTCAGAGTAGAGGACAACAAGAGACGGAGACGTCCCAGTGTTTGAAGAGGCTGAGGCGGAGGATAAGATGATGATGGAGAACAGATAGAACAATGAAGAGATTGACACATGCCGGAGGATGTGCAAGTTTGGGGGGGTGGATGTCGTGATGTAAATCATTTCACATAGTAAATGATTCACCTCTCTGCTAGGAGTTAGTCTTTCTGAGTGAAGTTAAGACGTCAGAGAAGTTGATTCTGGAGGCTGTGGACATTGACGGCTACGAGTTACACTTCTACTCCGACACTTGGGAGTTAGTAGCAGTAAAAGTTAGCTTAATGTTACTCCTAGTCCTTCATGCATATATTAACACCGTTGTGTTATACGTTTTAAGTTCTAGTAGGCTGATAGTATGCTAGTTATCTTGTTCAAGCATTTGTGTGCTTGTGCAAGTGACTTCTTACTTGTCTATGATGTTAAATGTACATAATTTAGATTTACCATATTGATAGGGTTTAGCTCATGGTTTGTACTTACGTGTTGCCCACGCACGCTTTTTAGCTAGTTTAAGTTTACTTTCAAGGCTGCGTGTCATTTTAGGTAGTTTAAGATTTACGTTGATACTTTAGGAGGGGCTGACGTGGTAGCCTTTGAGTGAAGTTAAGTTACCACGTGGATTAAGACACTAAAAGACAGCCAACTGGAGCTATGAACTCCCATTGGTTCATTTTTGTCTTTTGTAAAAATCTAACTTTAGAAACAGAGGTCTAAAGGAGAGTTCGAGCATTTGGTGAGGACACTGCAAAATCTGAGAGCACAGGAAGATAGAGCTCGTCGTGCCAAGCACTGTTAGTGAAATTCTTGATCGATTCGGATCAATAAAGAAAGAGTTATGCCAATTTGAAGTTCGAGTTGAGTCAGAATTGCATCACTTTTGTTGATTTTGGGGTTTTCAGTGTCAATTGCAGCGGAATCGAGGAAATCGCTTCAAACCTTCGTGGTTGTGTTCACTGTCAGCGGAACTACAACTGTCCAAAAAGTTTCAAGTCATTTGAGTGAGTGAGTAATTCAGGGCGACCGCTGAAGCAGTGGGGGTCTGAAAAGCTCTCAATCTAGAGCACCAACTTCAGAGAACGAGATCTGGAGAACGGTGTACAATCAAGAGTCCCAACTTCACAGGGGTGTTTAGCATCCTGTAGACTCCAAATCCTGTAAGAATCTTCGAAAGTGATCGAGTCAATTTTCTGTTGTAGGTCGAAATAGCTGTCCGAGTATTAGAAATTATCGCGGTGTTAGAATTTGATCTGAAGCTGAAACTTCGTGTGTTTGCTCAATGGGGCCTCTTTTACATGTAGGAGAAGTTTAGAAGTCTAAATCTTCACATATTTCTCAATCCTGAGTGTCAAAGTTCGCCGTCTGATCTTATCATTGCTAGTTAAGCCTGAACTTTGCTTACTGAACATATCAGAAGAGCCAAGAGACCTATATGAGTGTTTTACAGTGTCACCTTGTAACCTGAGGCCTATCCTTTGAGTAAAGCAGTCACAGCTAGAAACCTAATGCTTCCTGAGTAAACATATCACAGCCTTCACGATCACAACACAGCCAGAAGGTTCTGCCCTTCCCAAGAAAACTCTCATCTCGACAACGTAGAAGATCTTTGTCCAATATGTCTTCTGTCTTGCAAGTATTCGCTCGATAAAATGTATCTGTCAATTCGTCAAGTATGATGTCTGATAGGACTTGATGATCGTATTTAAGACGATTGCGATGTCTCTTCGGAACGGATCGATGTAACTGTGCACCTTAAACTCATTTGATCCCATCGGCATCTTGGAGAAGAGCTTGCTATACTTCCTCACTTTCTCCAAGATGGGTTACAGGTGCTGTCCTACATAAGATCACCCGGTCGTCATGCATCGTCTATCTCAAGTGCAAAGCTCCAGTGTGAGAGGGTCCAATTCTGTTGTCTTCCTCTCAAATCATCCGAAGGATGTCCTCGACAGATTAGGATCTCCGTCACCAATTCCGAAGACACAACTCCCCAATTCTACATCAAGAACGTCATGCCTAACTCCTCAAGTTGTCGCTCGTAGGGCTTGAAGTCCGACCACTTCGTTGTAATGATCTTGAGCTTGACCGGTGAGTTCCGTGAACTTTGCATTCCTCTCATCTCTCGAACTGCTGGAATACGAAGTTCTTCGCCTCTTGAGATGCGAAGATGTCCCTCTCAAGTTTCTGTCTCTCAAAATGTGCGAAGTCGAATTTCTCCAAAAGTACTCTTCGTCTATCTCTCACCGATAATCCTAGAGTGCTACAATAAACATGCGAGTGAGAATAGTAAAAGTGAATTGCTTTTACCTCTTCTTATAACTATTTCCTCTCGATTTTCCACGTGCGAAGTTTTTCTTATCCTTCAACCACGAAGTCGTGTTAACTTCCATCTTACTTTGGTCCTCCTTCTTGAGATCATAACTTCGTTGTCCGGCATCCATTCTCAGCAAATGAGGTATCATTGGAAAGCTCTTCGTCTGTAGAATGCAACCAGATTATCATACCAAAGATATACACCTCATAGTTCCTATATTTCCCCTCAGCATCATTCTTCGGCTAAGAAACTCTATTCTACAACTAAAACTATTCTATCTCATCATCTATACTAACTAATCTACTTCTTTACTAACAGAAACAAAAAGTTACTAACAAAATGAAAAACCAAGACTTCACAAGTTGGCAACTCATGCACGAGTCAGCATGATCGGACTGGAGCTCGATGGCATGACGATGTTGATGAGGAGATGATGCTAGGGTGGCATGCATCTGCCTTTCTTTGTGATTGGTCATGAACTATAGTATGGAGGACCAAGTCGTAATGGAGTATCTACGTACTGACGTGGTGGTAGACATATAAGTGTCAAGGAGCGAGATCGCGTCCTCCAACGAGCAAAGAGATTTCGACGAGAAGGACGACATGTATTTCGAGTGTGAGATGATGAGAAAGTATGGATGGTATCACATCCATCCTTGAGGGCACAATTAGTACGACGTGCTCATGAGGAGTTGAGACATTTTGGAGTGAAGCGTATATATAGCTTATTCCAAGGACAGTATTGTTGATATAGTCCAAACCTCTAGTAGATCGACGACTAACATTAGCCGGAGTGGTTAGAGTAGTTACAGTTAGTTAGAGGGCTAACCCACCATTAGAGTTTCCTTTGTACTCAACCACACTATATATACATGGAGAGATAAAGCCTCTCTCATCCCATTCCTATTTTATTTTCCTTGTCTACTCGCTCTCTCTTCTTGGAGTGTCTTCGAAGTACCGATCTTTCTACATGGTATCAGAGCTATAGAGAGCGTGTGTCCCTTGCTGATGAGCAAGATGGAGTTCGTGCATGGAGAAGTACAGGAGAGAGCAACTGAAGGTGTACTTGATGTCGAGCACTATCCTGCTGAATGCGATTTTGGAGACCTAGACGATTTTTTCTCGCTGAAATCTATCGACCAGTCCTTCTAAGGCTGTCTTGTTCAGAAGGTGCGAATTGTGTACTCGGTCAAGTTTCAGTCGATATGGAGGTTTCCAGCGGCAAATTTTCAATTGGATCTTTTTCGACCAAAAGGAAAGTTTTAGGACTTGAGTCTAACATAAAAGATTCATGTTCCGAATATGAAAAATTTGGAAAATTTGGAAAATTTGGAGGGTCACACACCTATTTCTGACCTCGTTTGGTCTAGTTTCGACCTTTTCTAGGTGTGTTCTTTCGACGTTTCCGTCGTGTTTTGTACACCTACAATTTGTGGACAGGTTCTTTCTTCATTGTCGTTGCAAGAGGAGTTCGCGGAGTCGCCTTGTTGTGACTTGTGATAACTCCTGATCGCACGATGTGGGTGGATGAGTTTCGTGAAGGTTCTGTGAGGTTTTTCGCGTACAGAATAGAGCAATTTCGACATTGCAGCTATGGCCGAGTCCGTATATTTGATCACTGGAGAGAAGCTCGACAAGCACACCTACCAAGTGTGGAAGTTTCGGATGAAGACTTTCCTACACAGACAAGATCTATGAGATCTTATCACTGAGGAGGAGAAAGCCCCTGAAGTACCAGTTTCGGATCTGAAATTGAAGGAGTGAAAGAAGCGCTCGTACCAGACGATTCACTACATCGCACTGACATTTCAGCATCGATGATTGGTTACATTCAAGATTGCGATACGCCCAAGAAAGCTTGGGATGCACTCGCACGTCTGTTTCAATCCGGAACAGAGACGCGGAAGCTGCAATTACTACAGCAGTTCAGTCAGTCAAACACGACATGTGCCAACCTATCAAACAACCATCACACACCAACATACGAGCTGCTCCACCAGCAGACCCACACAACATACACCTCAAGCTCGCACATACAACTGCTAAGCTTGAGCCAACTATACCATTGATGTTGGGAAGATGACATGGCGCGCAATTACGCACATGGTCCTTCCAAACAACACCATCACGGTCCTCTAACATGAGTACTCCAGAAGTTAACACCTCACGTACTCGTGAAATAGGCGCCTTGCGGTCACATTCAATATCGTCGGTGCAGTCTGCTGTAGATAAATATAACCGTCAAGATGAAATTTGCGAATCGACGGTCGATAACCTCCTCCTCGAATAGTCGCATATCAGCCATAGGTATAACTCTCCGAAATGTTGGCTCGTTGAGAACATGCTCTCATCCACATATCCGAGTTATCAAGGTTCATCACTTCAGCAGAATCAAGACGAATGACAGAAGGTAGATCTGGATCTCGGTCATACAATAGAAAATATGATGAGAAGGAAACCAAAGACGCTTGCCGACTAAACCGATAGTCCAAAGCCAACCATGGTAACTGCACATCACAGTCTCTCAAGTGGCCCTACTGCAATCCATACTTGCACAATCCTCTCTTCACCGTCTGAACAACTCTCTCCGCCAAACCATCCGCCTCAAGATGATCTCGAGATGTAGTACGATGATCAATTAGCGCATGATCACACAAGACATGAAACTCACCAAGAAACTTTATAGTATGTGTTGCGTGTAGGAAGCCGAAGACAGATGAGACCAATGATAAGAAGCCTAGATGCGGGAAGTCTTCTGAAAATGTCAGTTAATCTGAAGTTGTCTTGGGAGTCTTCCTGGAGACCATTGTCACCGCAAGAGTCCTCAACCTTCTTCTGGTCGATTCATAGGACTTGCTTCTCAGTATCTCTTCATCTTCTCTTAAGAAGTAGGATGAATTGCAAGGTGGATTGTCTTCTTAGGAGATGCCTTGCTTAGTTAGGATTGCGTAGACATAGATCGGAAGACGTGATGCACTTAAGAAGCATTATTAGAATTTTGGAAGACAGAATAGCTGATCTTCTGGAAGACTGAATTCATCTTCTGAGAATGGAAGCTGGACTGTGAGGGTCTGGTAAGGATTGAGCCTTAGACTCACAGCAAGCATGTGTGGTATAGCGGAATAGAAGCTTCAAAATGACGATGCATCCTCGGAGTCTTGTATTAACACAAGCGGAGCTGATCGCGGAGTCATCAAACCTTTCATCAAGGAGTTGGACCTCGACTTCTTCACGTGAGATTGAAATCTCGCCTACCAGGGTCTGACCCGTTGAAGTAGAGTTCCCCAGTAGGCGGAACAAGTTCATCAAACCGCGGAAGAGGTTCTCTGGTTGAAATCGATGTTATGAACTATTTGTACTCTGCAGGCAGTCGGACGATGAGTTTGTCCTCGATGTATACAGTAAGGATAGCCGATTAGATTTTTGCGTGGTATGGATTGCAGATATACGACGAACGATGAAACGATGTAGCACTCGGCCTCCTGATCCTTGCACCCATGAAGGTGTATATCATGTAGTTGAGATATGAGGCTATTTAGAGTTAGAGGGATCTAACGTCAGTTAGGGAGGCGATTGTGGTACACTTGTGTATGTGTATGACAATGTCCATGTGTTATGTGTATGTGTGGTGTACCTCTGACAGCGATGTATGTTGTCGAGCGATGTATATGGACACCACAATTGTCACGTCAATTTGGTACCTTGGCTAGGTTGGCCGAGTGCGGAGTGAATAATCCCGGTAGGGCCGTTAGTGCCGTTAGGGCGAGTTGTTGAGATAGCCCACTAGGGGTATACTTCTCAGGTAGGGCTTGGAGGTCTTAGTTCTTTGAGTTGAGCCTTCAAGCTCATGACTATGGTGGATAGTCTTGGTGAGCGCAATCTGGGTTCTCTATTGCACAGAGTGGATTTGGCTCGACTTCAGTGTTTGTTTAATGTCGGTTGGCATGATGGTGTGGTGTCCACAATTTACAGAAAGTACGACTTTTTGAAATTTTTGAAGTTAATCACATGTCCGTGTAATTGAAATAACCTTGTTACTTAAAGATTACGGCTTCCTTAGAAGGAAGATGATCTTACGATCTTTTTCACAACAAGAAGTTGACTTCTTCGGAAGATGGTCGTCTTCCGGGAAGCGTCTTCTCAGTTGTGTCTTCCGAAGACGGAAGACGACGGAAGACGGAAGACGGAAGACACGTATCTTCCGAAAGACAGCGACCGCAGAATCCTAACCGCGAATTACCCAGTAAAGAAGTAGGTGTACCTACCAGGTAGCACCAAGGTAGTAGGTAGGTCAGGAATCAGGTAGGTCGAAGAACCCCTAAACTGCACGAGAAGATACGAAGGAAGCGCATTAGCGCAGAAACACCACCGCTTCCCGCATCGAGGACATTTTGAATAGAAGATCAAATTAGGAGATGATCGAATTGAGTGAGGAGGGCCAGCAGAGTGAAATTGAGTAGAGCAAGGATCGATTCGCAGCTAGAGAGAAGGCGAGGATGAAATTCTGAGAGAAGGAAGCACCATTGAGCTGAAGGAGTCTACTGTAGACTCCCGGAAGCAGACATTGAAGGACGACTGAGAAGAATCAGAGGTGGAGTCTTGTTCGATCGAGGAGTAGCAAGACATTGACGGCAGCAGCAGCTCTGTGGAGTCGCATTGGAGCTGGGATTGGAGCCGGAAGCAAGCAGAAGACTGAAGACGCTACGGGAACCAGACAGAAGACGGTTTGAGGTTCTTCTCATGTTCTCTTTTCTTCCCACCGCTTCTCGTCTCTTGTTTAGTATCCACCGCGCTTCCCCGGTTGTTTGCAGACAAACCGATCGACCGTTTCCTCATCCCACATTTTCCTTCTGTGAAATTGGGCGCGGAAGCGCTGTCCAATTTTTGACAGTCATCTTCTAACTTCTTTCCAAACTATAATCGAGCTTCCCTGACCATAGTACTCAAATTCGATCCCGCAGCTATCAATTTTCCTACCTTACCGCACCTCTACTCCCGAATCTCTGAACAGAAGACGCTTCGGAAGATCTGAACATCTTCAGAAGACGCTTCGGAAGATCTGAACATCTTCAGAAGACGCTTCTGGATGTCTGAGACTGGAACGGCTCAAGCGAGGAGTGAAGTTGCAGAACTGTAGTGACGTAAGATTTCTCCTTTTGCCCATTTAGTATACAAGATATCGTTCCCACAGAGGATTTGCACAAGTAACGCTGCTCTAAGTTCTAAGATCTGTTCAAACACACAAACACACGGGTTTTGTCTAGAAATCCCGTCTTCTCACAAAACCACACAAAACAACACGTCTTCCAGACACGCCAAATGGTGCTCTGGACCCAAACAAACAACGACCAATTACAATATCATACAACTATTCACAGAGAAGCTCGGGAAGACGATCTTCCTGCTTCCAGGTTGCTTCTTCCGGTCTTCTCGATATCGTCTTCCCGAAGCGATTCTCGTCTTCAGGGGGTTCAAGTCGTCTTCTCACACCTCCAGAAGGCTGTCCTGCTCCGCAGAAGTCGACTAGTAACAGTCGTTACACCTTACTCTCACACTCACATTCCAACGGGTTGGATAAATCACAGGGTGTATGCCCCCTGTAGCCTTCCCAGGCTTCTGCCTACGGAAGTTGTCTTCCTACAGCACTACAACGACATTCACCTTCACGGAAGCTCAATAGAAGTCTCGGAAGCTCACTAGAAGAAGGTAAGAAGATGGGGAAGATGGGAGAAGACGGAAAGAAGAAGAAATCCAAACAAGAGAAAACAGGATGAAAAAGGGCAATTAAGATTCCGACAGGCTTCTAGTCCGGATCCTGACTAACAAGCCATCCCTGCTTGTAATAGTTTGGGGAGGAAGACAACAAACGTGAGTACTGTAGCACCGTCTTCTACTCGAGGATGTCGTCTTCTGTTGCGGGAAGAAGGCTTCTTTCTTCTTCACTTCGCTGCTCTGACTGCTCTGTCTTCTGGGATCCCTTACCCAGAAGACCGTTCGTACGTAGATCCCAAGTGCTCTACTGAACGAGTCAAGCTACACTCCACAACTGTTGACATTCACCGTCACTCAAGAAGAACACTTCCCATGCACAATTGGGAGCGAATTCAATCCATCACCCAGAAGACATGAGCGAAGCTGCTGCACTCAAATCCACAATCTATTCCTCGAGAAGAAGTCACAATGGCGTTGGGAAGCTCACTCCCGCTACTTCCTGCGTCTACTCCTCGACACACCAGCCTAGCTAACAGGACTGCACGAGGATGCCGTTCCCTGTTCCTAGACTGTCCACTACTTCTATCTACATCTTCGAACCACTGCTGGTGCGAGTATGCAGACCCCTCCTGTATATTCCAAGACTATTCGTATGTTTCCAACAACGAGTGTAGTGCGCTAAGACTGTCTCTGCTCTAATGTGTCTCGTCTGCCTACCTGTAGAATCGGTGTGTATGTTCAGTTACTACAGAATTCTACAGAACTGGCAGAACTGGCAGAGCTCCATTTCCTACTCTACGATCCTACTTAACCATCTGCCTCGAGAGTCAGGGGAGGCGACTTCCAGGGAGAGAGAGAGAGGCGCTGACAAGAGGTTGTCATCTCACATGCATGCGGTCCCTCTTCCCAATTAGCCCTCCACTGTGTTACTCCTACGCTACCTATGCTGCCACATGGGGTCCTAACTATTTTTACATGGAAAACTGCCACCCTTAAGATAGCATGTCCGATCTTACTAAATCTGGAAGTGTCGATTGAGTTTTGCTAACTACTCTGATTGCTCGGTGGCAATCTCCACATGATCTGCTCCTACCGGAGCTACTACCTCGACTTCTGATGGGCTGGGAAGCCCTGCACTTACCTCGGGTACCACTGAGGTAGCTTCTCTCTCCTCGCTCTTCGCTGGCCCTGCTGTTTCTGCGGCTGCGTCTTCCTCGGCTTCGACTTCGGAAGACGGAATGGTCTTCTGGGAAGACGAGTCGAATGGTGCGTCTTCGGTCTTCTGAGGCACTGATGCAGTACTAGGGACCATGGCGACCTCATAGGGGTCCGGGGAAGTCGCTTCCTCCACGCGGAATACCTGGGAAGACGGCTCGTCTTCCTATCTTCCAGAAGACATCATGTCTTCCGGGGCGTCTTCTGGAGTCTTCTCGTCTTCCAACGCTGTCACCACCAAGTGTACAGCGAGATCGAACTCCTCCTTCTCCATTCCGGACCCAGTCGAGGGTGCTGGGGCTTGGGAAGATGCGGTTGCAGGTGTTGAAAGTGAGAGAAGACCATAAAGTGTCTTCACTCCTTCTATCTGTCTATCCAGGTACCTGAACATGCTATCTCTGCATTCCACCAACCTCGTCTTGGACCCGCTGTCCCATTCCCTAGCTAAGGTAAGTAACTTCTTACCCGCGGTGAAGTTGAACTTCTTCCGAAGCGCTTCTACCGACTGAGCTAGCATCTTCTGCGCACGAGCCTCCGCTGCTTCCCTCTGCGTCTTCTCCACTGCAGCTCGTGCTTCTGCGGCTTCTCGCTGCATCTTCCAATTGGCCTGCTCTTCTGCGAGGGCAGTGATCTTCTCCCGCACTCGGAGAACTTCCTGATCGCGCTGCTGTACTCGCGCCTGCAACTCCTGTTTGCTCTTCCGAAGCTGTACCAGCTCCTTGGCAGAAGCAGCTGCTTCCGTCTTGTACCTGGCTGCAAGCTTCTCCGTGGTGCGGAGACTAGCTTCCAGCGACTCCGTCTTCTGCTGGCTGTCTTCCTGTCGCAGCAAGGTGCGCAGGCCGAATCCAGGCTGTAAGGGCTTCTCCTGTGCCCTCGCTCTCCTCTCCAGCAACTCCATAGCAGGCTGGATCTCCTTCTGGAATTAGGCACTGAACTCCTCCAGTCGTCTTCCTACGGAAGACAAGTTCATCTCCACCACTCGCTCTACGGTGTCGACTTCGTCTTCCAGAGGCAAGGAAGCCTCTTCCACTACTACGGCCTTCATCTTCTGCGCACGAGAAGAAGCTACTCTTCTCATCTTCCGGGGTGGAAGACTCCTCGTGGCAGGAGCGGCTCTCCTCTTTGCGCTTCCTCGCATCGCAGTAGGAGCGCCCATCCATCCTTCGTCTTCTGGAGTCTTCGGAAGACTCCCAGGTGTTACAGAAGCTGTTTTCTGCTCCGATCGGGTACTCAGCAAGTCTTCCTCCGAGTCCGACTCCGATCCTGAATGAATGAGGGAGATGGGTGTCCTCGGTACACTTCTATGATCCATCTTCCTCACTGGCGTGGCGTCTTCCGACCCACTAGACTCGTCTTCCCTCACCAGAAGCGTCTTCTGGTGAGAGCCGGGTCTCAACTGTGGCATCAGAGTGGGAGGGGGCGTTGCTGCTGCCTCTCGGTCATCGTCTTCCGAGGTCTCCTCCTTCACCTCCTGTCGCTCCGTTGGTCCATACACTGCCAACTGATCTTCTCTAAGATCCCTCATGGCTACATACAAGTAGCAGAAGAAGGACGTCAGATGTCCTCCCGCCGGGGTACCCAAGTATGCTAGCTCCGTCTGTACATAGTTGTGGATGTACGCGCCCCAGTAGATTGGCACTCTATCATCCCACACTGATTCCAGGAACTCCACGTCCTGATCTCCTAAGTACCTTGTCTTCTGCGCTTTTCCTTTGGGGAAAAGATGCAGAAACAACTTCGCCAGAAGTCGCTTCTTTGACTCCCGGTAAGACTCTATCTTCCAACCGTTCCTCCCTTGCCTGTCTTCCACGAAAAGGTAGGTGGTACTCCCAAGCACATGCCATGAACTCACAATCCTAGGCAAGATCTTCTTCTCGTACCAATATCCTCGGTTCTCGGTCTCAGGCCTGTGAAACGCCTTACGCCACCAGTCTTCAGTCCAGGAAGACGGTCTTCCCCGAGCTACTCCTGCCTTCGCAGGTACACGGTTACGCGGTGGTAACGCGGCCCACACTTCCTCCAGAAGCCCTTGATCTGCGAGGTTCCAATCCCACAGGAAGAAGTCGAGACCCAACTCCTTGAGGAAAGGAGTGGCCTCGGCCAATTCTGCCGTGGGTAACACCAAGCCTCGCGGATGCATCGACATACCTGAAAGATCTGTTGCACTAAACCACAAGCACCTACTATGAGCTGAAGGCTCAGTTCTTCCCGAGTGCCCATAGTCTAGCTTCTACTTCTCAGAAGACGAAACTAGTCTTCCAAAAGACAACTACTCCGTCTTCCGGGATTCTAACAGTACTTCCTAGATAGCTCTCGTCTTCCGAGCTATATCTAAACAATCCTATCTAAGCAAGACCTCGCATGGATTACCAAGAAGACAACCCACCTTGCATTACATCCTACTTCCTATCAGAAGATACAAGATATGCGAGAAGTAGAGTATGAGAAAGGTTCAGAAGTTGGTTGCGGGCTCCTGCGGTGACAGTGGCCTCTGGGAAGATACTTGGGACAGCTTCCGATTCAATGTCTTTCTCGGAAGACTTCTCGAAGTCAGACTTCCCTTCACTGGTCTCACCTGTCTTCGTCTTCCTACACGCAATCTATCCTCACAACAGACTCAAGACAACTGCACTCTGTTCTTCTGACTTCTCACCTCTCATACGCACTCAGAAGAAGCTTGCTGCATGATGGGAAGACATGACCCTCGACCATTCCCTCCAGATTCTGCCAGCAAGACTTCTCACAACTCTCTTCTAAGTTCGGGAAGAAGAAGGAACGGCTGCTATGGATCGGACAGAAGAGACCCGAATGGACCCTCGCGTCTTCTCGCTCATTTTGCCAGCCTTCCAGTCTTCTAGTCTCTCTAGGAAGATGGGGAGTTGAGAAGCTTGGAAGACCGGGAGGCACAGGCCTAGTTCCCGACTTCCAACTTCTCGAATTAACACAACAACTCACCACTCCACTCAGGATTCGTACCAAGCCTCTCTAAACACAAAAGCAAAGCAAATCCACTCTTGATACGAATTATGTTCAGTCGACTTCCGAAGACAGTCTTCCGAAGACAGTCAAGTTCAAGAAGCGTCTTCCGAAGATGTTCCCATCTTCCGAATCGTCTTCTGTTCCAAGTTTCGGGGATAGAGAGGTAGGGGGGTAAGGAAATTGATAGTTGGGGTCTCCAATTTGAGGGCTAGGAGTAGGGAAGCTCGAATTGAGCTCGGGAAGAAGCAAGGAGATGTCTCGACAGAAATTGGGCAGCGCTTCCGCGCCCAATGTCTCAATAGAAAGAATGGGGGTGGGGTAATCGATCAGGCTGCCTACACACAATCAAGGAAGCGCGGGGAGTACCAAGAAAAGGCGAGAAGAAGTGGGAGGGGAAAAGAACAGGGGGAAGAACCTCTACAGTCTTCTTCGGCTCCCCGAGTTGCCTTCGACCTCCGTGCGCTTCTGGCTCTTGTCCTAGCTTCCAATGCGACTCCACACGATTGCGCCTGCTGTCAATTTCGGTCCACACCTCGATTCCACCTCTGCTTCTACTCGCCACTCTTCACTGTCAGCTTCTCGGAAGCTCCACAGAAACGCCTTCGCTTTCTCTGCTGTTTGTGCTCCCGCAATTCGATCTCACCCTTCGCCTAGCTGCCAACTTACTCTCTCCTACCTCGATGTCTCACTTGATTCCTCTCTCAATGCTAGCTCGCGAAGCTTACTCTCTCAATCGATCTTCTTTAGGTGCGCTATGCTGCGGGAAGTTGGAAGGTGCCTAATGTGCTTCCTCACGCATCTTCCCCGCAGATTAGGGGTTCTCGTCCTTGGTGTCTTCCTGACCTACCTACCTATTCGGTGCGCTCCAGTAGGTACACCTACTGTCTTATCCGAAAACTCGTGGTTGGTCCTTCGCGGTCGCTGTCTTCTGGAAGATAGGTGTCTTCCGCCGTCTTCCCATCTTCCGCCGTCTTCTCGTCTTCTGAAGACGCAACTGAGAAGACGATCTTCCGAAGAGGGTCGTCTTCTGAAGAAGTCAACTTCTTATTACAAACAGCTCTTAAGATCATCTTCCTGTTAAGGAAGACGTAACCTTAAGTAACAACGCTTCTTCAGTTATACAAACAAGTCATTATTCTTAAAAATTTCAAAAATTCGTGCATCCTGTAATTTGTGGGCACCACAAGAACATGCAGCTGAGATATGACTTACTCATGTTCAAACAAAGTCGGATTTATGTGGGACAAGGAAAACTTAAGACGAAGTTACTCAAAGAATGTCATGATGCGCCCTTATCAAACCATAAAGGAGAAAAGTCCACTTTAGCAGTGATAGCTAAAAAGTTTTATTGGCCCCACATGAAAAACGATGTTGCCCATTTTGTGAAAACATGCGTAACCTGTCAAGCGAATCGCGTTTCTTATGAGAAGAAACAAGAATTGCTTCATCTTTTGTCGATTCCAGCCAGACCTTGAGAAAGCATAAGCATGGACTTCATTACCTCTCTGCCTGACTCAAAAAGATACAATGCAATCTTTGTGATAGTTGATCGGTTTAGCAAACTAGCGAAGTTTACCCCGACCTTGGATACTGCAAAAACGTTCACGACTTCTCGGTTGTTCCTAGATACTTGGTGGCGTTCACACGGATTGCCTCGGAGTATTATTTCAGATAGAGACTCTAAGTTCACAAGTGTCTTTTGGAAACACTTGTTCCAAAAATTGGGGACTAAGTTAAAATTTAGTACTGCATCCGGAAACAGATGGACAAACGAAACGAGTTAACTCGGTTCTGAACCAATACTTGAGGAATTATGTGAGCGCGGACCAAAGTGATTGGGGGGAGTGGCTCAGTCTTGCAGAGTATTGCTACAATTCCACGAAGCATTTGGCAACCGACGAATCGCCTTTCTTGCTGACTTACGGACGTGAGTCAGAAGGACCTCTTGACTTGACTCTTGCAGGGAGTTCTACATCAGCACGACCAAGAACACGGCAAACATCAGCTGAAGAGTTGGTGGTGAAAATGCAGCGGCGCGAGGAACAAGTAAAGAAGAATCTCGAGAAGGCACAGCAACGATACACGAAGCAGGTAAACAAGCATCGGCGACAAGTGAAGTTTCAAGTGGGCGAAGAAGTATGGTTAAGTGCAAAGAACTTCACCCTTCCGGAGGAAATATCGGTGAAGTTTTCATCGAAGTTTGTGGGACCTTTTGTCTTTGTCAAGAATCTGCACGAAGACGTCTATACATTAGGCCTTCCTCACGAGTGGCAGTTGCATCCGACTTTTCATGTTTCTTTATTAAAGAAATACTTCAAGGATGATTTGCGGCCGGAGCGCAAATAGGTTCTCAGACCTCAAACTGATGTCGTGTAATGCGAAGCAGAATACGAGATAGAGATCATTTTGCAATCTAACCGAATGGAGTACTTGGTCAAATGGCACGGATACCATTTGAAGGAAGCAACTTGGGTGCGAGAGGAAGAGCTAACACATGCAAGCGAAGTATTGGACCTCTTCAAACGGCGACAAGGACAACAAGGGCGTTAGCAAGATGAGGACATCTCCTTCCAGCGGGGAGTGAAGGAACGACGAACCATACGAGTAGCAACTTGAGGCGACTTGGGCCGATGGACTTTGTAGCTTTGTCTAGTATTTTGTGGAAATAAAGATTTATTTCTTGAAATTTGTCTAAGTGTATTGGTAGTGCATGACTATGACTAGTTCTGATCTGATGCCTAGGATGTTGTCAAGAGGAGGAACGAAGCACACTCAAAGGAAGCAAGGTGGTTTGGATAAGCATCTAAATGAAGACTAAGTCTTGATTTCAAGACTTAGGTTTGCCGTAGCCTTGGCAAAGCAAGTATGAAATTTCATACTTGTCTTGGGAGAGATTCTCCTATCTATAGGAGTAAGGGTTTTCTGAAACCACTCTTGTAGGACGGGATAGCAAGAGTGAAGAATCTATTGCTACTATGATCCTGCTTGAGCAGCCTGAGGGATCACAGGAGGCTGGTGAAGAGGCTGCTCAAGATTCAGAGAGTAGTTATACTGTACATAGTTGGAAATCTGGTCTGATGACTTTCAGTTCTGATGATTGGAGTGAGTTCACGCGAGTAGATGATCTGACTGAGAAAAGTAGGAGGCAGATGGAGAAGTATGCAGCAGATCTGCGCTGTACACGAGTTCTGAAGGAAAAAGAGACGATTTTTGGTGTTTATGAGGAGTTCGTAAGTGTACAGTCTTTTGTTCGTTGGCTGGATGATGTAGATAGGTTGATGAAGCAGATGGGAGATAGGGTGGTGATCCCCATCCATTCTCGTGAAGTCTATGAGGAGATTGTCTCGTACTTACGATATCATCCTCATTCGAGACTGGAGAATAGATGGAAAGATGCAATCTGTTGGTGTGGCTCTCAGCAGGAAGCGGAAGTACACGCTAAGTATAAAGCTGTAGCGAGGAAGGTGAAACCTGTGATGATCTAATTATCTGTGGATTCTCAACAGCAGATGGAGTTAGCGGCTGTTGAGCCTGTGCTTAGAGATCCTACACAAGTAGGACACAAGTTCAATCAAGAGACACTCGAGCAGCTCTAGATAGGAGGGGGTGGCTTCTTGACTGAAGTTGAGAAACGGACTTTCGAGAAGATGATAGTTAGTCATGGTAGGACATTTTTTTTCTCAGCTGAGGAGATTGGTTGTGTGGATCCTAGTGTGATAGCTCCGATGGTTATCTTCACTGTTCCTCACGTACTTTGGGACTTGAAGTCAATTCTAGTCCCTCGTGTCTTACTACCGAAGGTCACTGGGTTGCTGAAGGAGAGGATACAGATGGGTATTCTTGAACCGTCTATGGCTCCGTACTCTAGCCGATGGTTCACAGTATCTAAGAAGACAAGAGCTCTGCGCTTCATCCAAGACTTGCAGCCTGCCAACAACATCACGATTCGTAACGTCAAGATAGGACCTGTGGTTGATGAAGTAGCTGAGGCGTTTGTTGGAAGGTTTGTTGAGATCTGTTTTCAGGTTATGATCAGTTTTAGCTTGCTTTGGAGAGTAGAGACTTGACGACCATGCGTACACCTTTGGGGGTGATGCGGATGTGTACTATTCCTCAAGGTGAGTAGCCCATATGCAGAATGCGATGCATAAGATGTTACGAGAGTTTGTACCTAAGGTCACTATCCCGTTTCTGGATTATATTCTCATGAAAGGTTGTCCAGTGGAGGACAAGGACGAAGCAGTGACTTCTTTTGGTTGCAGAAAGTTTGTTGCAGACCACATTCAAGATGTGGAGAAGATTCTGACGCATTTGGAGGAGGTACACCTAACTCTGTCAAGTACCAAATCTCACTTTGGAATGTCAGAGATTGTGGTGATGGGTCATCTGTGTGGTACTTTTGGAAGGCGTACGAATCCAGAGAAGGTAGATGCTTGTAGTGACGCAGGATTACTCCTTTTGCCCATTTAGTATACAAGATATCGTTCCCACAGAGGATTTGCACAAGTAACGCTGCTCTAAGTTCTAAGATCTGTTCAAACACACAAACACACGAGTTTTGCCTAGGAATCCCGTCTTCTCACAAAACCACGCGTCTTCCAGGTACGCCAAAATATACTTTGGATCTAAATAAACAACTACTAACTAAAATATCACACAACTATTCACAGAGAAGCTCGGGAAGACGATCTTCCTGCTTCCAGGTCACTTCTTCCGGTCTTCTTGATACCGTCTTCCCGAAGCGATTCTCATCTTCTGGGGGTTCAGCTCGTCTTCTCACACCTCCAGAAGATTGTCCTGCTTCGCAGAAGTCGACTAGCACGGCTGTTACACCTTATTCTCACACTCACATTACAACGGGTTAGATCAATCACAAGGTGTATGCCTCCTGTAGCCTTCCCAGGCTTCTGCCTACGGAAATGATCTTCTTGCAGCACTACAACGACGTTCACCTTCACGGAAGCTCAATAGAAGTCTCGGAAACTCACTAGAAGAAGGTAAGAAGATGGGGAAGATGGGGAAGAAGAGAAAATCCAAACAAGAGAAAACAAGATGAAAAGAGGAAATTAAGATTCCGACAGGCTTCTAGTCCGGATCCTGACTAACAAGCCATCCCTGCTTGTAATAGTTTGGGGAGGAAGACAACAAACATGTGTACAGTTGCACCGTCTTCTACTCGAGGATGTCGTCTTTTGCTGTGGGAAGAAGGCTTCTTTCTTCTTCACTTCGCTGCTCTGACTACTCTGTCTTCTGGGATCCCTTACCCAGAAGACCGTTCGTACGTAGATCCCAAGTGCTCTACTGAACGAGCCAAGCTACACTTCCACAACTGCTGACAGTCACCGCCACTCAAGAAGAACACTTCCCATGCACAATTGGGAGCGAATTCAACGAAACCCACCACCCCAGAAGACATGAACAAAGCTTCTGCACTCAAATCCACAATCCATTCCCCGAGAAGAAGTCACATTGGCATTGGGAAGCTCATTCCCTCTACTTCCTGCGTCTACTCTTTGACACACCAGTCTAGTCAACAGGATTGCACGAGGATGCCGTTCCCTGTTCCTAGACTGTCCACTACCTCTATCTATATCTCTGAACCACTGCTGGTACGAGTGTGCAGACCCCTCTTGTGTATTCTCAGACTATTCGTATGTTTCCAACAACGGGTGTAGTGTGCGAAGAACTGTCTATCCTGTGTCTCTGCTCTAATGTGTCTCGTCTGCCTGCACCATAGAATCGATGTGTATGTGTGCAGTAGCTACAGAACTCCATCTCCTACTCTTTGATCCTACTTATGTCGCTGCCATGAGAACCAGAGGAGACGACCACCAGGGAGAGAGAGGCGCTGACAGGAGGTTGCCAGCCCACATGCAAGCGGTTCCCCCTCCTAATTAGCCATCCACCCTGTTTCTCCTACGCTACCTATGCTGCCACATGGTGTCCTAACTAATTTTACATGGAAAACTGCCATCCTTAAGATAGCATGTTCGATCTTACTAATCTGGGAGTGTGTCACTTCGGTTACTATCTATTCTGATTGCACGGAGCCAACCTCTACCTGATCTGCTCCTATCGGAGCTACTAATTCGGCTTCTGATGGGCTGGGAAGCCCTGCACTTACCTCGGGTGGCACTGAGGTAGCTTCCCTCTCATCGCTCTTCGCTGGTCCTGCTGTCGCTGCGGCTGCGTCTTCCTCGGCTTCGGCTTCTGCTTCGGAAGACAGAAGCGTCTTCTGGGAAGCAGAGTCGAGTGGTGCGTCTTCGGTCTTCTGAGGCACGGGTGCGGTACTAGGGACCATGGCGACCTCATAGGGGTCCGGGGAAGTCGCTTCCTCCACGCGGAATACCTGGGAAGACGGCTCGTCTTCCTGTCTTCCGGGGCGTCTTCCGGAGTCTTCTCGGCTTCCAACGCTGTCACTACCAAGTGCACAGTGAGGTCGAACTCCTCTTTCTCCATTCCAGATCCAGTCGATGGTGCTGGAGCATGGGAAGATGCGGTTGCAGATGTCGGAAGCGAGGGAAGACCATAAAGTGTCTTCACTCCTTCTATCTGTCGATCTAAGTACCTGAACATGCTCTCCCGGCATTCCACCAACATTGTCTTGGACTCGCTGTCCCATCCTCTAGCCAAGGTAAGTAACTTCCTACCCGCGGTGAAGTTGAACTTCTTCCGAAGCGCTTCCACCGACTGTGCTAGCATCTCCTGTGCACGAGCCTCCGCTGCTTCCCGCTGCGTCTTCTCAACTGCAACTCACGCTTCTGCGGCTTCTCGCTGCGCTGTGGAGAGCCCTACGCCACCAATATTCAGTCCAGGAAGATGGTCTTCCTCGAGCTACTCTTGTCTTCGCAGGTACACGATTGCGAGGTGGCAATGCTGCCCACACCTCCTCCAGAAGTCCCTGATCGGCGAGGTTCCAATCCCACAGGAAGAAGTCGAGACCCAACTCCTTGAGGAAAGGAGTGACCTCGGCCAATTCTACCGCTGGTAACACCAAGCCTCGCGGATGCATCATCATACTGGAAGATCTATTGCACTAAGCCACAAGCACCTACTATGAGCTGAAGGCTCAGTCCTTCCCAAGTGCCCACAATCTAGCTTCTACTTCTCAGAAGACGAAACTAGTCTTCCAGAAGACAGCTACTCCGTCTTCCGGGATTCTAACAGTCCTTCCTAGATAGCTCTCGTCTTTCGAGCTATATCTAAACAATCCTATCTAAGCAAGGTCTCGCATGGATTACCAAGAAGACAACCCACCTTGCATTACATCCTACTTCCTATCAGAAGATACAAGATTCGCAAAACATAAAGTGCATGACATGTTCAGAAGACGGTTGCGGGCTCCTGTAGTGACAGTGGCCTCTGGGAAGACACTCGAGACAGTTTCCGATTCAATGTCTTTCTCGTAAGACCTCCCGAAGTCAGGCTTCCCTTCACTGGTCTCACCTGTCTTCTTCTTCCTACGCGCAATCTATCCTCACAACAGACTCAAGACAGTTGCACTCTGTTCTTCTGACTTCTCACCTCTCATACACACTCAGAAGAAGCTTGCTGCTCGGTGGGAAGACATGACCCTCGACCATTCTCTCCAGATTCTGCCAGCAAGTCTTCTCACGACTCTCTTCTAAGTTTGGGAAGAAGAAGAAATGGCTGCTATGGGTCGGACAGAAGAGACCCGATGGACCCTCACGTCTTCTCGCTCATTGTGCCAGCCTTTTAGTCTTCTAGTCTCTCTAGGAAGATGTGGAGTTGAGAAGCTTGGAAGACTGGGAGGCACAGACCTAGTTTCCGACTTCCAACTTCTCGAAATAACAAAAGAACTCACCACACCACTCAAGATTCGTACCAAGCCTCTCTTAACACAAAAGCAACACAAATCCACTCTTGATACGAATTGGTTATAGTCGACTTCCGAAGACAGTCTTCCGAAGACAGTTAAGTTCAGAAACGTCTTCCGAAGATGTTCCAATCTTTTGAAGTGTCTTCTGTTCCAGGTTTCGGGGGTAGAGAGGTAGTAGGGTAGGGAAATTGATAGCTGAGATCGTCAATTTGAGGACGAGGGGTAGGGAAGCTCGAATTGAACTCAGGAAGAAGTAGGAAGATGCCTAACAGAAATTGGGCAGCGCTTTCGCACCCAATGTCACAATAGGAGAAATAGGGATGGGGGTAATCGATCAGGCTGCCTGCAAACAACCGGGGAAGCGTGGGGGATACCAAACAAAGACGAGAAGAAGTGGGAAGAGGAAAGAACGTGGGGAAGAACCTCTACAGTCTTCTTTTGCTTCCCGAGTTGCCTTCGACCTTCCGCGCGCTTCTGACTCTGGTGTCAGCTCCTAATGCGACCCCACTGAGCTGCCTCCGTCGTCAAGTCCAGTCTACGCCTCAATCGATCGAGTCACCCACCTCCGATTTCACTCAGCTGCTTCCAATGTCAGCTTCCCGGGAGCTCACAAAAACGCCTTCGCTCCCTGCCTTCCGTGCTTCAGCAATTCGGTCTCGTCCTTTGCCTAGCTGCCAACTGGTCCTCACCTTGCTCGCTTTCCTCTCTCGATTTCCTCTCGCGAATTGATCTTCTCAAGCGCGCTATGCTGCAGGAAGTTGGAATGCGCTAATGCGCTTCCTCTGCATCTTCCCCGCAGATTAAGGGTTTCGACCCTAGGTGTCTTTCCTAACCTACCTACCTGTTCGGTGCGACCCAGTAGGTACAACCACTCCTTGGTTAGGCCTTCGCAGTTGCCGTCTTCCGGAAGATGGTTGTCTTCCGCCGTCTTCCGTCTTCCGAAGACGCAACTGAGAAGACGCTCTTCCAAAGATGGTCGTCTTTCGAAGAAGTCAACTTATTATTACAAACAGCTCGTAAGATCATCTTCCTGCTAAGCAAGATGTAACCTTAAGTAACAACGCTTCTTCAGTTATACAAACAAGTTATTAATCTTAAAAATTTAAAAATTCGTGAATCCTGTAATTTGTGGGCACCACAATGCTATAGCAAGAATAGCTTACTGTACAAACATCACTGAGGTTCGACGGTTCTTGAGAGCTTGTGTGTTCTTTGTGTGAGTATTCGTCATTATGCACACATTGCCGAGCCTCTGTATGCACTTCTGAGAAAGAGGAGGAGGTTCGCTTGGTCGTCACCCATGTAACCTTCACGTATTCGCCTCTCTAAGTCTGACTCCTTATGATACATAGCTCGCAAAATCTGTGATTTAAAAACACAGATTTTGCGAGCTATTGTTGACGATGAAAGATATTCCTCCTTGCGACTCAAGGCGTCAGGAACCACATTGTCCTTTCCCGCTTTGTGGATTAACTCCACATTCATGAGCGCCAAGGTATCGTGCCACCGTAGTTGCTTTGGCGTCATCCGATCTTGTGTCTCAAAGTACTTTAGTGAAATATTATCAGTATACACTTGGGTTTTGTGAAGTCTCAAGTAATGCCGCCATTTCCTCAAGCAATGAACCACCGCAAACAGTTCCTTCTCATGAGTCGACCATCGACTCTCCGTCCCATATAACTTCTTGCTTTCGTACGCTACAAGTTTTCCATCCTGCACCAACACTCCATCAATCGCATAGTCGCTCGCGTCCGTGTGCACCTCGAATGGTTTGTCGAACTCCGACAGCTTCAAAACTGGAGCCTTTGACAAAATAACTTTGATCGTCTGAAACGCACTTGGTCCAACTTACCTTTGCGTCTTTGTCAACGGCTTTGTGATCTTTGAAAACCCCTTCACATACTTGCGGTAGAACCGAGATGCATTAGCACTGCTTCCTAAGAGCAGCGTGAACCCAGCTCACGTACCGCTTTAATGGACGAACAGCCCAACCCTTGGAACGTACTACCGTTCCAGAAACGCTGGGTAGCCAAGTGCGGAGCGGATAAACTCAGAAACTGAAATTCTAATTGTCGTAGCAAGAGTCTTTTTATAAAATATTAAAAAAACGAATTGTCCCCTTGCATTTACCATCCAGAGGACTTGAGCAAATGACAAAAGTTTCTTCGGTTTTGTAAATCTATTTTTTTATTTTTATCTTTTCAAAAAAGAAAAATAACCCAAAGGTCTATGTGTTAAATTATATTTAACGTCCCTACAGTTTTGGATTAAATACAAATTTGTTAGAAACAAATTTAATCAATTACGTTTATGAAATACTCGAGTTAATGAGAATCGCCGCATCCCTTTCACTATAGTCGGAGGCTCCAAAGACACAATCGCGTCCACCTTCTGCATATCCGGACCGACTCCTTCTGCACTAATGACATGTCCCAAGAAGTTAATGCGTTCCAAATCAAATTCACTCTTGTCAACGTTGGCAAATAGCTTATGCTCCCGCAGCTTCATCAACACCACCCTTAGCTGCTCCGCATCCGACTCCAAGGTTTTGGAGTAGATCAAGATGTCGTCGATGTAAACGATGACAAACTCATCCATCTCCTCGTGAAAAATTGTGTTCATCAATGTAGTGAACGTCGAAGGGGCGTTGCAGAGTCCAAATGACATCACAACGAATTCAAATGATCCATATCTGGTTCGACAAGCGGTCTGGATCAGCTATCCGGATCAAGTAATATCCTGACTTCAAGTCGATCTTGCTGAAGTACTTTGCGCCCGCTAGCCTATCAAAGAGGTCGTCTATCCTTGGCAAAGGATAATTATTCTTCACCGTCACCTTATTGAGTGCACGATAATCTACGCAAAGTCGTAACTTCCCATCATTCTTCTTTGCGAAAAGAACTGGGGCTCCATAAGGTGATTTACTGGTTCGAATATATCCCCGCGCTAATAGCTCATCGAGTTGTCTTTTCAACTCAAGGAGTTCCACCTGATTGAGTCGGTAAGGGGCTTTGGAAGGTGGTTCTGATCCTAAGGACTTCAATCTTGTGATCCACCACCCGCCTTGGAGGTAACTCAGCAGGTAACTCATCCGTCAAGACATCCTCAAACTCTTTAATCACTTCGCAAAGCACCTTCGGAAGTTTAGTCGCGTCTCTTGATGTTTCCTCTTGTCTGCCACCCGTCATCAAATCTGCAACCCGCATTAAACACGTGACTTCGTCGTTGAAGTGCATCTGCTTGCCTTTGATCAAATTCACTGCAAAGTCGTCAATTTCCGCGCCTTCCGGATCAGCCTCACTCCCAGCTTCCGCCCTTTAACTCTAACGTTCAACCTTAAAGGTTTCCGCCTAAGTTCCATTTCAAACCTGTCCAAGAAAGTGTTCTCCAAAACCGCATGGATATCATCCATCTCGCGCACCATGAAGTTCTTTGTGAACTCCAACTTCCCACACGCAAATCGTACATCCAAGGCTACTTCAGAAGTTTGGTACGTCTTGCCCCTGGCAAAGCGCACCTGAATAGGCTTGTCTGCCTTGGAGGTAGACAAGCCCAACTTCTTCACCAACTTTGGACTTATGAAGGAGTGAGTCGCTCCTGTGTCCACAAGAAAAGTAACATCACGGTTAGCAACTTTGGCTTGTAGAAACATCAGTCCCGTTGTCTTCTTTCGTGGTTCTCAAGGTCACAGTCATCTGGCCCTCCAACAAGTCCTTTGCAACAAACGCATTCATGCTACAGTTACTAACCTTAGGTTTTGGGCACCCCTTAGCAATATGCCTCGTCACAATTATAGCAAGTAAACTTAGCGCCGTTGTCCTTCTGTAGTGACGCAGGATTTCTCCTTTTGCTCATTTAGTATACAAGATATCGTTCCCACAGAGGATTTGCACAAGTAACGCTGCTCTAAGTTCTAAGATCTGTTCAAACACACAAACACACAGGTTTTGCCTAGAAATCCCGTCTTCTCACAAAACCACACAAAACTACACGTCTTCCAGACACGCCAAATGGTGCTCTGGAACTAAACAAACAACTACCAACTAAAATATCACACAACTATTCACAGAGAAGCTCGGAAAGACGATCTTCCTGCTTCCAGATTGCTTCTTCCGGTCTTCTCGATACTGTCTTCTCGAAGCGATTCTCGTCTTCTGGGGGTTCAACTCGTCTTCTCACACCTCCAGAAGGCTGTCCTGCTTCGCAGAAGTCGACTAGCAACGGTCGTTACACATTATTCTCTGTAGTGACGTAAGATTTCTCCTTTTGCCCATTTAGTATACAAGATATCGTTCCCACAGAGAATTTGCACAAGTAACGCTGCTCTAAGTTCTAAGATCTGTTCAAACACACAAACACACGGGTTTTGCCTAGAAATCCCGTCTTCTCACAAAACCTACACAAAACAACACGTCTTCCAGACACGCCAAATGGTGCTCTGGACCCAAACAAACAACTACCAATTACAATATCATACAACTATTCACAGAGAAGCTCGGGAAGACGATCTTCCTGCTTCCAGGTTGCTTCTTCCGGTCTTCTCAATACCGTCTTCCCGAAGCGATTCTCGTCTTCTGGGGGTTTAGCTTGTCTTCTCACACCTCCAGAAGGCTGTCCGGCTTCGCAGAAGTCGACTAGTAACAGTCGTTACACCTTACTCTCACACTCACATTCCAACGGGTTGGATAATTCACAAGGTGTATGCCCCCTGTAGCCTTCTCAGGCTTCTGCCTACGGAAGTTGTCTTCCTGCAGCACTACAACGACATTCACCTTCACGGAAGCTCAATAGAAGTCTCGGAAGCTCACTAGAGAAGATAAGAAGATGGGGAAGATGAGGGAAGATGGGAAGAAGAAGAAATCCAAACAAGAGAAAACAGGATGAAAAAGGGCAATTAAGATTCCGACAGGCTTCTAGTCCGGATCCTGACTAACAAGCCATCCCTGCTTGTAATAGTTTGGGGAGGAAGACAACAAACGTGAGTACTGTAGCACCGTCTTCTACTCGAGGATGTCGTCTTCTGTTGCGGGAAGAAGGCTTCTTTCTTCTTCACTTCGCTGCTCTGACTGCTCTGTCTTCTGGGATCCCTTACCCAGAAGACCGTTCGTACGTAGATCCCAAGTGCTCTACTGAACGAGTCAAGCTACACTCCACAACTGTTGACATTCACCGTCACTCAAGAAGACTACTTCCCATGCACAATTGGGAGCGAATTCAATACATTCCACCACCCAGAAGACATGAGCGAAGCTGCTGCACTCAAATCCACAATCTATTCCCCGAGAAGAAGTCACAATGGCATTGGGAAGCTCACTCCCGCTACTTCATGCGTCTACTCCTCGACACACCAGCCTAGCTAACAGGATTGCACGAGGATGCCGTTCCCTGTTCCTAGACTGTCCACTACTTCTATCTACATCTTCGAACCACTGCTGGTGCGAGTATGCAGACCCCTCCTGTATATTCCAAGACTATTCGTATGTTTCCAACAACGGGTGTAGTGCGCTAAGACTGTCTCTGCTCTAATGTGTCTCGCTTGCCTGTCTGTAGAATCGGTGTGTATGTTCAGTTACTACAGAATTCTACAGAACTGGCAGAACTGGCAGAGCTCCATTTCCTACTCTACGATCCTACTTAACCATCTGCCTCGAGAGTCAGGGGAGGCAACCACCAGGGAGAGAGAGAGAGGCGCTGACAAGAGGTTGTCACCTCACATGCATGCGGTCCCTCTTCCCAATTAGCCCTCCACTGTGTTACTCCTACGCTACCTATGCTGCCACATGGGGTCCTAACTATTTTTACATGAAAAACTGCCACCCTTAAGATAGCATGTCCGATCCTACTAAATCTAGAAGTGTCGATTGAGTTTGCTAACTACTCTGATTGCTCGGTGGCAATCTCCACATGATCTGCTCCTACCGGAGCTACTACCTCAACTTCTGATGGGCTGGGAAGCCCTGCACTTACCTCGGGTACCACTGAGGTAGCTTCTCTCTCCTCGCTCTTCGCTGGCCCTGCTGTTTCTGCGGCTGCGTCTTCCTCGGCTTTGACTTCGGAAGACGAGTCGAATGGTGCGTCTTCGGTCTTCTGAGGCACTGATGCAGTACTAGGGACCATGGCGACCTCATAGGGGTCCGGGGAAGTCGCTTCCTCCACGCGGAATACCTGGGAAGACGGCTCGTCTTCCTGTCTTCCAGAAGACATCATGTCTTCCGGGGCGTCTTCTGGAGTCTTCTCGTCTTCCAACGCTGTCACCACCAAGTGTACAGCGAGATCGAACTCCTCCTTCTCCATTCCGGACCCAGTCGAGGGTGCTGGGGCTTGGGAAGATGCGGTTGCAGGTGTCAGAAGTGAGGGAAGACCATAAAGTGTCTTCACTCCTTCTATCTGTCTATCCAGGTATCTGAACATGCTATCTCTGCATTCCACCAACCTCGTCTTGGACCCGCTGTCTCATTCCCTAGCTAAGGTAAGTAACTTCTTACCCGCGGTGAAGTTGAACTTCTTCCGAAGCGCTTCTACCGACTGAGCTAGCATCTTCTGCGCACGAGCCTCCGCTGCTTCCCTCTACGTCTTCTCCACTGCAGCTCGCACTTCTGCGGCTTCTCGCTGCATCTTCGAAGTGGTCTGCTCTTCTGCGAGGGCAGTGATCTTCTCCCGCACTCGGAGAACTTCTTGATCGCGCTGCTGTACTCGCGCCTGCAACTCCTGGTTGCTCTTCCGAAGTTGCATCGACTCCTTGGCAGAAGCGGCTGCTTCCGCCTTGTACCTGGCTGCAAGCTTCTCCGTGGTGCGGAGACTAGCTTCCAGCGACTCCGTCTTCTGCTGGCTGTCTTCCTGTCGCAGCAAGGTGCGCAGGCCGAATCCAGGCTGTAAGGGCTTCTCCTGTGCCCTCGCTCTCCTCTCCAGCAACTCCATAGCGAGCTTGATCTCCTTCTGGAAGTAGGCACTGAACTCCTCCAGTCGTCTTCCTGCGGAAGACAAGTTCATCCCCACCACTCGCTCGGAGGTGTCGACCTTGTCTTCTAGAGGCAAGGAAGCCTCTTCCACCACTACGACCTTCATCTTCTGCGCACGAGAAGAAGCTACTCTTCTCATCTTCCGGGGTGGAAGACTCCTCGTGGCAGGAGCAACTCTCCTCTTTGCGCTTCCTCGCATCGCAGTAGGAGCGTCCATCCATCCTTCGTCTTCTGAGTCTTCGGAAGACTCCCATGTGGTACAGAAGCTGTATTCTGCTCCGATCGAGTACTCAGCAAGTCTTCCTCCGAGTCCGACTCCGATCCTGAATGAATGAGGGAGATGGGTGTCCTCGGTACACTTCTGTGACCCATCTTCCTCACTGGCGTGGCGTCTTCCGACCCACTAGACTCGTCTTCCCTCACCAGAAGCGTCTTCTGGTGAGAGCCGGGTCTCAGCTGTGACATCAGAGTGGGAGGGGGCGTTGCTGCTGCCTCTCAGTCATCGTCTTCCGAGGTCTCCTCCTTCACCTCCTTTCGCTCCGTTGGTCCATACACTGCCAGCTGATCTTCCCTAAGATCCCCCATGGCTACATACAAGTAGCAGAAGAAGGGCGTCAGATGTCCTCCCGCCGGGGTACCCAAGTATGCTAGCTCCGTCTGTACATAGTTGTGGATGTACGCGCCCCAGTAGATTGACACTCTGTCATCCCACACTGATTCCAGGAACTCCACGTCCTGATCTCCTAAGTATCTTATCTTCTGCGCTTTTCCCTTGGGGAAAAGATGCAGAAACAACTTCGCCAGAAGTCGCTTCTTCGGCTCCCGGTAAGACTCTATCTTCCAACCGTTCCTCCCCTGCCTGTCTTCCACGAAAAGGCAGGTGGTACTCCCAGGCACATGCCATGAACTCACAATCCTAGGCAAGATCTTCTTCTCGTACCAATATCCTCGGTTCTCGGTCTCAGGCCTGTGAAACGCCTTACGCCACCAGTCTTCAGTCCAGGAAGACGGTCTTCCCCGAGCTACTCCTGCTTTCGCAGGTACACGGTTACGCGGTGATAACGCTGCCCACACCTCCTCCAGAAGCCCTTGATCTGCGAGGTTCCAATCCCACAGGAAGAAGTCGAGACCCAACTCCTTGAGGAAAGGAGTGACCTCGGCCAATTCTGCCGTGGGTAACACCAAGCCTCGCGGATGCATCGACATACCTGGAAGATCTGTTGCACTAAACCACAAGCACCTACTATGAGCTGAAGGCTCAATTCTTCCCGAGTGCCCACAACTAGCTTCTACTTCTCAGAAGACGAAACTAGTCTTCCAGAAGACAGCTACTCCGTCTTCCAGGATTCTAACAGTACTTCCTAGATAGCTCTCGTCTTCCGAGCTATATCTAAACAATCCTATCTAAGCAAGGCCTCGCATGGATTACCAAGAAGACAACCCACCTTGCATTACATCCTACTTCCTATCAGAAGATACAAGATATGCGAGAAGTAGAGTATGAGAAAGGTTCAGAAGATGGTTGCGGGCTCCTGCGGTGACAGTGGTCTCTGGGAAGATACTTGGGACAGCTTCCGATTCAATGTCTTTCTCGGAAGACTTCTCGAAGTCAGACTTCCCTTCACTGGTCTCACCTGTCTTCGTCTTCCTACACGCAATCTATCCTCACAACAGACTCAAGACAACTGCACTCTGTTCTTCTGACTTCTCACCTCTCATACGCACTCAGAAGAAGCTTGCTGCATGATGGGAAGACATGACCCTCGACCATTCCCTCCAGATTCTGCCAGCAAGACTTCTCACAACTCTCTTCTAAGTTCGGGAAGAAGAAGGAACGGCTGCTATGGATCGGACAGAAGAGACCCGAATGGACCCTCGCGTCTTCTCGCTCATTTTGCCAGCCTTCCAGTCTTCTAGTCTCTCTAGGAAGATGGGGAGTTGAGAAGCTTGGAAGACCGGGAGGCACAGGCCTAGTTCACGACTTCCAACTTCTCGAATTAACACAACAACTCACCACTCCACTCAGGATTCGTACCAAGCCTCTCTAAACACAAAAGCAAAGCAAATCCACTCTTGATACGAATTGTGTTCAGTCGACTTCCGAAGACAGTCTTCCGAAGACGGTCTTCCGAAGATAGTCAAGTTCAAGAAGCGTCTTCCGAAGATGTTCCCATCTTCCGAATCGTCTTCTGTTCCAAGTTTCGGGGATAGAGAGGTAGGGGGGTAGGGAAATTGATAGTTGGGGTCTCCAATTTGAGGGCTAGGAGTAGGGAAGCTCGAATTGAGCTCGGGAAGAAGCAAGGACATGTCTCGACAGAAATTGGGCAGCGCTTCTGCGCCCAATGTCTCAATAGAAAGAATGGAGGTGGGGTAATCGATCAGGCTGCCTGCACACAATCAAGGAAGCGCGGGGAGTACCAAGAAAAGGCGAGAAGAAGTGGGAGGGGAAAAGAACAGGGGGAAGAACCTCTACAGTCTTCTTCGGCTCCCCGAGTTACCTTCGACCTCCGCGCGCTTCTGGCTCTTGTCCTAGCTTCCAATGCAACTCCACACGACTGCGCCTGCTGTCAATTTCGGTCCACACCTCGATTCCACCTCTGCTTCTACTCGCCACTCTTCACTGTCAGCTTCTCGGAAGCTCCACAGAAACGCCTTCGCTTTCTCTGCTGTTTGTGCTCCCGCAATTCGATCTCACCCTTCGCCTAGCTGCCAACTTACTCTCTTCTACCTCGATGTCTCACTTGATTCCTCTCTCAATGCTAGCTCGCGAAGCTCACTCTCTCAATCGATCTTCTTCAGGCGCGCTATGCTGCGGGAAGTTGAAAGGTGCCTAATGTGCTTCCTCACGCATCTTCTCCGCAGATTAGGGGTTCTCGTCCTTGGTGTCTTCCTGACCTACCTACCTATTCGGTGCGCTCCAGTAGGTACACCTACTGCCTTATCCGAAAACTCGTGGTTGGTCCTTCGCGGTCACTGTCTTCTGGAAGATAGGTGTCTTCCGCCGTCTTCCCATCTTCCGCCATCTTCTCGTCTTCTAAAGACACAACTGAGAAGACGATCTTCCGAAGACGGTCGTCTTCTGAAGAAGTCAACTTCTTATTACAAACAGCTCTTAAGATCATCTTCCTGTTAAGGAAGACGTAACCTTAAGTAACAACGCTTCTTCAGTTATACAAACAAGTCATTATTCTTAAAAATTTCAAAAATTCGTGCATCCTGTAATTTGTGGGCACCACATTCTCACACCCACATTCCAACGGTTTAGATAAATCACCCTCTGTAGCCTTCCCAAGCTTCTGCCTACGGAAGTTGTCTTCCTGCAGCACTACAACGACATTCACCTTCACGGAAGCTCAATAGAAGTATCGGAAACTTACTAGAAGAAGATAAGAAGATGGGGAAGATGGGGGAAGATGGGGAAGATAAGAAAATCCAAACAAGAGAAAACAAGAGAAAAAGAGGCAATTAAGATTCCGACAGGCTTCTAGTCCGGATCCTGACTAACAAGCCATCCCTGCTTGTAATAGTTTGGGGAGGAAGACAACAAACGTGAGTACTGTTGCACCGTCTTCTACTCGAGGATGTCGTCTTCTATTGCGGGAAGAAGGCTTCTTTCTTCTTCACTCCGCTGCTCTGACTGCTCTATCTTCTGGGATCTCTTACCCAGAAGACCGTTCGTACGTAGATCCCAAGTGCTCTACTGAACGAGTCAAGCTACACTTCCACAACTGCTGACAGTCACCGTCACTCAAGAAGAACACTTCTCATGCACAATTGGGAGCGAATTCAATGAACCCACCATCCAGAAGACATGGACAAAGCCTCTGCACTCAAATCCACAATCTATTCCCCGAGAAGAAGTCACAATGGTATTGGGAAGCTCACTCCCTCTACTTCCTGCGTCTACTCCTCGACACACCAGTCTAGCTAACCGGACTGCACGAGGATGCTGTTCCCTGTTCCTAGACTGTCCACTACTTCTATCTACATCGTCGAACCACTGCTGGTGCGAGTATGCAGACCCCTCCTGTATATTCCAAGACTATTCGTATGTTTCCCACAACGGGTGTAGTGTGAAGAACTATCTATCTTGTCTCTGCTCTAATGTGTCTCGTCTGCCTGCCCATAGAATCGAAGTGTATGTGCACTTGTTACAACATTCTACAGAACTGGCAGAACTGGCAGAGCTCCCTTTCCTACTCTACTATCCTACTTAACCATCTGCCTCGAGAGCCAGGGGAGGCGACCACCAGGGAGAGAGAGAGGCGCTGACAAGAGGTTGTCACCTCACATGCATGCGGTCCCTCTTCCCAATTAGCCCTCCACTGTGTTACTCCTACGCTACCTATGCTGCCACATGGGGTCCTAACTATTTTTACATGGAAAACTGCCACCCTTAAGATAGCATGTCCGATCCTACTAAATCTGGAAGTGTCGATTGAGTTTGCTAACTACTCTGATTGCTCGGTGGCAATCTCTACATGATCTGCCCCTACCGGAGCTACTACCTCGACTTCTGATGGGCTGGGAAGCCCTGCACTTACCTCGGGTACCACTGAGGTAGCTTCCCTCTCCTTGCTCTTCGTTGGCCCTGCTGTTTCTGAGGCTGCGTCTTCCTCGGCTTCGACTTCGGAAGACGGAATGGTCTTCTGGGAAGACGAGTCGAATGGTGCGTTTTCGGTCTTCTGAGGCACAGATGCAGTACTAGGGACCATGGCGACCTCATAAGGGTCCGGGGAAGTCGCTTCCTCCACGCGGAATACCTGAGAAGACGGCTCGTCTTCCTGTCTTCCGGGGCGTCTTCTGGAGTCTTCTCGTCTTCCAACGCTGTCACCACCAAGTGTACAGCGAGATCGAACTCCTCCTTCTCCATTCCGGATCCAGTCGAGGGTGCTGGGGCTTGGGAAGATGCGGTTGCAGGTGTCAGAAGTGAGGGAAGACCATAAAGTGTCTTCACTCCTTCTATCTGTCTATCCAGGTATCTGAACATGCTATCTCTGCATTCCACCAACCTCGTCTTGGACCCGCTGTCCCATTCCCTAGCTAAGGTAAGTAACTTCTTACCCGCGGTGAAGTTGAACTTCTTCCGAAGCGCTTCTACCGACTGAGCTAGCATCTTCTGCGCACGAGCCTCCGCTGCTTCCCTCTGCGTCTTCTCCACTACAGCTCGCGCTTCTGCGGCTTCTCGCTGCGTCTTCCAAGTGGTCTGCTCTTTTGCGAGGGCAGTGATCTTCTCCCGCACTCGGAGAACTTCCTGATCGTGCTGCTGTACTCGCGCCTGCAACTCCTGGTTGCTCATCCGAAACTGTACCAGCTCCTTGGCAGAAGCAGCTGCTTCCGCCTTGTACCTGGCTGCAAGCTTCTCCGTGGTGCGGAGACTAGCTTCCAGCGACTCCGTCTTCTGTTGGCTGTCTTCCTGTCGCAGCAAGGTGCGCAGGCCGAATCCAGGCTGTAAGGGCTTCTCCTGTGCCCTCGCTCTCCTCTCCAGCAACTCCATAGCGGGCTGGATCTCCTTCTGGAAGTAGGCACTGAACTCCTCCAGTCGTCTTCCTGCGGAAGACAAGTTCATCCCCACCACTCGCTCGGAGGTGTCGACCTTGTCTTCTAGAGGCAAGGAAGCCTCTTCCACCACTACGGCCTTCATCTTCTGCGCACGAGAAGAAGCTACTCTACTCATCTTTCGGGGTGGAAGACTCCTCATGGCAGGAGCGGCTCTCTTCTTTGCACTTCCTCGCATCGCAGTAGGAGCGCCCATCCATCCTTCGTCTTCTGAGTCTTCGGAAGACTCCCAGGTGTTACAGAAGCTGTCTTCTGCTTTGATCGGGTACTCAGTAGCTCTACCTCTGAGTCCGACTCCGATCCTGAATGAATGAGGGAGATGGGTGTCCTCGGTACACTTCTGGAACCCATCTTCCTCAGTGGCGTGGCGTCTTCCGACCCACTAGACTCATCTTCCCTCACCAGAAGCGTCTTCTGGTGAGAGCCGGGCCTCAACTGTGGCATCAGAGTGGGAGGGGACGTTGCTGCTGCCTCTCGGTCATCGTCTTCCGAGGTCTCCTCCTTCACCTCCTGTCGCTCCGTTGGCCCATACACTGCCAGCTGATCTTCCCTAAGATCCCTCATGGCTACATACAAGTAGCAGAAGAAGGGCGTCAAGTGTACTCCCGCCGGGGTACCCAAGTATGCTAGCTCCGTCTGTACATAGTTGTGGATGTACGCGCCCCAGTAGATTGGCACTCTGTCATCCCACACTGATTCCAGGAACTCCACGTCCTGATCTCCTAAGTACCTTGTCTTCTGCGCTTTCCCCTTGGGAAAGAGATGCAGAAATAATTTCGCCAGGAGGCGCTTCTTCGGCTCCCGGTAAGATTCTATCTTCCAACCGTTCCTCCCCTGCTTGTCTTCCACGAAAAGGCAGGTGGTACTCCCAGGCACATGCCACGAACTCACGATCCTAGGCAAGATCTTCTTCTCGTACCAATATCCTCGGTTCTCGGACTCAGGCCTGTGAAACGTCTTACGCCACCAGTCTTCAGTCCAGGAAGACGGTCTTCCCCGAGCTACTCCTGCTTTCGCAGGTTCACGGTTACACGGTGGTAACGCTGCCCACACCTCCTCCAGAAGCCCTTGATCTGCGAGGTTCCAATCCCACAAGAAGAAGTCGAGACCCAACTCCTTGAGAAAAGGAGTGGCCTCGGCCAATTCTGCCGCTAGTAACACCAAGCTCCGCGGATGCATCGACATACCTGGAAGATCTGTTGCACTAAACCACAAGCACCTACTATGAGCTGAAGGCTCAGTTCTTCCCGAGTGCCCACAGTCTAGCTTCTACTTCTCAGAAGACGAAACTAGTCTTCCAGAAGACAGCTACTCCGTCTTCCGAGATTCTAACAGTACTTCCTAGATAGCTCTCGTCTTCCGAGCTATATCTACACAATCCTATCTAAGCAAGGCCTCGCATGGATTACCAAGAAGACAACCCACCTTGCATTACATCCTACTTCCTATCAGAAGATCAAGATATGCGAGAAGTAGAGTATATGAAAGGTTTAGAAGATGGTTGCGGGCTCCTACGGTGACAGTGGCCTCTGGGAAGACACTCGGGACAGCTTCCGATTCAATGTCTTTCTCGGAAGACTTCCCGAAGTCAGACTTCCCTTCACTGGTCTCACCTGTCTTCGTCTTCCTACGCGCAAGCTATCCTCACAACAGACTCAAGAGAACTGCACTCTGTTCTTCTGACTTCTCACCTCTCATACGCACTCAGAAGAAGCTTGCTGCATGATGAGAAGACATGACCCTCGACCATTCTCTCCAGATTCTGCCAGCAAGACTTCTCACAACTCTCCTCTAAGTTCGGGAAGAAGAAGGAACGGCTGCTATGGATCAGACAGAAGAGACCTGAATGGACCCTCGCGTCTTCTCGCTCATTTTGCCAGCCTTCCAGTCTCTCTAGGAAGATGGGGAGTTGAGAAGCTTGGAAGACCGGGAGGCACAGGCCTAGTTCCTGACTTCCAACTTCTCGAAATAACACAACAACTCACCACTCCACTCAGGATTCGTACCAAGTCTCTCTAAACACAAAAGCAAAGCAAATCCACTCTTGATACGAATTGTGTTCAGTCGACTTCCGAAGACAGTCTTCCGAAGACAGTCAAGTTTAAGAAGCGTCTTCCGAAGATGTTCCCATCTTCCGAATCGTCTTCCGTTCCAAGTTTCGGAGGTAGAGAGGTAGTAGGGTATGGAAATTGATAGTTGGGATCTCCAATTTGAAGACGAGGTGTAGGGAAGCTCGAATTGAGCTCGGGAAGAAGCAAGGAGATGTCTGACAGAAATTGGGCAGCGCTTCCGCGCCCAATGTCTCAATAGGAAAGATGGGGGATGGGGGTAATCGATCAGGCTGCCTGCACACAACGAAGGAAGCGCGGGGAATACTAGGAAAAGGCGAGAAGAAGTGGGAAGAGGGAAGAACAGGGGAAAGAACCTCTACAGTCTTCTTCGGCTCACCGAGTTGCCTTCGACCTCCGCGCGCTTCTGGCTCTTGTCCTAGCTTCCAATGCGACTCCTCTCGACTGCGCCTGCTGTCAATTTCGGTACACACCTCGATTCCACCTTCGCTTCTACTCGCCACTCTCCACTGTCAGCTTCTCGGAAGCTCCACAGAAACGCCTTCGCTCTCTCTGCTGTTTGTGCTCCCGCAATTCGATCTCACCATTCGCCTAGCTGCCAACTTACTCTCTCCTACCTCGATGTCCTTTCTCAATGCTAGCTCGCGAAGCTCACTCTCTCAATCGATCTTCTTCAAGCACGCTGTGCTGCGGGAAGTTGGAAGGTGCCTAATGTGCTTCCTCACGCATCTTCCCTGCAGATTAGGGGTTCTCGACCTTGGGTGTCTTCCTGACCTACCTATCTATTCGGTGCGCCTCAGTAGGTACACCTACTGTCTTACCCGAAAACTCGTGGTTGGTCCTTCGCGGTCGCTGTTTTCTGGAAGACAGGTGTCTTCCACCGTCTTCTCATCTTCCGCCGTCTTCTCGTCTTCTGAAGACGCAACTGAGAAGACGCTCTTCCGAAGATGGTCGTCTTCCGAAGAAGTCAACTTCTTATTACAAACAGCTCTTAAGATCATCTTCCTGTTAAGGAAGACGTAACCTTAAGTAACAACGCTTCTTCAGTTATACAAACAAGTTATTATTCTTAAAAATTTCAAAAATTCGTGCATCATGTAATTTGTGGACACCACATACGCCCACCCTCACATGTTTGTGTCCCTGCAAACATCAGTGGTTTCTGCACTTCTGTTTACGTCCAGTACTTCTTGAGGTGCCACCCATTAACACGAGTGGTCATCAGTGTACCGTCCAACTCTTCCAACTGCAAGGAGCCATTGTCGAAGACCTCTAAGACACGGTAAGGTCCCATCCAGCGAAGATGAAGTTTCCCAGGGAACTTAATATGGCGGTTGTCGTAGAGAAGCACCAAGTCCCCATCCACAACAGTCACCTTCCTCAACTTGCTATCGTAGTTTACCTTACGTTGCGCTTGCACCTCGTATGTCTTCTCCAAAGCTGCATTCCTGTCTTCTTCAAACTCTACGAAGTTCAGAAGACGCTGCTCGTTGTCGCGCCATTTGGCGGCTACATGCTTGACTTCTACTCCGACGCTTAGGTTTGGTAGTTCTAGAAGTTAGCTCATATTACTTTCTAGTCCTTTATGTATATGTTTGACACCTTTGCATATGGTGTTAACACTATTTTGAGTCCTAGCAGGCTGATAGTATGTTAGTTGTCTTGTTCAAGCATTTGTGCGCTTGTGCAAGTGACTTCTTACTTGTCTATGACGTTCAATGTACATAACTTAGGGTTTCCATGCTGATGGGGGTTTGAGCTCATGGGTTGTACTTACTTGTCACCCATGCACGCTTTCTAGCTAATTTAAGTTATTTTTCGGGGCTATGTGTCATTTTAGGTAGTTTAAGTTTTACGCTGGCACTCTAGGGGGCTTGACGTGGTAGCCTATGAGTGTAGAAAAGTTACCAGGTAGTTTAAGGCACAAAAGGACAGTCAAGTGGAGCTATGAACTCCCATTGGTCCATTTTTGTCTTTTGTAAAACTCTAAGTTTAGAAACAGAGCTCTAGAGGAGAGTTCGAGCAATTGGTGAGGGATCTTCGAAATCTGAGAGCACAGGAAGGGAGAGCTCGTCGTGCCAAGCACTGTCAGTGAAATTTTTGCTCGATTTGGATCAATAAACAAGGAGTTATGCCCAATTGAAGTTCGGATTGTGTCAAAACTGCGTCACTTTTGTTGATTTTGGGGTTTTCGGTGCCAATTGCAGCAGAATTGAGGAAATCGCTTCAAAACTTCGTGGTTGCGTTCACTGTCAGGAGGGCTACGACTGTCCAAAAAGTTTTGAATCATTTGAGTAACTGAGTAATTCAGGGCGGCCGCTGAAGCAGAGGGGGTCTGAAAAGCTCTTAATCTAGAGCAGCGACTTTAGAGAAGGAGATCTGGAGTTCTACAAACATTCAGGAGTCCCAACTTCACAGGGATGTTCAGCATCCTGTAGACTTCAAATACTGTGAGAAGATTTGAAATTCATCGAGCCAATTCTCTGTTCTATGTCTGAATAGCTATCTAGGTACCAGAAATTGCCATAATTCTCTTATTCAGAACTTTTCTGTTCATATCTCCGTGTCAGAATTTGATCTCAGGTTGAAACTTCGTCTGTGAGTTCAGTAGTACCTCATTTGCATGTAGGGGAAGTTTAGAGGTCTAAACCTTCATAGTTTTCCTCTCTTTGAGTGTCAAAGTTCACCGCTTAAGCCTATTACTACCAGTGAGACCTAAATTTCGCTTTTGAGCATATCAGAGGATCATACACTCCTGTGTGAGTGTTTATAGCTCCTGTCGTGACCTGAAAGCCAACCTCTTGAGTAAACAACCACAGCCAGAAGCCCAGCGCTTTCCTAGGTAGACGGATCACACTCCGACATACTCTCTTTTTGGTGAACTCGACGTGAAACACCTAGGGTGGGAGTTTTCTTGAGAGTGTTACAGGATCAGATATCATGGCCAACCAAGGATCATCAAGTGGGGGTGCTGCTGCTACTCAGCAACCTGTTCAGTTTGATGCTGCTACGATGAAGATGTTCCAAGCTTTTTCCATGTTCATGCAGCAGCAGCAGAGCACAGAGAGGAAGGAGGTATTAGCAACCAAGGCGTTGCAATCGGTGGTGCATCAGATGGATCAGTTCAAGGGGACAGATATTTCCAAGTATGTGCGATACTATGCTAGGGAGATGGAGGTGAACAAGGTACCTGAGAAGGAGATGGTGGAGAACTTTGAACTTGCTGTTGTCCCTGAGATTCGTGGGCGTGTGAAGGAGCTCAAGCAGCAGCAAGGACAGAGTTGGGAGAGCTTTATGCGCGCTTTGAAGGAGGAGTACTACACTGAAGATTCAGAGAAGGTGACCAAGAGAACATTCTTGGAGTGGGTGGTGAAGCCTAACAAAGGTTTGTCTGTAAATGAGCTGTTAAGGGAGTTTGATCGTCAATATGCTCAGCTTTCTAGGACAGAGAAGCTTACACTAGAGGTTGAGAAGACCGAGCTTTTCCTACAAGCAGCGGACGTGACTATTCAGGAGAAGCTTGAGCTGTTGCTGGAAGACAAGAGTGAGGAGAGAGGATTGAAGACTGACTGGAAGGAGGTTGAAGAGGCTGTTTCTTTGCTGGCCAAGAGACAGAGAAGAAGGGACAAGGTGGTGGTAAGTGAAGCAGCACCTCTGATAATTCCTGTCAAGCAGTTGCCTACTAAGCCTGCTTTGGTAATTGCTAGAGAGGAAGACTCACCGCTTGATGAGTTGATTAAGGGTATGAAGGAGCTTAAGCTTAAGCTCACTAGGTTAGAAGAGAAGGAGCAGAATGTACAGTCTGTTATGCAGAGACCTCAGATGAGAGAAGGCTTTGTTCATCGTTGTATATGGTGTGATAGCCTAGACCATGTAAGGAGAGATTGTGGGGAGTTTTCAGATGCATTGAGGAAGGATCTGATCTTCTTCAAAGACGGTAAGATCCATTTGAGAGAGACTGGGATGATGTTGGGAACCAACTTTGGCAAGGGTGGTATGAAGAGACTTGTGAATGAGATATCAGCATCACATGCTGTTTCTCTTGTGAATGCTGCTACCTGTGGAGTGAAAGTGGAGATGGAGAGAGAGAAAGGGACTACTGGGTTGTGGTCAGATGTAGTGCGGTCCGTAGCTAGAACAGAGCTAGACAAGGATGTGCTACGAAGGGTTGGCAACTCAATTAGAGAAACTACAGGATGGAATGACCCTGTGGATACTATGTCAGTGCATGCTTATGTTGCAAGAAGTCAGCATGAAGCTGTACTAGAAGAAAAACGCAGGAGGGAGGATGCAGGTGAGGCTTCTATAGCCAAACGACCTGCTACAAGGAGTGAAAGGGCTAGACCAGAGGCAAGGCAGGAGACAACACCTACTCGGGAAGAGACTATGGAGGATCTACCACCTACAACACCAAAGGAGAAGGAGAGAAGCAAGGAGAAGGGTAAGATGCCTGCATACAAACTTCAGTCTGATATTGAGATTGCTACAGACCTGAAGCAGGTGTTAGAGAATCGTATCTTGAATGGGAAGGTTGAGTTTACCTTGGGTGAGATTCTTGGGATAGCAAAGCGTGAGTTCCATGAGGTTATCATAGATATCATCAAGAGGAAACGTCAGATTTTGGGTGAAGCAGCTACGCTTAACGCTCTAAGGACCAAACTGTCGGAGGATGAGGAAGATGAAATTGCTGGTTACTGCTCTCAAGTATCAGAGGGGAGTTCGTATCAGCACGTGAGGTTTGAAGATGAGATGGAAGCATCGCAGAAGAGCCATTATTCTCACAACCATTGGGCAAGAGCAACCACTGAGACCTTGGTGAAGTTGGGAGATCTGGAGGAACCTGTGGTGGCGTTGATTGATCACGGCTCAGAGATTAATCTGATGTCTAAGGAGCTGTACAAGCGTGGGAGATGGCCCATAGACACCGATCATGGATGGCTTATCCGTGCTGCCAACAACCAGCGGGGAGAACTCTATGGTGCTTGCCCCAACATCAAGGTAACTGTGGGTGACATCAGTGATGTTCAGAATTTCTTTGTGCAGGACATGTCAACCTATCCTATCATTCTAGGGCAGCCTTACATTACAGCTGTTAGAATGGAGACACGAGTTATGGATGATGGTTCAGCTTATGCTAGGATACGTAGTAGAGATGGCAAAAGAGCTGTTCAGTTTTTGACCGTTGCTGCAGAACATGAGAGGAATCGTGATAGCTTGAGAGACCGTCCACTACCTAAGATTACTCAGGAGTTTAGAGAGTCTAGGGGTTTTGGCAGAGTACCATTGAAGAGCGAGACTTCAACGGTACAGTAGAGATAGGATTCTCGCCTGATCCAGTAGAGCAGGAAGCTTTATCCACTAGCTTCTTAGGGTTGACATCATGTGGATCAGTGTGTTATAGGAAGGTTGAGAATCTGAAGAGGTTTGAGAGGCAACATGTGAAGAATGTACAACAATCTTTGTGGGATAGTGGAGAGTTAGCAGGAGATGAATACATATCTGGGGTGTTTGAAGAACAGTATTTGATAGATACTATAGGGGAGTTGAAATCTATAGTAGAAAGTTCTATAGATGATGTAGATAGAGTGGTGAGAGTGAGCTCCAAGGAGCTTTATGATGTAATTGATAAGTTTATAGATCGGCAAGAGGTGTATGTGGAGACCAAGTACAAGTCAGTGGCAAAGAAAGTCAAACCAGTGGCTTTGTCTTTACCACTCGATTACAATCAGAAGATGGAGCAAGCTGCACGAGAGCCGACGCTCAGAGGACCGAGAAGAATTGGGCACCAGTTCACAGAAACAACACTGAAGGAGCTGAAGATTGGAGGTGATGGATTTCTTACCGAGCAAGAGAAGAAGAGCTTCAGGGAGATGCTATCTAGGCATGGTAAGGCGTTTGCGTTTGAGTCACATGAAGTAGGATGTGTAGATCCAAGTGTAGTTGCACCTATGGTAATCTTTACTATACCGCATGTGCCTTGGAATCTACGTCCTATCCCTGTGCCTAGAGCTCATCTGCCAAAGCTGATAGACTTGCTCAATGAGAGGATTAGGATGGGTATCTTGGAACCGTCTATAGCTCCCTATTCTAGCAGATGGTTTATTGTTCCGAAGAAGAGTGGAGCTTTGAGGTTTATCCAAGATATGCAGCCAGTTAACAAGGTGACTATCAGGAATATGGGTATAGGACCTATTGTAGACGAGTTTGCAGAGGCTTTTGCTGGTCGTGCTATCTATTCCATGGGAGACTTATATTCAGGTTATGACCAGTTTCAATTATCCTCTGAGAGTAGAGACTTGACTACAATGAGGACACCTTTAGGGTTACTAAGGATGTGCACCTTACCGCAAGGTGTTACCAATTCGGTAGCACATATGATGAATGGCATGAACAAAGTTTTGAGGGACTTCATTCCTGAAAAAACTATGCCATTCCTTGATGATGTGCCGATCAAAGGGTGTGCTGAGGAGGAGAAGAATGAGGTAAAAGATCAGAGGGGGTGCCGTAAGTTTGTAGCAGATCACATAGCTGATTGTGATAAGATACTGAGTCGATTGGAAGAGGTTCATTTGACTTTATCAGGAGCCAAGTCTGTGTTTGGAGTACAAGAGGTGTTAATAGTGGGACATCTGTGTGGATCTTATGGTCGGAAACCTTGTCCAAACAAGGTTGATGCCATCCGAAGGATGAAGGAGACATGTGGATCGGTTACTGAGGTGAGAAGGTTTCTAGGAGCATGTGTGTTTTATCATATATGGATTCCACACTTTGCACATGTAGCAGATCCGTTGTACAAGTTGCTGAGGAAGGGGCAGAGATTTCAGTGGCAAGAGGAGCAAAGCGAGTCTATGAAGAAGTTGAAGGATCTGTTGTCTTCACCACCAACTCTACGGAAGGTAACATATGAGTCGGGCAGATCTGTTATCCTTACTGTTGATACTAGTCCTATTGGCATTGGATGGGCTGTAGGACAAGACGATGAGGATGGAAATAGATATGTGGTGCGTTTTGGAGCTAAGGTCTTAAGTTCACGACAGAGAGACTACCCTCAGGTCAAGAGAGAGCTATGGGGAGTAGTTACTGCGATGAAGAGTGATAAGGAATACTTGATAGGAGCACCTGTGGTTGTGGAGACAGATTGTTTACCTCTCTTGGGAATGATCACTAGTTGTACAACTCCAGATATTGCTATGTTGAGGTGGATAGCATATATCAAGTCCTTGAACCCAGAGTTTAGACATATTGCAGGGAAGGACAATCCTGTGGCAGATATGTTATCAAGGGTTAGGTATTACGATGAGAAAGAAATGATAGATGATCAGGAGGATGTGGGAACAGAGTTCTATTCTAGTGCTCTTGCTAGAAGGGATAGAAGCTGTTTTGCAGCCTCGTTGGAGTTTTTTGAGGAAACTATGTATGATGGCGAGTGGTTGGATCTTGGGCGCTATTTGAGTTCACTGGAAAGGCAAGAAGGCTGGTCTGATGCAGATTTCAAGAGGATCCGTAGAATAGCTTATGGATACTTTTTACATGGAGGGCATCTATGGAAGCGCCCTAAGCTACAAGGAGGTATACCGCAACGGGTAGTATGTGACTTGGAATTGCAACAGAAGCTGATCAAGGAGTTCCATGAGAGTTTATGGGCTGGTCATAGAGGAGTTTGGGCTACATTTGCCAAGATGAAGGAAAAGTATTGGTGGAAGGGTATGTATAAGGATGTAGTACAGTTTGTTTCATCTTGTATACCTTGCCAGATGTATTCCAACGTACGTCATCGTGATGGATTGCATCCTACTTATCCTTTAGCCATTCATTACAAATGGGTAGTTGATCTGGTAACTATGCCATTTGGACTTGGACAAATGAGGTATCTAGTCTTGGCTAGAGAAGATCTATCTAACCAAGTCGAAGGCCGTGCCCTGAGGACGAAGACCACTGCTAGTGTCTGCCGCTTTCTACTTGAAGATGTTATTTGTAGGTATGGGTGTGTGGGAAAGATCACTGCAGATAGGGGTGAGCTGGATGCACAAGAAGCTGTTGAGTTCTTCAAGCGATTGGGAATCAAGTTGGCGTTAACCACTGCTTACAATCTTGAAGGGAATGGCAAGAGCGAAAGAGGTCATCCGCCAATCATCAAAGCTTTGGTAAAAGCTTGCAAGGGTAAGATCCGTGAATGGCCTAGACTGCTACCATTTGCTTTGTGGGCAGATCGTACAACTCATAGTACCGTTACAGGTTACATGCCAGTAGAGTTGATACTAGGGCAAAAACCTGTGATGCCGATTGAGGAGGTTGTGCCTACTTGGAATGTTTTGCCATGGGAAGATGGTAGAAGTACGGAGGATCTTCTTGCGCTAAGGATCCAGCAGTTAGAACGAAGACCTGAAGATGTTACCAAAGCTGTGGAAAGGTTAAAGACTGCTAGAGAGAGAAACAAAGGCAGATTTGATAGGACGCATAGATTACGGCCCAAACCAGTTAAGGAAGGTGATTGGGTGTTAGTCTATGATAGTAGTCTTGATAATCAGCATAGCGCTATCAGAAAGTTTTCCAAGAGATGGTTTGGACCTTATGTGGTGTTAGAAGTTTATGATAATGCCACATATTCTTTGAGAGAGTTAGATGGTGCAGTGCTCAAGATACCAGTCGCAGGGAAGAGAATCAAGCTCTTTAGAAGGAGAGGGGACGACCAGAACATTGCAGAGCTTACTGAGGATGAAGCTGAAGACTCAATGGAGGTTGAAGATGAATTTGAAGCTGAAGCTGAAGAGTCTTGATCTGGTCTGGCACATATCGGAGGATGTGCAGGTTCAGAGGGGGGTGGATGTCGCCCCATTTGGCGGCTACATGCTTGACTTCTACTCCGACGCTTAGGTTTGGTAGTTCTAGAAGTTAGCTCATATTACTTCTAGTCCTTTATGTATATGTTTGACACCTTTGCATATGGTGTTAACACTATTTTGAGTCCTAGCAGGCTGATAGTATGTTAGTTGTCTTGTTCAAGCATTTGTGCGCTTGTGCAAGTGACTTCTTACTTGTCTATGACGTTCAATGTACATAACTTAGGGTTTCCATGCTGATGGGGGTTTGAGCTCATGGGTTGTACTTACTTGTCACCCATGCACGCTTTCTAGCTAATTTAAGTTATTTTTCGGGGCTATGTGTCATTTTAGGTAGTTTAAGTTTTACGCTGGCACTCTAGGGGGCTTGACGTGGTAGCCTATGAGTGTAGAAAAGTTACCAGGTAGTTTAAGGCACAAAAGGACAGTCAAGTGGAGCTATGAACTCCCATTGGTCCATTTTTGTCTTTTGTAAAACTCTAAGTTTAGAAACAGAGCTCTAGAGGAGAGTTCGAGCAATTGGTGAGGGATCTTCGAAATCTGAGAGCACAGGAAGGGAGAGCTCGTCGTGCCAAGCACTGTCAGTGAAATTTTTGCTCGATTTGGATCAATAAACAAGGAGTTATGCCCAATTGAAGTTCGGATTGTGTCAAAACTGCGTCACTTTTGTTGATTTTGGGGTTTTCGGTGCCAATTGCAGCAGAATTGAGGAAATCGCTTCAAAACTTCGTGGTTGCGTTCACTGTCAGGAGGGCTACGACTGTCCAAAAAGTTTTGAATCATTTGAGTAACTGAGTAATTCAGGGCGGCCGCTGAAGCAGAGGGGGTCTGAAAAGCTCTTAATCTAGAGCAGCGACTTTAGAGAAGGAGATCTGGAGTTCTACAAACATTCAGGAGTCCCAACTTCACAGGGATGTTCAGCATCCTGTAGACTTCAAATACTGTGAGAAGATTTGAAATTCATCGAGCCAATTCTCTGTTCTATGTCTGAATAGCTATCTAGGTACCAGAAATTGCCATAATTCTCTTATTCAGAACTTTTCTGTTCATATCTCCGTGTCAGAATTTGATCTCAGGTTGAAACTTCGTCTGTGAGTTCAGTAGTACCTCATTTGCATGTAGGGGAAGTTTAGAGGTCTAAACCTTCATAGTTTTCCTCTCTTTGAGTGTCAAAGTTCACCGCTTAAGCCTATTACTACCAGTGAGACCTAAATTTCGCTTTTGAGCATATCAGAGGATCATACACTCCTGTGTGAGTGTTTATAGCTCCTGTCGTGACCTGAAAGCCAACCTCTTGAGTAAACAACCACAGCCAGAAGCCCAGCGCTTTCCTAGGTAGACGGATCACACTCCGACATCGTGGCTCTCTTCTTCTCCCATGCGTTCGGATACGGCTCACCGGTATGTTGGGACCTCTAACTCAATGGGCACAATAGGTGTCATGCCGTAAGTTAGGTAGAAAGGCGTCTTCTGGGTTGTGACTTTAGGTGAAATCCTGAAAGCCCACAACACCGATGGCAGTTTCGTGTCCCAGTCATACGCATGGTTAACAGTTATCTTGTTCAGGATGTTACACAGAAGACCGTTCGACTTCTCCGTCAGTCCATTCGCCTTCGGGTTGTATGGCGTCGTCTTCCGATGTTTAATCCTGAAGTATTGGGTCAGGAGGGAGATAGTCTCATTTAAGAAATGAGTGCCCCTATCTGACACTAATTCCAGCGGACATCCGTACCTAGTGATGATGTTATGTCAAAGGAACCTTGCTACTACTGCGGCATCGTTCTTTCTTGTGGCCTCGCCTTCCACCATCTTGGTGACATAGTCGGTAGCTATTAAGATGTACCTTGCTCGTGTCCTTCTCGCCACCGGGGTGATAGGATCCACAAAGTCGATTCCTCACTTTTCGAACGGGGCAAGCGGAAGAATGGGGGTAAGGGGCCACCTTGTTGTAGCGGTCGGTCTTCCCACCTTCTTGCATGCATCGCATTTCCTGATCTCTTGAAAAGTGTCTCGATACATAGTTGGCCACCAGTATCCGGCGTCTTGCATCTTCTTCACTGTGGTTTTCAGCCCGTAGTGACCCTCAGCATCTTCGTAGTGAAGACCTGTGATCACTGATTTTATCTCTGACGGCTCGAGACATCTTCTCAGCTTCTCGTCATGTCCCTTTCAAAACAGGATACCCTGGAAGATGGCGTAAGGTCCTGCCTTGTGTAAGAAGACAGCCTTTTGCTCCGCATCCAATCCCTCGGGATACTGTTGGTCTTCCGAGAACTTCCTTAAGTCCTTGAAGATCGACTCTTCTGTGGAAGTCGCAAAGGCTGGATCAGAAGATCTAGTCTTGTCTTCTGGGAAGCAGGCGGTACGCCCCCCCTCAGATGAAAGTGTCTCTGCGAAAACTGAAAACAACTTCTCGTCAGGAAACTCGTCTTCCACTTCATCTTCTCGTCGTTCTGTCTTCAATCTGGATAGGTAGTCAGCATTAACATGCTGTCTTCCGGGCCTGTACTCAACTGTGTAAGTAAATTCCTGGAGTAGGAGAATCCATCTAGCTATCCTACCGGACAAATCTGCTTTTTTTACAAGATGTTTCAAAGAGAAGTGATCTACATAGAAGACGAACGGGTTTGCTAGAAGATAGTGTCTAAACTTCCTACAGGAGTAAATCATGCCAAGACACTCCCTTTCAGTTGTCGAGTACTTCTTCTCTGCATCACTGAGCTGTCTTCCCGCGTAGTAGATGGGATAATCCTTCTTCTTCTCATCTTTCTGACTCAACATCACTCCGATGACGAAAGCAGAAACATCCACATAAATGTGGAAGACTCTTTCCCAATCAGGCGGTCGTAGGACAGGAGATTCCGACAGAAGCCTCTTCATTTCTTCGAATGCTTCCTGCTGCTCAGAAGACCAAACGTAGGGTTCGTCCTTCTTCAGCAACTTAGTGAGTCTTCCTGCTACCTCTGCGTACCTGTCAATAAACCTCCTGTAGTATCCTACGTTGCCAAGGAAGCTTCTCAACTGTGTCAGGTTAGCAGGTGGGTGGAGTTTCATGATGACTTCCACCTTAGCACAGTCGACCTCTATACCTCTTCCGGAAATCCTATGTCCTAGCAAGATCCCTTCTGACATACCAAAGAAGCACTTCTCAGGGTGAAGAGCCAAACGATGTTCTCTACACTTCAGAAAACACTTCTTTAGAAATATCAAGTGGTCTTCTCTCGATCCAAACACACAGAAATCATCCAAGAAGATCTTCATGAAGGTGCGAAGATACTCCTTGAAGATGGTAATCATCAACCTCTGGAATGTGACGGGTGCATTGCATAAACCAAACGGCATTTGGTTGTACGCGTACGTGCCCCAATCAGTGGTGAAAGTGGTTTTCGACTTGTCTTCTTCTCTGATTGAAACTTGGTTGTACCCAGAATACCCATCCAGGAAGCTGTAGAACTCATGTCCTGCTACCTGGTCTAACACAGAGTCGGTGAATGGTAAAGGGTGATGATCCTTCTTCGTGGCCAAGTTCAGCTTCCGGAAGTCCTAACACACTCGGATCTTTCCTGTCTGCTTCTTCGGCACGATGACAATAGGAGCTACCCACTCACTGCTAAGTACTGGGAAGATGACTCCTGCCTTCAGGTATTGGTCAATCTGGTCCTTCACCAGAAGCGAGTACTTGGGGTTGAGCCGATACCGCCTCTGCCGTGCAGGAACAACGCCCTCCAACAAGTCAATGCGATGCTCTCTCAACTCTCGAGGTATGCCCTTCATGTCTTCTATGGTCCACGCGAAGACATCTTGGAACTCCGTTAGAAGTTCTCGAAAGTCTTCCAACTGCTGGCCCTCGATCACCTTGGAAAGCTTCAGCTTCTTCCCAGGAGCAACCTCCATCTCTTGGAGATCATCCGGGTTTACCATTCCTTCAGTGTGACTGTACTCACTGGCACCAAAGTATTCCGGTTTGGGAGCTTCTTCTGGTTCGGATTCGTCTTCTGGAAGACCAACTGTCGGATCTTCCGAAGGGAAGACGGTATTCTCGTCTTCTGGAAGCTCTTCTTCCGCAATCTCGTAGCACTCAATGTATCCACAGACCACATCTTCTACTTTCTCTGCTACTTCTGTAGTACACACGTTATTCGCCACAAACTCATTATACCGTTCATCACTGTTAGAAGACGCAGCTGAGTCTTCTGAAGTGTACCCCTCCGTTGTAGAAGGAGTTTCACCTTGGTGTCCAATCTTGATCCAAGGAAGGGAGACCTTACTCTTCTCATCTGGCTTGGGTGTAGGATTGGGAAATCTCAAACGATGTCTTCTCCAGTCGGTATTCACATTTGCAGCATACAGCCATGGTCTTCCTATCAACACCTGATATCCAACCTTAGCTACAGGTCGCAAAATGATGTAAGTGAGGTAAAAAGATACTCCACCAATTACCGTTAAGACATCTTTCAGTTGCCCCAAAGGTCGTCTTCTGGTCTGGTCCGCCATTCTGAGAATTCTCGGAGTAGGCTGGAATTCAGTGAAGCCTAGGGCATGCGCCGTTTCTTCCGTCATGATGTTAACTCCGGAGCCGGAATCAATGGGTACCTTCTTCAGAAGACAGCCATGGATCTCCATGTCAAGTTCTGGGGCTCCCTAGTCCTCATGCTCTATCCTTAGGTTCGGGGTGCTCGGGGGAAGTTTAGCTGTCCTCCTCTTCCTCGATCCTCGAAGCATAGATTGTAACAACTTCTTGTAACCAGCGTTGTCATCCAACAGCTGTTGGAAGGTTACATCCGCCTTCTGATTCCACAAGTCTCGCAAGAAGTCGTACGGAGATCTTTTCAGAATGGTGACTGGTGTTTCTAATAGAGAAGATGTAGTGGTTGTTTCCTTGGGTGGAAGACCAGATGAGTGTCTTCCCTCGACTGGAGGCTGTTCCCGTGAGACAGGTGTTGCCGTAGTCGGTGTAGGAAGCTGCTGTACTATCTTCTGTCTCTTCTCCAGCTCTTCTTGCATGATCGCTTCAACCTCTTGTCTAATGTCAGGAGCAAAATACTTCGGATCTTCTCGGTCGTAAGTAGGAGAAGACGGCCGCTCAGGGGAAGATGACCTCTCCTTACGTTGCTTCTTCTTCTTGACGTCCTTCTGACGAGATTCTGACTTCTCTTTGCTTCTGGTACTTACCTTGAACACAGCTTCATCCAAGACTTCCTCCGGAGGCCAACTATCTGAATTCGGGTCAGGATTCCAAACAGTACCATCCGTCAAAGTGAAAGATGACGCTTCTTCGGGTGTCTCCATCTTCTGAGTTGCAGTCGTCTTCTGCAGCTGAGGTTCCTTTCCTTCGCGCTTCCCGGGGTCTGGTTCGTCTTCCTCGATATGGAGACAATCCGTACAATCCCCAGGATCTTCTTCTTCTACCGTGATGTGCTGTACCACTGCTAACTCGAGCTTAGAAGTTGATGCTGCTTCTGCAGGAGGCGTGGTATCTGCAAATCTCACCATTTGTCGTGGCCGTAAGGTCTGAGGACAATTCCCTGTGAAATGACCAGCTTCCTTACAGTTCCCACACAAGGGCACTTGCCCAATCTGTCTTCTCGTGTGAGGACAGATGGACCACCAGTGTCCTGTCTCTCCACAATTATTGCACGCTCCAGGAAGAGGGTTGAGAGGTCGTTGTGATGAAGTAGGCTGCCAGGGTGTCCTGGTCTGTACATTGCTAGCTCTATCCCTCGGTACATAACGATTATATTGGCGGGAGGTGTAGGAGTGAAGGGTTGTATCGTCTCGATCCTATAGCAAGTTTCTCCACTGGGATCGTGTAGATATCCCTCATCGTCTTCTTCCCATCCTGCCCAGTTGACAGCTTGGTCCTGCGTACACTGATCTCTGGTGTGTCCAGAAGAGTTACAAAGGTTGCACCAAAGGTTTGGCCGAGAAGCCGTAGGCTGCTTCTGCTTGTCCTTCTGGTTCAGAAGATGAACTTTCAAGTCGGCAAACTGCTTCAGAACCTCATCGATACGGGGATCAGGTGCAGACTGAATGGTCTGAGTTTGAGGCATCTTCTGCACAACTTCCTCCCTTGCTCGCGTCTTCTCCTTCTTCTTCTTCCGCGTCTTCTTCTCTTGTTCAGATTCGGATTCTGAACTTTCGACAGTAGACTCTTCAGAAGTAGAGGCTGCTTCCGAATCACTGTTATCAATTTCAGTGGACTTGGACTTCTTCTTGGACTTCCGAGAAGACTTCTTCGACTTCTTGGACTTCTTCGAGGTCTTCCCTTTGTCTTTCGTCATATTCCGAGTGATGCTCGAGGTTTCATACTGTTCGGCATGCTTCTGTACCTCCGCTAAATCATCACCTCCTCCTCTTCTGCAGTACAATTCCATGTCCTGAGACAATCCTCCCAAGTACTAGTCCACAGCTTGCTGAGCACAGTAGCCGGGTCTTCCTTGGTTCTGAGGGATGTGATCCAAGAGATCTTCAAACCTCTCGGTGTAATCCCGCAGTGTCTCTTTCTTCTTCCGTTCGAGCCTCTGAAGCTCTATGAGGGTCATCCGATCATAGCCCACTCCTCTGAACCTCTTCAGGAAAGCTGCTTTCAGAGTAGCCCAAGCTGCCATTACTACAACATCATCCAACGTTTTGCTCATCCACTTCCTTCCTTTCCCTACGATCAAACTGGGAAATACACGGAGTCTATCAACATCAGCGTCTTCCTTGTTGGATCTAGAGATGGTCTCGAACATCGTGATGAAGTCATCCGCGTCAGCATCATCGTCGTACGGATGGTACTTCTGCCGAGTGTGGGAAGCCATGTCGACTGCCGGCTGGTGCGACTGCCAACTTCTTTCTTCCTCAGGTCCAAGTGGTGGAGATGGTCTTCTCGAAGGTCCAGGCCTGTCTGAATCACGAAGATCGTCTTCTGAGTCAGAGCTACTGTCACTGCTACCTTCCGAGACGTCTGGGACAATCTCCTCCAGTCTTCCCTCACCTTGAGAAGCTTCTTCCGTGCTTGGGAAGACGTCTGCTGAGTAACCAGTACCAAAATCTACTTTATACACGTGATCACCCGGTTGGTTTCTGTCTTCGCCAAAGATTATGCTCGAGATGGAAGGTTCTTCCAACTCTACCGATCGGATCTTCCTGAGCTCTTCTTCTTTCCTTTGGTGTCTCAGGGATATCCGCTGCTCTCTAGAAGCGGTTCGCTGGGGTGAGTTAACCCACTCAGGATCTTTACCCGTGCATCTTCTGCTTCTTCCTCCGGTCGGAGGCATCCACCAGAGTACTGAGAACAGGTGTCTCTATTCTTCTACCACTAGATCCGGAAGACCAGATGACTGAACAACCGATCACAGGTTCAGAACGTCTTCCTCTCCTGCTTCTGGTTGTACTCACTGCAATCTTCCAAGATCGAGTCTTCCAAGAAGTTCTTGGAAGCAGGGAAGCGGCTTCTTCCAACTCTCCCTGATGTATCTTATCAACTTCTGGTTGCGGTTCCCGTCTTCTAGCAAGATAGAGTCCCACAACGCATTCAACTACAATCGAAGTTAGTTCGAAACAAACCTAACTAATGGCACACAGATCCAGGAAGCTTAGAACAGAAGTTACTAAGATGAAATCCCCGGCAGCGGCGCCAAAAATGGATGCTCACTATATGTAGTGACGCAGGATTTCTCCTTTTGCCCATTTAGTATACAAGATATCGTTCCCATAGAGGATTTGCACAAGTAACGCTGCTCTAAGTTCTAAGATCTGTTCAAACACACAAACACACAGGTTTTGCCTAGAAATCCCGTCTTCTCACAAAACCACACAAAACTACACGTCTTCCAGACACGCCAAATGGTGCTCTGGAACTAAACAAACAACTACCAACTAAAATATCACACAACTATTCACAGAGAAGCTCGGGAAGACGATCTTCCTGCTTCCAGATTGCTTCTTCCGGTCTTCTCGATACCGTCTTCCTGAAGCGATTCTCGTCTTCTGTGGGTTCAACTCGTCTTCTCACACCTCCAGAAGGCTGTCCTGCTTCGCAGAAGTCGACTAGCAACGGTCGTTACACATTATTCTCACATCCACATTCCAACGGTTTAGATAAATCACAAGGTGTATGTCCCCTGTAGCCTTTCCAGGCTTCTGCCTACGGAAGTTGTCTTCCTGCAACACTACAACGACATTCACCTTCACGGAAGCTCAATAGAAGTATCGGAAACTCACTAGAAGAAGATAAGAAGATGGGGAAGATGGGGGAAGATGGGGAAGATAAGAAAATCCAAACAAGAGAAAACAAGAGGAAAAGAGGCAATTAAGATTCCGACATGCTTCTAGTCCGGATCTTGACTAACAAGCCATCCCTGCTTGTAATAGTTTGGGGAGGAAGACAACAAACGTGAGTACTGTTGCACCGTCTTCTACTCGAGGATGTCGTCTTCTGTTGCGGAAAGAAGGCTTCTTTCTTCTTCACTCCGCTGCTCTGACTGCTCTGTCTTCTGGGATCCCTTACCCAGAAGACCGTTCGTACGTAGATCCCAAGTGCTCTATTGAACGAGTCAAGCTACACTTCCACAACTGCTGACAGTCACCGCCACTCAAGAAGAACACTTCCCATGCATAATTGGGAGCGAATTCAATGAACCCACCATCCAGAAGACATGGACAAAGCCTCTGCACTCAAATCCACAATCTATTCCCCGAGAAGAAGTCACAATGGTATTGGGAAGCTCACTCCCTCTACTTCCAGCGTCTACTCCTCGACACACCAGTCTAGCTAACAGGACTGCACGAGGATGCCGTTCCCTGTTCCTAGACTGTCCACTACTTCTATCTACATCGTCGAACCACTGCTGGTGCGAGTATGCAGACCCCTCTTGTATATTCCAAGACTATTCGTATGTTTCCCACAACGGGTGTAGTGTGAAGAACTATCTATCTTGTCTCTGCTCTAATGTGTCTCGTCTGCCTGCCCATAGAATCGAAGTGTATGTGCACTTGTTACAACATTCTACAGAACTGGCAGAACTGGCAGAGCTCCCTTTCCTACTCTACTATCCTACTTAACCATCTGCCTCGAGAGCCAGGGGAGGCGACCACCAGGGAGAGAGAGAGGCGCTGACAAGAGGTTGTCACCTCACATGCATGCGGTCCCTCTTCCCAATTAGCCCTCCACTGTGTTACTCCTACGCTACCTATGCTGCCACATGGGGTCCTAACTATTTTTACATGGAAAACTGCCACCCTTAAGATAGCATGTCCGATCCTACTAAATCTGGAAGTGTCGATTGAGTTTGCTAACTACTCTGATTGCTCGGTGGCAATCTCTACATGATCTGCCCCTACCGGAGCTACTACCTCGACTTCTGATGGGCTGGGAAGCCCTGCACTTACCTCGGGTACCACTGAGGTAGCTTCCCTCTCCTTGCTCTTCGTTGGCCCTGCTGTTTCTGAGGCTGCGTCTTCCTCGGCTTCGACTTCGGAAGACGGAATGGTCTTCTGGGAAGACGAGTCGAATGGTGCGTTTTCGGTCTTCTGAGGCACAGATGCAGTACTAGGGACCATGGCGACCTCATAAGGGTCCGGGGAAGTCGCTTCCTCCACGCGGAATACCTGGGAAGACGGCTCGTCTTCCTGTCTTCCGGGGCGTCTTCTGGAGTCTTCTCGTCTTCCAACGCTGTCACCACCAAGTGTACAGCGAGATCGAACTCCTCCTTCTCCATTCCGGATCCAGTCGAGGGTGCTGGGGCTTGGGAAGATGCGGTTGCAGGTGTCAGAAGTGAGGGAAGACCATAAAGTGTCTTCACTCCTTCTATCTGTCTATCCAGGTATCTGAACATGCTATCTCTGCATTCCACCAACCTCGTCTTGGACCCGCTGTCCCATTCCCTAGCTAAGGTAAGTAACTTCTTACCCGCGGTGAAGTTGAACTTCTTCCGAAGCGCTTCTACCGACTGAGCTAGCATCTTCTGCGCACGAGCCTCCGCTGCTTCCCTCTGCGTCTTCTCCACTACAGCTCGCGCTTCTGCGGCTTCTCGCTGCGCCTTCCAAGTGGTCTGCTCTTCTGCGAGGGCAGTGATCTTCTCTCGCACTCGGAGAACTTCCTGATCGCGCTGCTGTACTCGCGCCTGCAACTCCTAGTTGCTCTTCCGAAGCTGTACCAGCTCCTTGGCAGAAGCAGCTGCTTCCGCCTTGTACCTGGCTGCAAGCTTCTCCGTGGTGCGGAGACTAGCTTCCAGCAACTCCGTCTTCTGCTGGCTGTCTTCCTGTCGCAGCAAGGTGCGCAGGCCGAATCCAGGCTGTAAGGGCTTCTCCTGTGCCCTCGCTCTCCTCTCCAGCAACTCCATAGCGGGCTGGATCTTCTTCTGGAAGTAGGCACTGAACTCCTCCAGTCGTCTTCCTGCGGAAGACAAGTTCATCTCCACCACTCGCTCTACGGTGTCGACTTCGTCTTCCAGAGACAAGGAAGCCTCTTCCACTACTACGGCCTTCATCTTCTGCGCACGAGAAGAAGCTACTCTTCTCATCTTCCGGGATGGAAGACTCCTCATGACAGGAGCGGCTCTCTTCTTTGCGCTTCCTCGCATCGCAGCAGGAGCGCCCATCCATCCTTCGTCTTCTGGAGTCTTCGGAAGACTCCCATGTGCTACAGAAGCTGTCTTCTGCTCCGATCGGGTACTCAGCAGCTCTATCTCCGAGTCCGACTCCGATCCTGAATGAATGAGGGAGATGGGTGTCCTCGGTACACTTCTGGAACCCATCTTCCTCACTGGCGTGGCGTCTTCTAACCCACTAGACTCATCTTCTCTCATGTAACAACCCAGAGAAACACAAAGTATCGGAAATAGTAAATTAAGGATCGTTCCCACGAAGATACAGTTAACAATTACACAAAACACAGTACTACAACGTCACAATGATAATTCAAATGGTTTTCTGTTATTCTCACGGAATGGAATAATATCCGGATGAGAGTTAAGTCTGATAAGAAACCAAACCCAAGCACAAACCTGATAAATCGAATACAAAAACAATGAAATAGTTCTTTGATCAGGGACCTTTCCAACAACACAAATAGAAGATTCGAGAAGATAGATGTATGAGTAAATGAGGTAGCAAAATACTGCTGAAATGTTACTAGAGTTCTTCTGAAAAGACAGAAGAATTCAGACTTCACATCAAGGTTCAAAGAATAAGCCCCTACTCTTCCTAAGAAATGTTCTTCCAACTAAATCCTCACTCTCAAGAATCCCACTTATTTGAAGAAGGCAGACTTAAGACGAAGCCACCATCATCCGAACTCTTCTTACAATTTAACTTATGCTTCTCCACTTCACAGTAACTAATGTATTCTCAGATCTTCGTTCAAACACCTTCGAAGTATACAGTCTCAACTTCGGCCGAAGTCACCTTCGGTCAAATTCTCCACTGAAGTCACTTCGTCCAATGTAAATAATAAAGGCCTTCGTCAATCAGAATTACACCTGCGACAGCAAACTACGTCCTTCGTAGGTAAATCGCCTTCGCCCACTTTCATTCACACACTCACTCCACAATCTTGCGCAATTGAAAATTAAGAAACAAAAACTGAAAACATGGAAAAGGTAAAATGACTGAGTATCGCATCGCTTATATACTCCTTCGCCCTAAGATGGCGGATCTCATTTCCTACAAAAGATGGTCACATCTAAACCGCATGATCACGACTCCCCAGTTGGCGGAACCGCAGTATCTACTCTACCGAACTGTAACTTCTGTCCTAAACTGCATAATGTAAACTTAACTGTCTCTCTAAGCTCCTTCAGATCTCTAATGATTCTCTCCGCTAGTCTAACTATTCTGCTCTTCGCCGAAGGATCTGGTGCTATCGTTAACTCTGCCCGAAGTCGCTGGAGTAACTCTAACTCTGTCGCGTCAAGTTCGGTGGCGAAGTATGTAGTCGTAACCTCTTCCATCTTCGTCCGAAGTTCTTCGGCCTTCGCTTCAGCTATCTCCTTCGCTTTCTCTGCCTTCGAAAGCTCCTCATCCTTTGCGACCAACTGCTCGTCCTTCGTCGCAAGCTGTTCCAACATGGCATCTCTCTCAGACTTCAGATCGTGAAAGCGTGAAGTCATAAGGTTCAACTTCGTCTCTACCTCTTGAATCTCATCCAAGTATCGCGTCTGTTCATGTGACTGCTGTATGAGTAACGCCTCTCGTTGTGACATATACTTCTTGACATCGGCCGAAGTTTCTTCCAACTTCGCCATGAGAGCATCCTTCTCCTTCAACCATCCATACCGCCCGAAGTGCACAGCGTCGAGAAGGTCACTCAATGAAATTGGTTCCTTCGTCTCCTTCTCATAGATATGTCGTTGAAGATCCATCTGTGCAATGAGTGGCAATGCTGTACCACTTAGGAACTCAAGAGTCTGCTCGAACATCTTCAATTCCTTCCCGACATTGGCGTCACTCGGTCCTGCCGAAGTTGTCGCTTCTCCTGGTTTAGGCGAAGTCCGAAGTTCTGGAACTTCCCTCTCTGTTGTCGGCTCCTTCGAGAGTACCCTGCGCACACTTGATTCTGCTTGGTCTCCTCCCGGTCTCACTATTCCCAATATCTCGACTGAAGATGACTTCGCCGGAGATTTAGCACCATCGACATCTTCGTCCGAAGTCGTTATCGTCGTTCTTCTTGCTTTCTTCTTCTTCCTCGAAGTCGCACCCCCTGGTGTAAGTTCATCGAGCTTTCTCTTCGTCCGAGTACTAGGTCCCGCCGAAGTTGTCACTGGTGTCGTTACTTCTTCTTCTCTCTGGGGAGTAGCTTCCATTACCCGCTCATCTTCCGAGATCGTTCTTCGGTCGAACTTCTCCTCTTCTTCTGGTGATAGCAACTTCATTCCCTTGTAGAAGAATACTGCGAAGGCTGCGAAGTACGTCGACCCGCCTTCGTCGAAAGTGTTGAAGAGCTTCTGTACATGGTCGTGGAAGATCTTCGCCCAATACGCTTTCCTACCCCCGAAGATCTGTTCGATGAAGTTAATCTGCCAATTGGCCAGATAAGAAGTACGTTGCGGTTTGAAGATGGTGTTGAGGGCGATCGTCACATCCCGCTTGAAAGGATCGATGTAAGTGTGTACTTTGAATCCGTTCGATCCCACCGGTGACTTCGAGAAGAGTTCACCATACTTCGCCACTTCGTCCGAAGTCGGCTTGCAAGTACTGTCATACATTAAGTCACCTGGCACTCCTGCGTCATCGATTCCTAGGGCGAAGTTCCAATGTTTCAGGGTCCAGTTATTCGGCCTCGCCCGAAGATCTTCAGAGGAATGTCCTCTGCAGATGAGTATCTCCTGTAACAGATCCGAAGAGATCACACCCCAGTTCTCCAGTAAGAACGCCAACCCCATCTCCTCGAGTCGTTCTCGATACGGACTAAAGTCCGGCCACTTCGTCGCTATAGTCTTCAACTTCGGTCGCTTTGCTGTCTGCATTCCTCGCATCCTCGCTGAAGGTCCGAAGTACCTTCGATCTTCTATGCTTACGACACTTCTTCGTCGAAGTTGATACCTGATCGTGGAAACGTCGACTTCGGAGGTCGCCGTTTTAACCACCACAGCCTGCACCGATAAAACCTAACCCTTCACCGAAGTTTGTCTTCGTCCTCTTTCTCCCAATTGATGAAAGCGGAGCACTTCAGTAAACCCGCGATTGGAAACAGTAAAGTGAAAATGCTTTTTGATTCTTACTTATAGCTTTTCCTCTTCGTCTCCTCACGTGCGAAGTCTTTCTCGATTCTCGCGCGCGACGTTGCGCCAACTCCTGTCTCATTTTAGTCTTTCTTTCCAAGGCCATAACTTCGTCGTCCGATATCCATTCTTAGCAAATGAGGTATCCCTGGAAAGCTCTTCGTCCGTAGAGTACAACCAAGTTATCTCCCCAATGATATATCTGACATAGCTTCTGTATTTCTACTCAGCATCATCCTTCGGCATAGAAATCCCATTCTTCACTGAATCTATCTTATCTATCATCTATACTAAACATTCTATTGGTTTACTTATCAAAAATAAAAAATTCTTAACAAAGTGAAAATCCAAGGCTTCACATACTCCCCCTCTCAATTTTGAAGCGACCTCGCGAACACATTCAGCTGTAGTATCGTTTGATCCTTCCTCCATTTACCCGAGTAGCAAAGAGATTTCCTTCCAGGTCTTTAAGTTGGACTGAACCGTTACCATAACATTGTTCGACTATGTATGGTCCCATCCATCGCAGTTGTAACTTCCCTGGAAACTTAATATGTCTACTATCATATAGCAAGACCAAGTCTCCATCGTTCACCTCAACTTTTCTTAACCTCTTATCATATACTTCTTTCCGCTTCTCTTGTATGTCCTTAGTTAACTCCAGAGATGCTTCGCGATCTTCTTCCAGTGCCATCAAACTTTGCAACCTGATGAGCTGACTATCTTCTGCAGACAGTCTATCCTCTGACAGAATCCTGTAAGTAGGGGTTTCAAACTCAATAGGCATAATGGGATGCATTCCATACGCCAAGAAGAATGGTGTTTGTCGTGTTGTTATCTTCTCTGTATTTCTGAATGCCCAAAGTGCTGCATCCAACTTGGTGTCCCAATCATAAGCATGATTGACAGTAACTTTGTTCAGAATCTTGCACAGTAATCCATTGCTTTTCTCGGTAAGTCCATTCGCCTTAGGATTATATGGGGTAGTCTTCCGATGCTTGATCTGAAAGTAATATGTCAGTGCCTCTATGGTATTGTTCAAAAAATGTGTGCCCCTATCACTCACCAGTTCCAATGGACATCCAAACCTGGTGATGATATTCTTGTGTAGAAACGCTGCCACGGTTATCGCATCATCTTTCTTTGTTGCTTCAGCTTCCACCCACTTGGTTGCATAATCTGTAGCTACCAAGATATATCTTCTGCGTGTCTTCTTCGTCGCTGGCTGAATAGGCCCCACAAAGTCAATTCCCCACTTCTCGAATGGTGCAAGGGGTAAGATAGGATGAAGTGGCCATTGAGTAGTTCGAGTAGGCTTACCCACTCGCTGGCAACTGTCACATCGTTTAATGATCTCATGCACATCTTTGTACATGGTGGGCCACCAGTATCCTGCATCCAAGACCTTCTTCACTGTGTTACGAAGAGCATAGTGTCCTCCTGCTGGTTCCGAATGCATGGCATCTACCACTCTCCCTACTTCTTCCTCTTCCAGACATCTTCGAAGTTCATCATCGGTCCCTCTTTTGAACAGAATGCCGCTCTTCAGCTCGTACGGTCCAACCTTGTGTATGAACACCGTACGCTGTTCCACATCCATTCCTTCAGGACATTGCAACGTATACAAATATCTGTATATCTCATGGTACCTACTTGTGGGAGTGACTGTGAGCTGGAAAAGTTCTTCGTCTGGAAAGTCATCTGCTACATTGTCTTGACGCTCTCCTGTCCTCAATCGAGACAAGTAGTCTGCATTCTCGTGATGTTTCCCTGCTCGAGTTTGAACTGTGAATTTGAATTCCTGCAATAATAACATCCATCTCGCTATTCTTCCTGATAGATCAGATTTTTGCACCAGATGTTTTAAAGCATAATGATCCACATAGAAAACAAACTCGCATCCCAACAAGTAGTGTCGAAATTTCCTGACAGAATACACCATCCCTAGTGCTTCCCGCTCTGTAGTGGAGTAGTTCTTCTCTGCAGCGGATAGCTGTCTACTCGCATAGTAGATCGGATGGTCCCTCCTTTGACTGTCTTTCTGACTCAACACCACTCCAATAGCGAATGCTGAAGTATCCACATACACTTGAAAAGGTAGATTCCAATCTGGTGCCTTCATGACTGGAGCTTCAATCAACTTCGTCTTCAGCGTGTCGAAGGCCTTCTGCCTCCGTTCCTGCCAGATGTACTCAGTGGTCTTCTTCAACAATTCGGTTAGTGGTGCTGCCAAGGTTGCATAGTCTTTGATGAACCTCCGATAGTAACCCACATGTCCTAAAAATCCCCGCAACTCACTAACATTTGTGGGAGGTTCCAAAGCTACTATAACTTGCACTTTGTCTACATCTACTTCAATGCCCCGCTGCGAGACTCTATGTCCTAATAAAAGTCCTTCTGACATGGCGAAGAAACACTTTTCTGGATGCAACGCCAACTGAGCATCTCTACAACGCTGAAAAACTACTGCCAAGGAATTTATGTGTTCTTCCCTTGGACCAAAAACGCAAAAATCATCTATAAAAATTTCTAAGAACTTCCTAAGATACTCCTGAAAAATGTTTGTCATCATTCTTTGGAATGTGGCAGGAGCATTACATAAACCAAAGGGCATCTTATGATAAGCAAAAGTACCCCAATCAGTGGTAAAAGTAGTTTTGTCTTTATCTTCTTCTCTGATGGATACCTGATTGTACCCTGAAAATCCATCGAGAAAACTGTAGCACTCATGACCAGCTACCCTATCCAGAATAGAATCCGTAAAAGGTAAGGGGTGGTGGTCCTTCCTAGTTGCTGCATTCAGTTTTCGAAAATCTTGACATACTCTTATTTTACCAGTTTTCTTCTTAGGAACTATCACTATAGGTGATACCCATTCACTGCTAAGGACAGGAAAAATAATGCCAGCACTTAAGTACTTGTCAATTTCGTCCTTGACTAAAAGAGAGTACTTTGGGTTCAGTCTATACTGTCTTTGCCTTACAGGTACAGAGTTTTCCAGTAGATCAATTCGATGTTGACCCCACTTCGCTGGGATACCCTTCATGTCTTCTATCTTCCAAGCGAAGACATCCTGGTAGTAAGTTAACATATCATGGTACACTTCCAATTCGGGTCCCTGTAACTTCGCTGAGATCTTCAAGATTTTCCCTTCGTCGAGAACCAAGTCCATTGTTGCTGACTTCAGTACCATTCCTTCTGTGTGGCTCACCTCTGAACTTCCTTGTCCCAACTGTGATTGCTATTCTTCCTCATTCTCATCGCATTCTCCTTCATCTTCTATCTCGTAGCATTGCAAGTAATTCACAACTATGTAAGGCCCTGCTTTCTCATTTTCCGAGCTAGTATCCGAAGATGAAGAGTCTTCGTCCGAAGTGTATCCTGAATCTGTTGAAGATGTTTCTCCCTGATGCGACATCTTTTTCCAGGATACAGAGACACTTTTCTCCTTGGGTTTCATCGGATCATTAAAGGACAGCTTCTGTTTATACCAATCAGTAATCACCTTAGCACCATACAGCCAAGGTCGCCCTATGAGCACTCCATAGCCAGACTTTACCAAGGGTCTTAGTACAATATAGGTAAGTTTGAAGATTATCCCTCCAATGGTTGTAGGGATATCTCGCAGTACTCCCAAGGGTCTTCTTCTACTCTGATCCGCCATCCTCAACACTCTCGGTGTTGATTCGAACTTATGGTAACCCAAACCATGCGCCGTCTCTTCTGTAATAATGTTCACACTAGAACCAGAATCTATAGGCACATGTTTTATTAGACATCCATCTATCTCGATGTCTACTTCTGGGGATCCTAAATCCTCCAATCCAACTTGAAATAATGAAGGCAGATTCTTCGACTTAGCCTTCGCGGGTTTTCTCAAGGCTGCCAATAACAGTTTCCTGTACAGCCTATTGTCCTCGACCAACTGCTTAATGGTTATATTGGCTTGTTGGTTCAGCAGGTCTTCTACTACGTTGTAATGAGGGCTCACCACTGGGACAACCCTCTTAATTTGTTCTGCCGCCACCTTGCGTAGTTCGGATGGTCGTTCGACTTCGGGCGAAGAGACTTCGGCCCGCACCTTCCCCAGCCTCTCTTGGCTAGGTTCCACCTCCTTGGCTTGCTTACTCAGTTCCTTACTGAGTAGTACCCTTACTTCTTCGGAGATGTCCGCAGGTAATGTTCCTGAGGTCTTCTTCTTTCTCTGATCTTCTTGACGATCATCTGTCCGTGCCGATGTCGTCTTTTTCTCTACAACTTCGCGCACTTGTTCCTTCAAAGTTTTGTGCGCTTTCTTCTCTTTCTTCTGTTGCTTCCGCTCAGTCTTTTTAAGGTCCTTCGCCTCTTGAGCTGCAGCTTCTGCTAGAGTCTCCCCCTTCCGAAGTAGTTTCTTCCCACTTCGAGTCTCCACTTTGTTCACCAGCATCTCCTCGTCTTCTGGCCAACCATTTCCATCTTCTTTTGACAGAGTACAAGCTTTCAGATCATCGACCAATTCGACCATGTTTACTCCTGCATCTGATCGTTGTTGGTTGAGTGGCGGTTGAAATCTGACTCCGGTCTTCTGGATTGGTTCATTCGTACAGTCCGAAGCTCCATGACCGGGTTTTCCACACTTTCCACATAATGGCATGTATCCCACTTGTTTCTTTGGGTGAGGACAAGAAGGAGCCCAGTGACCTGTAGCGCCACAATTAAAACATGATGTACCAAGAGACAGTGGTCTTTCCTGGTAACCTGCAGGGGCAAACTTTCGTTGGGTAACGTTAGTTGCCATCTGTCTAGGTACAAAACGTTGAATATGTACCGGGGGAATGGGCGTGAATTGTTGAGGCTGAGTGGGTATCATGGCTCCATCTTGAGCTTGTACTCCATAGACCCCGTCTTCACACTCTACAAAGTAATTGGGTTCGTATAATGGCGCCCACTCCACTGCATGGGTGTTATAGGATGATTTACTGTTGAAACATTCCGTATTGGCATGTCCAGGTTTACCACAGTTAGTACACCACAAATTTGGACGTGAAGTAGTTGGCGATTTTCGCCTCTCGGGCGTTCTGACCAGTTGCACCTTGAGGTCCTCGAACTTCTTAAGAAGATAATCAAGAGCAGTGTCCTTAGATGGCTGTGTCCTCCTCACCATCGGAAGTCTGGATTTCGTCATTCTTTTCCGCTTCTTATGCTTTTCCTCTTCGTCCGAAGATGAGGTATCGTCATCTTCTGATGTTGAGCTTTCGTCTGAAGACTCTTCTGAGGATTCTTCCGAAGATGAGAATTTTCGGTGTTTCCGTTTTGACTTCTTCTTCTTCTTCTTCTCATCCTTTGCACTCTTCTTCGATTTTCTGAAATCCTTCTTCTTTCTCGACTCTGAAGCTTTTTCACGATCTCTGCTGAGGATGTTGGAGGATTCGTAATTCTCAGCAGAATCAATGGCTCGTTCCAATGTTGACGTATCAAACCGTCTTACCCACGTTTGTTGCTTTGAGGGTAACCCCTTCACAAACCATTCTACTGCCTGTGCCGGAGTGTAGGCTGGGTGTGTTCCATTGGCAGGTAATCTATCCAAAATTCCATAGAATCTTTGGACGTAGCTTTTCAAGGACTCTTTCCTCTTACGTTTGACGCTATTTACTTTATGTAACACATGCCTGTTATAATTCAGTTCTCGGAATCTCTTTAGGAATTCGTTCTTCATTAGATCCCAAGTAGATAAGATCGCGGGAGTTAGATTGGCATGACTGTACCATTTTCCGGCTGCATGTTTCAACAAGCTGGGAAAAATCCTCGTACGATCCGGATCATTATCTTCTTTATTTGCGTGAGATACCGCTTCAAATTGTTTGACAAATGAGTCGGCACTCTCTCCATCTCCATCACTGTCCGAATCGTCACCGCCGAATTTTGGATAATTTTGGCGAGTGAAAGGTGGTGCCCCTGACGGAAGTGGTACTCCTGTCATTGTATGCGGTAGTGTGGAAGGTGGGACTGTTGTCTGATGTACTTGTCCTTGTCTTGTTGGTACCGTTAAGTTTGAAATCCTCACTGATCCTGCGTTCGACAAATTGCTTAATGGTCGAAGTGTCAGCTTGGCAAGAGCATTCACCACAGTTGTTCCCACTTGGATGTTTGGGGAGTTCACTTCGGGCAAAGTAACTTCGGCCGAAGGCTCTTCAACTGAGTGAACATTTCCTCGTCTTACTTCATGTTCTCTTTTGGGTGAAGACGAGGTGGAGGCCTCTTGACTTCGTATCTTAAAGAGTGATACTCCTGGAGTACCCTGTGGTCTAAGATTTGGGATTTGAAGAGCAGGTGATCCCAATGGTAATAATTCTCGAATTAATTCTTGTCCTCTTTGTTTCTTCAAGAGGTCTACAAAGCTTGTGATTTCCGGCCCATGTCTGACGATCAGCTCCAAGGCCGCTTCCGCGTCAGGATTTGGATCTTCCGCAAGAGTTGTCAAAATATTGGATTCTGTCTGTGCTGATCCTGAAGATGAAGACGAAGATGAAGATTGAAACAACTCCACTCTTCGAAGTGAAGGTGATCCTTCTCTATCTGACTCCTCTTCTTCTGCTTGAGTACCTTCTTCTTTTCTTGTTGATTCAAACAGAGATTCATGCAAATTTGTGGTCCTTGAAGGAAATGGTAACCATGATACGTCTTTAGGTGAACTTTCTCCACTTCGTACGCTCGAGTATGGAGATTCGATATCCCCCTTCTTCTTCCAGTATGTGCGCTCGTCTTTCTCGTAACGCGTTCGTGGTGAAATAGGTACTGAACTTCTTTCAAGCGGAGATGAAGTTCCTTCGGAGAGATTTTTCACTTCTTGCCACTTCTGAGCTGCTTGACGTCTTCGCTCCCTCGTTGCCTCCTTCTGGCGTTGGACTTCTTCCAACAATTGTTCTCGGACCAATCTTCTTTTCAGCGCTCGCCTGGTCCTTCCCGTCCTCTGATCTTCGTCAGAAGGCGCTCGTGCTCCCCCCGACATACATGTCGACGGTTACAACTTACTGAATTCAAAGTAAAAGTTAAATCTGTATCCCCGGCAGCGGCGCCAAAAGTTTTAATGTTTCTATATGTAACAACCCAGAGAAACACAAAGTATCGGAAATAGTAAATTAAGGATCGTTCCCACGAAGATACAGTTAACAATTACACAAAACACAGTACTACAACGTCACAATGATAATTCAAATGGTTTTCTGTTATTCTCACGGAATGGAATAATATCCGGATGAGAGTTAAGTCTGATAAGAAACCAAACCCAAGCACAAACCTGATAAATCGAATACAAACAACAATGAAATAGTTCTTTGATCAGGGACCTTTCCAACAACACAAATAGAAGATTCGAGAAGATAGATGTATGAGTAAATGAGGTAGCAAAATACTGCTGAAATGTTACTAGAGTTCTTCTGAAAAGACAGAAGAATTCAGACTTCACATCAAGGTTCAAAGAATAAGCCCCTACTCTTCCTAAGAAATGTTCTTCCAACTAAATCCTCACTCTCAAGAATCCCACTTATTTGAAGAAGGCAGACTTAAGACGAAGCCACCATCATCCGAACTCTTCTTACAATTTAACTTATGCTTCTCCACTTCACAGTAACTAATGTATTCTCAGATCTTCGTTCAAACACCTTCGAAGTATACAGTCTCAACTTCGGCCGAAGTCACCTTCGGTCAAATTCTCCACTGAAGTCACTTCGTCCAATGTAAATGATAAAGGCCTTCGTCAATCAGAATTACACCTGCGACAGCAAACTACGTCCTTCGTAGGTAAATCGCCTTCGCCCACTTTCATTCACACACTCACTCCACAATCTTGCGCAATTGAAAATTAAGAAACAAAAACTGAAAACATGGAAAAGGTAAAATGACTGAGTATCGCATCGCTTATATACTCCTTCGCCCTAAGATGGATCTCATTTCCTACAAAAGATGGTCACATCTAAACCGCATGATCACGACTCCCCAGTTGGCGGAACCGCAGTATCTACTCTACCGAACTGTAACTTCTGTCCTAAACTGCATAATGTAAACTTAACTGTCTCTCTAAGCTCCTTCAGATCTCTAATGATTCTCTCCGCTAGTCTAACTATTCTGCTCTTCGCCGAAGGATCTGGTGCTATCGTTAACTCTGCTCGAAGTCGCTGGAGTAACTCTAACTCTGTCGCGTCAAGTTCGGTGGCGAAGTATGTAGTCGTAACCTCTTCCACCTTCGTCCGAAGTTCTTCGGCCTTCGCTTCAGCTATCTCCTTCGCTTTCTCTGTCTTCGAAAGCTCCTCATCCTTTGCGACCAACTGCTCGTCCTTCGTCGCAAGCTGTTCCAACATGGCATCTCTCTCAGACTTCAGATCGTGAAAGCGTGAAGTCATAAGGTTCAACTTCGTCTCTACCTCTTGAATCTCATCCAAGTATCGCGTCTGTTCATGTGACTGCTGTATGAGTAACGCCTCCCGTTGTGACATATACTTCTTGACATCGGCCGAAGTTTCTTCCAACTTCGCCATGAGAGCATCCTTCTCCTTCAACCATCCATACCGCCCGAAGTGCACAGCGTCGAGAAGGTCACTCAATGAAATTGGTTCCTTCGTCTCCTTCTCATAGATATGTCGTTGAAGATCCATCTGTGCAATGAGTGGCAATGCTGTACCACTTAGGAACTCAAGAGTCTGCTCGAACATCTTCAATTCCTTCCCGACATTGGCGTCACTCGGTCCTGCCGAAGTTGTCGCTTCTCCTGGTTTAGGCGAAGTCCGAAGTTCTAGAACTTCCCTCTCTGTTGTCGGCTCCTTCGAGAGTACCCTGCGCACACTTGATTCTGCTTGGTCTCCTCCCGGTCTCACTATTCCCAATATCTCGACTGAAGATGACTTCGCCGGAGATTTAGCACCATCGACATCTTCGTCCGAAGTCGTTATCGTCGTTCTTCTTGCTTTCTTCTTCTTCCTCGAAGTCGCACCCCCTGGTGTAAGTTCATCGAGCTTTCTCTTCGTCCGAGTACTAGGTCCCGCCGAAGTTGTCACTGGTGTCGTTACTTCTTCTTCTCTCTGGGGAGTAGCTTCCATTACCCGCTCATCTTCCGAGATCGTTCTTCGGTCGAACTTCTCCTCTTCTTCTGGTGATAGCAACTTCATTCCCTTGTAGAAGAATACTGCGAAGGCTGCGAAGTACGTCGACCCGCCTTCGTCGAAAGTGTTGAAGAGCTTCTGTACATGGTCGTGGAAGATCTTCGCCCAATACGCTTTCTTACCCCCGAAGATCTGTTCGATGAAGTTAATCTGCCAATTGGCCAGATAAGAAGTACGTTGCGGTTTGAAGATGGTGTTGAGGGCGATCGCCACATCCCGCTTGAAAGGATCGATGTAAGTGTGTACTTTGAATCCGTTCGATCCCACCGGTGACTTCGAGAAGAGTTCACCATACTTCGCCACTTCGTCCGAAGTCGGCTTGCAAGTACTGTCATACATTAAGTCACCTGGCACTCCTGCGTCATCGATTCCTAGGGCGAAGTTCCAATGTTTCAGGGTCCAGTTATTCGGCCTCGCCCGAAGATCTTCAGAGGAATGTCCTCTGCAGATGAGTATCTCCTGTAACAGATCCGAAGAGATCACACCCCAGTTCTCCAGTAAGAACGCCAACCCCATCTCCTCGAGTCGTTCTCGATACGGACTGAAGTCCGGCCACTTGGTCGCTATAGTCTTCAACTTCGGTCGCTTTGCTGTCTGCATTCCTCGCATCCTCGCTGAAGGTCCGAAGTACCTTCGATCTTCTATGCTTACGACACTTCTTCGTCGAAGTTGATACCTGATCGTGGAAACGTCGACTTCGGAGGTCGCCGTTTTAACCACCACAGCCTGCACCGATAAAACCTAACCCTTCACCGAAGTTTGTCTTCGTCCTCTTTCTCCCAATTGATGAAAGCGGAGCACTTCAGTAAACCCGCGATTGGAAACAGTAAAGTGAAAATGCTTTTTGATTCTTACTTATAGCTTTTCCTCTTCGTCTCCTCACGTGCGAAGTCTTTCTCGATTCTCGCGCGCGACGTTGCGCCAACTCCTGTCTCATTTTAGTCTTTCTTTCCAAGGCCATAACTTCGTCGTCCGATATCCATTCTTAGCAAATGAGGTATCCCTGGAAAGCTCTTCGTCCGTAGAGTACAACCAAGTTATCTCCCCAATGATATATCTGACATAGCTTCTGTATTTCTACTCAGCATCATCCTTCGGCATAGAAATCCCATTCTTCACTGAATCTATCTTATCTATCATCTATACTAAACATTCTATTGGTTTACTTATCAAAAATAAAAAATTCTTAACAAAGTGAAAATCCAAGGCTTCACATCTCACCAAAAGCGTCTTCTGGTGAGAGCCGGGCCTCAACTGTGGCATCAGAGTGGGAGGGGGCGTTGCTGCTGCCTCTCGGTCATCGTCTTCCGAGGTCTCCTCCTTCACCTCCTGTCGCTCCGTTGGTCCATACACTGCCAGCTGATCTTCCCTAAGATCCCCCATGGCTACATACAAGTAGCAGAAGAAGGGCGTCAAGTGTCCTCCCGCCGGGGTACCCAAGTATGCTAGCTCCGTCTGTACATAGTTGTGGATGTACGCGCCCCAGTAGATTGGCACTCTGTCATCCCACACTGATTCCAGGAACTTCACGTCTTGATCTCCTAAGTACCTTGTCTTCTGCGCTTTCCCCTTGGGAAAGAGATGCAGAAATAATTTCGCCAGGAGGCGCTTCTTCGGCTCCCGGTAAGATTCTATCTTCCAACCGTTCCTCCCCTGCCTGTCTTCCACGAAAAGGTAGGTGGTACTCCCAGGCACATGCCACGAACTCACGACCCTTTGCAAGATCTTCTTCTCGTACCAATATCCTCGGTTCTCGGACTCAGGCCTGTGAAACGTCTTACGCCACCAGTCTTCAGTCCAGGAAGACGGTCTTCCCCGAGCTACTCCTGCTTTCGCAGGTACACGGTTACGCGGTGGTAACGCTGCCCGCACCTCCTCCAGAACCCCTTGATCTGCGAGGTTCCAATCCCACAGGAAGAAGTCGAGATCCAACTCCTTGAGAAAAGGAGTGGCCTCGGCCAATTCTACCGCTGGTAACACCAAGCCCCGCGGATGCATCGACATACCTGGAAGATCTGTTGCACTAAACCACAAGCACCTACTATGAGCTGAAGGCTCAGTTCTTCCCGAGTGCCCACAGTCTAGCTTCTACTTCTCAGAAGACGAAACTAGTCTTCCAGAAGACAGCTACTCCGTCTTCCGGGATTCTAACAGTACTTCCTAGATAGCTCTCGTCTTCCGAGCTATATCTACACAATCCTATCTAAGCAAGGCCTCGCATGGATTACCAAGAAGACAACCCACCTTGCATTACATCCTACTTCCTATCAGAAGATCAAGATATGCGAGAAGTAGAGTATATGAAAGGTTCAGAAGATGGTTGCGGGCTCCTGCGGTGACAGTGGCCTCTGGGAAGACACTCGGGACAGCTTCCGATTCAATGTCTTTCTCGGAAGACTTTCCGAAGTCAGACTTCCCTTCACTGGTCCCACCTGTCTTCGTCTTCCTACGCGCAAGCTATCCTCACAACAGACTCAAGACAACTGCACTCTGTTCTTCTGACTTCTCACCTCTCATACGCACTCAGAAGAAGCTTGCTGCATGATGGGAAGACATGACCCTCGACCATTCTTTCCAGATTCTGCCAGCAAGACTTCTCACAACTCTCTTCTAAGTTCGGGAAGAAGAAGGAACGGCTGCTATGGATTGGACAGAAGAGACCCGAATGGACCCTCGCATCTTCTCGCTCATTTTGCCAGCCTTCCAGTCTTTCTAGTCTCTCTAGGAAGATGGGGAGTTGAGAAGCTTGGAAGACCGGGAGGCACAGGCCTAGTTCTCGACTTCCAACTTCTCGAAATAACACAACAACTCACCACTCCACTCAGGATTCGTACCAAGTCTCTCTAAACACAAAAGCAAAGCAAATCCACTCTTGATACGAATTGTGTTCAGTCGACTTCCGAAGACAATCTTCCGAAGACAGTCAAGTTTAAGAAGCGTCTTCCGAAGATGTTCCCATCTTCCGAATCGTCTTCCGTTCCAAGTTTCGGGGGTAGAGAGGTAGTAGGGTAGGGAAATTGATAGTTGGGATCTCCAATTTGAAGACGAGGTGTAGGGAAGCTCGAATTGAGCTCGGGAAGAAGCAAGGAGATGTCTGACAGAAATTGGGCAGCGCTTCCGCACCCAATGTCTCAATAGGAAAGATGGGGGATGGGGGTAATCGATCAGGCTGCCTGCACACAACGAAGGAAGCGCGGAGAATACCAGGAAAAGGCGAGAAGAAGTGGAAAGAGAGAAGAACATGGGAAAGAACCTCTACAGTCTTCTTCGGCTCCCCGAGTTGCCTTCGACCTCCGCGCGCTTCTGGCTCTTGTCCTAGCTTCCAATGCGACTCCTCTCGACTGCGGCTGCTGTCAATTTCGGTACACACCTCGATTCCACCTTCGTTTCTACTCGCCACTCTCCACTGTCAACTTCTCGGAAGCTCCACAGAAACGCCTTCGCTCTCTCTGCTGTTTGTGCTCCCGCAATTCGATCTCACCCTTCGCCTAGCTGCCAACTTACTCTCTCCTACCTCGATGTCCTCTCTCAATGCTAGCTCGCGAAGCTCACTCTCTCAATCGATCTTCTTCAAGCGCGCTGTGCTGCGGAAAGTTGGAAGGTGCCTAATGTGCTTCCTCACGCATCTTCCCCGCATATTAGGGGTTCTCGACCTTGGGTGTCTTCCTGACCTACCTACCTATTCGGTGTGCTCCAGTAGGTACACCTACTGTCTTACCCGAAAACTCATGGTTGGTCCTTCGCGGTCGCTGTCTTCTGGAAGATAGGTGTCTTCCACCGTCTTCTCATCTTCCGCCGTCTTCTCGTCTTCTGAAGACGCAACTGAGAAGACGCTCTTCCGAAGACGGTCGTCTTCCGAAGAAGTCAACTTCTTATTACAAACAGCTCTTAAGATCATCTTCCTGTTAAGGAAGACGTAACCTTAAGTAACAACGCTTCTTCAGTTATACAAACAAGTTATTATTCTTAAAAATTTCAAAAATTCGTGCATCCTGTAATTTGTGGGCACCACACCTTCTGAGGTGCTTGCCTCTTAGGTTTTGCTCCTGTTTGCTACCGCTTTGCTGCCGAGGCAAAGGAATCCTTTCGATCTTTCTCACCTTCATCGCTTGAAGCCCTTGTTCTTCTTTTGGAACTTGTCCGTACTGCGTGGTTCAAAAGGTTTCTGTTGCTGGACTTCATCGTCTCCAATCGCTCTACTAGCTTCAAAAGTTCGGCACTTGTCGATAGTAGCTCCGGCATCCGAAAGAGAGCCTTCTCCAAGCTAGACTTGAGCCCCCCAATGAATATACATATTTTGTCTCCTCAGTCCACTTGGAGAATGAGTCCACCTTGACACTGAACTCGCGTACATAAGCACTTAGTGTCCCCGTCTACTTCAGCCTAACTAGCTCGACACCATCCCGAATCCTTTGATAGTCCGGAGTGAATCGTCTCGAGAGCAACACCTTGAACTCCTTCTAACCAAGCGCCGAGACGGTCAAGGCATGCTCGTCTCTGTATGCAGTCCACCAGAGAAGTGCATGATCCTTCAAGAACGGAACCGCTGCTCTCATCTTGTCTGACTCCTGAGCATGTTGCGCCTCAAAGTATAGGTCCAACTCAGTTAAGAAATCCTTAACCTTACGAGCCCATCCTATACCTGAAAACGGGGTCGGCAAATTCGTCTTACAAAACTTTCTGGTAGACGAGGAACTTCCTTGGCCTGCCTGAAGCTCAGCGATACGTTTATCTCTGGAAACCATACCCTCCTGCATGGTCTTCACCATCTTGATAAGTTCCGCATACAAGGCTCATTGACTTCCCGCGCCTGAATCGTTGGGCACCGTTGACAAGACTCCATCTTGCTGCATTGGTACCGCAGCTGGTACTAGGCTTCCTTGACGTTGGGGCGAAGGTTGTCGGTTATCGTCCTCTGATTGTGCCTCGGGGCTAGCTCGAGTCGATCTGGTCTCAGTGTCAGTCACCACTCGTCTCTTGGTCTTCCTCTTGGAACTCTGTCCTACGTCGGTCATCGCTCCAAGTGTTCACCTAGAAACGTTGATCCACTTCGTGTCTCGCGTCCCTCCTCAAACGTCCAGCCTTCCGCCGCTATCTCAAGTTCTCGCTCACCGAAGCATTGGCTCTGATATCATTTTTCACGTACCTACCGCCTTGTTGCGCCAGCGGAAGCTCTTGCTCAGTAGGTCACGAACTTTACACCGCTAACATGTAAACACAATCACAAGTTAGCGTCCATGCACCACTTACCTTATCTCAGTTTGGTCCGGATCAGAGCCGGACTGTCTCTATAATCATTAAGCTCAGCATTCCCTAAGTCCCGACCTAGACCCGCCTAGGTCGGTCCCAAACATGAGCAAGTCACAGTATGACTTGGGGCGGACTTCCCATTGTTGATATAGTCTCAAGCTCTAGTAGATCGACGATTAACATTAGCCGGAGTGGTTTAGGGTTGTTAGAGTTAGTTAGAGGGCTAACCCACCATTAGGGTTTCTCTTGTACTCACCTCCACTATATATACAGAGAGAGACAAAGCCTCTCTCATCTCATTCTTATTTTACTTCCTTGTCTACTCGCTCTCTCTTCTTGGAGTGTCCTCGAAGTATCGATCTTTCTACATGGTATCAGAGCATGTGAGAGCATGTGTCCCTTGCTGATGAGCAAGATGGAGATTGGAGTACAGGAGAGAGCAGCCGGAGTTGTGCCTGATGTCGAGCACTGTCCTGCTGATGCGTTCGCGTGAGACGAAACTATTTTTTTCGCCGTCGTCAAACTTTGAACGCGATTTCAGAGGCCTAGACGATTTTTTCTTGCTGAAATCTGTCGACTAGCCTTTAAAGACTGTCTTGTTCAGAAGATGCGAATTGTGTACTGGGCCAAGTTTCAATCGATTTGGAGATTTTCAGCGGCAGATTTTCAATTGGATCTTTTTCGATCAAAACGAAAGTTTTAGGACTTGAGTCTAAAACAAATCCTGTTCCAAATATGGATGGGTCGCACACCCATTTCTGACATCATTTGATCTTGTTTCGACCTTTCTTGGTGTGTTCTTTTGACATTTCCGTCGTGTTTTGTACACCTACAGTTCTTCTTCATTGTTGTTGCAGGAGGAGTTTGTGGAGTCATCTCGTTGTGACTTGTGACAACTCTTGATCGCGCGGTGTGGAGAGACGAGTTTCGTGAAGGATCTGTGAGTTTTTTCGCGTACAGAACAGAGCAATTTCGACATTGCGGCTATGTCTGTGTCTTTGATCACTGGAGAGAAGCTCGACAAGAACAACTACCAAGTGTGGAACTTCCGGATGAAGACTTTCTTACATGGACAAGATCTATGGGATCTTATCACTGAGGAGGAGAAAGCGCCTGAAGTATCAATTTCTGACCCGAAATTCAAGGAGTGAAAGAAGCGCTCATATCAAGCTATTCACTACATTGCGCTGACATTCTCAGCATCAATGATCGGTCACATTCAGGATTGCGATACGCCCAAGAAAGCTTGAGATGCACTCGCGCGTCTGTTTCAATCCAGAACAGAGGCCCAGAAGCTGCAATTGCTGCAGCAGTTCAACACCGTGAAGAAGGGGTCAATGTGCATCAACGACTATGTGAACCATGTCAAGTAGCTCGCGGATCAGCTATCTTCTCTCAAAGTCGAGATTGATCTCACTGTCTTGATCGGAGCCATATTGCAGAGACTGCCTGCAGAGTACAAACAGTTCATAACATCGATTTCGACCAGAGAACCTCTTCCGCGGTTTGATGAGCTTGTTCCTATGATGTTAGGAGAGGAGGTGCGCCTACTGGGGAGTTCTACTTCGACGGTGTCGTGATGTGAATCATTTCACATAGTGAATAATTCATCTCTCAGTTAGAAGTTAATCTCTCTGAGCCAAGTTAGGATCTCAGAGAAGTCGATTCTATGGAATGATATATATTTTGAGTCTTAGTAGATTGATTACCATGTTGATAGAGGTAAGCTCATGGGTTAATTACGTGTCGCCCATGCATGCTTCTTAGCGAGGTTAGGTTATCTTTCGAGATTACGTGTCGTTTTACATGTCTTCTCATGTAGTTTAGGGGTTACGCTGGCACTTTAGGGGCTTGACGTGGTAGCCTATGTGCAATTTTAAGTCACCACGTGGTTTGGGACACAAAAGGACAGGGGAGTGAAGCTATGAACTCCCATTGGTCCAATTTTGTCTTTGTGTACTGCTAAACTTAGTAGTAGAGGTCTTAAGAGGAGTTCAAGCATTTGGTGAGGGGACTTCAAAATCTGAGAGCACAGGGAGATAGGGTTCGTCGTGCCAAGCACTATCAGCAAAATTTTTGATCGATTTGGAGCAATAAAGAAGGAGTTATGGCTGATTGAAGTTCGATTTGTGCCAGAATTGAAACACTTCTGTTGATTTTGGGGTTTTCGGTGTCAATCGCAGTAGATTTGAGAAAATCGCTTCAAACCTTCGTGGTCGCGTTCAATGTCAGTAGGGCTACGACTGTTCCCAAATTTTCATGTCAATTGAGTCTGTGAATAATTCAGGGCGACCGCTGAAGCAGAGGGGGTCCGGAAAGCTCTCAATCTAGAGCACCAACTTTAGAGAGCGAGATCTGGAGTTCTGTGTACAATCAGGAGGTCCAACTTCACAGAAGTGTTCAGCAAGCTGTGAACTGCAAATCCTGTAAGAATCTTCGAAAGTGATCTAGCCAATTCTCTGTTCTAGGTCGAAATAGTTGTCTGGGTACCAGAAATTACCGTAATTTCTCTGCTCAGAACGTTTCTGCCCATATCTTCGTGCTCTGAATTGATCTCAAGCTGAAACTTCGTATGTATGGTCAGTAGGGCCTCATTTACATGCTGGAGAAGTTCTGAAGTCTGAACCATCGTATGTTTTTGATTCTCGACTGTTAAAGTTTGCTGTTTGACCTTATTACTGCTAGTCTGACCTGATTTTTGCTTCGTGAACATACTGGAGGGTCCATTCGACCTGAGTGAGTGTTTATAGTGTCTCCCTTATGATCTGAAGCTTACCTCTGTATAGTAAGCAACCACAGCCTGAAGCTCAACGCTTTCCTGAGTAGGCCGAACACAGCCTTCAAGGTCTTATCACAATCAGAAGGTTCCGCCCTTCCCAGGAAAATTCTCAACTCGACATCTGGTGCTTCCACTGAGAGCTCTTGGGGTGATTGATTGAAAAGGTTGAGTTCAATACAAGAAGAAGAAGATGGATCGAAAGAGCGGAAGCGCTGCTGCTGCTACTTCTACGGTTGCTGCATCTACGTCTACTGCAGCACCTTCTATAGCACCTACGACTACAGCGACATCTGCCTCTGGTCTCGATACAGCTGAGATTCTGAAGACGCTTGCGACCTTGGTCCAACAGCATCCGATCGTTGGAGGGGGTGAGTTAAAATCCACCAAGGCTTTGCAAGCGATTGTGAATAGATGCGGCAGATTTGAGAGTAGAGATATTTCTAGATATCTGCGTGAATACAGAGGAGAGATGGAGCTGGTTAGAGTTATTGATATAGAGATGATAACCAGTTTTGAGTTAGCTGTAATCCCTGAGTTGCGGGACCAAGTTAAAGATGTATAGAGAAGAAATCTAGGTGTGTGGATGAGTTTTGAACGATCTCTTCGAGAGGAGTTTCTCGAAGAAGATTCAGAGAGAGTCACTAGAAGAACGTTTCTAGACTGGGTTGAGCAGCAACCTGGTCGTATGATGGGTCTGAATGAGATGTTGAGAGAGTTTGATCGAAGATACCGACAACTCACAACTCTAGAGCGAATAACGTTAGATGCTAGGAGAACAGAGCTTTTCCTACAAGCTACCGATGATGCTACAGCAGATCGGTTGTGCTTTATGCTGGCTGATCGATCTGCTGAAGGAGGAGTTACTACCGACTGGGGAAGAGTTGAGGATGTTGTTGCCGTACTAACGAGGCAGAGGAGGGGAAGAGTGGCTGTGGGAGGACGTCCGCTTGCAGAAATAATCGCTCAACCTCGCACTGCTCCTCAAGTACAGCAACCTCCGGTTCTTGCTCCGGCTCCTAGACATGTTGTCCCTGCTGCAGTTCTTTTGATGCCAGTTGTGTCAGTTTCTGCACAGAGGACACCGATTCAGAGACCTACGGAGAACCATGGACAACAGAACCAGATCGAAGACCTGATTCGGCAGATGAGAGAACTGAAGATGGAGCTAGCTGGATTGCAGAGAGAGCAGCCGCCGGCACCTGTTGCTGCACGTCCAAGAGGTGCTCCTGTTCGTAGATGTATCTGATGTGACAGTCAAGATCATTTCCGAGGGGACTGTCAAGAGCTCACGGCTGCTCTGTGAGATGGTGTGGTTCGCTACCAGAACGGTAGGCTGCATCTTTCTTCTACTGGAGAGCCGCTAAGCACACAGTTTGGACGAGGAGGCATGAGGAGTCTACCTCAGATTACAGCTGCTGCAACTGTACATGCATTGATGGCACCACCGGTAAATCCTGATGTATATGCCGGTCACATTGAAGTTTCTTCTAGTCCTACGTTGCTAGGTAGGACTGCTGAGAAGAAACCTGTCCAAGTTCCTTATGAAGTACTGAAGAGAGGAGCAGAAACTATCCGTAGGGTCACAGGGTGGGGAGATCCTGTTGATGATGCGTCTATCAAAGCATTCTTGGACGTGGATAGACACGTCCACTGATAGGATGCTTCTGTGGAGGAGAAGAGGCGGCGAGAAGCCTCTGAACTTGATACTGGAGTTCCAGAGGAGATTGGAGATAGACGGAGGGTCACAAGGAGACGAGCAGCTCTTCTTGAGGACATCCCGTCTACTTCTGCAGCTCCTCCACCTGCACCAGGTCTGATGGAGGACGTGCAGAGATCCCAGCAGGAGCCAACGACTGATGATAGACGGTTTACTGCCCAAGAGAAAGGGAAGGGACCGGCTTATAAGTTGGCGGCTGATATCGAGACTTCAACTGATCTCAAGAGCATTTTGGAGCAGAGAACACTTGACGCACGAATCGAGTTTTCTCTTCGGGAGGTTCTTGGTATTGCGAAGAGGGAGTTTCACGAACTGATCATCGACATCATCAAGCGGAAGAGACAGATGATGTCCGAACAAGTAGAGAGTCAGATGATAGATGTGGTAGGAGCTTCTATGAATAATGTAGAGTTCAGAAAGGTGCATTTTCAGGAGGTTGATGATACAGAGTACCAGCTGGTACCAATACTGTTGAGTTCGATGATGATGAAGCTGGCGATGAGAGTCCAGCTACGGATAGCGACTTCAGAAAAAAGCACTGGGTTCGTGCTACGACTGCTACACGAGTTCGCCTTGGAAGTCTTGAACCTGTTGCTGCTTTGGTTGATCACGGTTCGGAGATCAACATCATGTCACGAGAAGTGTATGAGAGAGGACAGTGGCCTATCGAACTGAATCATGGTTGGGTGCTACGAGCTGCAAACAACCAAAAGGGTGAGTTATACGGCGCTTGTCCTAACGTGAGAGTGAAGCTAGGTGATGTGGAGGTAGATCAGCACTTCTTCGTGCAGTCTTCTGCTTCATATCTCGTGATTCTTGGTCAGCCTTATATCACGGCAGTTAGAATGGAGAGAAAGGTGATGGATGACAGATCTCACTATGCTAGGATCCGTAGTCTAGATGACAAATGTTCTGTTCAGTTTCTGACTGTTCGTATGAACCACGAACGAAACCGACAGACTTTGAGAGATTCTCCTATCTGTAGGGGCAAGGGTTTTCTGAAACCACTCTTGTAGGACGGGATACCAAGAGTGACGGATCTGCTACTACTATGATCTCGCTTGAGCAGCCTGTGGGATCACAAGAGATTGACGAAGAGGTTGCTCAAGATTCTGAAAACTGCTACACTGTACATAGTTGGAAATCTGGTTTGATGACTTTCAGTTCTGATGATTGGAGTGGGTTCACGCGAGTAGAGGATTTGACTGAGAAGAGTAGGAGGCAGATGGAGAAATATGCAGAAAATCTACGCTGTACAGGAGTTCTGAACGGAGGTGAGATGATTTTTTGTGTTTACGAGGAGTTTGTAGGTGTACAGTCTTTTGTTCGTTGGCTGGATGATGTAGATAGGTTGATGAAGCAGATGGGAGGAAGGGTGGTGATCCCTATCCACTCTCCTAAAGTCTATGAGGAGGTTGTCTCGTGTTTACAATCTCGTCCTCATCCGAGACTAGAGAGTGGATGGAAGGATGCAATCTGTTGGTGTGGCTCTCGTGAAGAAGCAGAAGTTCACACCAAATACAAAACTGTAGCGAAGAAGGTGAAACAAGTGGCGACCCAGTTACGTGTTGATTCACGACAGCAGATGGAGTTAGCTGTCGCTGAGCCTGTACTGAGAGATCCTACACATGTAGGACACAAGTTTACTCAAGAGACACTCGAGCAGCTCCAGATAGGAGGAGGTGGCTTCTTGACTGAAGTGGAGAAACGAGCTTTTGAGCAGATGATAGTTAGCCATGGTAAGGTATTTTCTTTCTCAACTGGAGAGATTGGTTGTGCGGATCCTAGTGTGATAGCTTCGATGGTTATATTCACTGTTCCTCACGTACCTTGGGACTTGAAACCGATTCTAGTCCCTCGTGCCTTGCTACCGAAGGTTATTGAGTTACTGAAGGAGAGGATGCGGATGGGTATTCTTGAACCATCTATGGCTCCGTACTCTAGCCGGTGGTTCACAGTACCTAAGAAGACAAGAGCTTTACGCTTCATCCAAGACTTACAGCCTGCTAACAACATCACGATTCGAAATGTTGGAACAGGACCTGTGGTTGATGAAGTAGTCGAGGCATTTGTTGGAAGATCTATCTATTCTATTGGAGATCTGTTTTCAGGTTATGATCAGTTTCAGCTTGCTTTGGAGAGTAGAGACTTGACTACCATGCGTACACCTTTGGGGTTGATGCAGATGTGTACTCTTCAAGGTGCGACAACTCAGTAGCTCATATGCAAAACGCGATGCATAAGGTGTTACGAGAGTTTGTACCTGAGGTTACTGTCCCATTTCTTGATGATATCCCCATGAAAGGCTGTCCGGTGGAGGACAAGGACGAAACTATGACTGCTGATGGTTGCAGAAAGTTCATTGCAGACCACATCCGAGATGTGGAGAAGATTCTGATGCGCTTGGAAGAGGTACACCTCACTCTGTCAAGTATCAAATCTTGTTTTGGAATGTCAGAGATTGTGATGGTCGGTCACTTATGCGGTACTTTTGGAAGACGGCCGAACCCAGAGAAGGTAGATGCTATAGCAAGGATAGCAGATTGTATCAACATCACTGAGGTTCGACGATTCTTAGGAGCTTGTGTGTTCTTTCGCGTGAGTATTCCTCATTATGCACACATTGCCTAGCCTCTGTATGCACTTTTGAGAAAGGAGAAGAGGTTTACTTGGCGGCGAGAACATCACGAGACGATGGAGCAGCTGAAGGAGATTCTGAAGTCTCCACCTATACTAAGGAGACTTAGTTACGAGAGCGGGAGACCTGTGGTACTAACTGTTGATACAAGTCCAAAGGCAATTGGATGGGCAGTTGGTCAAGATGATGTAGAAGGCGTGCGGTTTGTTTCTAGATTTGGAGCTCAAATCTTAACAGATAGACAACGTAACTATCCTCAGGTGAAGCGTGAGTTGTGGAGAGCTATTACTGCTATGAAGGTAGATCGAGAGTTCTTGATAGGAGCTCGTGTGATACTAGAAACAGACTATTTACTTTTGCTAGGTATGATAGCAAACTGTAATACTCCAGACATAGCAATGCTACGATTGATTGCTTATATCCGGAGTATGAACCCTGAGCTGAAACATATAGCAGGAAAAGATAATAATGTTGCAGACATGTTATCTAGGACTCGTTATATAGATGAGGATGAGATGATTACAGAAGTCGAAGATGAAGAGAAGACAGACGTTTGGTGCCAAGTTGGTCAGCAGATTTCAGACTTGGAACCACTTCCGTTCAACGAGGAGTTCTACACGGAGAAGTTCCACGATATTGGATACTATCTGAGTTCATTATGCAGACGAGAAGGATGGAGTGACGTAGAGTTCAAGGAGATCAGACGAAAGGCGTACGGTTATCTTCTACGTGAAGGTTATCTGTGGAAACGTCCGAAGAGAAGAGATGCTTGCTAGAGTGGTGGATGATCAACCGACGAAGTTAAATATGCTTAAAGAGTTTCATGACATCTTGTGGGCTGGACACCGTGGAGTTTGGGCTACGTCCACGAAGATGAAGGAGCGATACTGGTGGAAGGGTTTGTATCAAGACGTAGTGGATTTTGTTGGGTCGTGTCTGCACTGTCAGTTCTACACTAAAGTCCGTTATAGAGATGGACTTGTACTTACCTACCCACCTAGTATTCATTTTTCGTGGGTCCTTGATCTTGTGATGATGCCGCCGGGACTATGGGGGATGCGCTACTTGGTGTTGGCTCGAGAAGATCTCTCCAACTACGTGAGGGACGAGCACTACGGACGAAGACTACATAGAACATATGTAGATTCGTACTGGAAGATATCATCTGTCGTTATGGATCTATTGGAAGACTACGAGCAGATAGGGGCGAGTTGAAAGGTGCAGAAGCGAAGGAGTTCTTTGCTCGTTATGGAGTAAAGCTTCGACTTACTATTGCCATGAATCCAGAAGGCATTGGTAAGAGTGAACGAGGACACCCTTCTATTGTTCACGCTTTAGTAAAAGCATGTGATGATAGGCCTAGAGAATGGCCGAGACTACTTCCATTCGCTTTATGGGCTGATAGAACTACACATTGTACCACGACTGGTTATATGCCAGTTGAGCTTATGTTGGGGCAGAAACCGATCATGCTTGTTGAGGAGGACTTCCCCACGTGGGCGACACTACCGTGGGAAGATGATATAGATCATACTTCACTCCTTGCTTTACGAACTAGGCAGTTGGAGCAAAGGGAGGAGGATCTTGCTGAGGCGCAAGAGAAGCTGAAGGTGGCTCGAGTTAGAAACAAAGAGTGTTTCGACAAGACTCACCGACTACGACCAAAGTCAATACTTGTTGGTGATTGGGTTTTGGTGTAGGATAGCACGCTGAAGAACCAGCATTCTACACTTCGTAAGTTCTCGCGAATATGGTTCGGGTCTTATGTTGTGCTAGATGTTTATGAGAATGCCACTTATAGTTTACGTGAGTTAGATGGTACTCCTTTGAAACTATCAGTGGCTGGCAAACGAGTGAAGTTGTTCAAACAACTTCAGAGGATCAGTAGATTTGTAGATTGTAGATTGTAGATCAGTAGATTTGTTCAACTTTCTGGAGTCTGAACAGAGAGTGACAAGAGATGAAGACGTCTCGGCTACTGAAGAGGCTGAGGTGGAGGAGAGCGATGATGATGGAGAGCAGACAGAAGGATGAAGAGGTTGGCACATGTCAGAGGATGTGCAGGTTTGGAGGGGATGGATGTCGTGATGTGAATCATTTCACATAGTGAATACTTCACCTCTCAGTTAGAAGTTAATCTCTCTGAGCCAAGTTATGATCTCAGAGAAGTCGATTCTATGGAATGATATATATTTTGAGTCTTAGTAGGTTGATTACCATGTTGATAGAGGTAAGCTCATGGGTTGTAATTACGTGTCGCCCATGCATGCTTCTTAGCGAGGTTAGGTTATCTTTCAAGATTACGTGTCGTTTTACATGTCTCCGCATGTAGTTTAGGGATAACGCTGGCACTTTAGGGGCTTGACGTGGTAGCCTATGTGCAATTTTAAGTCACCATGTGGTTTGGGACACAAAAGGACAGGGGAGTGAAGCTATGAACTCCCATTGGTCCAATTTTGTCTTTGTGTACTGCTAAACTTAGTAGTATGGGTCTTAAGAGGAGTTCGAGAATTTGGTGAGGGGACTTCAAAATCTGAGAGCACAGGGAGATAGGGCTCGTCGTGCCAAGCACTGTCAGCAAAATTTTTGATCGATTTGGAGCAATAAAGAAGGAGTTATGGCTGATTGAAGTTCGATTTGTGCCAGAATTGAAGCACTTCTGTTGATTTTGGGGTTTTCGGTGTCAATCGCAGTAGATTTGAGAAAATCGCTTCAAACCTTCGTGGTCGCGTTCACTGTCAGTAGGGCTACGACTGTTCCCAAATTTTCATGTCAATTGAGTCTGTGAGTAATTCAGAGCGACCGCTGAAGCAGAGGGGGTCCGAAAAGCTCTCAATCTAGAGCACCAACTTCAGAGAGCGAGATCTGGAGTTCTGTGTACAATTAGGAGGCCCAACTTCATAGGAGTGTTCAGCAAGCTGTGAACTGCAAATCCTGTAAGAATCTTCGAAAGTGATCGAGCCAATTCTCTGTTCTAGGTCGAAATAGCTGTCTGGGTACTAGAAATTGCCGTAATTTCTCTGCTCAGAACGTTTCTGCCCATATCTTGGTGCTCTGAATTGATCTCAAGCTGAAACTTCGTATGTAAGGTCAGTATGGCCTCATTTACATGCTGGAGAAGTTCTGAAGTCTGAACCATTGTATGTTTCTGATTCTCGACTGTTAAGGTTTGCTGTTTGACCTTATTACTGCTAGTCTGACTTGATTTTTGCTTCGTGAACATACTGGAGGGTCCATTCGACCGAGTGAGTGTTTATAGTGTCTCCTTATGATCTGAAGCCTACCTCTGTATAGTAAGCAACCACAGCCTGAAGCCCAACGCTTCTCTGAGTAGACCGAACACAGCCTTCAAGGTCTTATCACAGCTAGAAGGTTCTGCTCTTCTCAAGAAAACTCCTACTCGACAACGGGTCAGCAAGAATCTGTATAGTAAGCAACCACAGCATGAAGTCCAATGCTTCTCTGAGTAGACCAAACACAGCCTTCAAGGTCTTATCACAGCTAGAAGGTTCCGCCCTTCTGAGGAAAACTCCTACTCGACAACGGGTCAGCAAGAATCTGTCTATTTTGCAGGTTCTGGAGGATCTCGAGGTAGGGGTCGTGGCAAAGGTGCTGGACGTGGACGAGGTCACGGACAGCAACAGCAATCGCAGCAGCAGCAGAACCAGCAACAGTCTAGTTTCAACAACAATCAGAGAAGAGCGCTTGGTTCCTGCAACTACTGCAAGAAGCAAGACCACAATGCAAATCAGTGCTACAAGAAGCAGAACGATCAAAGATAGCAACACGACAACAACCCTCAACAAGATAACAGCAACCAGTAAGGCTATGCAGTCATTGAGCATGTCTATTCGGAGCAGTTGCTGATTACTACGCATCAGAGTTATACGGCTTTCGAGCCACAGACTGATTGGGTGATCGACTCCGGCGCCACCAGTCACATGACTCTCCATTGGGAGTGGTTTAGTTCACTCGAGCCTTTGGAGACTCCACAGTTTATGGTGACAGGAGATGACACCAAGCACAAGATCCATCACAAGGATAACATTCTACTTGACATTCTTGCTTCAACGTTTACTGGTATACGGAATGTCTAACATGTACTCACGTTGACTAGAAATCTGCTATCTGTAGGACAGTTGATTGAGCAGGGTCTGCAAGTGCGCTTCAATAAAGATGGATGCTTTATTGAAGATTCGAATAGCATTGTCATAGCTCGAGGTATCAAGAGTGGTAGACTGTTTAAACTAGATGCATCTACGTCTAAGTTACAAGTTGTCATGTATGGACAGAGTGGTCCAGTAGTGTCTGACATTGACATCTGACACAAGCGAATTGAGCACATGAACTTTCAGAGGCTGAAAAGTCTTCCGAGTTCTGACCTGGTTACATGTCTGTCCAAATTCGAATCCAGTGAGCCCACTGGAGTCTGTGCAGCATGTCAATTCGGCAAGCAAGCTAGATAGCCCTTTAAGGGATCAGGTAGTAGAGCAAGCAAGCTTCTGGAGCTTGTTCACATTGATGTATGGACTGCTTCTCAGCCAAGTATGATCGGTTCCAGTACTTCGTGTCGTTCATTGATGATCATTCGCGTTATACTTGGATCTATTCATTGAGAAACAAGTCATTTGTCGAAGTATTGTCAGCATTTCAGACTTTCCGCAAGTTGGTGGAGAAACAGTCTGGAGCATCTATCCTCTGTCTGAGATCTGATGGACGAGGCGAGTTTCTTTCTGGAGAGTTCGATGCATATCTGCGTGAGCATGGCATTCGACGTCAGAAGACTTGTAGTTACAGTCCGCAGCAGAACGGGGTTGCGAAGCGCAAGAATCAACACATAGCAGAAGCTGCTCATGCGATGTTGAACGAGAAGACCATGCCTAGACCTTACTGGAAAGAAGTTGTTTCATGTGCGGTGTATCTAATGAACCGGACGTCTACAGCGACAGTCCACAACAAGACATCGATGGAGGTCTTCACAGGCAGTAAGCCTGATTATTCTTTCCTTAAAGTTTTCGGATGTATCTGTTATGTGCACATACCTGATGAAAGACGTAAGAAACTAGATCCGAAAGCATATAGATGTATCTTCCTTGGTTATGCTTCTGATACGAAAGGATATAGGTGCTACAATCCAAGCAGTTCTATATCAGTAGAGATGTCGTTTTTGATGAGCTACAGTCTTGATTTGCACTTGCACCTGTCGTAGCCATCCCTGTACCTACTGTAGAACCAAGGAGTCAGTCCATTATAGTATCTCAGAGTAGTACGTTGAATGAAGGATCTGGAGAAGTCACTGATTCCAGATCTGAATCAGTTGCACCTAGAGCTGTTGTTAACACTGGAGTCCACGTAACACAGCCTAGTGGAACTAGTATAGTTTCTACACATGATGAGCGCATGCTATTGCAGCGTATGTTTGACTCATCCAGATATGTGGATCTTCCACATCCACTAGATACTTTGTCCCAGACCTTGGCGTCTATGTCAGATCAGTTGCAAGGGGAGGTGACCAGTGCACCGATTACCTCTCGCAGATCTGAGCGGGCAAAACATCCAGTGAGTAGGTATATGCATGAAAGTTTTCTTGTTGTGCACGATGCATATATGACCAATGTTCGCTTGAGGAGGTGATGCACAAGGCCTAATGGGTAAGTACTATGGAAGTTGAATTGCTGCGCTTCATCACCAACAGACTTGGGAGTTGGTAGACTTATTTTAGGGTAAAAAAGCGATTGGTTGCAGGTGGGTCTTCAAGGTCAAGCGTAACTCGGATGGTACCGTGTATCGGTACAAGGTCAGATTGGTAGCTAAGGGCTACGCACAGCAACATGGAGTGGATTTTGAGGAGACTTTTGCTCCAGTTGCGAAGATGGTGACTACTCGAATCGCAGTTGCAATTGCAACTCAGAAAGGTTGGAAGATGCACCAGATGGACTTCAAGAACGCCTTCCTCAACGGCGATCTTGAGGAGGAGGTCTACATGCAACAACCTCCTGGTTATGAGGATCCTAAGTTCCCTTCTTGTGTATGTAAGTTACGGAAGGCTCTCTATGATCTTAAACAGACACCAAGAGCATGGTATGCAAAGATCAATTCTTACTTGCAGTCTCTTGATTTCCTCCTTTGTAGTTCAGACTCTACCTTGTATTCGTTGCGAATACAAGACCAGATTGTTGTGATCACCATCTATGTTGATGACTTGATTATTACCGGTAACTATGAGGAGCTTATTTCCCAAATCAAGGATCACTTGAAATCTGAGTTCGAGATGATGGACTTAGGAGAACTCAAGTACTTCCTTGCTGTGGAGTTCATTAGAGATGAGAAGGATGTTTGGCTTGTACAGCGACAGTATGCTCTCAGTATGCTTCAGAGATTTGGTATGCTTGACTGCAAACCCATTGCTACGTCATTAGAGCAAGGGGTAAAGCTAGGAGCAGAGGATGGTGAGTTGCTGGATGATCTACGCATGTACAGACAGATGGTTGGGAGTCTTATCTACCTGAGGATCACCATATCAGACTTGAGCTATGCCGTCGGTCTGATTAATCAATTCATGTAGTCACCACGGAGATCACATTTTGAGGCTGTCAAGCGGATCCTCGGCTACGTGAAGTTCTCGATGCAGTACGGACTTCACTATCGATACGGTGGACCATTGCTGTTACATGGCTACACATATGCTGATTGGGCAGGAAGTACCGACAGGAGATCCACGTCAGGTTACGCTTTTGGACTTAGAAGCGCTGCTATAAGCTGGGCTTCTAAGAAGTAACCCGCAGTTGCTTTGTCATCCACAGAAGTAGAGTACGAGGAGCAACGAACGCAACATGCGAATCAATTTGGCTTCGATGTTTGCTATCTGATATTGGTGTGGAGTTTAAAAATCCTGTTGTTGTATATACAGACAACATTAGCAGCATGAAGTTAGCTAGTAATCCTGCTTTTCATGCTAGGACGAAGCACATTGAGGTGCACTATCACTTATCACTACAACACCATATCAACATATTGGAAAATTTGAACATTAAAGAATATCATAAGATAATAAGTCATTTATTGATCCGCTACGCGCACCGTATCCATAGCCAACAACATAAATATCAAAAAGTAAACTCGATAATATTTTTGGGCTATGAGTACATTCATCATGTCGGTCAAATTTAGACACAAGAGTGCACACTCATTCACTTTGAGATACATGACAACGCTCACACGAAATTTGCATAAAAGATCAGATTATATAGAGACAATCGTAGAAAGGATATGATATGACATTTTGATCTGGACACTATTGGTAGAAAAGCCAACTAGACAGAAAAGATCTGATGTGACATTTTGATTTGAAGATTAATAGTAGAAATACCACAGTGAGCTCGAGAAAATTTTAAGAAATTGCGAAGGTTTAGATATTTGATTGAATAAAGCTATTGCATCTCCAGCTTGCAAGAAGAACAAATTGAACACTTGGACTTGACTTGTTCTAGTGATCGTCTATCCAAACAGATTTATCTACTTGACTTCAGCCCAGATTGGCCGCGGGTAGGTTCTTATTTTAGACATGCTATCCATATATCTTATAGTCAAAATAGATCTTTTCGCTGTGATCTCTATGATCTTCTCTATTACTCACTTATTCAATTGGCATGCATATTCATCCAAGCTAAGTACGCTTTTTGGGGTTAATTATTTTCACTTTAATGTGTTATTTATAGTCCTCGGTCTATAGCGCCTGCGCTTCAGCGGTTTGGGGCGCTTCAAATGCCACGGTGGAGTACCTTCGCTCGTCTAGTCAAAAATGGCCGCTCAGACAGAGAAACATTAATGCAATATAAATCTCTTACAGATTTCCATTCAACTTTTATTCCGGACAGCCAGAAGATACAACGTGCTCGGAAGCCTATAATCGTCACTGCTGTAAAGGCAATACCTCAAATTCATGTCGCAATAAGTGTGGAATACATGTGCTGTGAAGCTCGACAGTCCACAACACTGAAACTGGAATTGGAACTGACCCTGTACATGAGCTCTGCTATTGATGAAAACAACGTGGACTGTTACTACACATACTGTATACAGAGAAACTACAACTGATGGCTACTTGTACTCAAGTTACTGTACAGAAAGAAAATCATAACTGCTGGCTGCTTGAACGGCCGTTACAGCCCACTGCTGGTCTCATTCCGTGACTATTCAACTTCGATAGATCGATGGTGGCTGCCGATAGGCTGGTTGGCCTTCAACAGCACATCGGCGAGAGCTATGAAGTCTGAGAGACTCTCTTGCTCTTCCATGTCTTGCGTGGTTGACTGCTCCGTGTCCGATTGCTCGTCGTGGTTGCTGGGCACGTCATTTTCGTCTCCTTCTTGTTCTCATGCTCGTTCTTGTGTTACGAAATACCTACGATTGCAATGTGGACATTAACGATTGTCAATATGAAAAAAGATGTTATTCACGTTCTCCAGTGTCACTTGCTCCTGTCTCATGAAAGAGTTCTATAGCGAGTCGGAGCGCTTTTTCTATATACCTGTCTGCATAACCCACCTAAGTGAAGCTGAGTATTTCTCTGAAACCAACATCTAACAGAGACAACGAGACAGAGTGTTCGAGAGAGGGTGCGAGCTCTTATATCTATATAAATTGGAGTGCCATTGGTAAAAAGTTCATGTAAGTCAGTTCAACACAATTATTTGTATCTGGAGCTCTTAACATCATAAACAACTCCTTACAGTCTGTCAGCATACTCTTAGTGATATTCTTCATCACAACGTGATGATGTTAGAGTTTCTCATTCTTTAAACAGTAGTCAACCATGCCGACAAATGTGTGCTGTGAGTTTGAGAGTTGCTTCATGTAGATCTTAGCACCAACCGGACGCTGCTGGTCCCATCCAACTCCTTGCAGTAGTTTCTTTTTGACTTCCAGACAAGACTTCTCGTGGATGGATATAATGTCCTGGAAACGCAAGTGTAGCAGACTACTCGGGAAGGGAAAGAGCATGGCTCGTCTCTAAAGAATCTATGGTACAGACGAGGAGCTCATCATCATCTGAGAACATGGTCGCACCGAAGTTATCTCATCATAGAGTCGAAGGTGGATCGAACAACAGATAGAGCAAACAGCAAAAAAATATAAAGGTTACTTCACCTGCGGCAAGAAGCGAAGCACCTAAATCGAGTAGTACAGACCTCCAAGTATGGAGACGAAGTCGCGTCTCGTCACAGGTTGTGACAGTGTCAGCACGGCGACGTCCATTGTCACGGACACGCGAGCCGGCCGTAGAACGTCTAGTCACGATAGTTTTCATCTCTGCATAGTCTACAACAACGACATGCAGAAACCCTGAAACAAGAGCCCTTCCAAAAAATAGCCACACGAGAAAAAATCACAACTGCATAAAGAAGAGAAGATAAATGAAATTGACTCATCGAAAGATAGCGACTGGATAAATAAACTATCACGTCAAGTCTCCCGACCGATAAACATCGCAGCCCAGCCAAAGAAGACATGCAACTCACTTATCGGGACAGTCCCGACCGATGAAGCCATCTGTTTCTCGCTGATAGCAAGCATCCAGTGACCTGTTTCTCGTTGCTTCTTTCTGACAGCGAAAGCTGCCACAGGAATAATCACCAAAACCTCGCAACGAAAAGAGAAAATCGTCACCACAAGACGACAGCCGCTACACGAGAACTGCCAAAAGAAACAAGACAGAGAGCGAACAATCTCAAGACCAACGTCCCCGCACAACCTCTGCTGCACACCAAAACTCCGAAACGAAACAAAGCTCGCAGATTCTCAACAGAGTAACACCAAGCACCTCCGCACAAAGCCTCTCCCAGCCCGGCCCCGCCACTCCCCGTCGCACCTCCACGAAAACCCTCGCACACTGCAAACGCGATGAGACGAGAAACATAAAAGTTACGACACCTAACCCTAACCCAAAAAATTCGAACCACATAATACGTGATTTTCACAACGACTCCATCCGTCACCTCTGCTCCTTCTTTTTCTTTTCCGGTTTTCACCACCACTCTATCCGTATAAACAATGCAATGTGTTACTTCCTTTTCCTTTCCGGTTTTCACCACCACTCCATCCGTATAAACAATGCAATGCGTTAACGGATCTATATCATTTCTTTTTCTTTCTGGTCTTCACAACGACTCCATCCGTGCCTTCCTCTCTTTCCTTTTCTGGTTTTCACCACCACTCTATCCGGTCTTCACAACGACTCCATCCGTGCCCTCCTCTCTTTCCTTTTCTGGTTTTCACCACCACTCTATCCGTATAAACAAGGCAATGCGTTAGCAAATCTATATCGTTACTTTCTCTTTCCGGTTTTCACAACGACTCCATCCGTCCCCTCCGCTCCTTCCTTTTCTTTTCCGGTTTTCACCATCCGTTCCGCTACACAACAAAAAGATTCCCCCTTTCTTTCCCGGTGTTCAGAATCGACGTATAGCGAAAGAGATGATATCCTGTTATTTTACGTGTAATGGAAGACGTATAGCTGTGCTTAACGCATAGCAAAGAGATGACATCCTTGTTATTTAAGGTGTAACGCAAGACAAACTTCAAAATGTGAACTTACTATCGCGACACAACACATCACATGAACCTCGCCAGAATTGACATGATGACTTCGTAATTTTGTGTAATGGAGGACGAATTCCATATATTCTTAGGATGTCCGACACTCTCATATATCAGGACTAAACGTAAATGTACTGCAGTGAACTGTTCAGCAGTTACCTCCTCGTCGTAGGTACCATCTTAGACTGTACTGGAAAGAGAGATCAGAGACTTTCGTTAGTATACTGATGCTAATGGCTTTGGAGTTTAGTTTCTAAGTCACTTCGTCCTGTACTTTTACCTTCCCCTTTTGGACATAGGGGTCTTGCCTTGGCGTGAATACTCTTTTTAATCTTCAATTCATTCAGTGAACGAACTAACTGACAAACTTGTCTACACTCTTACCAAACAGTTCTCGTTGCTGGTATCTCCGTCTTTCAACTCTCTGTAAGGTAAACAGCGAAGAAAGTTCTAAGCAGATCAAGTTTTTCCCTTCGACATAAGTAGATACAGCTAGAGCAGACGCAGAGCTTTGAAACTGAAACAAGGTAAATAGTGTATCGTTGGCACATTTCCCTGCGCATTTACTGCATTCTTTTATCTAAAACACACCCGAACTACCAAAGAGTAACAACTGGATACAAGTAGATCCAACTGGATCTCCCTGCTGCTCACTACGAAGAGAGTGTTTCAGCTGACGAAGTCCGAGAATCAACTCCATTCTCTGACTTCGTAGGAAGAGTTTCAAACCCATGTGGCTTAGCCGTGACATCAAAGCCAGTATGAGTCTGATAGTACTTGCCCAGAAGATGTTCTCCTGATGTTAGAGGAGGATATCTGCAGCGAAAACATTTCGTTATTAGGAATTTTTCTCTCATGTGCCTTCGCCGGAGACACTCCCACACAAATGCCATTCACCTGGCCGGCCTATGAATGATGATAAGATACCAACTGCACAAATTCAAGAACGAAACACCACGACCGGAACATTACTCACTTCGCGGGATTGGTGGGCGAACAGCAAGTCGGCAGACATTCTACCAGAGTGTCGAAGTTGGGCTCATAGAAGTAAGCCAACTGGTAACCAGACGCCAAACACATCAGAATCAGTCCAAGATACCGTAGCGGCTAAGTCCTAAGAATCAAGTATAACAGCCATCAGAAGGAAGTGACTGGATGTTTGAGTCCACTCACTGAGTAGCGATCTACTCCCTTGGTCACCACTCGATGTAGTGTAGATCTGTAACATAACCAACACAAAAGGCACAAGGATGCGGTAATGGTATACATAACAGGTAGTACTACTGAGTAGCGATCTACTCCCTTGGTCACCACTCGATGTCACAGTTATTTAGTTAAAAAGAGAGCAGTTATTTACTACGAGATGTGAACACCATCGTAGTTGCAACCTAAACACGATGCAACTTATCGAAGACTGAACACATCAATCTACAGGCGGAAAGTCTGCGTGATAGATAACGCGAGTACCGGTATAGGCCATTTGTCCATCGCTCTAGCATATCTCCCATGTTAACAATAAACACCCTGAGCATACCACAACAAAGGTCATCCCAAAATCTTTTGAAGTCTTAAACGGACACTGCTAATCGAGATTTCAGTACCCAAGGAAGGAACGTAGAGTGCACTCAACGCTTCATTCAGCCTTTTCTCATCTACGGCCTCTTCGCTGCCTCAAAGTAAAGCGCCTTCTTACTCAAGCCATTTATAGTACTGAAGAACTCCGCGGACCAAGTTCATGTAGTACTGCGCGCTGCCGCCAGTTCTGGAGTTCTCAGTACACGCTCCCGCGCACTAACTTAACCCCCGGGGACAACTCCCCGGATTCCCCGCGCTAGACGGTATCGACACCAAGTGGCTCCAGGGTCCAGATACTGGTTCGAAACTCAAGAGCGACAGTTTGACTGTACTGAACACCAAATACTTTCAACTTTTTCCCCCTTTTTTATAAACATTATCTCAGGATAAAGGAGACTTGAGAGAACTAACCCGTTCCTCGGAGCAACATCTTGCCACACCTGAGGCTTCGCATCTTTATCCTTACAGATCTGGCAATTCACACCGTACTGCATCGTCAGTCCACCTGACGATGAAAAATACGTTGACGGTATCCACCATTCAAAAGAGTCAAGTACATCACTTACTTTTTTAACACCGGACACGACTCTCCCACGATAACGAGTAATGACAACAACTCCTCCTGGACTTTACCTGGAGGCCACTATTTTCGTCTGTCAGGAGAAACGTGAGTAAGCCGTAGTCTGAGTGAGCTCCAGAACCAAACTTTCCTTCTTCTGGACTCGAATGAACAGCTGCGAACATTCAGATATCAGGAAGGATCAGAGCGACCTCGGTTGTTGCACTTGGTGAATATCTCGCTCATAGTATAGAACATGAGGCACTCACGTCTATTTTCTCAAATGGAAAACCTTGTGAAAGTATAGAGCATGCCAAGTCCGAACCAGAAACTTCCGGTTACTTCTATAGTTACATATTTTTTGCCACTGCCTGAGGAGACTTTCCAGAATTGTGCTCCTACGAAACAGGTCATAAGAGAGAGAAGAGAACATTAAGGTCGAAAGACCCTAACCGGCATAATGGAGAGGTCGCATTGCCACCATCGGCACCGTGAACATCTTCTCGAAGAAATCAGGCCTTAGTTCCAGGGACAGTGCTATCAAAGACGCCACTCTATGCCCTAGCTTCCTGGAGCGGGGAGAAAATGGGGTTAAACCTCCGACACGCATGAAAAGTACCATGCTTAGATCGAACTACATGGAAGACATGAAGAGGTTAAGAATACTCACAAGACCTCGAAATAATACTTTTCCATTACTGTTCTCCACCCCGGTAAAACTTCTGGAATCCCCTGCACATGGTAGCTTGTTATGCAACAGCGATCCTCAAGTCACTATCAACACGTCCTTTACAGATACTTCGTATTTAATCCGTACTTCAAAACTTACACAGGACTGAAGGAAGCAACGAGATCACCCCTCTATCCGAATCCGTGGCTCATCTATAGATCTGAATTCACTTGCTCTCTCTTGACTTTCAGTAAATAAAACCACTTCAATTATGTCTAAGTTAAAACATTTGCAACAGGACTCACCGAACAAAACTGAATCCGTAAAGTCGAAACGTTACATTTTCATACCTTCAAGGGGCCACTGATTTGGACCATGCAATGGCTTGCTTGCCATTGGATGATCCTCAGGAACATCCCATCCAATGTAATAACCTTCCTTGGAGTCGCCTGGCTCAAAACACGATTTCCTGTGCTTTAGGACAAGATGCTATGTGGAGAAAATAGTTCTTAACTTCCAATACTACGTCGTCCATAAGAACACGCTGGAAGAATTTTCAGTGTACAGAACGCTCGGCTCTTAAAGACATCCAAAAATCTGAAAATTCCAACGCCCGACACACGGGAAGAGGTTGGCAGAAGACACTTGCCCTGTGTGGAGTTCTCAGGATCCAGAATCTCTTCTGCTATCGGTGTATAACCTCGATGATTCTTATCGTGCAGAAATTTCATTTTCTCCTCAATGGGAAGGTCAAAGAAGCGTTTACTTTGCACCAAAACCTCATCCATCAGCTTCCGGTCAATCCCATGGTTGATTAGGTAGAAGAACCCGACTTCAATGCATGCCTGCAGACATCATTCGCCAAGTAATCTGTGACTGTTACTAACTAATGATTGCGACGGCATTCGCGAAGGTAAGTCCAAAACATTCAACGAGTGTGCATTTCCACAACCACCCAAGAATGCTGTGTTAAACTGCTCGAGCACTTCCCAGTACTTCTTTCGGACCTCACTGCTGGGAGGGAATAAAGAACACCATCTGCAGAAATCTATAAAGTGAACTGACCACAGACAGAATGAACACGACCACGGAACAGAAACGCGGTCAACTACACGAGGTTTTGACAATTATTACGCCGGTATTTGTTTCAAAGTGTAGAGACAGAAACCGTACTTCTCGAATAGTCTTCGCCAGCTCCGCCTTGTTGGGCCTGGATAAGTCGACCACATCGAGTGGCTGTTTTTGCTCATCACCCATACTTCCCGCAATTGCTGAGAAGAAAGGACGCCGCAGAGGCCGTGTTTACAAAAGTAATTCAGGTCCTCTAGCCCCTAGCTTACTCCGGCTCCCCTCATGAAAAGATATATTCCTCGTGTGCAGTCATAAACGAATCAATTTCCTCAACCAGCCCTTCTCCTGCAGCTACAACGCCGATCTTTAACTTCCTTGGAGACGGGATATACATGAGCAACCAACAGACACAGCAAAGATTGAGAAACACGACCGTCGCCGCTTTTCCAACTCCTTTGTAACGCACGCACACAGCTCCCCTTACTCCGCAGGAACCCAGCGCGTCACGAGCAGCTGCTGCATATATCTTTTAATTGTCCTCCTTCAAGTTGATTCTCGAAAACCCTCCCCTGCCAATCCACCAGAATCATCGAATAAACAAACATCCGCGGTACTCGTCTATTCGTTCTACACTTCCTGCTCCCGCGATCGGCCACTCACCCCACTACACACCACGACCGATTGGAGGAAACGACTGCTAAGGTCCTCCATATGGTATATACAAAGCTCTCGCGTGCAGGATTATACCGCGGCAGCAGGTGAGATGATAACGTCACTCCCCCCCCCATAAATCTCCAGTTCGGTTAACAAGTATCTCTCTCGGCGCAAGCGGAGTGAGCGACTCTTGCGTATTGCTGTAGCGAATGGACAACTACATGCTCGTTGACGCTCATCATGCGCAGCTTCCATTTTAGGTAGGACTTATACTGCAGCTGTGGGTGGAATTGTTTGCGTTCCTGGGTAATCTCATGCGAGATACACAACGTGTGATTACCCACTCACCCCGAAACGGACACTACGTTGATCCTCAACATGTTCATCATCCGTCTTAAGTAGAGTTCGTATTGCAGCTGTGGGGTGGAATTGTGTGTTACGAATAACTCAACTGGATCTCTACGTCTCTTGGCACTGTTCCAAAAAGATGTGATTATCCGCCATCTACTCCGCCGCAAAGAACCTCTTTTCTCCTTCCCAGGCAGAACGACTACTATGTTACATTTGGCTTTTTCACGACTTAGTTCATAGTTCACAGGCGATTTTGTTCAGTCTACGAGAAGTGTCCCCTTCTTTGGAGTACCATACCACTCCGCTCACTTCAAGTTTTCATTCCGCGATGCCAATGCCTTTTGCCGGACCGCGCTCCGTCTTAACTCCAGGTACGACGGAAAGGGCTTACCAACTTGCTTTGACGCAAGCCTGAGTCTGAGGATGCATTAGTAGTATCCTCCGAGACATTACTGAAGTCGGAGTTTAACCAGCTCTCTCCGCAGAGTAACTCCTTCGCCATAGGTCCTCAAGTAAAGAATGAAGGCTGTACATGTTCACTTACCTTCCATCCGCCATATCCATAATATCTGCGTTGTCTCTCCTATATCGAAGGCCCCGAGCAAGCTACAAAAAGCTTCGTAAGCTAATTCCGATTATAGCGTAGCTTGTATCTACGCTGCACTAGTCTCTCTACGCACGGCCTCAGTCCACTGACTCATTCCGGAGTGTCGTCGCAATAGAACTATTTGTGTATGCACCATCATCTTAGAAAGTGAGCGCATATTGCTATTTTGTGTAAGAGTCAAATGACACCGATTTTACATGTAAGGCCATAATTAACCCATACTGCTTCTGCCAAACATAAATGTCGGCTGATTTGTTTCCCCAAATGTTTACGTTGAACATTTTCACTACCAAACTCAGTTCATACCAGGGTCAATCACTACAAAAGTTCCAAGAGCAACCGCATGCACGACGAAAGATGGCCGGTCTTGAGAAGACCAACTGTGTTCATACGGCAAACCGACTACGACGGTAGTCGCAAAGATCATACACATTCAGGCCTTAACCGTATGAAAGTTGCAAGCATTTTCCTCGAGTTTCAAGATTACAAACAACAACTGCTCAGCTCACAGAGTACACAACTAAAACACGTTCCCTGACGACAGTGATAGGTAGGGACGGTACACCACCCGGACAGCTTACCCAACTTCGCTCTGTCCATTGGATTCTTCTAGATTTCGCCCATCTAGATCACATGATACTTGGAGCCACCCCGTGGAACGGAAAATTACGGGGAAACTGGTGAGACCAATGCCTTCGAGAGAAGGATTGTTGTACTCGAATGAAATTAGCTTCAAAAGACTTCCATTTAGGTATGGGTGGAAGAGCACCCAATTATAACCGTTCCCAGCAATTTAACTAAGAATTCTAAGCTTGGGCCTTGGCGGCGAGCTTCTCCTTGGATTTCTGAATCTTCAAAACCTTCTTGACAATGGTCTGTTCTTCCACAAGGAAAGCTCTGATAATTCTCTCACGGACGGCAGCTCCGCAGATGTTGCCTCCGTAAGCTCTCTTGATGGTCTTCTTATGCCTTTGAAGGCGAGAGGTCCTATACTCCGTGGGTCGCAGGTGGGGAATCTGCATTCACGAAGCCAAACTTATCAGTTACCAATCATTCATGTCACGCGCCCTACTAGAAAACGGCATCACACATCAGGCCAATCTGCTACATTGCCAAGCCTCCATACTCGTGTCTTTGGCTGTCAACCCGCAAGCTACAGCATGACAAGCTCAACTCAAGATCAAGACCAAGGAGCCCCAACATGAACAACCTGGAACTAGGTAAAGAGTGACGATCCGTGCTCCGTGGGATTTATTCTGTACTAAATTCCACGTATGGGATTTGTTACAGAAACACACACTACACGTAGCACTCGCAAGAGTAGTGAAGAGAGGAACCATTACATGTGACCAAACGTGCCACTAACGCATTTCGGATGCAACCGACGGAGTCCCTCATCGAAGGAAACGAAACAAGAGGAAACACACGAAGAAACGAGAAGACAAGCCTCCGCGCCACTACACGAAGCACCTGGAAACTTTAACACAAACACGAAAACTACACGTTGACCAGAACCACACTCTCGTTTGGGAGCAATGCACCGTCACCCTTCACATAATGTTTCGTGACAGATAAAAGACTGGTTAAACACAATTACAGTGACGCTGGATGGTCAGAAGCGATTCCGGTCTTTACAATCTCCACCAGAGATTTCACAAACAACAATGTCAGCGTGCCAACCACAAGAGCCGCAACATAACCCCAATCCAACTCCTCAGCTCTGACAATGAAGAACATAGATGTCATGAGAAACATTGCCCTCGCTATTGTCCCTTCCAAGAGTCAACAGGACCAAACCCTAATTCATGGATTGCACTGGATACGAGAGAAATGCCACGAAGCTAAGAATTACTTACTCCGGGAATACGCTTTCCGGTAACCGAACATTTTGGGCCATTAGCGCGCTTCGCAGCGGTCTGCAGAACGAGCTTTCCACCTGATGCACGATACGGGAAATGAGCTCAATTTTCCTCTAGATACATTCCGCAATCTAAAAGAGAGAGGAAAAGAAGGAGACATGGGGATCCAATGCAGAACAAACACAGTTTCGTCCAAGACCGATGAAAAACACAAACAACCAAGGCAATCCCTAATCGGGAAACATCACAACATAAAGTCGATAGGTGCACAAATTTCGTAAGAACCATCATACTGAGCTAAACCAGACGACGAAAGAAACAGATAATTACCAGGGGTCTTGACAACCCTAGTCTGGTTGGATTTGGTGGCGTAACAATGGCGACGACGGTAAGTGAGACGCTGCACCATTGTGACAGACTTCTTTCGCCGCTCACAGCTGCGCTCGAGTGAGGGTTTCGACGACGAGAAACAGAAAGGACTGAGCCGACGCGACTTCGGCTACTTAGGGCGCAGTGATCTGCTGGGCCTGCGGGAGGGCGGACGGGCAAGGGTCTCTTCCCTCCGCCTCCACCATTGCAGGGTTTGGCCCCTGAAATTACCCCTAAACCGTGTGCAATTCCCCAACTAGAATCAACCTCTCTAACTAGCCCAACACCTGGACGCAGTTCAACACAGTATGAAGTCCGTAGTATGTACAGTACTCTACGGTTACCCGGGGTGAGAGCCTTGTTCGGTTCAAACGCTCTGAACCTCAACTGGATTTTAGGCTCGACTGCGATCATGTGCAGTAAAAATATATTTTTCCGTTTCTAAATGTTCGTCATTCCAGTGCAACTTGTAACAAAAATTAGTGTGATCGATGAGGTCCCTTGGATATTGTAAACATTCTCTAGTATTGAATCCAAACGACAATAATTCCTTTTGATGCTCCAGTTATTCATTTCGATGTAGGATTGCTCAACAAGCGAAAATAATATGCATGCTGGAGAATTTCTGCTCTCTTAATTATATAGAACAACATATATATATTAGATAATAATTATATTCTGAATAGATAAACTAATTATATTATTATCTAATTTATATATAATAATTATATCAACAGGTGCGAAAAGAGCCATACAAGCAGAGGCGTCTAAATTCACCTTGGACGATATAAGTGCTACAGCTTGCTCAGCTCACTTAATCAATTAATCAACATGTTAATTTATTACATGATTCTCTATACAGAATGGTTAGGTAATGAATCAAATCATTTGCGCATATTGCTCTCTTTTGAACTTTGGAAGAGGTGAATATGCATCCAAAGTGCACTTCCAGTCGAAAGGAAGAAAAAACAAACGTTTAAACAAAGCACAAAATCATTACGAGCAACTGATTGACAATTGTCGTAAAAAACATTTAGTGAAAAACTGAAGACTACAATCCATACTTAGGAATTATACCCCTAGTGAGGCTAGCCCAAGAACTCGTCTTAACGGCACTAACGGCCCTACTGGGACTAGCCACTATGCACTCGATCAACCTAACCGAGGTGCTAAACTGACGTGACAAGAGAGATATGTCTTTCCAAAGTTACTGACCCTCTCTCACCACCAAAGTTGACAGTAAACTACAAACATAAGTTTGTAGATTGTCGCAATGATCTTCTCAACACAGCCAACTTCAAACCTCAATAACTTTCTTTGCACAACTCCAAATCTAGTGATTTTAGTCTCATTTGGAAGCTTTTGAAACTCTCTCTCTAGCAGACCAATTAGTCTCAATCTGAGCTCCCTAATGGAACTTACATCCTCCAAAGTTTCATGATACTTCCCAACCTCAAAAGCTACTAGAATTTACAAATGATTGTTTGTAGATTTCTGCAATATTCCTCCCAAATGATCCATTTTGCCACTCTCGAACTCTTTCTAGATCTTCAATCTAATCCAACTCAGTCAGAGGACAGTAAACTATAAAAACGCGAGAGTAGATTATTGCGAAGATTTGTTGGAAACCTCAAAACCTGATGAGACCCAACTAGCTCTGAAAACTAATTCTAAACTTCTTTACGTAACCTTTCGACGTCCGAGCACACCCATCCAATGAACTTCGACAAGTCTTTATACATTGGAAGCTCCTCACTTAAACTAACACGTGTCAACACTAGAGTTAACCAAGTTATGCACATGAGGAGCGTCGCTTTGGTCTTAAATCTAGTTAGTGTTATCACTACCAGTTGACGTGACATTCTCCCACGTTGTCACTTGTCTTCATTAGATCTCTCCACGTGACATCATAGCCAATCAGCAGTCGACACCCATCCTTTAAGCAATGAACTTCGACAAGTCCTTATACACTCGAAGCTCCTCACTTAAACTAACACGTGTCATCACTAGAGTTAATCAAGTTATGCACATGAGGAGTGCCACTGTGGTCTTAAATCTAGTTAGTGTTATCACCACCTGTTGACGTGACATTCTCCCACGTTGTCACTTGTCCTCATTAGATCTCTCCACGTGACATCATAGCTAATCAACAGTCGACACATCACTTCAAATTCACCTAGTAAGCAATTTTCTTATTCAACATTGACATGTCATAAAAGTATCACATCAATACTTGCCACATCAACATTGTAGACCATCAAAACCTTAAAAATTTATGGAGAAGAGTGGTGCTCGACTAGTTTTATGAATTGTGACAAAGTTATCTAAAAGTATAGTTTACTAAAGCATAGAGTTACGGGAAGAGTGGTGCTCGACGGGTTTGCATATTGTGATAAAGAGCTAAATTTAAATCGCTATAATTAACACCCACTTGAGCTACACATAATTCCAAACAAACTTGATTAAACATGGTCACTTGAGTTACACAAAATCCATAAGTAACTCGCAAACATAATATTTTTCTAGTATAGAGACTAGTGTCTTCCACGAGCAAAAACATTTCTAATTTTTAAGCTTTAATCTATAGCTTAATCTTTCCAAACGAAAAGATCAAGACATAAATTAAAGCTCTTTGCATATTCTCTCTTCTGGACTTGAAAGAGATGAATATATATCCACTGGTATTCATTTTTCATATATGCACGGGTGCTCACTTTTGGTTAAGAAAAGACAACCAAAATGGATCACTCCAAAGTTTTAGTCTTGAACATGGTAAGCAAATGATAATTAAAATGAACATAATATAACTAAATAAAAGTTTTTATTTTTCAAAAGTCGAAGTAGAAAACAGAAATATTATGCATATTTCTTAAGTTTGAAAACAGAGACAAGCAAAAGGAAAAGCAAAAAATCAAGATCTGGTCATAATTCCGGATGGAGATTGGTTCCAATTGTTGATATAGTCCCAAGCCCTAGTAGATCGACGGCTGATATCAGCTGGTATAGTTATGATTGTTACGTATAATTAGTTAGAGGGCTAACTCATGATTAGGGTTTTTTTGTACTCTCGTCTCACTATATATACCCTTGAGAGACGAAGTCTCTCTCATCTCATTCCTATTTACTTCCTTATCTACTCGCTCTCTCTTATTGAAGTGTCTTAATATAAGTATTGATCTTCTACATGGTATCATAGCAATAGAAAATGTGTGTTCCTTGTTGATGAGCAAGATGGAGCTTGTGGGGCATGAAGAAGTACAGGAGTGAGCAGCTGGAGTTGTGTCTAATGTCAAGCTTATCTTGTTGATGTGTTAGGGTGAGATGAAATCATTTCTTTCGCTGCCATAAACTTTGAACGGAGACTTATACGATTTTTCTCGTTGAAATTTGTCGACAAGTCTTATTGCAGTGTTACAGGATTTCTCCTTTACACCATTGTAGCACAAAAGATTTCATTTCTCAAGAAAGATTTACACTAGTTACACTGTTCTAAGTTCTAAGATCTGTTCAAACTCACAAACACACTAGTTTTGTCTAGAAGTTTTTTCTAACCCACAAAACCGCACGGCTTCTGGACCCTTCAAAAGGTGCCCTAGATCATAACACACAACTACTACTTTAAATACAACACAAATATACACTAAGAAGATAAAGAAGAGGATTACTACTCCATGGCTTCCAGTCTTCTCCCGTTGGCTTTTAGAGACAAATCTCATCTTTTGGTAATGCAACTCAGCTTTTGACACCCTTAGAACACTACCGCTGCTCGGTAGATGCCATTACTACTCCACACAACAAATTATCCTTACGTATACTCAACTGATTAGATCAATCATATGTTGTATGCCCCTGTAGCCTTCCCAAGCTTATGTCTACTGAAACGATCTTCTGGCAGCACTTCAACGACACTCACACCCACTAATACTCACACAAAGCTTTTGTAACCAGATAGAAGATAGAATGAAGATGGGAAGATAAGAGAAAGAAGAAGATAAAATTAACAAAAGAGGAAATGAAAGAAAATGAGAAATCAATCTTGTTACAGACTTCTAGTCCGGATCTTGACTAACAAGTCATCCCTACTTGTAGTAATATGAGGGAGAAGATATATACTTACAGTCCCACTGTCTTCGTGTTGAGGATAACGTCTTCTGATGTAGTAAGAAGCAATTCGTCATGTTCTATGTACCTTAGGTCTTTTCTCTCGAGGCAATCATGGAGTTAATTATCACCCACTGTCTTTTTCACCAAATGAGCTTTTACAAGGGTTCACACTTGTACCGACACTTTCATCGTCTAACTCTTTGACTTCCTGCTTAGTACTCAGTCAACGTTCTACAGATACGACTTCTAGTTTCTTCTGTATACAACTTCTAACAATCATTACCACTCAACTTCCCGTGCACAATTGGGTATGAATTTGATGAAACTCAATCCCTACAAGGCATAGACAAAGCTTATGTAACAAAAATCGTCAATCCAATCCCTAAGAGGAAGTAACATTGGCTTCTGATAGCTACTCCTTTTGCTTTATGTGTCTATTCCTCGACACACCAGACTAAACAAGAGTACACGAGGATATCGTTTCTTGTCTACTTTGTCTACTCCTGTTTACATCTCCGCGCTCCCCTCTTGGGTACGGATGTGCATACCTACTATGCGCGCGTGTCGTGGTGAGAGTCTTTCTTTGGGAGGACGGACCTCTTGACTATAATTGACTGTGAGATCGATCAAAAGAAAAATAGAATGCTATCAACGATCAGAATCTCGAATTCAATCTCTTGCATCCACCAAATCAAATCAAACACCCAATATGTGCAAATAAGCTTTCTCAAGACCCAAGAACTTTATTCACGTCCCAAATTTTAACATCAAGGTCCTCAACTATTAGAATCGTCCTCTTTGTCTCATGTGCGCGCCTCCTTCTCTCTCATTCTAGTTCTCTATATTGTCCTTGAACTGCCATCGCACATCAGTTTATCTAAAACTCAAGCCCTCTTCTAAGCAGCCCCGTAGCTAAGTAGGGGTATTTATGTCCTTATACGCACACTCACTTATCAAGCAGCCCCTTAGCCAAGCTAGCCCCTTGTTAAATAAAAAATTCTCAACCCTCGATGACATCTTGATGCAACCCAAGGCGGCACGTCAATTAACCTAAATCTCAAGTCCCATGCTAAGCAACCCCAACCTAAGCAGAGGTCTTTATGTACTTATACGCACACTCAGTTATCAAGCAACCCCGTAGCCAAGCTAACCCTTTGTTAAATAAAAATTTCTCAACCCTCGATGTCATCTTGATACAACTTAGATTATGAGCTAAGCCACGATTTTACGGCCTAGGCCATAGCTACAAGACCACTCCATAGGGCTTATAGCCCTCCCATAGCTGTATCAAATATCTCGATTGCATGCGGAGGCCTAACCTAAGAAGTCCACGTTTAAGGAGGATAGCAATCTCTCGCCCCTAGATGTGTAGGACATAGCCACACACCCAACACAGACTCCCACCCAGGAGGTCAATACGTTGAGATAGGAAACATGAGCCAGAAGGATTTGATCCAAAGACATCTTCTTCCTAGGTGGGCGTCCCTTTCACTGAGGTGGTTCATGTTTTCGTTTAATATAGTAAAGAAACTTGTACACATACTTATAAAACTTGATTTTATCTCTTTTGCTAGCATTTCAGTGCTACGTCCACTATACACCTTTGTTTCTACTGACGAAAGAACCAAAACTATACTACTCAAGAACACCTATGCGATGGTGTCATCAGATAATGAATCCAAGTCACCAGCAGAAAACGGTAAAGTTTTCTCTTTTGTCACTTTCTTAATCTAGAAGCGATGCAAATATCTACGTATATTCTTATTTCGCATAAATGGAAACACGTGCTTGCTCTAATCAAGAAGAGCTTCCACCTGATTGGCTTCTTAAGCGTTCTTTCGAATATAAGCTAAAGGGCAGTTTGTCTAGCTGGACCCTAGCTTAGCACCTACCAGCTTAACAAGCTCTTGGGCAACCTCTTTTACAATTACGTACCCAGTGGAAAAAAACTCCTTCTTGCTACCAAGAAGGAGTTTTTTTTAGTCGTCCTTTGGAATATAAGCTTTCACTATACAGACCCTCACGCAACAAGACATTCGCCCTCTCCAAACTTGCACATCTTATGATATGTGCCAATCCGTCACTGTTCCGTGTAAATGTCGAAGTCGTCTTCGTTCTCCTCAACTGCCTCAGCTAAATGGTCATCATCTGCACCTGTGATCTGTTATGGTCTTAAAAACTTGATCAGCTCCACTGCTCCTCCCCTCTTTATGAAAAACTTTACTCGCTTTCCAGCAACAGGAAGTCTTAAAGATGCACCATCTAGCTCTTGCAAGAAATAAGTAGCATTCTGATGCACATCTAAGACAATGTATGGGTCAAATCATCTCTTGGAAAACTTTCAGACTGTAGAGTGCTGGTTCTCTAGTATATTATTGTATACTAACACTCAATCCCCAACTTGTATTGGTTTCGGTTGAAGTCTATGGATCTTGTAAAATCTTTCTTTATTTTCAAGTCGAGCCGCTTTCAACTTTTGTTGTGCTTCTGCAAGATCCTCTTCTCTATGTTCTACCTGCCTGATGCGCAATGAGAGAAGCTGTACATGGTCCATACTATCTTTCCACTGCAAGGTAGTCCAAGTAGGGAAGTCTTCTTCTGCTGGCTTCATCGGCCTCTGTCCCAACATTAATTCAACAAGCATGTATCCATTAGTAGAACAGTGAGTTGTCGTGTCAGTCCATGAAGCAAAAGAGAGTAACCTAGACCACTCTCTATGTTTATTGTCATATACCTTCACCAAAGCTTGAACAATCGATGGATGTTCACGTTTGCTCTTGTCAATTTCCTCTAGATTCATTGCAATAGTAAGCTTGAGGTTCACAGCATATCGAGCAAAGAACTCCTTCGCTTCTACACCACGTAATTCTCCTATGTTTGCTCGTATTCTTCTTATAGATCCATATCTACAAACAATGTCTTCCTGCACAAATCAACATATATCTTCTATGGTCTTCGTCTTTAATGCTCGCTCTTCTACAAAGTTGGAGAGATCTTCACGAGCCAAAACCAAATATCGCATACACCATAACCTCGGAGGCATTACCACCAATTCGAGAACCCACTAGAAGTGAATGCAAGACAGATAAGTTGCCACAAGATCATCCCTATATCGCATTTTTTAGTAAAACTGACAATGCAAGCAAGAACTGACGTAGTTCTCGATATAGACCTTTTCATCAATATCTTGTCTTCAACTTGACGTAAGTAGTCAAAATCTCTCAATGTCCAGCCCACAAGGTATCATGGAACTCCTTCATTAGTTGTTGTTTAGTATGGAGATCATCCACTACTCGTATGAACATCTCATCTCTCATCTATGACTCTTTTCAAAGATATCCATCGCTTAGAAGATAGTTGTATGCTTGTTTTTTTATCTTTATGAATTATACTTCGCTCCACCCTTCTTGTCTCTCCACCGAACTCGGGTAATAACTTATGTTACGAAGTCTACTTGTGTAAAGCTCTTCCTTAAATAACAACGGCTCTGAGTCTGTAACCTGTCGGCCAATCTGACATCGAACATTCTTTCTTTCTTCTTCCTCAACTTCTGAAAACATATCATCCTCATCTATATAACGAGCCCTTGACAACATATCTGCTACCACATTCTCCTTATCTTTTATATGCTCCAGCTCTGGATTCAAGCTCTTGATGTAGGCAATCCAGCAAACAACATTGCTATGTCCGGCGTGTTACAGTTGGATATCTTGCCAAGCAGAGATAGATAATCTGTCTCTAGAACTACATGAGCACCAATCAAAAACTCATGATTTGTCTTCATCGCGGTGATCACACCTCACAACTCACGCTTCACTTGAGGATAATCTTCTCGTCTGTCCGTCAAGATTATAGCTCAAACCTAGAGATAACACACCACTCGCATCATCTTGACTTATCACCCAGCCAATCGTCTTTGGACTAATATCCACTATGACAATGACAAATCTTTCACACCCATAGTCTACTCTTTTCAACACATGTGATGGCTTCAGAGTCTCCGTCAACCTATTCATTGCTTCTTGATGGACTGAAGTCCATACAAACCTCTTATCTTTCCTCAATAATGCATGCAAAGGTTTCGCAACATGGGTATAATGAGGAATGGATAATTGATAAAATACACAAGCTCTTCGAAAGTATCGAACCTCCATGATATTTTTACAGTTTGTCATCCTAACTATAGCGTCAACCTTCTCTAGATTTGGCCGCCTTCCAAAAGCACCACACAGATGACAAACCACTAAAATTTCAAACACACCAAACTTGGGCTTAGCTCCTAACGTGAGATGTACCTCCTCTAGACGAGTCAAAACAGACTCTACATCTCTGATATGATCTGCAACAAACCTCCTACATCCATTCGCAAGTATTGCTTCATCCTTGTCCTCAACCGCGCAACTTTTTATAGGAATATCGTCTAGAAATGGAAGTATAATCTCGGGTATAAACCCCTGTAATATCTTATGCATCGCATTTTGCATATGAGTCATTAAGTTTGTCGCTCCTTGAGGAAGAGTACACATCCACATCAATCCCAAATGTGTACGCATAGTGATCTGATCTTTACTTTCGACAGCCAACTAAAACTGATCATAATCAGAATAGATAGCTCTCTCTGCAAATGTCTCCGCTACCTCATCAATCACATGACTCGTCCCAATGTTGCAAAGGATCACATTATTCGTAGGCTGTAGGTCTTGAATGAAGCGCAAGGCTCTTGACTTCTTAGGTACAGTGAACTAGCTACTAGAGTATGATCCCATAGATGGCTCAAGTATCCCCATCTGTACTTTATATTTCAGCAATTCAATGAGTTTAGGCAACAAGGCACGAGGAACCAGAATCGATATCATATCCCAAGACACATGAGGGATTGTGAGTATAACCATATGTGCTATTATCCTTGGATCCACACAACCTATCTTCGTTGTTGAAAAAGAAAATGGTTTATCATGATCTACTATCATCTGATCAAAAACAATCTTCTCAACCTCAATCAGGAAAATCATCCCCTCCTATCTGGAGCTCCTTCAACGTCTTCTCACTAAACTGATGTCCTACTCTATACACCAACACACCAACATACTGCTTCCTTTCTCGCACTGTTCTACATCGGATGAGAAAAGAATCGCACATACGTAGCAATCTACTCATATAATGTCGAGAGTTGATGGAGATCATCATCATACCATCATATCATCTTTTCTCTCCATCAATCCGCTTACACCATTGAACCAACTAGCAATTGATTATATAGACACAAACTCTTCAAACAAGCCTTAAACTACATCATCTTCATGTAGAACCCTTGCACGCCACATCTCTGATACATGTTTCGCCATCCATTTTTTGGTGCTTTCTTCCATATCCTCAACTCTTGTAAACTGACTCCATCCATCACTCTCGAACATCAACAATCCAGATTGCCAACTATGTATACTACACATGTCTATGAACTCTTATACATGTCTCATGTAAACCTCTTCTCTCATACTCAGTCAGTAGCAGTAGCCTCTTGTGACAAATCTTGTACACCTTTCATATGATCTACCGTAGGTGGTGGAACTGTAGAGATAGAAGATACATCATAGAAAACCTACCAGTTGGTACCAATCTAAACGACGATGACTCCGCTGTTCTTATCCTCGTAACTCTTTGACGGTCACTGTCATCAAGTGCTCTTGCATCTAAGTCAGAAGCATCCCGTCGTCTTTTGTCTTCCACCATGGCATCTTGTTCACTGCTTGCTTCTAAAAATGCTCAAACAGAAGTTGCATCTACATGGTCCATCCAGTAGTTCTCCTAATACTTTCTACGCCTCTCTTCATCATTTCAACTGAAACTTCAGCAGCTTGCTCAACCATAGTTGGATTAGAACGCACTTCAACTCTTCTTGTATATACATCAGCTTCTGTAGAACCCGCAGTTATTGTTGTAGTGTTCACACCAGTAAGTGCTGGAAGCAAACTCCTGATTCCTTCTATTCCAAAATATGTGTTCAGAGGTTGCCCAGTGGTGGTTAGATGCAACCTGTCGTTCTGATAATTGACCACATCTTCTCGCAAGACAACCGCTAAGTCTTGACAATCTCTTCAGAGATGACATGGACTGTCGCACCAAATACACCTCCCGGTTAAGGTTCCTCTTACAGTCGAGCACATGATGCTACTGGTGGTTGATCTCTTTCCAAATCGGTCATCTCAACTCTTAACTCCCTCAACTGTTGAGTAAGCTCTTAAATCAGGTTATGGTGATTTTGATTCTCAACAGGGCGTTGTCTAAGACCTCTTTGTGCTGGAACAGACACTATTGGAGCTTGAGGAGTCACTATAGATACTTGGGGAGATATAAGTAGAACTACTGAGACTTGAGAGACCACTCTCTATTCTACCAAGGTATCTAGTTGTCTAGCTACTGCTATCATATCACAACGTTGTCTAGCAAGAGTAGATACTGCTTCTTCCACTCTCCTCCAGTCAGTACCTCTTTTCAAACTCATGGTACGTCCAGGGTGACGCTCTATCCAATGGAACGTCTTCCGGATGACTCTATCAGAATCTTCTTCTAGAAATTCCTTCCTCAGTGCACGCTCAAACAAAGTCCATTCTCCTAGATGTATTCTCTGTAGTTTCTCACTTTCTCTCTCAATTTAGGAACAACAGTCAACTCAAAGCTCAGAATTATCTCAACCTCAGGTGCCCTGACCAGTTCCATCTCACCCACATACTCTCGCAGATACTTAGTAACGTCTCTGTCATTAAATCGCCCACATCTATCAACAACTGCTTGCAACGCCTTTGTAGATTTCTGCTCAGCTCTTCCAATTGCAGGTTGACCTTGAATAAGAGCAGCCAACGCTTGAAGAATATGAGCTGTATCAACAAGCTTGTGAATACGAGCTTGTGCACTTGCTACTGAAACTACAATAGATCCTTTTGAGCGTCAATGTCATCTTGACCAAGAGTCCCTTGAGCAGCAGTCACACCCTCGACGACAACACCATGATCCATCTTCTTCACTTAATATAACAAATTCTCCAAATCAATCACCCCAATTGCTCTCAGTGGAAGCACCAGATGTCGTGATGAGAGTCTTTCTTGGGAAGGACGGACCTCTTGATTGTGATTGATTGAGGACCTTGACGTCCTAAATTTTAACATCAAGGTCCTCAACTATTAGAATCTTCTCCTCTGTCTCCTGCGCGCACACCCTTCTCTCTGTAGTTCTCTATAATGTCCTTGAACTACAGCCGCACGTCGATTTACCTAAAATTCAAGTCCTCTGTTAAGCAGCCCCCTAACTAAGCAAGGGTCTTTATGTCTTATATACACTCATTTATCAAGCAGCCCCTTGTTAAGCAACCCATAAGCCAAGCTAGCACCTTATTAAATAAAATTTTTTCAACCCTCGATGCTATCTTGATGCAACCCAAGGCGGCACATTGATTTATCTAAAACTCAAGCCTCCTGCTAAGCAGTCCCTTAGCTAAGCAGAGGTCTTTATGTCTTCATACACACACTCACTTATCAAGCAGCCCCCTTGCTAAGCTGCCCCTTAGCCAAGCTAACCCTTTGTTAAATAAAAATGTCTCAACCCTCGATGTCATCTTGATGCAACTTAGGTTATGAGCCACGCCACGATTTTATTACCTAGACCATAGCTACAGGACCACCTCACAAGACTTAGGCTAAGAAGTCCACGTTTAAAGAGGATACCAGTCCCCCACCCTTACATGTGTAAGACTAGTCACAGACCTAACATAGACTCTTATCCAAGAGGTCAACTCGCTGAGATAGGAAATATGAGTTAGGAGGATTTTATCCAAGGACCTTTTATTCTTAGGTGGGTGCCCCATTCACTGAGGTGGCTTCTGTTTCCGTTTAATACAGTAAGGAAACTTGTACACATACTTATAAAACTCGCTTTTATCTCTTTTGCTAGCTTTTCATGTGCTACGTTGTCGCGCTACTTGGCGGCTACGTGTTATATTTCTACTCCGACGTTTGAGTTTAGTAGTTCTAGAAGTTAGCTTATATTACTTCTAGTCGTTTATGTATATGTTTGACACCTTTGCATACGGTGTTAACACTATTTTGAGTCTTAGTAGGTTGATTACCATGTTGATAGGGCTTAAGCTCATGGGTTGTATTTGCGTGTCGCCCATGCACGCTTTCTAGCTGATTTAAGTTATTTTTCGGGGCTGCGTGTCGTCTTAAGTAATTTAAGTTTTACGCTGGCGCTCTAGGGGGCTTGACGTGGTAGCCTATGAGTAAAACTAAGTTGCCACGTAGTTTAGTGTACTAAAGGACAACCAAGTGGAGCTATGAACTCCCATTGGTCTGTTTTTGTCTTTAGTTTAACTCTAAATTTAGAAATCGAGCTCTAAAGGAGAGTTCGAGCAATTGGTGAGGGATCTTCGAAATCTGGGAACACAGGAAGAGAGAGCTCGTCGTGCCAAGCACTGTCAGTGAAATTTTTGCTCGATTTGGATCAATAAACAAGGAGTTGTGCCCAATTGAAGTTCGGATTGTGCCAAAACTGCATCACTTTTGTTGATTTTGGGGTTTTCGGTGCCAATTGCAGCAGAATTGAGGAAATCACTTCAAAACTTCGTGGTTGCGTTCACTGTCAGGAGGGCTACGACTGTCCAAAAAGTTTCAAATCATTTGAGTAACTGAGTAATTCAGGGCGGCCGCTGAAGCAGAGGGGGTCTGAAAAGCTCTTAATCTAGAACAGCGACTTTAGAGAAGGAGATCTGGAGTTCTACAAACATTCAGGAGTCCCAACTTCACAGGGATGTTCAGCATCCTGTAGACTTCAAATACTGTGAGAAGATTTGAAATTCATCGAGCCAATTCTCTGTTCTATGTCTGAATAGCTGTCTAGGTACCAGAAATTGCCATAATTCTCTTATTCAGAACCTTTCTGTTCATATCTCCGTGTCAGAATTTGATCTCAGGTTGAAACTTCGTCTGTGAGTTCAGTAGTACCTCATTTGCATGTAGGGGAAGTTTAGAGGTCTAAACCTTCATAGTTTTCCTCTCTTTGAGTGTCAAAGTTCACCGCTTAAGCCTATTACTACCAGTGAGACCTAAATTTCGCTTTTTGAGCATATCAGAGGATCCTACACTCCTGTGTGAGTGTTTATAGCTCCTGTTGTGACCTGAAAGCCAACCTCTTGAGTAAACAACCACAGCCAGAAGCCCGGCGCTTTCCTAGGTAGACGGATCACACTCCGACAACGTCCACTATACACCTCTATTTGCAGTCAAGCATATCAAATCTCTCAAACATATTGAGAGCATATTATCGTTGTACAAGCCAAACATCCTTCTCATTTGTATAGTGTCTCACGATTTCTCTTTATCCCATTATAGCATAAAAGATTTCGTCCCTGAAAGAGATTTACACTAGTATCGTTGCTCTAAGTTCTAAGATCTGGTCAAACACACAAACGAGCGGGATTTGTCTTGAAATCCCGTCTTCTCACAAAACTACACGGCTTCAAGACTCTTCAGAAGGTGCCCTAGATCCAAACATACAACTACTGCCTAAAATATCACACAATTATCTACTGAGAAGCTCGGAAAGACACTTTCTGCTTTCAGATCACGGCTTCCAGTCTTCTCACGACGGTCTTCTCAAAGAAATTATCGGCTTCTCGGGGTTCAATTTGACTTTTGACACCTCCAGAAGACTGTCCCTGCTTCGTAGATATCAACTTATCAATGTCCGTCACACATTGTTCTTCTAATTTCCAACGGAGTTAGATTAATCAAATGGTGTACGCCTCTTGTAGCCTTCCTAGGCTTCTGCCTATGGAAGCGATCTTCCTGGAGCACTACAACGACATTCACCTTCACGGAAGCTCAATAGAAGTCTCGGAAGCTCACTAGAAGAAGATATGAAGATGGAAAGAAGAGGGAAGATGAGGAAGAAGAAGAAATCCAAACAAGAGGAAACAAGATGGAAAAGAGAAATTAAGATTCCGACAGGCTTCTAGTCCGGATCTTGACTAACAACCCGTCCTTGAACTACAGTCGCACGTCGATTTACCTAAAATTCAAGTCCTCTGTTAAGCAGCCCCCTAACTAAGCAATGGTCTTTATGTCTTATATACACTCATTTATCAAGCAGCCCCTTGTTAAGCAACCCATAAGCCAAGCTAGCACCTTATTAAATAAAATTTTTTCAACCCTCGATGCTATCTTGATGCAACCCAAGGTGGCACATTGATTTATCTAAAACTCAAGCCTCCTGCTAAGCAGTCCCTTAGCTAAGCAGAGGTCTTTATGTCTTCATACACACACTCACTTATCAAGCAGCCCCCTTGCTAAGCTGCCCCTTAGCCAAGCTAACCCTTTGTTAAATAAAAATGTCTCAACCCTCGATGTCATCTTGATGCAACTTAGGTTATGAGCCACGCCACGATTTTATTACCTAGACCATAGCTACAGGACCACCTCACAAGACTTAGGCTAAGAAGTCCACGTTTAAAGAGGATACCAGTCCCCCACCCTTACATGTGTAAGACTAGTCACAGACCTAACATAGACTCTTATCCAAGAGGTCAACTCGCTGAGATAGGAAATATGAGTTAGGAGGATTTTATCCAAGGACCTTTTATTCTTAGGTGGGTGCCCCTTTCACTGAGGTGGCTTCTGTTTCCGTTTAATACAGTAAGGAAACTTGTACACATACTTATAAAACTCGCTTTTATCTCTTTTGCTAGCTTTTCATGTGCTACGTCCACTATACACCTCTATTTGCAGTCAAGCATATCAAATCTCTCAAACATATTGAGAGCATATTATCGTTGTACAAGCCAAACATCCTTCTCATTTGTATAGTGTCTCACGATTTCCCTTTATCCCATTATAGCATAAAAGATTTCGTCCCTGAAAGAGATTTACACTAGTATCGTTGCTCTAAGTTCTAAGATCTGGTCAAACACACAAACGAGCGGGATTTGTCTTGAAATCCCGTCTTCTCACAAAACTACACGGCTTCAAGACTCTTCAGAAGGTGCCCTAGATCCAAACATACAACTACTGCCTAAAATATCACACAATTATCTACTGAGAAGCTCGGAAAGACACTTTCTGCTTTCAGATCACGGCTTCCAGTCTTCTCACGACGGTCTTCTCAAAGAAATTATCGGCTTCTCGGGGTTCAATTTGACTTTTGACACCTCCAGAAGACTGTCCCTGCTTCGTAGATATCAACTTATCAATGTCCGTCACACATTGTTCTTCTAATTTCCAACGGAGTTAGATTAATCAAATGGTGTACGCCTCTTGTAGCCTTCCTAGGCTTCTGCCTATGGAAGCGGTCTTCCTGGAGCACTACAACGACATTCACCTTCACGGAAGCTCAATAGAAGTCTCGGAAGCTCATTAGAAGAAGATATGAAGATGGAAAGAAGAGGGAAGATGAGGAAGAAGAAGAAATCCAAACAAGAGGAAACAAGATGGAAAAGAGAAATTAAGATTCCGACAGGCTTCTAGTCCGGATCTTGACTAACAACCCATCCTTGCTTGTAGTAATTTGGGGAAGAAGACCAGAAATCGACTTATAATTGCACAATCTTCTACTCGAGGATGTCGTCTTCTGCTATGAAAAGAAGACTTCTTCCTTCTTTTGTCATTGCTCCGAGTACTCTGACTTCAAGGACCAATCTCTCATAAGTCAGTCCGTACGTGGATCTGAAGTGCTCCACTGGATGAGACCACTTTGGACTCTACACAGCTTCTAACGATCACCACCACTCAAGAAGAAGGCTTCTCATGCACATTGGGTGTGAATTCGAGGAAACCCACTGCTCAGAAGACACAAACAAAGCTTCTGCAATCAAATCTGAAATCAGTTCTCCGAGAAGAAGATACATTGGTTTCGGGAAGCTCACTCCCTCTACTTCCTATCACCATCCCTCGACACATCAGCTTTGAAGCAAGACTATACGAGGATGTCATTCTCTGTTCTATGCGTCTGCTACTACTGTCTACATCTCTCGATTCTTAGGAGCGAAAAGTGCAGACCTACTCTATGTGTAATCCAACTCTGCTTCGTGCAGAGTACGTAATGTGTGTGAAATCCTACCTAGGCATCAACCTTATATTATCTCCTTGACTCGCAGGAGAGAGATCGCATCCAATCTCAACTCACAACCAAGCAAAACGAGGCGCTATCAGAAGACCATCACCTCCCAAGGCTTCAGTTCCCTTCTTAGTTTAGAACTACTTTCCTACTCCTATCGTTGTCTATCTCGTCACATGGACAGTCATCTAAAAATATAAAGAGAGTTGTCCCTTCCTAAAATATTATACTCCACTTCCTACCAAAATTAGACAAGTCAATTGTCTTCCTATCTTGCTGTCTACTCCTGATCGCCAAGTGTGATCTCCACTGGATCCTCTCTTATCTGATCTCCTAATTCGACTTTTGATACAGTGGGAAGCCTTACTAGTACCTCGGATGCGGCTGAGGTGGCTTTTGAGGCGACTTCGGAAGACGGAATAGGCTTCTGGGAAGCGCAGTCCACATGCGCTTCCTTGCTCTTTTGAGACACATGTTCGACACTGGGAGCTGGGGTGACCTCACAGCAGTCAGAGGACGTCACCTCTTCCACTCGAAACACATGAGAAGACACCTTTGCTTCTTGTCTTCCAGAAGACACCTTGTCTTCCGGGACTTCTTTTGGAGTCTTATCGGCTTCCAACGATGTCACTACCAAGTGGACAGCGAGGTCGAACTCCTCTTTGTCAAGATCCGGGCCTGCTGTTGGTCTTGGTGTCTGAGAAGACATAACTGCATGCTGAAGAATCGAGAGAAGACCGTAAAGAGTCTTCAAGTCTTCGATCTATCGATCTAGATAGCGGAACATGCTCTCCTTGCAGTCCACTAACATCTCCTTAGAATCGTCATCCCACTCATGAACCAGAGTGAGTTCATCCCCACGAATCGATCGCAAACGTCTTTTTTGTCTTCCAGAGACAAAGATGCATCTTCTACCATCGTGATCTTCTGCTTCTGCGCATGGAAAGACGTTATTCTTCTCATCTTCCGGGGTGGAAGATCTCTTCTCATCGCATGAGCGATCCTCTTCGCTGCGCTTCCTCGTGTCGCAGTCGGAATGTCAACCCACACCTCGGCTTCTAGAATCTTCGGAAGACTCCTTATAGTCGCAGAAGTTATCTTTCGTGTCATCTTGGTGCTCGCGTCTCCTCGTGAGAATCAGACTCGGATCCGTAGTGGATGATCGAGAAATATTTGGTCGAATTTGGTCTTCGGACTTTGATCCAGCAGGAAAAAGAGCATGCATAGAAGATGAAAGCTCTAGAGTACAATTTCTGTGCTACTGAGAAGATAGCCAACAAGTATAAGAAAAAAGTTTCCGCTTTTGTTAAGGAGATGGTTCAACTACAGAATACCCACCAAGAGTTGTAGGTGTGACTTCAGCAAAAGGAGCATGAAGTCTTGAGGATGAGGAGCAAACTGACTGATCTGGTGGACGAGAGGAAGACTTAGAATGACCAGCGGGAAGCTACAGGAGTCAGTGCTGCCAAAGAGAAGAAGCAGCGGGTGGGAGCAGAGCACCGAAGCAAGGAGATCATGACGCATATGAGAGAAGTCTTAAGAAGAAGTTCAACTTCATAGCAGGAAGAAAGCTTCTGACCTTGGCATGAACTTGGGGTGATGCCTCCAAGGACATGTTGGTAGAATGTAAGGACAACATGTTCAAATACTTGGATCGGCAGATTGAGGATCTAAAGACACTCTATGATCTTTCTTCAATTCTCAACCTTACAACCATGTCTTCGAGTGTCTAAGGACCATCCCATATCGAGGATTTAGATAAGGAGGAGTTCGACCTATCTGTTCACTTGGTGGTAAAAACATTGGAATTGGAGAAGACACGCGAAGCAGCTCTAGAAGCCAAGACGTCTTCTGGAAGACAAGAAGAGGAGCCGACTTCTCAAGTATTCAGAGTGGAGGTAATGACTGCCTCTTACTCTCATGAGATCGTCACAACTCCAAGCAGCAAACAAGTCTTGCAGAAGAGTTTAAAAGCGCAGATGGGTACAACTTTCCAAGGTTGTCTTTTGTCTTCCGGGTCAAATACAGATGTACACATGGATGCCACTGAGGCGGGTGTCACCTCAGCCGCGTCAAAGGTACCAACTGAGCATCACATGGTCCCAGAAGTCAAATTCGATACAAATACAGGTGCGGACAGCATAGATGTCACACCTGGTGAAGGAACATTAGTTCGGTCCAAAGATGTTTAATCCCGCTGATTTTCAGAGAATCGGAGTTAGTTGTTTTTAGCTTGGTAACTCCATCTTGTAATTTTTAAGATACTGTCCATGTGGCAGGGCTATTTACAGCAAGAATATGGAATATTTTCCAAATTGAGAGGAACCGGAGTCCAAGAGGAAGTGATCTGACAGTGAGCCCTCTCATCTTCTAAGTTGTGCACCTATATTTTACTCGGAAGACAGGAGACGACCTTGGGAAACATCAATGTGCGAGTGCATCCCCTCCTACGATTAGATGCAGTTTGTCCGGCTATTGGTCAGCCATGGTCAGGCAGTTGTATAAGGTTGAGATTGATGTTTAGTTTTACACACGCACACAAGAGACACAAAGACGCAGACACACAAAGGTACACATGCTGTCTTATTGCATGAGGGTCTGTACAGTGAAAGTTGGTAGCAAAAAGGATTTTTCTTCCACTAGGTACGTAGTTCTAAAAGAAGCTGCCCAAGAGCTTGTTAAGCTGGGTAGGTAATAAGTTAGGGACAAGCTAGACAAGCTGCCCCTTAGCTTATATTCCAAAGGACGACTAAGAAGCTACGAAGATACCAAGTGGAAGTTCTTCTTGATTAGAGCAAACATGTGTTTTCATATGCAAAATAAGGATATACGTAGATATTTGCGTCGCTTCTAGATTAAGAAAGTGATAAAAGAGGAAACTTTGTCGTTTTCCACTGGTGACTCGTATTCATTGTCTGATGACACAATCACGTAGGTGTTCTTGAGTAGTATAGTTTTGGTAGTCATCAGAGCAAAGGATAAAGTTAGGAACAAAAGATGGTGAGTTACTTGATGATCTCCGCATGTACAAATAGATGATTGGGAGTCTTGTCTATATGTTATCACCATACTAGACTTGAGCTATGTCGTCGATCTGATCAGTCAATTTTTGTAATCATCACAGAGATCACATTTGGAGGTTATCAAGTGAATCTTTCGCTACGTGAAGTTCTCGATGTAGTACAAACTTCACTATTGATACGGTGGACCATTGTTGTTACATGGCTACATTGGTGTTGATTGATTGGACAAGAAATGCCGACATGAGATCCACGTCAAGTTCCACTTTTGGACTTGGAAGCATAGCTATAAGCTAGGCTTCTAAGAAGCAACTTATGGTTGGTTTGTCATCCACATAAGTAGAGTATCGAGGAACAACGAATGCAATATGTGAATTGATTCGACTTCGATGTCACTATTTGATATTGGTGTGGAGTGTATAGATCTTGTTGTTGTATATATCGACAATATTAGCAGCATGAAATGAGTTAGTAATCTTGTTTTCATACTAAGAGGAAGCATATTGAGGTGCATTATCATTCAATAGAAACAATGTCTTTGCAAGGGAGATTGAGCTCAGTTACGTGAGCATAGGAGATCAGATTGCCGATATCTTTACTAAGGCTTTGCCTAGAGATAAGTTTGATGCTTTTGAACATTGTCTAGTAGTACTTGATGTAGAGTCAAGCTTGAAGGAGAGTGTTTATATAGTCTCAAACTCTAGTAGATTGACGGCTAATACCAGCCGAAGTAGTTAAGGTTCTTACGTACAATTAGTTAGAGGACGAATCCATCACTATAGTACTCCTTGAAGCCTCTCTCATCTCATTCTTATTTACGTCCTTGTCTACTCGCTCTCTTTTCTTGGAGTATCTTCTTATAAGTATTGATCTTTCTATATTGGGGACCAGATAGCTCCGACCGTAGGTGCCAAAGAGAATGAAAAAAGTCCAAAAGAAAGCAAAAAAGACATGATTTCAGAAATGATGAAAAGAATCATACCACAATGAAGTCTTAATTGGACCACTAATGTCTGATTTCCTTTTGTAGGTGGATTTAAGTTTAACATCACGTCACTATACAAAAGACGTAACCGCACCCAAATTATGCAAATGGTTTTTTGTTGATTATACACGAAAATCCGACCGTTTTCAAAGTCAGTACGCAATTGAGATCGAGCAAATTTGTTGAAGACAGAAAAGTTGGTTGGATCGCACTAGATAGATCTTCGAGACACAAGTTTTTAAAGCTATGAGTCATAATTGCACGACTTCGAAAGAACCCAGAAGAGGGTGCCATGTGAAGTATATGCAATCTTCTCAAGTGTGAAGGAGTTCCGTTTGCACGTTTTGGCTTGTTTCGAATATATATGCACGATGCTCAGTTTTCATTGCGCGATGAGTGAGTGCGAAGCAAGAAAAACCAATCCTTCAAATGCTCGGTTTTTGTAGCACGGTGAGTGCTTGCGACAGCATGGAAATATTCAAAAGATAAATCACTGAACAACTAAAGGACTACACGAGAGTCTGGTGTCGCGCTACTTGGCAACTACATGCTTGACTTCTACTCCGACGCTTGAGTTTAGTAGTTCTAGAAGTTAGCTCATATTATTTCTAATCCTTTATGTATATGTTTGACACCTTTGCATACGGTGTTAACACTATTTTGAGTCTTAGTAGGTTGATAATCATGTTGATAGGGCTTAAGCTCATGGGTTGTATTTGCGTGTCGCCCATGCACGCTTTCTAGCTGATTTAAGTTATTTTTCGGGGCTGCGTGTCGTTTTAGGTAGTTTAAGTTTTACGCTAGCACTCTAGGGGGCTTGACGTGGTAGCCTATGAGTGTAGATAAGTTACCAGGTAGTTTAAGGCACAAAACGACAGTCAAGTGGAGCTATGAACTCCCATTGGTCCATTTTTTCTTTTGTAAAACTCTAAGTTTAGAAACAGAGCTCTAGAGTGGATTTCGAGCAATTGGTGAGGGATCTTCGAAATCTATATCATAATATATGATATAGTCCGTCTTGCGAACAGCGAACAGCGATCAGTTTCAATTATCCTCTGAAAGTAGAGACTTGACTATAATGAGGACATCTTTGGGGTTACTAAGGATATGCACCTTGCCACAAGGTTCTACCAATTCTGTAGCACATATGATGAATGGCATGAACAAAGTTTTGAGGGATTTCATTCCTAAAAAAACTATGCCATTCCTTGATGATGTGCCGATCAAAGGATGTGCTGAGGAGGAGAAGAATGAGGTAATTGATCAGAGAGGGTGCCATAAGTTTGTTGCAGATCACATAGCCGACTGTGATAAGATATTGAGTCGGCTGGAGGAGGTTCATTTGACTTTATCAGGAGCAAAGTCTGTATTTGGAGAACAAGAGGTGTTAATTATGAGGCACCTATGTGGATCTTATGGTCTGAAACCTTGTCCAAACAAGGTTGATGCCATTCGAAGGATGAAGGAGACGTGTGGATCGGTTACTGAGGTGAGAAGATTTCTAGGTGCATGTGTGTTTTATCATACATGGATTCCACACTTTGCACATGTAGCAGATCCGTTGTACAAGTTGCTGAGGAAGGGACAAAGATTTTAATGGCAAGAGGAGCAAAGCAAGTCTATGAAGAAGTTGAAGGATCTGTTGTCTTCACCACCAACTCTACTGAAGGTAACATATGAGTTGGGCAGATCTGTTATCCTTACTGTTGATACTAGTCCTATTGGCATTGGATGAGCTATAGGACAGGATGATGAGGATAAAAATAGATATGTGATGCGTTTTGGAGCTAAGGTGTTAAGTTCACGGCAAAGAGACTACCCTCAGGTCAAGAGAGAGCTATGAGGAGTAGTTACTGCGATGAAGAGTGATAAGGAATACTTGATAGGAGCACATGTAGTTGTGGAGACAGATTGTTTACCTCTCTTGGGAATGATCACTAGCTGTACAACTCCAGATATTGCTATGTTGAGATGGATAGCATATATCAAGTCCTTGAACCGAGAGTTTAGACATATTGCAGGAAAGGACAATCCTGTGGCAGGTATGTTATCAAGGGCTAGGTATTACAGTGAGAAGGAAATGATAGATGACCAGGAGGATGTGGGAACAGAGTTCTATTCTAGTGTTCTTGCTAGAAAGGACAGAAGTTGTTTTGCAGCTCCATTGGAGTTATTTGAGGAAACTATGTATGATGGCGAGTGGTTAGATCTTGGGCGCTATTTGAGTTCATTGGAAAGGCAAGAAGGCTCGTCTGATGCAGATTTCAAGAGGATCCGTAGAACAGCTTATGGGTACTTTTTATATGGAGGACATCTATGGAAGTGCTCTAAGCTGCAAGGAGGTGTACCACAACGGGTGGTATGTGACCTGGAATTGCAGTAGAAGCTGATCAAGAGTTCCATGAGAGTCTATGGGCCGGTCGTAGAGGAGTTTGGGCTACATTTGCCAAGATGAAGGAGAAGTATTGGTGGAAGGGTATGTATAAGGATGTAGTACAATTTGTTTCATCCTGTATACCCTGCCAGATGTACTCCAATGTACGCCATCGTGATGGATTGCATCCTACTTATCCTTTAGCCATTCATTACAAATGGGTAGTGGATTTGGTAACTATGCCGTTTGGGCTTGGACAAATGAGGTATCTAGTCTTGGCTAGAGAAGATTTATCTAACCAAGTTGAAGGTCGTGCCCTGAGGACGAAGACCACTGCTAGTGTTTGCCGCTTTCTACTTGAAGATGTTATTTGTAGATATGGGTGTGTGGGAAAGATCACTGCAGATAGAGGTGAGCTGGATTCACAAGAAGCAGTTGAGTTCTTCAAGCGATTGAGAATCAAGTTGGCGTTAACCACTGCTTACAATCCTGAAGGGAATGACAAGAGCGAACGAGGTCATCCGCCAATCATCAAAGCTTTGGTAAAAGCTTGCAGGGGTAAGATCCGTGAATGGCCTAGACTGCTACCATTTGCTTTATGGAGAGATCGTACAACTCATAGTACGGTTACAGGTTACATACCAGCAGAGTTGATACTAGGACAAAAACCTGTGATGCAGATTGAGGAGATTGTGCCTACTTGGAATGTTTTGCCATGGGAAGATGGTAGAAGTACGGAGGATCTTCTTGCATTAAGGATCCAGCAGTTAGAACGAAGACCTGAGGATGTTGCCAAAGCTATGGAAAGGTTGAAGATTGCTAGAGAGAGAAACAAAGACAGATTTGATAGAACGCATAGATTACGACCCAAACCAGTTAAGGAAGGTGATTGGGTGTTAGTCTATGATAGTAGTCTTGATAATCAGCATAGCGCTATCAGAAAGTTTTCCAAGAGATGATTCAGACCTTATGTGGTGTTAGAAGTTTATGATAATGCCACATACTCTTTGAGAGAGTTAGATGGTGCAGTTCTCAAGATACCAATCGCAGGGAAGAGAATCAAGCTCTTTAGAAGGAGAGGGGAGGACCAGAACATTGCAGAGCTTACTGAGGATGAAGCTGAAGACTCAATGGAGGTTGAAGATGAATTTGAAGCTGAAGAGTCTTGATCTGGATCAAGCACATATCGGAGGATGTGCAGGTTCAGAGGGGGTGGATGTCGCGCTACTTGGGCGGCTACATGCTTGACTTCTACTCCGACGCTTGAGTTTAGTAGTTCTAGAAGTTAGCTCATATTATTTCTAGTCCTTTATGTATATGCTTGACACCTTTGCATACGGTGTTAACACTATTTTGAGTCTTAGTAGGTTGATTACCATGTTGATAGGGCTTAAGCTCATGGGTTGTATTTGCGTGTCGCCCATGCACGCTTTCTAGCTGATTTAAGTTATTTTTCGGGGCTGCGTGTCGTTTTAGGTAATTTAAGTTTTACGCTGGCACTCTAGGGGGCTTGACGTGGTAGCCTATGAGTGTAGATAAGTTACCAGGTAGTTTAAGGCACAAAAGGACAGTCAAGTGGAGCTATGAACTCCCATTGGTCGATTTTTTTCTTTTGTAAAACTCTAAGTTTAGAAACAGAGCTCTAGAGTGGATTTCGAGCAATTGGTGAGGGATCTTCAAAATCTGAGAGCACAGGAAGATAGAGCTCGTCATGCGAAGCACTTCTAGTGAAATTTTCGATCGATTTGAGGCAATAAAGACGAAGTTATGACCAATTGAAGTTCGAATTGTGCTAGAATTGAATCACTTTTGTTGGATTTAGGGTTTTCAGTGTCAGTCGCAGCAGATTTGAGGACATTGCTTCAAAACTTCGAGGTTGTGTTTTGTGCCAGCAGGGCTACGATCTTCCAAAAAGTTTCATATCGATTGAGTGACTGAGTAATTCAGGGCGGCCGCTGAAGCTGAGGGGGTCTGAAAAGCTCTTAATCTAGAGCAGCGACTTCAGAGGAGGAGATCTGGAGTTCTGTGTACATTCAGGAGTCCCAACTTCACAGGGATGTTCAGCATCCTGTAGATTTCAAATACTATGAGAATATTTGAAATTCATCAAGCCAATCTTCTGTTCTAGGTTGAAATAGCCATCTGGGTACAAAAAATTGCCATAATTTTCTTACTCAGAACTTTTCTGTCAACATCTCTGTGCTAGAATTTGATCTCAGGGTGAAACTTCGTGAGTGTGTTCAGTAGGACCTTATTTACATGTAGGGAAAGTTTAGAAGTCTAAACCTTCATTGTTTTCCTCTCCTTGAGTGTCAAAGTTCACCGCCTAAACCTATTACTACTAGTTAGACATAAATTTCGCTTTTGAGCATATTAGAGGATCCTACACACCTGTGTGAGTGTTTATAGCCCCTGTTGTGACCTGAAAGCCAACCTCTTGAGTAAACAATCACAGCCAGAAGCCCGACGCTTTCCTAGGTAGACGGATCACATTCCGACACCGGATTCAAGAGTGCAGCAAGAGTACATTACGAAATCGATGTTAGAATTAGAGAGTGTGAGTGAAATTTCGATGACTGCAATGAGAGCATCGACTCTGAAGATAATCCACATCCAAATCTTCGCAGAAAGACTCAAAGAGAAAACGAGCGAACATCAATTGAGTTTAATTTCTCAATCACTTATATCGCTATCCTAAAGCTCAATATACAATATAAGGAAAATTTTCGGTTGCTACAAAGATGATTAAAACTAGACTTGGATTAGTGACAGTCCATCATGTACGAGAGGTAAAGTAGCTCATTTCATAATCTCATATGTCAAAATTTGAGAGTCCAAGTGGGATCTTGATGAGTGCAGCGAGATTATAGTACAAAAGTCAATCGATGTTTTTATTCATCGTGAAAATATTTTATCATAGGCAAAAGATCGAGCTTGGAGAGTGTTTTATCGAGTTTCTCTCCATCTTACACATGAAAAGTTTGAGATTACTCAAATGAACTGCACTCTACTACCTCGACGATCAATCCCATCCAATACATGTTGTATAGTTCGCATAGACCTCGTCCATTAACACACTATCTATGAAATCAAATGCTTCACTACGCGTCACTGCATTTTATTCCCAGACATAGCAAATTACAGAAAATCATCATCGACAATTGAAGCCATGTGAATGTCACCTCCTCATCTGAATGGTCTGTATGGCAAAGCCAATCCATACACAAAGTCTTCCAAAGAGGAAACACGTCTTCGAAATCGTGATGTGAAAACGTCTTAGCTGATTTGATATCACCGCTGGTAACCTTCTAATCTTTTGAGTATGATACATCGTGCAATTTGACCTCAGGTAGCTTTGCTTCAATATCCATAGTCGTATTCACCGAAGTCATGGGAGCTTCTCACCTTATTAGACTCTACTGCCGCACTCCACATAGGTCTACCTGGATGTGCAACAACGGACGAACAATCAACAAGTTGAGCGAGAGTGATGAGCACATTCAAAATTTGAACTTTATAAACACCGAGGATATGACCCATCCATGCTGTTGTTTCACCAAAGCTAGACTCACGTAGCAAAGTAAGTAGTATACTAGTCTGACTAGATGTTCAAACTGCTGAGTATGACCAAGAGAACATCAATGTATCAATTAATACACCGCTACAGAAGCTAAAATCAACCTGACTCTATTCCGAAGTTTTCCGAACCACCATCTATTTTGAGCTACAAAATGAGAGATCCACAAAAGTCATGTGAGAAGTTTGCTCTGATTCATTCATACTACAACGTATTCAACAAGTCTCCAAAATTGCTCCCGGTTCACTGCATCGGTGTGGTAGAGTTTGAATCCAAACTCTGCTAACCTTGTAGGTGGTAGTTGTATTTAGATACAATGATAGCACATTAGATCGAGATTACTAAACTACAGTGATAGTACATTAGAAGCAATTAGTGTGATAAAGAAAAGCAAGTTCAAAGAAGCATAGCGAGCAGCCAGTGCTCTTGAGAAGAAGTTTAACGTGCCTGAAAATATAAGAAACTAGACTGCTTCATGCTTATCTCGCTATTTACTCATGAACCATAGCATTTTGTACACATACGAAATTTACAGATAAGCTCAATTAACTTTTGAATGAAGTTCATAATGGATCAGAACTTTTGTGGTTAAAAAATACCACTCACGCTTCGAAGTCTGCTGGAGATCAGTCGTCAGATTGTAGCGGTTGGAGCAAGCCAAGGCTTCTTTGAATCTAGAAAAGTGTATATTTGGCTGTGAAGAATGTCTACTATTAAGACATATTATCGATGGGAAATTTTCTCTTCATGCATACTTGGAGTGCATCTTGGTTAGAGGTTATATTTCATCATACAACATGCAATATATCATTCCTCCCCTATTGATTTCTATGCTATTTTCTTATAATTTTCCAGCTTGCATATTTAGCCATTTGAGATGAAAATCTCTTGTATGGTTCGGAGGGCAGTTGTGTTGAAAGATCCAACTGACCTTATACTTTGGATGTAACCGCACTCGGATTATTCAATGGGGTTTTTAGTTCTCATACGCGAGGTCAAGAGTTGTAGTCTTCACCGTACCGTGAACAGACTTGTCTTTCATGAAGGGTTTGACAGTGCCGTACTCTTTTCTGACATCGTGGAGACGGGTTGCAGAATGATACAATTAGGTATAAAGGTTTGGTTTTTTCAGTCTGTATGCTTGAGTCCAAACGCGTTTGCACGTTTCACATCAGTCGTAGTGTCCACATAGGATAGAAAGAGTGACAGTAGCGAGAAATGCAGACACATAAAAGTGATTCGATTTGATGCACGAGAACTCGTGAGCGAGTAGAGGTCAAAACAACTTTTGTAGTTTTCTTCGATGCATCATAATGTGCAGTCTCTACATCTTGTGTGAGATAATTTAAGTGCTAGAACGCTATCTGCGTGTATTTGAGTGAAGATTGATAATGATATTACAGAGGAAAGTTATGAATGAAAAAGATGATTTACTTGATGAGAGTGAGGTCGAAGGAGTTCACGGAGGAGTTTTGAGTCTCGATAGTCAATGATAGCTTATGCAGCCGTTCAAATTGATGGTGCCATGACGAGAGGATTTATGCACCGTTTGCTAACCTACACGAGATAATGAGAAGTTCTCTTGATGATATGGTGTCGTTCGATGAGCAGCCACGAGAGACTAGAGTCGGATGGTTGTAGCTTGGTTGTCATCACACGAGTTTGCAATCTATATCTATTATGAGACCGACTTGGGATCTCAGCCAAGCTCGCCGTTGTCAAGTAATAATCAAAACAATAGTAGATTGTCTAGCAAGATTGGCAATTTCTCGAGCTGATTGAGGTGAAACGCTTGGAGTACGAGGAGCAAAATAAGAGTGTCAGTTTGAAAAAAATGACCACGGAAGAAACGAAGCTCTTGCAACCATATAGTCATATACAAATTCTCAGATTATGAGGACTTCTGCATTTGGGACTCACATTCAGAGCCAGTGGTCAAGCGGTTTTATTCTTCATCCCTACTTGTCAAGAGACTCATGCTACACTATGAAAAGATGACTGATACCTCCTTACGTCCTGAACCTACATTCGTCACGAATGCACAAGTTTTACAAATGGCAAATTAAAGATCGAATGTGCATAGAGCAGGCTTCTGGAGTGTTGAAAGACCAGTTCAATATTCTAAACGTAGGAATCAACAATAGCGTGAAGTGGGCTGTCAAAAATTTGAAGTGTTGTTGTGTACTGCACAATTATCTCGTGCATAACAGGGTAGCAGTGGAACCCAATTTCATTGTGACACAATCAACCACTATTGCTGAATGATGAAATCATTTATCCATTGATATCAGAAAATTGTACCATAAGGAATTGAAGTGTCTATGGAATTCTCCATATGCAACGGATAGGCAGTACTTGAGACCAACAGAAGAAGTTTTTACGATGAAAGCACTTATCCATAGATTACATACGTGAAATGACAACGAGAACATAATGGGGGAATAATCTTCACACAGTCGTGTGCAGAGCAATAAAAATAAAGCAAAGTGCACTTTCAGATCTGACGGAAACTATAACACAATGAAAGAACCTAGAGGATACTATGATATTAGAGCCATCCGATCGAAGCTCACAAAATGCGTTGAAACAACAAAATAAGTGGAGGCACTGTTTCTTGTAAGAACTTTAATCTGATGTAGTTGATCACTGGCGTGACAAACAAGCTGGTCTTCAACAAGACAAAGTAAATTTCTATATATTTTTCGTCCACCGAAGATATATTATGGCGATACTGACATCTATAAATAATAATAATAAACTTTTTGCATTAAACTAATGATTTTCTTCAGTTTTCCACCCACTTCCGTCTTGTATTCGTTCCTTTCACTCGGTCAGCATACATATTTATGAAAATCTATGCAAACTTGAAAAGTAGTCAAAAGAAAAGACCTACCCCTCCACTTGGAAAAGTGAAGTAGTAAATTAAACAAAAGAGTTAAGTAATAAATGAGATCTTTGATAGAATATGATCGGGTGGTGATCCAACATCTCGCATATGTACTTTGGAGAGCTTGTTTATCAGTGTTCCCCCTATGGTTTATGTCTGGGTCTTTTTACGTATCCAAGTCTAGCTAACACTCATATGTATAAGATATTTTGATTTCTCTATAAATTTAGTATAAGATTTCGTTTTACACTTATATCTCTTCCCGATATCTCTTCCCGATAACAGCAAGAGAGCAAAAGTTCACAAAAGTTGATTTTGCTTGCATATCATTATGCTTGATTGGAAATGAACTGGCCAGAGACTTCGCTGTGAGTAAATTCTTTGAAACGTCAACAATCAAACTATGTAATTATATAGATTGGGTCACTGAATGAAATGCTGATTTTGTACTAAAATGACACTTCAGTCCCGCAATAAAGAACTCACAGTAATCCACTTCAGCTTTACTAGTTACCGAAGATCAGCGATTTCTGCTAGCAAGGGAATAATAGCGAGGGTGAAACTCGAGTCCATGGACAATTCACACCATCTGGAGGCAAAGATAGAGGCGATTGCCTTGGACTGGCGCGATTGCAACGTGTTACTCCTGTGGTAGGAGACTGTGGTCGAAAATGTTACCAGAAGTTTCTACCGCGTTATGTTCTAGAAAGCTAAGAGGGGGAGGAGCCGAGTAGCAGAACAATGCCTTGAGAGGGACAGACAGACCCCGATTTTCCGTTCACAGAGAGCAAGTGATTTGAGAAAGCTGAGCTCGACTTGAAGCAAAGGAACGAAGGAAGAGCAGGAGTGGAGGATCGGTTTTGACAGTTGTTGAGTCGACGGAGAGAGATTGCCGCAATCGAGTTTGATTAGTCGAACGACTGATTTTGGACTCACGAAGAGTACCAGGCGGAGGTGATCATTTTGAAATGGCAGAGGATGATCACTACGCTGGCGACTTAGAGGAATTGCAGTCACTTCTGTCTGCTGCTAAACGCCCTCGAGTTCAGGGGCTTTTACGAGAACACATTGAGTGGATGAAAAAGGTACGTCGTAATATTTCCGAGGAATTGGGGTGACAGTTTCCATCATCTGTCCGGTTTGTGTATTCTTTGATTTTCTGGTTCGTTGAGCATTACTTGGAATTTCGTGAAACGGTAGCGTAGAGGATGTAGTTTGGTGTCAGGCTAATTGTTTGGTAAACTTGAGGGTGCTCGTCGCGACAGTGGAGTGACTGGACACCGTAGAGGAAGGAGAGGGTCAGTTATCGGCTCTCAATAGTTTATTTAGGTGCTAGGCGCTCACTGCGTCCAATGAAGGCCATGCCGCTCCTAATATGAGTGCGAAGTTTTTGTAATTAGAATCTAATGTCATGTACGCATTGGGTATGGTCTGGTGTCGCAATGTTACGGTTCTGTGGGGCTGACTACTTCCTTTCTGCACAAGATGTTTGTGCTAACGCTATGTTTATGATCACTGAGACACAGCGGTGTGATCATGGAGGATGCATGGTGGAAACCGATTTGGCCATAGGAATATGACTTAAATACTACATGCACATAGCTTACAGATTTCCTTTACTTGTCACCAATTTTGTGGTGTGCTGCATACCAACATTTGGTTCGATGCACATGCCATAGTTCAGTTCCTCAGCTCTAAACTGCTATAGCCTTTCTGCGTAGGGACTGAAGCCTAGGGAACGAGGTTGAATTACACATATGTCCGAGCATCATACGCCGGATTATGGATTTCAAACTGCACCTCGACTCTTACCGCTGTTAATCACCGATATGTTCCAGATGTGATATTTCACAAGCTGCATATGTCTAATATGCGTTGGATAGTCAGAGGACTGGCGTTCTCCACAATCAGTAGTTACCGTTTTTACTCATATAAACCGTAGGTCTGACCGACTGTCGAATATATTGTCGTGTCCCAGAGCCAAGAAGCGGCGCCCGAAGACAGTTTAGCAAACTCGGCATCAAATTTACCTGAAATGAAGGTGGATTCAGAGGTTCAACCTGCGGCCGCCGAGGAACCCGCGGTGGCTGTGCAGTCCGTGGCAAAGACTGTGACACCACAGTCGATTCATTACATTCCTTTAGACCGGTTCAGCTATGACCAGGAGGTGGACAAATTGAAGGTATGCTCTATCCCGCTGTTGGTGCTCGAAAGTAGTACCGTCTTCAGGCGTGACACAGGGCGGATCCAAGCATCATGTAAGCAGTATAACTTTATGTCTAAAGACAGAGTCAAATGAAGCTATAACGTTTGGTATGGATGGACCTCTATGGTTTCAGGTGGTCGCGTTTGCAATGTCTTAAAGATTGCTCTTTCCGGTCAAATTAGGCATTATTCTTTTGGATTCAGTAAATTGCATGCTCTAGAGGCTGGATTGTTCTCTGTACTTCTGAGGCACCCTCGTTTAGATTATTTGGTCTTGGGTTGTGCAGATCTATATTTTCCTGGAGGGTGCGTCACAGGACAAGGTTGTGGCTGACTTCAAGGCCAATTCTTTCGACCTCAAAATTCACGATGTTGGGGGCAAGAACTACCGTTGTGGTGTCCCAAAACTCCACAAGTCCATAATTCCGGAGAGCTGTGCAGTTGTGGTGAAGCCTAAAAGGATAATCGTAAACTTAAAGAAGGCAGAAAAGCACACATGGTCTGACATACACTATAAAGAAGATAAGGTAATCTTTTATGAAAGTCCCTCTGGTCACTTCCTGGATCAGTTTAGCCTCTTATTGTTAGAGTTTGATGAACCCTTTCTTGTTGGAGTGTTCGTTTCAGTTTCTTTTATTGTGGAGAGTCAATGTCATTTTGGAGTTACTGAAGCCAGATTAGTGATCAGATTGTACGTACGACGAATGTTAAGTTGTTTCCTTAGAAGTGGGAAAGGACGATGTTTCTTCACGTTGCTACTCGAACATGTGTATGATTTAAAGGAAGGACAGTATCAAAGTGCTGATTTTGAGTGTTCACTGTGTTACAGTTCAAACCCCAAAAGGACGATAAAGATCCCATGGCTGGAATTATGGACTTAATGAAGGTATGAACAGTCATTGAGGCATTGCAGTCAGGGGGATGGTAATCTCATGTACAAATTGTGGCTGCCACGGTAGAGTACCTTAACAAGTGATCTATTGTTCTTTTGACTCGTTTCTTTGCTTTGGTATCGACCAGAATATGTACGACGAAGGAGATGAGGAGACGAAGCGAACCATCGCTAAGGCTTGGTCCGAATCTCGCTCAGGGAAAACTTCGGACCCAATGAGTAAATTCGGGCGGGGAATTTGATCTTATTTGAAGGTTCATCAGTTTCATGACTGGAGGTAAGAAGATTATAAAACCTCCTCCAGGTGGTAATGCTCAATTATCTAATTGCAAAAACGCGCAAGATGGAGAAGAGTTTGTGTTACAGATGGTTCTTCTACGATACTTTCATATTTCCATGCATTTATCAAACTTATGCTGTTAGATACAGATGTGGTTCCTACTAATTGATGTGTTTGTCCTCGTAGGAATGCGAGTTGTGGTCTTTATAGTTACCCACTACTACTACCTCAAGCGTTCTACATACAAAACGTTTTGCTGGCCCGAAAAGAACTAAGGGACCTGATCAAACATGGTGTGGGAGTACAGTCCGCAGAGGGAATTTTGCATCGGAGGTGGGTGTTGTAGAGCGTGACTGAAGTTTTGCACATTGGAGGAGCAAGTTACGTATGGTAGGTTAGAATTGAATGCCCTCAAGGTCTAGAAGACAATGTCAAAGGGAGTTTATCATGGTAGATTCTAGGAAACCTCTCCTGTATTCCGAGTCTAGAAAGGAGGACCTACTTCCCTGCACGAAAGGGTTGTTCACATCAGAAGTGCGTCAGGTCAGGATCCTGTAGATAACCTTTGATCCTTCTCCATCTTGAGTACAATCAGGGTCTACAGTAAGATTTTGTGAAACTGGTACACCGAATTACCAGTTTTCTGCCCTATGTTTTTGCCGAAATCGCAGCAGTCCTGTTTTGCACCAGTCGAAAATGCTTGTCGTACTTTTGAGTGTCGTTGGAGCTTTGCATATCTCGGGTTTCTTCTTAACCGTCCTTTAGATCTTATGACGCACAGCAGAACTTGTGCGAACTGCTATAGGCAGTTTACTGAGCGCATCATAACAACTATACTAGTTTTGGATTCAAGGGTTAATTAAGTTGGGACTGGGATTTAGACTTCTATTTTCTTGATTTAGACTTCTATTTTCTACCTCCCTGATTTGACTTCTCTCAGATAATCTGTTGAGAAGTCAAATCTATAGTACATTTAAAAAGACACTGACCAAAAAACATTTGACACTGCTGCAACATACACATACCATAAGATATGTGGAACTAGACAAAGCAGGGACCACTCATTGAGGGGTAGATACGATGTTGAAAACGTGAAACATGCCTGGCTTCTGGTAATACACAACAGAAATAACAACATTGACGATGAAAATTATATTCATGACAAAATAAATATTAAGACCTACTAACAGGAAAGAAGACTTTGAAGGAATTCTTCATATGACATGAACTCTTATCTTCACACTCTCTACGTGCGACTCCAAGTGCTGTTATGCTGGATGTAAGTACGCTAGCAGGGTCCACATTAATACAAAAGTCTCCGTTTAACAACATACTAATACTCAATCCTATCAGTAAAAGTGCTATTAGAACCCACAATCGTGAGCGTCAATTATATATATACGGGGACTTTGTTATCGTGTACGGGCTTCCTTTATCATCTTAAACATAGCCCTAGAACCAATACAAATTAGACGCCAATTCAGTCCAAATCCACTTCGACTCCACGACCATCTACCGAGGATGGTAAGGCAACCCTCCTCTTAAACCCTAAACCTTCTAAATATTTCTATACCACCGCGAAGGATGAGCGCTGCTATTAATGGACATTACAACGTAAGGTGAAGTAGAATGCCAGATCCAAATTACTGAACCGATAATCATCTCTTAGACGTAGACATGCTATTGGCCAAAACGAGGAGAATGACAAAACTGGATCTCGTGTGAAAATTGCGGACGGACTTCGCTGGACCTTTGAGAATCTGAAAAGTTTGCTAACACCCGGAACTCAAGAGAATTTGCTATAGTAAGTGAGAGATCTTGTCGTCAGAAATATAGTTCGGAGAGAACCGGCATTCTTTGAGAAACTAACCGGCCTGCTTTGCGGAAAATTCGGTCGCGCACTCCGTGCCGATTTATGAAGACGGTTTCAAAGCCGAGATGCAAGCACCTCGCATAGCATTTAACATATATGGCTACAGTACGTGCTTCTATTTAGAGGACTATTTTGAATTTAGAGGTGTACTTTCAGATTTAATCGGTTGATTCAGCTCTAGACCGTTATGACGTAGGTTCCCAGCCATTTAGTTTAGTAAGAGGGGTCGGTTTTTAAGCTTGGACTATCGATGATTAAATAAATAATACGCATGCAACATGCAATTTTGGTCGGTATGGAGGTATATACGTGAGGAGAGGAGTTAAATCTAGTAGTGAAATTGAAACAGGAAATAAATATTGACAAAGGTGAAGAGAGGAGCTAAATCTAGTAGTGCAAGTGGAGTTAAATGTAATGGTGTAATTGGAGTGGATATAATTAAATTTATAATTTAACATTGAGAAATGAGTCCAACAAATTCAACAAGATTGTAAGGAAAGTGATAGAGGTTTTAATTGGTTTATAATAATATTTTCTAATTTATTTTAATTTAACATTGATAAATAAGTCTAAAACTTCAACAATATCTTAAGGAAAGTGATTGGGGTCTTAATGGTTTATAAGTATAAAATTATTAAATAAATCAAATGAACTAATTTTAAAATGTACATATATTTTAATAAATATTCTATGTGATGTATATAATATATGCCAAAACTTGCGTGGAAATTTTATAAGGCACATACGTTGAGAAAAATTTAGACGCGTTCCATGAACTATATGATTTGCTTCTTGTCCTGCAAACAACCAAGTTTTGTTTAAAGTTTAATCACCTGATTTTTCTACGCTTAAAGTTTAATCACTTCTTTCTGCAGTAAGGGTTAGACCATAAATTAAGTCATTTTGTGTTTTTCTTTTTCCTGAATACGAGTCAAGAAGTATACGAGATCAAATTGTCAGCGAGACAATTAAGTGAGATCTACTCTCATAAAAACTCAAACGACATGGTATTCTTGCAGATTCAAAACAATGTAAAAAGCAAGTAAGACGGAATCTTTCGATGCTACAAACGCATTAGAGATAATAAATTATAAGCCAAGAAATTCACCATATACTAGTTCGTCTCAAGTCTCAGTGTTTTATAAATATATAAGTATTAAATAACTCATACTAAATAATTTTGAAATATTCTATGTGGTATATATAATAGAACTTGCGGGGAAAATTTATAAGGCTGGGAAAAACAGACTAAGAAGAACTACAAGACATGCTTTTCCAAGAACTACAAGACATGCTTTTTCTCTTGCAAAGAATCGTTTTTTTTAAGTTTAATCATTTGATCTTGCCGCAAGAAGGACTATATCATAAATTAAGCCGTTTTGTATTATTCCTTTTTTCATGAGTACGAGTCAAAAAGTACACGAGATCAAATTAAGTGGGATTGACTCTCAAAAAAACTCAAAAGACAAGATATTCTTGCAAATTCAAAACAATGTAAAAAACAAGTACGATGAAATCTTTAGCTTATAGAAAACGCGTTAGAGATCATAATGCTAAGTCATGAAATTCACCATATATTAATTTGTCTCAAGACAAGAAATAACGACACGGTCTTATTGTTCAATTTGATTCTGAATGTTTTTGGCTTCTAAAGTCTTGTTATGTCATTCGTTAGTGTGTCATTCCACCTTCTATGACTGAATCTTCCCCCATGTCAGAGAGCGGAGAGGACGATGAAGATAAATGAAATTCTTGAGGTTCGTCAAGCAAAACGACTATGTTATGTTGTTGACACTACTAAAGCAATAGTATAGAGGATGCGTGAATTCTTATGTTGGAAGTGTGATACAAGACTTGGAAGAAACTCGGAAGACTACTGTGATTGCTTCTAATCGTGCACGGATTGATGTGTTAGAGCGTAATTGTGAACATCTTTTTCATCAGTCTTAGGGATGATGGCTAACTCATTTCTATATATTGTTGCAAGAAGACAAATGTAATGTATGAAAGTGGTTAGATTAATGTTGTAATTAAGGTGTAGTAGACTCAATTGAGTCTATTCTGTTATTTGGAGCATATATAATACATTTATGTTACATCATCATATGAATAGTACTCTCATGATCTCTCTTCTAAGTTAGTGAGAACAATATATCTTTATATCTGAAGTACAGAAGTACTTGACAAATATTGTTTCATGTAAGAGTATCTTTATCAGTTTGAGCACCTTATAAGTTTAGCGATGATATCTTCAAGTCTGACGGTGATTGACTCCATGATTTTGTTGATGTGTAGTACAACTTTGTTAGTTGTTGGAATAATATTATCGAAATTCAACGATCTCCTTTTTACATCGATGAGATGATTCAAACTTCTGATGGTGTTCTCTGAATATAAGTGTGGTAACTGCAGTCACTCTATTGCAGAATGTAGTAATCTTTGCTACACGTACTGAAAATAGATAGAAATATGCATTGGTGTATGTTTGTATAGATTATCACACTTTGTTGTGTAGTGGATTGATTCTTATGTGAAATCAAATTTTGATGTTATGCATTATTGCTCCAAAGACATTCATATGGCTAGAAATGAGCTTTCTACACAACTCTCTAATATCCATTCTCACCATATCAAGTAGTAGAGCTCATTGTAAGCTTCTCATATACACTTGATTTATTTCAGTACGACGTTTAATGGTGAAGTTGTGATGTTCGTAAGATGAAGAAATCAATCAATCAATCAAGAAATCACTTGTGGATGCTGACTGGGTATTTGCATTTCTTGACATTATAATAAAGGTGCAAAGGGTCTGTTAAGCCTGGATAAACTCACGTATTGTGAATCTGACGTAAATGGACAACTTGTACTTATGACTTGTCATTGAACGTTTCAGGAGATTGAGAAGTCTAATGCATGCACGCATGTAATGCATTGGGGTTTGAGTTTGTGTAGGCTACTCATTGGTTAAGACACATCGTGAAGATGCATATCGTGTGTTATGTTTTGGGATGAATCGAGGTGTAGAGAAGGAGATATATAACGAGTCAAAAAAGACAAAAATTGAAGTGAAAAAACCAAAAAAGATCTATCTCGTACTTTCTCTTTTCACCAAACGGTCTTAAAATATTGATAAGGTCTTCCACCTTGACTCCATTTGCTCCAAGAGCCCTTAGATATAACACCTTACAGTCGAGATATCTCCAATTTGTGATCGTAAGCGCTGAATATCTAGAATCTCATCATTGCGACTTAAAATCATATACACACAAAACGGATCGCCTGATCTGAGATCCATCTTCTCTTAAAGATAATTTTGACTACTTAGATCCCAATGAGACCCCAAACAAGCAATTTGGAGTTCTCCTCACGAAGAACGATGAGAAATTTAGTCACAAGAAGCGAAAAACTAACATAAATCGATCATTGCAGCTTAACTTCAGTACTCACACAGAACACAACAATCCAATCTATGTACAATCTTCTCTTATGCATAGATAAAGACTCCTTGATCGCATTGACACAAAGAATGAAGAGCTTAGCTCATCTATTGCGAATAACAACCCAACCTCATGTCATAAACGAACAAACTTTGACATAAACGTAAGCAACTGGGTGTTTTTTTTGCTTTGAGCTACGCTTCGGTAACTTTGGCTCTAGACTTGGATTCAAGGATTTGTTCAAGAGGTTGGGTGCAGATTATAGACCACTAAGGTCTGTTTTAGTTTCGTATTCATAGAGAAAAAGAAGCGAGAGTGTATATAAAGTGAGAGTTAGAATATCTTGTGAAGCTGTTCTTGTGGTTGTTATTATCTCTCGTATTTGTTTAGCACATGATATCTCCATTGCAAGAACTTCTTGTTTTCTTTGATAATCTTCACGTTGTCGCAGCGAGAGTCTTTCCTTTGAGCAAGGACGTACCTTCTGACTGTGGCTAGCGATCGATGCACATCGGAGCAACTAGTATCATGTAATTTCTCTCTGACTTCCTCTATATCTAAGCACTTCTTTTCTCTCAGTAAAGGGTCAAGATAACCTCACGAAAACGTTGGAGGATCATGAGCACGACAAACGAGATATGCGATGACATGATCTCTCGATAGTATTCCTCCCTGAAGTTCCTCACTACTAGGACTTCGTACATGACTTTGGGTCGACAGATGTACTTTATCTCGCAATCAGTGTTAAAGTTTACAAGTGGGAGCTGATTTAGATCCATCCTTCGTTAGATGAAGATAAAGATGATAAGGTCTCATTCTTGGCCGTAAGTGACAACAGGTAAGATCACAAGAACAGACGGGAGCATGACTTGCGCGGTGAAGTTATGTCCGAAGGATCCTATCAGAAACTGTTGGAAATGGACTTGTTCTATGTACATCAGTTTAATCTAGAAAGGGTTTCGAAAAGAGAATCTGGGCGGTAAGTCGAGCCCTTCGTCCATCTCTCACAACATTCGCACTCTAGCTACAAGGGTATATGGATCCATAGAACGTCGATACATACTCATAAGATCTCTGCGATCTCTCTACGAGCAATCACTTGAATTTCCTTAAGGTCAAATGCCTCCCACATAGGTCACTCTCTTTTGCTTTAAAGTTACGAACACAAAACAAGGATAAGTGCAAGCTCACTAACCGATCAACCCAAGCCACACGGACCGATCAGACAGTACACATGCACATCGTATGTTTGGTGCCCTCATACTCATCCTCGTGTAAGTCGTCTCGATGGACGGTTCTAATGCATGCACCGTAACATATCTTAACACAAGTGACTAGGCTAGACAAGTAGTCGACTTTACAAGTCAAGGATCGCACTTTGTCACTTTGAGTGCAAAACTGACAACCACATGACGCGGTCACAATGTAGGTCGCTGTAGTCCTATCTACGCCTAGTATACCCTCCAAAGCAAACAGACGACACATTGGATGTTTTTTTGCCAGCTGTCGCTAATAAGCCTCCGGACCTAGCCTAGATACCGTTGCCGATACAACTCGACAGAAAAGACAGCAAAGTTTCACACATGATAAGTACAGATCTACAGCTAAGACTCCTCTCAAACTTGCCACGTGGGTAGGATAAAATGGTCTCTACTTACAGGTCAAATTTCAGGAAGATCAGACGGCTAGATCTCCTCCCACAATTAATGCAAATTCTCAGAAACTGATACTCACTTCCAATCTCATATTCAAGACAGAAGCTTCCTCGCTTAAATGAACCGTCTACTTCGACTCAAACTTCCTGTGCTAGCAATTCAGAAGGTAAACTCACTACTCAGGAAATTTCAATCAATTTGACCGTTTGTATCATCCTCCATAAATCTTCGAATTTGCTGCTCCAGATTGAAAGCTTTCTACACCCCACCGTCTTCAAATCGCCATTGCGCTCAATCCGCAGAATATCCGGTGATGAAATTTGGGATCAGAGCTTCAGCAACTGACATGCTACAAGCTCATGAAATCTGGTCTCAATCTGACAGCGCAATCACTCAAACTCCTCAATCTTTCAATCGGAAGAGAAAGTTATGTATTTCCATCACTATACTAACTTCAAATGATCATAACGTGTGCCCTGGACCTCCAAATCTAGTGAAATTTGGACTCAAGTTGCTCCTCCCGTCGAGAGCTTTCCGTCCATGTCCTCTGATCTCCCAAATCTCTCGTGAAAGTGCACCATTCCTCCTGAAGCGCACACCTAGATAGATGACAAGTTATCTTTACTTTTTTGTGGACCAATAGAAAGTTAAAAGACTCCACCTTGTCCTTTTGCACCCCATGGAGCCCTCCAGCTGATAATAGAGCATTCTAAGCTCATAAGAGCAAGTATTTTCACCCCATTACTTCATAACTTATACAACTATGCGCAAAATGTAATTATACGCGTAATTAACATACTAACTGATTTCACAACATGACATTCACCCCCTCCAAACCTGCACATCCTCTGATATGTTCCAACTTGTTACTCATAGTCAACGTCGTATCCATCATCATGCTATGAATTGTCAAGTTCATCATCATCTTCTCTCAAATAAGGTCTGAAAAGATAAGAATCAGACTTGAGAAGTTCATCGAAATCAAGAAATCTTTCACGTCTTTGGAAAACCTTGACCCTTTTACCAGCAATGCTCAACTTCAAGAGTGTATCATCGAACTCTCGCAAACCATATGTGACGTTGTCATGAACGACAACAACACAATAAGGATCGAACCAACGTCGTGCAAACTTCTTGATAGTGCTGTGTTGGTTATCCAAACTGGTGTCATATACTATGACCCAGTCACCTTCTCGGATCGGCTTTTTCCGCAGTCGATGTGTCTTGTCAAACCGCTCCTTGTTTTTTAACCTCGCCTCCTTGAGTTTGACCAATGCTTCTTCGAGGTCCTCCTCACGTCGCTCAAGTTGTTGAATCCGTAGTGCTAATAGTCCTTCCATATCAAAACCATCCTCCCAAGATAGACATACCCAAGCAGGAACGTCCCCTTCTGCTGGCATGATAGATTTTTGACGATAGATTTTTGACCGGTCACCAATTCTGTAGACATGTAACTTGTGACAATACTATGAGTAGTTCTATCAGTCCACAACGCAAAAGAAAGAAGTCTCTGGATGAGCCATGAATATGAACCTTGGGATCATAGGAGGAAGGAACGAGCCATGAATATGGACGTGACTAGCGGATCAGCGGAGATACCAAGGGTGCAATTGGACTCAACAATTGCATAAATGTTTGAAACCTTAACTTTGTTCTTGAGACAAAAGCAAAGAACAAACAAAAAGACTCTTAAGGACATTTGAAGAATGATCAATAAACTCGATCGATTTGATGAGAGAGACATAGCAATGTACTTGAGATGTTACAAGACGGAGATGGATTTGGATCAAGTATATGAGAAATATATGACAGATATATTCAAACTCGTGAGATTGTTTCATAAGAGAGTTTTTTTATGAAAGATATGAATCACGTTGTTAATATATGCATGAATAACAAATCATAATAGTGGAATAAAACATAGGTGATATAATTTGAAAAACATAGAGATATTCAAATATTCAGATGTCCAATTACTTGAAATAACTAGACTCAAACTTCACCATTATTTTCTTGTCCTCGGCCATGGACTAGTACATCTTCTCTATCATGGTTAAAATATCACTTTCGTAAGATGTGAGAAAAAGATCAATGTGAATTTGATGGATATGGAACATAAAAACAATGTTCTACATGCACAAGATATACAATAAGTCTGTCACTAAGTCTATCATGACATTAAATAGACCTATTGTGTATAAGTGTCATACCACACTCATCTTGTATGATGATAGCTCAAGCTCCACAGAGTTGACTCTATATCACATGCATGAGAGAACGATATGGGTGAAGGTTATAAAAAAGAATTCTTCAATGACTCCAAAATATGATAATGAAGTATGTTCAATATTTAAATCACGACCTCTTGTATGACAATTTTGATTGAAAGATCCTTAAACTCTAGAATCTGTTGTTCGAGACATCTTCTCGTCAAGTCGTCTCACGCTGAAATGACGTCATTGTATCCACATTTTGGTATAACTTTGAGCTTTTTGGCTTGAACCTTGAATTAATACTCGTATATCATCGGCGATTCTTGGATATTGAGCAATGTCTCCACTTGTATCTTGCAATAAATCCATCCTTCTCATCATATCACTCATGTAATTTATGGTCCGAGTAAAGGTTCCTCTAGTACGAGAATTACCCATGGTGGTAAGTCTCTCATTCTCATAAAATTATATCCAATCTTCTACGGTAGTGCTATTATGGAGAAAAAAATTATGAACTTGTTCCAACTCGACAAAACTCAGTATTCGTCCACCGGATGCTTCGAGGAGAACTTCACCTATCAAATTTTCATCCTCTTTGTCCTTGTATAAAAGAGGAGAACGAGGATCTAACTATTCCAATATACTAGAACAGAAAAACATAGCTTTGGTTTGAAAGTATCCTTCAACAATACATCATTAGGATGTGCTCTTTGTCAAACAAGATCTTTCAAGAATTTCATGTATCTTTTCAACAGATACATCCAACGACAATGTAATGCAAATGAATACCTTTTGTACAAAATGAACTAGTAGGTGAGTCTGGATATCGAAAAAAGAAGATAGAAACACCCGTTCCAAGTTACAAAATGTTTCTGCAACAAATATGTCCGTTTGTAATTGTGTGGGTGATGATTACTTTTGCACAAACCCACCTTCAAAACATAAAACACTATTTTTTAATCAACTTCTAAATTCATAAACACATGATGGAAAATAAACAACATGAATACCTCAACTTATAACCTCCCATAGATGAAACCATAAATAAATATGATAGCATTCATACAAATAGATACTTATCTTAATAATTTTGAAAGACCGACAATTGCATCTCGCATATCAAAATTCACAAACCGTGCATACATAGAGATAATACATGTTGCAACAAGTGATAGTCATGAGTCTTCAATCCACTTGGTCAAGATGATGTATCATAAGAGAATGATGTACGCAAACATGTTCCATATCCGGTGGGAAAGCATATAGTAGTTACTCGATCTTTGAATGACTTATGTTCTTCTTTCATCATAATCCAAGAAGCTGAATCAATAACCTCTTTGCATGAACATAAAACTTGCACCCAAGCATATGGAAGCATATCGATATCCTCACAATGTCCTTCTCACATATTTCACTATTTTCTGCTAATAAGTGTTTGATAATATACTTATCAACATTCTCTTCAATGTGCTTCTGATCAAGTAACTGATGATGCATGAGATATTGTCAATGTCCAAGAAAGTGAAAAATACACAAATGAAGGTAAAGCTACAAACATATGTGGTATTTGTGTGCAATGCAGAGACATAACACCCTCTTCATCGATATGATCCTCTATATCATTTTCATATATGCGCCATATCGATCATCTACTACAACATCAAAAGTATATGACATATTGCTCACATCACTCTCCTCATTTATTCGATCATATGGATCCTCCTCATCTATACGATCTTTTGGAACATCGGTTACAACATCAGAAGTTTGTGACATGCCACTCTCATCGTGAGCATGTGTCATAGAGTTCTCTTCAGGAACGACGTCCACAGAAAGAATACTCACCTCTTGTGAAAGAATTGTGGATTGACCAAAAGATGCAATGCATAATGTTTCTGTCGCATGCTGTACCATTTGAGTGTCACGTCTACTAGATATCGGTGTAGATATCTGAGACTCTGTCTTCTCCGTAGGAGATCCTAAGGTTGACACTCGTAAAAATTTCAGTTGAACAGCCACACTAAGACGATGTTGATCAAATCTGCTACCAACCTCTCGTCGTCTATCACTCGTTGATCGTGATGACTCTCCAACCCCATGATATTCTCACTTACGAATATGATATCGTGCTTAATAGCCGACTTTAGCATTTATCATCTGCACCTCGTACATTAGCATATCATTTTCTCAACAGATGGATCTCTTCGTGGCCATTAGGATTGTGATTTCGAGCAAGAGATGATGATCTTGAACTGAATATCGTAAGAATCTGTCGATGATGACGTATGATGTACATGCTATGGTGATATATCTCCTCCTCCCTCGATGTCGTACTCTACTATGACTCTCAGCTATGATATTGCATGTATGTAATACATAAAAAGTATATAAGATATAATTTTAAATTTATGAACTAATTATAGTTGTAACTAACTAATTGAATCAGTGGCATAAGCACTGATAACTATCTTAGAATCAATGATCATAACGCACATACAATAACTAACTCTCTAACAAACTAACTCAACATAAATACTTACATTAATAAATATTTGCCACAAAGCTGACATAACATAAATGAACTAACTTAACATATGTTATGTCTAAATTAACGTAATAACGAATCAACAAAAATTGTACAAAGCAAGTACAATCGCCAAAGCTACATAACAAACCTTAGGAAGGTCTTTGCAAAATGGAAGCCTTTGTAGATTAAACATATAACAATAACAAGCTGTTACGAATGACTTATGAAGCGGATATCTTTATAAGTCACAATAAACAATAACAACAAAGTGTTACAAAGCATTTACAAAGCGTTTCGCTTCAAAGGAAGCTTTGTACGCAAAGAAGTCATGTTACGAAGGATTTCACTTCGTAACTGCATTTGTTAACCTAAAACGCACATCAACTACTCATTTTGAATCATTCTTGGTCTTTGAATTTGAGAGAAGAGGCACAAAGCTTTAGGACATACAATAGCAGATTTTGATCAACCCTTCCCGTTTTTTGAGGACTAAAAGCACACGAAGGATGTGTGAGTGTCCAACTCCTCGAATGTGCAAATGAACATGAGAAATGACAAAGATTAGCTTGGGAGTAGTGTTGATGTTTTCTAAGATGTGCAGCTCTTCTGAAGGCTCGAGCTTCGAGTCTGCTGCATGTGATGAACGAGTGAGAGATTAGGGTCGATTTAAGGAGCAAAACGACTCAAAATTCTCAAATTTCAAGTTTTGAGAGTACTTGAGTGATTGCTAGTGTCCAGTTTGCCTCCCATGTGAGATTTCAACTGTTCTTAGAATTGACATGCATTGCAATTTGCTTAGCATATTCTAGAAAGAAGAAGACACACACAGTGAGAGAAAAAGCTGTCAGAGACCTACCAAAGGTCGGAACTCGTCTCATAGATGTTGCACTATCCACTAATTCCATATAGGATACACTTTTTTTCTTTATGACATCCTCTAGTGGATCTGGTCTGGTCGACCTCCTCATGTCCTTCTTTCCAAATAGCAAATGTATGAAATGTTTCATACTGACATGCAAGCTTATGAGAAGGAAAGGAAGCCTATCTCGCTTGACAAGGTATCTCGCATAATAATGATATGATGTACTTATTCATGGAGAATACAATATCGTCCATAAATACTTTTGTCTCTCTCGTAATTGTCATGAAGAGGAACGTATAGTCACTCCTCCGACATAAGAATCACAAAGAGAGAAATGACAAGTCACTCTCGTAGTAGGTCCAGGAAGAAAGGATTGAGAACAAACGTCTAGAGTGTTTGAAGGAGGATGAGCGACTGTAGATCAAGTTCAACGAGTAAATATCTCCAATTCGTTCATCATTCCAATTGCTTCAATCTCAAGTGGTGACTGCTGTTGACTTGAACTAGAAGCCGGATGTGTTTTGGGACGATATTCCACTTCGTGATAGAATGAAAGTGAGGGCCGAGATATATTGTCATTTTCAGAAAGACTCTTCTATTAGTGAGAAGTGGATGTGAGAACACATGCAAAATGTGCTCAACAACCGTCTTTACGAGCTCTTTATGAAGCACGTCACAAGATTCACCATATGTTAAAAGAGTTGGGGTCAAATGATGAGCCAAGATCTCCTCTTGGAGTTTCAGACGAGAGTTGTGTTGCACTCCTTCCAGTGGAGAAGAAGATCATGACAAAAGATTTGTATGATGATGCTTAACTTGACCTTGAGGTCATGGAGGAGGAACATGCAGCCGGTAGAACCCTCAAGCATCCACTTTCATACTACGTTGAAAGATATTGTTTTTTTCATTCCTTCACTTCATTCAATAGTTTGTAATATGCTCAACTTCATGTTATACTTCTCTAACATATTTTGACGTGATGTAGCACAACGACGATCAGAGACTGAAGATAATCCTCCTCGTTTGATAATGTATCTTAATTAGAATACGAATCCTACCTATATTTCTTTAATATGAGTTAGTTAATCCCAAGCACACTGGATTTTCCTTTATGTTATCACACTATAAAACATTATCAGTTATAAGCATGACTTATCACGACTTAACACATTGAACTATCATACATTCAAATTTATAAAATTTATTTACAAAGAAATTATGAAAGTATGCGAAACCTCACAAAGAATAAATAAAATGAATTTAAGATTTCCAACCATAATGACTGAGACAATCAAGATTACATCATATTGTATATGACTGTATTTAACTGAATGAAGCTGGAGTTGCCGTTAGCTCTTACATGGGATTGTACCATAACACTAGTGGTTATAGATCGAGCAGTGGAGAGCGTGATACTTTAAGTACTACCAGGCGGAAACTATCAAGTGGACATCTGTTGGAGAAGCAAATTAATTATGAGGTAGTTTCAACAAACTTTAGCTCCTATTAAAAAAGAGTTTCTTTCAGGTGTTATCATGGTATTACTTACATTGTACTGAAGAATCATTTTCTGTCTTGGGATTGTGATAGTTAGGACTATCATCTACTAGCTAAGGAACAATATTTTGGCTTCAAGTTGGGGACTGGATAGAATCTTCATCTGGACCCCAACTTCTAGTGAATGCACTCATTCATGCATGTTAGGCAAGCACAAAAACAATTTCAATTTTTTTATATAATATATGCACATAAATGGTGAATAACCCTCTAAGAACTTGTTTTTTTGGAGGTTTATGCACTAGTTTTAACGGGAGAACAAAATGGTATATAATGCTAGCTTAAACTCCAAGATGGAATCTAGAATTACAAAGTGATTATGCAAATCACATGTTGCTTTGCGCTAATAAGCACCGAAACTGTACACTTCACGGGGGAAGGGAAACGGACAAGCGGGCAAAGCGAGAAGAGGCGGGCAAGGTCGCGAGGGGAGGCACGGCGAGATTATTTTAATTAGTGAATAACTTATTTTTTAATAAAACAATTCTATTTTTTGACGTACCTGGAAAGACGGAGAGAGTAAGAGATAACCCATATACGTTGACCCCAGTGCCGCGCTTCGAAACATACAAGTCCGAGACACACTGCTCATTAATTCTCTCATGTACAAAAGGTTTAATTTAATACCTAACCCTTTCAGCAGGAAGGGTTAAGTATTAAACTAAACCCCTTGCATATTTGTCTCTTCCATAGGAAGATGGAGTGTAGGTGAATAAGCAAGGAATGTGTACATAATAATCACACGTTGCTTTGCGCTAATAAGCATGCTAAACCACGCTGGGGACATTTTGTTCTGTTTTGTTCTTGTTTTAACTATACGATAGAGATTATATAGTAAGTTGTCAAAAATTTACCATATAATTTTTATCAAACTTAGTTTATATATAAATGTTAAATGATAACTGGAGCTACAGTTGCGAGATGGTCTAAACGTAGTGGAGCGCAGATGGATGCAACTCAGAGACTACAAGTATGATAGTCTGCTAATAAAAAAAATCAATTCAATTGATACATTAATTTTTTTTAATTTTTTTTTTGCCGGAAGGGTTATGTAGCTTGCTTCCATCTTCCAGCATATACTTAAGTCAAGTCTGCTGTATGAGAGTACTAGTGGGACATATTTATTCAGTCAGATTCGTGATAAAAGAGTCTGATTCTAATTAATTATATTAAAAGTATATAATATGAACAGATAAAAAACCTAAGGGCCTGAGAGTCTAGTGGAGGATATCATCGGACCACCATACAATCCAATAAGCATCCCCAACGACTAGAAGAAGTAGATGGTGTGAGAGAAAAAATTACATCAACTTATTTCTGTCACGGGAGTGGCTTGGGTTCATTTAGCATGACCTTGAGGCCATTGTGGTTTTTTCCTCTGATGCAGGATAGAGAAACTTTAAACAGAAAGCAGAGCAATTGTTTTTTAGATGCGGAAGAGTCTGCAGTTAGAGAATACTTTTTTCTTCAGCTCGACAACTTTTACTCTGAAAAATAAACATAAAACTGTCAAAATGATATCTGAACTTAGAGTATCATCTGCTACCTGTATGACAGAAATCTGGTAGCCGGGGACTTTTCTGTTGATCGATACTGAACTATTATTAAGGAGTGTATGCAAGGACTATTTGTTGACCAGTTACATCTTCAAAAGTATTTTAGAGTATGTGCTTCTGTCTTTACGCTTCTGCAAGAAACAGAAAAAATTATTCAAGTGTGATATGAGTTGACAGAGGAACAAGTAACCCATAACTTCAACGCAGACAAGAACGTATCGAACTACAAATCTAGCAGCGTGCTGAAGGACTTGTTATTTTAATTTATGAGTAAATTTAACTTACCTCTCTTCTCCATATTCAGATGGAAGAGGTGAATAAGCATGGTGAATGCACTTATACTCATAAGGAAACACCACCAGCAATATATCCAAGCCTTGTCATTTCATACAAGTCCTCGTCGCTACAGTACTGTTGAATATTTCTGACAGTAGAAAATGTATCATAATTGGAGAAGGATGTGGTGGGAAATAACAGTAAATACCAGCAATATATCCAAGCCTTGTCATTTCATACAAGTCCTCGTCGCTACAGTACTGTTGAATATTTCTGACAGTAGAAAATGGATCATAATTGGAGAAGGAGGTGGTGGGAAATAACAGTAAATATGCAAGGACGGAAAGAACGGAGACGAGGACGATGGGAGGATGAGGGAAAACGGGCGACGCCGGAAGGACGATCAGAAGGAGGAGTGTGCAAGCTTGAACTTGTGGGGTTCTGAGTCTGGATTTGAACCTTCAGTCCTCAGCGTGGAACGGGAACCCTACATCGAGGGAGCGGAGCGGGGCGGAGCAGAAGCCCACGTCTTGTGTCCGTGGGTACGCGTCGGGAAAGACCGACGGACAACAGACCAGAAGTGGGGACTGCCGACGAGTTCGAAAAGAGGCGAGCCCGCGATCAAGCCCTTGATGTGCGCCAGTTGCTCGGTGGTAAGGAGGAGCAATACGGCGCGGCTCTAGGGCTGCGGCCCGTCGGCCGGTGAATGGCATGGGAGCCCGAGATCGTGTGTTGGCACAATCTACTCAACGACGCCGCGTTGCGTTGCTCGGGGAGGGAGAGGAAAAGGATCGACTCTGGATACCGAGGGAGTGGAGAGCGACAGACGGGTTCAGCCGGTGACCGCCTAAAATGAGGCGAAACATTCTGGGCAGGGGACTGGACGTCGACGTTCAGAGGTACTGGAAGGAAGGAAGGCAGGCTACGGAAGCAGGGGAAGGAATGCGAGCGAAGGTACCATCCCCCTCCATCTCACAGCCTCCCCCTTTCTGCCCTGGCTCTCTCCCTCTCTCTCTCGCTCGCCCCCAGTCTGTCGGTCTGGTCGCTGCTGCCTCTTGCTGCGGTACTGTTGCTGCTGGTCTGGCCTTCGATCCTGCATTCACTAGGCACTCCCTTTTGCTGTGTCTTCTCCCTTTCTTCCTCCTTTCACCACTTTCTTCTCCTCTTCATCTCTGACCTCTGTGGAGACAGCCATCGCCGCTGGGGCGTTGTGCCATCCTTCTTCTGCGCTCGTTGCAGTCTCTGCTGGTCTAGAGTTTTCTGGTGGCACATCGAGATCTGTAAGGAGGACGCGGTAACGTTTCTTGTGATGTGCTGATCTTTTACACAGAGGGCGAGATCTGGCTTTGGAATAGTCTCTCAATCCAGATTGAGCGCCAACCACAAGGACCGACGTGTGGGTAGCGGTGCTGGAAGAGGGATTATCATAGGACAGAGTGTGAGTCTTCTCGTTGGAGGTCGACGCCAGCACGACACGAGAGGGTAGAGTAATTTCTAGCCCCGGGTTGGTTTGGTTGGGTAGTCAGGTTTAAGGCTAAGGAGGGAGGAAGTATCTTTGTCTTCTTCAAGGGTCGATTCATTCGCACAGCTCTGTCTTCCCGAGAGAGGGCCCTTGGAATACATCCAGCGCCTGACGCAAGGCAGGTGAGTGTCACCCCTTTTTATCCACCGCGCTGTCTCTCTTTGTTCCGGTCGCGAAAGCAGACCAAGTGGGAGGAGCATCGTGCTTCTGTACCTTAAGGCCCTTAGCTACGGTTACAATGGTGTCAATGCTTGTTCGTCGTTCCTCTCACCCTACCCGTGCGTATGTTGTATTAGATGCGTTACTTTTGTATTAGGTTTAGAACGAGCGGTGGAGCTGACGAGTTTCTTCTGTTGACAAGATGACTGTTAAGCATTAACTTATCTCTCTAGATTTTAGGTTGCAGTGAACCACTCACGGGGATTGAAGTTTAGGTCTGGTGAAGTGGTGAGGCCACAGGCTCAATCTTCCCTCATGATAGACAGCAGGTCATTGTGTGTCTATTTTGGACAACGTCGGGACTTGTACACCTCCAGGAGCGACGGCATGAGAGGGCTATGGATTTAGTTGAAGGGTTTATATATTGATATTCTGGGTTGGGACTGATGAATATGCTCGTCTTCAAGATGTTGGCGTGATTCTTTGGTTTCCTTACCAGTGATCGTCATGCAAGTGCAGGACCAATGGCAGGTCAGCCTAGTGCCGCCGCTTCCCTTCCCGCTGCTGCGCACGTGGTATGTCCCTTTGGTTATCGGCTTCTCTGGTTGTACATTCTTTGTGCATCCTCTATTCAAGCCTGCGTTGCCGCGCAAGACCAAGACTGCTGGTGTTATTGTTATGGGTTTGGCTACCATACTGCATTGCAGTCCTCTTTGTTCTCGACAATGCACTCTTCTGAGAAGCTGGGTTTCCGCGTACTGGTTTTTCTACTGTGCAGGTGGGGAATGCTTTTGTGAACCAGTATTATAATGTGTTGCACCACACTCCTCAAGTTGTACACAGGTTCTACACTGATGCCAGCCGGCTTACTCGGGCCGAAGCAGGAGCAGATGGCGCGGTCGATACAGTCGTTTCACAAGATGTGAGGATCTGGTTCACTGAAACGGTCGTCATTTCTGCTTCCGGATTAGTCTAGATTGTTACGGTCGATCGAAGTTATTAGTGTCTAGCGCATGTCTACTTAGCACCAGCAGTTGATTGGTGGTATGGAAATCTGTGATGACTGCAGGAAATCCACAACAAAGTTATGGCCCTGGATTACAGCGATTTCAAGGCGGAAATTATCACAGTGGATTCGCAGGATTCGTTTTCCGGTGGCGTGCTTGTTATGGTGACAGGATCCCTATCAAGTAAGATGAATGGTAAGAGAAATTTTGTACAGAGCTTCTTCTTGGCTCCACAAGAAAAAGGCTACTACGTGCTGAACGATATCTTCAGGTATCTTGACGAGGAGCCCATCACGAGCAAGCAAGCTCCTGTCCACGCGAACGGCATTTCAGAGCCTACACCCGTTCATACTGCAGTTGAGCAAGGTACTGTACTCGCCCGGTCTCTCCTAAGTTTGTGGTAGACATTCACATCTGGTAATTGTTGTCCAGTTCTTGCGGACGCCCTAAGCTGACGGTGCTTATTTCTTTTGCTAGCTCTAGAGCCTACTCATGCCGTTGAGAACGAGGTGAGGGCCGAAGCTTCACCTCCTCAATCGGAGGTTGAAATCGATGATAGCTTTGGCCCCGAACAGGAAGTTGAAGTATCGGAAGCGGAGGAGGATGCTGGACTTGAAGAGTTGCCGCACGGCGAGGCGACACCTGTTATCGATGAGCCATCGTCTCCCATGGCGGAACCTGCAGCCGCGGCCCCACCAATGGAGGAGAACTCCGGAGAAATGCCGAAAAAATCCTACGCCTCCATCGTAAGTAAATAATTGCGAATGCAAGTGCGTTGTAAGGAACACAGAACTTTTACATCTCGTTTAACCTTGAGAGTTTCGAGTGCGACCTGAAGCGTCGTTTTTCCTTCCAGCTTCTGGCGTCTCACCATTTTTGTCAATGGCTGCTTTCTCAAGCCGTGACCTAAGTTGTCTTAAGCATGATTCTTTGTTGCGCCGCCAGGGGTAGGTTGACTAATATTGCTGTGAACCTACGTGGTCTCCGCAGCTCCGGCATCAGCAAGCTGCGGCTACTTCGCAGTCACCTACACACAATGCCACTCCTAAAGCCGCTGCTCCTGCACCTGAAAGACCTGCTCTATCTCCCGGATATCAATCGGGTTCTGCAGTTGCTCACAGTGGTCAGGAAAGCTTGGAGGAGGGTCTACCCATTGAGAACGAAGGTTAGCACCCGTGTTCTGGCTACGTCTCACATGACCGGGGGTTTCCTTCTAAGTCAGAATGTTACTATACTATATGAGAAACTAAAAGCTTATCGAGTATTGGACTTGGCTTTGACTCTAGCAGTGGACGGGAGGTCGGTCTACGTGAAGAATTTGCCTGTCAGTGTAGCTTCTACCCTGCTGGAAGAGGAGTTTTCCAAGTTTGGGCTGATCAAACCTGGAGGTGTGAACGTCAGAAGTCAGAAGGTACGCTACCAGAGCGAAGTTTGAGTGCTCGAGCTTTGTCCGATTGAAGTGCTCTCTACCAATTTTGGTGTGCTTGAAGATACTGACTTGTGTTTACGGTTGCAGCTAGGAGTATGTTATGCATTCGTAGAATTTGAAGATGCTGCGTCAGCTGCAAGTGCCATCGAGGTATGAAATTTGGTTCTTGTTGAATTTTGTGACACTTGAATGGCAGAGAACTTTTGTTCGATATACGCCAGACTAACGGCGAGACGATTTACATGTGTAATCGGATTTAGTTAACGTTACATTCAAAGATAAATTTTTGTTTGATATGCGCCTGACGAACCCCAGTACCATTCGCATGGGTAATTGGATATAGTGAACTTAAACTGACTCTCGTCCCGCTGAATCTGCCTCCAGAGCTCACCCATCACTCTAGGTGGGCGCCAGGTCTACATCGAGGGGAAGAAGCAGATGGGGAGAGGAGGTCGGTAGTATGTTGCCTGATTGGTTTCATTGTTCGCTGGGTTCCCTGTGTGATTTCCCGTTTTTCTTACAAATTGTTTGTTGGTCGTCGCAGCCGGTGGTAGAGGTCGCGCGCCCATGGGCGGTAGGGGTGACAGGCCCTTCCGTAGTGATGGTTTGAGAGGAGGACGTGGTGACAGGGGTTTCCCCGGTGGACGCGGTGGTGGTGGTAACGTTGGTGGTCGAGGAATGAGTCAGGATCGAGATATCTCCAACAGGGGTCGTGGAACTGGCCCAGCCCGAGGAGGCAGTGGCAACTATGGTGGTGCGAACAATAATGGTGGAAACGGCGGAGCCGGAGCTAACACGGGTGGTGCTGAGAACCACCGCCAAGGTGGGAATGGCAATAGGCCACCAAGGCGCGGGGGCAACCAGATGCCGAGAAATGGAGCTGTGTCTCGCGGAAGCACGCCTGTTGCTGCAGCCTAGATCACTATCAGACACAGTTGTAACCAATCCAGGTGGACGGGAAAGGGCACTGAACGTGTGTATGGAGCATACAAGAGAAGATAATCTCTAGTGAAGTGCAAGTTGCAGGTTTAATGTTGAGAAAGTAACTCGTCTGCTTCAAGAGCAGGATGGATCATGGGTGTAATCGTGCCTGATTCACAATTTTCTATAGCTCGCGTCCTGTATCTCAGCATCATATCTTACGGGGCATGGGTACGACATGAGCTGGTGACAGTTAAAATGAAGTGTCTAGGGAACACACCAGGTAGGGCCGTTCCTGAGCACTTAGAATTAGATTTGTAAGATTGGTGACATTGCTGAGGCTCGTAGATGATTACTTGGAAGGGGGAACATTTGAGTTTCTCTTCTCCATAGCAGTTTTGTCTGGCTGGAACATGTAGTGTTTCTTGAGAACTGTTTTAGAAGAAGTTTTAGAATATCAGCTCCTAGTTTTTGAGTGTAGCCGCCATTCTAATTCGCTAATTAGAGTTGGTCGACGACCCATCTGGTCTCAGCTGGCCTCTTCCAGTCAGCTCCACCCTGGCCTGGATGATGTGCGCAGGGGAGATGAATAATTAGTAGTGTGGGAGTATGCCATTGTGCTATTTATATGTCGACCAATTGGACCAAATTTTAGCTTTGAGATAATCGCCTTCCACAACGTAAAGGTGCACCTGTTGTCGATTCATGTCCTTCATGTAATTTGAGCTTTCATTTTACATTCTATGATCGTTGACTTAAACGGCATAAAACACCATCGAAGGCAGCAACGGGAATGTCGTTGATCTCGTTCGAGACTTACCTGTTTCTGTTTTGTTACGACGTGGGTTCCTTGAGTGGACGTTGCTCTGAGAGGGATTGACGACTCGGTCGTAACTTTGGCCTTTTGAGTTGTACAGAGGGATGGACTCCTGATCTTCCCCTGCAAGCAGACAACATGTTGAATAGAATATTAAGGCCGAACAGCAAAACAGACCGAATAAGGATCCTTTTTCTGGAACTAACTTGGATCACATTCAACATCGCTTGCCGCTTCAACACGACCGTCGCTTCAACATCGGTAAGCCATCCGATCACAGGGGAAAGCATAGTTTGTGAACGGGAATTGACTTAGAACATTCTCACTCGATCATGAACGTTGGAATATTTGGGGTTCGCCCAAACTTATACTGGTAGCGTTTGCAATGAGCCTTTTCTAGATTGAGCAATGAGCTTTCTTTGCAGTGTCCTGCCTTTAACGCCAGGAACGATGCCAGAAAAACCATCCATCGAGCTTGCCGCACGGTAGTGAAATGGTACTTGCATTATGGAAATTTTCATCAATATCTAAGAGATATCGCGGAAGAGGTTACACGAGGAATGTAGTAAGATTTACAACCAGCTCGGAAAGAATCTAGAAAAGTTAAAGAAGTGAAAAAACCCTTTTTGGGCCAAGATTGATTTTGGGTAGATAACTTACAAATCTTGAGCGATTGATTTCTTGCTGGCGTCTGGCGGCACGGATTGGTAGAGGTTGGAGGAAACCAAGTAGAGTAATAGGGGGTGTCAAAGTTCATAGGAAAGATTCTTCAACGTTAGAGGTAATTGGTCGTAAAATGGTCGTAAGTTTGTATATAACTGTGATTCATTTAGGATCGCGCTTGTGATTAAATATCAAAATTTTATCATTGATTATTTTAGTTTGTATATTCATGATAATTACTAAGAGCAGTAGAGAATCCATTGCAAAAGAAAACAGACGAAACGAGTGAAGAGCCGTTAATAAAACTTCCGTGGCGTTTTCTTGCGGGTACCTCAGGAGTTGCCCGCATGAAACACTGGCCGCAGTCTGGCCGAAGCCGTAACTCATGCCCGCGGCTCTCGAATATTTCAGAAGGTTCCTAACTTTGACACCCTCTAATAAGAAGTTTCAAAGTAGATCTTTTTCGGAAGATTTGAGACAAGCGGGAGGGACTTACGACTTCATACAGATTCCTATGGCTGTTTCTTGCTAGCATCTTTGGAGGTGCACGCAAGAGACAACTGGATTTTTCAAATGATTTTTCGCTCTCTAGAAGTGCACGCAAGAAACAGCAGGTTCTTTTAATGATTTTTCACTATCTGGAGGTTCACGCAAGAAATAATCGTGGGTAATTTTTAATGATTATTTTTGCTCGGTTTTTTTGCAATGATGAATCTATTGTTCTTAATTATTTATTCTTAATTTTAAAAAATATTTATTATAATAATCACAGTGTCTATTTCCAAAGACTATCCAGAATGTATCACAATTGTATAGAAAGTTACTCGTTGACAAATTATGATATTTTTTCTCGTCCGTTGAAAAATATTTCTTCCTAAATTTGACACCCTCTAATGAGACCCTCTCATCTTACCTCAGTGCTAAGCGAGAAGACCAACGATGTACATACTGCAAGTGTTTGTGAAGAAGTTATGAGGGTTGCCTTCTGTCATGACTGTACAGTATTTGTCATCGAGAATACTTCCTTTCCACGATTGCGATTGTTCATGGACACACTTTCTGAGCTACAGTCATTACGTTGATAACCTACGAAGAGACCACCACGTCCTAGCGAGAGCCCGAACGTCAAATCCAAACTCCCGTCCTTAGTTTGGTTTCGTCAGTACAAACAAGCATGGGCTTCATTCATCTAGGACTACAACTCGCACAACGCTGACTCTCCGAGAAGAGTCTTGACTTATACTTGGATTAACACCCTGAGTATCGGTATCTTTTATTGGTAACTTTACCAAAGCTCTACCGGATCTAATATATACAAACTCAGTATAATACATACATCAACTAGTCCAACTATAATGATCAGACAAGATGTGACACAACGTATCTCAAAATGGTTCCCAGTAAGTCTTTACTTAAACCATTAGAATATCTCCTTAGTCTATCGATAGAGGATCTCTCGGACGCTGTTTCATCTCACTCTCGCAACTAAACCGGTGCCCCACAAATGCCTCGGGTCCTCTATCTATGTCTCGGAGGAGAAAGATACCGGCAAGTCCTTAGTGGTGTTGATATTGGATCAATGTATCTTTGGTAAAGGTCTCTCTCTCTCTCTTCGACTTGCTATATTGTATACCTTAAGGCTTCCTACCATAAGATTATCGACAATCTTGTTGACTACTCGTAATTGGTTATAGACCTTATTATCCCGAGAGCGCTACCACTAAAGAGTGGTAGATCCGGTGTTATCCTACCATGACTAACTGTACTCTATTTTTTTAATACTAACTATGGTCCTAACCATGATAGACATGTTGTCTAGAGCTAGGTATTCTCAAGAAGAAGATATGGAGGCAGAAGATATGGATGAAGATGATGCCGAGGAGAGACAAGTTCTACAACTCTCAAGTAAAGATTGAAGTCGCTTGGACGGTGGTCTTCCTTTCAAGGAAGAAATCTACAATAGAAAGCTGAAGAAAATCAGACTTTATCTAAGCACTCTTCAGAAGTATGAAGCATAGACGGAGAAAGTTTTCAAAGAGATTCGACATCAAGCCTATGGTTATCTATTACGAGGTGAATATCTTTGGAAGAGATTAAAGAGGAGAGATATATTACTTTTGAGGGTAGTGGATGATGAGGAGATCAAGAAACAAACACTCAAATAGTTTCATGATACCTTATGGGCAGAACATCGAGGTACATGGACAAACTTTACCAAGATCAAGGAGTGATATTGGTAGAAAAGATTGTATCGAGATGTAGAGAAATTTGTTAAGTCATGCATTGAATATCAATTTCAATCTAAGATTCAGTACATGGATGGACTGAGATCCTTTGGGACATTTGTCATTTAGTTTTGGCTCGGGAAGAGTTATCCAACTTTGTAGAAGAGAGAGCTTTACACATCAAAGCTACCGGATCTGTTCGTCAATTCATATTGAAAGATATCATTTCTCGATATGGAAGTGTGGGAAGAATTCGTACATATAGAGGAGAGTTGAATGCAAATTTAGCTGACAGTTAACATGTTATTGTCAGCTAAATCTGACACTTATGCAGATTTTGCACAAGTGTCAGATTTAGCCGCAATAAATGTTAATTTGGGTGTTCCTTCACTTTAATATTGTTTTTAATTATTCCTGTTTTACATCTGCTTTAACCTGAGAGCTAGGACTCTTTTTTTTTGGAGGACTGGGTCCTTGTTAAGTAATATGTATACGTTGCTGTAGGACTTAGTACACATGCACATCTGCTTTAACAGGCGAGCTAGGACTTATTTTTCTTTAGAGGATCGGGTCCTTGTTAAGTAATATGTACACGCCGCTGTGGAACATAGTGCACATGCACATCTAGCCAATGTAATTATACAGCGTACAAGCAGAATAGTTAACAAAACTAATGTACATTCGTATACCAGAATATAAAAGGTTGCAGTTCTTGAGCCATGAATTATAGCCTGACGTTTGACATTATTTCGTAGTGGTGGTTAAACTGATTAGATGCTAAGCACAAAGATTAGGAAAATCAGGTCATATTTACAACTCCGCATGTTTAACGTTGACATAAAACTCAATGACGAACTTACAAATGTATGCCATGTATCCTTTATAAAGCTATGGGAAACCAAGAGTTAAGCGGGATGATGGCAAGTGAGTGACTTGGTTCGTATGTACGTTCGATCTAGTAGCAAACTGCATACTCCAATTTCTAAATTGATTAAACAGAATAAACCTTTGGTTTTGCTTGACCGAACCCGTAATACTTTAGTCTGATTTTACCTCACCTCTCTTAACTTTGCATGACTTGATCACACTTTTGACTTGTTACAGTAGGTTCAGTAGGTCAAAATTCATATAAAAAATTGAAAAATATATTAGTTTGTCAGCCATCTATTTAAGTGAAAAGGTCAATTTAAAGTACTTTATAGCAGATATCGGCCCAGATTATTTCTTATTTATCTTAACGCAATGTCTTTACATAACGGTATACCTGCTGAACATGATGTTGCAGATCAAAAGTGCAGTCAAGTAACGTAAAGTTAAGAAGGATGACGTCAAGTCCGAGAAACGTATTAGGGTGCGGTCAAGTAAATCTCTGAAGAATTGACTGGAGTAATCGTCACAATATGAGGGGTCTCAAAGTTAAGAGTCGACTTCATCTCAACGAAAAAAATTGCAACTCTGTTGTCAGTGTGGAAAAATATGGGTGATTTTGTTCAGATGCCGGAACTGGCATCCATAGAGATTTGATAAGAATTATAAAGTTATTTGTTTGTTTCGAAATCTCGTAAAGTTAAAGAGCATGTATTAAATACGGCTTGGTCCACTCTACAGTATAAGTGTTATGTAAAAAACTTTATGTCATAATCGATATGATTCTAAATGATGACAAGATTATGAACTTGTGTGAGGCAGTGAAGTTTGAGTAACAATCCCTCGAAATTTGATTGGAATAGCTTGTGCTAGAGAAGTTAACACGTTCGAGAAAGTGTTGGGTATCTCATGGCTATCAGAGTGATTGAGTTGCTATGAAGAAGCATATTTGTTGATTGAGCAAGAGATTATGAGAAGATTATATTATACCTAGAAGATCAAGGAACTTTGCTTTCTTGCATGGAACCAAGAGGAAAACCAATATCGACGGAAGAAGATGTTTGATAAAAGCGATTGTTTTCAGCATTATGATAGTTCAGCTTTTTGGCCACGATGATTCTCAGATTGTTGATATTGATGAGTTCAAATTATTTTTTTCAGATTCATGGATCTATACAGAAAGATGAAATATTTCGAAGATGGTACATGCGGAGGGGTATCTGAAGTAAAGATACGGACTGAAGTCACTATAGAAGTTAAATGATAAGACAAAATGTCTTCGTTTTGAACACATGAATGTGATTTTGGATCTATAGCGAACAAAAACATGTAGCTCATTATATCTCTTGGTTTATCAAACAAAGAATAAGATGATTTGGAATTCTACTCCCAATGTAGATTTGAGAAAATCATCGTCTTGAAGATGAAGAACAACAAGTTGAAGAATCATGTTATATTGAACTTGACATGAACATGGTTGGACAACATGAGAAAAGTTAGTCGGTGATATTTCAAAAGAATACATAGATTGTGAGGAACATCATGATAACAATTTATCAAACAATATTCAAATAAAGTTGATCGCACTTTGAGTCAATCAAGTGTAACAAATCAGTTGAATCCAGAGGAAGAATAAATGTTATTAGAGTGTATGAAGCCTGCTTGAAAAAACCAGCTTTAGCTACAAGAAAAATCAGAGTAAAGGAAAGTATTTCTTGATTAAGAAAAAGATCCGAGTTGATTGGAATGTGCGTTGCTTAATGTGTTATTGTTACAGAAGTTTTGATGCCTGCTTACTGTAAACTTCAACATTGTTGTCGCACAAGTGTTGATGTCAAATTCAATTAACTCTTGGTCTGTAGTGTAAAACAAGAGTCACACGGGAGAAAATAAAACATGAAATGCGAAGTTGCTGATGTCTTATGCTCTACGTTGAAATCAGTCCATTTTTAGCTAAAGCGATACAAGGAAGAGGTCAAGGAGCAGAATAGAGAATATAAGCAGAGTAGTGTAGGACATTATTTCTCACTCCCACTTTTCTTCTTTGAAGTAGTGAGCAGATTAGAAGAGAATGAGATATTATGCACAAAAGTTGAAACTTAACATAAGTGTGGTTGCTGGTCGATCGTCAAGACATGAGGTTTGTATGCAAGACTTTGTGGCTAAATTTCTTTGCAATTCATTAGAAGATCACGATGTAGAATAAATCATGGTGACATGGAGCAATTCAGTTTGATGTCGTCTAGTGCTAGATGAATTTGAATTGCATTAGAATTATAAGGCAATTGATTTGAATCGTTCCATACGATGATTCAATCTGAACCGCCATTTATAAAAAAGGTGATTCATATCATCATCTCATATCCAGAGGGTGATTCATTTTATATCACCTTACCATGAGCTTTGTGTTTATAGTTTTAGAGTGGTTCAACTTGAATCACCACGGGTTTTAACTTGCATTACCCTTTGTTTACTTGAGCTCGTCACTTTCTTTTTGTCTATAGAACCAAAACCTACAAAGCCAAAGAGAAGGTGAAGGATGCTCCTTCTCTCATTGGGTTCATGTTACACAATGACTACGTGAGACAAGCCAAAGTGAGCAATGAGTCAAATTGAATGAGGAAAATTTGACTAAGCTCTTTAAGGCATGGAAGATTAAGAGTTTGTTACATTTTTTTGGGGTCTGATTATTGATAACTACATGGTCTATTTCACTTATGTTTTCTAGCTAGTCAATTTCATTTCTTGATTCTTGTTGGTTTTCACTTTGTCATTTCTTTTCTACTCGGTCATTTATGATTCAACTCTATAATTTGCAAGATCTGGCTTTGTTGTTCTTTTCAGATTAGCTAGACTATTTGTTCTTATTGAGTCCTATTTGAATCATTCTTGTTTGCTCGATCATTTGTGCTACCAATATGTGACTTCTCCACACCTATCGCATTGTTGCAACAACGGAAGCTCTTACTCAGTAGGTCTTGAAACTCACAACGCTAACATGCAAATCTCAATCACACGTTAGCGTTCATGCACCATTTATCTTTATCCCGTTTGGTCCAGATCGGAGCCGGATCGTCTCCTCAACTCTCAAGCTCAACATTCCCTAAGTCTCGACTTAGAACGAGTGGGTCGGCTCAAAACATGAGCAAGTCACAACTTGACTTGGGGCAGACTTCCCATAAAGTTCATGGTCCTAAACGATGCATCCATCACATCTAGCGGCCCAACCGCTGGTGATGTCCATCTGGGTCCAAGCTCTCAAACGGTGATCAAATCCACCGTCTCATTCCCCAGTGTTGCCTTAGTCAAAGTCATGGTATGATGATCTCATGTTTATTTGTTTGATTCTTTCCACATGTAAGGAGAGAAGCATACGACTCATGTTTTTTTATGCAATGAATCCTCTCACAATAGATAGATATTATGAATCTTTTAAAGCTTTGAGGTGTTATGTGATGAGGTTTTTTCTCTACAACATAAGTCATGTGAGATAAGAACAAGCTCACTGTAATAAGTAGAGCCATACTTATCAACTAGAGGGAAAATTGGTTTGGTAGAAGTCTTTGGTATAAGAATTAGTTACGACTAAGTTGGTCGGAGAACACATGCAGCAAATAGTACTTCTATCAATAGGCGGATGCGCCAAAAGTCCACCGGGAAGCTTCTAGAACTTTCTAGCCGAGAAGCTTTCAGAAGGAAGTTTCTAGAAAGAAGCTTCTAGAACTTTCCAGCGAGCCTCTTACGTGGCTCATTCTGAACCCTCTAGATGTTGTTCTAGATCTAAGGCTGCATGTAAGCCACATCAGCGATCCGTGTGAGAGATCAACATTGACCGGAAGCTTATCATGTACTATTCCTCTCACTAGATAAAAGCTGCCAATGCACCACCACGAGCATTCGAGTTTTGACTTCACTCTAGAGCCTCATCTTACAATGGTATCAGAGCACAGAACTCTAAGAGAGCGGATTACCTCTCTTAGAAGGACCTTTGATCGAGGTACCGGACAATTGGAACTTTGAGTGCGTCGAAAGAGTCAAGAGAGCTATGTGATGGATAGGGGTAGATTTTCAGCTCCAAAATTATCATTCTTGAATCCTTTCCACATCAAGCTTATGTATCTGCATCGTGAGCATTTTCGAGTGTATCTTGTTTATCATTTCGGTGAAGATTTTATGGGTAAAGTGATGAATTCGTCAGTCCTAATGATTCTTCCAGTAATGACATATGCGGTCAATTGGGATTTGACCGTCTATATCTTGATTTAGTGAGCATGGATCTAAACCCACCCGCTCCTGTTCCCTTCAACACGTGGGTGGAGATCCGCTATGTCTGTAGACAAAAATCGTTACATAGAGAGTTTGTGATTAGAAATTTTGGTGAGGATTTCTATCGCTAGATAATCGATTCTCTTGTCCTTTTTGTAGTACCTGTAGTGTATGAACGCTTCCGAGTGGCCGTCATAACTCTATACTAGGAAAATTTTGAAACTTTCGTGTTGTTGGAGAAAGAAAGAGAGAGAGAGCGCGATCATGGAGCCACAACCTCCGAACCCAGAGTTGGTGATGCAGGAATTGATGCAGGGCATGCTGAACGAATTTCGGGACATGAAGATGACGGTTGAAGCACTACAGAACAAGATGTTGAACCTCGAGGGTCAGAGTATGATAGACGTTGGAAGAGGAGGATCGTCGCAAGGAGTACCGGTGGTGGGAGAACAAGCTGCATCAAGAGAACCCGTGGCACAAATCGATAGAGCTCTAGTCGATGATGATGGTGCTCTGTTACTATGAATGAAGAAGACACGTAGCATCGAACCGTACAAAGACCAACGAATCATGGGAGTAGTCGAGAATTAGATTTCTCGGATGAACCGATATTTGGAACTTTTCAGTACGCAAATCACGGATCACGTAGCAGGAGTGTTTGCATGTGGTTACTTGAACGATAAAGCTCTCACGTGGTATGATGCATGAGAGAGATCGGTGTTGGCGGAAGAGAGAACAGTCACATGGACTGCAATGCAAGAAGGTCTGTTGAAGAATTTCCAATCTGTGGATTTTGTGCAATTGATGATGTGCGGATTGAAACACAAGGGAAGCCTTCAAGAGTATGTAGAAGCCTTCCTCGACATGCAAGTTGTAATCACTGATATGAGTCCAACGGAGGCTTTTGATAATTTCAAGAGGGGGTTGAAAGAAAGAATCTGACAAGAAGTAATGGTGCGAAATCCACTCACGGTTTTTGAGGCCATCGCTTGCACTCAAAGAATTGCTGGAGCATTAGGAGGAGAAGTGATGATTCCATCAAATCATCAGAGTCGATCCGAAATCCCATATGCAAACGGTCGACACCCATGGAGCTAGGCAACATCCGCTATCAGCCACGACAGTTTCAAGGTAGAGATCGTCGAGGACGGTTAGGAGTCAAGGAGCTCCTAGAGGAGAAGATGTCAGGAATGTTACACCTCAACTCGAGCAACGTCGATGTTACAACTGTGGACGATTCGGCCACATAGCTGCAAATTGCCGAAATCGTTTTCCTAGAGATCCAAGACCTCCTTATCGTCGACCTCTGAATCATCTGAACGAGAAGGAAGGAAATGAAGAAGTCGAGATAAGATTGAGAAACAAAGAACATCAGTAAATGCACCTCGTGGCCTTGCTGGTGCAAGGAGGGAGAAGAAACGCGAGAGAAGAAGAAAGAGATAGACAAAAAATAATGCGCAGTTGATTGTCACGGATGGAGTCTTGGAAAGGACTCAAGTGAGAGTACTAATCGATCTTGGTGCAACAGAGAACTTTTTGTCTCGATCGACTGCTATGAAGTTGAGAATGGAGTTAGAAAATGATGAGAGTGAAGAGGTGGAACTGCCCAATGGACAAACTGAGAAGATTGAATCTCTACCTCGAAAGATAAAACTTACTTTAGGCGAATATCGCGAAGATATTGAGTGACGAGTGATCAAATTAGTCCGTTATGATGTCATATTGGGTATACCGTGGATGGAACAGTATAATCCCGAAGTGGATTGACGAAGAAAAGTGGTGAAAACCAAACAGTGGAAAATCTCGGAGATAGAGTGAGATCTCGAAGACAGAACTTGCCTTTGTATGTAATAGGTACGAGTGCTATACGTAATAGCGATGTCTGTTTTCTGAGTTTAATAAGAGAGGTCTAGAGTGCACAACTCGATAGACAAATTCCAAAAAGCTTGACTGAGGTGATAGTAGAATATGGGGAGGTCTTGCCCGATGATCTTCCTTCAGGGTTACCGCCAAAACGAAAGATTGATCACAAAATCGAGGTGATTCTAGGGAGCACCCCTCCTTGTAAGGCCTCATACAGACTAGCACCACATGAATTGGAGAAGTGCAAGGCACAAATCGAGGAGATGTTGCAGAAAGGTTTTATCCAGCCCAGCGTGTCACCATATGGAGCTCTAGTCCTTTTTGTCAAGAAAAAAGATAACATCCTACGGATGTGCATCGATTATCGATTATCGAACACTCAATCAACAAACAATGAAGAATAAGTATCCACTACCTCGGATGGATGACTTGTTCGACCAACTCGAAAGAGCAAAGTACTTCACGAAGCTAGACCTACGGAGCGGATATAACCAGATTCGAATTGCTGATGAAGATGTGGAGAAGACTACCTTCCGAACAAGGTATGGTCACTTCAAATACTTAGTGATGTCATTTGGTCTCACAAAAGCACCTACCACTTTCATGGGCTTGATGGATGACATATTCCGTCCATACTTAGATAGATCATTCGTTGTATTTCTTGTTGACATCATAGTCTATAGCAAAACCATGAAGGAACATGTGCACCATTTGAGAGAAGTTCTCCAAGTACTCCGCCAAAATAAATTGTACGCCAAAATTTCAAAATGTGAATTTGGCAAGACGGAGGTGGATTACTTAGGACACAGAGTGAGTGCAGAAGATATACAAGTAATGGCAGATAAAATAGTTGTCATCCGACAATGGAAGGCTCCAGAAGATCAGACTCAACTTAAGAGCTTCCTAGGATTGACAGGATTTTATCGTAAATTTGTTAAGCATTTTGCCAAGCTTGCACAACCACTAACTGCCCTGTTAGGAAAAGGAAAGAAATGGATGTGGAGAACAGCGCAAGAAGTAGGTTTTCAAGCACTGAAGACCGCACTACTACCTGCTCCGATCCTCAAGTGGTACAACCCGAAGAAACCTATCAAGTTAGCAACAGACTCATCAGGCAAGGCAGTAGGGGCGATGTTGCAGGAAGAATGGAAGGATGGTTGGCATCCAATTGCATACTTCTCTTGGAAGTTGTTACCAGCAGAACAAAACTACCACACCACCTGAATAGAAGAATTGGTGATAGTCCTCGCCACGAAGCATTGGAAGCACTATCTAGGGGAGAAGGCTTTTGTGGTCGAGACAGACCACAAACCTTTAGTCTATTTGGAGACGCAGAAGAATCTCTCAAAGAGACAAATCCGATGGACAGAATGAAGGTAGCGATTCAACATGACCATCACGTAAGTTGAGGGCAAGAAGCAAATTGCTGATGCATTAACCCGCATGCCTATGGTGCATAACATAGTCTCTGAAGTCAAGGTGAATTTTGACTTCTGGACAAAATTGATCGAGAGCACAAGATCGGATGCACAGATTGTAGCAGCAAAACCTTCAAGAACCATCACCCGCAACCATGGTTTGGTATTCCATGAAGAGAAGTTATGGATCCCAGATGATCTAGAACTACGTACCATCATACTAACTGAATGTCACGATTCAGGCATTGCAGGACACATGGGGACAGAAAAGACATTAGAAGCAATCCAACGAGTGTTCTATTGACCCAAGATGGCAGAGGATGTTGCAGTATACACTCGGAGTTGTGCAATGTGTCAACAAAATAAGGCTACAAATCAAGCACTCTCCGGTCTTCTTCAACCCCTCACGATCTCTTCCAAACGTTGGGAACATGTTAGTACGGACTTAGTGTGTGAACTACCCATGACTAGCTCAGGTTTTGACTCCATAGTCGTCTTCGTCGATAAGCTCAGCAAGATGATCCACCTCCGACCAACCACGAAAGACGTCTCAGCACCGCAACTTGCTCAGTTATATTTGAACACCATTTTTTCTTATCACGGTCTATCGCGGGTGCTTATAGCAGATAGAGATCCTCAGTTTACTAACCTGTTTTGGAGAATCCTATTTGGTCTGTTCGAGACCAAACTTGCCATGTCTACTACTTATCACTCACAAACGGATGGGTAAACCGAAAGAGCCAATCGCACCATTGAAGACATGCTATGAGTCTTTACTCTGGAGGAGCAAGCGAAGTGGGACACCTTACTCCCTTTGGTAGAATTTACCTAGAACAACTCCCTCAATGCATCTACCCGTGAAACATCTTTTTATCTCATGTACGGCGAACATCCTCTCACACCATCAAGTTTGACACGGTTTGACAGGGCGTCGTCAGTCAACACCAAAATGGATGTTGTCAATGAATTCGTTGCACGAATTCAACAAGGAGTGGAAGAAGCTAAGGTGAAAGTACAAGTTGCTCAGAATCGACAAAAGCAATATGTCGATGGACACCGTCGGCATGAAGAGTTCACAATTGGTGATCAAGTTTGGTTATCCACAACCAACCTTATTCTGATCGGTAGTCGTAAATTCAACCCTCGCTTCATCGGGCCGTTCTCTATTGTCCGTAGAATTGGAGCAGTGGCATCAACTCAAACTTCCATCCCACATGAAGATTCATCCGGTTTTCATGTGTCTTTATTACGGCGATATACACCACGACCTCCTCAATTTGGCAATTCGCAAGAGTCACGACCTCTCCCTCAAACTATCGATGGCGAGGAAGAGTTTGAAGTGGAATGCATCTTAAAGAAACGTGTTCGTGGGACTCGTCATCAACGGATAGATTATTTGGTAAAATGAAAAGGCTATCCATTGCATGAAGCAACATGGGAACCTGCAACCAATCTTGCACACGCCCCACTCATAGTGAAAGCTTTCGAACAGCAGTTGAGCAACGAGGACGTTGCTTCTTAAAAGGGGGGAGGTTTGTAATAAGTAGAGTCCTACTTATCAACTATAGGGGAAATTGGTTTGGTAGAAGTCTTTGGTATAAGAATTAGTTACGACTAAGTTGGCCGGAGAACACATGCAGCAAATAGTACTTCTATCAATAGACGGGTGCACCAAAAGTCCACCGGGAAACTTCTAGAAAGAAGTTTCTAGAAGAAAGCTTCTAGAACTTTCCAGCCGAGAAGCTTCTAGAAGGAAGTTTTTAGAAAGAAGCTTCTAGAACTTTCCAACGAGCCTCTTACGTGACTCATTCTGAACCCTCTAGATGTTGTTCTAGATCTAAGGCTGCATGTAAGCCACATCAGCGATCCGTGTGAGAGATCAACATTGACCGGAAGCTTATCATGTACTATTCCTCTCACTATATAAAGGTTGTGAATGCACCACCACGGGCATTCGAGTTTTGAGTTCACTCTAGAGCTTCATCTTACACTCACCGTTGTGACATTTATTAGCAACTTTAAGTTTGTAGTCAGTTCAACATCGTCGATAACTAGAGATATTTTTTTATTCTGCATATTAATCAACGACTTCGTGATAATGTTCTTGCATTATGCAACAATTCCTTCTAGCTAGCAATTTCAAAATGATAGAAGATGAAATCCATCTATGTCTTTTCGTCATTCGTCATTCGTCATTCGTTCGAAGATGTCTTCCAGTTTTTTCCAAATTGACTGTTGAATACATAGACCTCATCAACCTCTAAGTATCTATATGGAATAAACAATATGAGCTCCTTCTCCTGAAAATCTGAACCCTTCAGCCTTATCTTCTGATTTTTCTTTCCATAAGAGTACGTCCTTATGAGTGAGGATTGCATCGTAACCTGATAATACACTCACACACGACATATTGAAGCTCTCTCTCTCTTTGTGTTGTCCACAAGGTTGTGCAACTCTAGACAAAATGTAGAATGGTCATGAGAATAAAGATTCTAAAGACTCTAGAATGGTGTACCTCCTTGCCTCTTTCTTGTGCTTCTCATATTATCTTTTGATTTTATCTTCCATAAGGTTACTGTCTTTTCTAATGAGGACTGCACCATAGCTTGAAAACACACTCGGACACAACACATCAATCTCTTTTTTCTTTCTCTATGCTCCAGAAGGTTGTGCAGATCTAAACAAAATGTAGAATGACATTGAGAATGAAGACTCTAGGGTTTATCCCTTCGTGTCTCCTCCTTGGACTTCCCATCTTGTCTTCTGACTTTCTAAATGGATATGTCTTTTCGAATGCAGACTGCACCATAGTCTGAAAACAACTCAGACATAACACATTGTAGCTCTTCTCCTCTCTCTCTACCCTCTCCATTACGTTGTGCAACTCTTGACAAAATGTAGAATGATATTGAGAATGAATGCTTTAGAGTTTATCCCTTTTTGTCTACTCCTTGGGCTTATCATCTAATCTATCATGAATTATCAGATGTGTGGCCTAACTCTTTATTGGTCATACATTACCAAATAAGAAGACATTTTCCTTCTTACCTAGGTTAGTTCATACATTTTGACCTTCTGTTTGTTTGCATGGCTTTGTACCACTCATCACTCTAAACTGGTAGTGCTTTTTGACCTACTATCACATTTTTGCTTGTTGATCTTTTGTGGAAGATCTGAGATAAAATATGATAGACATTTGACTCATCCTTACTCTTTTGTAAATAAATAAATAATTAAAGCTCAAAATAAATAACTATATACAGTTGAGCATAAAATATTATTTCTATCACCAATTATGTCTTTAGAAGGTATCTGATGGATTCTAACAACAAATAAACAAACAAATCTTTTAATTTTCAAAAAATATAATCATAAGAGCACCACATCAAACATCATCACGAATCATTCTACTATCTTTTTAATCAACATGAGGTTTATGTCTCTATGTAAGAAGAAAAAGAAAGAATCTCTTATAGATAATAACAAGAATGTTATAGGAAATATGTACTATTATATATACTTTTTATTTTCAGTATCTTTTCTCTCGCATAATTTGAATATATATATTCAACTAATGAAGCTCTAGAATCCTAGTGGTAACTAAGATTTCATCATTTATCTCTATACCAAGAAAGATAACAACCAATTGCGACAAATTAAACATTCAAACTGTTAAATGCTATTGCACATCATCTTACATCACTCTACATTGAAGATTATTCTTCATAACAGATCTCGGGGTTCACGTAGACCTGTTTTTCCATATCATTTACGAGTCAAGCAATAAATAAGAAATAAGAAATTTTATTTTTCTATTTCAAGTATAAAAAAGATTTTAAGTAAAAACATCATTTTTATAATTTATAGATTATTTTTACTTCAAATTTAAAAAACATTTTATTTTTACAAGAATGAGCTTTAAATTTTTTCTTGTTTTGAATAAAAATACCTTATCTTACTCTTTTCTATGTTTAATGAAATTAACTAGTGAAACCTCGAGTAACAAATATATTCATATTTGTTATTTGTTCAAATATGAATATATGAATCAATAAACCTTGAGTCCAAACTTGATAAAAGCATGAAGAGTGGTAAAAGAACAGCGGTTTAAGGTTAGTTTCCATGAGGTCATATGGATAAAGTAACCAAACCCTCATAAATGTAAAAGACAAGATACGCGTCCTTTGTTTTTTAATTATGTATTACATCATAAAATTACATGTATATTTTGGTGATATTATTATAAATATTTAGCTCGAATCGTCTCTCAATAGATTATTTAAGAAAAAAAATGAGAAACGTTGTTGAACCTGCTGGAATCATATGATAACATAGCAATATACTTCATGTGACACTTGATGAACGAATGCATCCAAAAACGTTGAGATGTACTTTGTAGGTGTTAGAGTACATACTCTCTTTACAGCAAATACGTATATATTAAATTGTCATAGGTTGAGTTTTTTCACGACACGATTGACTTCCTGACCAAAACAGTCACTAACACGAATATCACACCTGGTATATACAGTTATTCCGACCGTCATCACTTCAAGTGGATCTGTCCATCATATCGGCCACCTAGGTTCATCGAGTATAAATCTCGCATATTGTCAGATATGACTTGCATGTTGGCATGTGCGTAGGTAGTAATATGCGGAGACAACAATGTCATTTTCTCTATAAACTACAGAAATTAAAAACAGTTTGGGTCTATTGTGGTCTTCTCGTTCCGTAAATATAGAGACCAAAGTGACCTATTTCCAAATGAGCAAGAGAGAGAGAGGTGCGACTTCCTCCACAATCGGGAGGCATTGTTAAGGTTTACACCGAACCCTTGACGAGGATAGACTAGAGCACCCGAGAGATATTCCTCGGAGTATGGCAGATCGTGTGAAGAGAGATAGGGAGATCCTAGCAATCTGAGACAATACATTACTCTCTCATGTGAGGCTGAGAGAGTAGTCCTACTTTCACCAGATATGGTGATTGTTATGTCGCGATATAATGTTGATTATGAATTTTATATTTACTGAATTTATTATGCATTATATAATTATTTCTTGATGCTTGAGTTGTGTCTTATTGACGTGCATAGTCCATCCGGATACAGAAAAGTTCCATTGGTATATAAGAGGTTGGATCGATCCGACTACGTAGTACCCAATAATGTTAGTTGTCTTGCATTTTGTCTAGAATATGCTTTGGGAAACTCCCCGAGAATTTCATCGGATAGAAGTGACTGCAGTATTTCACACTTCAGTAGGCATAAAACTAAAAGTAGGATTCCTCTAGCAAGAAACTGTAGAGATGCCATTATTCTACAAAGATACAAATCTCAACAGCACAAGATCAGTAAGTAGGAATAACGCAAATCAAACTGTATAATATTTCATTTTTGCAGTGATTTCTTAACACAAGTAAGATGCCTGCCGAGATTCCTCAAAGTAGATAAGATATTTGTCGAACTACGTTAGAATCTCATACAAAACATTTCTGGACTTTGGGTGAAGTTTCATGTTGAGTATCGTTATCAAGCATGACGATAGTAATCAAGCATGAGCTTATATCCCGAAGAGAAGTACTAAAAAATGACTTAAGTTACAGATGTTGTACATTGAACTAACAATAGTTTCAAAAAAATATAAAATTCTGTCAGAAAATTACGATGGTATCCGTTGATTCTTCAGGAACTCATCTTTTACACTACTGATAATAGTTTAAACTAATTAATCGCGTGACTGATGCGCGAATACAAACTGCACCACGGTATTGCGAAAACGACCTAACACGCAATACGGTAACAGTATAGTGTGCAGATACCCTAAGTTCGGAGATTTGTTTTAGTCCTTGATGTTTTCGTTCTCCGTGAACAATAAATATGTCAGACATTAAGTATATGCTTATTTTTCAAGTTAGCAAAAGGAAATTATGCTGTAATACATCCATGGGAATATTTGACGAGACCGTCTTGATGAATACAACGCATGTGTACTACTCAGTATGGGATACGTATGTCTGATTATGACAAATTCATGTTTTTCTTACCATCAGTCAATACCACAAGGTCCAGTCAATACGTTAATACGTGATCAGATATATTTGTAGTATAACACATATGCCTTGTAAACAAATAACACAACCTAGGTTTACTGTTAGATTAAGGGGAAACACGCGATTAACTGTTAGATTAAGACACACTCTGTCTTACGTTTGGGAGAAGACGGTAGGGTGAAACGGAAAAGAAGACGTCTCTCGCTAACTGAAGGGTGGTGCCGGACAAACCCTAATTGATTTATGGGGTGGAAGAATCCGATATGTGTTGCTAGTGCAGCGGCCTCTCTTCCAGCGTCGCACATAGAGAACGTGAGTTCAATCCTCCAGATAATTCATGGCTAAAGACCGTGGAGTTTGGCTAACGGTAGGTGCAAGCCCCGGGTTCTCATATGAGCTTTGACGCGAAATTTTAACCCTGAGCAAATTAAGGGAAAGTGAAGTTGTTCTACCTTCCCCAGCTAAATTTACATTTAAAGTTTCGATAAGCTGATTTGGATTCAACTTGCATACGTTTTCACGCCAGACTGGATCGTGTAAGATTCAGGTTGTCACACTTGAGGAATCTCGGCGGGGACACGTCTGCACTCGCCCGGAGATTCATACTCTCTTTCGTTTAGGTCATTGTTCCATGAAAATTAATGTTCTCACTATCTCGATAGGTTTAAGGAAATTGTGTGTTTAATGAATAGCTCTCACAGTTTGTGGGATGCTGGTTCTTCGATAAACATTTCAACTGAATGGAAAACTGCGAATTGATCCTTAGAGATGCTTGTGGCCCGTGAAAGTTCGTCAATTTGGTCCCACGTCCCTACCATCCGTGTGACATTATGTCGCTGAATGAGAAAGATGGAACCTTCAGGCGAGTTACATTCCTGATGGATTCCGATGTTTTACTGGAAGAAGTGGTCGCCATTATCGTGATTACCAAGGGTAAGCACCAGAAGGGAAGGGTGCGATCGTGTGGGGGCCACATGACGGTCCTTTCAGGTGGAACATAGTCTGAACGCCTCGAGGACCAACTAGGAAATCCTGTCTGTGCTCGAAAGATTCGAGAGAAGGCTATGTATGTGTGATCTTGAAAGCCTAATTTTGCTATTCACCTCTAAAAGCAGAGAGGGAAAGAAGGAATATCGACTGTTGGCAGCTCGGATCAGATACCATCAGATCAGTTCCTCTGGCTCGGGTCCGGCTTGGATCATTCACTGCATCGCCTTGCAGGAACTTTTCACAACCCGTAAATGAGCCCCCAATGAAACTTTTTTTCCTCACCTGACCTCGCAACCTGTTCATATGTTTCTCTCAAATCTTTTTCTTTTCTTCTCTCTGTGTGTTCCTGTCTAACTTAACTTAGTCTGCTTCCTGATCCTTTCTCTGTATGTTGGATGGCGCGCTTCCGCCCTCGTCTCTTCTCCTGTTCATGCTGAATGTTCTGTCCGGGAGATTCATTTGGTGTGATTGACCAACCAATGGGTCGGTCGATAAGATGATATAGTGCACGAGAAACATGCGCAATTTGAGGATCGGGTCTAGTCCACAGTGGCTTCGGTTTATGAGCAGACGGGAGGAGCATCGTCCAGGCGGGCGGTTGTGGCAGGATACGACATACATACGCGCCGCATCAGCAAGGCTCGCTGGTGAGGGCCGGGCAAGTGGACGCCGATACAGTGCTATGCATGTGATGCCATGTAATCGTCCTTCGAGGAAAAGCTCTGCTTCCGGGTATGGAATGTGATGGGATGGGAGGAGGGTTGAGCGAGCGAGCGACCAAAGCGATTGAAGTTTAGGGTACGTACAGCTACGGAAGGAAGCCGGTCAGCTGAATTCTGTGTTTGCGTGTGAGGCACCTTTGGGCTCGGGTTGCCAGCAGCTCCAGGTGTTCGTTGCAAGAGGAAGAGAGTGCTACGGGTGTTTTGGTCAGCGACTGCAAAAACAGACAGCTGCCCGACGGGTTTAGTTGTCGTGCTGCAAGTTTTGAACTTACATACAGTTGGATCATTGGTCAATTGGACCGGGGTCGGTGTGTTGAATTGAGTTGTGGGCACGTTTATACACAATGGGTTGCTTATACCGTACCACCTGTGTCGTCCGTTATATATATCGTGCCAGTTAAGCGCTGGGAAAGTCCGAATTAATATTTTACCAATCAACCTACTTTGACCTCTGCCGTGTGTGTTCTCACGGCTAATTTGAGGTCTTTGTATCTCTGGCATAATTTGAACACGAGAGGACACACGAGGGATTTGTGCGTAGATAGGAGACTGAGCAATTCTTTGGTCATCGTTGGCCTAAAATACGGGAATTGGATATCTGGCGACTGCCTTGTTGCCCGCTGCGGATGTTAACAAGGCCACTAATTGATTCTCGAAGACGCGAATAATGTACAACTCATGTGCTGAATTCGTTCTGCACAAATGGTTCTCGTCATAAGAAAGTTCCGAGCCGAAGTTTCACCTGGGTGGATATATGCTTTTGATTCAATTTGGTTCCGCGATTTGTAAGCATCGTCATGGACTCACAACCGGTAAACTGGGGGGTGCTGGATGCACTGGTCTTGGATTACGCCGAGGAGGAGCAGTTGCTAGAAAGCGACAACTCTGAAGGGGCTGATCGACGCTTAATTGAGTTGATCAGGGGTTTGATAGAGACTGGCCGAATCGCGGAGGCTCTAGACGTAATCAACCAGTCTGCGCCGGTGCTTTTGGACGACCCACACCTTCTCTTTCGTCTACAGAAGCAGGTGTGTTTGACATCCTTTGACGATTACTCTGGACGCCCACGTGGACCTGCAAAAGTCTGTTACGGAATGGATATTGCTTTGTCACATCACTATCGTTTTCGTGTACGGAGCTATCAATGTCTGCGTTTAGTTTGAAATCTCAGCACCGAGGGTGACCCCTGGTGTTTGCTGTCTGCAGAGATTTTTAGAACTGCTTCGGGGTGGTGAGCCAAACCAGCAACAGCAAGCGATTATGTGTTCTCGCACGACCTTAGGGCCATGTGCTCTAAACGCTTATCCTGTACGTTCAGAAAGCGTCACTAGAGAGTGTTTCTTTTCCTCGTCTAGGCCCTTCGTGTTAAAGGAATTTCGCCTGATGCTATTGTTTCGAATCTCAATTCCAGAGAATGTAGCTGTAGACGCACACTTGCATATGGCAATGTCATCATGAAATTTCATAGTGGCTTTGAATTTACAGGGACTGTCATTCACTTTCTGCATGATGTAAACCAGGGTTTAAGTGCCTGCAGCGTGAACCGTTCTTGTACTTCATTTGGTGAACCTTGCTTCTCGCCAGGTGTTCGTTCTGATAGAAAGTATGCAAGTGTCGTCAAATGTATATCCCAGGAAGCGTATGAGGAGTTCAAAAGGGTACTTTTAGCTCTCATGTTTGACAAAGACGACCCAACTTCGCCTGTCGCGGATGAGGTAAGGAATCAATTCGTTGCAAGCCTTAATATGTTGACTAACCACAATTCTGATTTATCTTAAGCTTGTCCGATACTCTGCACGGTGTTCTCCTCTGGACTGTTGTGCCGAACTATCCGTAATCGGTACAGGTGTGTTTCACGAGATGGTCCTGGCTAAAGTTGCGTCATTGTGCATTGTTTAGTAGTGGTCAGAAGTAAGGAGAGCTGAGCTCGGTGCAATTGTTGCGGCGACACTAAAGGCTCAGCAACATGCTTATGACCCGCTTTTCTCATTGACGCTGCGATACTTGATAAGGTTAGTACTACCAGATATCTTCTTGTAATTTTTATCTAGTGCTGTTGCTTTCAGTTCAGAGAAATATTTTCCTCTTTCTTCAGGCGACCGACAGAGACGTGTCCGCGGCTTTACTTGTGCAGTTATTTACCTGTATCACATTGTGTTTTCCTGGTGTGCAACTCTCAGGTTAGACAGAGACGTGATCTAGTTTACTTAACTCGCATTCTTGTCACTCTGACGCTTCTGACTTGATCGTTCTTGCGAGGAATAGCGTGCAAAATGCCTACTGTCATCAGCAAGCAATGGTTTCCCCAATTGCCGACATTGCTGCCTCTCTCCTTTCAAAGGATCGAGATCCTCCTGCAGCACCTCGCGCAGGAGGAGAAGCTCCTAATTTTAGCGAGGTAGCAGCATTACTCCTTAAACCACTGCTACTTCAGCCATGATCGAGTAGCAAAACCGGAACAGACTTGCTACCAGATTGCAGCTGGTAGCAAGTGTGGTCACCCGCGGCTTTACTTGTACAGTTATTTACCCGTAGCACATTCTGTTTTCAAGGTGTGTGACCTCATGTTAGATGGACAGCAATTTGGGTGCAGCTGTCCTGCACAGTTGTGTTCTTATACAGTATTCTTGTCTCGGAGAAGTCATTGAGACCACGGCTTTAACCTATCGTTCTACTTTTGCAGGCCGATGTACAGGCCCTTGCACAGGCTGTCGACTTACCGAGACAAGGAGCTGTGAATAGCCTCAAATACACCAGTGGTGATTTGACGCATGCTTTCAAGGTGTAGTATATGTTCTGTTTTCTTTCATGTCATGTCGGCATCATTTCCTCGAGAACAAAGAAGACATGGAACAGATGCACGCGTAGGATCACTCAGTTTGCGCATGACCTTGAACCGACGAGCACAGGCACTGGAACTCACTCGTTTTCCACGTTGTACTTCGCAGAATGAATTGAGCAGGATGAGATTGAAAATCCCTCTTGTGGATGAGCTTGTTCGAGAATACTGTTTGTACAGAGGTCTGATTGAAAGGGGATCTAATTCTTCAATTGACAATAGAGCGTCAACCGATGCTGTCGCAGCGGAACTTACAAGTGTTCTTTCTCTCGATGTTGTCAACCGGATGAAGGCATGCACCGATGCAAAGATATCTCCGAGCGATCATGCTGAGGACATTGTCGTGTCTGAAATGAAAAAGGACAGAGTGGAGAAAATGGTAATTTGTATACATAATGGAGACCGTCACGTAGAGATGGATGGGAATAATTTAGAAATAGAACCTCATGTAAAAAGTAAATTACAACCAAATGCGATTGATAGCGCACAAGACAATATTCGAAGTATGGAACTGGCCGAGGATGTCGTGATGGAAGATTACGATGATACCTGCTGTGACCAGGTTGACTATTCTGAAAACGGGGAAAGGGTCAGGGACAATGGGCGGTTACGCAGCTCTGGGATATGCAGTACAAGTGGTCTTTCGCATTCTGGTAGCGATAGTGCTCAGACAGCAGGACATAGAAGTGGGATCGGAAAAGACGGTCCGGGCATGCCGTCGGTAGGTTGGCGCCGATGGAGAGGGAGGAAACCATTGGTTCTCGCAGATTTTCAAAACGGAACGTGGCTCCCCACTTCTGAAGCGAGGCAGCAGCAACTTTCAGGCTTGGAGCTTTCACAATTGACGAATCTGGCCGAATCGCAAGACTTGAAAACTGATGCTCAAATCCAGCTGGTAAGTTCTGTTAAGGCTCATGACCCTCGAGGCATTGTAATTTTCACCCGATTTACATAGAAGAGTTGTTGATATGCAGAATCAGCGTATTGCAGACGCAGATGTATTGCCTATGTTTATGAAGGATGACGCCTATGTTGACTTTCAGGACCGCCAAGACATGATTGTTGAAACGTACGGTCGAGCACTTGGTATACGCCAGTTAGCTACTGAAGGGAAGACTGATGCCGTTATCCAAGAAGTTCAGCGGATACACCCTGACTTTTTCGAGCATAATCACCATTTGCTTTTCCAGCTTAAACAGGTCTCATTGCACTCCACCTGGATCCCTGTAACTGTGATTTAAAGTTAAGCATTTTCAGAGTTTCAGATGCCCTCGCTGTTGACTCAAGTTTCAATGTTGTATGTTGCAGGTAGAGTTCCTAAGGTTGGTGGAAGGTGGTCACTACAAGGAAGCGCTCCGAGTTGCCCGCGACGACCTTGGTCCCCTCGCTGCTAAACACCCTGAGTTGCTGAAACCTTTGAAGGAAACTCTTTTGGCTTTAGCGCGGCCGAAAGGGGAAATTCCGGTGAAGCCCACACCACCATCTGTCCTGGCTGCTGCTCTTCAGGTATGGAAGCATTTTGATAGACCTGTTCTGTGCTGACTGGGAAGTAATGTCTCCACGTTTTACCTGAAGGTATCGCTCTCGGCTTCATGAGTTGAGTTCAGTGTCTTTCACCTTCTCATCTACAGAACTCCTGTATCGAGGGTAACAAAATCCCTTCGGACTTACTTCTGGATATCGTTTCTCCCTTTTACGCTGAGTGCGTCAACCACTTCGGAACACACGTGCGATGTAATTATCTTAGCCCGTGTGTTACGTCAAGCACTCGACATGATGTGTTTTACCTAATGTGACAATAGTTTGGAAGCTTTTGAAGGCCGGAAGGATTGACACCACTTGGGGTTCTTTCGTTCTCCTTTTGCGTCAGGTGGCTCTCGGTGCAAGTCTTGGCATCGCTGAGCCCAAGTTGATGAAAATTATGAGAAACTGCTTGTACATGCACACGGAGTGGTTCAAATTGCAAATGTGGCCTGATCCATTTGGAGAACTTCTGTCCATCAATGCTCTGAAGGAGACAAATGCAAATGCTTCTGCCTCGACCCGCGGTGACACAAAGATAGGTCTTGGAGGAGTTTTAGGTGACCAAGCTGTTGTTGACTTAAGCAGCTCAAGATCTGGGGAGGGAGGTGGAAGTCAACAGGCAGAGTCAAGGGAAGGGCTACTTTTTGACGAGATGTCGATTCTGACTATAATGGCAAGTACTCTTCATTGCCCGTGTTTGCTACTAGGTCATGTTTGTGAACAGTGTGCTTTGAGTTAATCCATAGCAACTGTTCTCCACGGTACGTTTTGTCACTTACCCGGTAACAGGTGCTTACATTTTTTTACTGAGTTAGAATATCGGGGTAGATGATCTACGGTCTCCGGTCAATGAGGTTTGAATTTGACGTTTGCAGGAATGGATGGCCCTTTCAAGGGGAGATGCTATACAGCTGCTTACTCAGTACGATGGAAGTGTAGATAGTGTGTTGGCCAATTTGATATAAACGTATTGAAAACAGACTGTACATCACAAACAATCCCAGCTTGAATTTCAGGTCTAGAGCAGACCTCACCGTTGTATTTAGTTACTTTTCAGATAAACCTTTCTCCAATCCAGGTATTTTAGATTGAAAGCTTTCTACCATTTACCCTGTGTTCTACGTACTGATGTGAATCTCTGTTGCGTGAGTCACAACATAAACGGGGTGCGCGTGAATGAGCCAAGGTGGCCATATTCCGTTTCCGAGACGTGCTTGAAAATAGAGAGGACTCCTGTACAACAACCAGATAGTTTGATCTGTATGCACCTTGTCCCAGCCATGAACTGCAGCTTTGAAGAAACGGGACTTCTTGTATCACTAAGAGACGAGATGAGCAAAATACTAACTGGGGAAAAGCATGGCTTGAGCATGCACGCTGCGGAGGCGTGACTGATACATCAGGAATGGCCTTGGCAATCCATAAGGTTTGAGGAGTGTCGAAGTCCGAGATCGTAAGATAAATCGTGTAAATCAGCAGGTCAAGATGAATCGTCGAAATCAAAGAGGATCCGCTAAAGCTCGTGTGAGGGTATCATAGGGCTCATTACATCATGCCATCTAGTTAGCTCCGGGTTCCATGTCCAATAATTGGTATCGGCGCATCGATAGCGCCGCAAATATACTGAGTCTATCGCTCGCACATATACCTAGTTATGATTCACGTATAATGAGGAGATGCGCCGCGTTCAGGTATTATTGTGTGGACACCTTTTTCTTAGTATCCAAGATGATACCTCACGGTGTTACGGGTTTTCCCTTCTTTTTCTTTTTATCTCTTCAAACACAACAAGCGTAGAGTATAAGTGACATTGCATTCGTCTCTTAGTTCAAATCTCTTTCATCCGCAGAGAAATATTCTTGTATTTACTTGCTCAGTCTATGTTGCTTATTTATTCACCTACGCCGTGTTTCTTGAGTTTATGCGTGGTAACAATGAATTTATGGTTCTGACGATAGTCTTCGATATAAGCGGGCGCTTTGTTCTCGGTTACACGTGGAGCCTGTATTCGTTGGCAAAAAGAGAAGGCGCTTTACATACGATTTTGCAGTATCTGCCACGATGTAAACATACAAGGTGATAAGGAAGATATTGAGCTATGCGAGAAAAGCGATGATATGGACGGGGATGTCATTGAATGTAAATGTAAATGGTCTCTAAGAAGAAATGCAACTTATGTCCGAATTACACTCTTCTCAATTACAGTCTGGACCGCCAAGCTCGCCGCCAACAAGGTTGATTTTGATACTGGTCGAGATTTACAATTTGCTGTACTAGATAGTCAATATTTGGTACACGTTTAGGTGACATTAGGTGACAGTTGTTATCGTGTTCATTTTATTTTTGTAACTAAAAATGTTGGATTCACATAAAGTTTCCAATCTTAGCATCTTTCAGCTTATATGCAGATTTGCATATTATACTCTGGTCTTGATTTTTAAGAAAAAAAAGATTGATGGTGGAATGTAGCACAAGCATTTACATTATTTATATTGGTATCGGCTCTCTTTTATCTCAACATTACATATAAGATCAATCGTAGAATTTTATTGAAAATAAATTATTGTTAATAATAATCAATTCATATAACCATATAATAATGTTAGTCAGAATTAATGTTAGTCAAAATTACACATAAGATCAATCGTAGAATTTTATTGAATATAAATCATTATTATTAATAATCAATTCATATGAATATATTAATGTTAGTTAGAATTAGTGTTAGTCAGAATTACTGTTGGTAATACTATTTTATGCACCTAGTGTCTTATTGTCTCAACGAAGTATCAACGGAAGTTTTGCTTTGTAAGTCATGAAATTCATAACGTTAACTTGCAAACTACAATCACACTTCATGCACCATTTATCTTTATCTCGTTTTGTCGGATCGACTCTCAAGCTTAGCATTCCCCAAGTCTCTACCTAGACCCGGTTAGATCGGTCTCAAAACATGAGCAAGTCAAAACGTGACTTGGGGCGGCCTTCCCATAAAGTCTAATGTCCTAAACGGTAACTCTAGCACACCTAGCGATCCAACCATCCGTGATGTATGTCTAGGTCCAAACTCCCGAACGGTGATCGAATCTGCCGTCTCGTTCTTTAGTCTTGTCTCAACCCTTGAGTTGTTCTCAAGTCTTCATGTCCACATCTAGATCAAAATACGCATTGGAATTGACCTAGTCATCATCTCATGTCTCTAGAGTCCACTCGTCGAACTTTGGGATTGGATGACTCGTCCTGGTTCACCCAAGAGGGTTTAGGTGAAAGGATGACTCGATGTTTGGCTCACGCAGGCATCGAGTCCTTCTCATATATACTTTTGGAGATCGGCGGCTCCCCTCTCCTCTTTGGTCTTTCAAAATTATACTACAACTTGATCACGAGATCGGTCATAACTCTCAGCTCCAATGTCGATTTGAGGAATTCTTGGTATCATTTGGAAAATTCTTGCCGAGTCCTTTCAAATAATATCTTATTCGTCTTGAGATCTTACTTGGAACTCTGTCCACTATCCAAAACGTCACTAGAGCTCCAACACGCCGAGGAACTTTAGTCCGACGTCAGACTAAGACCCTGTGGTTCAGACCAGCGTCCAAACCCACATCTCGGTCCACTCGGAGCCACATCTGAGATGTGTGTTTCGATCCATTTTCATACTTGCCTCCTTAAGTCAGCATTCGTCTAAGGTCCCCTTGGGATAGGACCCTACGTCATAATCCAATATTTCAACTTTGATTCAGAGAACCACTTAGGGTTCATCTGTTCTCGACTTCCCGGCCAAGTTGTTAAGTCTTGCTCGTAACGCTCACAACCTAATGCAACTCCACTAGGGTTTTGTTGTTCATCTCTGCAATCGATCTTGAGATTGAGAGTCGTGACATTCACCCCTTCCACTTTGGACTTTGCCTTCATCAACAATGATCCTTAAGTTAACACCAAGTCCAAATGGGTAGCCAACCTCATGGTACCAGAATTACGTTATGGTAATTAACCCACACTTCCCTTCTTGGTTTGAGTCTTAAGTTGTCGCTAGAACACTTTGAAAATTCCAACTAGTCTCGATGAAGCCTTACCTCCTTGACCACCTCTAAACAAAACTAGTTGACAATTTCTAAACATTCTACTTAAGACTTTAACTTGCTAACTTATACGTATTCACACCTAGTTACTAGATCTCTTGAAGCTCACTTTCTGGTTGCAACCTGATTTGACTTAGATGCGTGACTAAGTTTACCTTGTAGTTAGCAAACTACAACGCAAGATGACCTCAAGCCCCAAGACAAGTGTAAACGATTCATATTTGCTTTGCCAACGCTATAGCAAACTCAAGTCTTGACATCAAGACTTAGTCTTGATTTAGATGCTTATCCAAACCAGCTCGCTTCTTTTGAATGCACTCTGTTCCTCCTCTTGACAACATCTTAGGCATCTGATCATAACTAGTCATAGTCATGCACTACCACTACACTTAGATAATTTCTAATAAATAAATTCTTTATTTTCACAAAATACAAGTCAAAGCTACAAAGTCCATCGGCTCAAATCGTCTCAAGTTGCTACTTGTCACGACCCTCAGTCTCAAGATCAAGCGCAGACTCGAACAACAGAACCTTAGTAGACTTGTGCTAGGTTGTGAATGCTACGAGTAGGACTTAATGGCTTGGCTGCAAAGTTGAGAACAGATGAATCCTAAGTGGTTCTTTGGACCTAGGTTGAAATGTTGGGTTAAGACGTAGGGGTCTATCCCAAGACGACCTCAGACGAATGCTGACCTAAGAAGACAAAAAATGGATCAAAACATAAGTCTGAAACATAGGTATGAAACATGAGTCCGAGACATGGGTCTGGACGCTGGTCCAAACCACAGGATCTTAGTCTGAGACTGGATCACAACTTCTCAGAAAAATACTAAGTGTTGATGCTCCAGCAACGTTTTGAGTCGTGGACAAGCTTTAAATAAGATCCCGAGGCGAGTAAGTATCATTGAAAAGTTCACGGCAAGAGCTTTTCAATGAAATCAAGAACTCCTCGAATTGACATCAGAGCTGAGAATCATGACGGATCTAGTGATCAGATTGTGATATAATTTTCAAGGATCAAAGAGGAGAGCGGGGCCTTCGATCCTTAGAAGTATATATGAGAAGGGATCGATGCCTAGGTGGATAAAGACAAGTCACCCGACCTTAGAGTTCAGCAGACGGACTCTGAGGGCATGAGATGATGGCTAGGCTAGTACCAAGACGCGTTCCGGTTCAGACTTGGACGTCTGGACTTAAGAACGATCCAAGGGCTGGGGCAAGACTAGGGAACAAGACGGCTGGTTAGACCACTATCGAGAGCTTAGATCCAGACGGACATCACGAACGGTTGGACCGCTAGGTGTGCTGGAGAAACCGTTCAAGACTTTGGACTTTATGGGAAGTCCGTCCCAAGTCACGTTATGACTTGCTCATGTTTTGAGACCGACCTAGTCGGGGTCTAGGTCGAGACATAGAGAATGTTGACTGACTCCGGTCCAGACCAAGTGAGATAAAAGTAAGTGGTGCATGAACGCTAACGTGTGATTTTGGTTTGCATGTTACCGTTGGGAGTTTCGTGACCTACTGAGCAAAGCTTCCGCTGGCACAACAAGGCGGTAGGTGCATGAAATACTCGTGTGGTTCGTTGTTCTTTGCTCCTCGCTGGAAGGAGATGTTCTCATCGTGCTAACGCCCTTGCTGTCCTTGTCGTCGTTTGAAGATGTTGCTTGCATATTCCAGATCTTCTTTTGGTATCCACGCCATTCCTCTAACATCCTCAACAAACTTTGCAATCAAAGTTCGTTGAGGATGGCTACAGAATTCAGCCTCAAATGAAGGAAGATCATGAGTTCGAGTTAGAAAGGAATAGAGCGATGAAACACCAAGAAACGCAAGTCTATACAAAGTACTATAAAACCCTCAGCGGTCTTATCGATAAACTATCCGTCAATCTCTCAACTTCCACGAGAGTCATCAATCAACCTGCAACATGTTGGGCCTGTCTCTCACTCAGAGATCACCTCTGATGGGTTTGATGGAAGCACACCATTAACTTTAAGAGAAAAATGTTAAATTCAATCCTTCACAAACCCATAAACTCATAAACTAAATTTTTGCATTCTAACGACTTTTCTTAACTTCTCTCATTCTAATGTCTCACACTGTCTCTATATTGTTAAAATGTCATTACGACGATGTGAAAACAAGGATGAGGAGCTCTTCTCTACTCCTCTATTTATACATTCTAGGGTTTTACGTTGATACTCTCCAGTAACTCAATCGTAACTCTTTTTACCAAGTTTTATTAAGATTATTTAAGATAAAAGCATTAATCACATGGGTTTATTCTTTCAAAGTCAACAAATCCTAGAAGGATTCTAGAATATTCTCAAGGAATCTCATATTTCCACCCTCTTCAACAATATGACCCACTGAAAAAGTTACATGTGGAATCTCTTCTTCTTTTTTAATGCTCACAAAGTCAATAACTTTAGTCCCACCACTAATATCAAGTCAAAAAAAAGATAAGGGATATTTTTCACCTCCTTTCTATTTTTTAGACAAGATGACCAGATAGTAGTGCTCACTATTTAAGAAATATTTGAATTCTGTCCAAAAGTACAGCTAAGTTTAACAATAACTAACTTTAGTTAGTCATGACTAACTTGATACCTCCTTAAAGTACTTAGGCATCAAATAAACATTCTCCACACTTAGTTATAATTAAACACATTGCTAATAGACAAACTTCTTATGTGTAACATAGGTCGTTACATGTTATCCCCGAATTAAATTTTCGCTCCGTCCTCGAAGTGAAGAGAGAACTTTCGTCGATGAATCAACTTCAACTTGTCATAATTGATCCAATCGAATCTCCTTCCTCCCAGCTCTTGAAAGTCATATGTGAAGTTTCTCCACACCTTATCTACAACAAAAGGACCAAATATCTAGGAAGAAACTTCTTCCTAGCCTTCTTGAATTTGATAGCATCATACAACGTTTCACCTCTCTCGTGCTCAATCGTTTGTCGTAACTCTTCTTTTGATACGCATGAGCTCGTTCCATCCGCATCATTACTACCGCTCGAGTCTCCTCCAACTCCATGAGTTGCTCCCTCCTTGATCTGATGACGTCTTCTCTCCTCTACTTCTTCAACTTTCGTTGAATAGTTTGAAAAGTATCCAATTCAAATTGGATCAGCAACTTGGACTCCACTCTATAAACAAGTCTAAATGAAAAATATCTAGTAGAAGTCTTTGTTGTTGTCTGATACTCTCATAAGATGACATGTAGTCTCTTATTCCAAGTATGTTTCACAGTTTCAACAACAGCATCTTTGGCGAGCATCATACAATGTATAAGATTGATCTTCTCTACAAGATCATTATCATTTGGTTTGTATGACGTCGTTACTCGTGACTTGATAAAAAAGTGTTGCAGCATAGCAGTAGTCATGCTCTCTACAAACTCTCCTCCTCTATCTGAGATCAACTCTAACGGACATCCAAATCTTGTGATGATCTTTCTCGTAGGAAACTACCCACTTCTGTTTCATTAGTCTCCTTCAAAAGTCTAGCCTCTACCCACTTGGTACAGTAGTCAATGACGACTACAATGTATCTCTTGCCTCGATGTGTCTTATTAAGAGACAATATCAATACATCACTTCTCAAATGGTTCTAACACTAGAATTGATCTTAACGGAGGTGTTCTAGTAGACTTTGACAGACGTCGTAAGTTTTGCAATAATCTAAACACTCACTGAAAATACCTCTCCAATGATAACCTGCATCCAAAATCTTGAAAGCTATTATCTTATCAGCAAAGTGATCTCCACAAACAGTGCCGTTGTGAAACTCATGCATTAGCTTGAAAGTCTCCTTCTGACCAACTGCTCTCCTTAGCAAACCATCTGCTCCTTGATGAAATAGAAGTCACTCCATCATGGTGTAGGGTTTACATCTCTTGATCAAAGCGTTATATTCTCGGGTATGCATACCTCCTAGAAAAGAACCATTTGCAAGAAAACTCCAAATTTCTTTGTACTCATCCGGTACCTCTTCAATGCTTATGATTGTCATCACTTGTTCATCTGGATCATCAAACGGTTCTTCTCTCTCATCATCATAAGCCCTCGACAAGAGATCAACATTTGCATGTTTTTTCTTTGGTATATTTTTGATCACATAATCATATTCTATTAGAATGATCTTCCAATGAGCAATACGACTTTCAGCATTAGGCTTATTAAAGATATACTTTAAAGTCTTGTGATATGTGACTATGGAAAGTTTCTCTCTTAGCAAGTAGTGTCGAAATTTCTTCAATCAAAAAATCATCGCTAATCCTTCTCGTTTTGTAACGACTTATGTTACGCACAAGAAGTTTATCTATTAGTAAAGTGTTTAGTTATACTAAGTGTGGATAATGTTTATTTGATGCCTAAGTACTTTAAGGAGGTATCAAGTTAGTCATGACTAGCTAAAGTTAGTTATGGTTCAACTTAGCTGTACTTTTGGGTCGAATTCAGATATTTGTTAAAGAATGAGCAATACTATCTTGTCATCTTGTCTAAAAGGTAGAAAGGAGGTGGAAAATATCCCTTATCTCTTTTTTGACTTGATATTAGTGATGGGACTAAAGTGTTGACTTTGTGGGTATTAAAAACAAGAAGAGATTTCACATGTCTCCTTTTTAGTGGGTCATAGTGTAGAAGGGGGTGAAAATTACTATTTCAAAATCTTTCTAGAAGTTGTTGACTTTGAAGGAATAAGCTTATGTGAAAAGATAAGAAGTCCATGTGATTAATACTTTTACCTTAAGTAATATCTTAGTAAAACCAGGTAAATATAGTCACGTCTGAGTTACCAGAAGATATCAAAGTAAAAACATTGAATGTATAAATAGCGGAGTAGAGAAGAGCTCCTCATCTTGTTTTCACATCGTCGTAATGACAACTTGAGCAATATAGAGAGAGTGAGGTATTTTAGCATGTGAGAACTTGAGAGATGTCGTTAGAATGAAGAATTTTAGTTAATTAGTTTAGGGGTGTGTGAAGGATTGAACTTAGCATTTTTTCTCAAGTTAATGGTGTGCTTCCATCAAAATCATCAGAGGCGACTCTTGAGTGAGAGACAGGTCCGACATGTTGCAAATGGATCGATGATTATTGTGGAGGTTGAGAGATTGGGGGGTAGTTGATCGATAGGACAGCTGAGGGTTTACAATTACGTCACCGGAGTAATTCTTCTTCGTGGAAACCATATGCGTATTAGCGCTATAGGATGATCATGCATATCTCCGTCTAACTGACTTAATATACATCCGAATGCTACATTGGAGGCATCCGTATACAGAATAAATGGTTTATTCCACTCTGATTTAGCAAGTATAATAGCTGTTACCATTGTCTTTTTTAGCTCCTCAAATGCATCCTTTGCCTTTTGATTATGCATTATTAAGTCAAAATCAACTCCATTCTTCATGTATATAGTCAAAGCTATTGCTTTGACTATATATTCGAGAAGGAAAAGACAAACCTACGATAATAGCCAACCATGTCAAGAAACTATTTCAACTTTGTCAAGTTGATTGGAAATGAAAGATCCAAGATCTTCTTCACCTTCTCAGGATCTACGATAATCTCATTCTTGGAAATGAAGTGTCCTAACAGTAGACCTTATTCGCAGCCAAAGATGCACTTCTCTAGATTTAGAGAAACGTTGGCCTACTCCAACCGTTGCAAAACTTTGATCACATGATCAAAGTGGTCCTCCTTTCTTTCGTACATGCAGAAATTGTCAATAAAATCACGAATGATCTCTCTAGGTTAGAGGACCCCAGGTTGCCTTTGGTATCTTTTCCTCCTTCATTGCACTTCTCCCTGATTATTTATTCTGCATAGTACCTTCATCTCTTATATTCATCTCGCGCATTAGAGAGTTTGATAAGAGGATCATGCGATCTTTGACGAGATCTTAGGACCGAGGACATTTGAGTGTGTGGCAGGATATCTCACACGTAGGAAGACATCATTGTCGATATCATGTGGTGGGGTGGATATATTATCTATGGGGGAGATTGTTCCAGCAACCTTTTTGGGTAGTTAAGTCCTCTCAACACCTTGGCTCTGTTGTCGTTTTCTCATGCGAGATAGATTTATTATAAAGAGTTATGTGACAGAGATGGAGGATGGTTCTTATCCACTACGGATGTGTCTTCATGAAGCAAAAGATAATTTGACTCTTGAGGCACATGAGACACATCCTCGATTCAATATCTTAACTATCGATGGATCTCGCGGACTGCAGTCCTTGTTGACAAGACATCACTTCTAGCAGGTTTCTTCATGCGCTCGTAGTTGACCCTTCCATCTCAGGGGATACTATAGCTCGATTCCGCTCTTGTTCAAGCAAGGATGCAAGCTCTTGGTTCATAGCTCGACTTTGCATTAGAGCGTTTCGACTCGCACCGATTATCTTCTCTACAGCGATGAGATTTTATCTAGGCTTGGTCTAGTCTGTTGCTTCGACATTGTCCATTTGTGAGTGCGATGTCTTGCTTGACATATCAGATTGACATCTTGCTCGTTGTCCTCACGGTGATGGACGGATAGCTATTCATGGTGTCATCAAGGACGTTGTGTTTACTATAGCATGAGAGAGCGATTACATGACGTGAAGAGAATGTCGATATGTCTTTCAGACGAGAGGGTCAATGAGAGCTGACTTGTACATGATGAGAGAAGATTAGGTCTCAGTGTCAGATGTGGTTGTCACGGATTCGACATGAGATTCGGTGGTGGCACATGTGATCACACTTGTAGCTCATCTTTCAAGATGAGCTACAAGTGTGGCGGCACAGCGAAGGTGACCAAGTATAAGGGTATGCAGGAAAGACACCGTTTCATCTCTTAGTCTTGGAGATACATGGATCGACAGTCTTTGAGTTTGACATTTTTATTCAAAGATTGTGCTAGAGCCTAGACGCAACATGTACCACTTTCTCTTTTTTGTGCACTATGTTTTTAGACAACGAGTTTCTATTGCTCTAGAGAGAGCTTTAGCCGGTACAGTTCATAGAAAAGCAATTGCAGTAGGTGATGCTATTTCAAATGTATGCAAGAGTTTTGATTTATCGGTGTGTGGTATTTTAAGAGCGATAGACGATCTTAGAGCTACTGATAGCAAGACTTAGCCACCATGTTCTTCTACCCTTCGAGGCTTTGGTTGCTTTGCCCATTGGGCTTGATGGCGTCTTTTCTATCCGTTGGCTATTCTTTGCGTCGTGTGTTTCTCGTAGGAAGGTGAAATTCGCGTCTGCTGTAGAAATCCAATGGGGTCCAACGAATCTTTGAACGAGCCGGTTCGGAGTTCTCAACTCGTTCACACGGTGTTCATGCAGATCAGACCTGCCTCCCGCTGGGAAACTGGTTGAAACCAGATTCGCTAACCTACACCTCAACATAGTACCGACTCTAAACAACAAGGGCATGCACAAGTAAAAAGCATCACTCTGGGGATCCGCGCCTCTTGAACAGTTTCAAATGTTTGTCAACCACAAATAACTTCAATTGTACTAGCTCTCGTAAACTATAAGTGGTAGTTTCATAAACATCTAGCACAACATAAGGTCTGAACTATCTTCGAGAGAACTTACGAAGTGTAGAATGTTGATGCTCTAACATGTTGTCATACATCAGTACTCAATCATCAATACGTATTGACTTTGATTGTAGTCGATCTTGTCAAAACGTTCCTTGTTTCTGTCTCGAGTCACCTTTCAATTTCTCTTGCGCTTCAGCAAGATCATCTTCCTTCCGCTCTAACTGCTTGGTTCATAAAGCTATGAGTGAAGTATGATCTATATCATCTTCTCACGATAGCGTAGCTCACGTAAGAAAGTTCTCCTAAGCATGCATGATTGGTTTCTCTCCCTATAGCTAGTCGTGGTGTAGTGTCACAAGACTTCTGGTCAATCCAGAAAATGGTATACGAACAAGTAAAAACCTCGTATCTGCAGCGAGCGTCGAAGTCTACGGTAAGCTGTCTAGGAGCATCAGTAGCCTGCTTATGATGAGGTGCTGGTAAATAATATTCCTGTGAAACGGACGACGCTCGTCTTCCTGAAGGGAGAGCTTGCGTGCAACAATCGTCGGAGAAATTTTCCTCCCAGGATGGAACTTAGAAGTGTATCGGTCAAGCAAGGCCAGCCTCGAGCAGAGCCGCTGTGTCACGCGAATTTCCTGTTTTTTGGTGAAGGAGCACACGAGTCAGGAATGTAATTGGTGGATGTGATCTCCTTCCCCTGATTCACGACGAACGAGACTTCTCAAACGAATTAGGGAACCCTTGAAATGTAAGCTTGGTCGAGAGAGTCTGCGTCACTGGCACAGGAATAAATGAATTGCCCATCACGAGTGCCAGGGCGCGATGAAATCCGTGGACAATATGGTGATCTGCCGTTCCCATTGATGGAATCTGGGTGCTGAAACTTCGACCGCGCCTTCACAGGCTATCCTGAACATATTGTTGTGAATGTCCGAATAAGCGGATTGTGATGCGCCTGACATCGGGGCGAAATGCGTGAGAATTAGAGCCTTGGCAAAGGGAGGAAAATAGGGATGAAAGCAGATGAGAAGCTGTCGTATGGTGACTCTCCTGATTAAGCTGAGTTTCTTTCCGTGTGATTTTAAGCAAGCAGAAGTCCAGATTGTTTTGCAAGAAAGAAATCCGCACGTTTGGTCGATCTCAGCAGCACCGACAGCAGAACTTAACATGGAAGGCGGTCAAACGGTCAAGGCGGTGGCTCTGGGCCAGATTCTGTCACTTCTCATCACCGGGACTTCATTTTCTTCGTCGCAGCTTGCGCGCCAAGGTGAGTACTTTCCGGTGCACTCAGACTCATCCGCTTGTCAGACAGAGAGACAGAGACAGAGAGAGAGAGAGAGAGAGAGAGAGAGAGAGAGAGAGAGAGAGAGAGAGAAACGGGCTGGAGTTTGGGGCGTTCAGATCAAGTCCAGAATGAGTAGTTCGGAGTTGGGACTGTCCAGCATTGACTTCATTTTGGTAGAGTGTTGGAACAGGCATCAACGCTCCAATGACCCAAGTCTTCTTCAACTACTTACTGGTAGCCGGAGTCTACGGATCCTACCTGCTGTATCTACGCGAGCGTCCCAAGGTGAAATTCTTGGAGAGATCTTGAAGCATAATTCGAGTCACCATATATTTTTCTGCTTGCTGTCGAGTGCACTGAGGCCAGTCAGCAAGCTAGCTGGAAGTTATGTGACTGCATGGTCTCTAGTGTTCTGTAATATACATCCGCACTACTTTGGTAGCATGATGTCGGAGCTGATCCTCTCCTAATCACAACTCGACCTGGCTGGGGTGTGAACAATGGACAGTGGTCCATTCCGACACGGCGTACAAGCGGACCTCTTTAGGTTCTCAATGGGTTGGGGTAAGCCCCCCAGCACAAATGAGCAGTGTGTTCCTGTCTGGACATTCGGACTCGGAGTCTAGACATTCTACCCATATTTCATTTGATTCTACCCAGTTCTCAAAGTCAAATGTTTACCAAATCGATCAGTCAAAATATATCTATATTAAGTTGTCAAAAGCATACTTATTGCTACCTTCATTGCCGACGAGTCAAGCAAGTTGCGAGTACCAAACACTTTCGATATGTCTATACCCGCCGACCTCCGGTAAAATTGTTGGTATTTTGTGTCAATCCATTGGTTGATTACCTCACCTTCAAGGTCTCATGTTCTGATTTGGGTTTCGATTTTCTTGCTTATACGAGGATCAGTCGAATGGTGAATGGGAGGGAGTGTACTGTCGAAATTCCGGTCCCAGACGTCACTCTCTTCCTCTGATTCAGCGTTCTAGAGAACTGTTTAGACTGATGAGAACTGAAATAAGTGGAGGGTTATTTGACGTGTGGGGCAAAGCCAACCAAAACTCACCTTAGATAGAGGCTTCCACGACAGTAACAGACACAACTGCTTAGTGACATCCTTGAACCTACTTGTCGGGGACTACCGAGAAACTCCACCAGAACACTCGGGAGAAGACAAACAAGGCCTCCCGGAAGTGTGTCAAAGCCTCTTGGAAAAAATCGGCTCTCCTCATGATAGGCTTAAGCAGGATCCTTCAGTTTCTGTGGTTGAAGAACCCAAGGAGTCTGAGCTCCTCAAGAAGAATTCCTGCACATCTGTGCGGGATAGGAAACATGGCAGGCCCTATACATGCTAATTCCAAAGCTGCCACACTATACATGGTATGGGGCCATGTGGAGAGCTCAAGCTGAAAACCACCGGGGTATGGAAAGGGGTAGGTTTCTTTGTTCGTGATTTTTTTATCAGTGTGAAGGCTGATCTTAGTGATGAATATACCCTTTGGATTACGCTTGAGGCATGCATGTGGACCTATAGACCTGCATATTGGCTGTGTTTATATGCCTACCAAACTCCGCCTCTAAGAATCGAAACTAGCCTTTGATAGTGTCAAGACTGAACGAAATTACCATCTTAAGGGAACGTGATATTACTGGGTGACTTCAGTGGTTGGGTAGGGAGAGTTGCTTATGTTACAGATGTTATCGGGATGTATGGGGACCTGAGATCGGCTATCGAGTATGGTAAACGTTTGACTCGTGTTGCGGGGCTTACAGCTCAAACTTTGAATTTATACCAGAGAACCTGGTTGGACTAGGTTAACCTTAAGGATGAGGATTACTCAATCACAGATCACATTCTGAAGGACGAGCAGTTATTTCAGCGCATGGGTTGCATAAACCTTAGGACTGATCTTAGCAGAATCCCACCACTTTCTGTTATGGACTGAGCTGGGCTTGACGTTCATGGTAACCCTAAGCCTGCTAAGGGAATAATTAGGAAATGGCGGGTGGAAGGATTCTAGTACCAGAGCAACAAAGATGTGTATGTGAATACATTGGCTGAAAATCTGGGTCTCTACACCTATATCTCACCTTCTTCAGCGCTTTGCGCACGGTCATACAACACTAACATTGTCTTGGTAGGAAGATACAGCAGCTGCCGAACTCGTCGTAAGCCAGAGGCTGCTTATTTCTGGGAGGGCTGTCAAATGGCGGTCTAGTGGGGTGAAGAAGGCTATCCAGCCTCGTAGGAACTGTATAAGGCTTGCATAGGAGCTAGGATTCTGTTCGCCTTCAGGAACACGGAACAGATGCGTGCTCAGGTGAACCAAATAGTTCGAGACAGAAAGCGAAAGCTGAATTTAGAACTGTACTGCTGTATCAGCGACAACTCTTCTGAAAGTCTGAAGTTCTGGCGAGAAACGTAAATGCTCACTAGGGCTGGAGACCCTTGAGTCAAGGCGTTACGAAGCAAGACAGGAAGTGTCGGCGACCAACCCTTCGTATCGTGACGGTGGAACACGATAAAGGGCTGGTCAGAAACCATCTAGTCTGAGTCCCGAGAAACAGTTATTTGTTCTCCAAGTTAGGGCTTTGTCAGAAACACAAAACAATCTGTGGTTGGGGTTGAAGAGCTCGACCACTAAATGGTGGGTTCATTCTGGAGGAAATTGCGCCAGGAGTATCTGAGCTATTAAATTCAAGGCTGGGGATGTGAGACATAGTGAATGAGCTCTTAAAGTTTGAAAGCCACCCCATGATACTGTCTTTGATTACTATGTTCTGTTTCCTTTGGAACACGGGACTCATAGCAGAAAGTGGAGGGTGGATACCATCGTTAACCTCTTCGAAAAAGCGGAAAGGGAAAATCCGGGCAACTATAGAGGGATCACTGTGGTTGGTAAACTGTTATGTCGTGTCCTGAATAATTGCATGACAACCTTTCTGGAATAGAAAGGTGATTAACGAAGGGCAGGCAGGGTTCAGAAGACAACGAGGGTGTGCTGACCACCTTAACACACTTAGTCAAATTGTCCAAGGCCGTAGAAAACAAGAAAAGCCAACTTCCTATTTCTTCCTCGATGTGAAGAAGGCTTGCCATACCTTGTGGTGGGACGGGCTGTCATCCCATGGGTGGAAATGCGTCATAGAAGAATACATGCGGCGGGTAGTTGAGAAACTATGCCACCACACGGTACTGATGGGCTAGTCAAATTTCGGACCTTTTCGAGATAGAAACAAGGCTGTCCTCTCTCTGCACAGCCTTTTTTTTTTTTTCCAACATTTTCGTTAAATATTTGGTGGAGCAGTGGACAGAGGACAGTCGATGTGTGTACCAGTAAATTATCGACCGGACGGATACCAGCATTGATGTCCCGCAGACTTTGCTCGTCTGGAAGGCTCTGCGTACAAGTTCCAGAAGGATGTGATGTGGGGTTGGAGGCGAATGTTTCTAAATGTGGGGTAAAGGTTTTGAAATGGGTCAAGGGGGAAAGTAGACCATCACTGGAACTGGAACTGGGGCGCAGACCTCGTTCCGGGAGTGATATCTTACACTTACCTAGGGGTGATTCTCGGAGGGTTATATGCGGATTGCCCTATCCGAGAAGCTTTGGAATATGTTTGAACTCGAAATGGACAAGGCTGTGAAAGAGGCAATGGGCAGGCTTTCTCGACACAAGGCAGAGATGGAAGCATCACAAAAGCCTTCCTACCCTTTGACGAGGGCTTACCCTGAAGAACCTGTCTTCAAGACCTACCTTAGAGGAACTCCTACTGTAGGTACAAGTTTAAGTTTCGAGCAGGTAACATCCCGTTGAACACCGGATGAATAAGATGAACCAGCAGACTAAGATGGGGATGAAGATACTGTGCACTGTTTGGTGGACTGTGAATTTAGTACTTTCATAACGGATCTAGTCAATGACATCAGAAAGCTGATACCATCGGACCTGTTCGCAAGATTCAGTTGCCTGGAGTTGAAACCCAGCAGCTGCCTTGTTGTCCAACACCTTTTGGGGTCAGCCTGAAAAAGTTTTTTCTGTTGACGATTAAGTTAAATCCTTCCTGGCTGACACTTAGAAGGTGAGGACGACGGTCCTCGGTGGTAATTTGTCTTACTAGTTGGGTAAGTCTCCGCTTTGCCAGGTAGCTGTCTCTTCTGCTGTTCATCTTCTTAGCCCATCCTTGTTTCTAGCATCGTCGAGCTACGGCGTGGAGTCTATGGTCCAAAGGCTACAGCGTGCAGTTCTTAATAGAACATCCCGAAATAGAACTTTCAAATTCTTCGCTTTCGTGGATTGTAATCTGCTCTCTGGATATTTTTGTGACTGTCTACAATTGGCTACAGCAGTACAAATACTCGGTGACGGTTGGATTGCTAGAGATGTGAAAGACAGGCAATGAGAAGGACCTTGCTCATATCTGGTGAAATGATGTGCAGACAAGCTGGTACCTGTATCTTGTGTTTGCAGTTATCGATGTGGAAGCAAACTATCTCGGTAAGTTTTCTGGTAATTGTGTACAAACTAACCAGTTTGAGTCTATTTCCCAGCGTAACGTTTTTGTTGCGTTTCCTTGGCTGAACTTAGTTAGCACAACGATGCTATCAGACTTATCCGACAACAGCTATTTTGTTTGGATGTGTTGCGTATTGCAGCGACCAAGGCATACCAGTACACTTCAATCACGAGTGCGATGCTGCTGGATTGTTGGACCATCCCACTAGTTCTATTGCTCACTTGGCTCTTTCTAAAAACTCAGTATCTTCGGGGCCACTTTGTTGGTGTGGCGCTTTGTGTTCTGGGTTTGATTCTGGTCGTTTTCTCCGACGTCCATGATGTGGACCGATTGGGTGAGTGTGATCTTCTGTCGAAGAGTGTCATGTCAGGTCTATCCTTCCGCGCTGTTGATTCTGTCGTGATGGTGATGTGTAGCTGCTACAGTTTCTTCCACTGTTGACTGGATAAGCTTGGGAATCATGTCTTCTGTATGTCTGTGGACAGGAGGGAGCAACCCTCTCCTTGGCGACATTCTCGTGTTCATGGCATCGACACTGTATGCCATCAACAATGTTTACGAGGTTTCCACTACCTCATTGTCTCTTGGGAGATGCAGTTCCATGTGCATCTCACAGATGATGTTTTTTACAGCTGCTGTATTTAGGAGCAACAGCAACTTAGGAGGGATGTGGATAGTCGTCCAACTGAAGCTTTGAGGTGAATGTCTCAGGAGTTCCTTGTCAAGAAGGTCGACCGAGTCGAGCTTTTAGCTATGATTGGTGGTTTTGGTGCCATCACCAGCGCCCTACAAGTGTATCCTCTCAAAAGTCAGGTCCTACATACACCAGAGTTGTGATGTGGGGTCCTGCACTCATGAACCTCTGAAAGGGGACTTTTCAGCAACAGTAGCGAAATAAGCAAGAACTGAAGGGACATGGTGTTTATCCTGTGTCAAAGTGTGAATGCATTATCTCTCACTGGGTATTCTCTGTCTACTTTATCTCTTGGCGTTTCATTCGGAAGATCTATCTGTGAAGTCGTTTCTTTTTCTTCCTGAACTTCTACATCTTCAGCGGAAAGTCAGAATTTAAGCTTCTTTCGCTTTCGTTTTCTTTCGTGCGATGCTGCAGCCACCGTTTCGTTCTGGTGTATATCTGTAGAATTCGTCACTAAACGCAAGTTCAAGAATGATCACATCAAGAAGTAACTGTTGTCCATCTTTCAAGTTCTTGTTTTATAGTCTCCACCATTTTCGCTCTATGTGACAAACAAGTTGAAGAGAGAAGTTGCTGGGGTCTCAGCCGTAGTTCACTCAGAGCACTTAGAAAGAGTTCACGTGGTACAGTACTTACTGCATGTTAGAGTTACCTTATTCGTCTTGAAAGTATACTCATGGACACAAATTCTGATTGTTCTGCTATTCTCACGTACCAATATATACTCATGGACACAAAGTTGTGCACAGTAGAGTGAATGTGAGAGAGGAGAAATATATTTATTTACACAGGCTTCATGTTCACGATTAACTAAGTCAAGCAGAAGTAGAAATCTTTTCAACTCGAATCACATGTCTAACATCTGAGAAAGAGGTAGCAGTCCTTAATGCTTACCACGTTCAGTGTTCTGCTTGAACGAGAAGAATTGAAGTCGATTCGATGGACTGCGGATGCGGTAAGCAACAGCTGCATGTATTCTCACCGTCTTTGCATCTGAGTTTGTTCATTCAGCTCTTTATTCTCTTATACAGTGGCTGACTTGGCGACCGTGGTTTGCTTCCTCCTACCAGGTACTACCATTTGTGTGGTACTCCGTTTGTCTCTTCTCCTTCACCGCGTTGGTCCCCATTTTACTCAAGGTAATTCTGGCTTTGAAAGAATTTGATGGTAACAAACGCAGTTTTTGGTGGTTATTGAAAAGCAGTTACAGATTATTATTGTTTTTGCAGTATATTTTCTCTAAGCCAGTTTCCAACTGCTTGGTTATTGTCAGATTAGTGGGGCGACCATGTTCAACTTGTCTTTGTTGACATCTGACATGTACGCAGTTGCCATCCGATGGCTAATCTACCAAGAATCGGTGCGTAGCTTATTGAGTTAAAGTTGAGCCTTTTTGCCTCCTTCGTCAATCAGTCTATGTCGCGCATTGCACTTGCGCTAATTCGTCTGTTTGACTGCCCTTGGAACCACGACAGGTCGACTGGTTGTATTTTGTGGCCTTCGCGACTGTGGGTGCAGGGCTTACTTGGTACTCCAAATGGTGCGTTCCTAACTTTCTCTCTCACGTCTAATAGTCTTGTCTTTCGTGACCATGCATATAACCTAGACTTGAAATCGCTCACTCATGATTCGCCTTGTGTGTTGCAGTGGCGATGCTGCAGCTGCTGCTGTTCAATTTGAAAATGGGTACGAGAGTGTGGAGGAGGAGGAGGAGGAGGTGCCTGTGGAGAAGCACGATGCTGGATCGGGTGCACTTCAAAGCGTTTAGCTCTTGGTGAAGTGAAGGATGTTTTACTTATATATTGCGTCAGAGCTACGGATGTTTTCTTGGCATGGAGAAGATATACGCAGGTTACTCCACTGTCAGGCCTGAACTCATGATGGTCGAGATGTTACCAGGGCTGTCCATAGCAACAAGAGTGCATAAGGGGAGTTTTGTTGGGAGTGCAGATGAAATAGCTGCATATTACACTTTGGGACATGCTTACGATGATTTTCGTCAGCTTAACTGGAACATTACAGGCGAGTACAAAGTTAATATAGAAATCTTGGTAATTGGTATAACTCCAGTGTAGCAGTACTCTCGCAACAATTGACATGCAGAGCAGGCAAGATATCGGCGGCGAAATATATAGATCTTGAGTCATGTTTCACACCCTCTGACAGTGAAGTTTTATGGCTGTAGGTTGTATCATCCTTCATGAGGAGTAAATAACATCCCGGAGAGAAGGGTAACTGAATCCTTCTCTTTTGGCGAAAACGAGCAGTTCAGTATCTTTCTCTGGTGTGGGCTGACAAGACCATTGCAATTCAAAATACTTTTGCTTTTAACACACGCATGAAATGCATTCACTGCATTCTTTTCTTGCTTCTTTTGCTCGTTGTATTTGCTTGCTCTTCGGCGGGAGTTTGACTCGTAGGACGGAGTCTTGCTTTCCTCTATGATTCCTCTATGATTTCAGTGCTCTGCTTCGGCTTCAGATCGTTGAAGGCTGGAGCTGTTAAGGAATATAACTTCCTATTCATGGGCAATATTTATAGAAAACTCGATTCGGGATTCTGGGTTTTCAATGCACGTGTAACCTCGCGAGATATGTAGCTGCAAGGTTGGAAGGAGTTCCGGGAGAGAATGTTCGCGATAAGGTAAAAGGTAAGATGTTTTCATTGCACGCGTAGTACTTCGTTGTAGAAGGTAAACACATTGCTCGTATTCTGTTTATGTCGAGCTCAGTCCTGTCGAGTATTAAGGTAGTGCATAACATGGAAGATTGCAACTTAAAGGCTGGGAAGTAGAGCTGTAGAGATTATACGGCCGACGACTTGGCTTAGCCAGGCCTGTTCTTGCTTGTTATGTATATAACGGTCTATATGGCACTCACATACCAGGGAGGACCATCTCCGGCAATGTGCTCTGATTTACATTTCCGTTAGTCCGCCCTTTGGTTCCAGACATAGTTTACATGATGTTTAAGGTTAGCGCAAAGACGCTCATAAATCGTATTTTACATTCTTGATTCGCTTCTATCCGCTTGCATTGCATATTGTGCATGTCCATACTTTACTTCCGTACGCAAGGGTCTCATATTCCTGGTTCCGGTATTCCGTCCCTTATTTTTATTGTCTGTTTTCTTTTCTTGTTTTCTTTTCTTTTAGATAAAAGATTACGGAGTATCTGGAAATTTTAGTAAGTATGAAAAAAGTTACACACTAAGGCTAGATGCGGGTTGCACACCAATCCAAGTCTCTTACTATTCGATGTATAGTAAGAGAGCTGGAGGGGAATGGACACAAATGGTAGGAGAACTACACCGAACGCAAAAAAGATCTTTAGGCCAGGGATGAATGACAATGCCCATTAGCATTTTGATAGCCGAAGCTGTTAACAAAATGCAAGAGGGGCAACGAAATTATGTAACTACAATACGCGCTGTACCAGACGGGGTATGGTCCTAAGAAGCCAAGCCGGACCAGTCCGAAAAAGTGACGAGAACTTGTTGATCGGATCGAGAAAAGAGATGAATCGAATGAAGAGCCATGTACCAAACATGCAGAAGAGAGAAACTGCAGGTGGAGATAGTGAAGAGCAAAGAACAGCGAGTATTCTAGATTGAGTGTTAGTTGTCTACCAAGAGACGTAAGTAGAGCTGTCGCATTGGTGTTGAAAGAGTGCCATGACCGAGAACCATGTAAGAATGGAATCATGCTTTGTATCCTGTAGCATACCAGATGTAAGGGGTGGCAAAAGATCAGCAAGAGACCACCAGTGTTGTAGCCAAGGCATGAAACAAAGAGGTGTGAAGTGGTTTCCTCACTACATTTACAGAAAACTCACTTGGAGTGTGTGATCAATAGCCTGCACACGAGAAGTCAAGGGAGTGCTGCAAAATTCACCAATGGAAAACAGCGTCATGCCGATGGAGGCTAGAAATCCAAAGAAAAGTCCACAATTGTTTCCAGTCTAAGCATGTTCATGAGGTGTTTCATCTCATGAGAAATCTAGGACATGGAGAGTAGTTTGAGAAGGTGAATATAGGTGACGTGGATCGACAAAGAGACTTGTGCAGATTGATCAATAAGAGCGCAATGTAGAATAGTCCAATGAGAGAGAGATCAAGGAACTTGTCATTTGTGGTTAATGAATACTCTGTGAGAAGGTGAGAGAGGATTGTAAGTGTGTGAGAGATAGACAAGAGGTGTGAAAATCTGCTAATGTGGAGAGATGATTAGAGGAGTAGATCATAAGAAGAGTCAGGAGAAGAACCGGAGGTAGTAAATGAGCCTTGGTGAGAAGGAGGAGAAGTATTGCAATGGAGAGGCGAGCTTAGAAAGTACGGTGTGAGGGTGCCAAACGACGGTTGGGAGTAGTAGGACCCATGCTTGGAGCATAGTATTGAAAAGGGTTGAGCCGTAAACTCGTTGGTTGGACAGGGTGAGTAAGACAAGAGTAATGGAGGATGAGAGATGAAGACCCCAGAGTCCTATGAACAGAGAATGTCATGGTAAGATGTGTCTGAAGAAGTTGAGCTAGTAATTTGACAAATAATACGGATTAGAACATATGCACTTGAATGATTCCAAGGTCACCACAAACCTCTGGCCGAGCCAAGGCATCCTAGACCACTAATGGCAGTTTAGGCCATCCATCGGACTCGCATCCCCAAAGAAATAACCAGTAACGTTGATGAAATGTCTTGTGATGACACTCCTGAAGTGCAACCATGGAAAGAGAGAACACAAATGTAATAAGTAGAGCTCTACTTATCAACTAGAGGGGAAATTGGTTTAGTAGAAGTCTTTGATATAAGAATTAGTTACGACTAAGTTGGCCTGAAAATACATGCAGCAAAAGAGTACTTCTATCAATAGGCAGGAGTGCCAAAAGACCGCCGGGAAACTTCCAAAAGAAAGTTTCCGGAAGGAAGCTTCGAGAACTTTTCAATGAGCCCTTATGTGGCTCATTCTGAACCCTCTAGATGTTATTTTGGATCGAAGGCTGCATGTAAGCCACATCAACGATCCGTGTGCTCACTTTGAGAAGTCAGCATTGACCGGAAGCTCATCCTGTACTATTCTTATCACTATATAAAGGATGAGAATGCACTTCCATGGGCATTCGAGTTTTGAGTTCACTCTAGAGCCCCATCTTACAATGATATCAGAGCAGAGAACTCTAGAGCGGATTATTCCTCTTAGAAGAACATTTGATCGAGGTACTTGATAATTGAAACTCTGAGTGCGTCGAAAGGATACAAGAAAGATATGTGATGAACGTGGGTAGATTTCCAGTTCCAGAATTATCATTCTTGAATCTTTTCCACATCAAGCTTATGTATCTACGTCGTGAGCATTTTCAAATGTACCTTGTCTATCATTTCGGTGAGGATCTCACGGATCAAGTGATGAATTCATCAATCTCGGTAATTTTTCCAGTAATGACGTATGCGATCAGTTGAGATTTGACACTATATATCTGATTTAGTGAGCATGGATCTCGCTCTTGTTCCCTTCAACACGTGGGTGGAGATCCGCTATGTCTGTAGACTCAAATCGTTACATAGAGAGTTTGTGATTAGAAATTTTGGTGAGGATTTCTACTGCGAGAGAATCAATTTTTCCATCTCTTTTGTAATACCTGTAGTGTATGAACGTTTTCTGGTGGCCGTTATAACTCTATACTAGGAAAAACTGGAAAGTTTCGTGCTATTAGAGAGAGAGAGAGAGCGATCATCGCTCTCTCTCTCTAATTTCTCTGCAAACCCATAGTTGGTGATGTAAGAATTGATGCAGGACATGCTCAACAAGTTTCGAGATGAAGATGACGATGGAAGCACTACAGAGCAAGATGTTGAACCTCGAGGGTCAAAGCATGACAGACGTTGGAAGAGGAAGATCGTCTCAAAGAGTATCGATGGTGAGAGAGCAAGCTACACCAAGAGAAACCGTGACACAAATCGTTAGAGCTCCAGTCTATGATGAAGAAGACCTGTAACATTGAACCGTACAAAGGTCAACGCAATCATGAGAGTAGTCGAGAATTAGATTTCTCCGATGAATCGATATTTGCGACTTTTTAGTACGCAAATCACGGATCACAAAGTATAAAATAAGAATTTTTATTGAAAAAAATAGAAAATGAGCTTGACACGAGAGATAACCGGCGAGTCATTGGAGATGAACTGGATAGCCTCGATGTTCAAGTCGGATAGGGCCGCAGAAGCAAAGATACAAGTGTAGCGGAAGTGTTTGCGTGTGGATACTTGAACGATAAAGCTCTCACGTGGTATGATGCATGGGAGAGATCGATGTTGACGGAAAAGAGAACAATAACATGGATTGCAATGCAAGAAGGTCTGTTGAAGAATTTCCAGTCTGTGGATTCAGTGCAAATGGCTCGAACGAAGATGTGAGGATTGAAACAGAAAGGAAGCCTTCAAGAGTATGTAGAAGCGTTCCTCGACTTGCAAGTGGTAATCATTGATGTGAGTCCAGCAGAGGTTCTTGATAATTTCAAGAGGGGGTTGAAGGAAATAATCTGACAAGAAGTAATTGTGCAAAATCCACTCATGGTTTTTGAGGCCATCGCTTACGTTCAGAGAATTGCTAGAGCATTAGGAGGAGAAGTGATGATTTCATCAAATCACCAGAATCGGCCCGAAATCCAATACGGAAACGGTCCGACTCCCATGGAACTAGACAACATCCGTTATCAGCCACGACAATTTCAAGGTGGAGATCGTCGAGGTCGGTCAGAAGAAAGACGTTAGGGAGCTCCTAGAGGAGAAGGTGTCATAGAATGCTGCACCTCAACTCGAGCAATGGCGATGTTACAACTATGGATGATTTGACCATATAGCTGCAAATTGCCGAAATCGTTTTCCTAGAGATCTCAGACCTTCATATCGTCTGAATCATCTGAATGAGACAGAAGAAAATGAAGAAATTGAGACAAGACCACGAAACGAAGAACACCAGTAAATGCACCTCGCGGTCTTACTGATTCAAGGAGGGAGAAGAAAGACGAGGGAAGGAGAAAGAGATTGACAAAAATAATGTGCAGTTGATTGTCACGGATGGAGTCTTGGAAAGGACCTAGGTGAGAGTACTAATCGATTCTGGTGCAACAGAGAATTTTTTGTCTCAATCGACTGCTATGAAGTTGGGAATGGAGTTAGAAAGTGATGAGAGTGAATAGGTGAAACTATCCAATGAACAAACCGAGAAGATTGAATCTTTACCCCGAAAGATAGAACTTACTTTAGGTGAATATCGTGAAGATATTGAGTGGTGGGTGATAAAATTAGCTCGTTATGATGTCATATTGGGTATGTCGTGGATGGAGCAATATAATCTTAAATAGATTGACCAAAAAAAATGATGAAAATCAAATAGTGGAAAATTTTCGAAGATAGAGTGAGATCACGAAGATAGAACTTGTCTTTGTATGTCATAAGTACGAGTGCTATACGTAATAACGATGTTTGTTTTCTGGGTTTAATAGGAGAGGTCTCGAGTGCACAACTCGACGAACAGATTTCAGAAAGCTTGACAGATGTGATAGCAAAATATGAGGATGTCTTTCCCGATGATCTTCCTTATCATCAAAATGAAAGATTGATCACAAAATCGATGTGATTTCAGAGAGCACCTCTCCTTGTAAGACCCCATACAGATTAACACCACATGAATTGGAGAAGTGCAAGACACAAATTGAGGAGATGTTGCAGAAAGAGTTTATCCAGCCTAGTGTGTCATCATATGGAGCTCCAGTCCTTTTTGTGAAAAAAAGATAACAATCTACGAATGTGTATCGACTATCGAGCATTCAATCAACAGACGGTGAAGAATAAGTATCCATTATCTCGGATGGATGACTTGTTCGACCAACTTGAAGGAGCAAAGTACTTCACGAAGCTAGACTTACGGAGCGGGTATAACCAGATTCGAATTGTTGATGAAGATGTGGAGAAGATTGTCTTTCGAACAAGGTATGGTCACTTCGAATACTTAGTGATGTCGTTTGGTCTCACAAATGCATTAGCCACCTTCATGGTCTGATGAATGACATATTCCGTCCTTGCTTAGACAGATCAGTCGTTATATTTCTTGACGACATCCTAGTCTATAGCAAAATTATGAAGGAACATGTGCACCATTTGAGAGAGGTTCTCCAAGTACTCTGTCAAAATAAATTTTATGCCAAAATTTCAAGATGTGAATTTGGCAAGACAGAGATTGATTACTTAGGACACAAAGTGAGTACAGAAGGCAGATAAAATAGCTGTCATCCAACAATGGAAGGCTCCAAAAGATCAGACTCAACTTAAGAGCTTCTTGGGATTGACACAATTTTATCGTAGATTTGTTAAGCATTTTGTCAAGATTGCACAACCACTAACTGCCTTGTTAGACAAAGGAAAGAGATGGATGTGGAGAACAGCGCAAGAAGTAGGTTTTCAAACACTAAAGACTGCACTACTACATGCTCTGATCCTCAAGCGGTACGACCCGAAGAAACTTATCAAGTTAGCAATGGATGCATCAAGCACGACAGTAGGGGCGGTGTTGTAGAAAGAATGGAAGGATGGTTGACATCATATTGCATATTTTTGTCGAAAGTTGCTACCAGCAGAACAAAACTATCACACCACCGAAAGAGAAGAATTTGCAATAGTCCTCGTCACGAAGCATTGGAAGCACTATCTAGAAGAGAAGGCTTTTGTGATCGAGACAGACCATAAACCTTTAGTCTATTTAAAGACATAGAATGATCTCTCAAAGAGACAAATTCGTAGGACAGAATGGAGACAGTGATTCAACATGACCATCACGTAAGTTGAGGGCAAGAAACAAATTACTGATGCATTAACTCGCATGCCTATTGTGCATAACATAGTCTCTGAAGTCAAGGTGAATTTCGACTTCTGGACAAAACTGATCGAGGACACAAGATCGAATGCACAGATTGTAGCAGCTAAACCTTCAAGAATCATCATCCACAGTCATGGTCTGGTATTCTATGAAGGGAAGTTATGGATCCCAGAAAATCTAGAACTACGTACCACCATACTAACTAAATGTCACGATTCAACCATAGCAGGACACATGGGGGCAGAAAAGACATTAGAAACAGTCCAACAAGTGTTCTATTGACCCAAGATGACAAAGGATGTTGCAGTATACACTCGGAGTTGTGCAATGTATCAACAAAATAAAGCTACAAATCAAGCACCCGTCGATCTTCTTCAACCCCTCTCGATTTCTTCCAAACGTTGAGAACATGTTAGTATGGACTTAGTGTGTGAACTACCCATGATCAATTCCAGTTTTGACTCCATAGTCGTCTTCGTCGATAAGCTTGGCAAGATGATCTACTTTAGATCAACCACAAAAGACGTCTCAGCACCGCAACTTGCCCAGTTATACTTGAACATCATTTTTGCTCAGCATGGTCTGTCTCGGGTGCTTATAGCAGATAGAGATCCTCAGTTTATCAGTCTATTTTGGAGAACTCTATTTGGTCCGTGCAAAACCAAATTTGCCATGTCTACTGCTTATCACCCACAGATCGATGGACAAAATGAAAGAGCCAATCGCACAATTGAAAACATGTTACGAGCTTTTACTCTGGAGGAGGAAAGCGAAGTCAGGCACCTTACTTCTTTTGGTAGAATTTATCTACAACAACTCCCTCAACGCATCTACTCGTGAAACTCCTTTTATCTCATGTATGGAGAACATCCTCTCACACCAACAAGCTTGACACGATTCGATAAATCATCGTCAGACAACACCAAAGTGGATGTTGTCAATGAATTTGTTGCACATTCAACAAGGAGTGGAAAAAGCTAAAGTGAAACTACAAGTTGTTCAGAATCGACAAAAATAATATGTCGATGGACATCGTCGTCATGAAGAGTTCACGATTGATGAACAAGTTTGGTTATCCATAACCAACTTTACATTGATCGGCAGTCGTAAATTCAACCCTCATTTCATCGGACCTTTATCTGTTGTTCGTAGAACTGGAGCAGTTGCATATCAACTCGAACTTCCACCTCACATGAAGATTCATCCGATTTTCCATGTATCTTTATTACGGCAATCTACACCACGACTTCATCAATTTGGAAATTCGCAAGAGTCACGACCCCTTCCTCAAATTATAGATGGCGAGGAAGAGTTTGAGGTGTAACACATATTAAAGAAACGTGTTCGTGAGACTCGTCATCAACGAAGAGATTACTTGATGAAATGAAAAAGATATCCATTACATGAAGTAACATGAGAACCTACAACAAATCTTGCACACGCTCCACTCATAGTAAAAACTTTCGAACAACAATTGAGCAACGAGGACGTTGTTTCTTAAAAGAGAGGAGGTTTGTAATAAGTAGAGCTCTAATTATCAACTAGAGAGGAAATTTGTTTGGTAGAAGTCTTTAGTATAAGAATTAGTTACGGTTAAGTTGGCCTGAGAATACATGTAGCAAAAGAGTACTCTACAAATAGACAAGAGTGCCAAAAGACCGTCGAGAAACTTCCAGAAGGAAGTTTCCGAAAAAAAGCTTTGACAACTTTCCAACGAGCCCTTATGTGACTCGTTCTGAACCCTCTAGATGTTGTTTTGGATCGAAGGCTGTATGTAAGCCACGTCAGCGATTCGTGTGCTCATTTTGAGAGATAAGCATTGACAGGAAGCTCATCATGTGCTATTCCTATCACTATATAAAGGATGAGAATGCACCTCCACGAGTATTCGAGTTTTGACTTCACTCTAGAGCTTCATCTTACAACAGAGATGCCTTGAAGCATATGACAAAGAGCAGCACACGAGCAAGAAAAGACAAGAAAGGGAAGGATCTAGTAACGAGGCTGCGAGTGAGTCTATCAAGGGAGAAAAGCTAAGAATCATGAGGACGTTGTCGTAGTGAGATTTTTTCTTGGGACGGAGTAACCTCTTGTCTATGATTGATCATGAGAGTGAAGAAATAAAAATAGATTGTTGTCATTACTCAGAGCTTCAAACACAATCGCTTGTATCCACCAAAGTCAATCAGACATTCAAATTTATGCAAATAAACATCCCGAGATTTGAAAATATTTATTCATGACTTAGTTTTACAATCAATGTCATTTTCTCTCTCACAGTGCACGTAGTCTCTTGATATCTTTTCAATGTCTCTCCTTGAAGTCTGATCGCACGTCAATTTATCTAAAAACAAACCCTTTGTTAAGCAAGTTCCTTGCTAAGCTGGGGTTCTTATGTCTTTATACACACATTTACTTATCAAGCAATCCCCTAGCTAAGTTGACTTTTTGCTAAATAAAAATTTCTCAACCCTCAATGTCATCTTGATGCAACCTAAATTATGATTTAACCTATAATTTTACGATCGAAACTACAATTACAAGATCACCTCACAAGACTTATAACCCTTCCATAGTTGAATCATTATCTCCCAACCCATAATTTTTGCTGCATGTGAAAGTTTAAACTAAAAACCTCACGTTTAATGATGATATCGATCTTTCGTTCTTAGATGTGGAAGATGTAATCCCGCAACATGTTGAGAGATCGGAGATAAATATATTGAGATAAAAACCATAATCTTGATTACATGCGAAAGCTTAAGCTAAGAAGTTCACGTTTAGAGAAGATATCACCTCCGTCCCTAGATGTGCAATACGCAGTCGCATGACATGTTAGGAGATGAGAGATCAACATAAAAAAGATTTGATCCAAAGATCTCTTCTTCCTAGATGAACATCTCTTCCACTAAGACGACTCATGTCTCATTTTAATAAAATAATGAAACTTGTACATAAATTAACAGAACTTGTTTTTATTTTTTTGTTAACTTTTTACGTGTTATTTTAACATATATTTCTATTTTTAGTAAAAAACTAAACTATGTTACTCTAAAACATCTACTCGATGATGTCTTCAAATAACGAATATGAATCACCAACAAAAAACAATAGAGTTTTTTCTTAAATTAAAAATAACATAAATATCTCTGTTTAATCTCGTTTTGCATAAACCAAAACATATGTATATTCTATTCAAGAGGAGTTTCTACTTGGTACTTTCTCAACTTTTCAATAGTTCTTCTAAATATAAGCTGAAGACCAACTTGTCTACCTTGATCCAAGCTTAAACACTTGCACAACTAACAAACTCGTAAACAATTACATACACAATGAAAAAGAACTCATTTATTATCATCTTTCACTATATAAACTATTCTTCAACATGATCATGTAATTAAGAGACCATAGACATGTCGAGATAACTAACAATGTTACGACGACCAAAAAGTTGAAAATGCAAGACTTGGAATAGTGGCGAGAAAGGATGATAGCGGCCAAGGAAGAACCGATTAGACTTAGCAAGATTGACCTACGCGTTAACAGCTGATTGAAATATAGCCAAGACACCACTTGTAGTGACGAAGAAATGTAGAACCAAAAAGAAATACAAGTCCATTTCATCTGCAAAGCTATTAATATCAACTCCAAACAACTTCTATCGCCGAAAAATTTCATCCATCTCTTTAAATTACAATTTTGGAAACATTCAAACTATTTTACCTCTTGACTTGACGCATTATACTTTGTTAGAATATTTTGTCAGAGTGTTACCTTTGTTTGTGAGAGTGGATCTTGTTCCACCATTCAATTGTGCTCAAATAATATATCACAATTCAATGGTGGAACAAGATTGAATTGTGATATAAAAACATCCGGATGTAAACTTGTGGTTGGAACAAGAGAGTGAGAAAGAAAAAGTTAATAATAAAACATTACATTTGCAATGGAATCGCAGAGCTATGCGTCGACCATTTATTCAAATCTAACTAAAATTATAATATACGTATTCTTTTCTCTTAAAAAATTGAAACATATGACAAAAGTCTTCTTTTTCCTTTTCTGACCCTATAAAGGTCTCCAAATGTTTAATCTTTTCCTTTTGGTTCTTAGAACTTTCAAATCTTATTCTCCATACATATTTGAGACATGAATAATCAGTTTTTCAAAATGTTATAACATATCAGTCACACAAATCAACAAAACAAACCATATGATCTAATATGCATTTTCTCTTACAATTAATCAATACATCAACACTTTCTTAAAAAATCACAATTTACAACTGTCTAATTATTATTCGTAAGATACCAAATCATTTTTCTTATCTTTGTTTCAATGCTTCTCCAAGTCATACTCTCTATCGCGATTCATTTCTTTCCGACATTTGAATCCATTCGCCCTTTGAAGCTTGCGTTCATTCGTTGGCTCAGATGTCCATTCATAAATCATACATGCGAGTTGTCACTTAAATTATCCCTTGCGTCAATCTCACAATATGTGCATTTATCCTAAAATATGAGCAAGCATACTCCTTGTAATCCAAGCACCTATGATCGCTAATTGCCCCCTACCCTGTCTTTTATTCTGGTTTCAACACTCAGTCACAATTAAAAATCCAAATGAAACAAATAAAATATCCATGAAAATTTTACATGAGAACGGTGATTCAAAGACTGAGGATGAAATACGTTTTTGCTTTATGAGTACATTAAGAAACTGAAAGATTAATAGACAACCTTAAAACTTAGATTCCATTTAAAAATCGATCCATGACACAGCATCAATGTACAACACTAACATAGCGGCACAGGAAAAGAGAAAAGTCTAAATCTGAGAGTAGGACGGGGCCAGAAGGAGCTCTGGAGTCAAAAGATATACAGTGATCAGACAAACAGACAATGCATGAGGTAAACCAGAGCTTACACTCATATATCGAGAGCCAACTCCAAATTGTGTCCAAGTGATTAGGGTAAACGAACCCTAATAGCACAATGAGTACTTCGTCTAAAGGCGACAACAGGGAGGAACCATTTGGCATACGAGAGCAAGGTGAAGAAGTACCTGAACAATAAAGTAAAACATAGTGGGCAATGAGTACAACAAAAGAACACCTATTGGTGTAGCGAAGGCGTCAGCCTAAGTGGTAAAATATGTTGGTAGGAGAGGATAAAGAAGGGAGGTGTAGATAGATGTTGCTAGAGTAAAACCCCCAAAGGCGTGTGGGCCGGAGGACCGTTAATTCATGGGGGCAGCAAGGCTCCAGAGTTAGAAAATGACACGGCATCAACAACGTCAGAGCAGAAACAAGCCCCATATGAAACAGACGAACGTCCGGCAAAATCAAAAGCGTTATATATGTTGCTACATGGGAATGGCAGTTCGGACCACACCCACACAATGAAAGTAACCCCCAAAACTCAATGAACCCAGAGAAGTACAGAGTAAGTAGCGAAGAGGATATGCAAGACGAAAAATAGCATATAAAAATCCAAGAAGTAAATAAGCCGGAAATGACCAGTCAAGTAAAGGACAGCTGGGCGGTTAATCGAAATACATCCCAACAATTTTGCGAAAGTCACCCGCATTGCAATAGGTAATGAGTAGGTTTATACTCAAAGACTCTGACTACAGTAAACCTTCGTATAATCAGCGGTAGGTAATGAGTAGGTGTACAATATAAAACTCTTCGTTATAATCAGACATTTCATCTTTTGAAAATTTATGCCTATATACCAATGTAACTACAGATCTAAAATCAAGTGAAGAAGCTTGTTTGTAACTGCAAATGTATAATCACAATGCTAAAGAGAAAACTCTAAAATGTGGTTACATACAAGTTACTAGTCTTTAGGCAATTCAAAATATATAGAAAACGGGTTTAGTAGGCAATTGTGTGTAATAACAGTGAAAGTTGCGGAGTTCATGGAAACCAGATTAGCATGCATGGAAACGAGCTTGGCATGCATGGAAGCAGGATTAAAATTACCATAACCTTTTGAAGAAGTCAGCGAATCTTGTAGAAGATGACATATCTGCAGGTCGCATGACAATAGTTAAGAAGCATTCTTCTTACAGAGGAGGGGAGATAAAACTCAACAATAAAAAACCGAAAACCCACGTGGTAACATCAAGTGGAAAGACCCTGCTGGAAAAATTCGGCTAGAATTCAAAGCACATTATAGTTCTGTTCATGAAGATGAGAATTCAAACCGTGATCACAAGCTGTCTAGAAAGCTGGAAGAAAGGTGCTTGAAACGGAGTTGATTAATGTAACGCACAACCATTCTGGCTTATCGTGATGCTTAGTATATAATTTAATTTCTTATTTAATTTTCAGTATATTACATAATCCAAATATTGAATAAAGTTTGTTATATTCACAGTGCTTTATAATTTTGTTATCCTTTGATGTTCTTGTATACAGCGTGATCGAGATTATACAGTATTCAATTTAAAAGGAACAGTCCGTTCTCCGCAACCTGTGTCTATAGGTCGATTGTGACTATATAAAAGTGATTATAACGAGGGTTTACCGTACACACAAATTACACAGGTGGAACAAAAGTCCCGCTGTATGCACCTCAACCTGGTCTCTGACTTTATCAGCACCCAGCCGAGAGGTTAGGCTATAGATGAGTAGAAAACGTGATCAATCGAAATTGAAGACTTTTCCTACTCAGCAGGGCTTGTCGGTCCAGGAGTTCCCATTCAGTTCCGGGACATATCAGGGCAAACTCCAAGTCTTTGTCTTGTGGTATATCAGTGAGCTTGGCAACAAATTTGCAAATAGATCATACATAAATTAACTCCAACATATATGACGATGATATACATGGAAATATATGATATACTGGCCCATGAGTATAGCCTATAGGATATACATACATATTAGAGGTAATTGGGTAAAGAACGAGATTTGCCTCGAGGATGCAACTACTCTGCAATTGTTGAGAGTTCCAAGCTTAGTGAGTGTCCTTTCTCCTGACGGAATGGTATCCCCTGGAGACTAGAGGCAAAATTTGTAGGAGCCAGTCCAGGCTCGGACACAAGAAGCTCTATGGAGGAGGTCCCAACTCGTTCATACGGGATCTCCTTATTCCCGAGTATATGTTCATCAGGTTCGCTTGGCGGTTCACCACTGTCACACACACAGAATTGTTACAGTTATCAGCTTCGGCTTGTACTGACAAAAAAGACACCTGGAGCTCACTCACTGCTTGATACAGATCAAGATCCTAGAAACACCGGAATACAGAGGAGGAACTAACCTGTAGGCGTATAAGACAAGGCCCACGGCTACAGTTGCAAAAGCCATAAAATACAGCCAGTCCACCTGCAAAAGAGTCACAAGATGTGGTACAAAATGGGTCAGAACGAAGGCCCTGTCCCATTTCACTGCGAGCAACATGCTGATGGTTCAGTCTAAATCTGTTGTGCACTGCTGTGCTGCGGAAGACAGTGTAAAGCGCAGCAGTGTACCAACCGATTCATGATACAGGAGTGATCTGATGGCAACTCCGTACATATCCGAAGTCAACAGGGAGAGGTTGAACATTGCAGATCCATCTGTCTGTACTCATCAAAGTACGAGAGTACGATCTGTTTGTGAATAAGGTAGTACTTAATACCAGCTCCAGTAGCATGGAAATTACCTCTTCTCTTTTACTGATGAGATGAAGAAAGTTTTAGCTCATTCTAACTGCCTCGTTTCCACTCTTGCCAACATCTCTTCTAGAATCAGATTTCAATCTCTGCGTACTTTAGAAGCAAACTGTATACCGCAAGGGCACCAAGCTACTTACAGATTACCATCTCACTGGCTCCTATACGTCTGTACTCCTAACGCTACTGGAGAAGCAATATTACCTGAAGCAGGATTAAGAATACGCTTGACATTGCCAACTGACATGTGGAAAACGCCACGAAGGGAAGTATCTGATACAGAGGATTGCTGATTAGCAACATAGAACACCGAGATGTCGTAAAGAGCACCCTGTAAAATCGATACTTTTAGCAGCTCCTTTGGAGTTGCCTCAGATACTGCTTTTGGAAACTAAGACACTCCAACAATGCAATCTTACCGCTTTAGCGTTCCAGTGGATTGACTGAAGCTCCTTTCTTTCTAATATATACCTGTGTCCTCGTATCACTGTTAAGGTCACAGTCAATTTAAAATGCCAACTCCGCTCTAAGCTTATCACTACTGAAATTCTTGAGAGCAAGATGGTCAATTTCAAGTAGGCAAACCAGTACTGTTTTGGGGGGCCCAACTCACGTATTTGGTCTACGAAGATATCTCCGATATTTTTCTCTCTATGATTTCCATCACATGATTCGATACAACTTCAACATGAAAGAGGAGGATACACTTGACAAATGCTGATTACTGCACCGAAAACTCCCATTATAGCTAAGATTTCTGATCGTTTATATCTCTTCACCATAAATTCCTGCACAATCGTACTCAATGACATATTAAAGATCCATTATCTTCACTAGCTGTTATTTGTGCCTAAGCAGAAGAGAAAGACTGAACAGGTCAACGCTACAGTTGACTTTATTAGCTGGGGACCTCCGATGCCTATGATCTCATAATATTCCTTGCAAAAAATATCAAGGATAGAAACTACAACTCCTGGAGATTAATTCTGCTGAAGCTCTCAGGAATGTAACGAACCTCGTAGACATTTGCAAATGCATACAGTGTTGCACCTAACAGCACAAAAAAGTCTCCTAACAAGACATTGCTCCCACCTACATTCAATGTCAACCCGAGGTTAATAAACACTCGTTGTGAAACTTTGTCACCTTGACATGGATTGTTTCTCTGGTAACCATCCCCCGCTATGAATACATTTAGAAGTGACTGAAACTAATCTGATGAGATAATAAACCGGTAAGTTTACTCACCAGCTCGATGTCCAACATGTACGTCCGAGAGAAGGACAAGACATAGTCCGAAAACACATATAAAAACTCCAACATAGTGGCCGGGAAAGTAGCGTGTGTTCAGAAGTACAGCAGTAAGGAGCAGCACGCATGGAACTGCCCAGCAGTCCAAAAGCATAACGCTCGTGATTGAGGTGTATTGATATGCTTTGGTAGCTGTGGCAACCAAAAGCAAGCCAGCCAAACAACAAATATCCGAATTAGATGTGCCATGGTTTCAGAGAATAAGACCATCAACGAACTCAACCCAGGCAGTAAGCCTTACCAAAATAACTTGCTTCCACGTCGATGAGAGCGAGACTCGCGTAGAGACCCCAATGTGCCTGCGCTCAACAGCCGTAGAAATATTTCTTGGCACAGTCTTGCCAGACACTTACACGAGAAAAGAAGTACGACACTCGCAAGTCATGATAATCATGGGAAGACCGACTAAAGACTGTATTTAGGTGTATTTCTTCGCAATGAAATTATGACACAGAAATTCCGAACCGACCTGCCAGGGATGTTTCCGAAGGAGTAGATAGGATCCATAACCAATTGCTAAAACAAGGTAGTTGATGAAAGATTGTAAAGTAGGAGCTTTGATATCTGTAACCAAGACCAGAAATCGCTCGCTTAGTCAGCCACTTCTTTGCGCCGACTGCAAAAGACCTTGCTCCGCTTGCACAGGAAATTACAAGCGAACTAGCAGAACAAGGTAATGAGATCTCGACGTCTAATCAATCCCGCATGACGTTGATTTCAGAGCAGAGGACTACTAATACACAGAAAGGACTTACCTTGGCGAACAAGCAGTGACGAGGCGAAAGCTGTTCCAGTAACCATTAGCGACAGAAACTGCCCAATTGCTAAAGCTTTGAGCTTAGCTCCCAGACTCTTCTTCATTTTCGCTGATTTGAAATACCGTCAAAAAGCCTAAGAACGACTGTGAGCAATTTATACAGGAGATCAGTCTGAGGCAAAGAGAGTGAACTGAGCCAATTAGACAAGATATTCAGAGAATTGCCGTAGAAGAAACATTAGTTCAAACATGATATAGTCTGTATCAATAAATCAGATCAAATGCTGACACCGGTGTAAAACGAAGAAAGAATTCTGACGGGAATGTTAGGAGCAAGGGTAGAGCAATCTAGTGTCTTACTATGCTTGCTTATTCAACACTCACTACTGGAGCAGAAGTTCACCTTTTCAGAGTCTCTACAGATACATCATCTTTCCTTCTTCCTCCTCATCATTTTCTGTCGATCGATCTCCGGACACCAACATCTCATTCTCGCGCTCTCTCATCCCACAGGGACACTATTGTCCATATCTGTTTCCAGCCCGCTTCTTCCAGGGAGTAAAGATTTCATGGGCCCCGATTTGATGAAACAAAGGGGAAGGAGCAAACTGTGAGCAGCAGGTAACAGGGCAATCGAAATCCCATCCCATCCCATCCCATCGCAATTGCTTCACTGTAGCCGCGCGAGGGAAGAGCTTATCCTGCGCCATCGTCAAGTTTGATTCAGCTCTAGCCGCGTTTACGGGGTCTCCTCATATTTCCTGCACTGCTCTTTCTGCAAGTCACTGTGGTCACTGTTCGTACTCTACCGTAGTCAAAACATAATTCGCACATAATTTTCCAAACATGTTATTTGCATGGATTTTTAAACACTTTTGGAATACGATGCTCTATAACTATCTTAGAATAGAACAAGGTATTCCTTGAAAAGTAATTTGAAAGTGTTTGAAGGAATGTATCATGATAACAGTAATAAATAAAAGCAAACTCGTGAAACCAAAAGATGAAACCTGAATACCGTACCTTGAGGTCAGATTCGGCACTTGTTTGCCGAATTTTGGTGCTTTTTTTTACAAAATGAGGTCCGGTAGTCAAGATTTACAATTAAAAGAATCTGGCCTATTTCTAAAGCTTCTCTATTAATCTTAAGAAATTCAAAGTTTTATACATTTTATTCATTGTTCATTCAAAATATATTAGAATGTTAACCGTTTTTATTCTTCTGAGATTTCGGCAATTTACTCATGTAAACTTTTAAAAAGTTTCTAAATACTGTCCCCTAATTATTCTCTGTCGAACCTGACCTCAACGTACGGTATGAACGTAAGTGTATAGCAGAAATGAAATAACTGTGATATGTATTCTCTTTCGTTCACCTTCCATATAAAGTATGAGAAGAAATTCCTTCTCCACTCCAAACGATGAATGCGAACTACGACTCCATCAGATGACATATAAATATCAGTGTCTCTCTATCTTAAGTATAAATGAATGGAATATTTCCATAATTATGAATCAATATTAATAACTTCATAAAACTCAATTTATAGGTTATGAAGATTTATCTACTAAAACTATAAATTTTACAGTTACTATTTGTTTTCATATAGATGGTATAAAATCAACCTTTTGCTTCTCGTACATATAACTGTGAATTATGTATTCAATCTATTCAATCAAGATTTTACTATTGTTCATTTATCGTTGTCGTTACCTTGAATGGTTACAATGAAACAACTTTGTAACTGTGGTGTCAAGATAGTCAAGGTAACGCGACTAGCCAAGGTCTACTGTAACTGAAGCAGCGTTCACATTATAGAGACAAGTTTATTACGGCCCGAGAAGTTCGTAAGTCTATTGTTGTTGTTTTTATTATTGTTGTTTTACAGAAAGACCGTGACGCGCCAGCTAACTTTATTAGGAGAGAATCAGAAAACAAGCATCCACCGGCCGGAGGGGACAACCACCGTGGGGAAGGCAGGCCAGCATCATGCTGCAGCCATAGACGACACATAGCCGAAACAAGGTCACCCATGGGACTTCTTGGTCCACAAGAGCATGAAAGGAAAGCGGAATGAGTTGCAAGCTCTAGGCCTAGCTATTACTGTAGAGAACCACTACCCATACCAAAAAGATGTAACCTTTGTATGGGATGAAGCTGAATCTGTAACAACAAGTCATGTTTACGTTATGACTGTAATATAATCAGCAAAACCTGAACAAAATAAAGCGTCATGTAGAATGACTTCCGAGGATCAAAAGCGATGCTGGTGTGCTCATATAGCGCTACACACCTACGTCATTAGATGTATCTTTACAAATAGGAGAAGAGTAGAAGCAGTGACTGCTGAAGTCCCTGGCAAAACGAAAGTAAGAGCCGAATCAACAGCAGGAACAAGACTCCATTTTGAACGAGATGGGTGTCGTGTAACAAAGAGGGGCAAACTGCAATGACATTGAGCCAAAAGCGAACATGGCTGGAGCACCTCAAAAAGAGATGGAGGAAGTCCTCCACCACCATCCCACAATGAGGACAAGAGATGGCCGTCTCGGCCATCAGAAGAACACGATCCTTGGTATAAAACACCTTATTGAGCATACGTTAGAGAAACATTGAGTCTTGTCAATGTAACACGGACTGCTAGATCAATGACCAAATGCATTTTCACTGCTCGAGGTCTAGATCCAGCAACCACCGCACATTTAGATGACAAACGAGACCCTCGATAGATCAAAGGATGTGAGGCTGCACCTGGTTGTAATACACCACTAGTTTGGTTGAGCCCATAATGCTGAGTCAGTAAATGCAATCTCTTACAATGGTCGTATGAGAGCTTGGAACTCAATCCAAGCTCTCATGCCGCATTGCAATGGCCGCATGAGAGACATGCTCTAGGCCGAAGAATGGTTGCAATGACCACATGAGATCATTCCATGTAGGAACATGTTTTTCAATCGAGATGATATGTTTTTGATCTGTCATGGGCTCCACGGACATGTAGCCTATTACTGAGTTGTGCATCGTACAATCAGCCCAAAGTGCAAATAGGAGGAGTCGGGACCACTCGCAAGCTCTTTCATTGCAAGTCTTCATCAACTGTTTCCCGATAGACGGATGATCGCACTCGCTCTTAGTGTTTCCTTCGGGGTTGTATGTAGTTGTAAGCAACAACTTCATCCCACACCTTGCAAAGAATTCACGAGCCTCTTGTGCATCCAGCTCTCCTCGATCTATAGTAATCTTTCTCACGCATCCATGTCGACAAATAACATCTTTCAACAGAAATCTGTAAAATTTTTTAGTTTTCGACCGAAGCACTCTTCCTTCAACTTGGTTTGACAAATCTTCCCAAGAAAACACCAAGTACCTCATTTTTCATATCTCGATTGGCATAATTATCAAATTTACGACCACTTGAAATGAATCATCAATGCATAAATTGGACGTAATTTGTCTTGATGTCGGATGTTCGAATACATCTGACAAGTTAAGCAAGACTTCACGAAAGATATGACATCTTTGTACATTTTTTTCATCAGTACCGCTCCTTCAGTTTGGTAAAAGTGACCCAAATCCCTCGATATCTTACCCACAAACTCTCGTGAAATTCTCTGAGCAACTTTCGTTGATCGTATTTGTCACAAATCATCCGTAATGGCATTCCTCCTTTCTGCTTTGGTTGCTTCCACAGAAACTCACCTTGCAACATGAAGTTGTAGGTTTTTCTCCGAATCTTTCAAAATTGCTCGTCAATCCAACCAATTTGCTTGGTTATAGTACTGAGGTATCATCCAATGTCGAGCAATTCACCTTCGTACAACTTTTTAGTGAACAATTCATCCTCTCGTCTTGTGTGGCAACAGTATAGAACTTCGCATCCACGTCGTTAACATCATCAACCATGTCTTCCTCTCCATCGTATCACGCACATGATAACATATCTACCATCATGTTATTCTTTCTTGTTATATGCTTAAACTCTGGATTCAACCATTTGATATGCGTTATCTATTGTAGCATTGCGATATCTAGAGTCATACAGTTCACGATCATCTCCAACAGCGGTAGAAAATCCGTCTCGACAATCCTAGATGCTCAGATACTCCTTCTCGACTTTCATCATAGAGACAATGCCCCACAACTCTCTCTTCACTTGTGGATGAGCTCATTGAGGAACGCTCAACACCTTTGCTCCAAACCTAACCACAAACCTATTTTCATTTGCATCGTCTTCTTCGACTACCCAATCAATTGCGGTTGGACTAATATCCACCATAAGAACCACCGGTCTACCTCCTTTGTAATCGATCCTCCTCAAAAATCGGAGGAGATGACAACAACGACTTCAACTTCCATACTACTTTCGTATGCTCCTCCTCTCATCTGAACTGCTAACCATTGTGTAATAAACCGTATAATAGATTTGTCACATGTGCATAGTGAGGAATCCAAATGTGATAGAATAGACATACACATAAGAACCTCCATACTTCCGTTAAAGAGTTACAAACCTCTTTCATCCTCCCAATAGCATATACTTTGCGACCAAATGATCTACACAAATGACCCATAATAAAAACTTCCCTAACCCAAATGTAGATTTTACGTCTGAGAGCATGAGATGAACTTCCTTCAGTCGAGACAAGATCTTCTCACAATCTTTAATAAGATCGATGGCGTATTGCCGACACCTTTTTTGATCTAAGGCTTCGTCCTTTTCCTCCTCCTTACAACCCTTAATATGCACACCGTCTAGAAAAGACATAGTCTTTGTAGTGTCCTAGGATTTCTCCTTTAGCCCATTGTAGCATAAAAGTTTTGTTCCCCAAGAAGATTTACACTAGGTACGCTGCTCTAAGTTTTAAGATCTGTTCAAACTCACAAACGCCCGGATTTTGTCTAGAAATCTCGTCTTCTCACAAAACCACATGGCTTCCAAACCCTTCAGAAGGTGCTCTGTATCTTAACATATAATTACTACTTAAAATACAACACAAATACCCACTGAGAAGTCCGGGAAGACGATTATTGCACATCGGCTTCCAGAAGCAATTCTCAGCTTCTAGGGGTTCAACTTGGCTTCTGACACCTCTAGAAGACTGACTCTGCTCTCCATATGTCAGTTCTTACTCTTTATCACAAATTGCTCTTACAATTTCCAACGGGTTAGATTAATCATAGGGTGTATGCCCCCTGTAGCCTTACCATGCTTCTGCATGCTCAAAACCGGTCTTCTGGTAGCACTACAACGACATTCACATTCATGGATACTCATATGAAGCTTCTGAAACCAAATAGAAGAAAGGATGAGATGGAAAGATGATGGAAGAGGCGGAAGAAGAGAAAATCAAAACAAGAGGAAATAAAAGAAAAGAGAGAAATTAAAGTTCCGACAGGCTTCTAGTCCGGATCCTGACTAACAAGTCATCCATGCTTGTAGTAAATTGAGGAAGAAGATCAAATATCCACAGACTCACAGTCTTCTGGTTGAGGATGTCGTCTTCCGTTGCGGAAAGAATGCTTCTAGCTTCTTTTGTCTTTGCTCCGACTACTCTGACTCAAGGGACCAATCTCTCATGGACAGTCCAATGCGTGGATCCGAGGTGCTCCACTAGATGAGACAAGCTTGGACTCTGCACAGCTTCTAACAGTCACTGTCACTCAACAAGAAGGCTTCTCATGCACAATTGGGTATGAATTCAGTAACGCACTCCTCATAAGATATAGACAAAGCTTCAGTAAACAAAATCTGAAATCTCCGAGAAGAAGTTACATTGACTTCTAGAAGCTACTCCATCAGCTTTCTGTCACTATCTCTCGACACACTAGCCTAGAAGCAGGATTGCACGAGGATGTCATTTCTTATGTTGTCTACTCCTGTCTATATTCCTACGATCTCCTGTTGAGATCGGAGGTGCAGACCTATTCTATGTGTACCCAACTCTATGTGTAGTCCCTCGTATCGCTAGTCTAGAACATCATCTCCACACTCAAGATTTGAAGACTCACTATCTATTCTTTGCCATGAGAAAGATATGATCTGGCCTTCCATACTATAGTTCATGACCAACACACAAAGAAAGGCAGATGCATGCCACCTTGGCACCATCTCCTCATCAACCTCGTCATGCCATCGAGCTCCAATCTCCACACTGCAGCCAAAACACTCTCTCTCTCGTACAAGCTATACCTCACCTCCGTCAAATTGTTGGAGCAATTGGCATACATCACCATGAACTCCTTTTCCTCATCATCATGCAGATTCAGCACTGCTCCATGTCTCAACATACTCCACTCAGTGTGCAATTGGAAGGGACACCCCCTAACGAGTCTTCTCAAGATGGGAGCAGATGTCAACCTATCCTTGAGCTCTACAAAAGCTCGCTCTTACTCATCTCTCCACTACCACTCTTGGTCCATCTTCATCAGCTTGGTTAATGACTTGGCAATCGCACTAAACCCCTTCATGTATCGACGATAGAAGTTCAGCAAATCAACAAATGTCTGAACTCGACTCACATCTGTGGGACGTGAGATACGTGCAATAGTCTCAACCTTCGTCTGTTGAACACTCAACGTACTTGGGTAGATGGTGTGACCCAGATACTCTACCAACTCCTAGAAGAACTTGCACTTCTCAAGATGCAACTTAACCCATGAGCTCTCAATCGCTCGAACACATCCATAAGTGTCTCTCATACTCTTCCACTGTAGCACTATAAACTCAGATGTCATCAATATAACATCAAACAAAACCCAATCCTGCTAGGATCCTGTCCATCACCCTTTGGAACTCAGCAAGGACGTTCTTCAACCCAAATGATAAGAACCGCCACTAATACAAATAATCCTTATCGTGAGAGTCAATTTCTCAGAATGTTGTCTTGGACTTATCTTCTTCTCTCACCGGCGACTGATGATACCCTCCTTGAAGGTCCAAAGTACTAAAGAATTCACATGCCCCACTGCATCAAAGATCTCCTTAGGTGTCCACCTGGTATACTTATCGGACTTCGTCTGCCGATTGATATGACGATAGTCTCTACACATCCATCTATCCGTGTAGTTGTCATACATATCCTTCTTTGCTAGCATAACTGTGACATATGCATACTCTCCATGCGACATCTCCACCAACCCAACCTCCAACAAGTCTTGAGCCCTATTCTGGATCAAGGCTCTCTCCATGTCACTGTATTGTAGCAACTTGAGACCAAACACGCACATGCAAGGACACCCAAACAGCAACTTCGAACCACTGCAAAAGGTCAAAATCTGCCAAAGGTGCACGGGCAGACAGATTTACGTCAGATTTTTTACCACCCCGATCTTATTTTCTTTGTAACTCACTCGATCCTTCGTCAAATCAGATGATTTTTTGTGCGTTGGAATCGTCTTCTAAGCGCTACACTCATCACCACCGGAAATTGTTGACAAATACCTACTCGACGTCCATCGATACACATCTGCCGATCTCTAAATTGATCCAAAAATCTATCACATGAAATTTCAGCAGTGCTTCCGCACTACCTCACCACAAATCCGACCAATAATAAGTCCACCCACTACTAATCCGACAGCAATCAAGTCCACGACCAAAAAGAATCACTCCATGTACGCGCACACCTGCAAATCGAAGGTACCAATGATCTGCACACTCTGGAGATACCACCGGTAGAAATCCGTGATCTCAATCAAACCTCGCAACTTGAGTTCTTCGAGTGATAAACATCTGTACTCACTCCACCATGCCAACTGGCACTACACAACGTTAAAGTTGAGCCACATCCAGTCTATGCATCAGAGAATCTAGATTACGCTCACCAAGACTATCCATAGCCAAGAGCTTGAAGGCTCAACTCGAAGAACTGAAGCCTACAAGTCATACCTGCGAAGTATACCCCTAGTGGGGCTAGCCCAAGAACCCGTCCTAACGGCACTAACGGCCCTACCGGGACTAACCACTTAGTCAACCTAGTCGCGGTGCTAAATCGACATGACACCACCAACAACCATTCGCATGCCCATGTTTCCTCTCTCTTCGCTCGAGATAAGCAATACTTCCGCAACGACACCTTGAAAACTCTCTCGAAATGCTTGATATATTTCTGAACAATGACTAATACTCCAAGTACAATTACCTCCTCCTTCGGGTGCGTGATGACTACTAACTGCTCTCGTGTCTATAGATTGAATGATTCCTTCTTCATCCTCTTTTTATACCTAGGAAGCAATCTTTATTTGATCTTCGCCTTGTGTGTAAGATCTGAAGATAACGTAATGTTTGCTTTGTCCAATGGTAGGGTTTCTTTATATTATCTTCTTTATATATTTCTTAACATCTGCCCTCCCCTCTCTTTACAAGCGACTCCACATGCCGACATATTACAACTTTTTTACAAGTGGAAAACTTATCTTTCGAGGGTTTCAATTCTGCTACTATATCTCTAAGATTTTTATGAGGGTTTAGGTACCTTCACCAGAATCTCGAATGGTTGAGTCTCCAGGCGAAGATCTCCTTATCTTTTCCTCAGCACCTCTCTTCGTATTTCTTTCATCGTGATCGTTCTCTAATGAAGAGAAAGCTGATGAGTCAATTAATATGAGTGAGATTTTACGTGGTTGGGAGAAGATCTCGCTCTAGATAACTTATCATGTCCTTCGAATATCGATGTGATATGATACAAATCAATTTCCAACTTCTGAATATATCGCTATTGGTTTATCATAGTTTAATTGAGTTCTTCGGCTGGGAGGTCTCCCCATCTAGTTTTGCTTGCATGAATGTCAATTTCATATAGGTCTCTTTTAGCTGCTTCTGTAACTCCATCTTCACCTACATCCAATTAGTCTTTCCATTCCTTTAATCTTTATCTTAGATGTCCTTCGCTCCTTCTTGAAGACATCTTTGGTGATCTCCAACTTCTCTTATTTTCCCTCGAGTTCCTTCTTGAGTTGCTCATTGGCTAGTTCTAACTCTTCAGCCTTCGTACACACAGTATCCCATGTTGTCGTAGGGAGAGTTTTTCCTAGAGAAGATATATCTTATATTTGTGATTGATCGTGAGAATGACCAAGAGAAAAGCATACTGCTGCCAATATTCAGAACTCAAATACAATCGTTTGTAGCCACCAAGGTCAATCAGACATTCAAATCTGTGCAAATAGTTCTTCCAAGACTCAGAATACTTCATTCACATCTCAATTTCACAATGAATGTCTTCAGTGATCACAATCACTCCTCTCCTTCTCTCAAACACACACCATCTCTTGAACTCTCTTCAATGTTCCTGAACTTTGATCAGTACACCGATTTACCTAGAAAAACAAGCCATTTGCTAAGCAGCTCCTTAGCTAAGTTGAGATCTTTATGTCCTTATACGCATGCAAATTCACTTATCAAGCAGCCCCTTAGCTAAGATGACCCCTTGTTTAATAAAAATTTCAAAGCTCTTTATGTCATCTTGATACAACCCAAATTATAAGCTAAGCCATGATTTTACTATCGAAGCCACAACTACAAGACCACCACATAGGGCTTACAACCCTCCCATAGCTGAATCAAGTATCTCTTAGCCCTTAATCACGGTTGCATACGGAGGCCAAGAGCCAAGATTTGATCCAGAGATCTCTTTTTCCTAGGTGGACGCCCTTTCCACTGAGATGGCTCCTATTCTGTTTAATAAAATAATTAAAACATGTACATACGTCAACAGAATCTGCCTCCATCTCTTTTATTAGCTTTTTACGTGTTATTTTCACTGTAGATCTATTTTTAATAACAAAAGAGCCAAAACTATACTACTCGAGAACACCTACGTGATGATGTCATCAGATAATGAATCCAAATCACCAGCAAAAAATGACATAGTCTCATCTTTTGTCACTTTTTAAACCTAGATATGACACAAACCTCTATGTATAACTTTGTTTTTCCTAAACGAAAACATATGTCTGCTCTATTCAAGAAGAGCTTCCACTTGGTGCCTTCGTAACTTCTTAGTAGTTGTTTTGAATATAAGCTAAGGGGTAGCTTGTCTAGCTTATCTCTAGCTTGACTCTCTCCCAACTTAACAAGCTCCAGGGGCAACTTCCTTATAACTACGTACACCGTGGAAAACAAACTCTTTTTGTAACCATCTTTCACTATATAGAAGATCATGCAACATGACATTCACCCCTCCAAATCTGCACATCCTCTAGTATGTACCAATCCGTTACTAGTCTTCATAAATCTCCAAGTCATCTTCACTCTCTTTGACGGCTTCAGACGAAAGACCCTTATCTACACATGTGATCAGTTCTGACCTTAAGAAATCAGTTTGCTCCACCGTTCTCCTCTCTTTATGAACAACATGAAGTCCGTCTGGCTCTTGCAAAGATTGAGTAACATTCTGATGCACATCTGAGACAGTGTATGGACCAAACCATCTCTTAGAAAACTTTTGAACTGAAGAGTGCTGGTTCTCTAATGTATCGTCGTGTACAAACACCTAGTTCCCAACTTGCATTGTTTTTGGTCTAAGTCTATATGTATTGTCAAACCTCTCTTTATTCTCAAGTCGAGTTGATTTCAACATTTGTTGTGCTTCTGCAAGATCTTATTCTTTGTGTTCTAACTGTCTGATGCAAAGTGAGAGATGTTATACGCGATCCATAGCATCCTCGCATGGCAAGGTAGTCCAAGTAGAGAAGTTTTCTTCTGCTAACATAATCAGCTTCTATCCCAACATCAATTCAACATGCATGTATCCAGTAGTAGTACAGTGAGTCATCTTGTCTACTCATAAAGCAAAGGGGAGTAACCTAAGCCACTCTCTATGCATACAGACACATGCCTTTACCAAAGCTTGAACAATCGATAGATGTCCACGTTCGCTCTTGCCAATTCTCTTTGGATCATCGTAGTAGTAAGCTTGAGCTTCACACCATATCGAGAAAACAACTTCTTCTATGTCTACTCATAGACTTCCTGGATCTATATCTACAAATAATGTCTTCAAGTACAAATCTACATATACTTTTTGTGGTCTTTGTCCTCAATGCTCTCTTTTCTACAAAGTTCAAGAGGTCCTCACGAGCAAGACCAAATATTGCATACTCCATAACTCCAAAGGCATTATCACCAAGTCAAGAACCCACTAGAAGTGAATGCAAGGCGGATAAGTGGGCACAAGACCATCCATGTATTGCATCTTCGAATAAAACTAACACTGCAAGCACGAACTGATAAATTTTACACATCTTTGTACAGACCTTTCCACCAGTATCTTTTCTTCAACTTTTGTAAGTAGCCCAAATACTTCGATGTCCGATCTAGATCGGTCAGAAAACCAAGTCAAACTGATACTTGAGCATACACTTAACAAGGGGATCAGAGAATGACAACGACGATAACTTGGACTCTAGGTGTCAAAATGAGGTGATTCAAGTGGTCAGAGGTAGCCATGGTGGATTTATTTTGGGTGGGGTGTCAAAAGTTGACTGTACGACCGACTCGATAATTGTCTGTACATGTGAATCTGCAAAGTCATGTTAATTTCACGTAAGAAGATAGTATTTGTTGAAGTTTTATCAGAGTTTTTATTTTCCGTTGTTACTTGTCTAAGGCATCATTTTACACTTGTTAGCTAACAATAGATATCACACATAAAGAAAGAAAAATCCCAAAGGGGTGTACAAGAGGAGAGGAGATCTTTTTTTATTATTGAGTAGAGTTATCGAGGAGTTGAGGAGAGAGGTTTATGGAGATGATGACTAGAGAATTTTCTGACTGATGACATTTTGACATCGAGGAACTGAAGTTAGAGGACAAAAACAAGTAGAGAAACGAGAAGCTTCTAAGTGAAAGCATGAGTGCTTCACATGAGCAGTTTTCTGAAGTTATGAATTATTGAACGTGAGATTTTCAGTCTGGGTTATTTGGAGTTGAAGACTTACGAGCATGCCGTGTGTTTTGTTCGGATCAATAACGTGATGGAGATTTCTTTACGATCCGTTCTGTGTGTGATTTTTGTCCTCTTTTAGCACATAGACTGTACTGAGAGCATCTTGGGATGATTGATCATGAAGTTGAGTTATCACACGAAGAAGAGATGGATCGTAAGAGCGAAAGATGTGGTACCCACAGTTTGCAGATTTTGAGATTTTTCAAAAGTTTTAAGTTAACTTTGTGTATATATAATTGGATTAGCTCTGTTACTTGAGTTTACCATCTGCTTAGCTAGAAGATGGATTTAAGATGGATTTTGGGATAAAAGTCGATTTCTTTCCAGAAGTCGGAAGATGGGTGTCTTCTTGGAAGACGTCTTCCGGAAGACAAAAGCCAGAAGATAATGTGCGAATCTTCTAGGGGAGTACTGTGACTGTAGTTGCGGGTTATACCAACCTAGTAACAGTCAGTGGACATAGTAGGTGTTATGTGGGCCTATGTGGCAGCTAAGGGAGTACTGTGACTGACGTTACAAGTTAAACCAACCTAGTAATAGCCAGCAGACACAATAGGTGTTAGATGGATCTATGTGGCAACCGCTTAAGCAGTAGGTAGGACCAAGGCTGACATGGCACATGCTCAAAGCCTTGGGCAGCAAGAAAAAGCGCACGGACAGCCGGGCAGCAAATAGGAAAATACCGCATCAGAGAAAAAGATGCAAAAACACAACTTCTTGCCTTCTCCTCCCATGAACTCGAATTCGAAGCACTTTGAGAAGAGGAGACTTCAGACTACTTGCGAAGGAGGAATTTGGAGACGGAACAGTGAAATTAAAGAGCCAAAGGTGTTTGGAGGTCAAGTAGAAAACTAGAAGGTCAACACATCATCACCAGAAGATTGTGAGACCCGATTGTCCGCATATCGACAAGAGGTACACAAGCAAGAGGAGACGATGGTCGAGGAGCAACCACTAAGTTAGAATATTCGTTGGATGAAGATCGAGTACATCAGAGTCATATGGTTCAGAGGTAGACACTTGAGACTGAGCTTCAAGTCCAAACTAATGTACCTCTAGTATTGTTTTGATCTCTTCATCTGGTATTCTTGAAGAGAATCAAGATTCATACAGCGATGGCTCAATACTTACAACTTTGTACTCTTGGTTATGCTGGCTACTAAGTACACTCAGCTAGGCTATGAATTCTTGACAGAGCGGAAACATATTACAGTCAACGTTAAACAGAAAGGCAATGTCGTTCTCAACATACAAATGATGTACAACATGTAAGACAACGTGCTCATTTGCATGGAAGGCTAGTTATGGACTAAAGGTGTTACTTCTTCACACTATAAAGCAGTCTACTCGTAGATAACTATAGGAATTGAGTCCCTTCGTTACTACTTGGTCTCCTCTCCATGTTGAGATAATTTTCTACAGCTGTAATATCTGCTGCTATGTTCTTCATTTCAGTAAAATGATCCCTCCACTGAGCTCGATTGAGTGCTTATATGTCCTTTTGTATATCAATGTGGTTTTGGTTAAACCGGATTTCAGATTGGAGAGACTGCAAGGCTGATGCACGTAACACGAGCTACAAGTCATAAGCATTAATTGCATAAGCTGCATAGACTTCATCCGCTTTGAGTTCAGGAGATAAGCTACAAGTCCGTTACAAGAGAAGAAGCTATGAGCTGCAAGGAGCTTGCAATTTTGACTTAAGTCCGATAAGTTCATTTCTTTATAGAGATTTTACTATAAGAGGATACTACCAATGAAAGCACTGATTAATGCTAATTAAGAGAGATTCTTCATTTCAAAACGGAGTAGTCATCGAACAATCACCGGTAGTTCAAATACAACGAAGAAATTGAGACGAGAAAAGTAATCAAGAGGAGACATGTACACTGAAAACCATATAACTTTGAAATGGATTTTTGATTCCACATATATTCATTATCTCGAGCTTGGCTAGTAAAAAGTCGTTGACGACAATTTCTCCCTACGTCACATTGACACTCATGTCATATGCTGTTCACAATTCTCTCAGCTTAGCAAGCGTTGTAATCAGATCCTCAACAACGTCTTTAACTTCTCTTTGGATTTCTAAAACGTTCGGCACTTGTCTCAAAATCTCATCGATCATGTCATGGATCTCGATTGCTTTCTCTTGGAGCGTAGTAACCCATCGATTTAGTTATCAAATTCCGTCCTCGATGTCAAGTCTTGAATCTTTGCAATTCGTGAGTGCGTTCGAACTAGGGTAGAAGGTACAATGCACTAGATCAAATATCAAGTCCTCAACATCGTCCTTGAATTTCTCAAGCTTTCCACTTAAAAACCATGAACCAATTTTGTTTCGCATTCAGTCCGATTTTAAATCACCAATTGTTGTCACATAATTCAAGTGCGTTTCTTGAACAAGAAGCGATAACTTCTCAAAATCATCGACGCTCATCCTTAACAATTTCTCGCATACACTCCAAACTATGCATATAAGAAGTGCTTCTTCCTATTGATGTCTAACAGAATGATCAATGAATCCTACATGAAATCTACATTGCCGCTTTGTTCTCCGCTGCCCGTATCAATGCTAGGTTCCACATTCGACAGTCTCTATCGAGTGACCAAAACTCAATACTTTTTGCGTTGACGAGATGCTAGGTATTAGAGATTGAGTAGCTCACTTGTGCATCCATTCCATTTGCAAGCTAAATACGATAACGATCAATCTCGACTACTTTTTATTATGCGCTGAATCTTTTTATTATGCGTTGAATCCGAGCTTCAATCCACATGCATGAAACTTTGCCACAACACTTCTCAAATTCTGCAAGTGAATACATAATCGCTCAATGAAACTCAGATGTTTGGCTGATTCTGTGTTGATATGCATCGCAGCTCCTTCAATCATCCTGCGGCATAGAGAACGCGAGAAAGATCTGACAATTCTCTCACCTTGTGGTATAGGGCGAGGAGTAACTTACAATTCTCTCCTCTTTCAATTTCATGTTCTCTGTTAACTACGCATTAAAACCCCCTTGTCCGCGCAGTTTTCTATCAACTGTGATTTCACGAAACCGTCTCGACCGAGATCTAAACTATCAGTAGCCGGTATGGGGACCGAGGGAGTAAGTTTCAACGTCGGGGGACTGAGGGAGCTCTGACGTTCGTTGGGGGGACAGAGGGAGTAAAAATCTGTTATAGATACGGACAGAATATTTCCTTCTTCTTTGTCGTCATCTCAAGTCCATAGACTGCATGCAAACCCACAGCAAAAACTGTCCGAGCGCTCACGGGAAGCCCACACTTCCCGACTCAGGGAAACTCTACACGTCATGACCCTGTTCCGTCAGTGAGGGTTGGTCGGTCGGCGTTCGTCTCTCTTCTTCATCCTTGGCCTCCTCGTGAGGGGGAGCGAGCGAGAGCCAGCGGGCAGCCAGACTCCCAGAGAGCCTTCTTTTGGTCGTGTCCTGACGGTCGAGGTCTCTTTCTTGCATTCTGTTCTTCGCTTTTTGTGCTGCCGCTGCTGCTCAGCTTCTGCTGCGCGTGCCCTCGCTCGGCCTCTCTCGTTGGAAGCTCAGTGAGAGTCCCAGTCCTTCTTCACCGACCGACATCATGTTGGTGTACCAGGATATCATCACCGGGGACGAGCTCCTGTCCGACTCCTTCGAGTACAAGGAGATCGAGAATGGCGTCCTGTGGGAGGTCGAGGGAAAGTGGGTCGTGCAGGGATCTGTGGAGGTGAACATCGGAGCTAACCCTTCGGCCGAAGGAGGGGAGGACGAAGAGGGTGTCGATGACGCTGCTGCGAGGGTGGTGGACATCGTCGATACCTTTAGGCTTCAGGAGCAGCCGGCCTTCGAGAAGAAGGTATTCATTGCTGCGATGAAAAAGTACATCAAGAAGTTGTCTCCTCTGGTCCCAGAAGACAGGCAGGAGCGCTTCAAGAAGAACATCGAGAGTGCCGTTAAGTTCCTTCTCAGTAAGGTGAAGGACCTCCAGTTCTTCGTTGGTGAGAGCATGCAGGATGATGGATCCATGGTTTTCGCCTACTACAAGGAAGGGGCGACTAACCCCACGTTCATCTACTTTGCTGACGCCTTGAAGGAGATCAAGTGTTGAATTTCCGGCTTACGTTTTAGATCAGAATGTTTTGATACGTATAGGCGCACGATGCTTTTCATCGGACTCGTGCCCCGCTGAGCACACGAACTGTGTCGAGTTCTTTCGAGATTTGTCCATTATTTCCGGATATAAGGTTGAGGGTTTCTTAGCAAATGCTTTACTGACGCTAAGGAGTGAGGGAAGGGTTTGCATATAGAACACACAGTGGAAGTCCGTCCAGACGAGGTGATGCTAGCTGGAAATAGGAGTAATTAACTCCTGCAGCGCAGGAGTTAATTGAGAGTGTTGCGCGAGAGTGTGCGTTGTTAAGGCACATGATTGTATACGAATTTATAGGTGTGGAAAATGTGATTTTGAGAATCATCAACCACAACGAGTCTCCGAATGAAGAGACTGCAGAGAGGTGAACTTCTCCTTTGCAATGGCTCCTTGATCAGGAAGCGTGGTCTTTGTGGGTTGTTGCAAAGGCATCCCCGTGTGATGTTCTTGTCGCGTGATTGGTTGAATGACCGTGGTTGATTGAATTTGTGAACTCCTTTAACGTTAAGTTGTTGTTTAGCATTTGCCATATGCAGGTTGTGTCCGAGTAGCTGCATTCTTGTTTCCGCGCCGTGTCTTTGGCTTAGATGGTTGCCGAGGCTAGTCCCCTTTCATCAAATAAGTCCGTGTGCTGTTGCTCGAGTGCATCCGTGCTACTGTGTCATTATTAACTGAGTGTTACCCATATATGGATACTCTGTATTGATATGGCGGCGTAAGTGAGAATACGGGATATTGTATCATTGGATTTCCTATCAATTCACCAAGAAGGGTAGGGATTTCTAAGCCGAACTTGGAACACCTGCCAAATAACTATTAGAAGCCTTTAGTTCAGTAGCAAAAGAGTCTCGGGAAGAAGTGTAATGAAAAAGCATTTTGTCAGCTGTGGTACCGAGCAGCTAGATGTTCTCAAACTTCGCTTTAGAGGAATTTTGGATACGAGGCTGGGTTATGTTGTGGAAATTATGGCAAATCAGAGGAGCAGTTTAACGATTAATGTTCCCATTAGCATCACGCGGAGATGTTGCATAAATAAAATGCCCCTGATGATGTTCCAGGTATTTCCGGCTAACCCCGAGCGTTGTCAGAATCACTATGTTAAAACATATGATTTGAAATCTGAGTTTTCTCTGTCCAAAAAGCTAAGGCCATTCCAATGTAGGATCACCGGAAACTGTAAGACCTCTCCAAAGTTGGAATTTGTACACTTCCAAGTTCAAATTTGAACAATGTACCCCTATAGGATGAAATCCTAAGTCCGAAACAGTTTACACCGCATAGTGCCCCGAACATTCGAGGGTTCCATCTGTAAGTGCCTTCCGTTCTCTTTCCCCTAAGGCTCTTACAACTGGGAACCCCTCCCTTCCCAGGCAGTACTCTACACAGAAACCGTGTTGCTGTGCATGGGGGTTCGTTAGATCGTTTTCGAATTCAAAGCCAGCCAGGGCGTTTGCGTCGGTGCCCCCTACGCCCATCAGCAGGAGCAGAAGGGCAGGCAAGGGAAAGGGAACAGGGTGGGGGAAGGGAGGGTTACTGTTGATGCCTGGGAACATGCACACCAGACGCTGCTTGTTTCCGCGTCGTGCGTACATGCCTTCGGGCTACTGCGAATCTGGCTCGTTGATTCCGCAATCCGGATAGAGTCTTAAGAGTGTGGAGAGGGAGGTCCACAGGGCAACAGGAGGAAACAAGGAAATTTATGCTTCTGCTTTTCCTTCTGTTGTGCCGAGCGCGATTTCCCATTTGCTGCTAAGGACTGACAGGGGGTGCTGATGTAGTGGGATTCTATCAGGAAGTTATCTACTATAGACAGTTGAGTGTTCACGTGGGTTTATCTTAGAAGTATCCGCTGAAAAGGAATGACGGCACCTTGAGCAGGGTGAGAGGTTTTTCTTAAACACAAGTCCAGGTATAAAAGGACTAGGTACTGCAGCCGCTTTAGCGTTTTAGATTTTTTGTCACTCTAGCGTTTTAGATCGCAGCAGAGCAAGTTTCGAGCGGAGTCTCTAGGGTTTTCGTTGTGAATCTTGTGGGGTCGGAGCTTCTAGGGGTTTTCAGCGAATCTGGTGCGGTCGGTCATTTAGACGGTCTTGTAATTTTTAGTTGTCCGTTATCATATCAAATTTTGCGTCATGTTATCCAAGAAAATGCGAAGGTCGGTCATTTAGACGGTCTTGTAATTTTTAGTTGTCCGTTATCATATCAAATTTTGCATCATGTTATCTAAGAAAATGCGAGGTTCATGACTGTGGAGATATAGAGTATCGAACGGAGATTTGATAGAGAAAAATAACCATGAGAACAAGCTTTGCAAGATATATCAACTCTTATTAATATATATTCTCGATTTTTCTTCTCTAAGAATGCAAAACAGAGAAACATACTTGATTGATCTGTAATCTATACCAATCCTTCTAAAAGCAAGAGAAACATTTCTTTGCTAACAAAAAGAATTGCATCAGTATCACACGATTCAAACCTAAGTCTAAACAACGTCAATGTACAAGCCCTTAGCTAAATCTAGCTATCACAAGCTGTACATAACCAACTAGATTTTATAACGAAATCAAAAGAAAAGAAACCGTAGCGAAGGAACCGAAAAAGACCTATATGGGAATTTCTTTTTCTCGCCAAACGGTCTTAAGATGTCGATAAAGCCTTCCTTCTTGACTCTGTTAGTCTTAAGAACTCTCAAATCCAACTCTCGACAGCCGAGATATAACCAATTTTTGATCTCAGGTGATCAAACTTCCAAAAACTCTTTCCTACGGTTTAGAATCACGCACACTGTCCAAACGAATCGTCTGATCTGAGATCCGTCTTCTCTAGTAGGTACAATTAGTTACCTTGAATCCACGAGACTCCAAACAAGTTGTTTGGAGTTCCGCTCACGAAATCACACAAGAAATTTGATCACTGGAAGCAAAAAACTGACGTAAATTGACTCTTTGCGGTTCAAACTCGCTCGCCACACCCAAACCAACAATCCAATCCACATATGATCTTCTCCTATGCGTAGGTGAAGACTCCCTGATCGCGTAGGCATCAAGAATGAAGAGCTTGGTTCACTGATCGTGAAGAACAACCCAACCTCATGTCGCAGATCACGTAAAACTGACGTAAGTGTTTCCTTACGAGTCAATTTCATCCAGAACTCTCAAATCGTCCAATGAAATTTTGTATCATCTTCAATTTCCTGAAGAACTCAGCGTTCTGATCTCGATGGATCAAAGGAAACAAGTTTGGACTCCAAAATGATCGAACGGTCGAACTCTCCTTTGCATGTCACTGAAACACTTCAAATCTCTTCCTTGCATCTCAATTTCTCTCAGAACACACTCTTTGATCTGTCTCATCACGAATCATCTTAACCAGTGTGTAGTCTGCATAGATCTGAACCCAATGACGCATTGCGTCTTTGCATTGGACCTCCAAATCTCCAAAACCATCCACTGACAGGTCGCAAGTACAAGCTAACCTTTTAAGCTGCCCCCTTACATCAATAGCAGTACGTGAAGTTTTTCACAGATAATGAAAGCAGGCCCTTTGCGTCCTTAGTATAGCGCAATCACAAATACCCAGTCAACAATAGTAAGCTAGAGCTTAGCTTGATTTTTCCATCTTCTGAATCTCGTAACTTTACCACTAGACGTCCAAATGAAGTAGATGAAGTGCCAATGGAAAGTTGACAACGAGCTTTATTAGTTGATGCAATGAAGATCCTAAGTTGCATAAAAAGCCCATAAGCTAAGGCCTAGCTTGATTATCGTATCGTGTTAGATTTTGCATGAAGGTTGTCCAGGAAAATACGAGGTTCTTGACTGTGAAGATGTAGTGTATCGAACGAAGACAAGACAGAGAGAAACAACCACGAGAACAAGCGTCGCAAGATATACCAACTCCTACTATACACTCCCGATTCTTCTTCTCTAAGAATGAAAAATAGAGAAACAAACCTGAGCAGTCTTTTGCCATACAAAAGCTAAAAGAAAAAAGAACAAAGGTATAATATGCACCAAGCTCTTTAAAATGAGTCTTTGGATCTCAACCCAAACCCAAAACTACCGAAGCGTAACTCAAAGCAAGAGAAACATCTCTTTGCTAACAAAAAGAGCTGCACCAATATCACACGATTCAAACCTTAGTCCAAACAACGTCCATGTACAAGGCACATATGTACATAACCAACTAGGTTTCTAACGAACTCAAAAAGACAAAAACCGTAGCGAAGGAACCAAAAAAGTCTACATGAGAACTTCCTTCTTTCGTCAAACGGTCTTCAGATGTCGATAAGGTCTTCCTTCTTGACTCGGTTGGTTTCAAGAACTCTCAAATCTGACTCTCGACAGCCGAGATATAGCCGATTTTTGGTCATAGATGACCGAACCTCCAAAAACTCCTTTTTGTGGCTTAGAATCACGCACACCGCTCAAACGAATCACTTGATCTGAGATCCGTCTTCTCTGACAGGTAGATTAAGCTACCTTGAACTCACGAGACTCCAAATAAATTATTTGGAGTTCTTTTCACGAAACCACACAAGAAATTTGATCACATGAAGTAAAAAACTGACGTAAATAGACTCCTTGTGGCTCAAACTCGCTCATCACACCCAAACCAAAAATCGAATCCACATACGGTCTTCTCTTATGCATATGTGAAGACTCCCTGATCGCGTAAGCACCAAGAACGAAGAGCTTGGCTCACTGATCGTGAAGAATAACCTAACCTCAGATCACAGACGACGAAAAACTAACATGAGCGCTTCCTTGCGAGCCAATTTCACCCAGAATTCCCAAATTGCGTGATGAAATTTCGTATCGTCTTCAATTTCTTGAAGAACTCGGCGTTCTAATCTTGATGGATCTAAGGACTGCAAGTTTGGACTCCGGAATGATCTGAACTGCTGCACTCTCTTTCACAAATCACTAAAGCACTCAAAATCTCTTCCTTGTATCTCAATTTCTCCCAGAACACACTCTTTGATCTATCTCTTCACGAACTGTCTTAACCAATGCGTAGCTTGCACAGATCTGAACCCAATGACGCCTTGCGCGCTTGCATTGGATCTCCAAATCTCCTGAACCGTCCGTCGACAGATCGCAAATGCAAGATAACCCTTTAAGCTGTCCCCTTATGTCAGTTGCGTACTTGAAAGTTTCCACAAGTATTGAACAAGCAGACCCTTTACTAAATCAGCAATAGTAAACTAGGGCTTAGCTTGATTTTTCCATCTTCTGAGTCTCGTAACTTTACCACTAGGCGCCCAAATGAAGTAGACGAAGTGCTAATGGAAAGTTGACAAGGAGCTCTACCAGTTGATATAATGAAAATGAAGATCTGAAGTTGTGTAAAAAAGCACATTTTTTAGTCTTATGATCGTCTTTGGAGCGATAACGGTAGAAATTTGATTTTCAGGTAGGAGCCGATCCACGACACGGTACAGTGTATACTCGATGTTGTCTTTGTTGTCTATGACGGCTAGTCACATGTGAATCGCTTTGACTTCCCATGTACTTGCGAACAATGGCTCGTGAACTCGTGAGCTCGTGAACGATGGCGGCGGAGCTAGAGTGATTCGTTGTGAAATAAGTTCTCGTCTCGTTGGGTCTCTGTTACTGCGTCTCTCTGCATTTTGTGAGGATTTTGTGAGATTTTCTGCGTGTGTGTTGTCGAGGTGAGAGTTTCCTAGGAAGGACGAAACTTTCTAGCTGTGATACGATCATGAAGACTGTGATTCATCTACTTATGAAGGCGATGGGCTTCTAGTTGTGGTTGTTTACTCAAGAGATAAGCTTCTGGTTGTAACATGACGCTATAAACACTCACACAAGTCTGTTGGGTCTTCTTATATGTTCAAAAAGCAAAAATCAAGACTAACTAGTAGTAATAAGGTCAAGAAATGAACTTTACCACTCAAGAATAAGAAACATATGATAGCTTAGACTTCAAAACTTCTCCTACATGTAAAAGAGGCCCTACTGAATACACATACGAACTTTAAGCCTGAGATCAAATCTGAGCATTGAGATGTGAGTAAAGAAATTACGGTAATTTTTGATACCCAGATAGCTAGAACAGAGAACTGGTTTGATAACTTTTGATGATTCTTATAGGATTTGGAGTCTACAGCACGCTGAACATCTCTGTGAAATTTGACCTGCTGGTTGTACACAGTTCTCCAGATCTCGAGCTCTAAAGTTGCTGCTCTAGATTAAGAGCTTTTCAGACCCCCCTCTGCTTCAACGGTCGCCGTGGATTACTCACTCACTCAAATGACATGAGACTTTTTGTACAGTCATAGCCCTGCTGACAATCAACGCAACAATGAAAGTTTGAATTGATTATCTCAATTCTGCTGCAATTGGCATCAAAACTCCCAAAATCATCAATTGTGATGCAATTCCGTCCCAATCTAAACTTCAAATTGGCATAACTCCTTCTTTATTGCTCCAAATCGATCAAAACTTTCATTGACAGTGACTGGCACGATGAGCTCTATCTTCCTGTGTTCTCAGATTTCTCAATGTCTCTACCAAAAGCTCGAACTCCTCTTAAGACCCCTGCCTCTAAGTTTAGAGTTTCACAAAAGACAAAAATGGACCAATGGGAGTTCATAGCTTTACTCCTCTGTCCTTTTGTGCCCAATCCACGTGGTAACTTAATTTAATACATAGGTTATCACGTCAAGTCTCTAAAGTGCCAGCGTAAACTTTAAACTACTTGTGAAGACATGTAAAATGACACGTAACCCTGAAAGATAACTTAAACAAGCTAGAAAGCATGCATGGGCGACATGTAAGTACAACCCATGAGCTTAAACCCTATGAACATGATAAACCTAAGTTATGTACTTTGAACATCATATATAAGTACGAAATCACTTGCACAAGCGTACGAATGTTTGAACAAGATAAATAACATACTATCAACCTACTAGGACTCAAAATATATAACATAATAGTGTTAACATCATATGCAAAGATGTCAAACATATGCATAAAAGACTAGAAGTAATATCGAGCTAACTAATAAAGAGGTGAATTATTTACTATGTGAAATGATTCACATCACGACATCCACCCCCTCTAAACCTGTACATCCTCCGACATGTGCCAACGTCTTCATTCTTCTATCTGTTCTTCATCATCATCACTCTCCTCCGCCTCAACCTCTTTAGTAGCCGAGGCGTCTTTGTCTCTTGCTATCCTCTACTCTGACTCCAGAAAGTTGAATAACTCTACTGATCCTCCGCGCCTCTTGAACAGTTTCACACGTTTGTCAACCACAGATAACTTCAAAGGAGTACAATCTAGCTCCCGTAAACTACAAGTGGCAGTTTCATAAACATCTAGCATATAAGACCCGAATCATCTTTGAGAGAACTTACGAAGTGTAGAATGCTGATTCTCTAACGTGTTGTCAAACATCAGAATCCAACCACCAACACGTATTGACTTTGGTCGTAGTTGATCTTGTCAAAACGTTCCTTGTTTTTGTCTCGAGTCACCTTCAGCTTCTCTTGCGCTTCAGCAAGATCCTCCTCTCTCCGCTCTAACTGCTTGGTTCGTAAAGCAATGAGTGAAGTACGATCTATACCATATTCTCACGATAGCGTAGCCCACGTAGGAAACTTCTCCTCAGCATGCATGATTGGTTTCTGCCCCAACATAAGCTCAACCGGCATATAGTCAGTTGTGGTACAATGTGTAGTTCTATCAACCTATAAAGCAAATGAAAGTAGTCTCGGCCATTCTCTAGGCCTACCATCAAATGCTTTCACTAAAGCGTGAACAATAGAAAGGTGTCCTCGTTCACTCTACCAATGTCCTCTGGATTCATGACAGTAGTAAGCCGAAGCTTTACTCCATAACGAGCAAAGAACTCTTTCGCTTCTGCGTCTCTCAACTTGCTCTTATCTGCTCGTAATCTCCCAACAGATCATTGACTATCGTATTGCATTTCACATCGTAAGTGATTCGGAAGTCTCATTGTTGTCACATTTGGATCTGGATAGTGACTTCTATCAGTAGCATTTGACCTTACGTTGCATTTTGAAAGTGAACGTTCCATGAGCGCTTGTGACCATGACTACAGCTACTGAATCGATCTTTGAGACACATCTGAACATCGTGCATGATCTTTGGAGTAAACCGTGTTTTGATCATGTGCTCGAGGACGTGTGGAAGTTTTCTTGATCTTCTACTGACGAGGATGGACAACCGAGACGCAAGGCAAAATTACTCAGTCTTGAGCGTCTGTGAGAGCTGTTCCCTCAATTCAGTGACGCTTGTGATGTGTTTATGTCTCTATGGAGATGGAGATCGACATATTTTTGATGACGGCTTGTTATAGTTGGTCAGAAAACTGAACCGAGGAGGAAATATTTTCAGGTATACCGTCATCTCTCTTATGCAGCTGGTTGGTCTAGTGGAAATCTTTTCTTGAGCTTTTGCAGTCCGCTGTCCAGCGAACTTGGGAGGAACCGAACGAAGAGCACACATGCTACATCTCCTTATTTTGGTTACGTTCATGTGTTTTTTCTCTTTTTTATAAGTGTTTTTTTTTTTTGAGTGATATTTTTGGCTTGAGCGTCCTCCCCTCTTGCTGAGGGGAGTGAACCTTTGCTGGGACGATCACAAGATGAGTTCAATTTTCATAGAAGGTGTTTTCTTGTAGTTTAGAACATGTAAATCATTGAGTGCCGGAATGTGCATAACAGTGACACTGCAAAATTCCGAACATCTGCGAAAAGAAGATTCTAATGCAAGAGACGATAATGAGAATCCCTACAGATGTTTGCAAGGTACCTCCGAAGGTTCTTGGATGCAGATCGTTCTACCTCTCATTCATTGTCTAAGTACTATAGCTTTTCTAAATTTGTTGAATTGGGACATGAAGGCCAGAAAACCAACTGAAAATGAGAGAATGCTGCACGAAAAGCTTGATCTAAAGCTTCTGAAGAGAAACACCAGATATGTCCTGGTATAATTTTCAGGGAGCAAGACCATACCGCAAACTCGCTGAATATCAAAATTGTATAACTAACACAATTCAATGCGAATATTCTACACACGGTTCAGCAGGTGACCTAGAGAACATGAAAAATGACATGACCTCCGACCTGAACGATAAAAAGCTTGGTGATATCGTTGCTAAAAAGACCTCCGTTTACATTTAGAATTATTCAGAAACTGAATTCTCATAAGTAAACACCGAGATTATCCTCATCAGTACTCAGCGTTCAAAACAATATGTAGAAGTCTCTTCATTACATAAAAGAAAAGCATGTCAAAATATTTACATATCAAAGTTCATACTGCTTGAGTAGATCGTGGAGTCCTCTCCTACACACACCCAAGTACCATAGTCAATTCATACATGAACAAAAGTCTTGAAGAGTTGACCATCATGATAAGTGATAAAGCGTGATATTATATTCTTACCACCTCAATTTTCCGCACGCCAAATAATCGTTGTCGGAGCTCCTCCTTCCACTCAGTTGTCCTCGGTGATAATATGCACGTTGTTGCCGTCCTGTGTCGAACAATAGTGTGTTGGATCGACGTTCTATATCTTTATGGGTTCACATGTGATATTCTCGTTCTAGTCCAAACAACATGCAGCAAAGTGGACCTCATAAGATTGTGCATAATGGATTCTCTTCATAGCAAATTTGTTGATGATAGAGTTGAATATCTCCGACATATAGTTCTCTCATGCTTGAGTGTAGAATCTCAATTTTGCCGTCATAATGTTACTAGTCAAGAATTGCACCATAGTCAAGTGTGTGGACGAGTTTGAGAGTTTCATAGTGTGAGCAACACATATTCCATTCAACATGAAGTGTGATAATTTCAAATGCAAAATGGAGTTTAGAAACTTATCTCTTTGATAGTACTGGTCCGGGGCTGGTCTATTCAGATCAGGGACTGAGCAACAAGGTCTATTTCATGGTAGGTCTCTACATAGTGTGTGGTCTCTCGCCCAATGATTTGCAGTATTGCAAATATCCATGACCAATACCGATGTATCATCTTCAGCTTGCAGATAACGTCCATCAGGTCCAATCGTCCTCCTCACATTCAACTGACAACATGTGTATATCCACCATTTCAACTTGTCAACTATGTCATGTGTCTAGGTCTCAAGATACATGAACCGTCTAGATGCAATGAGGTCTCCATCTGCCAACCCTCGCATCTCCGCATCTCCGCAACTCGCTGTACCAATACAGGCTTGTTCCTTGTGTATAGATGCTCCATGATCTCAAAGCCATGACACCAAATGTCTCTTTGTGAGGAGCTCAAAGTCTGCTCTGACCTCTGCCTCCTCCACGCGAGCCTATATCTTCTTCTTGTTCTACACCTCCACCAAAAACTTCTTGATGACATTTTTGATCTTTTTGACTCACAATCCCGTGACGTGCTAATATGACATCAACCGAGGACTTGTCATCATGTACGACTTCGTCTGGCATGATCTCACGAGCTATGAGTTGTTGGATCGCTAACTCAAATGCGCAATCATCGATCAGCCATGAATTATTCCTAGTCTCAACTCGGATCATGTTCATCATCTCGATGATTCGATCATCACGTGCCGAGATGAATGCACATGTTCAATTGTAACCATTTCTAGTCGAGTCGTATCTCAAATCGACATACACCACGAAGTTTCTTACATGACAAGCAATATTAGTCATCTATGTGTCGAAGAATGACTAGATAGGAAGGAGAATTCAAAGACAGAATGCATACAGCATGGGCTCGAAATGAGTAGCACTAATCGCCTACAAGAGGTTCGTTCAAGTATGGAAAGTGTGTTTGAAGCACAACCATCTGCACCTCATCCTTTTTCATCGTCCATCTCTCGAGCGTTGCTTGAATCCATCCAATAAACCCATCTTTTTCATTTTGGAATCCAAAGAAATGGGACATGGATACAAAGGCTAATCCCACCTCTCGCTGCAAATTGTCTAACTGTTTATAGCTCAACTCCGCACATAAACCAGCATGATAAAATCGATGAGTAACATCAGGAACACCGTGATACAACTCCATCTCCGTCGAGGTCCAACCAAACGTGTGACCAGTGGACACCGGAGCTTCAAGGAATAGGTATGATGGAGAGACGACATCATCGGAGGATCGAGGATCAAGTTGCATCCAAAATGAGGACATCTAACCTTGAGGAGTGTGGTGCCCACAAATTACAGGATGCACGAATTTTTGAAATTTTTAAGAATAATGACTTGTTTATATAACTGAAGAAGCGTTGTTACTTAAGGTTACGTCTTCCTTAACAGGAAGATGATCTTAAGAGCTGTTTGTAATAAGAAGTTGACTTCTTCAGAAGACGACCGTCTTCGGAAGATCATCTTCTCAGTTGCGTCTTCAGAAGATGAGAAGACGGCGGAAGATGGGAAGACGGCGGAAGACACATGTCTTCCGGAAGACAGCGATCACGAAGACCTGACCACGAGTTTTCGGGTAAACAAGTAGGTGTACCTACTAAGTAAGCACCCAGGTGGTAGGTAGGTCGAAGAAGACACCTAGGGTCGAAACCCCTAATCTGCGGGGAAGATGCGTGAGGAAGCACATTAGCCACCTTCCAACTTCCCGCAGCACAGTGCGCCTGAAGAAGATCGATTGAGAGAGTGAACTTCGAGCTAGCATTGAGAGAGGAATCGAGTAAGACATCGAGGTAGGAGAGAGTAAGTTGGCAGCTAGGCGAAGGGTGAAATCGGATTGCGGGAGCACAAACAGCAGAGAGAGCGAAGGCATTTCTGTGGAGCTTCCGAGAAGTTGACAGTGGAGAGTGGCGAGTAGAAGCGAAGGTAGAATCGAGGTGTGGACCGAAATTGACAGCAGGCGCATTCGAGAGGAGTCGCATTGGAAGCTAGTACAAGAACCAGAAGCGCGCGGAGGTCGAAGGCAACTCGGGAGCCGAAGAAGACTGTAGAGGTTCTTCCCCCTGTTCTTTTCCCCTCCCACTTCTTCTCGCCATTTTCTTGGTACTCCCAGCGCTTCCTTGATTGTGTGCAGGCAGCCTGATCGATTATCTCACCCCCCATTCTTTCTGTTTGAGACATTGGGCGCGGAAGCGCTGCCCAATTTTTGTCAAGATATCTCCTTGCTTCTTCCCGAGCTCAATTCGAGCTTCCCTGCCCCTAGTCTTCAAATTGGCGAACCCAACTATCAATTTCTCTACCCCCTTACCTCTCTACCCCTGAAACTTGGAATAGAAGACGATTCGGAAGATGGGAACATCTTCAGAAGACGCTTCTTGAACTTGACTGTCTTCGGAAGACATCTTCGGAAGACTGTCTTCGGAAGTCGACTGAACATAATTCGTATCAAGAGTGGATTTGCTTTGCTTTTGTGTTTAGAGCGACTTGGTACGAAGCCTGAGTGGTGTGGTGAGTTGTTGTGTTATTTCGAGAAGTTGGAACTCGGGAACTAGGCCTGTGCCTCCCGATCTTCCAAGCTTCTCAACTCCACATCTTCCTAGAGAGACTAGAAGACTGAAAGGCTGGCAAGATGAGCGAGAAGACGTGAGGGTCCATTTCGGGTCTCTTCTGTCCGACCCATAGCAGCCGTTCCTTCTTCTTCCCGAACTTAGAAGAGAGTTGTGAGAAGTATTGCTGGCAGAATCCGGAGAGAATGGTCGAGGGTCATGTCTTCCCATCATGCAGCAAACTTCTTCTAAGTGCGTATGAGAGGTGAGAAGTCAGAAGAACAGAGTGCACATGTCTTGAGTCTGTTGTGAGGATAGACTGCGCGTAGGAAGAAGAAGACAGGTGAGACCAGTGAAGGGAAGTCTGACTTCGGGAGGTCTTCCGAGAACGACATTGAATCGGAAGCTGTCCCAAGTGTCTTCCCAGAGGCCACTGTCACCGCAGGAGCCCGCAACCATCTTCTGAACCTTTCTCATACTCTACTTCTCACATATCTTGTATCTTCTGATAGGAAGTAGGATGTAATGCAAGGTGGGTTGTCTTCTTGGTAATCCATGCGAGGCCTTGCTTAGATAGGATTGTTTAGATATAGCTCGGAAGACGAGAGCTATCTAGGAAGTACTGTTAGAATCCCGGAAGACGGAGTAGCTGTCTTCTGGAAGACTAGTTTCGTCTTCTGAGAGTGGAAGCTAGACTGTGGGCACTCGGGAAGGACTGAGCCTTCAGCTCATAGTAGGTGCTTGTGGTTTAGTGCAGCAGATCTTCCAGGTATGTCGATGCATCTGCGAGGCTTGGTGTTACCAGCGACAGAATTGGCCGAGGCCACTCCTTTCCTCAAGGAGTTGGGTCTCGACTTCTTCCTGTGGGACTGGAACCTCGCAGATCAAGGGCTTCTGGAGGAGGTATGGGCCGCGTTACCACCGTGTAACCGTGTACCTACAAAGGCAGGAGTTGCTCGAGGAAGACCATCTTCCTGGACAGAAGACTGGTGGCGTAAGGCGTTTCACAGACCTGAGACCGAGAACCGAGGATATTGGTACGAGAAGAAGATCTTGCCTAGGATTGTGAGTTCATGGCATGTGCCTGGGAGTACCACCTGCCTTTTCGTGGAAGACAGGCAGGGGAGGAACGGTTGGAAGATAGAGTCTTACCGGGAGCCGAAGAAGCGACTTCTGGCGAAGTTGTTTCTGCATCTTTTCCCCAAGGGAAAAGCGCAGAAGACAAGGTACTTAAGAGATCAGGACGTGGAGTTCTTGGAATCAGTGTGGGATGACAAAATGCCAATCTACTGGGGCGCGTACATCCACAACTATGTACAGACGGAGCTAGCATACTTGGGTACCCCGGCGGGGGGACATCTGACGCCCTTCTTCTGCTACTTGTATGTAGCCATGGGGGATCTTAGGGAAGATCAGCTGGCAGTGTATGGGCCAACGGAGCGACAGGAGGTGAAGGAGGAGACCTCGGAAGACGATGACCGAGAGGCAGCAGCAACGCCCTCTCCCACTCTGATGCCACAGCTGAGACCCGGCTCTCACCAGAAGACGCTTCTGGTGAGGGAAGACGAGTCTAGTGGGTCGGAAGACGCCACGCCAGTGAGGAAGATGGCTCACAGAAGTGTACCGAGGACACCCATCTCCCTCATCCATTCAGGATCGGAGTCGGACTCGGAGGAAGACTTGCTGAGTACCCGATCGGAGCAGAAGACATCTTCTGTAACACCTGGGAGTCTTCCGAAGACTCCAGAAGACGAAGGATGGATGGGTACTCCTACTGCGATGCGAGGAAGCGCAAAGAGGAGAGCCGCTCCTGCCACGAGGAGTCTTCCACCCGGGAAGATGAGAAGAGTAGCTTCTTCTCGTGCGCAGAAGATGAAGGCCGTAGTGGTGGAAGAGGCTCCCTTGCCTCTGGAAGACGAAGTCGACACCATCGAGCGAGTGGTGGGGATGAACTTGTCTTCTGCAGGAAGACGACTGGAGGAGTTCAGTGCCTACTTCCAGAAAGAGATCCAGCCCGCTATGGAGTTGCTGGAAAGGAGAGCGAGGGCACAGGAGAAGCCCTTACAGCCTGGATTCGGCCTGCGCACCTTGCTGCGACAGGAAGACAGCCAGCAGAAGACAGAGTCTCTGGAAGCTAGTCTCCGCACTACGGAGAAGCTTGCAGCCAAGTACAAGGCGGAAGCAGCCGCTTCTGCCAAGGAGTCGATGCAACTTCGGAAGAGCAACCAGGAGTTGCAGACGCGAGTACAGCAGCGTGATCAGGAAGTTCTCCGAGTGCGGGAGAAGATCTCTGCCCTCGCAGAAGAGCAGACCACTTGGAAGATGCAGCGAGAAGCCGTAGAAGCGCGAGCTGCAGTAGAGAAGACGCAGAGGGAAGCAGCGGAGGCCCGTGCGCAGAAGATGCTAGCTCAGTCGGTAGAAGCGCTACGGAAGAAGTTCAACTTCACCGCGAGTAAGAAGTTACTTACCTTAGCTAGGGAATGGGACAGCGAGTCCAAGACGAGGTTGGTGGAATGCAGAGATAGCATGTTCAGGTACCTGGATAGACAGATAGAAGGAGTGAAGACACTTTATGGTCTTCCCTCACTTCCGACACCTGCAACCGCATCTTCCCAAGCCCCAGCACCCTCGACTGGATCCGGAATGGAGAAGGAGGAGTTCGATCTCGCTGTGCACTTGGTGGTGACAGCGTTGGAAGACGAGAAGACTCCAGAAGACGTCCCGGAAGACATGATGTCTTCTGAAAGACAGGAAGACGAGCCGTCTTCCCAGGTATTCCGCGTGGAGGAAGCGACTTCCCCGGACCCCTATGAGATCGCCATGGTCCCTAGTACTGCATCTGTGCCTCAGAAGACTGAAGACGCACCATTCGACTCGTCTTCCCAGAAGACCATTCTGTCTTCCGAAGTCGAAGCCGAGGAAGACGCAGCCGCAGAAACAGCAGGGCCAGCGAAGAGCGAGGAGAGGGAAGCTACCTCAATGGTACCCGAGGTAAGTGCAGGGCTTCCCAGCCCATCAGAAGTCGAGGTAGTAGCTCCGGTAGGGGTAGATCATGTAGAGATTGCCACCGAGCAATCAGAGTAGTTAGCAAACTCAATTGACACTTCCAGATTTAGTAGGATTGGACATGCTATCTTAAGGGTGGCAGTTTTCTATGTAAAAATAGTTAGGATCCCATGTGGCAGCATAGGTAGCGTAGGAGTAACACAGTGGAGGGCTAATTGGGAAGAGGGACCGCATGCATGTGAGGTGACAACCTCTTGTCAGCGCCTCTCTCTCTCTCCCTGGTGGTCGCCTCCCCTGACTCTCGAGGCAGATGGTTAAGTATGATAGCAGGGTAGGAGAAAAGCTCTCTGAGAGCTCTGCCAGTTCTGTAGAATTCGGCAGTAACTGAACATACACACCAATTCTACAGGCAGGCGAGACACATTAGAGTAGAGACAGTCTTAGCACACTACACCCGTTGTTGGAAACATACGAATAGTCTTGGAATATACAGGAGGGGTCTGCATACTCGCACCAGCAGTGGTTTGAAGATGTAGATAGAGGTAGTGGACAGTCCAGGAACAGGGAACGGCATCCTCGTGCAGTCCTGTTAGCTAGACTGGTGTGTCGAGGAGTAGACGCAGGAAGTAGCGGGAGTGAGCTTCCCAATGCCATTGTGACTTCTTCTCGAGGAATAGATTGTGGATTTGAGTGCAGCAGCTTCGCTCATGTCTTCTGGGTGGTGGAATGTATTGAATTCGCTCCCAATTGTGCATGGGAAGTGTTCTTCTTGAGTGGCGGTGAATGTCAACAGTTGTGGAGTGTAGCTTGACTCGTTCAGTAGAGCACTTGGGATCTACGTACGAACGGTCTTCTGGGTAAGTGATCACAGAAGACAGAGCAGTCAGAGCGGCGAAGTGAAGAAGAAAGAAGACTTCTTCCCGCAACAGAAGACGACATCCTCGAGTAGAGGACGGAACTACAGTACTCATGTTTGTTGTCTTCCTCCCCAAACTACTACAAGCAGGGATGGCTTGGTAGTCCGGATCCGGACTAAAAGCCTGTCGGAATCTTAATTGCCCTTTTTCATCATGGTTTCTCTTGTTTAGATTTCTTCTTCTTCCCATCTTCTTCCCATCTTCTCCCATCTTCCCCACCTTCTTACCTTCTTCTAGTGAGCTTCCGATACTTCTATTGAGCTTCCGTGAAGGTGAATGTCGTTGTAGCACTGCAGGAAGACAACTTCTGTAGGCAGAAGCCTGGGAAGGCTACAGGGGGCATACACCCTGTGATTGATCCAACCCGATTGGAATGTGAGTGTGAGAATAAGGTGTAACGACTGTTACTAGTCGACTTCTGCGAAGCCGGACAGCCTTCTGGAGGTGTGAGAAGACGAGCTAAACCCCCAGAAGACGAGAATCGCTTCGAGAAGACGGTATCGAGAAGACCGGAAGAAGCAACCTGGAAGCAGGAAGATCGTCTTCCCGAGCTTCTTTGTGAATAGTTGTGTGATATTGTAATTGGTAGTTGTTTGTTTAGGTCCAGAGCACCATTTGGCGTGTCTGGAAGACGTGTTGGTTTGTGTGGTTTTGTGAGAAGACGGGCTTTTTAGACAAAACCCGTGTGTTTGTGTGTTTGAACAGATCTTAGAACTTAGAGCAGCGTTACTTGTGCAAATCCTCTGTGGGAACGATATCTTGTATACTAAATGGGCAAAAGGAGAAATCCTTCGTCACTACATATAGTGAGGAACCATTTTTGGCGCCGCTGCCGGGGATTTCATCTTAGTAACTTCTGTTCTAAGCTTCCTGGATCTGTGTGCCATTAGTTAGGTTCGTTTCGAACTAACTTCGATTGTAGTTGAATGTGTTGTGGGACTCTATCTTGCTAGAAGACAGAAACCGCAACCAGAAGCTGATAAGATACATCAGGGGAAGTTGGAAGAAGCCGCTTCCCTGCTTCCAAGAACTCCTTGGAAGACTCGATCTTGGAAGATTGAAGTGAGTGCAACCAGAAGCAGGAGAAGAAGACGTTCTGAACTTGTGATCGGTTGTTCAGTCATTTGGTCTACCAGATCTAGTAGTAGAAGGATAGAGACATCTGTTCTCAGTACTCTGGTGGATGCCTCCGACCGGAGGAAGAAGCAGAAGACGCACGGGTAAAGATCCTGAGTGGGTTAACTCACCCCAGCGAACCGCTTCTAGAGAGCAGCGGATATCTCTGAGACACCAAAGGAAAGAAGAAGAGCTCAGGAAGATCCGATCGGTAGAGTTGGAAGAGCCTTCCATCTCGAGCATAATCTTTGGCGAAGACAGAAGCCAACCGGGTGATCACGTGTATAAAGTAGATTTCGGTACTGGTTACTCGGAAGACGTCTTCCCAAGTGCGGGAGAAGCTTCTCAAGGTGAGCAAAGACTGGAGGAGATTGTTCCAGACGTCTCGGGAGGTAGCAGTGACAGTAGCTCTGACTCAGAAGACGATCTTCGTGATTCAGACAGGCCTGGACCTTCGAGAAGACCATCTCCACCACCTGGACCTGAGGAAGAAAGAAGTTGACAGCAGCACCAGCCGGCAGTCAACATGGCTTCCCACACTCGGCAGAAGTACCATCCGTACGACGATGATGATGATGCGGACGACTTCATCACGATGTTCGAGACCATCTCTAGATCCAACAAGGAAGACGCTGATGTTGACAGACTCCGTGTATTTCCCAGTTTGATCAAAGGGGAAGGAAGGAAGTGGATGAGTAAAACGTTGGATGATGTTGTAGTAATGGCCGCTTAGGCTACTCTGAAGGCAGCTTTTCTGAAGAGATTCAGAGGAGTGGGCTACGATCGTATGACCCTCATAGAGCTTCAGAGGCTCGAACGGAAGAAGAAAGAGACACTGCGGGATTACACCGAGAGGTTTGAAGATCTCTTGGATCACATCCCTCAGAACCAAGGAAGACCCGGCTACTGTGCTCAGCAAGCTGTGGACTGGTACTTGGGAGGATTGTCTCAGGATATGGAATTGTATTGTAGAAGAGGAGGAGGTGATGATTTAGCGGAGGTACAGAAGCATGCCGAGCAGTATGAAACCTCGAGCATCACTCGGAATATGACAAAAGACAAAGGGAAGACCTCGAAGAAGTCCAAGAAGTCGAAGAAGTCTTCCCGGAAGTCCAAGAAGAAGTCCAAGTCCACTGAAACTGATAACAGTGATTCGGAAGCAGCCTCTACTTCTGAAGAGTCTACTGTCGAAAGTTCAGAATCCGAATCTGAACAAGAGAAGAAGACGCGGAAGAAGAAGAAAGAGAAGACGCGAGCAAGGGAGGAAGTTGTGCAGAAGATGCCTCAAACTCAGATCATTCAGTCTGCACCTGATCCCTGCATCGATGAGGTTCTGAAGCAGTTTGCCGACCTGAAAGTTCATCTTCTGAACCAGAAGGATAAGCGGAAGCAGCCTACGGCTTCCCGACCAAACCTTTGGTGCAACCTTTGTAACTCTTCTGGACACACCAGAGATCAGTGTACGCAGGACCAAGCTGTCAACTGGGCAGGATGGGAAGAAGATGATGAGGGATATCTACACGATCCCAGTGGAGAAACTTGCTATAGGATCCAGACGATCCAACCCTTCGCTCCTACGTCTCCCGCCCAATATAATCGTTATGTACCGAGGGATAGAGCTAGCAATGTACAGGCCAGGACACCCTGGCAGCCTTCTTCATCACAACGACCTCTCAACCCTCTTCCTGGAGCGTGCAATAATTGTGGAGAGATAGGACACTGGTGGTCCACCTGTCCTCACCCGAGAAGACAGATTGGGCAAGTGCCCTTGTGTGGGAACTGTAAGGAAGCCGGTCATTTCACAGGGAATTGTCCTCAGACCTTACGACCACGACAAATGGTGAGATTTGCAGATACCACACCTCCTGCAGAAACTGCATCATCTTCTAAGCTCGAGTTAGCAGTGGTACAGCACATCACGGTAGAAGAAGAAGATCCTGGGGATTGTACGGATTGTCTCCATATCGAGGAAGACGAACCAGACCCCGGGAAGCGCGAAGGAAAGGAACCTCAGCTGCAGAAGACGACTGCAGCTCAGAAGATGAAGACACCTGAAGAAGCGTCATCTCTCACTTTGACGGATGGTACTGTTTGGAATCATGACCCGAATTCAGATAGTTGGCCTCCGGAGGAAGTTTTGGATGAAGCTGTGTTCAAGGTAAGTACCAGAAGCAAAGGGAAGTCAGAATCTCGCCAGAAGGACGTCAAGAAGAAGAAGCAGCGTAAGGAGAGGTCATCTTCTCCTGAGCGGCCATCTTCTCCTACTTACGACCGAGAAGATCCGAAGTACTTTGCTCCTGACATAAGACAAGAGGTTGAAGCGATCATGCAAGAAGAGCTGGAGAAGAGACGGAAGATAGTACAGCAGCTTCCTACACCGACTACGGTAACACCTGTCTCACGGGAACAGCCTCCAGTCGAGGGAAGACACTCTTCTGGTCTCCCACCTAAGGAAGCAGCTACTACATCTTCTCTGTTGGAAACACCAGTCACTCTTCTAAAAAGATCTCCTTACGACTTCTTGCGAGACTTGTGGAATCAGAAGGCGGATGTAACCTTCCAACAGCTGTTGGATGACAACGCTGGTTACAGGAAGTTGTTACAATCTGTGCTCCGAGGATCGAGGAAGAGGAAGGCAGCTAAACTTCCCAAGAGCACCCCGATCCTAAGGATAGAGCATGAGGACTTGGGAGCCCCAGAACTTGATATGGAGATCCATGGCTGTCTTCTGAAGAAGGTACCCATTGATTCCGGCTCCGGAGTTAACATCATGACGGAAGAAACGGCGCATGCCCTAGGCTTCACTGAGTTCCAGCCTACTCCGAGAATTCTCAGAATGGCGGACCAGACCAGAAGACGACCTTTGGGGCAACTGAAAGATGTCCTCACGATAATTGGTGGAGTATCTTTTTACCTCACTTACATCATTTTGCGACCTGTAGCTAAGGTTGGATATCAGGTGTTGATAGGAAGACCATGGCTGTATGCTGCAAATGTGAATACTGACTGAAGAAGGCATCGTTTGAGATTTCCCAATCCTACACCCAAGTCAAGTGAGAAGAGTAAGGTCTCGCTTCCTTGGATCAAGATTGGACACCAAGGTGAAACTCCATCTACGACAGAGGGGTACACTTCAGAAGACTCGGCTGCGTCTTCTGACAATGATGAACGGTATAATGAGTTTATGGTGAATAACGTGTGTACTACAGAAGTAGCAAAGAAAGTGGAAGATGTGGTCTGTGGATACATTGAGTGCTACGAGATTGCGGAAGAAGAGCTTCCAGAAGACGAGAGTACCGTCTTCCCTTCGGAAGATCCGATAGTTGGTCTTCCAGAAGACGAGAATACCGTCTTCCCTTCGGAAGGTCCGACAGTTGGTCTTCCAGAAGACGAATCTGAACTAGAAGAAGCTCTCAAACCGGAATACTTCGGTGCTAGTGAGTACAGTCACACTGAAGGAATGGTGAACCCGGATGATCTTCAAGAGATGGAGGTTGCTCCTGGGAAGAAGCTGAAGCTTTCCAAGGTGATCGAGGGCCAGCAGTTGGAAGACTTTCGAGAACTTCTAACGGAGTTCCAGGATGTCTTCGCGTGGACCATAGAAGACATGAAGGGCATACCTCGAGAGTTGGGAGAGCATCGCATCGACTTGCTAGAGGGCGTTGTTCCTGCACGGCAGAGGCAGTACCGGCTCAACCCCAAGTACTCGCTTCTGGTGAAGGACCAGATTGACCAATACCTGAAGGCAGGAGTCATCTTCCCAGTACTTAGCAGTGAGTGGGTAGCTCCCATTGTCATCGTGCCGAAGAAGCAGACAGGGAAGATCCGAGTGTGTCAGGACTTCAGGAAGCTGAACTTGGCCACGAAGAAGGATCATCACCCTTTACCATTCACCGACTCTGTGTTTGACCAGGTAGCAAGACATGAGTTCTACAGCTTCCTAGATGGGTATTCTGGGTACAACCAAGTTTCAATCAGAGAAGAAGACAAGTCGAAAATCACTTTCACTATTGATTGGGGCACGTACGCGTACAATCAAATGCCGTTTGGTTTATGCAACGCACCTGCCACGTTCCAGAGGTTGATGATTACAATCTTCAAGGAGTATCTTCGCACCTTTATGGAGATTTTCTTGGATGATTTCTGTGTGTTTGGATCGAGAGAAGACCACTTGATATTTCTGAGGAAGTGTTTTCTGAAGTGTAGAGAACATCGTTTGGCACTTCACACTGAGAAATGCTTCTTTGGTATGTCAGAGGGGATCTTGCTAGGACATAGGATTTCCGGAAGAGGTATAGAAGTCGACTGCGCTAAGGTGGAAGTCATCATGAAACTCCACCCACCTGCTAACCTGACACAGTTGAGAAGCTTCCTTGGCAACGTAGGATACTACAGGAGGTTTATTGACAGGTACGCAGAGGTAGCAGGAAGACTCACTAAGTTGCTGAAGAAAGACGAACCATACATTTGGTCTTTTGAGCAGCAGGAAGCATTCGAAGGAATGAAGAGGCTTCTGTCGGAATCCCCTGTCCTACGGCCGCCTGATTGGGAAAGAGTCTTCCACATTTATGTGGATGTTTCTGCTTTTGCCATCGGGGTGGTGTTGAGTCAGAAAGATGAGAAGAAGAAGGATTACCCCATCTACTACGCGGGAAGACAACTCAGTGATGCAGAGAAGAAGTACTCGACAACCGAAAGGGAGTGTCTTGGCATGATTTACTCCTGTAGGAAGTTTAGACACTATCTTCTGGCAAACCCGTTTGTCTTCTATGTAGATCACTTCTCTTTGAAACATCTTGTAAAGAAAGCAGATTTGTCTGGCAGGATAGCTAGGTGGATTCTCCTACTCTAGGAATTTACTTACACAGTTGAGTACAGGCCCGGAAGACAGCATGTTAATGCTGACTACCTATCCAGGTTGGAGACAGAACAACGAGAAGATGAAGTGGAAGACGAGTTTGCTGATGAGAAGTTGTTTTCAGTTTTCGCAGAGACACTTTCATCTGAGGGGGGCGTACCGCCTGCTTCCCAGAAGACGAGACTAGATCTTCTGATCCAGTCTTTGCGACTTCCACAGAAGAGTCGATCTTCCAGGACTTGAGAAGGTTCCTGGAAGACCAACAGTATCTCGAGGGAATGGATGCGGAGCAGAAGGCCGTCTTCTTACACAAGGCATGTCCATATGCTATCTTCCAGGATATCCTGTTTCGAAAGGGACATGACGAGAAGCTGAGAAGATGTCTCGAGCCGTCCGAGATAAAAGCAGTGATCATAGGTCTTCACTACGAAGATGCTGGGGGTCACTACGGATTGAAGACCATAGTGAAGAAGATGCTAGACGCCGGATACTGGTGGCCAACTATGTACCGAGACACTTTCCAGGAGATCAGGAAGTGCGATGCATGCCAGAGGGTGGGAAGACCGACCGCTACAACAAGGTGGCCTCTTACTCCCATTCTTCCGCTTGCCCCGTTCGAAAAGTGGGGGATCGACTTTGTAGGTCCTATCGCCCCGGTGGCGAGAAGAACACGAGCAAGGTACATCTTAATAGCAACCGATTATGCCACCAAGATGGTGGAAGGCGAGGCCACGAGAAAGAATGATGCCGCAGTAGTAGCAAGGTTCCTATGGCATAACATCATCACTAGGTATGGATGTCCGTTGGAATTGGTGTCAGATAGGGGCACTCATTTCTTAAATGAAACTATCTCCCTCCTGACCCAATACTTCAGGATTAAGCATCGGAAGACGACGTCATACAACCCGAAAGCGAATGGACTGACGGAGAAGTCGAACGGTCTTCTGTGTAACATCCTGAACAAGGTAACTGTTAACCATGCGTATGACTGGGACACGAAACTGCCATCTGTGTTGTGGGCTTTCAGAATTTCACCTAAAGTCACTACCCAGAAGACGCCTTTCTACCTAACTTACGGCATGACACCCATTGTGCCCATAGAGTTAGAGGTCCCAACATACCGGTTAGCCGTATCCGAACGCATGGGAGAAGAAGAGAGCCAAGAGCAGCGTCTTCTGAACTTCGTAGAGTTTGAAGAAGACAGGAATGCAGCTTTGGAGAAGACATACGAGGTGCAAGCGCAACGTAAGGTAAACTACGATAGCAAGTTGAGGAAGGTGACTGTTGTGGATGGGGACTTGGTACTTCTCTACGACAACCGTCATATTAAGTTCCCAGGGAAACTTCATCTTCGCTGGATGGGACCTTACCGTGTCTTAGAGGTCTTCGACAATGGCTCTTTGCAGTTGGAAGAGTTGGACGGTACACTGATGACCACTCGTGTTAATGGGTGGCGCGTCAAGAAGTACAGGACGTAAACAGAAGTGCAAGAACCACTGATGTTTGCGGAGACGCAAACATGTGAGGGTGGGCGTATGTGGTGCCCACAAATTACAAGATGCACGAATTTTTGAAATTTTTAAGAATAATGACTTGTTTATATAACTGAAGAAGCGTTGTTACTTAAGGTTACGTCTTCCTTAACAGGAAGATGATCTTAAGAGCTGTTTGTAATAAGAAGTTGACTTCTTCAGAAGACGACCGCCTTCTCATCTTCTCAGTTGCGTCTTCAGAAGATGAGAAGACGGCGGAAGATGGGAAGACGGCAGAAGACACCTGTCTTCCCGAAGACAGCGATCACGAAGGCCTGACCACGAGTTTTCGGATAAACAAGTAGGTGTACCTACTAAGTAAGCACCCAGGTGGTAGGTAGGTCGAAGAAGACACCTAAGGTCGAAACCCCTAATCTGCGGGGAAGATGCGTGAGGAAGCACATTAGTCACCTTCCAACTTCCCGCAGCACAGTGCGCCTGAAGAAGATCGATTGAGCGAGTGAACTTCGAGCTAGCATTGAGAGAGGAATCGAGTAAGACATCGAGGTAGGAGAGAGTAAGTTGGCAGCTAGGCGAAGGGTGAAATCGGATTGCGGGAGCACAAACAGCAGAGAGAGCGAAGGCATTTCTGTGGAGCTTCCGAGAAGTTGACAGTGGAGAGTGGCGATTAGAAGCGAAGGTAGAATCGAGGTGTGGACCGAAATTGACAGCAGGCGCATTCGAGAGGAGTCGCATTGGAAGCTAGTACAAGAACCAGAAGCGCGCGGAGGTCGAAGGCAACTCGGGAGCCGAAGAAGACTGTAGAGGTTCTTCCCCCTGTTCTTTTCTCCTCCCACTTCTTCTCGCCATTTTCTTGGTACTCCCAGCGCTTCCTTGATTGTGTGCAGGCAGCCTGATCGATTACCTCACCCCCATTCTTTCTGTTTGAGACATTGGGCGCGGAAGCGCTGCCCAATTTCTGTCAAGATATCTCCTTGCTTCTTCCCGAGCTCAATTCGAGCTTCCCTGCCCCTAGTCTTCAAATTGGCGAACCCAACTATCAATTTCTCTACCCCCTTACCTCTCTACCCCCGAAACTTAGAATAGAAGACGATTCGGAAGATGGGAACATCTTCGGAAGACGCTTCTTGAACTTGACTGTCTTCGGAAGACATCTTCGGAAGACTGTCTTCGGAAGTCGACTGAACATAATTCGTATCAAGAGTGGATTTGCTTTGCTTTTGTGTTTAGATCGACTTGGTATGAAGCCTGAGTGGTGTGGTGAGTTGTTGTGTTATTTCGAGAAGTTGGAACTCGGGAACTAGGCCTGTGCCTCCCGATCTTCCAAGCTTCTCAACTCCACATCTTCCTAGAGAGACTAGAAGACTGAAAGGCTGGCAAGATGAGCGAGAAGACGTGAGGGTCCATTTCGGGTCTCTTCTGTCCGACCCATAGCAGCCGTTCCTTCTTCTTCCCGAACTTAGAAGAGAATTGTGAGAAGTATTGCTGGCAGAATCCGGAGAGAATGGTCGAGGGTCATGTCTTCCCATCATGCAGCAAACTTCTTCTGAGTGCGTATGAGAGGTGAGAAGTCAGAAGAACAGAGTGCACATGTCTTGAGTCTGTTGTGAGGATAGACTGCGCGTAGGAAGAAGAAGACAGGTGAGATCAGTGAAGGAAAGTCTGACTTCGGGAGGTCTTCCGAGAACGACATTGAATCAGAAGCTGTCCCAAGTGTCTTCCCAGAGGCCACTGTCACCGCAAGAGCCCGCAACCATCTTCTGAACCTTTCTCATACTCTACTTCTCACATATCTTGTATCTTCTGATAGGAAGTAGGATGTAATGCAAGGTGGGTTGTCTTCTTGGTAATCCATGCGAGGCCTTGCTTAGATAGGATTGTTTAGATATAGCTCGGAAGACGAGAGCTATCTAGGAAGTACTGTTAGAATCCCGGAAGACGGAGTAGCTGTCTTCTAGAAGACTAGTTTCGTCTTCTGAGAGTGGAAGCTAGACTGTGGGCACTCGGGAAGGACTGAGCCTTCAGCTCATAGTAGGTGCTTGTGGTTTAGTGCAGCAGATCTTCCAGGTATGTCGATGCATCCGTGAGGCTTGGTGTTACCAGCGACAGAATTGGCCGAGGCCACTCCTTTCCTCAAGGAGTTGGGTCTCGACTTCTTCCTGTGGGACTGGAACCTCGCAGATCAAGGGCTTCTGGAGGAGGTATGGGCCGCATTACCACCGCGTAACCGTGTATCTACAAAGGCAGGAGTTGCTCGGGGAAGACCATCTTCCTGGACAGAAGACTGGTGGCGTAAGGCGTTTCATAGGCCTGAGACCGAGAACCGAGGATATTGGTACGAGAAGAAGATCTTGCCTAGGATTGTGAGTTCATGGCATGTGCCTGGGAGTACCACCTGCCTTTTCGTGGAAGACAGGCAGGGGAGGAACGGTTGGAAGATAGAGTCTTACCGGGAGCCGAAGAAGCGACTTCTGGGGAAGTTGTTTCTGCATCTTTTCCCCAAGGGAAAAGCGCAGAAGACAAGGTACTTAAGAGATCAGGACGTGGAGTTCTTGGAATCAGTGTGGGATGACAAAGTGCCAATCTACTGGGGCGCGTACATCCACAACTATGTACAGACGGAGCTAGCATACTTGGGTACCCCTGCGGGAGGACATCTGACGCCCTTCTTCTGCTACTTGTATGTAGCCATGGGGGATCTTAGGGAAGATCAGCTGGCAGTGTATGGGCCAACGGAGCGACAGGAGGTGAAGGAGGAGACCTCGGAAGACGATGACCGAGAGGCAGCAGCAACGCCCTCTCCCACTCTGATGCCACAGCTGAGACCCGGCTCTCACCAGAAGACACTTCTGGTGAGGGAAGACGAGTCTAGTGGGTCGAAAGACGCCACGCCAGTGAGGAAGATGGCTCACAGAAGTGTACCGAGGACACCCATCTCCCTCATCCATTCAGGATCGGAGTCGGACTCGGAGGAAGACTTGCTGAGTACCCGATCGGAGCAGAAGACATCTTCTGTAACACCTGGGAGTCTTCCGAAGACTCCAGAAGACGAAGGATGGATGGGTACTCCTACTGCGATGCGAGGAAGCGCAAAGAGGAGAGCCGCTCCTGCCACGAGGAGTCTTCCACCCGGGAAGATGAGAAGAGTAGCTTCTTCTCGTGCGCAGAAGATGAAGGCTGTAGTGGTGGAAGAGGCTCCCTTGCCTCTGGAAGACGAAGTCGACACCATCGAGCGAGTGGTGGGGATGAACTTGTCTTCTGCAGGAAGACGACTGGAGGAGTTCAGTGCCTACTTCCAGAAAGAGATCCAGCCCGCTATGGAGTTGCTGGAAAGGAGAGCGAGGGCACAGGAGAAGCCCTTACAGCTTGGATTCGGCCTGCGCACCTTGCTGCGACCGGAAGACAGCCAGCAGAAGACGGAGTCTCTGGAAGCTAGTCTCCGCACTACGGAGAAGCTTGCAGCCAGGTACAAGGCGGAAGCAGCCGCTTCTGCCAAGGAGTCGATGCAACTTCGGAAGAGCAACCAGGAGTTGCAGACGCGAGTACAGCAGCGTGATCAGGAAGTTCTCCGAGTGCGGGAGAAGATCACTGCCCTCGCAGAAGAGCAGACCACTTGGAAGATGCAGCGAGAAGCCGCAGAAGCGCGAGCTGCAGTTGAGAAGACGTAGAGGGAAGCAGCGGAGGCCCGTGCGCAGAAGATGCTAGCTCAGTCGGTAGAAGCGCTTCGGAAGAAGTTCAACTTCACCGCGGGTAAGAAGTTACTTACCTTAGCTAGGGAATGGGATAGCGAGTCCAAGACGAGGTTGGTGGAATGCAGAGATAGCATGTTCAGGTACCTGGATAGACAGATAGAAAGAGTGAAGACACTTTATGGTCTTCCCTCACTTCCGACACCTGCAATCGCATCTTCCCAAGCCCCAGCACCCTCGACTGGATCCGGAATGGAGAAGGAGGAGTTCGATCTCGCTGTGCACTTGGTGGTGACAGCGTTGGAAGACGAGAAGACTCCAGAAGACGTCCCGGAAGACATGATGTCTTCTGGAAGACAGGAAGACGAGCCGTCTTCCCAGGTATTCCGCGTGGAGGAAGCAACTTTCCCGGACCCCTATGAGATCGCCATGGTCCCTAGTACTGCATTTGTGCCTCAGAAGACCGAAGACGCACCATTCGACTCGTCTTCCCAGAAGACCATTCCGTCTTCCAAAGTCGAAGCCGAGGAAGACGCAGCCGCAGAAACAGCAGGGCCAGCGAAGAGCGAGGAGAGGGAAGCTACCTCAGTGGTACCCGAGGTAAGTGCAGGGCTTCCCAGCCCATCAGAAGTCGAGGTCGTAGCTCCGGTAGGGGCAGATCATGTAGAGATTGCCACCGAGCAATCAGAGTAGTTAGCAAACTCAATTGACACTTCCAGATTTAGTAGGATTGGACATGCTATCTTAAGGGTGGCAGTTTTCTATGTAAAAATAGTTAGGATCCCATGTGGCAGCATAGGTAGCGTAGGAGTAACACAGTGGAGGGCTAATTGGGAAGAGGGACCGCATGCATGTGAGGTGACAACCTCTTGTCAGCGCCTCTCTCTCTCTCCCTGGTGGTCGCCTCCCCTGACTCTCGAGGCAGATGGTTAAGTAGGATAGCAGGGTAGGAGAAAAGCTCTCTGAGAGCTCTGCCAGTTCTGTAGAATTCGGCAGTAACTGAACATACACACCAATTCTACAGACAGGCGAGACACATTAGAGCAGAGACAGTCTTAGCACACTACACCCGTTGTTGGAAACATACGAATAGTCTTGGAATATACAGGAGGGGTCTGCATACTCGCACCAGCAGTGGTTTGAAGATGTAGATAGAGGTAGTGGACAGTCCAGGAACAGGGAACGGCATCCTCGTGCAGTCCTGTTAGCTAGGCTGGTGTGTCGAGGAGTAGACGCAGGAAGTAGCGGGAGTGAGCTTCCCAATGCCATTGTGACTTCTTCTCGGGGAATAGATTGTGGATTTGAGTGCAGCAGCTTCGCTCATGTCTTCTGGGTGGTGGAATGTATTGAATTCGCTCCCAATTGTGCATGGGAAGTGTTCTTCTTGAGTGGCGGTGAATGTCAACAGTTGTGGAGTGTAGCTTGATTCGTTCAGTAGAGCACTTGGGATCTACGTACGAACGGTCTTCTGGGTAAGTGATCACAGAAGACAGAGCAGTCAGAGCAGCGAAGTGAAGAAGAAAGAAGACTTCTTCCCGCAACAGAAGACGACATCCTCGAGTAGAAGACGGTGCTACAGTACTCATGTTTGTTGTCTTCCTCCCCAAACTCTTACAAGCAGGGATGGCTTGGTAGTCAGGATCCGGACTAGAAGCCTGTCGGAATCTTAATTGCCCTTTTTCATCCTAGTTTCTCTTGTTTAGATTTCTTCTTCTTCCCATCTTCTTCCCATCTTCTCCCATCTTCCCCACCTTCTTACCTTCTTCTAGTGAGCTTCCGATACTTCTATTGAGCTTCCGTGAAGGTGAATGTCGTTGTAGCGCTGCAGGAAGACAACTTCCGTAGGCAGAAGCCTGGGAAGGCTACAGGAGGTATACACCCTGTGATTGATCCAACCCGATTGGAATGTGAGTGTGAGAATAAGGTGTAACGATTGTTACTAGTCGACTTCTGCGAAGCCGGACAGCCTTCTGGAGGTGTGAGAAGACGAGCTAAACCCCCAGAAGACGAGAATCGCTTCGGGAAGACGGTATCGAGAAGACCGGAAGAAGCAACCTGGAAGCAGGAAGATCGTCTTCCCGAGCTTCTTTGTGAATAGTTGTGTGATATTGTAATTGGTAGTTGTTTGTTTAGGTCCAGAGCACCATTTGGCGTGTCTGGAAGACGTGTTGGTTTGTGTGGTTTTGTGAGAAGACTGGCTTTTTAGACAAAACCCGTGTGTTTGTGTGTTTGAACAGATCTTAGAACTTAGAGCAGCGTGTAACACTACAGAAACTCTAATCGCGATCCTCAAGAACACTCATGAATAGACGGAAGAACTCTCAACTCAACTCAAGGTGGAATGTCTTTCAAGGACCATTCTCCTTCTTTATATAGTTAGATAAGTGCACACCCCAATCCATACTAACCACTCATCAATCCTCACACGGATTGATGACATGGCTTCCATGCAACCCACACAATCAACTACCAATCAAATATCAACACCACCACATTCTTATCCGGTCCCACATACCATGGTCCCACTATAGTCAACTCTACACATATCTTATCCGGTCCCACATACCATGGTCCTGCTATAGTCAACTCTACACATAGTTCTAACTATGAGTATAGTTAACTATGCATGGTTACAAACCTCCCTCCATTTAAGTTGCAACGTCCTCGTTGATGATGGAATGCTCATAAGCTTGAACTAACAAGTCGGCATTAGTCAAATTTCCTAGTGGTTCCCAAGTAGCCTCATATAATGGATATCCTTTCCATTTTACCAAGTATTCTATCTTGGGATATCGAGTACCACGAAGACGTTTGTTCAGTATACTTTCTACCTCGTATTCCTCATGATCATCCACTATTTCTGGCAATGGTGGTGCTATGTGAGGATTGGTGAAACAAGGAGAACGTGGAACATATTTCCTCAATAAAGAAACATGAAACACCGGATGCATGCGCATATGAACTGGAAGTTGTAATTTGTACGCCACAGCTCCAACTCGTCGTAAGATGGTGAATGGACCGATGTATCTAGGGTTAAATTTGCGAACACCTACTAACGATAAGTTAGTGGTAGATAACCACACTTTCTCCCCAATGTCAAACTCCACATGACGACGATGAGCATCTGCATATTGCTTCTGACGATTTTGAGCAGTTTGAATCTTCTCCTTGGCTTGGTGAACACCTGCATGGATCTTCTGCACAAATTTGTTGACGGCAGCAACTTTGGTTGTTGACTCCTGTCCTGATCCAAATCTAGTAAAACTAGAAGGAGTGAGCGGATGTGCGCCGTACATCAAGTAGAACGGTGTAGCTTTTGTCGATGCGTTCACAGAGTTATTGTAGGAGAACTCTACTAAAGGTAGGAGTTCATCCCACCTCGCTTGCTCTTCAATCATAAAAGCTCGTAACATATCTTCTATCGTACGATTAGCCCGTTCTGTTTGTCCATCACTCTGAGGATGGTAAGCTGTGGACATAGCAAGCTTAGTTTTGAATAACCCAAACAAGGTTTTCCATCAATAATTAAGACTCTAGAAAGACCATGTTGAGCAAAAACAGCGTCTAAGTAGATTTGAGCTAGCTCTGGTGCAGTAACAGTCTTCTTGGTTGGACGAATATGAATCATTTTGCTCAACTTATCAACAAAAACTACAATAGAGTCAAATCCCGTACTAGTTGGAGGTAGTTCACACACTAAATCCATACTCACATGTTCTCATCGGTTAGTAGGAATAGGTAATGGTTGGAGTAAGCCTGCCGGTGTTTGATTGGTTGCCTTGTTCTGTTGACAAGCAAGACAACTTTTGATGTATCTCATCACATCATCGTGCATTTTTGGCCAATAATAAATGCGCTGCATCGCCTCCAAAGTCTTCTCTATTCCGACATGACCAGCAATCGCTGAATCATGACATTCTGTCAAGATAGTCGTACGAAGCTCTGGATTGTTGGGAATCCAAACTTTGCCGTCCTTGAATGCTAACCCATGCATCTTGGTAAGCTTGGTGTGCTTAGTTGCTGCCACAATCTCCTCATCCGTTCTGGTAGCTTCCATCAATTGTTGCCACCAATCGGAATGGATCTTCACTTCTGTCGACATGTGATTAACTCGAGGCATTCGAGTTAACGCATCAGCAAGTTGCTTTTTCCCTTCCACGTATAGAATCTGCATGTTGAAGCGTTGTCGCCATTCCGCCCATCGAATTTGACGTTTAGAGAGGTCCTTCTGCGTCTGCAAGTAAACCACTGGTTTGTGGTCTGTTTCTACCACAAACTCCTTATCTCCCAAGTAGTGCTTCCAATGCTTGGTAGCCAACACAATAGCTAACTCCTCTCTTTCTGTGGTATGATAGTTGCGTTCTGCAGGAAGCAACTTACGGGAAAAAAAAGCTACAGGATGCCAGCCATCTGCCCATGCTTGTTGTAACACTGCTCCTATTGCTGTACCTGATGCATCTGTGGTCAACTTAATGGGTTTTGTAGGATCATACCACTTAAGGATTGGTGCTTGTAACAGCGCGTCCTTCAAGGCTTGGAAGGCAAGCTCATGCGATGTATCCCATCTCCATTTTTGTCCTTGACCTAATAGGTTTGTCAAGTCCTGTGCAACTTGTGCAAAGTTTTTGACAAATCTACGATAGAACCCCGTAAGTCCTAGAAAACTCTTTAACTGGGTTTGATCTTCTGGAGCACTCCACTTTTGGATTGCCTCAATCTTATCGCTCATGACTTGGATTCCTGCTCCACTCACACGATGTCCTAGGTAATCTACATCGCTCTTGCCAAACTCACATTTAGAGATCTTGGCATATAGCTGGTTTTGTCTAAGTACTTGTAAAATCTCCTGTAAGTGCATCTTATGCTCTTGCAACGTCTTACTATAGACAAGAATATCATCTAGGAATACAATGACAGATCTATCCAAGTATGGTCGAAAGATGTCATTCATTAGACCCATAAATGTAGCGGGTGCATTAGTGAGACCAAAAGGCATCACTAAGTACTCAAAGTGACCGTACCTTGTACGAAAAGCAATCTTTTGTACATCTGGCTCAGCAATCCGGATCTGATTATAACCGCTTCGTAAATCCAATTTGGTGAAGTACTTTGCTCCTCGTAGTTGATCAAACAAGTCATCCATTCGAGGTAATGGATACTTATTCTTCACAGTCTGAAGATTGAGAGCTCGATAGTCTATGCACATACGCATACTCCCGTCGTTCTTCTTCACGAACAAGACCGGAGCTCCATAAGGAGATACACTAGGTTGGATGAATCCTTTGTGTAACAGTTCCTCCACTTGAGCTTTGCACTCCTCCAACTCGTGCGGTGCTAATCGATATGGTGCTTTACAAGGAGGTGCACTACCTAGAAGTACCTCAATCTTGTGATCCACTCGCCTTCTTGGTGGTAATCCGGAAGGTAAATCATTCGGGAAAACATCTTTGAATTCTTCTACAATCATTTTGAAACTATCCGGAATATCGTCATCATAGTTGGAACTATAAGCTTCTCTTATTAACCCCAAGAAACATACATCACCACTATGAATAGCGGTCTGTTCTATCACATACAGAGGTATGTTTCTAGATCGAGATCTTACTCAGTCTCCAAAAACTATCCACCCCTTACTCTTCACAATCTTCTTTCTCCAATCCACCTCCGGATTGTATTGCTCCATCCAAGGCATACCCAAAATGACAATATAACGAGCTAATCGAATAACTCGCCATTCAATCTTTTCTGAATATTGCCCTATAGTGAGCGCTACACTCCGTAGGAGAGACTCAATCATCTCAGTGTGCCCGTTTGGCAGCTCTACTTCTTCCTTGTCATCCTTTTCCAAAGCCAAATCCAATCTCATAGCAACTGAACGCGACAGAAAGTTCTCAGTTGCGCCAGGATCAATCAACACTCTCACCTTAATGCCTTCTAACACTCCATCAGTAACAATTAGTTGCGTAGTCCTTCGTGTCAATCCATTTAACTCCTTCTTTTGTCCTCCATTCTCGCCTTTTCTTCTCTTTGTTGCACCAGTACGACGACGAGGTAAATCTATTGGTGCTCTTCGTTTTCCAAAACTGGATTGTTGTACTGCATCTCTCCATCCTCTCCACCTTCCTCTGCTCTATCATTCAGATGATTCAGAGGTCTTTGATAAGTAGCTCGATTTCCTCGAAGGAATCGGGTGCGACAATGAGCAGCTATGTGCCCAATTCTCCCACAGTTATAACAACGCCGTGTCTCTCCTTGAAGCTCTTGATTTCGAATGCCTTCACCAATATCACCATCCCTCGGAAGTCCTCGAGGTACATAGTTACGAACTCCACCTCCGACACCGCCACCTCGTGGTATCACTTCTCGTCTTGGTTGCTCTCTAGCACGATCTCTCCGATCCTCTCCATAGAATTGTCGTGCATAACCGTCCCGTTGGGATTACCCAATTCCATGGGCATTGGACTTCCATATTGAACTCGCGGTACGATTGATGGTTCCCCCCCTCTAGCGATACCTAATGCACCAGCAATTCTTTGGGCATAACCGATTGCTTCGAACACGGTACGTGGATTATTCACCATGACTTCTTGGCGAATTCTCTCCTTCAATCCGCGTTTGAACACGTCTAAAGCTTCTGCCTGACTCATATCAGAGATAGCTACTTGTAGATCTTGAAATTTCTCTACGTATTTTTGGAGACTTCCTCGTTGCTTGAGATCCCAGAGCTTCATTCGAGCCATCTGCACTGAATCCACTGATTGGAAATTCTGCAGCAAACCTTCTTGCATATTGCTCCATGTTACTTGACTTCCTCCAGCAATCATCGAACGCTCCTATGTATCGTACCATGTAAACGCTTTATCCATCAAGTAACCACTTGCAAATACTCCCGCAGAGTAATCATTGACTTGTGCTTGAAAAAGTCTCATGTAGCGATTCATACGAGAAATCCAATTCTCTAGAATACCCATTGCTCGATTACCTCGATAAGGTTCCACGTTACACGTCTTCTTCATGCGAAGCAATAGAGCATCTTCTCCCTCCACTGCCCTTTGGACCCCTAAAACAACTTCTTCTCTATGTAATGTCTCCGCTGCTTGCGTTGGAACTTGTGATGGACCACCCATCTCCATTGCTCTCACATTCTCTCCCTCTAAAGTTGCTATCTTGCTCTCTAGTGTCCTCACCACTGTCGTCATCTCTCGAAACTCATTGAGCATGTTCTGCATGATCTCACGCATCTCCGTGCCTTGTTGCTCCATGTTATTTCCACTCATTCTAACGTCTCTCAACACTCTCAGTCCTTACATCACTCTTTCTACTACCTTCAATACAATGTCAGTATCACTACACGAAAATGCCTCACGAACAAAGGTATCACAAAAGGCTGAGGCGACGAGATAACTTCTTGATAGAATGCCTCTCCAAATTCTCTCACTATTTCCTCACGGTATGTCACCTTGGGACGACATGTATAATGAACTGCGCACCAAGTGTTGAAGGTGGTTGGTGGTCTATTCAGATCCATATCCTCCTAAAGCAAGATATAGAGCGTGAGGTCCCACGTAGCAGCATACGTTACGATCGGAAGAATCACAGGGACAGGTGAGTTCATCACTTGCGTCCTGAAAGCATCTCCGAAGTGCGCCACCAAATAAACCTGAAAATGATGACGTGCAATGTAGAGGAGTTTGATATGGAAAGGATTCAAAAACGGAAAATCTGGAACTCTATGAATCCCTCCTTCCATGTGTACCAAATTTTGCAATTTTGGCAGTTTGACCCCCTATCTTTCGAAGACTATAACTCGAGTTTCCTTGGCTCAAATCTGGCATTTGTTGAACCCTTGGATAGCTTATCTTGCCAATTAGAAATTTGCAAAGATTCTACTTGAGATTTGACAACCTCAAAACATGGCAGTGACTGTAAAATCCTTCCCGAGAGCGAAATGTGAAAAAACCGAAAAAATCTGAAAAAACCCCCTCACATTTCGAATGTCATATCTTTCAAACTATAAGTGATCTCCATGAGATTTCAAGTGTCATAGGTAGCTTAGTCCTCCCTCTATAACATACTAAAAGTTGAAATGATTTCAACTTTCTCTCAAAGTTTCACAAGGACTGTAAGCAGCTCGAGTTTTCACTATTTCTATCACTTTCTCTCACTACTATTGAAAATTCAAAATTTCTCTCTACTCATGTGCATCTAATCACAAGGTTTCTTTGCAATTCTTTCTCCTAAGAGGGATAATCCACTCTCTCAGAAGAAGAGCCTTGCTCTGATACCATTGTAACACTACAGAAATTCTAATCACGATCCTCAAGAACACTCATGAATAGACGGAAGAACTCTCAACTCAACTCAAGGTGGAATGTCTTTCAAGGACCATTCTCCTTCTTTATATAGTTAGATAAGTGCACACCCCAATCCATACTAACCACTCATCAATCCTCACACGGATTGATGACATGGCTTCCATGCAACCCACACAATCAACTACCAATCAAATATCAACACCACCACATTCTTATCCGGTCCCACATACCATGGTCCCACTATAGTCAACTCTACACATATCTTATCCGGTCCCACATACCATGGTCCCGCTATAGTCAACTCTACACATAGTTCTAACTATGAGTATAGTTAACTATGCATGGTTACACAGCGTTACTTGTGCAAATCCTCTGTGGGAACGATATCTTGTATACTAAATGGGCAAAAGGAGAAATCCTTCGTCACTACAAGGAGTGTGAATAACTCTAACAACTTTGTCAGATCTACGAAAGCATATGACGGGAGACTCTATCTGTCGGGAGCTATAGCTATGGGATTGCTATTCTCGGGTGGAGGAGAGATCAAGTTGAGGTGCAGTTTGGAATCAAGGATTGGCTCAAGAGGATCACTTTCTATCTGAGAATCTTGGACAATGGCATCTATCGTCTTTGTGTTATCGCGATCCTAAAAGATAAATGTTTGTATTATTTTCTACATAAAATCTTGTGGTGTCCACAATTTCCAGGATTGAAGATTTTTTGAAGATTTTAAAGTTAATAACGTATCTATGTAATTGAAGTAGCCTTATTACTTAAGATTACATCTTGCTTAGAGGGAAGATGATCTTAAGGACTTTTTGTAAGGAGAAGTCGACTTCTTCGGAAGACGGAAGACGGACATCTTCTGAGAAGATGTCTTCTCGATCGTGTCTTCTAGAAGACATAAGACAGAAGACGGAAGACAGACATCTTCGGGAAGATAGTGATCGCGACTGTATGGGTATCAACCACGCGTCACATAGGCAAGGGGTAGGTATACCTACCAGGTAGTCACCGTAGTAATAGATAATTCGGGGTAACCTTGGGCATTACCTAAATCACGTAAGGAAGATACGGGTTGAAGGCGCACTATCACAGAATGCTGTGATTACCTCCCGCATTGGAAGATAGACTACGCATTAGGACCGATTGCACCTTGGGAATCAAAGTAGCATTGGAAGCGAGAAAGGTCGAGATTGGGAGCACGTAGGATTGAACTGGAGCAAGAGAGAAAGCGAGGCCGTTTTCCAACCAGGAAGCGCACATTCGAGCTGAGAGAGTAAGGAATCCCTGAGGATTTCAAGAAGCAGATATCGAGAGTCGATTAGGAACCAGAGAGAAGCTTCGGGACAGAAATGAGAATCGATTGCAGCACAAGAGGGACGTGGCTCAAGATTGACGACAGAAGCATGATCGTGGTACCACATCGAAGATGGAAGTGAAGATTGGAAGTGCGCGGAAGACTGACGGTGCAACAGAAGCACTCGAAAGCAGTACTGAGGTTCTTACCATGTTCTTTTCTCTTTCTCACGACTTCCCGCCTCTGATTTGATGTCCCCTGCGCTTCCCCACTCGTTTGCAAGAAGCCCATCAATCGATTTCCTTACCCTGAAATTCCTTCTGCAAAAATTGGGTTTGGAAGCGCTGACCAATTTTTGACAACCATCTTCTCACTTCTTCCCGAGTTGGAATTGAGCTTCCTTGTCTCTCATTCTCAAATTCGATCACCTGACTATCAATTTCCCTACCCTACCACGCCTTTGTTCTTGAATCCATGGACAGAAGACGCTTCTGAAGATATAAACATCTTCGGAAGACGCTTCTGAATTTTTGAACGTGTTCGAAAGACGACTGTTTGCAATTCGTATCAAGATTGGATTTGATTGAAATTTGTGTTAAGAGAAGCTTGGTACGAATCCTGAGTGAGCTGGTGAGTTGATTGTTGTTTCGAGAAGCTGGAAATTGGGAAACAGGCTTGTGCCTCCCAATCTTCCCGTCTTCTCAAATCCACATCTTCCTAGAGACTAGAAGGTTGGAACGGCTGGCAGAATGCGCGAGAAGACGTGAGGGTCCTTTACGGGTCTCTTCTGTCCGACCCATAGCAGCCTATTCCTTCTTCTTCCCGAACTTAGAAGAGAGTTGTGAGAAGCCTTGCTGGTAGAATCCGGAGAGAATGATCAAGGGTCATGTCTTCCCGTCATGCAGCAAGTTTCTTCTGAGCGTGTATGAGAGGTAAGGAGTCGGAAGAACAGAGTATGAACGTTCCGTGTGTGTTGTGAGACTAGATTGCATGTAAGAAGTTGAAGACAGGTGAGACCAGTGATGAGAAGCCTGGCTACGGGAAGTCTTCCGAGTACGTAAGTTAATCGGAAGCTGTCTCGGGAGTCTTCTTGGAGACCACTATCACCGCAGAAGTCCGCAACCATCTTCTGAACCTTTTCGTATACTCTACTTCTCATGTATCTTGTATCTTCTGTTAAGAAGTAGGATGAAATGCAAGGTGGGTTGTCTTCTTAAGAATCCATGCGATGCATTGCTTAGTTAGGATTGTTTAGATATAACTCGGAAGACGAGAGGTACTTAGAAAGCACTATTAGAATCCCGGAAGATGGAATAGATGTCTTCTGGAAGACTAGATTCGTCTTCTGAGAGTGGAAGCTAGACTGTGAAGACTTGAGAAGGACTGAACCTTCGGCTCATAGCAAGTACGTGTAGCTTAGTGTAACAGAGGCTCGAAGCATGTCGAGGCATCCTCGAGGGTTGGTGTTACCGCCGCAGAATTGACAGAAGCCAAACCGTTCATCAAGGAGTTGGATCTCGACTTCTTCTTGTGGGACAGGAACCTCGCGGACCAGGATCTTCTAGAGGAGGTTTGGGTAGCACTACCTCTGCGTAACTTTGTACATATGAAGGCAGGAGTCGCTCGTGGAAGACCGTCTTCTTGGACGGTGGAGTTGGTGGAGAAGCGTGCGATGGCTCAAGAGAAGCCACTGCGACCTGGATTGGTCTGCGCACACTGATGTAGCAAGAAGAGGTCTAGAAGAAGGTGGACACGTTGGAAGCCAATCTCCGCACCATGGAGAAGCTTGCAGCGAAGTACAAGACAGAAGCAGTCGTTCTGCCAACGAGTCAGCGTAGTTAAGAAAGAGCAACCAGGAGTTGCAGACACGTCTACAGCAGCGTGACCAGGAGGTTCTGCGGGTCAAGGATAAGATCACCTCCCTTGCAGAAGAGAAGATGACATGGAAGGCACTGCGGAGTCCGCAAAAGCACAAGCCGCAGGAGAGAAGACGCAGCGGGAAGAAGCAGAATCTTGAGAAAATGGACTTATGGTACAAACGGTGGAAGCACTTCGCAAGAAGTTCAACTTCACCGCGGGTTGGAAGCTTCTCACCTTAGCTAGGGAGTGGGATGACGATTCCAGGACGATGTTAGTAGAGTGCAAAGAAAGCATATTCCGCTACCTGGATCGATAGATTGAAGGCTTGAAGACACTTTACGGTCTTTTCTCAATTCTACAGCCAGTAGCTACATCTTTCCATGCTCCAGGACCAGCGATCGGGGAAGATTTGGAGAAGGAGGAGTTTGACCTCGCTGTCTACTTGGTAGTGACAGCGTTGGAAGCCGAGAAGATTGCGGAAGAAGCCCCGGAAGACAAGGTGTCTTCTGGAAGACATGAAGCCGAAGTATGATGAAACATGATGACTCCTGAACATGATGACTCCTAAACATGATGACTCCTGCCTTCAGGTATTGGTCAATCTGGTCCTTCACCAGAAGCGAGTACTTGGGGTTGAGCCGGTACTGCCTCTGCCGTGCAGGAACAACGCCCTCTAGCAAGTCGATGCGATGCTCTCCCAACTCTCGAGGTATGCCCTTCATGTCTTCTATGGTCCACGCGAAGACATCCTGGAACTCCGTTAGAAGTTCTCGAAAGTCTTCCAACTGCTGGCCCTCGATCACCTTGGAAAGCTTCAGCTTCTTCCCAGGAGCAACCTCCATCTCTTGGAGATCATCCGGGTTCACCATTCCTTCAGTGTGACTGTACTCACTAGCACCGAAGTATTCCGGTTTGGGAGCTTCTTCTAGTTCAGATTCGTCTTCTGGAAGACCAACTGTCGGACCTTCCGAAGGGAAGACGGTATTCTCGTCTTCTGGAAGACCAACTATCGGATCTTCCGAAGGGAAGAAGGTATTCTCGTCTTCTGGAAGCTCTTCTTCCGCAATCTCGTAGCACTCAATGTATCCACAGACCCATCTTCCACTTTCTCTGCTCTTTCTGTAGTACACACGTTATTCACCATAAACTCATTACACCGTTCATCACTGTCAGAAGACGCAGCCGAGTCTTCTGAAGTGTACCCCTCTGTCGTAGACGGAGTTTCACCTTGGTGTCCAATCTTGATCCAAGGAAGCAAGACCTTACTCTTCTCACCTGACTTGGGTGTAGGATTGGGAAATCTCAAACGATGCCTTCTCCAGTCGGTATTCACATTTGCAGCATACAGCCATGGTCTTCCTATCAACACCTGATATCCAACCTTAGCTACAGGTCGCAAAATGATGTAAGTGAGGTAAAAAGATACTCCACCAATTACCGTGAGGACATCTTTCAGTTGCCCCAAAGGTCGTCTTCTGGTCTGGTCCGCCATTTTGAGAATTCTCGGAGTAGGCTGGAACTCAGTGAAGCCTAGGGCATGCGCCGTTTCTTCCGTCATGATGTTAACTCCGGAGCCGGAATCAATGGGTACCTTCTTCAGAAGACAGCCATGGATCTTCATATCAAGTTCTGGGGCTCCCAAGTCCTCATGCTCTATCCTTAGGATCGGGGTGCTCTTGGGAAGTTTAGCTGCCCTCCTCTTCCTCGATCCTCGGAGCACAGATTGTAACAACTTCCTGTAACCAGCGTTGTCATCCAACAGCTGTTGGAAGGTTACATCCGCCTTCTGATTCCACAAGTCTCGCAAGAAGTCGTAAGGAGATCTTTTTAGAAGAGTGACTGGTGTTTCCAACAGAGAAGATGTAGTAGCTGCTTCCTTAGGTGGGAGACCAGAAGAGTGTCTTCCCTCGACTGGAGGCTGTTCCCGTGAGACAGGTGTTGCCGTAGTCGGTGTAGGAAGCTGCTGTACTATCTTCCGTCTCTTCTCCAGCTCTTCTTGCATGATCGCTTCAACCTCTTGTCTTATGTCAGGAGCAAAGTACTTCGGATCTTCTCGGTCGTAAGTAGGAGAAGATGGCCGCTCAGGAGAAGATGACCTCTCCTTACGCTGCTTCTTCTTCTTGACGTCCTTCTGGCGAGATTCTGACTTCCCTTTGCTTCTGGTACTTACCTTGAACACAGCTTCATCCAAAACTTCCTCCGGAGGCCAACTATCTGAATTCGGGTCATGATTCCAAACAGTACCATCCGTCAAAGTGAGAGATGACGCTTCTTCAGGTGTCTTCATCTTCTGAGCTGCAGTCGTCTTCTGCAGCTGAGGTTCCTTTCCTTCGCGCTTCCCGGGGTCTGGTTCGTCTTCCTTGATATGGAGACAATCCGTACAATCCCCAGGATCTTCTTCTTCTACCGTGATGTGTTGTACCACTGCTAACTCGAGCTTAGAAGATGATGCAGCTTCTGCAGGAGGTGTGGTATCTGCAAATCTCACCATTTGTCGTGGTCGTAAGGTCTGAGGACAATTCCCTGTGAAATGACCGGCTTCCTTACAGTTCCCACACAAGGGCACTTGCCCAATCTTTCTTCTCGGGTGAGGACAGGTGGACCACCAGTGTCCTGTCTCTCCACAATTATTGCACGTTCCAGGAAGAGGGTTGAGAGGTTGTTGTGATGAAGAAGGCTGCCAGGGTGTCCTGGTCTGTACATTGCTAGCTCTATCCCTCGGTACATAACGATTATATTGGGCGGGAGGCGTAGGAGCGAAGGGTTAGCTCGTCTCGATCCTATAGCAAGTTTCCCCACTGGGATCGTGTAGATATCCCTCATCATCTTCTTCCCATCCTGTCCAGTTGACAGCTTGGTCCTGCGTACACTGATCTCTGGTGTGTCCAGAAGAGTTACAAAGGTTGCACCGAAGGTTTGGCCGGGAAGCCGTAGGCTGCTTCCGCTTATCCTTCTGGTTCAGAAGATGAACTTTCAGGTCAGCAAACTGCTTCAGAACCTCATCGATGCGGGGATCAGGTGCAGACTGAATGATCTGAGTTTGAGGCATCTTCTGCACAACTTCCTCCTTTGCTCGCGTCTTCTCCTTCTTCTTCTTCCGCGTCTTCTTCTCTTGTTCAGATTCGGATTCTGAACTTTCGACAGTAGACTCTTCAGAAGTAGAGGCTGCTTCCGAATCACTGTTATCAGTTTCAGTGGACTTGGACTTCTTCTTGGACTTCCGGGAAGACTTCTTCGACTTCTTGGACTTCTTCGAGGTCTTCCCTTTGTCTTTTGTCATATTCCGAGTGATGCTCGAGGTTTCATACTGCTCGGCATGCTTCTGTACCTCCGCTAAATCATCACCTCCTCCTCTTCTACAGTACAATTCCATATCCTGAGACAATCCTCCCAAGTACCTGTCCACAGCTTGCTGAGCACAGTAGCCGGGTCTTCCTTGGTTCTGAGGGATGTGATCCAAGAGATCTTCAAACCTCTCGGTGTAATCCCGCAGTGTCTCTTTCTTCTTCCGTTCGAGTCTCTGAAGCTCTATGAGGGTCATACGATCGTAGCCCACTCCTCTGAATCTCTTCAGAAAAGCTGCCTTCAGAGTAGCCCAAGCGGCCATTACTACAACATCATCCAACGTTTTACTCATCCACTTCCTTCCTTTCCCTTTGATCAAACTGGGAAATACACGGAGTCTGTCAACATCAGCGTCTTCCTTGTTGGATCTAGAGACGGTCTCGAACATCGTGATGAAGTCGTCCGCATCATCATCATCGTCGTACGGATGGTACTTCTGCCGAGTGTGGGAAGCCATGTTGACTGCCGGCTGGTGCGGCTGTCAACTTCTTTCTTCCTCAGGTCCAGGTGGTGGAGATGGTCTTCTCGAAGGTCCAAGCCTGTCTGAATCACGAAGATCGTCTTCTGAGTCAGAGCTACTGTCACTGCTACCTCCCGAGACGTCTGGAACAATCTCCTCCAGTCTTTGCTCACCTTGAGAAGCTTCTCCCGCATTTGAGAAGACGTCTTCCGAGTAACCAGTACCGAAATCTACTTTATACACGTGATCACCCGGTTGGCTTCTGTCTTCGCCAAAGATTATGCTCGAGATGGAAGGCTCTTCCAACTCTACCGATCGGATCTTCCTGAGCTCTTCTTCTTTCCTTTGGTGTCTCAGGGATATCCGCTGCTCTCTAGAAGCGGTTCGCTGGGGTGAGTTAACCCACTCAGGATCTTTACCCGTGCGTCTTCTGCTTCTTCCTCTGGTCGGAGGCATCCACCAGAGTACTGAGAACAGATGTCTCTATCCTTCTACTACTAGATCTGGTAGACCAAATGACTGAACAACCGATCACAAGTTCAGAACGTCTTCTTCTCCTGCTTCTGGTTGCACTCACTTCAATCTTCCAAGGTCGAGTCTTCCAAGGAGTTCTTGGAAGCAGGGAAGCGGCTTCTTCCAACTTCCCCTGATGTATCTTATCAGCTTCGAGTTGCGGTTTCTGTCTTCTAGCAAGATAGAGTCCCACAACACATTCAACTACAATCGAAGTTAGTTCGAAACGAACCTAACTAATGGCACACAGATCCAGGAAGCTTAGAACAGAAGTTACTAAGATGAAATCCCCGGCAGCGCCACCAAAAATGGTTCCTCACTATATGTAGTGACGAAGGATTTCTCCTTTTGCCCATTTAGTATACAAGATATCGTTCCCACAGAGGATTTGCACAAGTAACGCTGCTCTAAGTTCTAAGATCTGTTCAAACACACAAACACACAGGTTTTGTCTAAAAAGCCCGTCTTCTCACAAAACCACACAAACCAACACGTCTTCCAGACACGCCAAATGGTGCTCTGGACCTAAACAAACAACTACCAATTACAATATCACACAACTATTCACAAAGAAGCTCGGGAAGACGATCTTCCTGCTTCCAGGTTGCTTCTTCCGGTCTTCTCGATACCGTCTTCCCGAAGCGATTCTCGTCTTCTAGGGGTTTAGCTCGTCTTCTCACACCTCCAGAAGGCTGTCCGGCTTCGCAGAAGTCGACTAGTAACAGTCGTTACACCTTATTCTCACACTCACATTCCAATCGGGTTGGATCAATCACAGGGTGTATGCCCCCTGTAGCCTTCCCAGGCTTCTGCCTACGGAAGTTGTCTTCCTGCAGCGCTACAACGACATTCACCTTCACGGAAGCTCAATAGAAGTATCGGAAGCTCACTAGAAGAAGGTAAGAAGGTGGGGAAGATGGGAGAAGATGGGAAGAAGATGGGAAGAAGAAGAAATCTAAACAAGAGAAACCAGGATGAAAAAGGGCAATTAAGATTCCGACAGGCTTCTAGTCCGGATCCTGACTACCAAGCCATCCCTGCTTGTAATAGTTTGGGGAGGAAGACAACAAACATGAGTACTGTAGCACCGTCTTCTACTCGAGGATGTCGTCTTCTGTTGCGAGAAGAAGTCTTCTTTCTTCTTCACTTCGCTGCTCTTACTGCTCTGTCTTCTGTGATCACTTACCCAGAAGACCGTTCGTACGTAGATCCCAAGTGCTCTACTGAACGAGTCAAGCTACACTCCACAACTGTTGACATTCACCGCCACTCAAGAAGAACACTTCCCATGCACAATTGGGAGCGAATTCAATACATTCCACCACCCAAAAGACATGAGCAAAGCTGCTGCACTCAAATCCACAATCTATTCCCCGAGAAGAAGTCACAATGGCATTGGGAAGCTCACTCCCGCTACTTCCTGCGTCTACTCCTCGACACACCAGCCTAGCTAACAGGACTGCACGAGGATGCCGTTCCCTGTTCCTGGACTGTCCACTAGCTCTATCTACATCTTCGAACCACTGCTGGTGCGAGTATGCAGACCCCTCCTGTATATTCCAAGACTATTCGTATGTTTCCAACAACGGGTGTAGTGTGCTAAGACTGTCTCTGCTCTAATGTGTCTGGCCTGCCTGTAGAATTGGTGTGTATGTTCAGTTATTGCCGAATTCTACAGAACTGGCAGAGCTCTCAGAGAGCTTTTCTCCTACCCTGCTATCCTACTTAACCATCTGCCTCGAGAGTCAGGGGAGGCGACCACCAGGGAGAGAGAGAGAGGCGCTGACAAGAGGTTGTCACCTCACATGCATGCGGTCCCTCTTCCCAATTAGCCCTCCACTGTGTTACTCCTACGCTACCTATGCTGTCACATGGGGTCCTAACTATTTTTACATAGAAAACTGCCACCTTTAAGATAGCATGTCCAATCCTACTAAATCTGGAAGTGTCAATTGAGTTTGCTAACTACTCTGATTGCTCGGTGGCAATCTCTACATGATCTACCCCTACCGGAGCTACTACCTCGACTTCTGATGGGCTGGGAAGCCCTGCACTTACCTCGGGTACCACTGAGGTAGCTTCCCTCTCCTCGCTCTTCGCTGGCCCTACTGTTTCTGCGGCTGCGTCTTCCTCGGCTTCGACTTCGGAAGACGGAATGGTCTTCTGGGAAGACGAGTCGAATGGTGCGTCTTCGGTCTTCTGAGGCACAGATGCAGTACTAGGGACCATGGCGATCTCATAGGGGTCCGGGGAAATCGCTTCCTCCACGCGGAATACCTGGGAAGACGGCTCGTCTTCCTGTCTTCCAGAAGACATCATGTCTTCCGGGACGTCTTCTGGAGTCTTCTCGTCTTCCGACGCTGTCACCACCAAGTGCACAGCGAGATCGAACTCCTCCTTCTCCATTCCGGATCCAGTCGAGGGTGCTGGGGCTTGGGAAGATGCGGTTGCAGGTGTCGGAAGTGAGGGAAGACCATAAAGTGTCTTCACTCCTTCTATCTGTCTATCCAGGTACCTGAACATGCTATCTCTGCATTCCACCAACCTCGTCTTGGACTCGCTGTCCCATTCCCTAGCTAAGGTAAGTAACTTCTTACCCGCGGTGAAGTTGAACTTCTTCCGAAGCGCTTCTACCGACTGAGCTAGCATCTTCTGCGCACGGGCCTCCGCTGCTTCCCTCTGCGTCTTCTCTACTGCAGCTCGCGCTTCTGCGGCTTCTCGCTGCATCTTCCAAGTGGTCTGCTCTTCTGCGAGGGCAGTGATCTTCTCCCGCACTCGGAGAACTTCCTGATCACGCTGCTGTACTCGCGTCTGCAACTCCTGGTTGCTCTTCCGAAGTTGCATCGACTCCTTGGCAGAAGCGGCTGCTTCCGCCTTGTACCTGGCTGCAAGCTTCTCCGTGGTGCGGAGACTAGCTTCCAGAGACTCCGTCTTCTGCTGGCTGTCTTCCTGTCGCAGCAAGGTGCGCAGGCCGAATCCAGGCTGTAAGGGCTTCTCCTGTGCCTTCGCTCTCCTTTCCAGCAACTCCATAGCGGGCTGAATCTCCTTCTGGAAGTAGGCACTAAACTCCTACAGTCGTCTTCCTGCAGAAGACAAGTTCATCCCCACCACTCGCTCGATGGTGTCGACTTCGTCTTCCAGAGGCAAGGGAGCTTCTTCCACCACTACGGCCTTCATCTTCTGCGCACGAGAAGAAGCTACTCTTCTCATCTTCCCGGGTGGAAGACTCCTCGTGGCAGGAGCGGCTCTCCTCTTTGCGCTTCCTCGCATCGCAGTAGGAGTACCCATCCATCCTTCGTCTTCTGGAGTCTTCGGAAGACTCCCAGGTGTTACAGAAGCTGTCTTCTGCTCCGATCAGGTACTCAGCAAGTCTTCCTCCGAGTCCGACTCCGATCCTGAATGGATGAGGGAGATGGGTGTCCTCGGTACACTTCTGTGACCCATCTTCCTCACTGGCGTGGCGTCTTCCGACCCACTAGACTCGTCTTCCCTCACCAGAAGCGTCTTCTGGTGAGAGCCGGGTCTCAGCTGTGGCATCAGAGTGGGAGGGGGCGTTGCTGCTGCCTCTCGGTCATCGTCTTCCGAGGTCTCCTCCTTCACCTCCTCTCGCTCCGTTGGCCCATACACTGCCAGCTGATCTTCCCTAAGATCCCCCATGGCTACATACAAGTAGCAGAAGAAGGGCGTCAGATGTCCTCCCGCCAGGGTACCCAAGTATGCTAGCTCCGTCTGTACATAGTTGTGGATGTACGCGCCCCAGTAGATTGGCACTCTGTCATCCCACACTGATTCTAGGAACTCCACGTCCTGATCTCCTAAGTACCTTGTCTTCTGCGCTTTTCCCTTGGAGAAAAGATGCAGAAACAACTTCGTCAGAAGTCGCTTCTTCGGCTCCCGGTAAGACTCTATCTTCCAACCGTTCCTCCCCTGCCTGTCTTCCACGAAAAGGCAGGTGGTACTCCCAGGCACATGCCATGAACTCACAATCCTAGGCAAGATCTTCTTCTCGTATCAATATCCTCGGTTCTCGGTCTCAGGCTTGTGAAACGCCTTACGCCACCAGTCTTCTGTTGAGGAAGATGGTCTTCCCCGAGCAACTCCTGCCTTTGCAGGTACACGGTTACGCGGTGGTAACGCGGCCCATACCTCCTCCAGAAGCCCTTGATCTGCGAGGTTCCAGTCCCACAGGAAGAAGTCGAGACCCAACTCCTTGAGGAAAGGAGTGGCCTCGGCCAATTCTGTCGCTGGTAACACCAAGCCTCGCAGATGCATCGACATACCTGGAAGATCTGCTGCACTAAACCACAAGCACCTACTATGAGCTGAAGGCTCAGTCCTTCCCGAGTGCCCACAGTCTAGCTTCCACTCTCAGAAGACGAAACTAGTCTTCCAGAAGACAGCTACTCCGTCTTCCGGGATTCTAACAGTACTTCCTAGATAGCTCTCGTCTTCCGAGCTATATCTAAACAATCCTATCTAAGCAAGGCCTCGCATGGATTACCAAGAAGACAACCCACCTTGCATTACATCCTACTTCTTATCAGAAGATACAAGATATGCGAGAAGTAGAGTATGAGAAAGGTTCAGAAGATGGTTGCGGGCTCCTGCGGTGACAGTGGCCTTTGGGAAGACACTTGGGACAGCTTCCGATTCAATGTCGTTCTCGGAAGACCTCCCGAAGTCAGACTTCCCTTCACTGGTCTCAACTGTCTTCTTCTTCCTACGCGCAGTCTATCCTCACAACAGACTCAAGACATGTGCACTCTGTTCTTCTGACTTCTCACCTCTCATACGCACTCAGAAGAAGTTTGCTGCATGATGGGAAGACATGACCCTCGACCATTCTCTCCGGATTCTGCCAGCAATACTTCTCACAACTCTCTTCTAAGTTCGGGAAGAAGAAGGAACGGCTGCTATGGGTCGGACAGAAGAGACCCGAAATGGACCCTCACGTCTTCTCGCTCATCTTGCCAGTCTTTCAGTCTTCTAGTCTCTCTAGGAAGATGTGGAGTTGAGAAGCTTGGAAGATCGGGAGGCACAGGCCTAGTTCCCGAGTTCCAACTTCTCGAAATAACACAACAACTCACCACACCACTCAGGCTTCATACCAAGTCGCTCTAAACACAAAAGCAAAGCAAATCCACTCTTGATACGAATTATGTTCAGTCGACTTCCGAAGACAGTCTTCCGAAGATGTCTTCCGAAGACAGTCAAGTTCAAGAAGCGTCTTCCGAAGATGTTCCCATCTTCCGAATCGTCTTCTACCCTTCCCACGGTAGTGTAGCCCACGTGGGAAAGTACTCCTCAGCAGGCATGATCGGTTTCTGCCCTAGCATAAGCTCAACTGGCATATAACCAGTCGTGGTACAGTGTGTAGTTCTATCAGCCCACAAAGCAAATGGAAGTAGTCTCGGCCATTCTCTAGGCCTACCATCACATGCTTTCACTAAAGCATGAACAATAGAAGGGTGTCCCCGTTCACTCTTACCGATGCCCTCTGGATTCATAGCAGTGGTAAGCCGAAGCTTTACTCCATAACGAGCAAAAAACTCCTTCACTTCAGCGCCTCTCAACTCGCCTCTATCTGCACATAATCTCCCAACCGATCCATAGCGACAGATGATATCTTCAAGCACGAACCGGCAGATATTCTCTGTAGTCTTCGTCCGTAGTGCTCGTCCCTCCACATAGTTGGAGAGATCCTCTCGAGCCAACACCAAGTAACGCATCCCCCATAACCCCGGTGGCATCATCACAAGATCAAGAACCCACTGAAAATGAATACTAGGTGGATAAGTAGGTACAAGCCCATCTCTGTAACGGACCTTAGAGTAGAACTGGCAGTGCAGACACGACCCAACAAAGTCCACCACGTCTTGATACAAACCCTTCCACCAGTAACGCTCCTTCAGCTTCGTGTATGTAGCCCAGACTCCACGATGTCCAGCCCACAAGGTATCATGAAACTCCTTCAGCAGATTAAGTTTTGTCGGTTGATCATCCACCACTCTAGTAAGCATCCCATCTCTTCTCTTCGGACGTTTCCACAGATAACCCTCACGTAGAAGATAACTATACGCCTTCCGTCTGATCTCCTTGAACTCTACATCACTCCATCCTTCTCTTCTGGATAACGAACTCAGATAAAATTCAATATTGCGGAACTTTTCTGAGTAGAACCCCTCATTGAACGGCAGTGGTTCCAAGTCTGAAGTCTGCTGACCAACTTGGCACCAAACGTCTTTCTTCTCTTCATTCTCCACCTCTGCAAACATCTCATCCTCATCTGTATAACGAGCCCTAGACAACATATCTGCAACTGGATTGTCTTTCCCTGCTATATGCTTTAACTCAGGGTTTAGACTCCGGACATAAGCAATCCATCGTAGCATTGCTATGTCTGGTGTATTGCAGTTTGCTATCATACCCAACAAAGGCAAACAATCTGTTTCTAGTATCACATGAGCTCCTATCAAGAACTCTCGATCTACCTTCATAGCAGTAACAGCTCCCCACAACTCACGCTTCACTTGAGGATAGTTACGCTGTCTATCTGTTAAGATCCGAGCTCCAAACCTTGAAACAAACTGCACACCTTCTGCATCTTCTTGGCCAACGGCCCATCCAATCGCCTTTGGACTCGTATCAACAGTCAGTACCACAGGTCTCTCGCTCTCGTAGCTAAGCCTCCTTAGTATAGGTGGAGACTTCAGAATCTCCTTCAGCTGCTCCATCGTCTCATGATGTTCTTGCCGCCAATTAAACCTCCTTCCCTTTCTCAGAAGTGCATATAGAGGCTCGGCAATATGTGCATAATGAGGAATACTCACACGAAAGAACACACAAGCTCCTAAGAACCGTCGAACCTCAGTGATGTTGGTGCAATCAGCTATCCTTGCTATAGCATCTACCTTCTCTGGATTCTGACGCCTCCCAAAAGTACCACACAGATGACCTACTACCACAATCTCTGACATCCCAAAGCGAGATTTGGTACCTGATAGAGTGAGGTGTACCTCCTCCAAACGCATCAGAATCTTCTCCACATCTCGAATGTGGTCTGCAACGAACTTTCTGCAACCATCAGAAGTCACTACTTCGTCCTTGTCCTCCACTGGACAACCTTTCATGGGAATATCATCCAGAAACGGGATAGTGACCTCAAGCACAAACTCTCGTAACACCTTATGCATCGCATTTTGCATATGAGCTACTGAGTTTGTCGCACCCTGAGGAAGGGTACACATCCGCATCAATCCCAAAGGTGTACGCATGGTAGTCAAGTCTCTACTCTCCAAAGCAAGCTGAAACTGATCATAACCTGAAAACAGATCTCCAATAGAATAGATTGACCTTCCAGCAAACGCCTCAGCTACTTCATCAACCACAGGTCCTGTTCCAACGTTTCGAATCGTGATGTTGTTGGCAGGCTGCAAGTCTTGGATGAAGCGTAGAGCTCCTGTCTTCTTAGGTACTGTGAACCATCGGCTAAAGTACGGAGCCATAGATGGTTCAAGAATACCCATCTGCATCCTCTCCTTCAGTAACTCAATCACCTTCGGTAGCAAGGCACGAGGGACTGGAATCGGCTTCAAATCCCAAGGTACGTGAGGAACAGTGAAGATAACCATCGGAGCTATCACACTAGGATCCACACAACCTATCTCCTCAGCCGAGAAAGAAAATGCCTTACCATGGCTAACTATCATCTGTTCAAAAGCTCGTTTCTCCTCTTTAGTCAAGAAGCCACCCCCTCCTATCTGGAGCTGCTCGAGTGTCTCCTGAGTAAACTTGTGTCCTACCTGTGTAGGATCTCTAAGCACAGGCTCAGCAGCCGCTAACTCCATCTGCTGCTGAGAATCAACAGGTAATTGGGTCGCCACAGGTCTCACCTTCCTCGCTACAGCTTTATACTTGGCGTGTACTTCCGCTTCTTGATGTAAGCCACACCAACAGACTGCATCCTTCCATCCATTCTCCAGTCTCGGATGAGGACGATATCGCAAGTATGAGATAATTTCCTCATAGACTTCACGAGAATGGATGGGGATCACCACCCTACCTCCCATCTGTTCCATCAACCTATCTACACCATCCAGCCAACAAACAAAAGACTGCACACCTACAAACTCCTCATAAACACCAGAAATCATCTCATCTTCCTTCAGAACTCCTGTACAACGCAGATTTGCTGCACACCTCTCCATCTGCCTTCTACTCTTCTCAGTCAAATCCTCCATCCGTGTGAACTTACTCCAATCATCAGAACTGAAAGCCATCAACCCAGATTTCCAACTATGCACAGTGCAACTACTTTCTGAATCTTGAGCAGCCTTTCCATCAACCTCCTGTGATCCCTCAGGCTGCTCAAGCGGGATCATAGTAGCAGTAGATCCATCACTCTCGCTATCCCGTCCTACGAGAGTGGTTTCAGAAAACCCTTACCCCTACAGATAGGAGAATCCCTCAAAGTTTGACGGTTTCGTTCGTGGTTCGTACGAACGGTCAGAAACTGCACAGAACGTCTATCATCTGGACTACGGATCCTAGCATAATGAGATCCATCATCCATCACCTTGGTCTCCATTCGAACCGCAGTGATATAAGGCTGACCAAGAATCACAGGATGTGAAGCAGAAGATTGCACGAAGAAATGTTGATCCACATCCACATCACCTATCTTCACCTTCACGTTAGGACAAGCGCCGTATAGCTCACCTTTCTGGTTGTTCGCAGCACGTAACACCCAACCATGGTTTAGCTCGATAGACCACTGACCCCTCTCGTACACCTCCCGTGACATGATGTTGATCTCAGATCCGTGATCAACTAAAGCAGCAACAGGTTCAGCCAAACTTCCAAGACGAACTCGCGTAGCAGTTGTGGCACGAGCCCAATGTCTCTTTCTGAAATCACTTTCACTAGCTGGACTCTCCTCACCAGCTTCCTCATCGTTGAACTCAATAGTGTCGGTACCAGCAACCAACGCTTCTTGCTGGTATCTCTTGTCATCAGCTTCCTGAAAATGCACCTTTCCAAACTCTGCATCATTCAGAGAAGCTCCTACTACATCTATCATCTGACTCTCTACCTGCTCGGACATCACCTGTCTCTTGCGCTTGATGATGTCGATGATCAGTTCGTGAAACTCCCTCTTTGCAATACCAAGAACTTCTCGAAGAGAAAACTCGATTCGCGCATCCAGTATCCTCTGCTCCAAGATACTCTTCAAATCAGTAGAAGTTTCAATATCAGCTGCCAACTTGTAAGCCGGTCCCTTTCCCTTCTCTTGGGCAGTAAACCGCCTACCAGCAGTCGTTGGCTCCTGCTGGGATCTCTGCACATCCTCCATAAGACCTGGCGCAGGTGGAGGAGCTGCAGAAGTAGACGGGATGTCTTCAGGAAGAGCCGCTCGTCTCGTTGTGACTTTCCGTCTATCCCCAATCTCCTCAGGAACTCCAGTATCAAGTTCAGAGGCTTCTCGCCGCCTCTTCTCCTCCACAGAAGCATCCTGCCAATGAACGTGTCTATCTACATCCAAGAATGCTCTGATAGAAGCAGCATCTACAGGATCTCCCCATCCTATGACCCTACGAATAGACTCGGCTCCCCTCTTCAGTACTTCAGAAGGAACGGGGGCAATACTCTTCTCAGCAGTCCTATCTAGCAACGTAGGACTAGAAGAAACCTCAATATGTCCAGCATATACATCAAGATTTACCGGTGGTGCCATCAATGCATGTACAGTTGCCGCCGCAGCAATCTGAGGTAGACTCCTCATGCCTCCTCGCCCAAACTGCGTGCTCAACGGCTCTCCAGTAGAAGAAAGGTGCAGCCTACCGTTCTGATAGCGAACCACACCATCTCGCAAAGCAGCTGTCAGCTCTTGACAGTCTCCTCGGAAGTGATCAGGACTGTCACACCAAATACACCTACGGACAGGAGCACCTCTTGGACGTGCAGCATCAGGCGCCGGTGGCTGCTCTCTCTGCAATCCAGCTAGCTCTACCTTCAGCTCTCGCATCTGCCGAATCAGATCTTCAATCTGATTCTGTTGACCATGGTTCTCCGCAGGTCTCTGAACATGTGCCCTTTGTGTTGGAGCTGGCACAACTGGCATCAAAGGAACTGCAGCTGGGACAACAGGTCTGGGAGCAGGGGCCAAAGGTTGCTGTACTTGAGGAGTAGCATAAGATGGAGTGACCACTTCTGCAAGCGGACGTCCTCCCACAGCCACTCTTCCCCTCCTCTGCCTTGTCAGTACAGCCACAGCTTCCTCAACTCTCTCCCAATCCATAGTAACACCCCCCTCAGCAGATCGATCGGCCAACATAAAACATAACCGATCTGCCGTAGCATCATCGGTAGCCTGCAAGAAAAGCTCTGTTTTCTTAGCATCTAGGGTGATTCGCTCTAGAGTTGAAAGTTGTCGGTATCTCCGATCAAACTCTCTCAACAACTCACTCAGGCTCATCATACGACCAAGTTGCTGCTCAACCCAGTCTAGAAATGTCCTTCTAGTAACTCTCTCTGAATCCTCCTCAAGAAACTCATCTCGAAGAGATCGCTCAAAACTCATCCAGATTCCAAGATTTCTTCTCTGTACATCTCTAACTTGGTCCCCCAACTCAGGAATGACAGCTAACTCAAAGCTTGCTATCATCTCAGCATCTGTAACCCTAACCAGCTCCATCTCTCCTCTATACTCACGCAGATATCTAGAAATATCTCTACCTTCAAACCTTCCACACCTATTCACTATCGCTTGCAAAGCCTTGGTGGATTTTAACTCACCCCCTCCAACGATCGGATGTTGTTGGACCAGGGCCGCAAGCGTCTTCAAGATCTCAGCCGTGTCCAGACCAGATGCAGAGGTCGCTGTAGAAGACGCAGGTGCAGTTGACGGTGCAGCAGTAGACGTTGATGCTCCAACTCCAGAGGCAGCAGCAGCAGCTCTGCTCGTGCGATCCATCTCTTCTCCTTGTAGCAACTCAACCTTCTCAATCAATCACCCCAAGAGCTCTCAGTGGAAGCACCAGATGTCGGATTGAGAGTCTTCCTGAGAAGGGCGAACCTTCTGGCTGTGATATGAGCTTGAAGGCTGTGTGCAATCTACTCAGGGAAGCGTAGGGCTCCTGGCTGTGGCTGGTTTACTCACAGGATAGGCTTCAGGTCTCAAGGTGATACTGAAAACACTCATATAAGTCTCCAGGCTCTTCTGATAAGTTCAGGAAGTAAAGTTCAGGCTTAACTAGCAATGATAAGATCAGATGGCGAACTTTGACACTCAGGATTGAGAAATATGTGAAGGTTCAGACCTCAGAACTCCTCCTACATGTAAATGAGGTTCTACTGGATACACATACGAAATTTCAGCTTCAGATCAATTCAGATCACTAAGATATGAACAGAAACTTTTTGAGTAGAGAAATTACGGCAGTTTCTGGTACCCAGACAGCTATTTCGACCTAGAACAGGGGATTGGCTTGATCAATTTCAAAGTTTCTTACAGGATTTGCAGTACACAGCTTGCTGAACACTCCTGTGAAGTTGGGCCTCCTGATTCCACACAGAACTCCAGATCTCGCTCTCTGAAGTTGCTGCTCCAGATTGAGAGCTTTTTGGACCCCCTCTACTTCAGCGGTCGCCCTGAATTACTCACTGACTCAATTGATCATGAAAATTTGGAGACAGACGTAGCCTTGCTGACAGTGAACACAGCCACGAAGTTTTGAAGCGATTTCCACGATTCTGCTGCAAATGACACTCAAAACCCCAAATTGAACAGAAGTGCTTCAATTCTGACACAAATCGAACTTCAATCAGCCATAACTCCTTGTTTATTGCTCCAAATCGATCAAACTTTTCGCTGACAGTGCTTGGCTTGACGAGCTCTATCTCCCTGTGCTCTCAGAGTTCGCAGTACCCTCACAAATTGCTCGAACTCCACTCTAGAGCTCTGTTTCTAAATTTAGAGTTTAACAAAAGACAAAAATAGACCAATGGGAGTTCATAGCTCCACTTGGTTGTCCTTTAGTACCCTAAACCACGTGGCAACTTAGTTTTACTCATAGGCTACCACGTCAAGCTCCCTAGAGTGCTAGCGTAAAACTTAAACTACCTAAAACGACACGCAGCCCCGAAAAATAACTTAAATCAGCTAGAAAGCGTGCATGGGCGACAAGTAAGTACAACCCATGAGTTCAAACCCCTATCTACATGGTAAATCTAAGTCATGTACATTGAGTATCATAGATAAGTATGAATTTACTTGCACAAGCGTACGAATGCTTGAACAAGATAAATGTCATACTACCAACCTACTAGGATCCAAAATATTTGACAGAGTTAACACCATATGCAAAAGGTGTCAGCCATAAGCATAAAAGACTAAGAACAGTACAGAGCTAACTTCTAAGACTACTAAACGTCAAGTGTCGGAGTAGAAATAACATGCGCTAAGTAACGCGACATCAGTGATAAGTGAATCATTTACTATGTCAAATGATTCACATCACGACATCGTCGGACCAGTGCCGCAAAAGAGCGAAGAAGCGCAGGTGGACTCAACTTCCCAGAAGACACTTTTGTCTTCCAAAGCCGCAATAGAAGAGCAAGCCATGAACATAGAGGAAGAAGCCACCTCAGTCACACCCGAGGTACTCGCAGGGCTTCCCACTTTATCAGAGGTCGATTTAGGAGTTCAAGTAGGAGAGGATCCAGTAGAGATAGCACCCGACGATCAAGAATAAGCAGCAAGTTAGGAAGACAGTTGACTTGCTAATTTTGGTAGGAAGCAAAGTCTGCTATTTTGAGAAGTGACAATTTCTTTTGTATTTTTAGATGATTGTCCATGTAGCAGGTTAGGCAACATTAAGAGTAGAAAGTAAGTTTCTAAAACAGGGCAGGGAGCCGACTGCATGTGAGGTGGTGGTCTTCTGATAGCGCCTCATCTCTCTTGATTGCAAGTTGGGGATTGGAGGGGATCTCTTCTACGATTCAAGGCGATAGTATAAGATCGATGCCTGGAAAGATTTTCAAGCACATTACTGTACACACACATGTGGTTGCACATTTTATAGAGTACACACATTACGCCCGTTGCTAGAGACATACGAATAGAATTGGATTACATCGGATGGGTCTGCACTTTCGCTTCCAGTAGTAGATCGAAGATGTAGATAGAGATAATAGACAGCTTAGAGCAGAGAACGACATCATCGTGTAGTCTTATCTCTAAGCTGGTGTGTCGAGGAGTAGGAGCAGGAACTGGAGAGAGCGAGCTTTGTGGTGCCCACAAATTACAGGATACACGAATTTTTGAAATTTTTAAGAATAATAACTTGTTTGTATAACTGAAGAAGCGTTGTTACTTAAGGTTACGTCTTCCTTAACATGAAGATGACCTTATGAGCTTTTTAATAAGAAGTGGACTTCTTCGGAAGACGACCGTCTTCGGAAGAGCGTCTTCTCAGTTGCGTCTTCAGAAGATGAGAAGACGGCGGAAGACAGCGACCGCGAAGGCCTAACCACGAGTTTTCGGGTAAAACAGTAGGTGTACCTACTGGGTCGCACCGAATAGGTAGGTAGGTCGGGGAAGACACCTAAGGTCGAAAACCCTTAATCTACGAGGAAGATGCGTAAGGAAGCACATTAGGCCCATTCCAACTTCCCGCAGCACAGCGCGCTTGAGAAGATCGATTGGAGAGAGTGAGCTTCGCAAGCAAGCTTTGAGAGAGGAATCGAGTGAGGACATCGAGGTAGGAGAGAACCAGTTGGCAGCTAGGCGAAGGACGAGATCGAATTTCTGAAGCACAGAAGGCAGAAAGCGAAAGCGTTTCTGTGAGCTCCCGAGAAGCTGACATTGGAGAGTAGCGAGTAGAATCGAAGGTAGAATCGAGGCGTGGCCAGAAATTGACAGCAGGCGCAGTCGAGAGGAGTCGCATTGGAGCTAGGACAAGAGCCAGAAGCGCGCGGAGGTCGAAGGCAACTCGAGGAGCCGAAGAAGACTGTAGAGGTTCTTCCCCACGTTCTTTCCCCTTCCCACTTCTTCTCGCCTTTGTCTGGTATTCCCCGCGCTTCCTTGGTTGTGTGCAGGCAGCCTGATCGATTACCCCACCCCCCATTCTTTCTATTGAGACATTGGGCGCGGAAGCGCTGCCCAATTTCTGTCAGACATCTCCTTGCTTCTTCCCGAGCTCAATTCGAGCTTCCCTACTCCTAGTCCTCAAATTGGAGATCCCAGCTATCAATTTCCCTACCCTACTACCTCTCTACCCCCGAAACATGGAACAGAAGACGATTCGGAAGATGGGAACATCTTCGGAAGATGCTTCTTAAACTTGATTGTCTTCGGAAGACTGTCTTCGGAAGTCGACTGAACACAATTCGTATCAAGAGTGGATTTGTGTTGCTTTGTGTTAAGAGAGGCTTGGTACGAATCCCGAGTGGTGTGGTGAGTTGTTTTGTTATTTCGATAAGTTGAAAGTCGGGGACTAGGCCTGTGCCTCCCGGTCTTCCAGGCTTCTCAACTCCACATCTTCCTAGAGAGACTAGAAGACTGAAAGGCTGGCAAAATGAGCGAGAAGACGTGAGGGTCCATTCGGGTCTCTTCTGTCCGATCCATAGCAGCCATTCCTTCTTCTTCCTGAACTTAGAAAAGAGTCGTGAGAATACTTGCTGGCAGAATCTGGAGAGAATGGTCGAGGGTCATCTCTTCCCACCAAGCAGCAAGGTTCTTCTGAGTGCGTATGAGAGGTGAGAAGTCAGAAGAACAGAGTGCAATTATCTCGAGTCTGTTGTGAGGATAGATTGTGCGTAGGAAGACGAAGACATGTGAGACCAGTGAAGGGAAGTCTGACTTCGGGAAGTCTTCCGAGAAAGACATTGAATCCGAAGCTGTCCCAAGTGTCTTCCTAGAGGCCACTGTCACCGCAGGAGCCCGCAACCGACTTCTGAACTTGTCATGCACTCTATGTTTCACGACTCTTGTATCTTCTGATAGGAAGTAGGATGTAATGCAAGGTGGGTTGTCTTCTTGGTAATCCATGCGAGGCCTTGCTTAGATAGGATTGTTTAGATATAGCTCGGAAGACGAGAGCTATCAAGGAAGTACTGTTAGAATCCCGGAAGACGGAGTAGCTGTCTTCTGGAAGACTAGTTTCGTCTTCTGAGAAGTAGAAGCTAGACTGTGGGCACTTGGGAAAGACTGAGCCTTCAGCTCATCGTAAGTGCTTGTGGCTTAGTGCAACAGATCTTCCAGCATGACGATGCATCCGCGAGGCTTGGTGTTACCAGCGGCAGAATTGGCCGAGGCCACTCCTTTCCTCAAGGAGTTGGGTCTCGACTTCTTCCTGTGGGATTGGAACCTCGCAGATCAAGGACTTCTGGAGGAGGTGTGGGCAGCGTTGCCACCTCGTAACCGTGTACCTGCGAAGGCAGGAGTAGCTCGAGGAAGACCATCTTCCTGGACTGAAGACTGGTGGCGCAAGGCTTTTCACAGGCCTGAATCCGAGAACCGAGGATATTGGTACGAGAAGAAGATCTTGCCTAGAATCGTGAGTTTGTGGCATGTGCCTGGGAGCACCACCTGCCTTTTCATGGAAGACAGACAGGGGAGGAACGGTTGGAAGATAGAATCTTATCGGGAGCCGAAGAAGCGACTTCTGGCGAAGTTGTTTCTGCATCTCTTTCCCAAGGAGAAAGCACAGAAGACAAGGTACTTAGGAGATCAGGACGTGGAGTTCCTGGAATCAGTGTGGGATGACAGAGTGCCCATCTACTGAGACGCGTACATCCACAACTACGTACAGACGGAGCTAGCATACTTGGGTACCCCGGCGAGAGGACACTTGACGCCCTTCCTCTGCTACTTGTATGTAGCCATGGGGGATCTTAGGGAAGATCAGCTGGCAGGGTATGGGCCAACGGAGCGACAGGAGGTGAAGGAAGAGACCTCGGAAGACGATGACCGAGAGACAGTAGCAACGCCCCCTCCCACTCTGATGCCACAGCTGAGGCCCGGCTCTCACCAGAAGACGCTTCTGGTGAGAGAAGATGAGTCTAGTGGGTCGGAAGACGCCACGCCACCGAGGAAGATGGGTCCCAGAAGTGTACCGAGGACACCCATCTCCCTCATTCATTCAGGATCGGAGTCCGACTCGGAAGAAGACCTGCTGAGTATCCGATCAGAGCAGAAGACCGCTTCTGCAACGCCTGGGAGTCTTCCGAAGACTCCAGAAGACAAGAGAAGAAGGGACGCTCCTGCTGCGATGCGAGGAAGCGCAAAGAAGAGAGCCGCTCCTGCCATGAGGAGTCTTCCATCCCGGAAGATGAAAAGAGTAGCTTCTTCTCGTGCGTAGAAGATGAAGGCCATCGTGGTGGAAGAGGCTTCCTTGCCTCTGGAAGACGAAGTCGACACCGCGGAGCGAGTGGTGGAGATGAACTTGTCTTCCGTAAGAAGACGACTGGAGGAGTCAGTGCCTACTTCCAGAAGGAGATCCAGCCAGCTATGGAGTTGCTAGAGAAGAGGGCGAAGGCACAGGAGAGGCCCCTACAACCTGGATTCGGCCTGCGCACCTTGCTACGACAGGGAGAAGACCAGAAGAAGACGGAGTCGCTGGAAGCTAGTCTCCGCACCACGGAGAAGCTTGCAGCCGGGTACAAGGCGGAAGCAGCCGCTTCTGCCAAGGAGCTGGTGCAGCTTCGGAAGAGCAACCAGGAGTTGCAGGCGCGGGTACAACAGCGTGATCAGGAAGTCCTCCGAGTGCGAGAGAAGATCACCACCCTCGCAGAAGAGCAGACCACCTGGAATGGAGAAGGAGCGTCGCAGAGCCAGCAAGAGACGATGAGGAGGAAGCCACCTCAGTGACACCCGAGGTAACTGCAGGGCTTTCTAGCTTATCAGAAGCCGCGTTAGGAGCTCCGATAGGAGCAGATCAGGTAGAGATTGCCTCCGTGCAATCTGAGTAGTTAGTAACTCCATTGACAATTCCAAATATAGTAGAATCGAACCTGCTATCTTAAGGATGGCAGTTTTTCCATGTAATATTAGTTAGGACACCATGTGGCAGCATAGGTAGCGTAGGAAGGACAAGGTGGATGGCCAATTCGGGCAAGGGAACCGCTTGCATGTGAGGTAGCAACCTCCTGTCAGCGCCTCTCTCTCCCTGGTGGTCGTCTCCCTTGGTTCTCATGGCAGCGACATAAGTAGGATCGTAGAGTAGGAGATAGAGTTATGCCTGTGCTACCAGTTCGATAGAATTCTGTAGCGACACTACACAGAGACACAAGATAGACAGTCTTAGCACACTACACCCGTTGTTGGAAACATACGAATAGTCTTGGAATACACATGAGGGGTCTGCATACTCGTACTAGCAGTGGTTCGAAGATGTAGATAGAAGTAGTGGACAGTCTAGGAACAGGGAACGGCATCCTCGTGCAGTCTTGTTAGCTAGACTGGTGTAGTGACGCAAGATTACTCCTTTTGCCCATTTAGTATACAAGATATCGTTCCCACAGAGGATTTACGTAAGTAATCGCTGCTCTAAGTTCTAGGATCTGTTCAAACACACAAACACACGGGTTTTGCCTAAAAATCCCGTCTTCTCACAAAACCACACAAAACCACACGTCTTCCAGACACGCCACATGGTGCTCTGGAACTAAACAAACAACTACCAACTAAAATATCACACAATTATTCACAGGAAAGCTCGGGAAGACGATCTTCCTGCTTCCAGGTTGCTTCTTCCGGTCTTCTCGATACCGTCTTCCCGAAGCGAACTCGTCTTCTGGGGGTTCAGCTCGTCTTCTCACATCTCCAGAAGGCTGTCCTGCTTCGCAGAAGTCGACTAGCAACGGTCGTTACACCTTACTCTCACACTCACATTCCAACGGGTTAGATAAATCACAGGGTGTATGCCCCCTGTAGCCTTCCCAGGCTTCTGCCTACGGAAATGGTCTTCTTGCAGCACTACAACGACATTCACCTTCACGGAAGCTCAATAGAAGTCTCGGAAGCTCACTAGAAGAAGATAAGAGGATGGGGAAGATGAGGGAAGATGGGGAAGAAGAGAAAATCCAAACAAGAGAAAACAAGATGAAAAGAGTAAATTAAGATTCCGACAGGCTTCTAGTCCGGATCCTGACTAACAAGCCATCCCTGCTTGTAATAGTTTGGGGAGGAAGACAACAAACGTGAGTACTGTTGCACCGTCTTCTACTCGAGGACGTCGTCTTCTGTTGCGGGAAGAAGGCTTCTTTCTTCTTCACTTCGCTGCTCTGACTGCTCTGTCTTCTGGGATCCCTTACCAAGAAGACCGTTCGTACGTAGATCCCAAGTGCTCTACTGAACGAGCCAAGCTACACTTCCACAACTGCTGACAGTCACCGCCACTCAAGAAGAACACTTCTCATGCACAATTGGGAGCGAATTCAAAGAACCCACCATCCAGAAGACATGAATAAAGCTTCTGCACTCAAATCCACAATCTATTCTCCGAGAAGAAGTCACAATGGCATTGGGAAGCTCATTCTCTCTACTTCCTGCGTCTACTCCTCGACACACCAGCCTAGCTAACAAGACTGCACGAGGATGCCGTTCCCTGTTCCTAGACTGTCCACTACTTCTATCTACATCTTCGAACCACTGCTGGTACGAGTATACAGACCCCTCATGTATATTCCAAGACTATTCGTATGTTTCCAACAACGGGTGTAGTGCGAAGAACTACCTATCCTGTCCCTCTGCTCTAATGTGTCTCGTCCGTCTGCACCATAGAATTGATGTGTGCAGTCGCTACAGAATTCTACCGAACTGGTAGCACACGCAGAACTCTATCTCCTACTCTGCTATCCTACTTATGTCGCTGCCATGAGAACCAGGGGAGGCGACAACCAGGGAGAGAGAGGTGCTGACAGGAGGTTGCTACCTCACATGCAAGCGGTTCCCTTGCCCGAATTGGCCATCCACCTTGTCCTTCCTACGCTACCTATGCTGCCACATGGTGTCCTAACTAATATTACATGGAAAAACTGCCACCCTTAAGATAGCATGTTCGATTCTACTATATTTGGAATTGTGAATGAAGTTACTAACTACTCCGATTGCACGGAGGCAATCTCTACCTGATCTGCTCCTATCGGAGCTCCTAATGCGGCTTCTGATAAGCTAGAAAGCCCTGCAGTTACCTCGAGTGTCACTGAGGTGGCTTCCTCCTCATCGTCTCTTGCTGGCTCTGCTGTCGCTGCTGCTGCATCTTCCTCGGCTTCGGCTTCTGCTTCGGAAGACAGAAGCGTCTTCTGGGAAGCGGAGTCGACCGATGCTTCTTCCGTCTTCTGAGGCACGGGTGCGGGACTAGGGACCATGGGGACCTCATGGGGATCCGGGGAAGTCGCTTCCTCCACGCGGAATACCTGGGAAGACGGCTCGTCTTCCTGTCTTCCAGAAGACATCTTGTCTTTCGGGGCGTCTTTTGGAGTCTTCTCGGCTTCCAACGCTGTCACCACCAAGTGCACAGCGAGGTCGAACTCCTCCTTCTCCATTCCGGATCCAGTCGATGGTGCTGGAGCGTGGGAAGATGCGGTTGCAGGTGTCGGAAGCGAGAGAAGACCATAAAGTGTCTTCACTCCTTCTATCTGTCGATCCAAGTACCTGAACATGCTCTCCCGGCATTCCACCAACATCGCTTTGGACTCGCTGTCCCATCCTCTAGCTAAGGTAAGTAACTTCCTATCTGCGGTGTAGTTGAACTTCTTCCGAAGCGCTTCCACCGACTGTGCCAACATCTTCTGTGCACGGGCCTCTGCTGCTTCCCTCTGCGTCTTCTCAGTTGCAGCTCGCGCTTCCGCGGCTTCTCGCTGCGTCTTCCATATGGTCTGCTCTTCAGCGAGGACGGTGATCTTCTCCCGCACTCGGGTGACTTCCTGATTGCACTGCTGTACCCGCGCCTGCAACTCCTGGTTGCTCTTCCGAAGCTGCACCAGCTCCTTGGCAGAAGCGGCTGCTTCCGCCTTGTACCCGGCTGCAAGCAAGACTCCCACGCGTTGCAAAAGCAGTCTTCTGCTCTGATCGGGTACTCAGCAGGTCTTCTTCCGAGTCGGACTCCGATCCTGAATGAATGAGAGAGATGGGTGTCCTCGGTACACTTCTGGGACCCATCTTCCTCAGTGGCGTGGCGTCTTCCGACCCACTAGATTCGTCTTCCCTCACCAGAAGCGTCTTCTGGTGAGAGCCGGGCCTCAACTGTGGCATCAGAGTGGGAGGGGACGTTGCTGCTGCCTCTCGGTCATCGTCTTCCGAGGTCTCCTCCTTCACCTCCTGTCGCTCCGTTGGCCCATACCCTGCCAGCTGATCTTCCCTATTACCTTGCATTACATCCTACTTCCTATCAGAAGATACAAGATTCGCAAAACATAAGTGCATGACAAGTTCAGAAGATGGTTGCGGGCTCCTGCGGTGATAGTGGTCTCTGGGAAGACACTCGGGACAGCTTCCAATTCAATGTCTTTCTCGGAAGACCTCCCGAAGTCAGACTTCCCTTCACTGGTCTCACTTGTCTTCGTCTTCCTACACGCAATCTATCCTCACAACAGACTCAAGACAATTGCACTCTGTTCTTCTGACTTCTCACCTCTCATACGCACTCGGGAGAAGCTTGCTGCTAGGTGGGAAGACATGACCCTCGACCATTCTCTCCAGATTCTGCCAGCAAGTATTCTCACGACTCTCTTCTAAGCTTTGGGAAGAAGAAGGAATGGCTGCTATGGATCGAACAGAAGAGACCCGAATGGACCCTCACGTCTTCTCGCTCATTTTGCCAGCCTTCCAGTCTTCTAGTCTCTCTAGGAAGATGTGGAGTTGAGAAGCTTGGAAGACCGGGAGGCACATGCCTAGTTCCCGACTTCCAACTTCTCGAAATAACAAAACAACTCACCACACCACTCAGGATTCATACCAAGTCTCTCTAAACACAAAAGCAAAGCAAATCCACTCTTGATACGAATTGTGTTCAGTCGACTTCCGAAGACGGTCTTCCGAAGACAGTCAAGTTTAAGAAGCGTCTTCCGAAGATGTTCCCATCTTCCGAATCGTCTTCTGTTCCAAGTTTCGAGGGTAGAGAGGTAGTAGGATAGAGAAATTGATAGCTGGGATCTCCAATTTGAGGGTTAGGAGTAGGGAAGCTCGAATTGAGCTCGGGAAGAAGTAAGGAGATGTCTGGCTGAAATTGGGCAGCACTTCCGCGCCCAATGTCTCAATAGGAAAGATGGGGGGTGGGGGTAATCGATCAAGCTGCCTGCACACAACCAAGGAAGCGCGGGGAATACCAGGAAAAGATGAGAAGAAGTGGGAAGGGGAAAGAACAGGAGAAAGAACCTCTACAGTCTTCTTCTGCTCCCCGAGTTGCCTTCGACCTCCGCGCGCTTCTTGGCTCTGGTCCTAGCTCCAATGCGACTCCTCACGACTGCGCCTGCTGTCAATGTCCGGCCACGCCTCGATTCCACCTTCGATTCTACTCGCTGCTCTCCAATGTCAGCTTCTCGGGAGCTCACAGAAACGTCTTCGCTCTTTTGTCTTCTGTGCCCCAGCAATTCGACCTCGCCCTTCGCCTAGTTGCCAACTGATTCTCTTCTACCTCGATGTCCTCACTCGATTCCTCTCTCAAAGCTAACTCGCGAAGCTCACTATCTCCAATCGATCTTCTCAAGCGCTGTGCTGCGGGAAGTTGGAATGTGCCTAATGTGCTTCCTTACGCATCTTCCCCGCAGATTAGGGGTTTTCGACCTTAGGTGTCTTCCCCGACCTACCTACCTAGTAGGTGTACCTACCCCAGTAGGTACACCTACTGTCTTACCCGAAAACTCGCGATTGGCCTTCGCGGTCGCTGTCTTCTGGAAGACAGATGTCTTCTGCCGTCTTCTCATCTTCCGCCATCTTCTCATCTTCTGAAGACGCAACTGAGAAGACGCACTTCCGAAGACGGTCGTCTTCCGAAGAAGTCAACTTCTTATTACAAACAGCTCTTAAGATCATCTTCCTGTTAAGGAAGACGTAACCTTAAGTAACAACGCTTCTTCAGTTATACAAACAAGTTATTATTCTTAAAAATTTCAAAAATTCGTGCATCATGTAATTTGTGGGCACCACATACGCCCACCCTCACATGTTTGCGTCCCCGCAAACATCAGTGTCTTCTGCACTTTTGTTTACGTCCAGTACTTCTTGACGCGCCACCCATTAACACGAGTGGTCATCAGTTGTACCGTCCAACTCTTCCAACTGCAAGGAGTCATTGTCGAAGACCTCCAAGACACGGTAAGGACCCATCCAGCGAAGATGAAGTTTTCCGGGGAACTTAATATGTCGATTGTCGTAGAGAAGAACCAAGTCCCCATCCACAACAGTCACCTTCCTCAACTTGCTATCGTAGTTTACCTTACGTTGTGCTTGCACCTCGTACGTCTTCTCCAAAGCTGCATTCCTGTCTTCTTCAAACTCTACGAAATTCAGAAGACACTGCTCCTGGCTTTCTTCTTCTCCCATGCGTTCGGATACGGCTAACCGGTATGTCGAGACCTCTAACTCAATAGGCACAATAGGTGTCATGTCGTACGTTAGGTAGAAAGGCGTCTTCTGGGTTGTGACCTTAGGTGAAATCCTGAAAGCCCACAACACAGATGGCAGTTTCGTGTTCCAGTCATACCCAGTTACCTTGTTCAGGATGTTACACAGAAGACCGTTCGACTTCTCCGTCAGTCCATTCGCTTTCAGGTTGTATGGCGTCGTCTTCCGATGTTTAATCCTGAAGTATTGGGTCAGGAGGGAGATAGTCTCATTTAAGAAATGAGTACCCCTATCTGATACCAATTCCAGCGGACATCCGTACCTAGTAATGATGTTATGCCAAAGGAACCTTGCTACTACTGCGGCATCGTTCTTCCTCGTGGCCTCGCCTTCTACCATCTTGGTAGCATAATCGGTAGCTATTAAGATGTACCGTGCTCGTGTTCTTCTCGCCACCGGGGCGATAGGACCCACAAAGTCGATTCCTCACTTTTCGAACGGAGCAAGCGGAAGAATGGGAGTAAGAGGCCACCTTGTTGTAGCGGTCGGTCTTCCCATCCTCTGGCATGCGTCGTACTTCCTGATCTCCTGAAAAGTGTCTCGATACATAGTTGACCACCAGTATCCGGCGTCTAGCATCTTCTTCACTGTGGTCTTCAACCCGTAGTGACCCCCAGCATCTTCGTAGTGAAGACTTGTGATCATTGATTTTATCTCTGACGGCTCGAGACATCTTCTCAGCTTCTCGTCATGTCCCTTTCGAAACAGGATACCCTGGAAGATGGCGTAAGGTCCTGCCTTGTGTAAGAAGACGGCCTTCTGCTCCGCATCCATTCTCTCGGGATACTGTTGGTCTTCCAAGAACTTCCTTAAGTCCTTGAAGATCGACTCTTCTGTGGAAGTCACAAAGACTGGATCAGAAGATCTAGTCTCGTCTTCTGGGAAGCAAGCGGTACGCCCCCCCTCAGATGAAAGTGTCTCTGCGAAAACTGAAAACAACTTCTCGTCAGAAAACTCGTCTTCCACTTCATCTTCTCGTCGTTCTGTCTCTAGTCTGGATAGGTAGTCAGCATTAACATGCTGTCTTCCGGGCCTGTACTCAACTGTGTAAGTAAATTCCTGGAGTAGGAGAATCCACCTAGCTATCCTCCCAGACAAATCTGCTTTCTTTACAAGATGCTTCAAAGAGAAGTGATCTACATAGAAGACAAACGGGTTTGCTAGAAGATAATGTCTAAACTTCCTACAGGAGTAAATCATGCCAAGAGACTCCCTTTCAGTTGTCGAGTACTTCTTCTCTGCATCACTGAGCTGTCTTTCCGCGTAGTAGCTGGGATAATCCTTCTTCTTCTCATCTTTCTGACTCAACACTACCCCTATGGCGAAAGCAGAAACATCCACATAAATGTGGAAGACTCTTTCCCAATCAGGCGGCCGTAGGACAGGGGATTCCGACAGAAGCCTCTTCATTTCTTCGAATGCTTCCTGCTGCTCAGAAGACCAAACGTATGGTTCGTCCTTCTTCAGCAACTTAGTGAGTCTTCCTGCTACCTCTGCGTACCTGTCAATAAACCTCCTGTAGTATCCTACGTTGCCAAGGAAGCTTCTCAACTGAGTCAGGTTAGCAGGTGGGTGGAGTTTCATGATGACTTCCACCTTAGCACAGTCGACTTCTATACCTCTTTCGGAAATCCTATGTCCTAGCAAGATCCCCTCTGACATACCAAAGAAGCACTTCTCAGGGTGAAGAGCCAAACGATGTTCTCTATACTTCAGAAAACACTTTCTTAGAAATATCAAGTGGTCTTCTTTCGATCCAAACACGCAAAAATCATCCAAGAAGATCTCCATGAAAGTGCGAAGATACTCCTTGAAGATTGTAATCATCGATCTCTGGAATGTGGCGGGTGCGTTGCATAAACCAAGCGGCATTTGATTGTACGCGTACGTGCTCCAATCAGTAGTGAAAGTGGTTTTCGACTTGTCTTCTTCTCTGATTGAAACTTGGTTGTACCCAAAATACCCATCCAGGAAGTTGTAGAACTCATGCCCTGCCACCTGGTCTAACACAGAGTCGGTGAATGGTAAAGGGTGATGATCCTTCTTCGTGGCCAAGTTTAGCTTCCGGAAGTCCTGACACACTCGGATCTTCCCTGTCTGTTTCTTCGGCACGATGACAATAGGAGCTACCCACTCACTGCTAAGTACTGGGAAGATGACTCCTGCCTTCAGGTATTGGTCAATCTGGTCCTTCACCAGAAGCGAGTACTTGGGGTTGAGCCGATACTGTCTCTGTCGTGCAAGAACAACGCCCTCCAGCAAGTCGATGCGATGCTCTCCCAACTCTCGAGGTATGCCCTTCATGTCTTCTATGGTCCATGCGAAGACATCTTGGAACTCCGTTAGAAGTTCTCGAAAGTCTTCCAACTGCTGGCCCTCGATCACCTTGGAAAGCTTCAGCTTCTTCCCAGGAGCAACCTCCATCTCTTGGAGATCATCCGGGTTTACCATTCCTTCAGTGTGACTGTACTCACTGGCACCAAAGTATTCCGGTTTGGGAGCTTCTTCTGGTTCAGATTCGTCTTCTGGAAGACCAACTGTCGGATCTTCCGAAGGGAAGACGGTATTCTCGTCTTCTAGAAGCTCTTCTTCCGCAATCTCGTAGCACTCAATGTATCCACAGACCACATCTTCCACTTTCTCTGCTACTTCTGTAGTACACACGTTATTCACCACAAACTCATTATACCGTTCATCACTGTCAGAAGACGCAGTTGAGTCTTCTGAAGTGTACCCCTCTGTTGTAGAAGGAGTTTCTCCTTGGTGTCCAATCTTGATCCAAGGAAGCGAGATCTTACTCTTCTCACCTGGCTTGGGTGTAGGATTGGGAAATCTCAAACGGTGTCTTCTCCAGTCGGTATTCACATTTGCAGCATACAGCCATGGTCTTCCTATCAACACCTGATATCCAACCTTAGCTACAGGTCGCAAAATGATGTAAGTGAGGTAAAAAGATACTCCACCAATTACCGTCAAGACATCTTTCAGTTGCCCCAAAGGTCGTCTTCTGGTCTGGTCCGCCATTCTGAGAATTCTCGGAGTAGGCTGGAACTCAGTGAAGCCTAGGGCATGCACCGTTTCTTCCATCATGATGTTAACTCCGGAGCCGGAATCAATGGTTATCTTCTTCAAAAGACAGCCATGGATCTCCATATCAAGTTCTGGGGCTCCCAAGTCCTCATGCTCTATCCTCAGGATCGGGGTGCTCTTGGGAAGTTTAGCTGCCCTCCTCTTCCTCGATCCTCGAAGCACAGATTGTAACAACTTCCTGTAACCAGCGTTGTCATCCAACAACTGTTGGAAGGTTACATCCGCCTTTTGATTCCACAAGTCTCGCAAGAAGTCGTACGGAGTTCTTTTCAGAAGAGTGACTGGAGTTTCCAACAGAGAAGATGTAGCAGCCGCTTCCTTGGGTGGAAGACCAGAAGAGTGTCTTCCCTCGACTGGAGGTTGTTCCCGTGAGACAGGTGTTGCCTGTAACACACAAGAAAACCAAAAGATGCTCGAAAGTAGTAATTTAAGGATCGAACCCACAGAGATGCAAGTAAAGATCATCCAAAAGTAGTAAACACGTGACAAAGGTGATTCTTTATAGTTGTCTTTTATTCTCACGGGCAGAAATCAGTCCCGGTAGAGATCAAACTCAGATCTATCCAACAAGACAGAGTTGATAATCCTGACAAACAAACATAACAGGTACTGAACAGGTCAGGGACCTCAAGAAACAGATAAACAACAGAGAAACAGAGCCACGGACGGAAATGTCACACGAGGAAGTACTGCTGAAGTGCTACTAAGTAGCCTCTAACAACATAAATGCTAAATATCTTCACACTGAGTTACTTTCACTACTACTGCTCTCGGAAATCTCTGGCGAAGAAGACTCTTCTTCCGCCGAAGAACCAGATTGAACTTCTTCCTAAGTGTTCTACCAAAGAACAACTTCTTCCAAAGTCAACTTCGCCCAAAACTGTCTTCGTAGTAAACTAACTCCGCAGATGCTGGTCTATTCTCAGTCCTCGCCGTAAACGTTCTACTCTGATTTCAAATGTCAACAGCAAATTCTTCGGCACCCAGACTAATTCCTACCACAGCAAACTACGATACTTCGTAGGTAAATCTTTCGCAGAAGACAAAACACTCAATGGCTCCGTAAACTCAGGAAATAGAAAACTCAAAAATGATAAAACACATAGAGGTCCTGAATACGAACAACACAACGCTTATATACAGATTTCCCCGAAGATGACGGATCTTCTTCCTAAGAAGTCGGGACTACTTCTGGTCCGCCGGATGAAGGTCCTGTGTCCGAAACGACACCAGAAACGACACCGCTTTCTACCGCTAGCTCTCTACCTATCTCATAAACTGAGAACTCTACGGTTTCTCTAACCTCCCTAAGCTCCCTAACTACTCGCTGTCCTAACCTAGCTACCCGGTTCCTAGCTGAAGTACCCTCCGCATCTGCAGCTAAGAACTCCTCTCTAACCTGACGAAGAAAACTCAGCTCTTCGGTGTCTAGCTCAACGGCGAAGTAGTTCTTCAACACCGGCTCGACCCTACTCCGAAGTTGAGCACTCAGCTCCTCGGCCTTGATGACTCGCTGCTTTAGATCCTCGTTCTCCTTTGTCATCTGTGTGACGACATCCAGGTTCCTGTCCCGTTGAAGTCGTACCTCGTCCAACTCCTTCTTCGTCAAAGAAAGAACCTTCTCATGTTCCTTCTCTCTATCCAACTTCTGCCGAAGAAGAACCTCTTTCTCCGCTTTCTCGTTCTTCAACTCCTCCATCTTCGCCTGGGTCTCCTTCTGCGCCATGAGGAGAGCTGCTCGTAAGTTGTCCTTCTCCTCCTTCCAGTTCCCTCGGCCGAAGTGCATCGTCTGTACCAACTCTGCTAGGTTCAGCTTCCGGCCGACCACTTCTTCGTATGTCCCGCGGTTTCCCTCTAAGCTGTACAACAGGGGTGCGACCACCTCCTGCACATACTTTGCCGAAGAGACAAGCTGGTCTACCTCCCTCATTGCCGATAGAGCAAAATTAGTCTTTGGTGAAGTATCCACGCTCTTCTCCGCTCGAGGAGTGTCAACTTCGTCAGCTTCCTCAGTCGCTTCTTCTTCTACTGGCTCGTCATCGGCGCGAACGGTCCTTGTCATCTTCATCTTCTTCCGCGACTTCTGTGTCGACCTCGGTGTCTCTTCCAGAGGTTTCTTCCTCCCACTTCTGTGCACTGGAGGAGATACCTCTACTACATCATCATCTTCGGCCGGAGTAACTGCTTCGGGCGTCTTCTCTGCAGCTGGTGTTGAAGTCGATGCCTCCTGCCTCGGCGTTGTTTCCATTGCTACTTCGGTCCTCGGCTCTTCGGCGATGACTTCATCGAAGAACTTCTCGAGATTTACATCTCGGGCTGGAGTCTGTATCACTTGGAATTCATCTTCCTCGGCAATTGCGGTAAAGCCTAACTTCGTCTGTTGTGCCTCAGATAGCAACCCCATCCCCATATAGAACACCGATACAAAGGGTCCTATGTACGCCAAGTCATTCGCGTTCCAAAGCTTCAGCACATGTCGGTGGATGATCCTCGCCCAATGTGCTCTTCTTCCGGCGAAGAGCTGCTCAATGAAGTTGATCTGCCAATTCGACATGTACGTTGTTCTTCTTGGCCTGAAGATCGCCATAATCGCATCTGCTACTTCTCTCTTCTTCGGCTCGCAGTAATCGCCCGTTCTGTAACCATTCCTCCCTTGAGGCAATTCCCTGAAGAGATTCGGGAAGTTCTTCACTGCTTCGGGTGAAGCAGCGGCGGACACGCTATCGAAGAGAAGATCGCCTTCTCTGCCTGCATCGTCAGTCCCCAAGACGCCGGACCAGTGATCTTCGGTCCAGTTACACGGTCGCCCATAGTTGTCATCGGCCGGATGCTGCTTGCAAACCTTCAACTCATGTACCAATTTGGAAGAGACCATTCCCCACCAAGGAAGTAAGAGGAATGCCAACCCCATCTCCTCGAGCTCCTTGTCATAGCGGCGAAGAGCTAGTCGATTAACTTCAAAGGCTCGGAGCCTCGGTGCCTTAGTCGTCTGCATCCCGCGCATCCCTAGGATCACTGCAACGATCTTCGCTACAAACGGATTCTTCGCTGCAATCTCTTCCTCGCCCGTAACTGACGTACTTCCTCGCAAATTGGCTTCCTCGCCGTTCACTCACGAATTGGCTTCCTCGCCCGTAACTGACGTACTTCGGCGTTCGGTGAATGCGGCTCTCTGCGCCTTGCTATCACTCGCTCTGGGAATAGTAAAAGAGTAAAGTAAACAACTTGTTACCTTGCTTATATCCCGCGATAGGCTTTCCTGCACGAGCCGAAGTTAGGGTTTTCCTCTTGACGACTGACATTCTTCCGTCGACTGTAACTTCGTCGTTCGGTCTCCGATTGCCTCGCACAACATACCGTTAGAAAGGTCTTCGCCCGAGGAATTCATCTATGAGAAAATCATCTTTCAGTGTCTCCATAGATTCGATAAATTCCTCCAGAACTGAGATTCTTCTCTAAACTTCTAATTAACACTATTCTACTCATATCGGTTATCTTCTATCATCTATTCTTCTTATTTACTTTACAACTAATCAATTAATTAACAAAAACGAAAAACCAAGGCTTCACATTGCCGTAGTCGGTGTAGGAAGCTGCTGTACTATCTTCCGTCTCTTCTCCAGCTCTTCTTGCATGATCGCTTCAACTTCTTGTCTAATGTCAGGAGCAAAGTACTTCGGATCTTCTCGGTCGTAAGTAGGAAAAGACGGCCGCTCAGGAGAAGATGACCTCTCCTTACGCTGCTTCTTCTTCTTGACGTCCTTCTGACGAGATTCTGACTTCCCTCTGCTTCTGGTACTTATCTTGAACACAGCTTCATCCAAGACTTCCTCTGGAGGTCAACTATCTGAACCCGGGTCAGGATTCCAAACAATACCATCCGTCAAAGTGAAAGATGACGCTTCTTCGGGTGTCTCCATCTTCTGAGCTGCAGTCGTCTTCTGCAACTGAGGTTCCTTTCCTTCGCGCTTCCCGGGGTCTGGTTCGTCTTCCTCAATGTGGAGACAATCTGTACAATCCCCAGGATCTTCTTCTTCTACCGTGATGTGCTATACCACTGCTAACTCGAGTTTAGAAGTTGATGCTGCTTCTGCAGGAGGCGTGGTATCTGCAAATCTCACCATTTGTCGTGGTCGTAAGGTCTGAGGACAATTCCCTATGAAATGACCGGCTTCCTTACAGTTCTCACACAAGGGCACTTGCCCAATCTGTCTTCTCGGATGAGGACAGGTGGAGCACCAGTGTCTTGTCTCTCCACAATTATTGCACGCTCCAGGAAGAGGGTTGAGAGGTCGTTGTGATGAAGAAGGCTGCCAGGACGTCCTAGTCTGTACATTGCTAGCTCTATCCCTCGGTACATAATGATTATATTGGGCGGGAGGCGTAGGAGTGAAGGGTCGGATCGTCTCGATCCTATAGCAAGTTTTCCCACTGGGATCGTGTAGATATCCCTCAACGTCTTCTTCCCATCCTGCCCAGTTGACAGCTTGGTCCTGCGTACACTGATCTCTGGTGTGTCCAGAAGAGTTACAAAGGTTGCACCAAAGGTTTGGCCGGGAAGCCGTAGGCTGCTTCCGCTTGTCCTTCTGGTTCAGAAGATGAACTTTCAGGTCGGCAAACTGCTTCAGAACCTCATCGATGCGGGGATCAGGTGCAGACTGAATGATCTGAGTTTGAGGCATCTTCTGCACAACTTCCTCCCTTGCTCGCGTCTTCTCCTTCTTCTTCTTCCGCGTCTTCTTCTCTTGTTAAGATTCGGATTCTGAACTTTCGACAGTAGACTCTTCAGAAGTAGAGGCTGCTTCCGAATCACTGTTATCAGTTTCAGGGGACTTGGACTTCTTCTTGGTCTTCCCTTTGTCTTTCGTCATATTCCGAGTGATGCTCGAGGTTTCATACTGCTCGGCATGCTTCTGTACCTCCGCTAAATCATCACCTCCTCCTCTTCTGCAGTACAATTCCATATCCTGAGACAATCCTCCCAAGTACCAGTCCACGGCTTGCTGAGCACAGTAACCTGGTCTTCCTTGGTTCTGCGGGATGTGATCCAAGAGATCTTCAAACGTCTCGGTGTAATCCCGCAGTGTCTCTTTCTTCTTCCGTTCGAGCCTCTGAAGCTCTATGAGGGTCATACGATCGTAGCCCACTCCTCTGAACCTCTTCAGAAAAGCTGCCTTCAGAGTAGCCCAAGCGGCCATTACTACACCATCATCCAACGTTTTACTCATCCACTTCCTTCCTTTCCCTACGATCAAACTGGGAAATACACGGAGTCTGTCAACATCAGCGTCTTCCTTGTTAGATCGAGAGATGGTCTCGAACATGGTGATGAAGTCGTCTGCGTCAGCATCATCGTCGTACGGATGGTACTTCTGTCGAGTGTGGGAAGCCATGTCGACTGCCGGCTGGTGCGACTGCCAACTTCTTTCTTCCTCAGGTCCAGGTGGTGGAGATGGTCTTCTCGAAGGTCCAGGTCTGTCTGAATCACGAAGGTCGTCTTCTGAGTCAGAGCTACTGTCACTGCTACCTTCCGAGACGTCTGGGACAATCTCCTCCAGTCTTCCCTCACCTTGAGAAGCTTCTTCCGTGCTTGGGAAGACGTCTTCCGAGTAACCAGTACCAAAATCTACTTTATACACGTGATCACCCGGTTGGCTTCTGTCTTCGCCAAAGATTATGCTCGAGATGAGAGGCTCTTCCAACTCTACCGATCGGATCTTCCTGAGCTCTTCTTCTTTCCTTTGGTGTCTCAGGGATATCCACTGTTCTCTAGAAGCGGTTCGCTAGGATGAGTTTATCCACTCATGATCCTTACCTGTGCGTCTTCTGCTTCTTCCTCCGGTCGGAGGCATCCACCAGAGTACTGAGAACCGATGTCTCTATTCTTCTACCACTAGATCCGGGAGACCAAATGACTGAACAACCGATCACAAGTTCAGAACGTCTTCTTCTCCTGCTTCTGGTTGCATTCACTGCAATCTTCCAAGATCGAGTCTTCCAAGGAGTTCTTGGAAGCAGGGAAGCGACTTCTTCCAACTTTCCTTAATGTATCTTATCAGCTTCTGGTTGCGGTTCCTGTCTTCTAGCAAGATAGAGTCCCACAACACATTCAACTACAATCGAAGTTAGTTCGAAACGAACCTAACTAATGGCACACAGATCCAAGAAGCTTAGAACAGAAGTTACTAAGATGAAATCCCCGGCAGCGGTGCCAAAAATGGTGCTCACTATATGTAGTGACGCAGGATTACTCCTTTTGCCCATTTAGTATACAAGATATCGTTCCCACAGAGGATTTACGTAAGTAATCGCTGCTCTAAGTTCTAGGATCTGTTCAAACACACAAACACACGGGTTTTGCCTAAAAATCTCGTCTTCTCACAAAACCACACAAAACCACACGTATTCCAGACACGCCACATGGTGCTCTAGAACTAAACAAACAACTACCAACTAAAATATCACACAATCATTCACAGGAAAGCTCGGGAAGACGATCTTCCTGCTTCCAGGTTGCTTCTTCCGGTCTTCTCGATACCGTCTTCCCGAAGCGATTCTCGTCTTCTGGGGGTTCAGCTCGTCTTCTCACACTTCTAGAAGGCTGTCCTGCTTCGCAGAAGTCGACTAGCAACGGTCGTTACACCTTACTCTCACACTCACATTCCAACGGGTAAGATAAATCATAGGGTGTATGCCCCCTGTAGCCTTCCCAGGCTTCTGCCTACGAAAATGGTCTTCTTGCAGCACTACAACGACATTCACCTTCACGGAAGCTCAATAGAAGTCTCGGAAGCTCACTAGAAGAAGGTAAGAGGATGGGGAAGATGAGGGAAGATGGGGAAGAAGAGAAAATCCAAACAAGAGAAAACAAGATGAAAAGAGTAATTAAGATTCCGACAGGCTTCTAGTCCGGATCCTGACTAACAAGCCATCCCTGCTTGTAATAGTTTGGGGAGGAAGACAACAAACGTGAGTACTGTTGCACCGTCTTCTACTCGAGGATGTCGTCTTTTGTTGAGAGAAGAAGGCTTCTTTCTTCTTCACTTCGCTGCTCTGACTGCTCTGTCTTCTGAGATCCCTTACCCAGAAGACCGTTCGTACGTAGATCCCAAGTGCTCTACTGAACGAGTCAAGCTACACTTCCACAACTGCTGACAGTCACCGTCACTCAAGAAGAACACTTCCCATGCACAATTGGGAGCGAATTCAAAGAACCCACCATCCAGAAGACATGAATAAAGCTTCTGCACTCAAATCCACAATCTATTCTCCGAGAAGAAGTCACAATGGCATTGGGAAGCTCACTTCCTCTACTTCCTGCGTCTACTCCTCGACACACCAGCCTAGCTAACAGGACTGCACGAGGATGTCGTTCCCTGTTCCTAGACTGTCCGCTACTTCTATCTACATCTTCGAACCACTGTTGGTACGAGTATACAGACCCCTCATGTATATTCCAAGACTATTCGTATGTTTCCAACAACGGGTGTAGTGCGAAGAACTACCTATCCTGTCCCTCTGCTCTAATGTGTCTCGTCCGTCTGCACCATAGAATCGATGTGTGCAGTTGCTACAGAATTCTACCGAACTGGTAGCACACGCAGAACTCTATCTCCTACTCTGCTATCCTACTTATGTCGCTGCCATGAGAACCAGGGGAGGCGACCACCAGGGAGAGAGAGGTGCTGACAGGAGGTTGCTACCTCACATGCAAGCGGTTCCCCTGCCCGAATTGGCCATCCACCTTGTCCTTCCTACGTTACCTATGCTGTCACATGGTGTCCTAACTAATATTACATGGAAAAACTGCCACCCTTAAGATAGCATGTTCGATTCTACTATATTTGGAATTGTGAATGAAGTTACTAACTACTCCCATTGCACGGAGGCAATCTCTACCTGATCTGCTCCTATCGGAGCTCCTAATGCGGATTCTGATAAGCTAGAAAGCCATGCAGTTACCTCGGGTGTCACTGAGGTGGCTTCCTCCTCATCGTCTCTTGCTAGCTCTGCTGTCGCTGCTGCTGCGTCTTCCTCGGCTTCGGCTTCTGCTTCGGAAGAGAGAAACGTCTTCTGGGAAGCGGAGTCGACCGATGCTTCTTCCGTCTTCTGAGGCACGGGTGCGGGACTAGGGACCATGGGGACCTCATGGGGATCCGGGGAAGTCGCTTCCTCCACGCGGAATACCTGGGAAGACGGATCGTCTTCCTGTCTTCCAGAAGACATCTTGTCTTCCGGGACGTCTTCTGGAGTCTTCTCGGCTTCCAACGCTGTCACCACCAAGTGCACAGCGAGGTCGAACTCCTCCTTCTCCATTCCGGATCCAGTCGATGGTGCTGGAGCGTGGGAAGATGCGGTTGCAGGTGTCGGAAGCGAGGGAAGACCATAAAGTGTCTTCACTCCTTCTATCTGTCGATCCAAGTACCTGAACATGCTCTCCCGGCATTCCACCAACATCGCTTTGGACTCGCTGTCCCATCCTCTAGCTAAGGTAAGTAACTTCTTACCCGCGGTGTAGTTGAACTTCTTCCGAAGCGCTTCCACCGACTGTGCCAACATCTTCTGTGCACGGGCCTCTGCTGCTTCCCTCTGCGTCTTCTCAGTTGCAGCTCGCGCTTCCGCGGCTTCTCGCTGCGTCTTCCATATGGTCTGCTCTTCTGCGAGGGCGGTGATCTTCTCCCGCACTCGGGTGACTTCCTGATTGCGCTGTTGTACCCGCGTCTGCAACTCCTGGTTGCTCTTCCGAAGCTGTACCAGCTCCTTGGCAGAAGCGGCTGCTTCCGCCTTGTACCTGGCTGCAAGCTTCTCCGTGGTGCGGAGACTAGCTTCCAGCGACTCTGTCTTCTTCTGGTCTTCCCCCTATCGCAGCAAGGTGCGCAGGCCGAATCCAGGTTGTAAGGGCTTCTCCTGTGCCCTCGCTCTCTTCTCCAGCAACTCCATAGCTGGCTGGATCTCCTTCTGGAATAGGCACTGAACTCCTCCAGTCGTCTTCCTGCGGAAGACAAGTTCATCTCCACCACTCGCTCCGCGGTGTCGACTTCGTCTTCCAGAGGCAAGGAAGCCTCTTCCACCACTACGGCCTTCATCTTCTGCGCACGAGAAGAAGCTACTCTTCTCATCTTCCGGGATGGAAGACTCCTCATGGCAGGAGCGGCTCTCTTCTTTGCGCTTCCTCGCATCGCAGCATCCATCCATCCTTCGTCTTCTGGAGTCTTCGGAAGACTCCCAGGCGTTGCAGAAGCAGTCTTCTGCTCTGATCGGGTACTCAGCGGGTCTTCTTCCGAGTCGGACTCCGATCCTGAATGAATGAGGGAGATGTGTGTCCTCGGTACACTTCTGGGACCCATCTTCCTCAGTGGCGTGGCGTCTTCTGATCCACTAGACTCGTCTTTCCTCACCAGAAGCGTCTTCTGGTGAGAGCCGGGCCTCAGCTGTGGCATCAGAGTGGGAGGGGGCGTTGCTGCTGCCTCTCGGTCATCGTCTTCCAAGGTCTCCTCCTTCACCTCCTGTCGCTCCGTTGGTCCATACCCTGCCAGCTGATCTTCCCTAAGATCCCCCATGGCTACATACAAGTAGCAGAGGAAGGGCGTCAAGTGTCCTCCCGCCGGGGTACCCAAGTATGCTAGCTCCATCTGTACATAGTTGTGGATGTACGCGCCTCAGTAGATGGGCACTCCGTCATCTCACACTGATTCCAGGAACTCCCCGTCCTGATCTCCTAAGTACCTTGTCTTCTGCGCTTTCCCCTTGGGAAAGAGGTGCAGAAACAACTTCGCCAGAAGTCACTTCTTCGGCTCCCGGTAAGATTCGATCTTCCAACCGTTCCTCCCCTGCCTGTCTTCCACGAAAAGGCAAGTGGTGCTCCCAAGCACATGCCACGAACTCACGATCCTAGGCAAGATCTTCTTCTCGTACCAATATCCTCGGTTCTCGGACTCAGGCCTGTGAAAAGCCTTGCGCCACCAGTCTTCAGTCCAGGAAGACGGTCTTCCTCGAGCTACTCCTGCCTTCGCAGGTACACGGTTACGAGGTGGCAACGCTGCCCACACCTCCTCCAGAAGCCCTTGATCTGCGAGGTTCCAATCCCACAGGAAGAAGTCGAGACCCAACTCCTTGAGGAAAGGAGTGGCCTCGGCCAATTCTGCCGCTGGTAACACCAAGCCTCGTGGATGCATCAACATACATGGAAGATCTGTTGCACTAAACCACAAGCACCTACTATGAGCTGAAGGCTCAGTTCTTCCCGAGTGCCCACAGTCTAGCTTCTACTTCTCAGAAGACGAAACTAGTCTTGCAGAAGACAGCTACTCAGTCTTCCGAGATTCTAACAATACTTCCTAGATAGCTCTCGTCTTCCGAGCTATATCTAAACAATCTTTTCTAAGCAAGGCCTCGCATGGATTACCAAGAAGACAACCCACCTTGCATTACATCCTACTTCTTATCAGAAGATACAAGATTTGCAAAACATAAGTGCATGACAAGTTCAGAAGATGGTTGCGAGCTCCTGCGGTGACAGTGGTCTCTGGGAAGACACTCGGGACAGCTTCCGATTCAATGTCTTTCTCGGAAGACCTCCCGAAGTCAGACTTCCCTTCACTGGTCTCACCTGTCTTCGTCTTCCTACACGCAATCTATCCTCACAACAATCTAAACACAAAACCAAAGCAAATCCACTCTTGATACGAATTGTGTTCAGTTGACTTCCGAAGACGGTCTTCCGAAGACAGTCAAGTTTAAGAAGCGTCTTCCGAAGATGTTCCCATCTTCCGAATCGTCTTCTGTTCCAAGTTTCGGGGGTAGAGAGGTAGTAGGGTAGGGAAATTGATAGCTGGGATCTCCAATTTGAGGGCTAGGAGTAGGGAAGCTCGAATTGAGCTCGAGAAGAAGTAAGGAGATGTCTGGCAGAAATTGGGCAGCGCTTCTGCGCCCAATGTCTCAATAGGAAAGATGGGAGGTGGGGGTAATCGATCAGGCTGCCTGCACACAACCAAGGAAGCGCGGGGAATACCAGGAAAAGACGAGAAGAAGTGGGAAGGGGAAAGAACAGGGGAAAGAACCTCTACAGTCTTCTTCTGCTCCCCGAGTTGCCTTCGACCTCCGCGCGCTTCTTGGCTCTGGTCCTAGCTCCAATGCGACTCCTCACGACTGCGCCTGTTGTCAATGTCCGGCCACGCCTCGATTCCATCTTCGATTCTACTCGCTGCTCTCCAATGTCAGCTTCTTGGGAGCTCACAGAAACGCCTTCGCTCTTTTGCCTTCTGTGCCCCAGCAATTCGATCTCGCCCTTCGTCTAGCTGCCAACTGATTCTCTCCTACCTCGATGTCCTCACTCGATTCCTCTCTCAAAGCTAACTCGCGAAGCTCACTATCTCCAATCGATCTTCTGAAGCGTTGTGCTGCGGGAAGTTGGAATGTGCATAATGTGCTTCCTTATGCATCTTCCCCGCAGATTAGGGGTTTTCGACCTTAGGTGTCTTCCCCGACCTACCTACCTATTCGGTGCGCCCCAGTAGGTACACCTACTGTCTTACCTGAAAACTCACGGTTGGCCTTCGCGGTCGCTGTCTTCTGGAAGACAGGTGTCTTCTGCTGTCTTCTCATCTTCTGCCGTCTTCTCATCTTCTGAAGACGCAACTGAGAAGACGCTCTTCCGAAGACGGTCGTCTTCCAAAGAAGTCAACTTCTTATTACAAACAGCTCTTAAGATCATCTTCCTGTTAAGGAAGACGTAACCTTAAGTAACAACGCTTCTTCAGTTATACAAACAAGTTATTATTCTTAAAAATTTCAAAAATTCGTGCATCTTGTAATTTGTGGGCACCACAACTGGTGTGTCGAGGAGTAGACGCAGGAAGTAGAGGGAGTGAGCTTCCCGATGCCATTGTGACTTCTTCTCGGGGAATAGATTGTGGATTTGAGTGCAGAAGCTTTGTTCATGTCTTCTGGATGGTGGGTTCCTTGAATTCGCTCCCAATTGTGCATGGGAAGTGTTCTTCTTGAGTGGCGGTGACTATCAGCAGTTGTGGAAGTGTAGCTTGACTCGTTCAGTAGAGCACTTGGGATCTACGTACGAACGGTCTTATGGATAAAGGATCCCAGAAGACAGAGTAGTCAGAGCAGCGAAGTGAAGAAGAAAGAAGTCTTCTTCCCACAGCAGAAGACGACATCCTCGAGTAGAAGACGGTGCAACAGTACTCACGTTTGTTGTCTTCCTCCCCAAACTATTACAAGCAGGGATGGCTTGTTAGTCAGGATCTGGACTAGAAGCTTGTCGGAATCTTAATTTACTCTTTTCATCTTGTTTTTTCTTGTTTGGCTTTTCTCATCTTCCCCATCTTCTCTCATCTTCCCCATCTTCTTACCTTCTTCTAGTGAGCTTCCGAGACTTCTATTGAGCTTCCGTGAAGGTGAATGTCGTTGTAGTGCTGCAGGAAGACCATTTCCGTAGGCAAAAGCCTAGGAAGGCTACAGGGGACATACACCCTATGATTAATCTAACCCGTTGGAATGTGAGTGTGAGAATAAGGTGTAACGACCGTTACTAGTCGACTTCTGCGAAGCAGGACAGCCTTCTGGAGGTGTGAGAAGACGAGAATCACTTCGGGAAGACGGTATCGAGAAGACCGGAAGAAGCAACCTGGAAGCAGGAAGATCGTCTTCCCGAGCTTCCCTGTGAATAATTGTGTGATATTTTAGTTGGTAGTTGTTTGTTTAGTTCCAGAGCACCATGTGGCGTGTCTGGAAGACGTGTGGTTTTATGTAGTTTTGTGAGAAGACGGGCTTTTTAGGCGAAACTCGTGTGTTTGTGTGTTTGAACAGATCCTAGAACTTAGAGCAGCGATTACTTACGTAAATCCTCTGTGGGAACGATATCTTGTATACTAAATGGGCAAAAGGAGTAATCATGCGTCACTACATATAATGAGCACCATTTTTGGCGCCGCTGCCGGGGATTTCATCTTAGTAATTTCTGTTCTAAGCTTCCTGGATCTGTGTGCCATTAGTTAGGTTCATTTCGAACTAACTTCGATTGTAGTTGAATGTGTTGTGGGACTCTATCTTGCTAGAAGACAGGAACCGCAACCAGAAGCTGATAAGATACATCAGGGGAAGTTGGAAGAAGTCGCTTCCCTGCTTCCAAGAGCTCCTTGGAAGACTCGATCTTGGAAGACTGCAGTAAGTACGACAGAAAGCAGGAGAAGAAGACGTTCTGAACCTGTGATCGGTTGTTCAGTCATTTGGTCTCCCGGATCTAGTGGTAGAAGAATAGAGACATTTGTTCTCAGTACTCTGGTGGATGCCTCCGACCAAAGGAAGAAGCAGAAGACGCACGGGTAAAGATCTTGAGTGGGTAAACTCACCCCAGCGAACCGGTTCTAGAGAGCAGCGGATATCCTTGAGACACCAAAGGAAAGAAGAAGAGCTCAGGAAGATTCGATCGGTAAAGTTGGAAGAGCCTTCCATCTCGAGCATAATCTTTGGCGAAGACAGAAACCAACCGGGTGATCACGTGTATAAAGTAGATTTTGGTACTGGTTACTCGGAAGACGTCTTCCCAAGTGCGGGAGAAGCTTCTCAAGGAGAAGGAAGACTGGAGGAGATTGTTCCAGACGTCTCGGAAGATAGCAGTGATAGTAGTTTTGACTCATAAGACGATCTTCTTGATTCAGACAGGCCTGGACCTTCGAGAAGACCATCTCCACCACCTGGACCTGAGGAAGAAAGAAGTTGGCAGTCGCACCAGCCGGCAGTCGACATGGCCTCTCACACTCGGCAGAAGTACCATCCGTACGACGATGATGCTGACGCGGACGACTTCATCACGATGTTCGAGACCATCTCTAGATCCAACAAGGAAGACGCTGATGTTGACAGACTCCGTGTATTTCCTAGTCTGATCGTAGGGAAGGGAAGGAAATGGATGAGTAAGATGTTGGATGATGGTGTAGTAATGGCCGCTTGGGCTACTCTGAAAGCAGCTTTTCTGAAGAGGTTTAGAGGAGTGGGCTATGATCGGATGACCCTCATAGAACTTCAGAGACTCGAACGGAAGAAGAAAGAGACACTGCGGGATTACACCGAGAGGTTTGAAGATCTCCTGGATCACATCCCTCAGAACCAAGGAAGACCCGGCTACTGTGCTCAGCAAGCTGTGGACTGGTACTTGGGAGGATTGTCTCAAGATATGAAATTGTACTGCAGAAGAGGAGGAGGTGATGATTTAGCAGAGGTACAAAAGCATGCCGAGCAGTATGAAACCTCGAGCATCACTCGGAATATGACGAAGGACAGAGGGAAGACCTCGAAGAAGTCCAAGAAGTCGAAGAAGTCTTCTCGGAAGTCCAAGAAAAAGTCCAAGTCCACTGAAACTGATAATCCCTGGCCGCTTGGGCTATTCAGGTTATGATCAGTTTCAGTTATCCTCTGAAAGTAGAGACTTGACTACAATGAGGACACCTTTGGAGTTACTAAGGATGTGCACCTTGCCACAAGGTGCTACCAATTCTGTAGCACATATGATGAATGGCATGAATAAAGTTTTGAGGGATTTCATTCCTGAAAAAACTATGCCATTCCTTGATGACGTGCCGATCAAAGGATGTGCTGAGGAGGAGAAGAATGAGGTAATGGATCAGAGGGGGTGCCGTAAGTTTGTTGCAGATCACATAGCTTGTCATAAGATACTGAGTCGATTGGAGGAGGTTCATTTGACTTTATCAGGAGCAAAGTCTGTATTTGGAGAACAAGATCCACATAGGTGGGGCACCTATGTGGATCTTATGGTCGGAAACCTTGTCCAAACAAGGTTGATGCCATTCGAAGGATGAAGGAGACATGTGGGTCAGTTACCGAGGTGAGAAGGTTTCTAGGTGCATGTGTGTTTTATCATATATGGATTCCACACTTTGCACATGTAGCAGATCCGTTGTACAAGTTGCTGAGGAAGGGGCAAAGATTTCAGTGGCAAGAGGAGCAAAGCGAGTCTATGAAGAAATTGAAGGATCTGTTGTCTTCACCACCAACTCTACGAAAGGTAACATATGAGTTGGGCAGATCTGTTATCATTACTGTTGATACTAGTCCTATTGGCATTGGATGGGCTATAGGACAAGATGATGAGGATGGAAATAGATATGTGGTGCGTTTTGGAGCTAAGGTGTTAAGTTCACGGCAGAGAGACTACCCTCGGGTCAAGAGAGAGCTATGGGGAGTAATTACTGCGATGAAGAGTGATAAAGAATACTTGATAGGAGCACCTGTGGTTGTGGAGACAAATTGTTTATCTCTCTTGGGAATGATCACTAGCTGTACAACTCCAGATATTGCTATGTTGAGGTGGATAGCATATATCAAGTCCTTGAACCCAGAGTTTAGACATATTGCAGGGAAGGACAATCCTGTGGCAGATATGTTATCAAGGGCTAGGTATTACGATGAGAAAGAAATGATAGATGATCAGGAGGATGTGAGAACAAAGTTCTATTCTAGTGCTCTTGCTAGAAGAGATAGAAGCTGTTTTGCAGCCCCGTTGGAGTTTTTTGAGGAAATTGTGTATGATGGCGAGTGGTTGGATCTTGGGCGCTATTTGAGTTCACTGGAAAGGCAAGAAGGCTGGTCTGATGCAGATTTCAAGAGGATCCGTAGAATAGCTTATGGTTACTTTTTACATGGAGGACATCTATGGAAACGCCCTAAGCTACAAGGAGGTATACCGCAGCGGGTGGTATGTGACTTGGAATTGCAGCCGAAGCTGATCAAGGAGTTCCATGAGAGTTTATGGGCCGGTCATAGAGGAGTTTGGGCTACATTTGCCAAGATGAAGGAAAAGTATTGGTGGAAGGGTATGTATAAGGATGTAGTACAGTTTGTTTCATCTTGTATACCTTGCCAGATGTATTCCAACGTACGTCATCGTGATGGATTACATCCTACTTATCTTTTAGCCATTCATTATAAATGGATAGTTGATCTGGTAACTATGCCATTTGGACTTGGACAAATGAGGTATCTAGTCTTGGCTAGAGAAGATCTATCTAACCAAGTCGAAGGCCGTGCTCTGAGGACGAAGACCACTGCTAGTGTCTGCCGCTTTCTACTTGAAGATGTTATTTGTAGATATGGGTGTGTGGGAAAGATCACTGCAGATAGGGGTGAGCTGGATGCACAAGAAGCAGTTGAGTTCTTCAAGCGATTGGGAATCAAGTTGGCGTTAACCACTGCTTACAATCCTGAAGGGAATGGCAAGAGCGAAAGAGGTCATCCGCCAATCATCAAAGCTTCGTTAAAAGCTTGCAAGGGTAAGATCCGTGAATGGCCTAGACTGCTACCATTTGCTTTGTGGGCAGATCGTACAACTCATAGTACCGTTACAGGTTACATGCCAGCAGAGTTGATACTAGGGCAAAAACTTGTGATGCCGATTGAGGAGGTTGTGCCTACTTGGAATGTTTTGCCATGGGAAGATGGTAGAAGTACAGAGGATCTTCTTGCATTAAGGATCCAACAGTTAGAACGAAGACCTGAGGATGTTGCCAAAGCTGTGGAAAGGTTGAAGACTGCTAGAGAGAGAAACAAAGGCAGGTTTGATAGAACACATAGATTACGACCCAAACCAGTTAAGGAAGGTGATTGGGTGTTAGTCTATGATAGTAGTCTTGATAATCAGCATAGCGCTATCAGAAAGTTTTCCAAGAGATGGTTCGGACCTTATGTGGTGTTAGAAGTTTATGATAATGCCACATACTCTTTGAGAGAGTTAGATGGTGCAGTGCTCAAGATACCAGTCGCAGGGAAGAGAATCAAGCTCTTTAGAAGGAGAGGGGAGGACCAGAACATTCCAGAGCTTACTGAGGATGAAGCTGAAGACTCAATGGAGGTTGAAGATGAATTTGAAGCTGAAGCTGAAGAGTCTTGATCTGGATCTGGCACATACCGGAGGATGTGCAGGTTCAGAGGGGGTGGATGTCGCACCATTTCGCGGCTACATGCTTGACTTCTACTCCGACGCTTAGGTTTTGTAGTTCTAGAAGTTAGCTCATATTACTTCTAGTCCTTTATGTATATGTTTGACACCTTTGCATACGGTGTTAACACTATTTTGAGTCCTAGTAGGCTAATAGTATGTTAGTTATCTTGTTCAAGCATTTGTGCGCTTGTGCAAGTGACTTCTTACTTGTCTATGACGTTCAATATACATAACTTAGGGTTTCCATGCTGATAGGGGTTTGAGCTCATGGGTTGTACTTACTTGTCGCCCATGCACGCTTTCTAGCTAATTTAAGTTATTTTTCAGGGCTATGTGTCATTTTAGGTAGTTTAAGTTATACGCTGGCACTCTAGGGGGCTTGACGTGGTAGCTTATGAGTGTAGATAAGTTACCAGGTAGTTTAAAGCACAAAAGGACAGTGAAGTGGAGCTATGAACTCCCATTGGTTCATTTTTGTCTTTTGTAAAACTCTAAGTTTAGAAACAGAGCTCTAGAGTGGAGTTCGGGCAATTGGTGAGGTATCTTCGAAATCTGAGAACACAGGAAGAGAGAGCTCGTCGTGCCAAGCATTGTCAGTGAAATTTTTGCTCGATTTGGATCAATAAACAAGGAGTTATGCCCAATTGAAGTTCGGATTGTGCCAAAACTGCATCACTTTTGTTGATTTTGGGTTTTTCGGTGCCAATTGCAGCAGAATTGAGGAAATCACTTCAAAACTTCGTGGTTGCGTTCACTGTCAGGAGGGCTACGACTGTCCAAAAAGTTTTGAATCATTTGAGTAACTGAGTAATTCAGGGCGGCCGCTGAAGCAGAGGGGGTCTGAAAAGCTCTTAATCTAGAGCAGCGACTTTAGAGAAGGAGATCTGGAGTTCTACAAACAATCAGGAGTTCCAACTTCACAGGGATGTTCAGCATCCTGTAGACTTCAAATACTGTGAGAAGATTTGAAATTCATCAAGCCAATTCTCTGTTCTATGTCTGAATAGTTGTCTAGGTACCAGAAATTGCCATAATTCTCTTATTCAGAACTTTTCTGTCAACATCTCGGTGCTAGAATTCAGTCTCAGGCTGAAACTTCGTGTGTGTGTTCAGTAGTGCCTCATTTACATGTAGGGGAAGTTTAGAAGTCTAAACCTTCATAGTTTTCCTCTCTTTGAGTGTCAAAGTTCACCGCCTAAGCCTATTACTACCAGTGAGACCTAAATTTCGCTTTTTGAGCATATCAGAGGATCCTACACTCTTGTGTGAGTGTTTATAGCTCCTTTTGTGACCTGAAAGCCAACCTCTTGAGTAAACAACCACAGCCAGAAGCCCGGCGCTTTCCTAGGTAGACGGATCACACTCCGACATACTCTCTTTTTGGTGAACTCGACGTGAAACACCTAGGGTGGGAGTTTTCTTGAGAGTGTTACAGGATCAGATATCATGGCCAACCAAGGATCATCAAGTGGAGGTGCTGCTGCTGCTCAGCAACCTGTTCAGTTGGATGCTACTACGATGAAGATGTTCCAAGCTTTTTCTATGTTTATGCAGCAGCAGCAGAGCACAGAGAGGAAGGAGGTATTAGCAACCAAGGCGTTGCAATCTGTGGTGCATCAGATGGATCAGTTCAAGGGGACAGATATTTCCAAGTACGTGCGGTACTATGCTAGGGAGATGGAGGTGAATAAGGTACATGAGAAGGAGATGGTGGAGAACTTTGAACTTGCTGTTGTCCCTGAGATTCGTGGGCGTGTGAAGGAGCTCAAGCAGCAGCAAGGACAGAGTTGGGAGAGCTTTATGCGAGCTTTGAAGGAGGAGTACAACACTGAAGATTCAGAGAGGGTGACCAAGAGAACGTTCTTGGAGTGGGTGGTTAAGCCTAACAAAGGTTTGTCTGTAAATGAGTTGTTAAGGGAGTTTGATCGTCAATATGCTCAGCTTTCTAGGACAGAGAAGCTTACACTAGAGGTGGAGAAGACCGAGCTTTTCCTACAAGTAGCGGACGTGATTATTCAGGAGAAGCTTGAGCTGTTGCTGGAAGACAAGAGTGAGGAGAGAGGATTGAAGACTGATTGGAAGGAGGTTGAAGAGGCTGTTTCTTTGCTGGCCAAGAGACAGAGAAGAAGGGACAAGGTGGTGGTAAGTGAAGCAGCACCTCTGATAATTCCTGTCAAACAGTTGCCTACTAAGCCCGCTTTGGTAATTGCTAGAGAGGAAGACTCATCGCTTGATGAGTTGATTAAGGGTATGAAGGAGCTTAAGCTTAAGCTCACTAGGTTAGAAGAGAAGGAGCAGAATGTACAGCCTGCTATGCAGAGACCTCAGATGAGAGAAGGCTTTGTTCATCATTGTATATGGTGTGATAGCCTAGACCATGTAAGAAGAGATTGTGGGGAGTTTTCAGATGCATTGAGAAAGGATCTTATCTTCTTCAAAGATGGTAAGATCCATTTGAGAGAGACTGGGATGATGTTGGGAACCAACTTTGGCAAGGGTGGTATGAAAAGACTTGTGAATGAGATATCAGCATCACATGCTGTTTCTCTTGTGAATGCTGCTACGTGTGGAGTGAAAGTGGAAATGGAGAGAGAGAAAGGGACTACTGGGTTGTGGTCTGATGTAGTGCAGTCCGTAGCTAGAACAGAGTTAGACAAGGATGTGCTACGGAGGATTGGCAACTCAATTCGAGAAGCTACAGGATGGAATGATCCTGTGGATACTATGTCAGTGCATGCTTATGTTGCAAGAAGTCAGCATGAAGCTGTACTAGAAGAAAAGCGCAGGAGGGAGGATGCAGGTGAGGCTTCTACAGCCAAACGACCTGCTACAAGGAGTGAAAGGGCTAGACCAGAGGCAAGGCAGGAGACAACACCTACTCGGGAGGAGACTATGGAGGATCTACCATCTACAACACCAAAGGAGAAGGAGAGGAGCAAGGAGAAGGGTAAGATGCCTGCATACAAACTTCAGTCTGACATTGAGATTGCTACAGACTTGAAGTAGGTGTTAGGGAATCGTATCTTGAATGGCAATTCATAGCACGTCATCCGGTCATTTCACAGGGAATTGTCCTCAGACCTTACGACCACGACAAATGGTTAGATTTGCAGATACCACGCCTCCTGCAGAAGCAGCATCAACTTCTAAGCTCGAGTTAGCAGTGGTACAGCACATCACGGTAGAAGAAGAAGACCCTGGGGATTGTACGGATTGTCTCCATATCGAGGAAGACGAACTAGACCTCGGGAAGCGCAAAGGAAAGGAACCTCAGCTGCAGAAGACGACTGCAGCTCAGAAGATGGAGACACCTGAAGAAGCGTCATCTTTCACTTTGACGGACGGTACTATTTGGAATCCTGATCCGAATTTAGATAGTTGGCCTCCGGAGGAAGTCTTGGATGAAGCTGTGTTCAAGGTAAGTACCAGAAGCAGAGGGAAGTCAGAATCTCGTCAGAAGGACGTCAAGAAGAAGAAGCAGCGTAAGGAGAGGTCATCTTCTCCTGAGCGGCCGTCTTCTCCTACTTACGACCGAGAAGATCCGAAGTACTTTGCTCCTGACATTAGACAAGAGGTTGAAGCGATCATGCAAGAAGAGCTGGAGAAGAGACGGAAGATAGTACAGCAGCTTCCTACACCGACTACGGCAACACCTGTCTCACGGGAACAGCCTCCAGTCGAGGGAAGACACTCATCTGGTCTTCCACCCAAGGAAGCAGCCACTACATCTTCTCTGTTGGAAACACCAGTCACTCTCCTGAAAAGATCTCCTTACGACTTCTTGCGAGACTTGTGGAATCAGAAGGCGGATGTAACCTTCCAACAGCTGTTGGATGACAATGTTGGTTATAGGAAGTTGTTACAATCTGTGCTTCGAGGATCGAGGAAGAGGAGGACAGCTAAACTTCCCAAGAGCACCCCGATCCTGAGAATAGAGCATGAGGACTTGGGAGCCCCAGAACTTGATATGGAGATCCATGGCTGTCTTCTGAAGAAGGTACCCATTGATTCCAGCTCCGGAGTGAACATCATGACTGAAGAAACGGCGCATGCCCTAGGCTTCATTGAGTTCCAGCCTACTCCGAGAATCCTCAGAATGGCGGACCAGACCAGAAGACGACCTTTGAGACAACTGAAAAATGTCTTGACGATAATCGGTGGAGTATCTTTTTACCTCACTTACATCATTTTGCGACCTGTAGCTAAGGTTGGATATCAGGTGTTGATAGGAAGACCATGGCTGTATGCTGCAAATGTAAATACCGACTGGAGAAGACATCGTTTGAGATTTCCCAATCCCACACCCAAGCCAGGTGAGAAGACTAAGGTCTCGCTTCCTTGGATCAAGATTGGACACCAAGGTGAAACTCCGTCTACAACAGAGAGGTACACTTCAGAAGACTCGGCTGCCTCTTCTGACAGTGATGAATGATATAATGAGTTTGTGGTGAATAACGTGTGTACTACAGAAGTAGCAAAGAAAGTAGAAGATGTGATCTGTGGATACATTGAGTGCTACGAGATTGCGGAAGAAGAGCTTCCAGAAGACAAGAATACCGTCTTCCCTTCGGAAGATCCGACAGTTGGACTTCCAGAAGACGAATCTGAACCAGAAGAAGCTCCCAAACCGGAATACTTTGGTGCTAGTGAGTACAGTCACACAGAAGGAATGGTAAACCCGGATGATCTTCAAGAGATGGAGGTTGCTCCTGGGAAGAAGCTGAAGCTTTCCAAGGTGATCGATGGCCAGCAGTTGGAAGACTTTCGAGAACTTCTGAAGGAGTTCTAGGATGTCTTCGCATGGACCATAGAAGACATGAAGGGCATACCTCGAGAGTTGGGAGAGCATCGCATCGACTTGCTGGAGGGCGTTGTTCCTGCACGGCAGAGGCAGTATCGGCTCAACCCCAAGTACTCGCTTCTGGTGAAGGACCAGATTGACCAATACCTGAAGGCAGGAGTCATCTTCCCAGTACTTAGCAGTGAGTGGGTAGCTCCTATTGTCATCGTGCCGAAGAAGCAGACAGGGAAGATCCGAGTATGTCAGGACTTCCGGAAGCTGAACTTGGCCACGAAGAAGGATCATCATCCTTTACCATTCACCGACTCTGTGTTAGACCAGGTAGCAGGGCATGAGTTCTACAGCTTCCTGGATGGGTATTCTGGGTACAACCAAGTTTCAATCAGAGAAGAAGACAAGTCGAAAATCACTTTCACTACTGATTGGGGCACGTACGCGTACAATCAAATGCCGTTTGGTTTATGCAACGCACCCGCCACATTCTAGAGATTGATGATTACAATCTTCAAGGAGTATCTTCGCACCTTTATGGAGATTTTCTTGGATGATTTTTGCGTGTTTGGATCGAAAGAAGATCACTTGATATTTCTAAGGAAGTGTTTTCTGAAGTGTAGAGAACATCGTTTGGCTCTTCACCCGGAGAAGTGCTTCTTTGGTATGTCAGAAGGAATCTTGCTAGGACATAGGATTTCCGGAAGAGGTATAGAAGTCGACTGTGCTAAGATGGAAGTCATCATGAAACTCCACCCACCTGCTAACCTGACTCAGTTGAGAAGCTTCCTTGGCAACGTAGGATACTACCGGAGGTTTATTGACAGGTATGCAGAGGTAGCAGGAAGACTCACTAAGTTGCTGAAGAAGGACGAACCATACGTTTGATCTTCTGAGCAGCAGGAAGCATTCGAAGAAATGAAGAGGCTTCTGTCGGAATCCCCTGTCCTACGGCCGCCTGATTGGGAAAGAGTCTTCCATATCTATGTGGATGTTTCAGCTTTCGCCATAGGGGTGGTGTTGAGTCAGAAAGATGAGAAGAAGAAGGATTATCCCATCTACTACGCGGGAAGACAACTTAGTGATGCAGAGAAGAAGTACTCGACAACTAAAAGGGAGTGTCTTGGTATGATTTACTCCTGTAGGAAGTTTAGACACTATCTTCTAGCAAACCCGTTTGTCTTCTATGTGGATCACTTCTCTTTGAAACATCTTGTAAAGAAAGCAGATTTGTCTGAGAGGATAGCTAGGTGGATTCTCCTACTCCAGGAATTTACTTACACAGTTGAGTACAGGCCCGGAAGACAGCATGTTAATGCTGACTACCTATCCAGATTAGAGACAGAACGACGAGAAGATGAAGTGGAAGACGAGTTTCCTGACGAGAAGTTGTTTTTAGTTTTCGCAGAGACACTTTCATCTGAGGGGGGGGCGTACCGCCTGCTTCCTAGAAGACGAGACTAGATCTTCTGATCCAGTCTTCGCGACTTCTACAGAAGAGTCGATCTTCAAGGACTTGAGGAAGTTCTTGGAAGACCAACAGTATCCCGAGGGATTGGATGCGGAACAGAAGGCTGTCTTCTTACACAAGGCAGGTCCTTATGCCATCTTCCAGGGTATCCTGTTTCGGAAGGGACATGACGAGAAGCTAAGGAGATGCCTCGAGCCGTCAGAGATAAAATCAGTGATCACAGGTCTTCACTACGAAGATGCTGGGGGTCAGTACGGGTTGAAGACCACAGTGAAGAAGATGCTAGACGCCGGATACTGGTGGCCAACCATGTATCGAGACACCTTTCAAGAGATCTGGAAGTGCGATGCATGTAGAGGGTGGGAAGACCGACCACTACAACAAGGTGACCTCTTACTCCCATTCTTCCGCTCGCTCTGTTCGAAAAGTGGGGAATCGACTTTGTGGGTCCTATCGCCCCGGTGGCGAGAAGAACACGAGCACGGTACATCTTAATAGCTACCGACTATGCCACCAAGATGGTGGAAGGCGAGGCCACAAGGAAGAACGATGTCGCAGTAGTAGCAAGGTTCTTTTGGCATAACATCATCACTAGGTACGGATGTCCGCTGGAATTGGTGTCAGATAGGGGTACTCATTTCTTAAATGAGACTATCTCCCTCCTGACCCAATACTTCAGGATTAAGCATCGGAAGACGACGCCATACAACCCGAAAGCGAATGGACTGACGGAGAGGTCGAACGGTCTTCTGTGTAACATCCTGAATAAGGTAATTGGGTATGATTGGGACACGAAATTGCCATCTGTGTTATGGACTTTCAGGATTTCACCTAAAGTCACAACCCTGAAGACGCCTTTCTACCTAACTTACGGCATGACACCTATTGTGCCCATTGAGTTAGAGGTCCTAACATACCGGTTAGCCGTATCCGAACGCATGGGAGAAGAAGAAAGCCAGGAGCAGCGTCTTCTGAATTTCGTAGAGTTTGAAGAAGACAGGAATGCAGCTTTGGAGAAGACATACGAGGTGCAAGCGCAACGTAAGGTAAACTACGATAGCAAGTTGAGGAAGGTGACTGTCGTGGATGGGGACTTGGTTCTTCTCTACGACAACCGACATATTAAGTTCCCCGGGAAGCTTCATCTTCGCTGGATGGGTCCTTATCGCGTCTTGGAGGTCTTCGACAATGACTCCTTGCAGTTAGAAGAGTTGGACGGTACATTGATGACCACTCGTGTTAATGGGTGGCGCGTCAAGAAGTACTGGACGTAAATAGAAGTGCAGAAACCACTGATGTTTGCGGGGACGCAAACATGTGAGGGTGGGCGTATGTGGTGCCCACAAATTACATGATACACGAATTTTTGAAATTTTTAAGAATAATAACTTGTTTGTATAACTGAAGAAGCGTTGTTACTTAAGGTTACGTCTTCCTTAACATGAAGATGACCTTATGAGCTTTTTAATAAGAAGTGGACTTCTTCGGAAGACGACCGTCTTCGGAAGAGCGTCTTCTCAGTTGCGTCTTCAGAAGATGAGAAGACGGCGGAAGACACTTGTCTTCCGGAAGACAGCGACCGCGAAGGCCTAACCACGAGTTTTCGGATAAAACAGTAGGTGTACCTATTGGATCGCACCGAATAGGTAGGTAGGTCAGGGAAGACACCTAAGGTCGAAAACCCCTAATCTACGGGGAAGATGCGTAAGGAAGCACATTATGCGCATTCCAACTTCCCGCAGCACAGCGCGCTTGAGAAGATCGATTGGAGAAAGTGAGCTTCGCAAGTAAGCTTTGAGAGAGGAATCGAGTGAGGACATCGAGGTAGGAGAGAACCAGTTGGCAGCTAGGCGAAGGACGAGACCAAATTTCTGAAGCACAGAAGGCAGAAAGCGAAAGCATTTCTGTGAGCTCCCGAGAAGCTGACATTGGAGAGTAGCGAGTAGAATCGAAGGTAGAATCGAGGCGTGGCCAGAAATTGACAGCAGGCGCAGTCGAGAGGAGTCGCATTGGAGCTAGGACAAGAGCCAGAAGCGCGTGGAGGTCGAAGGCAACTCGGGGAGCCGAAGAAGACTGTAGAGGTTCTTCCTCACGTTCTTTCCCCTTCCCACTTCTTCTCGCCTTTGTCTGATATTCTCCGCGCTTCCTTGGTTGTGTGCAGGCAGCCTGATCGATTACCCCACCCCCCATTCTTTCTATTGAGACATTGGGCGCGGAAGCGCTGCCCAATTTCTGTCAGACATCTCCTTGCTTCTTCCCGAGCTCAATTCGAGCTTCCCTACTCCTAGTCCTCAAATTGGAGATCCCAGCTATCAATTTCTCTATCCTACTACCTCTCTACTCCCGAAACCTGGAACAGAAGACGATTCGGAAGATGGGAACATCTTCGGAAGACGCTCTTAAACTTGACTGTCTTCGGAAGTCGACTGAACACAATTCGTATCAAGAGTGGATTTGTGTTACTTTGTGTTAAGAGAGGCTTGGTACGAATCCCAAGTGGTGTGGTGAGTTGTTTTGTTATTTCGAGAAGTTGGAAGTCGGGAACTAGGCCTGTGCCTCCCGGTCTTCCAGGCTTCTCAACTCCACATCTTCCTAGAGAGACTAGAAGACTGAAAGGCTGGCAAAATGAGCGAGAAGACGTGAGGGTCCATTCGGGTCTCTTTTGTCCGATCCATAGCAGCCATTCCTTCTTCTTCCCGAACTTAGAAGAGAGTCGTGAGAATACTTGCTGGCAGAATCTTGAGAGAATGGTCGAGGGTCATCTCTTCCCACCGAGCAGCAAGGTTCTTATGAGTGCGTATGAGAGGTGAGAAGTCAGAAGAACAGAGTGCAATTGTCTCGAGTCTGTTGTGAGGATAGATTGCGCGTAGGAAGACGAAGACAGGTGAGACCAGTGAAGAGAAGTCTGACTTCGGGAAGTCTTCCGAGAAAGACATTGAATCGGAAGCTGTCCCAAGTGTCTTCTCAGAGACCACTGTCACCGCAGGAGCCCGCAACCGACTTCTGAACTTGTCATGCACTTTATGTTTCACGAATCTTGTATCTTCTGATAGGAAGTAGGATGTAATGCAAGGTGGGTTGTCTTCTTGGTAATCCATGCGAGGCCTTGCTTAGATAGGATTGTTTAGATATAGCTCGGAAGACGAGAGCTATCTAGGAAGTACTGTTAGAATCCCGGAAGACGGAGTAGCTGTCTTCTGGAAGACTAGTTTCGTCTTCTGAGAAGTAGAAGCTAGACTGTGGGCACTTGGGAAAGACTGAGCCTTCAGCTCATCGTAAGTGCTTGTGGCTTAGTGCAACAGATCTTCCAGCATGACGATGCATCCGCGAGGCTTGGTGTTACCAGCGGCAGAATTGGCCGAGGCCACTCCTTTCCTCAAGGAGTTGGGTCTCGACTTCTTCGTGTGGAATTGGAACCTCGTAGATCAAGGACTTCTGGAGGAGGTGTGGGCAGCGTTGCCACCTCGTAACCGTGTACCTGCGAAGGCAGGAGTAGCTCGAGGAAGACCATCTTCCTGGACTGAAGACTGGTGGCGCAAGGCTTTTCACAGGCTTGAATCCAAGAACCGAGAATATTGGTACGAGAAGAAGATCTTGCCTAGAATCGTGAGTTCGTGGCATGTGCTAGGGAGCACCACCTGCCTTTTCATGGAAGACAGGTAGGGGAGGAACGGTTGGAAGATAGAATCTTACCGGGAGCCGAAGAAGCGACTTCTGGCGAAGTTGTTTCTACATCTCTTTCCCAAGGGGAAAGCGCAAAAGACAAGGTACTTAGGAGATCAGGACGTGGAGTTCCTGGAATCAGTGTGGGATGACAGAGTACCCATCTACTGGGGCGCGTACATCCACAACTACGTACAGACGGAGCTAGCATACTTGGGTACCCCGGCGGGAGTACACCTGACGCCCTTCCTCTGCTACTTTTATGTAGCCATGGGAGATCTTAGGGAAGATCAGCTGGCAGGGTATGGACCAACGGAGCGACAGGAGGTGAAGGAGGAGACCTCGGAAGACGATGACCGAGAGGCAGTAGCAACGCCCCCTCCCACTCTGATGCCACAGCTGAGACCCGGCTCTCACCAGAAGACGCTTCTGGTGAGGGAAGATGAGTCTAGTGGGTCAGAAGACGCCACGCCACCGAGGAAGATGGGTCCCAAAAGTGTACCGAGGACACCCATCTCCCTCATTCATTCAGGATCGGAGTCCGACTCGGAAGAAGACCTGCTGAGTATCCGATCAGAGCAGAAGACCGCTTCTGCAACGCCTGGGAGTCTTCCAAAGACCCCAGAAGACAAGAGAAGAAGGAACGCTCCTGCTGCGATGCGAGGAAGCGCAAAGAAGAGAGCCGCTCCTGCCATGAGGAGTCTTCCACCCCGGAAGATGAAAAGAGTAGCTTCTTCTCGTGCGCAGAAGATGAAGGCCATCGTGGTGGAAGAGGCTTCTTTGCCTCTGGAAGACGAAGTCGACACCGCGGAGCGAGTGGTGGAGATGAACTTGTCTTCCGTAGGAAGACGACTGGAGGAGTTCAGTGCCTACTTCCAGAAGGAGATCCAGCCAGCTATGGAGTTGCTGGAGAAGAGGGCGAAGGCACAGGAGAGGCCCCTACAACCTGGATTCGGCCTGCGCACCTTGCTGCGACAGGGAGAAGACCAGAAGAAGACGGAGTCGCTGGAAGCTAGTCTCCGCACCACGGAGAAGCTTGCAGCCGGGTACAAGGCGGAAGCAGCCGCTTCTGCCAAGGAGCTGGTGCAGCTTCGGAAGAGCAACCAGGAGTTGCAAGCGCGGGTATAACAGCATGATCAGGAAGTCCTCCGAGTGCGAGAGAAGATCACCACCCTCGCAGAAGAGCAGACCACCTGGAAGATGCAACGAGAAGCCGCAGAAGCGCGAGCTGCAGTTGAGAAGACGCAGCGGGAAGCAGCGGAGGCTCGTGCACAGAAGATGTTGGTACAGTCGGTGGAAGCGCTTCGGAAAAAGTTCAACTACACCGCGGGTAGGAAGTTACTTACCTTAGCCAGAGGATGGGACAGCGAGTCCAAAGCGATGTTGGTGGAATGCTAGGAGAGCATGTTCAGGTACTTAGATCGGCAGACAGAAGGAGTGAAGACACTTTATGGTCTTCCCTCACTTCCGGCACCTGCAACCGCATCTTCCCAAGCTCCAGCACCCTCGACTGGATCCGGAATGGAGAAGGAGGAGTTCGATCTCGCTGTGCACTTGGTGGTGACAGCGTTGGAAGCCGAGAAGACTCCAGAAGACGCCCCGGAAGACAAGATGTCTTCTGGAAGACAGGAAGACGAGCCGTCTTCCCAGGTATTCCGCGTGGAGGAAGCGACTTCCCCGGATCCCTATGAGGTCCGCATGGTCCCTAGTCCCGCACCCGTGCCTCAGAAGACGGAAGAAGCACCGGTCGACTCCGCTTCCCAGAAGATGCTTCTGTCTTCCGAAGTAGAAGCCGAAGCCGAGGAAGACGCAGCAGCATCGACAGCAGAGCCAGCAAGAGACGATGAGGAGGAAGCCACCTCAGTGACACCCGAGGTAACTGCAGGGCTTTCTAGCTTATCAGAAGCCGCGTTATGAGCTCCGATAGGAGCAGATCAGGTAGAGATTGCCTCCGTGCAATCTGAGTAGTTAGTAACTCCATTGACAATTTCAAATATAGTAGAATCGAACCTGCTATCTTAAGGATGGCAGTTTTTCCATGTAATATTAGTTAGGACACCATGTGGCAGCATAGGTAGCGTAGGAAGGACAAGGTGGATGGCCAATTCGGGCAGGGGAACCGCTTGCATGTGAGGTAGCAACCTCCTGTCAGCGCCTCTCTCTCCCTGGTGGTCGTCTCCCTTGGTTCTCATGGCAGCGACATAAATAGGATCGTAGAGTAGGAGATAGAGTTCTGCTTGTTCTACCAGTTCGGTAGAATTTTGTAGCGACTGCACATACACATCGATTCTATGGTGCAGGCGGACAAGACACATTAGAGCAGAGACACAGGATAGACAGTCTTAGCACACTACACCCGTTGTTGGAAACATACGAATAGTCTTGGAATACACATGAGGGGTCTGCATACTCGTACCAGCAGTGGTTCGAAGATGTAGATAGAAGTAGTGGACAGTCTAGGAACAGGGAACGACATCCTCGTGCAGTCCTGTTAGCTAGACTGGTGTGTCAAGGAGTAGACGCAGGAAGTAGAGGGAGTGAGCTTCCTGATGCCATTGTGACTTCTTCTCATGGAATAGATTGTGGATTTGAGTGCAGAAGCTTTGTTCATGTCTTCTGGATGGTGGGTTCCTTGAATTCGTTCCCAATTGTGCATGGGAAGTGTTCTTCTTGAGTGGCGGTGACTGTCAGCAGTTGTGGAAGTGTAGCTTGCCTCGTTCAGTAGAGCACTTAGGATCTGCGTACGAACGGTCTTATGGGTAAGGGATCCAGAAGACAGAGTAGTCAGAGCAGCGAAGTGAAGAAGAAAGAAGCCTTCTTCCCACAGCAGAAGATGACATCCTCGAGTAGAAGACGATGCAACAGTACTCACGTTTGTTGTCTTCCTCCCCAAACTATTACAAGCAGGGATGGCTTGTTAGTCAGGATCCGGACTAGAAGCCTGTCGGAATCTTAATTTATTCTTTTCATCTTGTTTTCTCTTGTTTGGCTTTTCTCATCTTCCCCATCTTCTCTCATCTTCCCCATCTTCTTACCTTCTTCTAGTGAGCTTCCGAGACTTCTATTGAGCTTCCGTGAAGGTGAATGTCGTTGTAGTGCTGCAGGAAGACCATTTCCGTAGGCAAAAGCCTGGGAAGGCTACAGGGGGCATACACCCTGTGATTAATCTAACTCGTTGGAATGTGAGTGTGAGAATAAGATATAACGATCGTTACTAGTCGACTTCGGCGAAGCATGACAGCCTTCTGGAGGTGTGAGAAGACGAGCTGAACCCCCAGAAGACGAGAATCGCTTCGGGAAGACGGTAACGAGAAGACGGAAAGAAGCAACCTGGAAGCAGGAAGATCGTCTTCTCGAGCTTCTCTGTGAATAATTGTGTGATATTTTAGTTGGTAGTTGTTTGTTTAGTTCCAGAGCACCATGTGGCGTGTCTGGAAGACGTGTGGTTTTGTGTGGTTTTGTGAGAAGACGGACTTTTTAGGTGAAACCCGTGTGTTTGTGTGTTTGAACAGATCCTAGAACTTAGAGCAGCGATTACTTACGTAAATCTTCTGTGGGAACGATATCTTGTATACTAAATGGGCAAAAGGAGTAATCTTGCGTCACTACAAGCTTCCCGAAACCAATGTATCTTCTTCTCGAGGAATTGATTTCAGATTTGAGTGCAGAAGCTTTGTCTGTGTCTTCTGAGCAGTGGGTTTCCTCGAATTCACACCCAATTGTGCATGAGAAGTCTTCTTCTTGAGTGACGATGCTTCGAGCAAAGATTTCATCTTTTTAAGGTTTTCTCATTTTTGACCTTTTTTTCAAATTGGGATTATTTTTGCTATCTCCATATGTCCTTCCAGTAAAGAACTCGTAAGTATGATTGTTATCAGTGTGCAGAGTCGAAGCTTGTCTCATCCAGTGGAGCACTTCGGATCCACGTACAGATAGTCCTATGGATAAGCGATCCCAGACGACAGAGTAGTCGGAGCAACGACAGAAGAAGAAAGAAGACTTCTTCACATAGCAGAAGATGACATCCTCGAATAGAAGACTGTGTAACTGTAAGCGAATTTGTGGTCTTCTTCTCCAAATTACTACAAGTAGGGATGGATTGTTAGTCAGGATCCGGACTAGAAGCCTGTCGGAGTCTTAATTTCTCATTTTCATCTTGTTTCCTCTTGTTTGGATTTTCTCTTCTTCCCCATCTTCTCTCATCTTCTCATCTTCCTATCTTCTTCTAGTGAGCTTTTGAGACTTCTATTTGAGCTTCCGTGGAGATGAATGTCGTTGTAGTGCTGCAGGAAGACCGTTTTCGTAAGCAGAAGCTTGGGAACGCTACAGGAGGCATACACCATGTGATTGATCTAACCCCGTTGGAAACTGGAAGAGCAATGTGTGATAGACAGTGATAATTTGACGTCTACGAAACAAGAGCAGTCTTCCGGAGGTGTGAGAAGCCGAATTGAACCCTAGAAGCCGAGAGTTGCTTTGGGAAGACTGTCTTGGGAAGACTAGAAGCCGTGATCTAGAAGCAGGAAGCGTCTTCTCGAGTTTCTCAGTGAATAGTTGTGTGATATTTTAGATAGTAGTTGTTTGTTTGGATCCAGGGCACCTTCTGAAGGGTTTGAAGCCGTGTGGTTTTGTGAGAAGATGAGATTTCTAGATAAAACTCGTGTGTTTGTGTGTTTGAACAGATCTTAGAACTTAGAGCAGCGATACTTGTGCAAATCCTCTGTGGGAACGATATCTTTTATGCTAAATGGGCTAAAGGAAAAATCTTGAGACACTACAAATCTACTCAAAACAAATTAGAGAGATCGGTCATCATGACAAAACAAACACATCTCATGGAAACAAACAAGACATAAAATGATTGATAGAACAACACAAAGTCTAGTAAACGATATCTCATGCTCAACATTGTTAACGTCAAGAGCTCACAATACATCTCGATCGGCATCAAATCATCCTCTGCCACCAAGGCATCTTTTCTCAAACCATCCTCCTCTAGAATTACATCTGCCTCTCTCAGTCTGACCTCAACTTCTCTTGCCATCTGATCTATGCGAGCAGCGGTTGTGGAAAATAAAAACTAGAACACCGCAGTGTGACACGCACCTTGATCCAAAAGCTGCATAGTTTGCACATAACGAAGCAATAATGACTCTAGCACCCTCATTTTCTCTCCCAGGACCTCCGAACATCCTATAGGTAGGTGTCGATCTCCATACCGTCGAGGATGAACTCTAGGATAACTAACTGGTCATCCAACACTTAACTCATCCATTTCCTTCCCTTCTCTATGATCAAACTAGGAAATACACAGAGTCTGTCGGCATCAGAGTCTTCCTTGTTGGATCGAGAGATGGTCTCGAACATCGTGATGAAGTCATCAGCGTCAGCATCATCGTCGTACGCATGGTACTTCTGCCGAGTGTGAGAAGTCACGTCGACTGCCGGCTGGTGCGACTGTCAAATTCTTCCTCTATCATGTCCAGACTGTGGAGATGATCTTCTCGAAGGCCCAGGTCTGTCTGAGTCACGAATGTCGTCTTCTGAGTCAGAGCTGGTGCCGCTGCCACCCTCTGAGATGTCTGGAGCGATCCCCTCCAATCTTCCTTTGCCTTGAGAAGCCTGTCCCGCACTTGGGAAGATGTCTTCCGCGTAACCAGAACCAAAATCTACTTTATAAACGTGATCATCCGGTTGACTTCTGTCTTCTCCAAAGATAATGTTCGAGATGGAAGGTTCTTCCAAATCTACTGATCGGATCTTCTTGAGCTTTTCTTCTTTCCTTTGGTGTCTCAAGGATACCCGCAGCTCTCGAGAAGCGGTTCATCGAGGTGAATGTATCCACTCAGGGTCCTTACCCATATGTCTTTTGCTCTTCATCCACCATAGTGCTGAGAAGAGATGTCCCTCTTCTTCTAATACTAGATCTGGTAGGTTGGAGGTTTGAACAACCGGTCACAAGTTCAGAACGTCTTTTTCTCCTGCTTCATGTTGCACTCACTGTAGTCTTCCAAGATCGAGTCTTTCAAGAAGCTCTTGGAAGCGAGGAAGCGGCTTCTCCCAGTTCTCCCTGATATGTCTCATCAGCTTCTGGTTGCGGTTCCTGTCTTCTAGCAAGATAAAGTTCCACAACACGTTCAACTACAATCCAAGTTAGTCTCATATGCAACTAACTATTGACATGCAGATCTAGGAAGCTTAGAACAATAGTTACTAAAATGAAATCCTCGGCAGCGACGTCAAAAATGAAAAATACGAGTGCTACTATATGTAGTGTCGCAGGATTTCTCATTTTGTCCATTTAGCATAAAAGATATCATTCTCATAGAGGATTTGCACAAGTATCGCTGCTCTAAATTCTAAGATCTGTTCAACCACACAAACACACGGGTTTTATCTAGAAATCCCGTCTTCTCACAAAACCACACGGCTTCCAGACCCTTCAGAAGGTGCCCTAGATCAAACAAACAACTACAACCTAAAATATCACCAAAATATCTATTGGGAAACTTGAGAAGACGCTTCCTGCTTCCAGGTCACGACTTCCAGTCTTCTCATGACAATCTTCCTGAAGCAATTCTCGGCTTCTGGGGGTTTCACTCGGCTTCTCGTACCTCCAGAAGACTGCCCTTACTTCGTAGACGTCAAATTATCACTGTCTATCACACATTGCTCTTCCAATTTCCAACGGGGTTAGATCAATCACATGGTGTATACCTCTTGTAGCCTTCCCAGGCTCCTGCCTACGGAAACGGTCTTCCTGCAGCACTACAACGACATTCATCTTCACGGTGATGACTTGCAAGAAGCTCTTCCCTAGTCAGATTGTCTTCCCAAGATAACACACTCCATGTCAGAACATGTTCTTCAATCGGCATGATAGGTTTCTGACTTGTGATAAGTTTCACTGGCATGAAACCTGTCACCGGGCTGTGCGTCGTTCGATCTGTCCATAATGCAAATGATAAGAGTCGAGGCCATTCCCGCACCTTCCCGTTGCATGCCTTCACCAAGGCCTTCACAATGGAGGGATGACCGCGTTCACTCTTGGCATTCCCTTCGGGGTTGTTGGCAGTTGTCAATGACAACCTCACCCCACACCTTGCAAAGAATTCACGAGCCTCATGTGCATCTAACTCTCCTCGATTTGCAGTGATCTTTCCCACACATCCATATCGACAAACAACTTCTTCCAAGAGAAATCTACATACCCCTTCAGTTGTCTTCGTCCGAAGCGCCCTACCCTCGACTTAATTTGAAAGATCTTCTCTAGCAAGTACCAAGTATCTCATCTGCCACAATCCAACTGGCATAATCACCAAGTCTACCACTCACTTGAAGTGGATTGCCAACGAATAAGTCGGGTGTAATCCGTCACGATGTCGGATGTTCGAATACATCTGACATGTCAAACATGACTCCACAAAAGATACAACATCCATGTACATGTTTTTCCACCAATATCGCTCTTTCATCTTTGTAAAAGTGGCCCAAATTCCTTGATGTCCAGCCCAAAGACTCTCATGGAACGCCTTGAGCAACTTCTGCTGATCTTCCTTGTTGCAAATCACCCGTAGCGGTACTCCATCTTTCTGCTTCGGTCGCTTCCAAAGAAACCCATCCTGCAACATGAAGTTGTAGGCCTTCCTTCGAACTCTCCGAAACCTCTCATCCGTCCAACTTGTCTGCTTAACCATCGTACTAAGGTACCTCCTGATATCAAGCAAATCACCATCATACAACCCTTCAACAAACAACTCATCTTCCTTTCCTGTCTGTGCAATCGAATAGAACTCTGTACCCACGTCGTCAATGTCTTCTACCATCTCATTCTCCCCATCATATCGAGCCCGAGATAACATATCCGTCATTAGATTATTTTTTCCTATGATATGTCTAAACTCCGGGTTCAACGACTTGATATATGCGATCCATCGTAACATCGCAGTATCAGGAGTTGAACAATTCATGATCATCTCTAACAACGGCAAGCAATCAGTTTCAACCACCACTACTGCTCCAATCAAATACTCTTTCTCAGTTTTCATAGCTGATACAATACCCCACAGTTCTCTCTTCACTTGCGGGTAGACACGTTGTCGAGCACTTAACGCCTTCGTTCCGAACCTAACCGCAAACCTGTTTCCATCCTCATCATCATGTCCGACTGCCCATCCAATTGCAACTAGACTTGTATCCACTGTAAGAACCACCGGCCTAGCACCCTTGTAATCAATCCTTCCCAGAACTGGAGGAGATGATAGTAAAGACTTCAGCTTCCTTACCGCATCAGTATGCTCTTCCTCCCATCTGAACTTATGACCCTTACGCAACAATCCATACAACGGATCCGTCACATGCGCATAATGAGGAATCCAAATGTGGTAGAATACACAAGCACCCAAAAATCTTCTTATTTCTGTCAACGAGTTGCAAATCTCCTTCATCCTTCCAATCGCATCCACCTTGTTCGGATCTGGCTTCCGACCAAACGATCCACACAAATGACCAACGATCAAAACCTCTCTAACCTCAAATGTAGACTTCGCACCTGACAGCGTAAGATGAACTTCCTCAAGTCGAGATAAGATCTTCTCACAGTCTGCGATGTGATCGATGACGTATCGTCGACACCCCCTCTGATCTAATGCTTCATCCTTCTCATCTTCCACACATCCTTTGATGGGGATGTCATCCAAGAACGGCATCGTCTTTTCAGGGATGAAGTCTCTTAGAACTCGATTCATCCCGTTCATCATATGTGCTACCGAGTTGGTAGCTCCTTGTGATAAAGTACACATCCTAATCAACCCCAAAGGTGTCCTCATTGTCGTGAAGCTTATGCTCTCCTCCGCTAATTGATACTGATCATACCCTGAGTAAAGATCTCCCATCGAGTAAATCGCTCTTCCTGCAAACGCTTCAGCAAACTCATCCAGAATCGGTCCCACTCCAGCATTTCTGATTGTTATTGCGTTCACCGGTTGCATGTCTTGGATGAACCGCAGCGAATCATTCTTCTTAGGCACTGTAAACCATCTGCTCGATTACGGTGCAAACGACAGCTCCAAGATCTTCATCCGCATCTTCTCCTTCAGCAACTCCACTAGTTTAGGCAAGTGAGCCCGCGGTACTGGAATTGATCTCAGGTTCCATGGCACATACGGTACCGTGAAGATAACGATCGGGGTAACAACGTATGGGTCTACACACCCAATCTCATGTGACTCAAAAGCAAATGCTTTCTCATGTCGTGAAAGCATCTCCTTGAAGCACATCCTCTCTTCTGGTAGAAGAGACCCATCAGATCCAGTCTTCAACTCTTCAAGGGTCTTCTCTGTGAACTTGTGTCTTATCATTGCAGGATCTCTCAAACTCTTTTCCCTTGAAGCTCGATCCATTTGTTGGTTAGTGTCTTCCGGAAAAGGACCAGGAACTGACTTTATCTTCTTATCCATTGTCTTGTACCTTGTCTCAACTCGAACCTCTGGTGCACGGAACGATTCGATCACCGAATAGACCTCTCTTGAATGAATCTGCACGACCTTATCCATATCCTCCCATCCAATAGACATGATCTCTCGCAAAGGATCTTCCAACCCATCCTCTTCATAAACACCAGAAATCCATTCATCCCCTTCTAGCTCACCCAACTCTTTCAACATCAACTCAACATCACGCAAATGTTTTTGTTCTTTTCTCTTCAGCTCTTCTACCTTCTTGTAAATAGCAACCCCACACTATGAAAACCCAACAAACCCTGTACAAAAGACACTATCTCCATCAAGCGAGAGTACCTTCTCCTGCGCACCACCACAATCCCGCTCTATAGTGGTACTCAACGAAAATCCTTGAACTCTTCACTCACCCTTGGAAGTGGTTTCTCCCTCAGACGATCTCGATTGCGCTCGTGGTTGGACGGTACAGTCAAGAATTGTACCGCTCTCGTCCCATCTTGACTTCGGATCCTAGCATAAGCAGATCCGTCGTCCAGTACCTTTGTCTCCATCCGAGTTGCTATGATGAAAGGTTGACTAAGAATGAGCGGGTATGATGTTGCTTCCTGAACAAATAAGTTTTGCTCGATAGCAATATCACCTACGCGCACTTTGATGTCTGGACAAGCTCCATACAAGTCTCCTCTTGTGTTGTTGGCTGCTCTTATGACCCACCCATGCTCTGTGTCTATCGGTCACTTCCTCTTGTACAGCTCCTTCGACATGATGTTGATTTCTGATCCATGATCGATCAGAGCAACCACCGGCTCATCCAAATCTCCGATTCTCACCAACGTCTCCGTTGTAGCTCGAGCCCAGTGACTGTGGCTGTAATGACTTGAGCTCTGCTTCCCATCCTCCTCTTCATCCTCAAAATGTACCTTGCGTCTTCGATCTCTTTCCTCCTCTGAAGAATAAATACTGCACTTTGCAAGCTCTCTCTCCTCATCCACAGACATCTTAGTATCCAAGGCATGCGATAAACCAGTCTCACTCGTAATCTGTCGCTTCCGTTTGATGACATCAATGATGACATCATGAAACTCACGCTTAGCAATGCCCAACACTTCCCTCAAGGTAAACTCCACCTTCGCATTCAGAATTCGATCTTCTAAGACTCTCTTCAAGTCTGTTGAAGCCTCGATGTCCGACTGTAGTTTGTATGCAGCCGGCTTATCCTTCTCCTTCTGAGATTCCTTCACTCTTCCTTTTGATGGAGAAGGAGCATCATCCATCGGTAGATCTTGAGCTCCTGCATCCCGAAGCTCTTGACGAACCTTCTCCTCTCGAGTCTGTCTTGGAAGAAGTTTCTTCTCCTGCATTCTCTGAATCTCGCCTTCTCTTCTCTTCCAACAACGCTTTGTGTTGATTCTTGGCGATGTAAGCATGCACCGATAGAGCTTCTAGCGGATCCTCCCATCTAGTATCCTTTCGGATCGTAGCAGCTGTTCTCAGCAACGTCTCACGTGTCATCTTCCCTTTTTGTTTCATGGAGATGGCAGATGACCACAATCCACTTGGCTCAACTTGCCCGTTAAAACCTCTCTCAGCTTGATCCTCAACCCTTGTGCCATAAGTTCCGGCTTCCACCATTGCAACTACTTGCGCTGATAGGTGGTCCTCAACCAACTTCTTCATCCCTCCTCTACCAAAGTTGGTCTGAAGAAGTGCACCAGTATCCCTCAACGCTACCTTCCCATCCTTCCAGAAGATCACTCCTTGCTGCAGAATATCAGTGAACTCCTTGCAATCTCTGCGCGGATGATCAGTACCATCGCACCAGATACACCGCTGGATCCAGCCTTGCTTCTCAACCGGTCTTGCTCCGCTTGTAGATCCCTTCTCTTCCAATCTTGTGAGCTTAATCTGCAGATCTCGCATTCCACGCAAAATCTCCTCAAGGTTTGAATCATCCTTCTTCGGAGATACCATAGGTGCTTGAACAACTGGAACAACTGGAACAGTTGGAGCAACTGGTACTACCTGTCTAGCAACGGGAACCACTGATCGGACTACAAGAACAGATGTTACAGCTGTAAGTGTTGGCGCTAGTCTCCTAACAGGAACCTTCTCTCGTCTCCGCTCCCTCTTGGTAAGCAGACCAACAGCTTCCTCAACCTTCTTCCAGCTGCTGGTCAATCCATCGTCCTCCTCCCGGTCTTCCAAAAGTACCTCTAGCTTCTCCTGCAACTTCTCATCTGCAGCCCGAAGAAATAGCTCTGTTTTGTTGGACTGCAACGTCAACTTCTCCATCCTGGTCAGCCGTGAAAACGGCTTCTCAAACTCTCTGAGCAACTCAGTAGCTTGTAAACCCTTCCTTGGTTGCTCAACCCACTCCAAGAATGACTTCTTGGTGACTCGATCAAAGTCCTCCAAGAAGTACTCATCCATCAAGGCACGAGCAAAAGTCTCCCAATCCTTGTTAAAATGCTTCGTTAGCATTTTAACATGATCTCTAATCTCTGGAGCTACTGCTAGCTCAAACGTCTCAATCATCTCATCTTCTGAGATCCGGTTCAGCTCCATCTCCTTCACATAATGCCTCAGATATCTTGAGACATCTCTCTCATCAAACTAGTCAATCCTGCTGACCACCGCTTGTAACGCCTTTGTTGTCAAAGCTTCCTTCCGCTCATCAGACTGTTGCTGCCGTAAGAACATAGTGAAAGTTTGGAACATCGATGCAGTCGCCAAATCCAACTTCACCTTCGGCAACCCACCTGAACCACTAGCTCCATCTCCATTACCTTTCTCATCCCCACTCATGACTGCCAATCTCTTCTTCAAAGTTCACACACAGAAGAAATCTCCACCCCAGACCTTCACGTCGAGTTCACCACCATATCGTGTCGGATTTTGCGTGAAGGATGTCCAAGAAAATGCGAGGTTCCTGGCTGTGGAGATGTTGTGTGCTGAAACAGAGACAAGACAGAGAAAAACAATCACGAAAACGAACGCTGCGATGTATACCAACTCCAAATGTATGTACACTGCCGGTTCTTTCTCCTAAGAGCACAGAACTGAAAAACAGACCAGAGCGGTCTGTAACCTGCTTCAAAGCCCTTAAAAACAACCCTTGATTCTCAACCCTGATCCAAAAACACCGAAGCGTAGCTCAAAACAAGAGAAACTTCCCTTTGCTAACAAGCAGAGCCACGGCAGTATCACGCGATCCAAACCCAAGTCCAAACCACATCCATGTACAAGTTCTTAGCTAAAGCTAGCTACCACAAGCTGTATATAGCCAACCGGAACTCTAACGAACTCAAAAGAGCAAAACCCGTAGCGAAGAAACCAAAAAAGATCTATCTGAGAACTTCCTCCTTTCGCCGAACGGACTTTAGATGTCGATAGGGTCTCCTCCGCTGACTCCTGTTAACCCAAGAAACCTTCAGATCCGACTCCCAACAGTCAAAATATCGCCGATTTTTGGTCGCAGATGATCGAACCTTCAAAAACTCCTCCCTACGGCTTAAAACCGCACACACCGCACAAACGGATGGTCTAAACTGATATCCGTCTTCCCTGGCAGATAGATCTAGCTATCACGAACCCAACGAGATCCCAAACAAGTCGCTTGGAGTTCCTCTTGCAAAACCACGCAAGAAATTTGGTCGCAGGTTGCAAAAAACTGACGTAAATGGACTCCCTGCGGCTCAAACTCGCTCACCTCACCCAAACCAACAATCCAATCCACGTATTGTCTTCTCCTATGCGTAGATGAAGACTCCCTGGTCCCATAGGCACCGAGAACGAAGAGCTTGGCACACCGATCGCGAAGAACAACCCAATTTTAGGTCGCAGGCTATGAAAAACCTGACGCAATCGCTTCCCTGCGGGTCAATTTCACTCAGAACTCTTAAACCGCCTGATGAAACTTGATATCGTCTTCAATTTCCTGTAGAACTCGATGTTCTGATCCCGATGAATCCAAGGACAGCAAGTTTGGACTCCGGAACGGTCCGAACGGTTCAACTCTCCTCCACAGATAACTGAAATCTCCAAATCCTCTTCCTGCGTCTCAATTTCTCTCAGTACACATCCCCCGATCCGTCTCTTCTCAAACCGTCTCAACCTGTGCGTAGCCTGCACAAATCTGAACCCAATGACACCTTGCGCACGTGTATTGGACTTCCCAATTCTCCAAAACGTCCACCGACAGATCGGAGAAACAAGCAAACCCCTTAAGCAGCCCCCTTGTAACAGTCTCTGTACGCACAAAGTTCTCTCAATAATAATTGAAGCAGGTCCCTTGCGTCTTTGATATAACGCCTGAAGCCTCAAATACCCAGTCAGCAAGTAACTAGGGCCTAGCTTGATTTTACCTTCTTTCGAATCGCATAACTTCTTCACTAGATGTCCAAACGAAGTAAACAAGATGCACATGGAAAGCTAACAATGAGCTCTACCCATCTATGCGATAAAAGTGAAGATCCGAAGTTGTGCCAAAAGCCCGTAAGCTAGGACCTAGCTTATTTTCTCCATTTTTCGAGTCTTGTAACTTCTCCACTAGGCGTCCAAACGAAGTAGACAAAGTACCTATGGAATGCTGACAAGGAGCTCTATCCACTGATGTGATGAAAGCGAAGATCCAAAATGGTGCCAAAAGCCCGTAAGCTGGGGCCTAGTTTACTTTCTCCATCTTTCGAGTCTTGTAACTTCTCCACTAGGCGTCCAAACGAAGTAGACGAAGTGCCTATGGAGTGCTGACAAGGAGCTGTATCCACTGATGTGATGAAAGTGGAGATCCAAAATTGTGCCAAAAACTCGTAAGCTGGGGCCTAGCTTGTCTTCTCATGAGTGTCTTTGGAGTGACAAGCATCGAAGTTTGAATTTTAGATAAGAGTCGATCCACGACACGACAACGTGAGGATCTTTTACGAGTCTCTTCTGTCAGACCCATAGCAGCCTATTCCTTCTTCTTCCCGAACTTAGAAGAGAGTTGTGAGAAGCCTTGCTGGTAGAATCCGGAGTGAATGATCGAGGGTCATGTCTTCCCGTCATGCAGTAAGCTTCTTCTGAGCGTGTATGAGACGTAAGGAGTCGGAAGAACAGAGTATGAACGTTCCGTGTGTGTTGTGAGACTAGATTGCGTGTAAGAAGCTGAAGACAGGTGAGACCAGTGATGGGAAGCCTGTCTACGGGAAGTCTTCCGAGTACGTAAGTTAATCGGAAGCTGTCTCGGGAGTCTTCTTAGAAACCACTATCACCGCATGAGTCTGCAACCATCTTCTGAACCTTTTCGTATACTCTACTTCTCATGTATCTTGTATCTTCTGTTAGGAAGTAGGATGAAATGCAAGGTGGGTTGTCTTCTTAGGAATTCGTGCGATGCCTTGCTTAGTTAGGATTGTTTAGATATAGCTCGGAAGACGAGAGGTACTTAGGAAGCACTGTTAGAATCCCGGAAGACGGAAAGCTGTCTTTTGGAAGACTAAGGTTTAGACTAGTCTTCCAGACTAGATTCGTCTTCTGAGAGTGGAAGCTAGACTGTGAGAACTTGGGAAGGACTGAGTCTTCGACTCACAGTAAGTACATGTGGCTTAGTGCAACAGAGCTTCAAGTATGTCGATGCATCCTCGAGGGTTGGTGTTACCGGAAGCAGAGTTGGCCGAGGCCAAACCCTTCATCAAGGAGTTGGGTCTCGACTTCTTCCTGTGGGATTGGAACCTCGCAGACCAAGGTCTTCTAGAGGAGGTTTGGACAGCATTACCTCCCCGCAACCGTGTACCTGCGAAGGTAGGAGTAGCTCGAGGAAGACCATCTTCCTGGACAGCAGAATGATGGCGTAAGGCTTTCAGGAGCAGAGAACAAAGGATACGAATTAGAGCAGAAGATCCTACCCATGATCTCGGGGAAGAGGCATGTGCCTGGGAGCACATCTTGTCTCTTATTGGAGGACTGTAAGCCGGCCTGTCTCTCACCCAGGGGTACCTCAGATGACTAGGATTACTAGTGCACCCTAATTACAAAGATTTAAGTACATCCATGCTCACTTCACTCAACTCTCTGACCCGTATGGTCACATCGGTCCCTCTAATAGCGTTCCTGCAAACAAGTTCTAATCCCGCTCTCACATTACATCGCAAAATACTCAAGGACTCTCAAGGTCTCCAGTGCTCACTTTACTTACAGACAGGAAAATGAGAGTGTCTTCCACCTTCTCAACTCCTCCTTATATACTCTACAACTTCTTACCATGGTAACTTTCACTAAGTTACGTTACCTCATGGTAAGTGCGCAATCCAAAATAGTAAAACTTCTAAAGGCTACTAAGCCTTTAAGAATAGCACACACATTACTTGTTCTACTTTACAAAAGTAAGAGATTCTCTTACTTTAGCTTTTGTAAAGTGTTAACTTTCCACCCTATCCAATCGGAAGGCGACAACAAACTAATACGTCTTTTGAGGAGCATCTTTAGATCTTTGTGCATGACTTTCCATCATGCATCCAATCAGCGATGGTCAACAAAGTTACATACTTTTGAGAAGCATATTTAGAGCTCCGCACTTGTCACATAGTGTCATAGTGGAACCTCTAATAGTTTCCCCAACTTAGTTATAACTATCTCCGCTAGTTATGGCTAGTTTTGATCACTCTAGATTTAGATCTTCGAACTAGAGTAACCTATAAGATAGTCATACCTAATGAAACTTATATAAACATGCACACAAATAATGGGATACTTGTGACGTGACATTTACCCCCAGACTTAATTTTCACTCCGTCCTCGGAGTGAAGTATCACGTTGATGAAACTTCTTCAACTTGTCGTGGTTCACTCGGTCGAAGAACGTACCACTTCTCTCTTGAAGATCATAGGTGTTATTACTCCACACTTTGGAGATGATGAAAGGCCCAAAATATCGACGTAAGAACTTCTTTTGAACTCGCTTGTGCCTAATAGCATCCCATAGCATCACCCACTCACCCTTTTGAAATGGCTGTAACTTCGTTTTGTTCTTCGCCAAGCGCTTGTCGTAGCTCTTCTTCTGTTGTAGTTGGGCCATCTCAATTCGTTGAGCTGCATCGTCTCTATTCTCCTCCAGCTCCAACAAAGTTTCTCTCCTCTCTTTCTCAGCTATTTGACCACCCTTTCTCTTTAATCCAGCTTGTAAGGTCTGAAAGGTGGTTAGGTCGAACTGGATCGGTAATCTGGATTCCAACCCATACACCATCTTGAAAGGTGAATATCCCGTAGATGTCTTCACTGTTGTTCGATACTCCCATAGAACCGCATGAAGACGCTTGTCCCAGTTGTGTTTGGCCCCTTCCATGTCAGCATCCTTTGCTAACATCTGACACAAGGTAAAGTTTGTCCTCTCTACCAAACCGTTTGAACTAGGTTTATATGAAGTAGTAACCCTCTGAGAAATGGAGAAGTGGATGCACATAGCAGTAGTCATGCCACTCACAAATTCTCGACCCCTATCAGAAACTAACTCCAAAGGACATCCAAACCTAGTTATGATCCGTTCGTACAGAAATCTACCCACCTCAACTTCTCCAATAGTTACAAGAGGTCTAGCTTCTACCCACTTCGTAAGATAATCTGTGGCTACAACAATATACTTATTGTTGCGAGGGGTGCGATTCAAAGGCCCAACAAAATCTATTCCCCATTTCTCGAAAGGTCCAAGAACCGGAATAGATCTAAGAGGAGTGGAAACACTAGATTTGATAGCGAAAGCTTGACAAACATCACAGGTTTTACAATACGTCAAGCAATCTCTAAACATCCCCCTCCAGTGATATCCCGCATCGAGTATCTTATGAGCCGTCAACTTGCCTGCGAAATGTCCTCCACATACTGGACCGTCATGGAATTCTTCCATGAGTCGTAGAGACTCCTCCTTGCTCGCAGCTCTTCTCAGGACCCCATCAACTCCTTCACGGAATAACACACCTTCCACCACCGAGTAAGGTTGACTTCGTTTCACCAGTGCCTTCTTCTCTCTGGTCCGCATCCCATCTGGATAGACACCTTCCGTAACAAAATCCCAAATTTCTTGATATTCTATTGGGATAATAGAGTTGCTCAAGACCATCAAATCTTCGTCAGGAAAGGTGTCATCCACCGGCTCCTCTCCATCCCCATCGTAAGCTCTAGATAGCAAATCTGCATTCGCGTGTTTCTTCCCTGGTCGATCGCAGATCTCATAGTTGTACTCTGACAATAAGAGGTTCCACCTTGCTAATCGTCCTTCGACCATAGGTTTATTGAAGATGTACTTCAATGCCTTATGATCTGTAACGATAGTGAACTTGCCTCCTATGAGATAATGTCGAAATTTTCTCAAAGCATAGATCACTGCTAATCCTTCTCTCTCTGTCACAGAATAATTTCTCTCTGCCTTGATCATTTGCCGACTAGCATATGCGATAGGATGATCTCTACCTTCAACATCATACTGACTTAAAGTACATCCTACTGCTATATTTGAAGCATCCGTATATAGAATAAACTGTTTATTCCAATCGGGCTTAACCAAGATCGGAGCTGAAGTAAGAGCTTTCTTCAGTTCCTCAAAGGCGGCTAGAGCTTCTTCATCTCCTAAAATCAACACGTAATCTACTCCCTTCTTCAGATATGCTGTCAAAGCATATGCTTTATGTGAGAACGAGAGTATAAACCTTCGATAATACCCCACCATACCTAAAAACTGTCGTAGCTTAGTGAGTTTCGCGCACCTACCGCCTTGTTGCGCCAGCGGAAGCTCTTGCTCAGTAGGTCCCGAAATTCAAACCGCTAACCTGCAAACACAATCACAAGTTAGCGTCCATGCACCACTTACCTTAGTTCTGTTTGGTCCGGACCGGAGCCGGACCGTCTCCCTAATCATCAAGCTCAGCAATCCTAAGTCCCGACTTAGATCCGCCTAAGTCGGTCCCAAACATGAGCAAGTCACAATATGACTTGGGGCGGACTTCCCATAAAGTCCAGGGTCCTAAACGGTGCCTCCAGCACACCTAGCGGCCCAACCGCCCGTGATGTCCGTCTGGGTCCAGGCTCCCGGACGGCGGTCTAACCCGCCGACTCGTTCCCTAGTCTTGCCCCAGCCCTTACATCGTTCCTAAGTCTAGCCGTCCAAGTCTAGATCGGAACGTGCCTTGGAACTGGCCCAGCCATCACCTCATGCCCCCAGAGTCCGCCCGCCGAACCCTGGGGTCGGGTGACTCGTCCTGACCCACCCAGGCATCGAGCCCCCCTCATATATACTTCTGGGGATCGGCGGCCCCGCCCTCCTCTTTGGTCCCTGAAAATTATACCACAACCCGATTGTGGTTCGGCCATAACTTCCAGCTCGGAGGTCAGATCGAGGAGTGTTATATATCACTGGAAAGCTCTCGACGAGACCTTTCCAATGATACCTCACTCGCCTCGAGATCTTACGTGGAGCTCCGTCCACGACCTAAAACGTCCCTGGAGCTCCAACACTTAGCAGTTTTTCCGAAAACCTGTGGTCCAGACCCAGGGTCGAACCCTGTGGTTCGTCTGCGTCTCGGACCCACGTCTCAGACCTATGTCTGAGACTCATGTTTCAGCCCGTTCTCAGACTCGCCCCCTTAGGTCAGCGTTCGTCTGGGGCCCTCTTGGGTAGGCCCTTATGTCCTAACCCAAGGTTCTAACCTTGGTTCAGAGAACCACTTAGGGTTCTTCTGATCCCGACTTCCCGGCCAAGCCGTTAAGTCCTACTCGCAGCATTCACAACCTGGCGCAAGTCCGCTAGGGTTCTGTTGTTCGCGTCTGCGCCCGATCTTGAGAATGAGGAGCGCGACACTCACCCCCACTTTGGAGGTTGATGCCCTCATCAACAATGATCCTTTAAGTTAACACCAAGTTCAAAATGGGTAGCCAACCCCTTGGCGCCAGAATTGCGTTCTGGTAGCTAACCCGCAATTCCCTTCTTGGCTTGAGTCTTAAGTTGTCGCTAGAACCCTTAGAAAATTCCAACTAGTCTCGGGAAAAGCCTTACCTTTTTGGCTTACCCTAAACAAAACTAGTTGGCAACTTCTAAACATTCTACTTAAGACTCTAACTTGCAAACTATAAGTATTCACACCTACTTACGAGGTCCCCCGAAACTCACTTTCCGGTCGCAACCTGATTTGACTTAGACGCGAGACTAAGTTTACTTTGTAGAAAACCACAAAGCAAGATCACCCCAAGCCCCAAGACAAGTATGAAAGTTCATACTTGCTTTGCCAACGCTACGGCAAACCTAAGTCTTGACATCAAGACTTAGTCTTGATTTAGATGCTTATCCAAACCAGCTCGCTTCCTTTGAGTGTGCTTCGTTCCTCCTCTTGACAACATCCTAGGCATCTGATCAGAACTAGTCATAGCCATGCACTACCAATACACTTAGACAAATTTTCAAGAAACAAAATCTTTATTTCCAAACACAAGTCAAAGCTACAAAGTCCATCGGCCCAAATCGCCTCAAGTTGCTACTCGTATGGTTCGCCGTTTCTTCACCCCTCGCGAGAAGGAGATGTCCTCATCTTGCTAACGCCCTTGTTGTCCTTGTCTCCGCTTGAAGAGGTCCAATGCTTCGCTTGCATGTGCGAGATCTTCCTCTGGCACCCAAGTTGCTTCCTTCAAATGGTAACCACGCCATTTGACCAAGTACTCCATCCGGTTTGATTTACGCCGAGATCGCAAAATGGACTCCACCTCATATTCTGCTTCGTCTTGCACGACATCAGGTTGAGGCCTGAGTACTTGGTTGCGCTCCGGCCGCAAATCATCCTTGAAGTATTTCTTTAATAAAGAAACATGGAAAGTCGGATGCAACTGCCACTCGCGAGGAAGGTCTAAGGTATAGACGTCTTCGTGCGGATTCTTGACAATGACAAAAGGTCCCGCGAACTTTGATGAGAACTTCGCCGATATATCCTTCGGAAGTGTGAAGTTTTTCGCACTTAACCATACTTGTTCGCCCACTTGAAACTTCACTTGCCGCCGATGCTTGGTTACCTGCTTTGTGTATCTTTGCTGCGCCTTCTCGAGGTTCTTCTTTACTTGTTCCTCGCGCCGCTGCATTGCCGCCATCAACTCTTCAGCTGATATTTGCCGTGTTCTTGGTCGTGCCGATGTAGAGCTCCCTGCAAGAGTCAAGTCAAGAGGCCCTTCTGGCTCACGTCCGTAAGCCAGCAAGAAAGGCGATTCACCGGTTGCCGAATGCTTCGTGGAATTGTAGCAATACTCCGCAAGACTGAGCCACTCCGCCCAATCACTTTGGTCCGCGCTCACATAATTCCTCAAGTATTGATTTAGAACCGAGTTAACTCGTTCCGTTTGCCCATCTGTTTCCGGATGAAAGGCGGTACTAAATTTTAATTTAGTCCCCAATTTTTGGAATAAGTGTTTCCAAAAGGCACTTGTGAACTTAGAGTCTCTATCTGAAATAATACTCCGAGGTAATCCATGTGAACGCCACCAAGTATCTAGGAACAACCGAGAAGTCGTGAACGCTGTTGCAGTGTCTAAGGTCGGAGCAAACTTCGCTAGTTTGCTAAACCGATCAACTATCACAAAAATTGCGTTGTATCCATTTGAGTCAGGCAGAGAGGTAATGAAGTCCATGCTAATGCTTTCCCAAGGTCTGGCTGGAATCGGCAAAGGATGAAGCAATCCTTGTTTCTTCTCATAAGAAACACGATTCGCTTGACAGGTTACGCATGTTTTCACAAAGTGGGAAACATCGTCTTTCATGTGGGGCCAATAAAACTTTTTAGCGATTACCGCTAAAGTGGACTTTTCTCCTTTATGGCCTGATAAGGGCACATCGTGAGATTCCTTTAACAACTTGGTCCTAAGTTTTCCTTGTCCCACATAAACCCGACTTTGCTTGAACATGAGTAAACCATGTCTTAGCTGCATGTTCTGCAACTTCACCCCTCGCTTGAGTTGTTTCAAGTATTCCTTCGCTTGGTCATCGCCCATGTAACCTTCACGTATTCGCCTCTCCAAGTCTGACTCCTTAGGATACATAGCTCGCAAAATCTGTGTTGACGATGGAAGATATTCCTCCTTGCGACTCAAGGCGTCAGGAACCACATTGTCCTTTCCCGCTTTGTGGATTAATTCCACGTTCATGAGCGCCAAGGTATCATGCCATCGTAGTTGCTTTGGCGTCACCCGATCTTGCGTCTCAAAGTACTTGAGCGAAATGTTATCAGTATACACTTGGGTTTTGTGAAGTCCCAAGTAATGCCGCCATTTCCTCAAGCAATGAACCACCGCAAACAGTTCCTTCTCGTGAGTCGGCCATCGACTCTCTGTCCCAGATAGCTTCTTGCTTTCGTACGCTACAGGTTTTCCATCCTGCACCAGCACTCCGCCAATCGCATAGTCGCTCGCGTCCGTGTGCACCTCGAATGGTTTGTCGAACTCCGGCAGCTTCAAAACTGGCGCCTTTGACAAAATAGCTTTGATCGTCTGAAATGCATCATCCACCTCCTTGGTCCAACTTACCTGTGCGTCTTTGCCCGTCCAGTCCGTCAGCGGCTTCGCGATCTTTGAAAACCCCTTCACATACTTGCGGTAGAACTGCGCCAATCCTAAGAATCGCCGCATCCCCTTCACTGTAGTCGGAGGCTCCCAAGTCACAATCGCATCCACCTTCTGCATATCCGGGCCGACTCCTTCTGCACTAATTACATGTCCCAAGAAGTTAATGCGCTCCAAACCAAACTCACTCTTGTCAATGTTGGCAAACAGCTTATGCTCCCGCAGCTTCGTCAACACCACCCTTAGCTGCTCCGCGTGCGACTCCAAGGTTTTGGAGTAGATCAAGATGTCGTCGATGTAAACGATGACAAACTCATCCATCTCCTCGCGAAAAATTGTGTTCATCAATGTAGTGAACGTCGAAGCGGCGTTGCAGAGTCCAAATGGCATCACCACGAATTCAAACGATCCGTATCTGGTTCGACAAGCGGTCTTCTCAACATCTGGGTCAGCTATCCGGATTTGGTAATATCCTGACTTCAAGTCTATCCTGCTGAAGTACTTTGCGCCCGCCAGCCTATCAAAGAGGTCGTCTATCCTTGGCAAAGGATAATTATTCTTCACCGTCACCTTATTGAGTGCACGATAATCTACGCAGAGTCGTAACTTCCCATCCTTCTTCTTTGCAAAAAGAACTGGGGCTCCATAAGGTGACTTGCTGGTTCGAATATATCCCCGCGCTAATAGCTCGCCGAGTTGTCTTTTCAACTCAAGGAGTTCTACCTGATTGAGTCGGTAAGGGGCTTTGGAAGGTGGTTCTGATCCTGGCAAGACCTCGATCTTGTGATCCACCACCCGCCTTGGAGGTAACTCAGCAGGTAACTCGTCCGTCAAGACATCCTCAAACTCCTTAATCACTTCGCGAAGCACCTCCGGAAGTTTAGTCGCGTCTCCTGATGTTTCCTCTTGTCTGTCACCCGCCATCAAATCTGCAACCCGCATCAAACACATGACCCCGTCGTTGAAGTCCATCTGTTTGCCTTTGATCAAATTCACTGCAAAGTCATCAATCTTCCGCGCCTTCCGGATCAGCCTCACTCCCAGCTTTCGCCCTTTAACTCTAACGTTTAACCTTAAAGGTTTCCGCCTAAGTTCCACTTCAAACCTGTCCAAGAAAGTATTCCCCAAAACCGCATGGATATCATCCATCTCGCACACCGTGAAGTTCTCTGTGAACTCCAACTTCCCACACACAAATCGTACGTCCAAGGCCACTTCAGAAGTTTGGTACGTCTTGCCCTTGGCAAAGCGTACCTGAATAGGCTTGTCTGCCTTGGAAGTAGACAAGCCCAACTTCTTCACCAACTTTGGACTTATGAAGGAGTGAGTCGCTCCTGTGTCCACAAGAAAAGTAACATCACGGTTAGCAACCTTGGCTTGTAGATACATCAATCCCGGCGTCTTCTTCGTGGTTCTCAAGGTCACAGTCATCTGGCCCTCCAACAAGTCCTTTGCAACAAAGGCATTCATGCTACAGTTACTAACCTTAGGTTTTGTACACCCCTTAGCAATGTGACCCGCCTCGCCACAGTTGTAGCAAGTAAACTTAGCCCCATTGCCCTTCTGAGGTGTCTGCCCCTTCGGTTTCACTCCTGTTTGCTGCCGCTTTGCTGCCGGGGCAGAAGAATCCTTCCGATCCTTCTCACCCCCATCCCACTGTCGCTTGAAGCCCTTGTTCTTCTTTTGGAACTTGTCCGTGCTGCGTGGTTCAAAAGGTTTCTGTTGCTGGACTTCATCGTCCCCAATTCGCTCCGCTAGCTTCAAAAGTTCGGCACTAGTCGCAGGTAGCTCCGGCATCCGAAAGAGAGCCTTCTCCGAGCTGGACTTGAGTCCCCCAATGAATATACATATTTTGGTCTCCTCAGTCCACTTGGAGAACGAATCCAGTTTGGCACTGAACTCGCGCACATAAGCACTTAAGGTCCCTGTCTGCTTCAGCCGAACTAACTCAACACCGTCCCGAATCCTCTGATACTCCGGAGTGAATCGTCCCGCGAGCAACTCCTTGAACTCCTTCCAACCAAGCGCCGAGACGGTCAAGGCATGCTCATCCCTGTATGCGGTCCACCAGAGAAGCGCATGGTCCTTCAGGAACGTAACCGCCGCTCTCACTTTGTCTGACTCTTGAGCCTGATGCGCTTCAAAGTATAGGTCCAACTCAGTTAAGAAATCCTTAACCTTGCGAGCCCGTCCTATACCTGTAAACGGAGTCGGCAAATTCGTCTTACAAAGCTTTCTGGTAGATGAGGAACTTCCTTGGCCTGCCTCAAGTTCAGCGATACGTTTATCCCTGGAGGCCATCCCTTCCTGCATGGTCTTCATCATTTTGATGAGTTCCGCATACAAGGCTCCTTGACTTCCCGCGCCTGCATCGTTGGGCACCGTTGGCAAGACTCCATCTTGCTGCAGCGGTGCCACAGCTGGAACTGGGCTTCCTTGACGTTGGGGCGAAGGTTGTCGGTTATCGTCCCCTGACTGTGCCTCGGGGCTAGCTCGAGTCGATCTGGTCCCGGTGTCAGTCGCCGCTCCCCGTCTCTTGGTCTTCCTCCTGGAACTCTGTCCTTCTTCGGCCATCGCTCCAAGTATTCACCTAGAAACGCTGATCCGCTTCGTGTCTTGCGTCCCTCCTCAAGCGTCCAGCCTTCAGCCGCTACTTCAAGTTCTCGCTCACCGAAGCGTCGGCTCTGATACCACTTTTCGCGCACCTACCGCCTTGTTGCGCCAGCGGAAGCTCTTGCTCAGTAGGTCCCGAAATTCAAACCGCTAACCTGCAAACACAATCACAAGTTAGCGTCCATGCACCACTTACCTTAGTTCTGTTTGGTCCGGACCGGAGCCGGACCGTCTCCCTAATCATCAAGCTCAGCAATCCTAAGTCCCGACTTAGATCCGCCTAAGTCGGTCCCAAACATGAGCAAGTCACAATATGACTTGGGGCGGACTTCCCATAAAGTCCAGGGTCCTAAACGGTGCCTCCAGCACACCTAGCGGCCCAACCGCCCGTGATGTCCGTCTGGGTCCAGGCTCCCGGACGGCGGTCTAACCCGCCGACTCGTTCCCTAGTCTTGCCCCAGCCCTTACATCGTTCCTAAGTCTAGCCGTCCAAGTCTAGATCGGAACGTGCCTTGGAACTGGCCCAGCCATCACCTCATGCCCCCAGAGTCCCCCCGCCGAAACCCTGGGGTCGGGTGACTCGTCCTGGCCCACCCAGGCATCGAGCCCCCCTCATATATACTTCTGGGGATCGGCGGCCCCGCCCTCCTCTTTGGTCCCTGAAAATTATACCACAACCCGATTGTGGTTCGGCCATAACTTCCAGCTCGGAGGTCAGATCGAGGAGTGTTATATATCACTGGAAAGCTCTCGACGAGACCTTTCCAATGATACCTCACTCGCCTCGAGATCTTACGTGGAGCTCCGTCCACGACCTAAAACGTCCCTGGAGCTCCAACACTTAGCAGTTTTTCCGAAAACCTGTGGTCCAGACCCAGGGTCGAACCCTGTGGTTCGTCTGCGTCTCGGACCCACGTCTCAGACCTATGTCTGAGACTCATGTTTCAGCCCGTTCTCAGACTCGCCCCCTTAGGTCAGCGTTCGTCTGGGGCCCTCTTGGGTAGGCCCTTATGTCCTAACCCAAGGTTCTAACCTTGGTTCAGAGAACCACTTAGGGTTCTTCTGATCCCGACTTCCCGGCCAAGCCGTTAAGTCCTACTCGCAGCGTTCACAACCTGGCGCAAGTCCGCTAGGGTTCTGTTGTTCGCGTCTGCGCCCGATCTTGAGAATGAGGAGCGCGACAGTGAGAGTACTAGGAAAAGGGAGCTCTAAGATCTTCTGCACCTTCTCTGGATCAACGGCAATGCCGTCCTTGGATATGATATGACCCAAGAGTAACCCTTCCTCACACCCAAAAATACATTTCTCCGGATTGAGAGATGCATTTGCTACATCTAAACATTCTAAGACCTTCACAAGGTGCTCAAAATGCTTCTCCTTACTCCCGTAAACACAAAAGTCATCTATAAAATCTCTCACAAACTTTCCTAAGAAAGGTTCGAACACTTTGTTCATAAACCTTTGGAACGTCGCAGGAGCATTACACAGACCAAATGGCATGACTCGAAATGCAAACGTACCCCACGGAGTAGTGAAAGTGGTCAGGTGTTGATGTTCTGGTGCAATTTTGATCTGGTTATATCCGCTATAACCATCTCCAAAGCTGTACCATTCGTTTCCCGCCACTTCTTCCAAGATCTCGTCGATGAAAGGTAGAGGATAATAATCCTTCTTTGTGACCGCATTGAGCTTCTTGTAATCAACACACACCCTCAATTTGCCATGTTTCTTCTTTACGATCACAATGGGTGATACCCATTCAGAATGCTCCACCTCGTAAATGAACCCAGCAGTGTGCAGCTTCTCGATCTCTTCTTTCACCAGATCCGCAATTGGAGGACTCACTCTTCGTTGCTTCTGTCGCACCGGTTTGACTTCCTTCTCTAACTCGATACGGTGTTGCTCCAGTGTGACCTCCCTCAGATCCTTGTAACTAAATGCAAATACATGAATGTATTTACGAAAGATCTCTTCGAAACAACTCTTCTCCTCTTTAGTAACCTTCGATCCATAACGTAAGGTGGCAATTCTTCTCTCCACCTCCTCGGGAGTCAATGGTTCTTTGTCTCGATCTCTTTGCACTTCCGGAGAAGGGAAAAGATCCACTACATTCACACCCACATTTCGTTCTTCTCTCTCCTCCTCTGACGATGTATTTTCAGATTCTGAATCTGAAGAATTGGTACCTACATCAGAAGTAGTATCGACAACTTCTGACTCCCAGTAGTCCGATGTGGGTCGATCCGATTCCGACGTCCCAACTTGATCTCCGAGCAATGGAACTTTGATCCGGTGGTGATTCGGTCCGATGCGTAAATAACCTTTGTGCCAGTTATCCGTTGCATGTACTGCTCGAAGCCAAGGTCTTCCGAGTAACATTTCATAACTTGACTCCTTCAAGATTTGAAATGTCATGTTTACTTGCACTCCCATTACTGACACGCAAACTCTCTCCAGCACTCCCAATGGCCTAACTCGCTGTCTGTTAGCCATGCCAACCGTGATACTAGAAGGACGCGTTGGTACTAGATCCAACTTCCTCATGAGTCGTTCCGAGATGGCGTTTACTGCCGATCCTCCATCGACAAGAACATCAGAGACATCTCTCCCATTGATACGAGCCTCTACTTTTGATGCCTTGTTGCATACCTCTCCTTCACTAGCGTCTAAAGCACTCACACCGACAGTAGAAGGATTTACCTTCTTCTTCCGACCTCGTCGGGAGCTTAGACCGCTACGAAGTTCTTTCCTCACCGAAGGATTCAGAGCAATCAACTGTCCCACAGTAATGTTTGCTCGTTGCTTTCCCACGTCTTCCACCACATTGTATTTTGATTGCTCCATTGAAATTGTGAAATCAGTATTTCCCAATTTCTTCCGTCGCTCTTTGGTTTTTGAAGAAGATTTGCTACTCCGAGTATTTTGACTTGGAGAATCTTCCATCACGACCGGTTCTCCCTCCTCGAAATGCGTCCTCATCCTCTTCCTCTCTTGAGCTAACAGCTCTACAGACTGAAAACCTTCTCGTACATCTCGCGGCTCCAAGATGTCAATGCATGCTACATCCTTGTCCTTACTTTGTGAAGTTGAAGCTCCATCTACCGTTCCACCATTACGACTCGGACAATTACGTTGGAAGTGTGATCCTCCGCACGTAAAACATCCTTGGCTCGTGTAGTTACTGGGTGATCCTTGCGGTGGTCCACCTCTGGACTGATAGTTTCCATAACCTCGTGAGCCCCCTCCAACATTTGGACTCCGGTGTTGCAACAAATTCACCATATTGATCTTCAAATCTGCCAGAGAATCTGTCAAACTTTTCAACTCATCACGAAAGTCGGGAGTAACAGATCTAGATGGTACAGTGACTGTAACCGCACTAGTAGGAGCTATCGGAGTCAGATTTTGAAATCGAACAGTCGGAACACTCGCAGGTTTCAGAGTTGGCATGCTCGGCCCTTGCACATCTCCACATGCTGTCCCAACAGTCATTGGTTGCAAGTCGTCTCCATCCAGACTCTCTTCCATCCTGGTTGCGATCTTCACTGCATCAGCCTTCGAAGTTGGTCTCTCATACCGCACTTGTGTTCGAATCTCCGGCCTCAATCCCCCAATAAAATTCTTTGTGAGCATTGCTCCAATGCCCACCATCGTTGGTTCTACTACATCTCCACTCTTTCGTAAAACCACCCGAAACTTCTGTTCTAATTTCTCCACCCTCTCGGCATAAGTCCTTACTTTCTCTTTCTCTCCTTGTTTGAGGTAAGTTACCTCCACCATTAACTTCTCGTAACTTTCATCAGGAAGAAAAGTTTCAATTAAGGCCTCCGTCAATACTTCCCAAGTATCATCTGGAGTCCCCACTACTCTTCTCTTCTTCCTATCCTCATACCATGTCAATGCAGAACTCTCAAGAAATTCAGGTATCAACCTTATCCACTCGCTCTTCTTTCGATCTCCATTGCCAATGCATGCTCTTTTGAAGTCTCTCACAAATCCTTCCACGTCTTCTCCATCCTTTCCGTAAAACACCGGAAGTTTCCCCATTCTTCTCTTCTTTTCTTCTTCTTACTCGAGGTACTGCTTGCAGAGGTGAAGATCGCACTTCACCGCAATCCACAATTTCCCCGTTGAGCTTTCTCCTCTCCAAAGGTTGGAGTAAGTTTGACCCTCATGGTCATCTTCACTCTCGTGTGATAGACTATCTCCATCCTCGCTAGAGGTCTTCACTCGTTCCGTTTCTACACTCAACCTTCTCTCCAGACCTTCGGCTACAGTTTCTAGCAAAGCAACCACTGCGCTACACTCGTGCTCAACTGGAATCCCGTCCACTCCACATCTAGGACAAAAGGTTGTAGGGTCAATGACAGCTTGTCTAGGGGAAGAAGGACCTATGTGTAAGCTTAAGTCGACCAACCCTCTTCGCTCACGCAAAAGTCTATTCTTTGTAGGACACTTGCTCACTTTATGTCCTTCTTCTCCACACAAAAAGCACCTCGAGTTCTTCTCTTGGTTCTTACGACTACTCTCTGTTTCTTCCTCAAATTCTAGTCGAAATTCTCCTTTCGCCAGATCAGCGGTAACTATCACCGCATAGCCTTGAGGGATCTTGCTCAACCTCAATTTCCACTCTTGCTGTCCTTCCATGACGATGATCTGTCATACATCTCTCTCGCTCTATAGTTTGTTTGACACTTTTTTATCACTCGACTATCTTCTCGCTTAACAATCTCTCACATTACTAAGTAGAAGCTTAACTTGTCAACCCTGAGCCTCAGAGATCGAACATAACCCTCTCAAGAATTCTGTAATTCTTTCACTCTTTTACTTCAGCAAACGATATAACAGATTTGACCCCCCTTCGCTTCGAATGCCATAACTCCAGTTCTACTCGATCAATTCACGCATGATTTGGGTGCCTAGATAGCTTATCTTGCAAGCTATCAGCATGGAAGATTTCAAGGTCTAACTCTAAAAACTGAAAATATGAAAATGACTGTAAACTCCTTCCCGAGAGCTCACTATTTGATACCGAAAAACCCCCTTAACTTCCGAAAGACATAACTCTCTCCTCACAATTGATCTCTCGGAGATATCAAGCTTATTGGAAAGCTTATCTTGCCCTCTATAACATGGTGTATGTACAAAGGTTCTGAACTCATGCTCGAAAACAGACATGAACTGTACTAACGACTACATACGAATCTTTGTATCGAGGTCCCGGCAACGGAACCAAAATGTAAGCCGACCTGTCTCTCACCCAGGGGTACCTCAGATGACTAGGATTACTAGTGCACCCTAATTACAAAGATTTAAGTACATCCATGCTCACTTCACTCAACTCTCTGACCCGTATGGTCACATCGGTCCCTCTAATAGCGTTCCTGCAAACAAGTTCTAATCCCGCTCTCACATTACATCGCAAAATACTCAAGGACTCTCAAGGTCTCCAGTGCTCACTTTACTTACAGACAGGAAAATGAGAGTGTCTTCCACCTTCTCAACTCCTCCTTATATACTCTACAACTTCTTACCGTGATAACTTTCACTAAGTTACGTTACCTCATGGTAAGTGCGCAATCCAAAATAGTAAAACTTCTAAAGGCTACTAAGCCTTTAAGAATAGCACACACATTACTTGTTCTACTTTACAAAAGTAAGAGATTCTCCTACTTTAGCTTTTATAAAGTGTTAACTTTCCACCCTATCCAATCGGAAGGCGACAACAAACTAATACGTCTTTTGAGGAGCATCTTTAGATCTTTGTGCATGACTTTCCATCATGCATCCAATCAGCGATGGTCAACAAAGTTACATACTTTTGAGAAGCATATTTAGAGCTCCGCACTTGTCACATAGTGTCATAGTGGAACCTCTAATAGTTTCCCCAACTTAGTTATAACTATCTCCGCTAGTTATGGCTAGTTTTGATCACTCTAGATTTAGATCTTCGAACTAGAGTAACCTATAAGATAGTCATACCTAATGAAACTTATATAAACATGCACACAAATAATGGGATACTTGTGACGTGACAGGACAAACATGGAAGAAACAGATGGAAGGTCGAAGCTTACCGGGAGCCGCAAAAGCGTCTTCTGGCGAAGCTGTTCCTTCACCTCTTCTCCAAAGAGAAGGCGCGGAAGACGAGGTACCTTGGAGACTAGGACGTGGAATTCCTGGAAGCCATTTGGGAAAGACTGCCCATCAACTGGGACGCGTTCTTCCACGCATATGTGCAGGCTGAGCTGGTGTACTTAGGCACCCCGGCAGGAGGACATCTTAGTCCGTTCTTCTGTTACCTGTACGTGGCCAAGAGGGACCTAATGGAAGATCAGTTGGCGAGATATGGACCAACAGGACAACACGAGGTGAAGGAGGAGACCTCGGGAGAAGACGATCGAGCAGCAGCAATGACTCTCCCTCCCACTCTGATGCCGCAGATGAGGTCAGGTACTCATCATAAGACGTTTTTGGTGAGGGAAGACGACTCCAGTGGGTCAGAAGACGCGACACCACCAAGGAAGATGAGCCCTAGGAGTGTGCCTAGGAAGACCACCTCCTTCCCGGTCATTCACTCTGGATCGGAGTCTGACTCTCAGGAGGAGTCATTGAGTACTCGAGCTGCGCAGAAGGTTGGATGGATACTCCTACTACGATGCGAAGAAGCGCAGTAAAGAGGACCGCTTCTGTCATGGGGAGGGATCTTCCACCCCGGAAGATGAGAAGAGTAGCTTCTTTTCGCGCGCAGAAGCAGAAGGTCAAAGCAGCAGAAGAGCATCTTTGTCTCTGAAAAACAAAGAAGACACCTCCGTCCGGATCGTGGGGATGACTCTGTCTTCCGCGAGAAGAAGACTGAAGGAGTTCAGTGCCTTATTCCACTCGGAAATCCAGCCAGCTATGGAGTTGGTGGAGAAGAGAGCGATGACTCAGGAGAAGCCACTACAGCCTAGATTCGATCTGCGCACTCTGATGCGGCAAGAAGAAGGCCAGAAGAAGGTAGAAGCGTTGGAAGCCAACCTCTGCACCACAGAGAAGCTCGCAGCGAAGTACAAGACGGAAGCAGCCGCTTCTGCCAAGGAGTTAGCGCAGCTGAGGAAGAGCAACCAGGAGTTGTAGGCGCGTTTACAGCAGCGTGACCAAGAGGTTCTGCGGATCAGAGGTAAGATCACCATTCTCACAGAAGAGAAGACGACGTGGAAGACACTGCGGGAAGCCGTAGAAGCACAAACTGCAGCCGAGAAGACGCAGCAAGAAGCAACGGAAGCTCGTGCGCAGGGGTTGCTAGTTCAGACGGTGGAAGCACTCCGCAAGAAGTTCAACTTCACCGCGGGTAGGAAGCTTCTTACCCTAGCTAGGGAGTGGGACGACGAGTCCAGAGCGAGGTTAGTGGAGTGCAAGGAGAGCATATTCTATTATTTGGATTGGCAGATAGAGGGAGTGAAGACGCTTTACGGTCTTCCCTCGATTCCACCACCTGCATCTTCCCAAGTCCAAAACCCAATCCAATCCAATCTTGATACGAATTGAATACAGTCGTCTTCCGAAGATGTTCAGGTCTTCAAAAGCGTCTTACATCCTTGGGTTCGGGAACAAAGGTGTGGTAGGATAGAGAAATTGGTAATTAGGTGATCGAATTTAAGAATGAGAGATGGGGAAGCTCGATTCCAACTTGGGAAGAAGTGGGAAGATGGCTGTCAAAAATTAGACAGCGCTTTCACGTCCAATTTTCATAGAAGGAACTTCAGGGTAGGGAAATCGATCGATGAGCTTCTTGCAAACGAACGAGAAAGCGCGGGGGACATCAAATCAGAGACGGAAAGCGGTGGGAAAGGGAAAGAACACGGGAAGAATCTCAGTGCTGCTTCCGGTTGCTTTTGTTGCACCTTCAGTCTTCTGTGCGCTTCCGATCGTCAATCCCAACTCCAATGTGACACCACGAACCTGGTACTGTCATCAACCTTGAGCTGCGCCCCTCTACTGCTACAATCGATTCTTGCTCCACCTCCGAAATCTCTCTAATCAATCCTCGATGTTTGGTTCCTGAAATCTGCAGAGATTCCTTCAACTCGACTGTGCTCCTAGCTTAACAGAATCGACCTCGCTCTCTCTTGCCTCAATTCGATCATGTAAGTTCTCAATTCCAGCTTCTTATTTCCACGACTCACTTTGCTACCCTGATTGCAATCGACCTTCAAAGCGCAGTTGTCCTTCGATGCGGAAAGCAATCGATTGATTTCGTGCTAATGTGTCTCACCTCCGTATCTTCCCTGCGTGATTAGAGGTTCGACTACCTTGACCTATCTATCACTACGGTGGCTACCGGGTAGGTACACCTACTCCTCACCTAAGTGACGCATGGTTGGTGCCTATGCAGTCGCGGTCGCTGTCTTCTGGAAGACACTCGTCTTCCGTCTTCCGTCTTCTGGAAGACACAATCAAGAAGACGTCTCCTCGGAAGAAGTCCATCTTCCATCTTTCGAAGAAGTCGACTTCTCCTTACAAAAAGACTTTAAGATCATCTTTCCTCTAAGCAAGGTGTAATCTTAAGTGATAAGGTTATTTCAATTACACAGACATGTTATTAACTTCAAAAATTTCAAAAAATCGTAAGTCTTGTAAATTGTGGGCACCACACCTCACTAGATCAGATTTCGCTTAGACTACTTAAGAATGATTAGCGGTGAAGATCTCCACCGCTAAAGTAGCCGAACTTGTGGTTTAGACAGCCCCGCAAACAATAGTACAGTTTGAACGGCACCACAGTCATATTATTTAGTTGAACAGCACCGAGCAAGATTAACGATTCTTTACACAGTCATATTATTTAGTTGAACAGCACCGAGTAAGATTAACGACTCTTTATCCGATGATTAGAATCGGGAGGGCAAGGAGACCTGGACAGCAACAATCCTTCCGATGGTTTTCTCCTCCCGAAGTTTAGGGTTGTTTTAATTTTGCGACCTGATCTCGAAATTCAATTCCGTTGACTTCAATGTAAATAACGATTTAAATAAATACCTTTAGGCCTAAATCTTTTACTAAGTATTCCGGTGGCTTAACATCTCGATCTTTTCTTCCTCCAACTGATTTATTAATGACTCGAAACCTCTGGAAACAAGCAGGAAATAATGCAATGATGGTTCTCTCCAATTCCCTTAGTCAATGAGGAAAGCAACTGATTAAAATGGTAAATATGGCAAATGATGTTATTTGTCTCTTGAGATTTTCGAGGACCACGAGACTGTCCATGTGAGTTCATCACATCGAGACTTGGACCAGAAGTTTCATTAACAGTTTGCAGCAAGATGCACCTCTAACCGTGTCCGCAAGAGATTGAACCCATAATTTTTCTCTTAGAGGACTGTAAGCTAAACCACTTGGGACCCCGATCTTCGATTAGATGTAACACCTCTGTTTACGTGTTGCTCTTGTCTGGGTCGGTGTCTTGACTTCGAAGTTCGATCCCCGTCGTGGAAGCTGGGAACGGTTGCAGAGTTAACCGCAGTCCGTTGATGGCAACTAACCAGGGTTTGGTTTAGCGGAGACCTCTCAAGGGACAAGGAAACGAAGGGCAGGAGGGGGCGTCGAAGGCACCTTGCGTGGCAACACTCTGAAAAGTAGGTGGAAGATATACCTCCAGGTCAGGGAATACTGCAGTGCGGCGAACATTCTGTCGAGAATATCCGGTCGGCATTTCCCCTGCTGACAAGTCCTTTTTAGCGCACGGGCTGGCCCCGGGAGGTACACTCCTATAGAGAACTCGGGACTCAGTGCGCGTCACCAAAATGCTTGTGTTAGGCGAACTTCTGTTGAGATAATCTCTCCCGTCGGGAGGTTCTGAAGTCTCGTGTCGGTAAGTCCACTAAGCGCAGCACTCGCAAGAGAAAGATAAAAGTGAGTGTAGTCACGACTCACGACCCACGGGAATAATTCTGTGAAGCGAACATCTCCCGAATGTTCCAGCAACATTCGGGTTCCTTACCTTCGTCGGACGGTCTTGTGCTTGTGGGTCCCGGTGAGTGCAGCGCTCCCGAAAGAAAGGAAAAAGAGAAAAGAGACTGGAGTATGATCTTCTGCTGTGCCGAGAATGATACCTCTAGCACAGGACAGAACAGGAAAGCGCAGGAATTAAAATTGCGCGACCCATGGGCGAGTCTGTGATTGATTGAGAGGCTAAAAGAGATAGAGATGAATGTGGAAGTGGGAGGAATTTGGCGGGGTCAGGGTTGAAATGATGCTCGTCTAGAGCGTTGGAGCGCTGGGGAATGGCGTCCCCGCTGGGCTTGGTGGAGTGGAGTGGTGAGCTTTTGTTTGTGTGTTTATTTCTTTTATAATCTGGTCGATCGTCGTACTGTACATGAATAATTCTGTGAATTTCAATAAAGTGATTGTCAGATGTTTGTTCTTCTTCATGATCGCATCATCATTCGGTAGGGGAATTTGTCGCTTGTATGGAGGAATAGTGCTTTCGTTTTGATCGTTCGATTGTTGGAACCTTTCTCTCTTCTTTTTCTACTTCTTCTTTCCACCGGTTCATCCCTGAAACCGGCATTTGCTTTGGACACGCTTGGTCTTGGTCACCTCCTTGGTTCTGTCCTGACTCTGATGCTGTGGAGAGCCTTTTTCGTCGATTTCATATCTTCTCTATTGTACTCCACTCCCTTTGCTCCGGTTGTTTCTTCTCACTTTCATTCGGCTCACTTTACTCGTAGCTTGACGGTGCAGCAGCTTGTGCACCGTTCGGCTTACACCTGCCCCCTTTGAAGCCGCTAACGCTCGAGATTGTTAGGGGATAGATAATAGCGTGTTTCTTTAACTATCGTACTTACGCAGTGGAGGAACATCATCTATTCGAATACCGAAAACCCGTATTGTGAGCTCTTCGTAATGTAATTAGGCTTGTTTCGGTAAGCGTATCCTCATACACCTTCTATCCTCGTGAGCAGCGGGGATTGTTGCGTCCCGGTTCTTAATCGTTTGTACAGAGTGGAGGCCCCGAGTCAGCTGAGATAGCAATTATTAACTAGCGACCTAACGTGTCGTCGATAGTTGAAAGATTGAAGTTGTTTACAGTTCTTCCACCACAGCTTCAACCTAGAGTCATAATTGTCAATTTCGTTGTCCTTCTCCAACCGGCACAAGCTGGCGTCTGCGGAGTGTTCAGTTGCCAGTATGGCGTCCAATCCTGTTCCTCCGCGTACTCGAGACCGAAGGAGTCGGGAGGAAGAGCATAAGGTGTGTATGGATGACTTGCTTCCGCACCAGACTAGCGGTGATAACGTAACTTACCTGTCTAGTTCAGTCGATTCCTGCTTTATTCGTCTTTTACTTGCCTTATGTTTACAGTTCCAATATGGTTTCCAAATTCTGTTCTGTCAGCACGTTTTGACCGCCTTAATTGCTGAGCTGTGCCGTTTCATGTTCTGTTTCCTATGCTGGCCGTTTTGGCTGTCTATGGTAGCGAAAGCGGCAAAGTTCTGACTTAGCTGTGTAGTTCACTGCAGATGTAAAATGTTCCCCTCCCTTTAGTTTGTTGAGCGTGTTAAAAGTCTTGTGCAGGTCCACTGGTCAGATCCACTCGTTTCTCATATGGCCATAGCGTACGTCTTTTGCTTTTGTGCAGCTCATGACAGTAAGTGGGACGATAATGCAGGCACGGACGTTTGTCATTCCTCCAGATTTGATTGCGGAGGCCATGTCCTCATTGCATGGCTTGGATTTAAGATGGTCCGGCCCTATTACCCCTTCGGAAATGCGCTATGTGGAGCAATACGTGCAAGCTCGATATCCCCAGTATTATGAGACTCTTGTGGGCAACAAATCCGGTGACCTTCCCAGTCTGTATGAAGATCAGGAGTTAAGTGACGATGGGAGTGCTGCTGGCACGCCGACTGGCAAGAGATCCCCTTCAGCCAGGAAAGAACCAGCTTTCTTCGGGAGTGCCTTACCAGAGCCCAAGAAGATGCCGCTTGAACCATCAAAATTGCTCGACATTTTGACGAAGAAATCTCAAGAAAGTGATGATTCAATCTCTATCCCCGAAATGCATGCACGGAACCGAGTTTTGAAGCACTGCAGTTTGCGCGACAATGAGTACCTAGTCTTGTTTACGTCAAATAGAAAGGAGGCTATGAGGTTAGTAGGTGAGGGATACCCCTTTTTCAAGTATAACTTCTACATGACCGTTCTTGGGGAGGAAGTGGACGTGATACGGGACTTTGCCATTTACAAGGAGGCAAAGATTCTGCCTGCTCCCTCCTCATGGCTTGATCTGAGAATTCCCGGCTCGCAAATTAGCCAGTCATTTAGGAAGAAGAGCAAACACAGCCCCAAAGGATTGTTTGCTTATCCAGCCGATGTCAAAGGAACCCGACATTCGTTGCATTGGGTCTCAGAAGCTCAGCGTAATTGCTGGCATGTGCTACTTGATGCAACAGAGCTTATTCTGGGCGAAGATCAATTGAATCTTACTCTACATAAACCAGATTTTGCGCTTTGTTCACTACCCAAGGTTGTAGGGCAGGCGACGGTAATAATCTGCCTTTTGGTACGTAGATCGTCTTTTTCAGCCGAATGAAACGAGGGAGAGTGGTCCACAGTAGTTAGGAACGATGGTGTACCTAGGAAATCAGTCTAAATCTCATTAGTCTGTAAGCCACGACTCCTGGTCAGACCTGTGTTGCTGATGGTGACTCCCGGCGAAGCTGTCGAAGCATAGCGGAAAGGTGGGGCCTGTTGATCCAGCAACGTCACGAGAAGAAGACCATGTACACGTCGCCCACCATCCACACAAGATATCTGCTGGGCGCAGGTTTGAAGACCATCCTCATTGTGTTCGGCATGTATTTCCACACATTTTTCGTTTAGGTTCTAGCGTGGTATCTCTGGTACGGGTATAAGTAGTTAGAATGCAGTTCACTGGCAGCCAGGGCGCCTACAGTAATGTACGCAAATGTTATCGCCTTGCATGCTCGAGTTGGTCTAATGTGACCAAAAGCTTATATGAAGCTTCTTCTAATCCATATTAATCTTCAGTTTAGTCTTTCAGAGCATCGGAGTGGAGGTCATCGACTCATGTATGTGATAAGAAGAGATGATCTTATAGGGGAAGTCCAGCAGTGTACATTGGTTTTTGGGGTTGTTTCTTTCAGAGCACACCCAAGGGACATTTCAACTAACGCGATTTCACGATTCGTCTTTCATTAGGAGAGTTTCAAGCTAGAATAAGGTCATACTTTCTCGCATCAATGGTTGGGTGATTGTGTAAGAATCTTGCTTGCTTTTGTTTCCTTTTGTCTTTCATGTTACATACATTGGATCATGTTACATCTTATGTCCTTTAGAAGGGTCGCACTTGCAGTTTTTCTTCCCTATTTGATACAGCCCGGGCTTGTGATGAGTTTGTTTTGTTGCGTAACCAGCCACATTTGGTGGAAACTGTCAATATCGGGATGTCAGCCATGAATCTAATATATGCTTCACCTACTGCTTCACTATAGGAGGAAAGACAGCAGTGTGCTTCTTCTGTCAGAGTTTGCCACGGATCACTTCGCTGCTTGAATCTCACGTAGCAGCTTGTGTCTCTAACTTCGGAAACTGAAGACAGGTGAGTCACTAACAGGGATATCCAACCTAACTCAATTCTTGTGCCAAATTTCAAATCAGGTTGGCTTGATATGTTAAATCTGGAGCGGACATCGTGGAGTTTGTACAAGGTTTGTACAAGGTAGTAACCTTGGTGGTATAAGGTTTACCGAGCTGTTCCCGAGTGACTTTTGTTGAGGGAATTGCCACTAACCTTCTTCTTATGTCCACTTCAGTGTTGCGAATTGTTAGTTCGATTTTTCCTGGTTGCAGTTGGATTACCTCTCCATGTACTGTTCTTTTGCTATCAGCATCTTAACTCGTCCCCCTTGCTGCTTGGTTTTCGGTCTTGGTTAGCGGGTCTACTTTACAGTTTTAGCTGTTTTCTTGCATCGATCGTTAGGCATCGCATCTTGTACTCGACAATCTATCATGCATCTTTCATGCACCTAGTTACCGGGGGTTAACAGCTTGGAAATGTGCTTTTCCTTGCACATTTCTTATAGGACCATCCTCGGTTATACGTAATTTTGCTAACTTCTCAAACCAAGTTAGCATACATGTTCACTCTTTGTTACTCACCTTGTACTCACAACGGGTTCATATTTATTTGGGGTTACCTTAGTGGGGAACTCACTGTTTCACCAAAAACTTTTAACCGTGTACCAGTATATAATGTTTACCGAGGCTTTTGGGAGTTTGTTGATTTCTTCGTTGCAGTTAACGGTTGTTTTCAGTCTTTATGGAATAAGATTCACGTTGTAACAGTCTTTATGGAATAAGATTCACGTTGTAACAGTCTTTATGGAATAAGATTCACGTTGTAACAGTCTTTATGGAATAAGATTCACGTTGTAACGTGTTTCACACGTTACAACGTGAATCTTATTCCATAAAGACTGAAAGGTGATTTGCATGCAAATTGACTATGTTGTAGCGTTGCCAGGACTTTAGGGTAGAGCTACGTGTCCTGAGGATTGGCTGTGGAAGGGCAGCAGCGCACGGCTGCAGAAAGCCCCGCAGCAAAAGAGGCCTAAAAGGAAATCAAGCAAAAAAGAAAAAGATAAAACTCTTAGAATGAGACAAGGCGTGAAGTATGCAGAACTGCCAGTGGGATCCATAAAGAGAGAAATAGCCGGTATTATGGGTAAAGTACTGAACCACTAACAAATATTCATCTAGATGTCCTGGACCAAATCGTTCCCTCGCCGACATAACTTTCGGAATGGGGGTCCTTGAAGTAACCTTGTCCTTCATCAACGCACATAATTGACGATGATGTTCAACTGGGTCGCAGATGGCCCGGTTACCGTATGTTATGGTAGAGGTATGAGCCTCGAGGACGGAGAAGGTTATGATGCTATCACAGCTTGAGGACTCCTTCTCACACTATTCTGGCGCAAAATCTACAATGCTGGATGTGAGTTGAAAAGTCCATTGACATCAATGCAAGCATTGAGAGAACAACTTTGCTTTCGGTTCCGACCACCTCATCATGTGACATAACGAACAATGCTGAAGTCCACCCTCAAACATATGATATTTGATCAAAAAGTGAACGATAGAAGTTTTATTTCAGGTGCATTTAATCTGACGAAGGTAGGGGAAAAGATAGTGACGAAGGACTAGCCTCTAGCAAGTAACCATTGACTTCCATATGAGGACTAACACAATCCCGGGAACAAAAGAGTGGTCATGGCGGAGGTTCACACGGTTACTGTCGATCTATAATTGACCTGCCTGGCTCTCATATGCTACCCGGTTATTGTCGATCTATAATTGACCTTCCTGGCTCTCATATGCTATGCGGCGTATCCAAGCTCAAGAGCAACATATCCACCGCATCTTAGCTGCACCACAGATCATAATTATGGCAGAGCATAGGGAAGTTCACTGAGCAAGGAATGTACCTTCAGACTTAGCAATTGTCTGTTTCTTCCCTGGACTTCGTGCAGTCACGATCATCCGACGAGGTCTCGTACTCGGAAAGGGAGTTCTCAATAACAAGAGGTGTCGGACATTCCTCTTCTACTACTGCATGGCAACACGACAAGAAAGTCTCACAGCCTCCATGAACGCAAGAATGTGGTTACGATCTTTGCGAATTCCGTCTGGTCTCGCTATTCCGCTCGACACATCCACAGCATTCGGCGAAAAGGTTCTCACAGCTTGTGCCACATTGTCCGGAGTCAGTCCCCCAGCTAGAAGCCACCCCTTCTTCAATGCTAGTGCTGGCACTTGAAAGTTGGCCCAATCAACCATTGCAACCGAGAGTCGCTTATTTGAGTTAGAACGGAGCATCTGACTTCACCAATCATATCAACATGTCAACTTCAAATGATAGAATCCAACCTAAGCCCTAAATCCGTGAGCTATGTACTGCTTCAGCTTACAACTTGTGGATTTGAATAACTTAGAGCCACTGAAATAGAGATCAAACACTGTAGTGGAGGAGCTTCATATATAAATTCCATTTTTATGCTACATGGAGAGCTAGGAGACTGACCTTCCACCTTCTAGTCCATCCACAAGCACCCAATCGATGATTCTCTCCAGTTCGGGTGAAATCGTGGTTTAAAGGCAGCCCTTGGAATCAACATGCATGACGCAGATAGTTTTCAATGATGTTTGTAGCTGCGAGGCGGAAGCGCGGGCACCTTCTCCGTGGAGCTGCACCACCACTTCCGCATTCAAGACCATAAACAGTAACCTTGACATCCTCGAGGTCGGGATCAAGCTCAGGGTTTATCAAACCCCAACTCAATATTCGAACCTCAAAATTCGAGGTCCCGTGCAGATAAAAGGATGGTTTGAACTGACTACCTGCGCGTAAGAAAGTCCGACCGCATCACAAGCTTGGTCTATTTGCCCGGCGCTTTCATCCACAAAAACCCCCACGGGCTCTGTCCCAAATTCTCTTGCAGCCGCGCATATCTCCCTCGCTTGGTTCCAACTCACACTCCTCTTCGATTTCGGCCACATGATCATGCATACATAAAAAGCTCATGCTTGGGCTGCGAGGGCTGCAGTGTGTGGCCTGAAGAATGAATTTCAAAGAGAAATTGATCTTCGCTTTTGTATGCCCGCATGCATCAACCAATCTCGAAGATCCGTTGTATTTTCCAAAAGCAAGCATATCACGATGTTTAAACCATGAATCTTAACCATATATACCTTATTCCACTAAATCGTTAGTTTTACCTAAAATCAAATAAGCATCCACAATGAACTTCTGTACTTTTGCTCTCTTTATGATATCGGAAATGATGTAAGTGTTATATAAATACTCTAAGTTAAGTAGATATTAAAATCAAAATAATATTTAAGTGTTAACTGTTACTTGCTCCAAGAACGTTGGAAGTTTCTTTAGAAAACCCATAAGTAAAGTGTGTGGCTTTGCGCTTCACATGGTACAAATGCGGGAGGGTGCTGAACTCAATAAGTTCAATAATAAATATATTCATTTATTACCTAACCCTTCCCGTCGGAAGGGTTAGGTAATAAATCAATATATCAACTTGGTTGCAGCCCTCTTCCATCTTCCGATGGAAGAGGTGAATAAGCCGACCGAATATACATCCCAACTCGCATGTGGGGACAAGTTTAGATAACGCAGCTGGAAAAAGAATACTGCTTTGCCATTTGCCGTACGATTCTTACATTAGAGGAAAAAACTATCCGAGTCATAGTAACTTGTAGAGTTTAGGTGCAAGTGACAAAATATTTTAGACAAAACCAAATAGCATTTGTAAGCTTTTGCTGAGTAGGCAGTACCGTTTACTATATAAAACTGCAGATGATGTCCATGGGCCACACGTAGTGAACTCAAGTTTAAATACAAGATAATACTCAAGATAAAATACAAGTCGGATGGGAGCGGGTTTACTGGTCGAAAGGTGAATATACATCCAACCATCAATATACATCCAAGATGGTTGGATGTATATCCATCAATATATATCCAAGATGGTTGGATGTATATTCACTTTTCGAAGTTCGTTCACTTGGTGGGGGCTTTTGGGTTGTATTTTTACGAATTTCTTGAGTTCACTCAATCCGGTGCAGTCACTGGGCCCCTTAAGTCTCTTCTTTTTTTCTTCCGACGGCTTTTGCTGTTTCTTTTATTCCGTCTCGGTCCTCTATTCGTTGCTACAATATTTGCACGGAGCCTGAACACAATAAGGCGGTTCCTGGCTGCTGAATAAATAAACACAGTAAGACGATTTTTTCCCATACATGTACAATATTTGCACGGAAGAAGTGGACGGTTATTTATTTATTTTTACCTCTACACTGAACACCATAAGGCGGTTCCTGGCTTCTGAATAAACCCAGTAAGACGATTCCTGACAAATCGTCGAAATAGTACGCCAGCAAACCAAGTACACAAAACGAAGACACTAACACCAGTGTCAGGCCTCTTCACACAAAGAGGCCGTCCGGCGCAAAGCAGCCACTTAGTTCTTGGCCGGATACTATGTACAGAAAATGAACACACTAATACCATTAAAGTCTCTTCGGGCAAAGCAAGGACACAGTAAGGCCGTCCGAGGCAAAGCACAGTACCACAGCACAGAAAGCATCACTGCAGTACTCGCTTCAAACTTCTATGAGGAAACACCGGTCGGCTCCTGTTGATCGTAAAAGGGCACCAGCCAGCGGTATGTACTCGGGCAGAGGACTCCGCTCTGACGGTGCTGCTTCGGGTTCGCACGGAACATGTGGTTGACAGGGAGACTTCTCTGCAGCCGAGTCAAACACTGCTTGCTCATAGTATCTGGGTTTGCAAGATGCACATCGGACACTTTCTCTGAAAATAAAAATCTGCTCAATGTCCTCAGGACTGATGTCAGCAGGCCTGATGAGACAAGTCCATAGTGCGTCAACGCGACTTTTCTGAATCTCATGCTGCAGAAGCCACCTTGGAGATGAGATATACTTCCCGGACATATGCATAGCACGAAGACAACGTGGAAAGGTTGTAGACAGCGGATGCCGACTTTTATACCTGTTAAATTGAAGCGCCCTCTGCAAGATGTTAAAAGTATGTCAACTCGACCCTATTTTTTGTATCCGAAGCTCCAAGCAACATGTATAGCTCCTTCCCATCTGCAACCATCGAGTCGCTGATATTCTTCATCGTGGCCACATGATGCTCTTCTTGCTGGTCCTTGAGGCAGTAACTGATCATTCCCACAAAGGTGTGCAGGCCCTTGTTTGAAAGCACCTTCACGCACACCTCCCCGCCGACAGGTTTGTTCTTGTCCCAGCCAAGAGCCTGCAACACACGCTTCTTGACATCAATAGACGATTTTGCGTACATACATACTACCCCCTGGAAATGCAAATGGAGGAGGCTCTCTCCACGCTCGACAGAGAAAACTCCAGACAGACACTGTGCCTGCAGAAAATCGCAAAGCAAGGGAAATAAGGACATATCCAGATCACAGTCCGTCCTGCACACTGTCACCGATGCTTCCAGTTTCGACCTCCTCGCTCTCGCTTCCCTCCTCAAAGACATTGTCCCGTGAGAAGGTCGAATAATGAACACAAAAGAAACAAAATTGAAAGGGATCCAAAACCGAGCACACGCAGGGATGCCCAGGCGTTCTGTACAAAGAAACCACATTGGATTCGAAACTGTAATCCGGACGCTTTAAAAACGCAGGGTATGCAAACATCCGATATCTGCTATCCTGCAAGTACATGGAGAGATGATCACTAGAATATGAGAAAAACCTATATGGTCCAGCTAGACTATATATCGGCGAGCAATGCAACGAACAAGGAAAGCAACTTTTGCTAATGCGCACATAGTCGAACTTGACCAAGAACGGAACGACTGGCTGAGAAGAAACAAGTTCCAAATAGATATATGTGCGGCATAGTTTGAGCTCCATTTCGGAAAACGATATCATAGGTAGCTTTTTTGACAAATAGGAGAAACGTGGCTCCAGAGGAGAAAAATGCAGAGACAGAAAGTTGTCCGCCTGTTCAGCAGAGCTATCGCTCAGTTCAACAGACGAAGTCTCGACACCTGACTCATCCACGTCTGGACTCTCCTCGAAACTATCCATACAAGCGGATGCAAGAGAAAAATGGCAAATACTTATCTTGTAGCCCGCAGCAGGATGTTGACGCCATCCCGTAAAACTCCTCGGACCGACAGCACCCAACGTCGATCACGTTATGACGGCAAAGCGAGCAAAAAATCAGACACAAACACCAAATACTTATCTTGTAGCCCGTCATAGAACGTCGAGGTCATCCCTGAAACCTCTTCGAGTCGACACCAGGCAACGTCCACCTCGTCATCACTGCAAAGGCAGTAAAAAACAAGTACTCCAGCCCGAACGAGAGAAATAAGACCACAATGTCGATGATAAGGTCAACGTCACCACGAGTCCAACGCATGAATACCCAATCTCCGAGCCCGCCTTCCCTGCCCAAACGACAAACACGATCACATGGTTCGAAAGTTTACATCCAAGAACCGACACCGCGCAGAACCTGTGCCACCCGCACAAAAATGAAAGACAAAAGCTGCGCAACGACACCCCTCCAACACCGAACGACAAACGACAGCAACGAAAACAAGGTCGCACGGTTCCAAAATCCACTCTACTGCACAGAACAACAAAGGCCGTGCACAATCAAATCAAGTTGCACGGAACTTGTGCCACCCGCACGAACACTACAAAGCTCGCCCAACACCGAACAAACGCCGCGAACACGAAAGCTATACCTAAACTCGGACGCCACAAAATTAATCCTTTATACCTAAACTCCCCTCTATCCGCGTAACGCCTATCACCCGCCCAATCTCGCATTTGAATTTTGCCGTCTGAAACCCTAGGTTGTCGTTTTCTTCCGCTCTGCCGTTTCGACCGTTTTGAATATATTATATTGGTTTCGTGCCTTCAATCGGATGGAAGCTACTTTTGCTAAACTTGACTCCAGAATTGATCCACACCAATAGATTGAGTGAAGAAAGATATAACCCGTAAGTCAAATGCGATGGCCTGAATGAACCTATAAATAATAGGTTAATTTATTACCTATCTTTCTTGATAGAAAGGTTAGATAATAAATTAAATCTTACTGCCTCCTTCCATCTTTGAAGAGAAGCCATGCTCATATAATATACATATAAAGAAGACAAATTTTGCCTGAAACCAAAAACAACTTCTTTTCTTATTGTCATAAGAGAGCAAATAATATTCAAAAATTTGTTGAACAACTGAGCGATCTCTCTTGAGAGAGAGTTTTCTAAAACCCAAAAAATGAACATTTTATATAGTACTTCTACACTGTAGTCTAAACCTACTACTAGATTTAGGTCTAAACATTTTGAAGAAAATGTACAAACTCACTACTAGTTTGGTAAGAGAAAGACGGTAACTTTGAACATTAGAGCGATCCTTCTTCCTCCTTCTCATGGTTGTTACAAAAGGATGAACTCTGAACAACAGAGCAATCTTTCTCCTCCTTCTCAAACTATGTCACCAAAACGGTTTGTTCGAAAGAACAGAGCATCTTTTTATAGTTGATCATATTTGTTTTCCGCTGTGAATATTCTTTATACAGATCGATGTAGCTAGTTGAAAATGAGTGAATAAATTAATTTATTATAGTTCACTATGAAATTCTGGACGAACCATTAGTACAAACTCTTAGTGCAAGTGATTTGCAATTATATATTTACTTGAATGCTACACTTTAAACCCTGAACTTGAACCAAGCATATTCCATTAAATCTTAGTTTGAACAAGAGAGCAAACCCTCTTCCTCTAAGATTTGTTATTATGTGTTATTCAACACATAAGAGCACTCCTTCCTCATCCTCCGCTTAAGCTTGAGTTTGCTCTGAACAACATAGCGAATCCTCTTACTCTTGTCTTTTTAGAAGAAATAATACACTTGGAATACTATTTGTTCTAGAAATGGACCATTAAACTAGTACATACCTTCATGCACATGTGTGTGATAGAAGTCACTGCCTCCTAGAACAGAGAGATCTCTCCTTTTGAACTAAAGTCTAAATTATAAATTTTAGATAAGGACGTGGTATTCAAAACCTCTTCTATTAGGGAGTATGCTCTAAACTCTTTTCATGAAAAAATTAGAACTCATAATCACGTTGGTAGAGGGAATACATATGCAGTGAGCTTCAGAGCGATTCTTCTTCCTCCTTAGCATATATATTACTTTAGGATTTTCTCTAAGCATCGAAGCGATCCTTCTTCTTCTTTCAAATATGTTACCAAAAGGGTTCGCTTTGAACAACAAAGCGATCCCTGTTCCTTTGGTAGTATGGAAGTAAAGTTTGCTCTGAAAGTGAGAAAAATTCTCTATAGAGCGAACTCTTATCACTTATATAACTCTTTGTTAGTGTTCATTTCAGTCATAACTTCAGCTGAGGCCACTGGAGGAGAGTTATACGTCTCATTTTTGTTGAAGAAGACAATGAGAAATCGCTCAGGTGGGTATCTGAGGATGACGTACATGCTTGCTTAAAACAGACAAGCATATGAACCAAGGAGTTGAAGAGGATTAGACTTGCAAAAGCGCTAGAGATTGTGCAACCTATACTTGATGTAAGTGATAACTTCTTCAGAATGGATGTCTACATTCTCTGTTTCCTACACTTGGGATTTCTTGATCATCCCTCCAAATAACCGTATTACCTTTGTTTGTTATTTTATCCGTTAGATTTCTATATGCGTGTAGTTCATAGAATCTTACAATCCAGATATGCATCATACAATAATTTCAAGTCGCAGTGTGAAGATCTCTACAAATACGATCATATAGTGCTTTCGTTTATCAAAAGGAATAATTTCTCCTCCTTCGATGATGAAGCAGGGTACCATCAAGCACTGGTTCTCTAATCGAGATGTGAAGTAAAAGAAGTACTTCGCACACGACTGCACTCAAGTTTCGTGGAGATCCATCTTCCAGCTCATAAACTGTATGCTCTTGACGAGACGATTTTCAAAGGAAGTTACTTGAGTTCTGGTTTGATATGTACAATTGAAGTGGGAAGGAGAAAACAAGGACTACGGTTGGACCCAGTTCATCTTTCGTACGTTAGAAATGGAGATCATTTACCTTCAAGGACACTTGATTGACAAGGGCAAGAAGAGAAAGAATTGGATCATATTCATAAGGATGATAATCATGAAGTTGTTGAGTCATCTCTTGATACGAGCAGAGGAGCAAGAGCCAGAGGAAGCTCAGTCTGGTGAAGAAGAGCAAGAAGATGTACCGAGACTTTACAGTACATGCAATTGAAGAAGAGCAGCCAACAGATGAGGACATGGAGGAAAAAGTACATGGTGGGAAGAAGATCAATCAGAAGATGAAGACTTGACCTAGGTCTTGGACACCAAAGAGATACTGTCGAAGCGTTGTCTTGTTGTGCAAACACTTAGTATGTAATGACAGATATAAATATATTTTGTGCACATTTGTGTAGTTTGTAAGATAATGATGTGAAACACTTTGCTTATATGAGCTTAGAAGATTCTTATTTTTGCTAGAGGTACATTTGTGTAGTTTGTAAGATAATGAGGTGAAATACTTTGCTTATATGAGCTTAGAAGGTTCTTATTTTTGCTAGAGGCACATTTGTGTAGTTTGTAAGATAATGAGATGAAACACTTTGCTTATATGAGCTTAGAAGGTTCTGATTTTTGCTAGAGGTCTCCAAAGTGTGCAAAATTCTTATTGATCCATCATCATGAGAGCTCTAGATGGGAGGAGCAACATGAGTCCAAATTTCGTTTGAATTGGAGGTCCATGACATGAGTTATGACCATCTGAAGTTCGTGGAGTGATAAAATTACATAACTTTCTATACAGAGTGAAAGATTGGTGAGGTTACGTGAGTGCACCATCAGATTGAAATCAAACTTCATGAGCTTGTAGCATGTCAGTTGCTCAAGCTCTCATCTCAAATTTCATCACCAGGTGTTTTGTGGATCGAACGTTATGACAAACTGAAGACGGAGGGGATGCAAAAAGCTTTCAATTTGGAGTAACAAGTTTGAAGATTTATGGAGTCACCGCGGTTAAATCTGCTGAAATTTCATGAGTAGTGAGCGATGTAGCTTCCGTTTCGAATATGAGATTAGAAGTACATGTAAATTTTTGTGATATTATATTAATTGTGGGAGGAGATCTAGCTGTCAGATCTTTTTGAAATTTGATCTGCAAGTAAAAATCTTAGGATTATACCTGCATGGCAAGTTTGAGAGAAGGTTGAACTTTAGATCTGAACCTAAAATGTGTCAAGCTTTGTTATTTTTTTTGTCGAGTTATATCCAACAACAATATCTAGTTAGTAAAACAAGATTCGAGATCTATACATTCGTTATGACATCAATAATGATTTGGGAGGTATACAAGGTGTAGAAAAGACTATAACGATATATGTTATGATCGTGTCATCTTTGATTGTCGGTTTTTGCACTCAACGTGACAAAGTGTAATTCTTGACTACTAAAGACGACTACTCTGCCTAGCCTAATGACTAGTTATAAGATGTGTTACGATGCATGTGCTAGAACCGTCCACCTAAGCAATTTTCCACATGGAAGAGTAAGACGACATCAAACATACTATGTGCGTGTACGTCACCGCATCGATCCGTGTGTCTTTGGATGAGCGGTTGGTGAACTTGCACCTATTCTTGTTTTGTGTTCTGAGATTTTAAAGCAAAAGAGAGTGACATGTGAGGGCATTCGACCTTAAGAGATTCATGTGATTACTCATAGATATAGATCGTAGTGGTCTTATGTGTATTAATCTGGAGGAGTCTAGAAAAAGATGACCAAGATGACGAGGAGGAGCAATTGTCACAGATGTCATCAACCATCGAGGAGCTTGCGAAAGAGTTGGTAGGGCAAGAGAAATCGTCAGAGACTATACATGAGTTGAAGTCAGATGAGTTATGTAAATTGTTGTATTGAAACTTCTTCATTTTTTTCCAACGTTTTTAGAAGTTGTCATTGTGAATGTGGATTGCTCTGGAATTTTTCAGAGCGAACTCCATCCTAGGGATATCTCTCTCTAGAGCGAAGGATGTTCTAGAGCGATCTTGTTTCCTAGAGAAATTCTTGTCTACGGCTCCCTTTCTCCTAATTGATCTCCAAACCAGAATTTAGTAGAGAGAGCTAGATGTTTCAGATTTGCAAGTTTACTAGTTTTTGTGTTCGCTCAGCAAACATTTTGCAACGTGTACAGTATGCTACCACCATAGAGAAGAGTCATGACTTGTCAGATTTACGTAGTAATTCTTATATACTTGTATTCTTGTGTCTAATGCATTCGTGTATTTTTGACTTGCAAAAATAAGAGTTTGCGTCAAGAGGATTGTGTTATGGTTTTCTAAGCTATACTTTCAAACTCTTTGAATATACAAAGATGTTATAAGAGGGTGATCTAGTAGTAGTTTGTCTTCGTCGCATCGTTCTGCGACATGATGTGCATCTGAAGCACCAGATACATGAGGAGGTCCAAGTGGATGTGAATGCCGAAGGGAAAGACGTGGGCAAGCTCCAGCTGCTTTTGACAAGTTTGGACAGCCAAGTTGAGCAGAGGAGGCATCAGCTGCAGGATTTTGACAACACTAATATAAGCGACAGCTGGTGTTGCAGAATTTTCCTGGTATTGAAGAGAGGAATCATTAGCGAGTAGACGAGAATCCTCCTCAATCCTTCCAAGTAGATCCTCCCACTACTATGTTGAGTAAGAGGAAAAATTTTAGTCTGAAGTCTCACATATAGTCAACTGCCAAACTGGAGGTTGTTAATCACATTGAGAATCATGCACCAGCTTTTGACAAGGAGGAAGGTGTTGCACAAGCTGCTGGCAAGGAGGATGAGGTTGCAGCAGCTGCAAAGGAGGAAGAGGTTGCAACATCTGCAGAGGGTGATGTTTTACCTTGCGTTGATTGCATCTATAAAGAGAAACTGTTGGAGTGGTGTACACACATATGTCAGTATTTCATCACTTTTAGTTTTTGCTATGTTTTGTTATTTTTCAAAAGAGTATTACTTTAGAATTAAATGCGGACATAAAACTAGAAGGTTCGTTTTGAACAACAAAGCAAATCCACGTAGTTCCTAGGAGTTTGAGGGTCTGCTTTGAGTTTGCTCTACAACTAGAGCAAACCGTCGTATCTAGTAGATTTGTACATGGGTTCGCTCTGAAGATAGGAGCGAACTCATGTTCTTCGTAGGTATAGTTAGAGGATTTGCTCTACAGCTAGAGCAAACCCATGTACTTTGTAGGTTCAGTTACAGGGTTTGCTCTGCAACCAGAGCAAACCCATGTACTTCGCAGAGTGAGTAAGAAGGATTGCTCTGAAGCTCAGAGTAAACCTTATTGTCGTTGGACCTTCTTACTCCATGTCACGTCTCTAATCATTGTGTCTTTCCGGATGCCTATAAGGCTATACAACATCCTCTCTCCAAATGACCTACATGTTCGCATGTGAGATTGGGTGTGTCAAGCTTTGATCTTATATCAACAGTGAAATCTAGATGAAATGAAAATTGTGCAGTTGGAGGAGGAGAACAACAGATGAAGGAGGAAGTAGAGTTGCAACACGTCAGGGCAGTTCAATCACTTTACAAGCTGCTCATGAGTCTCAGTTGATGAAGTTGAAAGAGATCAAAGTTGGTAGCTTCTCTGATGTGGATAAAGACAAGATTTTGACCTACATCATGTGGAGATTAAGCATATGGAGGACATGCTCTATGAAGATCAGCGTGAGAACCGCTTCTACAAGAGCTTGGTCCAGAGTGTTGTAGACACTCATGATACATTGCAAAGAGCGGTGAATAGACTGGCATTAGTACTATAGCATCAGAACAGAGTGTTGCATGCTGTTCGATCTCAGCTGGAATGCTCTGGAGGAAGTAGCTGTAAGACGCTGCCGCATGATCTGTTGGACTTGTCAACTTTTCCTCTTTCATTTGGAGATCCATGGAAATCTGCAGATCGCTCAACTTGGCATACAACAACGACTGTAGTGTGGAAGCATTGGATCGTGCATCATCACTCTTTAAGGAGAAAGATCAAGAGGAGGATGTATCTATGAGTACAAACATGAGCTTTCAAACTATGCTGACGTTGTCCTCCAAGATCGACGATGAGAAGATTGGAGACATTCTCAGTAACGTGCTTCACCTGAAGATCCCTCGATAGAGGATGAACATGAAGGAACTGAAAGACGTAATGGAGCAGAGGTCAATGAATTCATATGAGATGGACAAGAGAAAGAAGAATATCGTACGCAAACGGTTCATGTGAAGACTGTCCGATCAAAGTGAAAATCGAAGAGATTTGGAAAGAGAACACTCAAAAAGAAAAAATACCTCAGAAGGGTGTAGTCATCCGGAGTTCAAAAAACCCTACCCCAGAATTCGATATCGGAGAAGAGAAGAGAAGTGTCAAAACCACTTCCGCACAAGGATGACCTTGAGAAAAAGAGAAAAGGAAGCCCATCAAAAAGAAGAGCATCGTCGAGTAGATGATAAACACCGAAGTTCTAGAAGGAGAAACACACGAAACACCAAATACTTGGAAGTTGAGAACAGAAGAGCTAGTCTACCTCCGAGACACCTAAACATGGAGAGATCCGCACAAAAATATGGAGTTAAGCACGGTCGAAGATGAATACCTAATTCGGATGTTTAAGTGAGCTCGGAGAGGGGGGAGAGATAGACAACATGCAATTATAGACATCATGACATCTGTTAATAGAAGCACATGTTGGCACATTGGTGTAACCTATGAGTGAATGTTAGGATCCATGTACAAGTGGACTCTAACGTACTGATGTAATCCACACGTAACAAGGTGTCAAAGTTAAGAAGAAAGATTCCTGAACGACTGAGAGAGAAAAAGCTATAGCTTCTTAACAGATAATTTTATATAGAACCGTGACTCGTTTGGGGTCGCTCTTGTGAATGGACACTATGATCACTTCATTAATTTACTTTTGTTTCTGACACCATAATATTACTCAAAGCAGTAGATTTCTCTATTGCAAAAGCAAATGGACGAAACGAGTAAGATCGAATAAAAACCCTTGTGATGTTTTCTTGCGACACCTGTCCATAACAAATACATGCAAAGGTCTAGCTGCAATCGTAACTCTCTTTTACCGGTCAAGCATCTTACATAACGGTTCCAACATTGAAACTCCTAACAGAGGCTTCTTTATCAAATAGACAAGTACAATAACAGGAGAACTCTACGCAATGAAAAGCCAATGGATGGAAAGATCTTATCAAGCCTCACAAGGGAAAGAAGGACCCGAAAGGCCAAGCAACCAGAGCTCCGAAAGAAAAAAAAACATCAAAGCTAAACCTTGCTATCAATAACTCTAAGATCTTCTATAGCAGTAAGTCAAAATTCTTGCATACAACAAGTGGAAATGGATAACTTAACGTTAAGAGGAATTTACAATGGACAAGTCTTGATGCTTTAAATTATTAGACTACTGGCTCTAATAACGAGATGGAAAAGTGATATCATCTACTAACTTAGCCATCTTGGTACAAGAACATACATTGCTCCTTCGACGTCTATCAAAGCAGTCTATCATTTCAGTCGTGGACCATATCGGCGTAACTGAGCCGCGTAACCCATATCCACTCTCTAGTAACATTTGATTCTCATCTGGACCGGAGGGAACCGGTCGAAGTCTCGGAAATGAGCACGGAAGGAAAAGGAACACAAGAAATTTTCCGCACTATTGGAATTCTTGTCGATGTGTTGTGGAGAAAGCGTGAGTGAGAGGAGTTGCATTCTGTCCACCCATCTATGGCCACGCTTGGTGCCGGTTTGGTGCCGAGCATACGATCAGCGCACAACAGTTTAGTTTCTGGGGCCGCAGTTGTGGCGCAGAGGGCAGGACGAGTAGGAGTGTCTGTATGCGCCAGGGTGAAAAGACCTGTGGAGGAGAGGTATGGGATCCAGCACCAGAAGAACGTGCCTGCCGAGAAGTTGAAGGAGCTGGGGGTGGAAAGGTGGTCGAAATGGGAGTGCGGGCCGAATGTTACGTATCGTCACGAATGGCAAGTTGACGAGCTGGTTTACATTTCCAAAGGATCCGTCATGGTTACTCCCGCGGACTGTGACGAGGACGCCTACTTTTACCAAGGCGATATTGTTCGATTTCCGAAATGGTTGGTCGCTGACTTGACCTTTGACGAGGATTACGAGCAGTGTTATCGATTTTTGGCTTACGGCGATTGATCAATGCTATAAAGCGTAAGCTTGTCTGATTCGCACAGCTAGTTGGGATTCGCACAGTGACTACATTCGTTATTTTCTGCACGAAGACAATATCAGAACAGTATGCGACTTACTATGTACTTCTCGGGTTTGAAATTTTAGGTTTATCTCATGTGCGTTAGATAGCTTTTGCAATGCTTTGCTATCGCCAGAGATCAGAATTTATAGTATCATAGTCAGGAAGCACAGTCTGTCATGGATGATAGAAACTATTGCGTAGCTCTCAGCTTCCGATTAGCTAGTGGAAGGTTATACAGATCAGCGCGCGGAACGCAACAGGATGAACACATTGCGATTTCATTGGACACTTTTTGGAATATTGAGGATGGAACCATCGTAATAATTTATGAACATTGAGTTAAAGATGATTTCTGATATGGAGAATTAATGAAGTGATTTTTCAGTTGTTTGCTTGCCGCAGCTATTGTCTTGAATCTTGTGTAGTTTTGGTTACACGACCTACCAGCATTCACCGCGACGCCAGTGGAAGGTACTGCACTTCGCGATGTGATGAGATATATTACGATGTCGTTCGTGAGCTTGTGGAACTCATCGAACTCAAGCCTTTCTTTTATGTGCAGATGTCCCGTAAGCTATAATTAGTGTGGTTCGATTGTCTCTCAAAGAAGCAAACATTTACTTGCTAAGAAGATCGCGCAACAACGACGCTGAAAGAGTCCGAGTAAGTATATTTCTGTCAAGAGTTTACACGAAAGGGAGAAAACCTGACGTCGACAAGCATGTTACAAGGACGTGCAACCAGAAAAGTCGAAGTTCCGATTATGCTCTTATCTGGGTCCGGCCTGGAGTACCAGGGTGATCCATACGTGCCTGACATAGATCGCGTTCATATACCTCGTTCGATCTTCAGAACAACCACCTAACGTAGTAAGTAAGCTGATTCTCTGGACAGAAGTGTGTGTAGGCCTGTACTCGCAGATGAACGTGTTGGACTCATCTATGATGTAAAACAAAATTGCAAGGTGGATGAGAACGAACTGAGGGTCAGAATCAAATGCATGTCGCTGAGAGTGATATGTCATGTGTCGAGTCGAAACCAAGGAGAGTCCTGTTGGTGAGAGAAGTCTCTCTTCCACCATGTAGAAGAGGAGCAGATGAGTCAATCCGGAAGTCCTATTAAGTAGGGTACCAGAAAAGAGGGATGTCTCTCGAAAAGGGGTCCGAGAATGGTGGAACTCCCCTCCTTGTCCACGCGGTGCTGCCGCCCGGGGAATAATTGAGTACAAACAAAACTGTACAGCCAGAAAGCTTGACTTGTATGTGACGCTCGTCCAGGTCTCCAACTGTGTATTAGTACAAGTGCAGATAAAATCTATGAATCAAAACAAAACTGCTCAAAGAATTGCTCATCTCCGGATCCGTGTTAAAATCTTCGCAACACAAAATCATCATCAGCTGTCAGAATCTTTATACTCCTCAATGGCTAACGGTGGACTGACAAAACCCGAAAAGTGGTTTCCACCAGTCCTATACGATCTACACGTGCCTGAAATTTTAAGGAACAGGAAGACGCCCAGGAGAGTTTGTAGTTGTTCTATATCTTCTTACTACCATCATCAGATTCTTTGCCTCCTTCATCCTTAGACTCTTTCAGAAAATTCCAGTCCCCGTGATAAAACCATGCGATTTTGTCACTAGTGAACGTACTTTGAAGTTTCACCCGCTAATCAGAGACAGACCAATAGTGTCCAGATTTTTAACAGGCCTGCGTTTCGTTAAAAGGAGCCAGATGCTGCAACCTAGAAAGAAATTATTTACTGGAATCCTCCATCCTCCAGGAACTTAGTTCACCTTCTTATAAGAAGGTGAACCAAGTTCTCCCTTCTCATTTGTACACGAAACTGCATTCAGCAACCTCAAGCACCCACGGACCTCGTAACCAGCCGGCAGCAACAACTCTTCACAACCTTCCAGCAATGGCAGCAGGGAAATTCAAAACAAGCTCGAAGCAGTGCAACAACGGAAGTTAGAGAAGTCAAAGCTCTTCAATATCAAGTAGTCCTCGTCCTCCGTTCACTGCTCCTCTATCATCTTTGTCTCCGTATACGACTCTCTGACTGCCATCAGGAAGATTCAACCTGATTCAAATATCCATCCTCCTCAACATCTACACCTTCCTCAGCAAGAATGGTGCATCCCCCGCGATCAAATCCAGCAGGTCGTCCTCGTCCTCATCCACAACTACGGTCGCGTCAAGAATTCTGATTCGAGGCTTTCTGAACTCTTCTTTCAGCTTCTCAGGATCACCCCAGTAATCATACCGCCACAGTGGTTCTCGTGGATCACACTGTTGCCCCAGAATGACTTGCATACCGGCTGCGGCGAAACGAGAAACGCAAAAATAAACGTCAGCCTCAACATCGGTGTACGTGGTTAGCAGCGTAGTGCAAGAATCAGCAATAAGAACTTAGGTAACCCGAAAAACCTGAACCCGAGAGAATACATATATTCATACGTCGAGAATGGCAGATTTTATCACTGACCCCTTTCTAGTACATAGATAACCCGCAAGTAACCCGGCCAAGTACATAGCAAGTAGCAAACAGGGGCCGAATGTGCGCTAAATTGCTAAGTGAAGTTAACCAATTGTTGGGAATGTGTAGTGCCAGATGGGAATGTGTAGTGCCACTCACATATCCAGAGAAGGTTCCCCTTGGTATAGAGTGCGATGCAGCAGAGAAATATGCAATCTGATCGATTCTAGTGTAGAATCTAATGCAGAACTGTATTTGAACTGAAAAACTGGAGTTGATCAGAAGGATCGTGTAATAAATGACGAGCGTCGATGGCGAGCATAGAAATTGATATCCAGAACGCAGAGGAAAAGCGTTAGTTTAAATGAGTTAAAGAGCAAAGATTTATCGAGTGAAATCAGCTATTCAGACAGGGCGAAGATAAAGCATGGAGAATAGAGGAAAATTCTTTTGCCAAAAGGTCACTGATGCCGAGAGAAAACATAGCAAGATGAAAAGCAGTAGTGCGAGAAACAGGACCACCACTTATGTGAAACAATTAGCGTAACTTGCATACGATGAGATGCAAACTACTCAGAGCATGCTAAGACCAAGACCTTGGGCCACTCATCAGTTCCAGTACTATCCCGTGAGCAGCGTCTAGATCTCTTACGTAACAAGCAGTGATACGAGGATATCTGGTGATGGATAACGACAGAGACAAAAAATAAGCATGTACTGTAAGGAGAATGAAGTGCAGTAAAACTTGGTTGTCACTTCCTCATACTCTGATCAAAATTCTTTCTCGATCAATAACTATAGGAAAAAAATGTAAGCAAATTAAATAAATTAGTAATAAAGACTAGTATGAGCTACGAAATACCTCTTATCTCTATAGATGTTTATTTACTGTGGTTTTGTCTTCATCGGTTGTATCATCAGCAACGAATATCTTTAATTTATCGATGCGTCTTTTGTATGAGACAATCACTGAGATCTTCGTGATATGGAAGCGACATCGAGCAATCTTGGATAGAAGAGTAAAACTGAGACTTAAATTTAGGCTCAGATGTCCAACAGAGAATGTCTTGAATGGTAGTTTGTCTATCCATAAGTAATTGAATCTTTACATCTCCTGTATGACTTTTGGTTTTCACTGGGCGTTCAACCATTACAGATCGATGAGCCAAAAATCAAATATGATAACAATGGTTTCTTGTTACTTTTGTAGACCATATCCTTGCAATGTTTTCTTGTGCACTGCAAGTTATCATTTCATTCATGTTGCAGTCAACCATATCAAATAAGAAAAAACATTTTGCTTCTTCAGTAGCAAAGGCATTTTCATACAGGTTGAGAACCATTCCTTGGAATATATCATCTCTAAATGCATATTCGAGATCATCAATTGACATTGGGATTTTGGTTTCATCGAAATAGTCATCTGAGGAATAAGTTACTAGGAGAAGTTTTGTAGAAGTTTTTGATTTTTGTTGTTGTCAGTAAAGATGTTGGAACAGTCTCAGTAGAAGGAATAGATGGGACTGCAACAACATCTGCATCAAGCTCTTTCCGTTTTTGGATCAAAAGAATCGCTACATTAGAAGACAATGAATACGACGCAGATGGACAAGACATGGACAGAGACAGATAAACATGTACGGAAATATGTGATTGGGAAGAATGCATAGCATCATGAGTTTCATGTTTTACGACAATTGTGTCATGGGTAAGAAAGACATGTTTCGAAGAAGTGGATTTTGAGCTACTTTATTTTGCAAGATTTTTCATTTTTAAAGGAGAAGATCGACTTGCATCCATCTCTTCACTCACCTGTTAAGATCACAATGTCAAATAATAAAAATAATAATAATAATAAGTGAAACAAACATAAAATAATGATAATCAAATTAAATGAAAGACAATGGTTTTGAGTCAAATAGTCCTTACATTCAGAGATAACTAGTGAAGGCAATATACATGAAAGGGACATGGAAGAAGATTGGGAAACAAGTACAAAGATGGATTCACAGATTGAGGAGAATGCATAGCATCAAGAGCTTCACATTCCAAGATAAAAGTGTCATGAGTAATAGACACATGTTTTGAGAAAATGGATTTAGAGTTATTGTTTCTTGCATGACTTTTCATTTTCAAAAGAGAAGATCGAGCTGCATCCATCACTTCACTCATTTGTTAACATCACAATGATTGAATTAATATGACTAGCAAAACATAAAAAACGATAATTAATAAAGTTTTAAATTTTTTCATGGATGGACATCACACACTTGGGAAGAGAAATAAAGAATTCAAACTACGTAGAATATCTTGTTTCTACTCAAAAGTCCGTTGTAGAATCTTATGTGTACATGATCTTCTACAAACATATCACAGTAACAGCTGGGAAGGGAAGTAAAGAATTAAAACTACGTATAATATCTTGTTTCTACTCAAAAGTCTGTTGTAGAATCTTATGTGTACATGATCTTCCACAAACATATCACAGTATCAGCTGGGAAGGGAAGTAAAGAATTCAAACTATGTATAATATCTTGTTTCTACTCAAAAGTCCGTTGTAGAATCTTATGTGTACATGATCTTCCACAAACATATCACAGTATTAGCTGGGAAGGGAAGTAAAGAATTCAAACTACGTATAATATCTTGTTTCTACTCAAAATTTCATTGTAGAATCTCATGTGTACCATGATCTTCGCAAACATATCATAGGATCAGCTAGTATATTCGACGCAGAACTACGAAAATATGATGCTAACTGAAAAGCGGAAAATCTTCCGTGGAAATCTTTTCTACTCCATAACCAACTATTACGAATTGCGTGCAAATATGTCTGACGCAAACATGTAGCTATCGCAAGATCACTCATAAACATATGTCGAATGATAAATCCTATAGCATAAACGTCTATGGCTTTCGTATAAAGTTGCGCTTTTCTAGAAAGTTGTGTTAGCTCTAGAGCTATATGACCAAAATGATGTGTTATTTGAGGTGGCCATTGATGCCCATATGCATTTTGTGCTTTTTTCACTGTTTGTGTCTGTCTCCAATTTCTTATACCAATAAATATTTGTTCTTCTCCTTCAAAATGAAGAAAAATATTTCTAGTATGCAGATGACGGTGCAAAATATCTGAAGCATCGATAGCTTCAAGAGTATTCCAAAGGGCCGCACAAATCTTTTGACTTCACCTGCACTAATGGAAGCACTCTCGTTCTCCTTTTTAACCAAAAGAGAAAAAGAATGAAAGCTCCCTCCATTCTAGTACGAGAACACACTGCATGAGGGTTATCAATACTGGCCCCAATAGCTCGAATCACACCAAAATGACACACTCTTGCTGTCAATATTTTGATGTCTCTTTTCTCCATAGCTTCGATATTGCATTTGGTTTTGTATTCTTTGACACAATAAAGAATCGAAGTATTGAAGTTAAGGTCATTTTGTATCAAACAAGTATAGACTTTGTCATTAACTCCACCTCCAAGATACTTCTTCTTCTCGATGTTGTTGTGTAACCAAATGATAGCACCAGGCTGTATCGTTCCTCTGTGATAACATCCTTTAGTTTTAGCTGCTATCAACTCAAAGTCAAACTTTTGTAGAAGTTCAAACTGGACTACATCAAAATCATGATCTTTTTTTGAACACATTAATGCATATTGATCAACAAAGTGACCAACTATACACGATGTCATATTCTTGATATGACTGCACAATTATTATTTTTAGACGTAGAAAAAGATAAACTCGCGGAGATAACTTCCACCGTTGTATGTAGGTCTTAAGGGGAGTTTGAGCTTTTGGTAAGAGCATTGAGAAATCTGAGGACACAGGGGATAGAGCTCGTCGTGCCAATCAGTGTCAGTGAAATTCTTGATTGATTTGGAGCAATAAAGGAGAAGTTATGCCAAATTGAAGTTCTGATTGAGTTCAAATTGTATCACTTTTGTTGATTTTGAGGTTTTGAGTGTCAAATCCAGCAGAAAAGAGACAATCTCTTCAAGCCTGCGTGATTGCGTTCAGTGTCAGCAGGGCTACGACTGTCCAAAAAGTTTTATGTCATTTGCGTGATTGAGTAATTCAGGGCGACCACTGAAGCAGAGGGGGTCTGAAAAGCTCTCAATCTAGAGCAGCAACTTCAAAGAACGAGATATGGAGAACTGTGTACAATCAGGAAGTCAAATTTCACAAGGATGTTCAGCATCCTATAAACTCCAAATCCTGTAAAGATCATCGAAAGTGATCGAGCCAATTTGTTGTTCTAGGTCGAAATAGCCATATGGGTGTCAGAAATTACCGTAATTTTCTTATTCATGATGTTTCTGTTCATATCTCGGTGCTAGAATTTGATCTCAGGCTGTGTGTTCAGTAGTGTCTCTTTTGCATGTAGGAGGGTTTTAGAAGTCTGAACCATCATATTTTTCCTCTCCTTGAGTGTTAAAGTTCACCGTCCTATATGCAAAAGAGACCCTACTGAACACACACATGAAGTTTCAGCCTGAGATCAAATTCTAGCACCGAGATATGAACAAAAACATCATGAATAAAGAAATTATGATAATTTCTGACACCCAGATGGCTATTTCGACCTAGGACAGCAAATTGACTCGATCACTTTCGATGATCCTTACAGGATTTGGAGTCTACAGGATGCTGAACATCCCTGTGAAATTTGGCTTCCTGATTGTACAGAGTTTTCCAGATCTCCTTCTCTGAAGTTGTTGCTCTAGATTGAAAGCTTTTCAGACCTCCTTTGCTTCAGTGGTCGCCCTGAATTACTCAGTCACGCAAATGACATGAAACTTTTTGGACAGTCGTAGCCCTGCTAACAGTGAACGCAATCACGCAGGTTTGAAAAGATTATCTCTTTTCTGCTGGAATTGACACTCAAAACTCCAAAATCAACAAAAGTGATGCAATTTCAACTCAATCCGAACTTCAATTTGGCATAACTTCTCCTTTATTGCTCCAAATTGATCAAGAATTTCACTGACATTGACTGGCACGACGAGCTCTATCCCTTGTTGTCCTCAAATTTCTCAATGCCCTTACCAAAAGCTTGAACTCTCCTTAAGACCTCTGCTTCTAAGTTTAGAGTTTCACAAAAGACAAAAATGAACCAATGGGAATCCATAACTCCACTTCTTGTCTTTTTGTGTCTTAATCCACGTGGTAACTAATTTCACACATAGGTTACCACGTCAAGCCTCTAAAGTGCCAGCGTAAATCTTAAACTTTATGCAAAGACATGTAAAATAACACGTAACCTTGAAAGATTTTCTCTCACTCCATTTTCACTTTCACTCCACAAGTAGCAGCATTCACAAGAGAAACAACATGGATGCAGATATCTCATTCACAAGTCTTTTCATACCACCCTTGCCAAAGTTGGTTCCCAACATCATCCCAGTCTCTCTCAAATGGATCTTACCATCTTTGAAGAAGATAAGATCCTTCCCAGCGCATATGTAAAATCCTCACAATCTCTTCTTACATGGTCTAGGTTATCGCATCATATACAACGATGAACAAAACCTTCTCTCATCTGAGGTCTCTGCATAGCAAGCTGTACATTCCGCTCCTTCTCTTCTAACCTAGTGAGCTTAATCTTAAGCTCCTTCATATCCTTGATCACCTCATAAAGCAGTGAGTCTTCCTCTCTAGCAATTACCAAAGTAGGCTTAGTAGGCAACTGCTTGACAGGAATTACAGAGGTGCTACTTCACTAACCACCACTTTGTTCATTCTTCTCTGTCTCTTGGTCAGCAAGGAAACAACCTCTTCAACCTCCTTCCAATCAGTGTTCAATCCTCTCTCCTCACTCTTGTCTTTCAACAACAACTCAAGCTTCTCCTGAATAGTCACGTCCATTGCTTGTAGAAAAAACTCCGTCTTCTCAACCTCTAGTGTAAGCTTCTCTGTCCTAGAAAGTTGAGCATATTGACGATCAAACTCTCTTAACAAGTCATTTACAGACAAACCTTTGTTGGGCTTAACCACCCACTCCAAGAATGTTCTCTTGGTCACCCTCTCTGAATCTTCAATGTAGTATTCTTCCTTCAAAGCTCGCATAAAGCTCTCCCAACTCTGTCCTTGCTGCTGCTTGAGCTCCTTCACATGCCCACGAATCTCAAGGATAACAGCAAGTTCAAAGTTCTCCACCATCTCCTTCTCAAACACCTTGTTCATCTCCATCTCTTTAGCATAGTATCGCACATACTTGGAAATATTTGTCCCCTTGAATTGGTCCATCTTGTGCACCACTGATTGCAACGCCTTGGTTGCTAATACCTCCTTCCTCTTTGTGCTCTGCTGTTGCTGCATAAACATGGGAAAAGCTTGGAACATCTTCATCATAGCAGCATCAAACTTAACAAGTTGCTGAGCAGCAGCAACACCTCCACTTAATGATCCTTGGTTGGTCATGATATCTGATCCTGTAACACTCTCAAGAAAACTCCCACCCTAGGTGTTTCACGTCGAGTTCATCAAAAGAGAGTATGTCGGAATGTGATCCGTCTCCTAGGAAAGCACCGGGCTTCTGGTTGTGGTTGTTTACTCAAGAGGTAGACTTTTCAGGTTACAACAAGGCGCTATAAACACTCACGCAAGTGTGTAGGATCCTCTAATATGCTCAGAAAGCGAAATTCAAGTCTAACTAGTAGTAATAGGATCAGAGAGAAGTCTGAACCATCATATTTTTCCTCTCCTTGAGTGTTAAAGTTCACCGCCTAATCCTATTACTATTAGTTAGACCTGAATTTCGCTTTCTGAGCATATTAGAAGATCATACACACCTGCGTGAGTGTTTATAGCGCCCTGTTGTAACCTGAAAAGCCTACCTCTTGAGTAAACAACCACGCTAGAAGCCCGGCGCTTTTCTAAGTAGACGGATCACACTCCGACACCGTATATTCTTAAGGTGAACAGACTTACCAAAAAAAGTAATGGTCTATTGTGTAAGATTTTGAACAAAGTGACTGTCAGTCATGTTTATGATTGGGATACCAAGTTGGATGCAGCGTTGTGGACATTCAGAAACACAGAGAAGATAACGACACGACATACACCATTCTTCTTAGCCTATGGAATGCATCACATTATGCCTATTGAGTTCGAAACCCCTACTTATAGAATCATGTCAAAGGACAGATTGTCTGCAAAAGACAGTCAGCTCATCAGACTACAAATTTTGATGGCACTAGAAAAAGATCGTGAGAAATCTTTGGAGTTAACTAAGGCCATACAAGAAAAGCGTAAAGAAAAATACGATAAGAAGCTGAAGAAGGTGGATGTGAAGACAAAGATTTAATTTTGCTATATGATAGTCGACATGCTAAATTCCCAGGGAAGTTACAGTTAAGATGGATGGGATCATATAGAGTTTCAGAGCGTTATAGTAATGGATCAGTCCAACTTGAAGACTTAGAAGGAAATCTCTTTGCTACTCGAGTGAATGGAGGAAGATCAAGCGATATTACTGCTGATGTGTTCGCGAGGTCGTTCACATCTGGGGGGAGAAGTATGTAGAGCTCACTTTTTCAATTTTTGATGAAATATGTTTGAAATGTAGAAGTTTGTAGAAGAAACAATGAAGTTGGAAGAAGAATAGCTTAGTTTTAGTGAAGAAGACTGTTTGTGAAGAGAAGAGCCTTCGGAAGAAGAGAATTCACAAGAAGGAGAAGTCTTCGGAAGATCTCTAAATACAGATGAAGAGAAAGAAGACTTCTTAAGAATGGACTTCCTAAAAGTAGTCTCTTCAAGAGTAGTTAGTAGAATTTGTAGAGGAGCACTACGAAGTAAGAGTAGGTTAAGTGTCGCGCCCCTCATTCTCAAGATCGGGCGCAGACGCGAACAACAGAACCCTAGCGGACTTGCGCTAGGTTGTGAACGCTGCGAGTAGGACTTAACGGCTTGGCCGGGAAGTCGGGATCAGAAGAACCCTAAGTGGTTCTCTGAACCAAGGTTAGAACCTTGGGTTAGGACATAAGGGCCTACCCAAGAGGGCCCCAGACGAACGCTGACCTAAGGGGGCGAGTCTGAGAACGGGCTGAAACATGAGTCTCAGACATAGGTCTGAGACGTGGGTCCGAGACACAGACGAACCACAGGGTTCGACCCTGGGTCTGGACCACAGGTTTTCGGAAAAACTGCTAAGTGTTGGAGCTCCATGGACGTTTTAGGTCGTGGACGGAGCTCCACGTAAGATCTCGAGGCGAGTGAGGTATCATTGGAAAGGTCTCGTCGAGAGCTTTCCAGTGATATATAACACTCCTCGATCTGACCTCCGAGCTGGAAGTTATGGCCGAACCACAATCGGATTGTGGTATAATTTTCAGGGACCAAAGAGGAGGGCGGGGCCGCCGATCCCCAGAAGTATATATGAGGGGGGCTCGATGCCTGGGTGGGCCAGGACGAGTCACCCGACCCCAGGGTTCGGCGGGCGGACTCTGGGGGCATGAGGTGATGGCTGGGCCAGTTCCAAGGCACGTTCCGATCTAGACTTGGACGGCTAGACTTAGGAACGATGTAAGGGCTGGGGCAAGACTAGGGAACGAGTCGGCGGGTTAGACCGCCGTTCGGGAGCCTGGACCCAGACGGACATCACGAGCGGTTGGGCCGCTAGGTGTGCTGGAGGCACCGTTTAGGACCCTGGACTTTATGGGAAGTCCGCCCCAAGTCATATTGTGACTTGCTCATGTTTGGGACCGACTTAGGCGGATCTAAGTCGGGACTTAGGATTGCTGAGCTTGATGATTAGGGAGACGGTCCGGCTCCGGTCCGGACCAAACAGAACTAAGGTAAGTGGTGCATGGACGCTAACTTGTGATTGTGTTTGTAGGTTAGCGGTTTGAATTTCGGGACCTACTGAGCAAGAGCTTCCGCTGGCGCAACAAGGCGGTAGGTGCGCGAAAAGTGGTATCAGAGCCGACGCTTCGGTGAGCGAGAACTTGAGGTAGCGGCTGAAGGCTGGACGCTTGAGGAGGGACGCAAGACACGAAGCGGATCAGCGTTTCTAGGTGAATACTTGGAGCGATGGCCGAAGAAGGACAGAGTTCCAGGAGGAAGACCAAGAGACGGGGAGCGGCGACTGACACCGGGACCAGATCGACTCGAGCTAGCCCCGAGGCACAGTCAGGGGACGATAACCGACAACCTTCGCCCCAACGTCAAGGAAGCCCAGTTCCAGCTGTGGCACCGCTGCAGCAAGATGGAGTCTTGCCAACGGTGCCCAACGATGCAGGCGCGGGAAGTCAAGGAGCCTTGTATGCGGAACTCATCAAAATGATGAAGACCATGCAGGAAGGGATGGCCTCGAGGGATAAACGTATCGCTGAGCTTGAGGCAGGCCAAGGAAGTTCCTCGTCTACCAGGAAGCTTTGTAAGACGAATTTGCCGACTCCGTTTACAGGTATAGGACGGGCTCGTAAGGTTAAGGATTTCTTAACCGAGTTAGACCTATACTTTGAAGCGCATCAGGCTCAGGAGTCAGACAAAGTGAGAGCGGCGGTTACATTCTTGAAGGACCATGCGCTTCTCTGGTGGACCGCATACAGGGATGAGCATGCCTTGACCGTCTCGGCGCTTGGTTGGAAGGAGTTCAAGGAGTTGCTCGCAGGACGATTCACTCCGGAGTATCAGAGGATTCGGGACGGTGTTGAGTTAGTTCGGCTGAAGCAGACAGGGACCTTAAGTGCTTATGTGCGCGAGTTCAGTGCCAAACTGGATTCGTTCTCCAAGTGGACTGAGGAGACCAAAATATGTATATTCATTGGGGGACTCAAGTCCAGCTCGGAGAAGGCTCTCTTTCGGATGCCGGAGCTACCTACGACAAGTGCCGAACTTTTGAAGCTAGCGGAGCGAATTGGGGACGATGACGTCCAGCAACAAAAACCTTTTGAACCTCGCAGCACGGACAAGTTCCAGAAGAAGAACAAGGGCTTCAAGCGACAATGGGATGGGGGTGAGAAGGATCGGAAGGATTCTTCTGCCCCGGCAGCAAAGCGGCAGCAAACAGGAGTGAAACCGAAGGGGCAGACACCTCAGAAGGGCAATGGGGCTAAGTTTACTTGCTACAACTGTGGCGAGGCGGGTCACATTGCTAAGGGGTGCACGAAACCTAAGGTTAGTAACTGTAGCATGAATGCGTTTGTTGCAAAGGACTTGTTGGAGGGCCAGATGACTGTGACCTTGAGAACCACGAAGAAGACGCCAGGACTGATGTATCTACAAGCCAAGGTTGCTAACCGTGATGTTTCTTTTCTTGTGGACACAGGAGCGACTCACTCCTTCATAAGTCCAAAGTTGGTGAAGAAGTTGGGCTTGTCTACCTCCAAGGCAGACAAGCCTATTCAGGTACGCTTTGCCAAGGGCAAGACGTACCAAACTTCTGAAGTGGCCTTGGACGTACGATTTGTGTGTGGGAAGTTGGAGTTCACAGAGAACTTCACGGTGTGCGAGATGGATGATATCCATGCGGTTTTGGGGAATACTTTCTTGGACAGGTTTGAAGTGGAACTTAGGCGGAAACCTTTAAGGTTAAACGTTAGAGTTAAAGGGCGGAAGCTGGGAGTGAGGCTGATCCGGAAGGCGCGGAAGATTGATGACTTTGCGGTGAATTTGATCAAAGGCAAACAGATGGACTTCAACGACGGAGTCATGTGTTTGATGCGGGTTGCAGATTTGATGGCGGGTGACGGACAAGAGGAAACATCAGGAGACGCGACTAAACTCCCGAAGGTGCTTCGCGAAGTGATTAAGGAGTTTGAGGATGTCTTGACGGACGAGTTACCTGCTGAGTTACCTCCAAGGCGGGTGGTGGATCACAAGATCGAGGTCTTGCCAGGATCAGAACCACCTTCCAAAGCCCCTTACCGACTCAATCAGGTGGAACTCCTTGAGTTGAAAAGACAACTCGGCGAGCTATTAGCGCGGGGATATATTCGAACCAGCAAGTCACCTTATGGAGCCCCAGTTCTTTTTGCAAAGAAGAAGGATGGGAAGTTACGACTCTGCGTAGATTATCGTGCACTCAATAAGGTGACGGTGAAGAATAATTATCCTTTGCCAAGGATAGACGACCTCTTTGATAGGCTAGCGGGCGCAAAGTACTTCAGCAGGATAGACTTGAAGTCAGGATATTACCAAATCCGGATAGCTGACCCAGATGTTGAGAAGACCGCTTGTCGAACCAGATACGGATCGTTTGAATTCGTGGTGATGCCATTTGGACTCTGCAACGCCCCTTCGACGTTCACTACATTGATGAACACAATTTTTCGCGAGGAGATGGATGAGTTTGTCATCGTTTACATCGACGACATCTTGATCTACTCCAAAACCTTGGAGTCGCACGCGGAGCAGCTAAGGGTGGTGTTGACGAAGCTGCGGGAGCATAAGCTGTTTGCCAACATTGACAAGAGTGAGTTTGGTTTGGAGCGCATTAACTTCTTGGGACATGTAATTAGTGCAGAAGGAGTCGGCCCGGATATGCAGAAGGTGGATGCGATTGTGACTTGGGAGCCTCCGACTACAGTGAAGGGGATGCGGCGATTCTTAGGATTGGCGCAGTTCTACCGCAAGTATGTGAAGGGGTTTTCAAAGATCGCGAAGCCGCTGACGGACTGGACGGGCAAAGACGCACAGGTAAGTTGGACCAAGGAGGTGGATGATGCGTTTCAGACGATCAAAGCTATTTTGTCAAAGGCGCCAGTTTTGAAGCTTCCGGAGTTCGACAAACCATTCGAGGTGCACACGGACGCGAGCGACTATGCGATTGGCGGAGTGTTGGTGCAGGATGGGAAACCTGTAGCGTACGAAAGCAAGAAGTTATCTGGGACAGAGAGTCGATGGCCGACTCACGAGAAGGAACTGTTTGCGGTGGTCCATTGCTTGAGGAAATGGCGGCATTACTTGGGACTTCACAAGACCCAAGTGTATACTGATAACATCTCGCTCAAGTACTTCGAGACACAAGATCGGGTGACGCCCAAGCAACTACGGTGGCATGATACCTTGGCGCTCATGAATGTGGAATTGATCCACAAAGCGGGAAAGGACAATGTGGTTCCTGACGCCTTGAGTCGCAAGGAGGAATATCTTCCATCGTCAACACAGATTTTGCGAGCTATGTATCCTAAGGAGTCAGATTTGGAGAGACGAATACGTGAAGGTTACATGGGCGACGATCAAGCGAAGGAGTATCTGGAACAGCTCAAGCGAGGGGTGAAGTTGCAGAACATGCAGCTAAGACATGGTTTACTCATGTTCAAGCAAAGTCGGGTTTATGTGGGACAAGGAAAACTTAGGACCAAGTTGTTAAAAGAATCTCATGATGTGCCCTTATCAGGCCATAAAGGAGAAAAGTCCACTTTAGCGGTAATCGCTAAAAAGTTTTATTGGCCCCACATGAAAGATGATGTTTCCCACTTTGTGAAAACATGCGTAACCTGTCAAGCGAATCGTGTTTCTTATGAGAAGAAACAAGGATTGCTTCATCCTTTGCCGATTCCAGCCAGACCTTGGGAAAGCATCAGCATGGACTTCATTACCTCTCTGCCTGACTCGAATGGATACAACGCAATTTTTGTGATAGTTGATCGGTTTAGCAAACTAGCGAAGTTTGCTCCGACCTTGGACACTGCAACAGCGTTCACGACTTCTCGGTTGTTCCTAGATACTTGGTGGCGTTCACATGGATTACCTCGGAGTATTATTTCAGATAGAGACTCTAAGTTCACAAGTGCCTTTTGGAAACACTTGTTCCAAAAATTGGGGACTAAATTAAAATTTAGTACCGCCTTTCATCCAGAAACAGATGGGCAAACGGAACGAGTTAACTCGGTTCTGAATCAATACTTGAGGAATTATGTGAGCGCGGACCAAAGTGATTGGGCGGAGTGGCTCAGTCTTGCGGAGTATTGCTACAATTCCACGAAGCATTCGGCAACCGGCGAATCGCCTTTCTTGCTGGCTTACGGACGTGAGCCAGAAGGGCCTCTTGACTTGACCCTTGCAGGGAGCTCTACATCGGCACGACCAAGAACACGGCAAACATCAGCTGAAGAGTTGGTGGCGGCAATGCAGCGGCGCGAGGAACAAGTAAAGAAGAACCTCGAGAAGGCGCAGCAAAGATACACAAAGCAGGTAAACAAGCATCGGCGGCAAGTGAAGTTTCAAGTGGGCGAACAAGTATGGTTAAGTGCGAAAAACTTCACACTTCCAAAGGAAATATCGACGAAATTTTCATCGAAGTTTGCAGGACCTTTTGTTGTTGTCAAGAATCCGCATGAAGATGTCTATACCTTAGACCTTCCTCGCGAGTGGCAGTTGCATCCGACTTTCCATGTTTCTTTATTAAAGAAATACTTCAAGGATGATTTGCGGCCGGAGCGCAAACAAGTACTCAGGCCTCAACCTGATGTCGTGCAAGACGAAGCAGAATATGAGGTGGAGTCCATTTTGCGATCTCGGCGCAAATCAAACCGGATGGAGTACTTGGTCAAATGGCGTGGTTACCATTTGAAGGAAGCAACTTGGGTGCCAGAGGAAGATCTCGCACATGCGAGCGAAGCATTGGACCTCTTCAAGCGGAGACAAGGACAACAAGGGCGTTAGCACGATGAGGACATCTCCTTCCAGCGAGGGGTGAAGAAACGGCGAACCATACGAGTAGCAACTTGAGGCGATTTGGGCCGATGGACTTTGTAGCTTTGACTTGTGTTTGGAAAACAAGATCCAACTTGAGGCGATTTGGGCCGATGGACTTTGTAGCTTTGACTTGTGTTTGGAAAACAAGATCCAACTTGAGGCGATTTGGGCCGATGGACTTTGTAGCTTTGACTTGTGTTTGGAAATAAAGATCTTGTTTCTTGAAAATTTGTCTAAGTGTATTGGGAGTGCATGGCTATGACTAGTTCTGATCAGATGCCTAGGATGTTGTCAAGAGGAGGAACGAAGCACACTCAAAGGAAGCAAGCTGGTTTGGATAAGCATCTAAATCAAGACTAAGTCTTGATGTCAAGACTTAGGTTTGTCGTAGCGTTGGCAAAGCAAGTATGAACTTTCATACTTGTCTTGGGGCTTGGGGTGATCTTGCTTTGTGGTTTTCTACAAAGTAAACTTAGTCTCGCGTCTAAGTCAAATCAGGTTGCGACCGGAAAGTGAGTTTCGAGGGACCTCGTAAGTAGGTGTGAATACTTATAGTTTGCAAGTTAGAGTCTTAAGTAGAATGTTTAGAAGTTGCCAACTAGTTTTGTTTAGGGTAAGCCAAAAAGGTAAGGCTTTTCCCGAGACTAGTTGGAATTTTCTAAGGGTTCTAGCGACAACTTAAGACTCAAGCCAAGAAGGGAATTGCGGGTTAGCTACCAGAACGCAATTCTGGCGCCAAGGGGTTGGCTACCCATTTTGAACTTGGTGTTAACTTAAAGGATCATTGTTGATGAGGGCATCAACCTCCAAAGTGGGGGTGAGTGTCGCGCCTCTCATTCTCAAGATCGGGCGCAGACGCGAACAACAGAACCCTAGCGGACTTGCGCTAGGTTGTGAACGCTGCGAGTAGGACTTAACGGCTTGGCCGGGAAGTCGGGATCAGAAGAACCCTAAGTGGTTCTCTGAACCAAGGTTAGAACCTTGGGTTAGGACATAAGGGCCTACCCAAGAGGGCCCCAGACGAACGCTGACCTAAGGGGGCGAGTCTGAGAACGGGCTGAAACATGAGTCTCAGACATAGGTCTGAGACGTGGGTCCGAGACACAGACGAACCACAGGGTTCGACCCTGGGTCTGGACCACAGGTTTTCGGAAAAACTGCTAAGTGTTGGAGCTCCATGGACGTTTTAGGTCGTGGACGGAGCTCCACGTAAGATCTCGAGGCGAGTGAGGTATCATTGGAAAGGTCTCGTCGAGAGCTTTCCAGTGATATATAACACTCCTCGATCTGACCTCCGAGCTGGAAGTTATGGCCGAACCACAATCGGGTTGTGGTATAATTTTCAGGGACCAAAGAGGAGGGCGGGGCCGCCGATCCCCAGAAGTATATATGAGGGGGGCTCGATGCCTGGGTGGGCCAAGACGAGTCACCCGACCCCAGGGTTCGGCGGGCGGACTCTGGGGGCATGAGGTGATGGCTGGGCCAGTTCCAAGGCACGTTCCGATCTAGACTTGGACGGCTAGACTTAGGAACGATGTAAGGGCTGGGGCAAGACTAGGGAACGAGTCGGCGGGTTAGACCGCCGTTCGGGAGCCTGGACCCAGACGGACATCACGGGCGGTTGGACCGCTAGGTGTGCTGGAGGCACCGTTTAGGACCCTGGACTTTATGGGAAGTCCGCCCCAAGTCATATTGTGACTTGCTCATGTTTGGGACCGACTTAGGCGGATCTAAGTCGGGACTTAGGATTGCTGAGCTTGATGATTAGGGAGACGGTCCGGCTCCGGTCCGGACCAAATAGAACTAAGGTAAGTGGTGCATGGACGCTAACTTGTGATTGTGTTTGTAGGTTAGCGGTTTGAATTTCGGGACCTACTGAGCAAGAGCTTCCGCTGGCGCAACAAGGCGGTAGGTGCGCGAAATTAAGGCACACTATCTTACTGAAGAGTGACATGAATCACAAGAGACGAAGATAAAGATAGCCTGCGCACTCTCTTGTCAAGCGTGTAATGATGAATGAGAAGCACTTTCGGCATGTATGAGACGTTCAAACCAACTATATACTCAGAAAATCGGTTGATTATTCAAGAGCGCAGCGATTTTCTATACTCAAAGAGTGTTCAGAAGAAGAGAGAAATTTCAGACGAAGACTATTACATTCAGACGAAGTCTATTGCGTTAAGACGAATTCAGCTATCTTCTTAGAGTACGATGTCAGTAACGTCGAAGTTGCCGAGGATTAGAGTCTTTGAGTTGAACTAGGAGGAACTTCGGCACCTTCAGCCGAAGTTGAGAGAGTTAGGGTTAACCTTCTTAACATGGGGAGGATGGACGCGAGTTTCTGGCAAGTTCATCAGCCAGATTCGGATGTGTGAAGATCATGCGATCGAAGACGGGTATGCGAGACCAAGGAATTAGACGTTGGAGAATTGGACGAAGGTCTTGCTAGACGAAGCTAGCGAGAAGAGAGATATGGTCTTCGATCATTTGTCGATGAAGACTCATGCGATTGAAGATCAAGACTACATGGAACTCTTCGTCCACCTCATTCATCCAACGAATGACTACAAGCTGGCTGATTACAAAGACCCGGTGAAGAGAGAGATTGCCGAAGCTGTGATGCTTAGATGTAGATAAGCATGTTCACTAGCAAGATTCTTCTGTGGAAGAGAAGAGACGGCGAGATGCCTCTGAGCTTGAAACTGAGACTCCAGAGGAGACTAGAGAGAGACGGAGAGTCATTAGTCTTCCATCCGAGCAGCTCCTCCAGAGGATGTCCCATCTACTTCTCAAGCTCCTCTACCTGCACCAGGACCGATGGAGGACATGCAGAGACCTCAATACTAGCCAATGACTGTCGGTAGAAGGTTCACTGCTCAAGAAAAGAGAAAAGGACCGGCTTACAAGTTGACTACGGATATTGAGACTTCCACTGATCTTAAGAGCATTATGGAGTAGAGGATACTAGATGCACGAGTTGAGTTTTCACTCCGAGAGGTTCTTCGTATTGCAAAGAGGGAGTTCCACGAACTGATTATCGATGTCATCAAACGAAAGAAGTAGGTGATATCTGAGCAGGTAGAGAGTCAGATGATAGATGTGATAGGGGCTTATGTGAATGATGTGGAATTTGGAAAGGTGCATTTCCAGGAGATTGATGAGAAAGGATACCAACAAGAGGTGTTGGTTGCTGATATCGACACTATCAAGGCTGATGATGATGAAGCTGATGAGGAGAGTCCAGCTGCTGACAATGACTTCAGAAAAAGACATTGGGCTCGTGCTACAACTGCTACACGGATACGACTTGGGGGTTTATCTAAACCTATTGCTGCTTTAGTTGATCACGGATCTGAAATCAACATCATGTCGTGAGAGATATATGAGAGAGGGCAGTGACGTATCAAACTACATCATGGTTGGGTGCTACGTGCTATCAACAACCAGAAGTGAGTTGTACGGCTTCTGTCCTAATGTGTGTGTGAAGATAGATGATGTAGAAGTAGATCAACACTTCTTTGTGCAATCTTCTGCTTCGTATCTTGTCATTCTTGATCAGTCTTGTATCACTACAGTGCGCATGGAGACTAAGGTGATGGACGATGGATCGCACTTTGCTAGGATCCGTAGACCGGATGATAGATGTTCTATTCAATTTCAGACTGTCAGGACAAACCACGAGCTTGAGAGACTCTTCTATTGCAGAAGTAAGGGTTTTCAAAACGTACTCTTGTAGGACAGGATGACAAGAGTGAAGGATCCAAGACTACCATGATCTCGCTTGAGCAGCCTAAGGGATCACAAGGGGCTAATGAAGAGGTTGCTCAAGATTATGAGAGTGTATATGGGTACCAAGTTGGAGATATGGTTTGTTGAGTTTCAGTCTAGATGATTGGAATGAGTTTACACGTGTAAAAGATTTGACTGTAAAGAGTAGGAGGCAGATAGAGAGGCGTGTAGTTGATCTACGTTGTACAAGAGCTCTGAAGGAAGATGAAATAGTTTCAGATGTGTATGAGAAATTTGTTGATGTACAGTCTTTTGTTCGTTGGTTAGATGATGTAGATAGAATGGTATAATAGATGAGAGATAGAGTGATGATCCCCATCCATTATCGTGAAGTCTATGAGGAGATTATCTCGTATTTGTCATCCAAGACTATGAAATGCCCAAGAAAGCTTAGGATGCACTCACACATTTATTTCAATCAAGAACAGAGATGCATAAGCTGCAATTGTTGTAGCAGTTAAACATTATAAAGAAGGGGTCGATGTGCATAAATGATTATGTGAACCACGTCAAACAGCTCCTAGATCAATTGTACTTTGTCAAAGTCAATCTCACTATCTTGATCGGGTCACTTTGCAAGGACTGCTTGTTGAGTACAAGCAGTTCATCACTTCAATTTCGACAAGAGAACCCTTTTACGGTTTGAGGAAGTAGTTCCTATGATGTTAGGAGAAGAGGTACGCATGTTGAGGAGTTCTACTTTGACATTACCGTGTCGGATATTGCGTGAAGGATGTCCAAGAAAACGCGAGGTTCCTGGCTGTGGAGATGCTGTGTGCTGAACAAAGACAAGACAGAGAAAAATAACCAAAGGAAACGAATGCTGCAATATATACCAACTCCAAATGTATGTACAGTGCCGGTTCTTTCTTCCTAAGAACACAAAATTGAGAAACAGACCAGAGCGGTCTATAATATACTTCAAAGCCCCTAAAACGAACCCCTGAATCTCAACCCTGACCCAAAACCATCGAAGCATAGCTCAAAGCAAGAGAAACTTCCCTTTGCTAACAAACAGAGCTGCTCCAGTATCACACGATTGAAACCCAAGTCCAAACCACATCCATGTACAAGCTCTTAGTCAAAGCTGGCTACCACAAGCTGTATATAACCAACCAGAACTCTAACAAACTCAAAAGAGCAAAACCCGTAGCGAAGAAACCAAAAAAGCCTATCTGAGAACTTTCTCCTTTCGCCGAACGGACTTCAGATGTCGATAGGGTCTCCTCTGCTGATTCCGTTAACCCAAGAAACCTTCAGATCCGACTCCCAACAGCCGAGATATCGCCGACTTTCGGTGCAGGTGACCGAACCTTCAAAAACTGCTCCAGCCGGCTTAAAACCGCACACACCGCTCAAACGGATCGCTTGATCTGATATCTGTCTTCCCTTGCAGGTAGATCTAGCTATCACGAACCCAATGAGACTCTAAACAAGCCGTTTGGAGTTCCCCTTGCGAAACCACGCAAGAAATTTGGTCGTAGGTTGCAAAAAACTGACGTAAATGGACTCTCTGCGGCTCAAACTCGCTCACCTCACCTAAACCAACAATCCAATCCACGTACTGTCTTCTCCTATGCGTAGATGAAGACTTCCTTGATCGCGTAGGCACCAAGAACGAAGAGCTTGGCACACCGATCGCGAAGAACAACCTAATTTTGGTCGCAAGCGATGAAAAACCTGACGCAAGCGCTTCTGTACGAGCCAATTTCACTCAGAACTTCTAAACCGTCTGATGAAACTTGGTATCGTCTTCAATTTCTTATAGAACTCGGTGTTCTGATCCCGATGGATCCAAGGACAACAAGTTTGGACTCCGGAACGGTCCGAATGGTCCAACTCTCCTTCACAGATAACTGAAATCTCCAAATCTCCTTCTTGCGTCTCAATTTCTCTCAGTACAATCCTCCGATCCGTCTCTTCTAGAACCGTCTTAACTTGTGCGTAGCCTGCACAGATCTGAACCCAATGACACCTTGCGCGTGTATTGGACTTCTCAAATCTCCAAATCGTCCATCAACAAGTCGCAGACGCAAGCTAGCCCCTAAGCTGCTCCCTTGTATCAATCTCTGTACGTATGAAGTTCTTTGTGATAATAATGAAGCAGGCCCCTTGTGTATTTGATATAACGTCTGAAGTCTAAAATACCCAATCAGCAAGTAAACTATGGCTTAGCTTGATTTTTCCTTCTTTCGAGTCGCATAACTTCTTCGCTAGACGTCCAAACGAAGTAAACAAGGTGCCTATGAAGAGTTGACAACGAGCTCTACCCATTGATGCAATGAAAGTGGAGATCCGAAATTGTGCCAAAAGCCCGTAAGCTGAGGTCTAGCTTGTTTTACCCATCTTTTGAGTCTTGTAACTCCTCCACAAGCCAAACGAAGTAGACGAAGTGCCTATGGAATGTTGACAAAGAGCTCTATCCACTGATGTGATGAAAGTGAAAATCTGAAGTTGTGCCAAAAGTCTGTAAGCTAGGGCTTAGCTTGTTTTCTCCATCTTTCGAGTCCTATAACTTCTCCACTAGGCGTCCAAACGAAGTAAACAAGGTGCCTATGAAAACTGACAAAGAGCTCTATCCACTGATGCGATGAAAGTGGAGATCCGAAATGGTGCCAAAAGCTCGTAAGCTAGGGCCTAGCTTGCTTTCGCATGAGTGTCTTTGGAGTGACAAGCATCGAACCTTGAATTTCAAATAGGAGCCGGTCCATGACACGACAACGTGTCAGCAAAAGTCTATCTACTTTGTAGGTTTTGGAGGATCTTGAGGTAGAGGTCGTGGAAAAGGTGTTGGGACATGGACGGGGTTACGGACAAGAACAACATTAGTCGCAGTAGCAGCAAAATCAGAACCAACAATAGGCTAGTTCTTCCAACAATAATACACTTGGGTCTAATTCTTACAACTACTGCAAGAAGCAATGCCACAAAACCAATCAATGCTACAAGCAAAAAAATAACCCAAAGCAATATGACAACAACTAGCAAGGATACGACCAACAAGGCTATGCAACAACTCAGCAAATCTATTCAGAATAGTTGTTGATTACAACACATCAAAGTTGTGCGGCTTTCGAGCCATAGATTGACTAAGTGATCGAAGATGTCATCACCAGTCACATGACACTCCATCGAGAGTGGTTCAGTTCATTCAAGCCTTTGGAGACTCCTCAATTGATGATGATAGAGAATGACATTTCGCTAGACATTATTGCTTCGTCGTTTATTGATTTGATATAGTGTTTTGATTGAAAGCCATCCATGATATTCCAAATATAATGAGTATTCATGAAAGACTTAGGGCATCAATGCACCACGCTTTTTGTTTCTGGTTATTTGAGTTTTTTAAGAAAAACAACAATCATCGATGTAACTCCACCGTGTCGTGTTGTGGTTCGGCTCTTGTGTGAAATTCTTGTGAAACGTAGGTTGTGTTTCTTTTATGTGTTTCATGAACCTTATCGCGTAACTCGCCAAACGGTGTGATGGATGCCACGATCGCGACTATTTGTTTAAGTGATCGTACGGTAGAGGAACGTGCTGAGTTATCAATATGTGCGCCTTCACTTCAATGATCCTTGTCGTCGCATTTGTGTATAAAATGGTGGGTAGAGAGTTCATACGGCATTCTCTCTCAACGGGTGATTTGTGAGAGTTCTCGGAGGTCTGCATGGAGAAGTGAAGAACTACAAGCGTGGTGGTTATGGACGGAGGTATGATACCAGCTCCGGATCTTCCTTTCCCGAATCCGTTTCACATCAAGCTTCATTGCATCCACCGCGATCACTTTCGACAGTGGTTAGTTGCGTACTTTGACGATGAATTCATGGAGAGAGTGATGGAGTTACAGCTTCCGGTGATCCTTCTGATCATTACATACGGAGAGACTTGGGATATGACGATGTACATCTTGTTGTGAGGAACAATGGATCTCAACTGTCCATCAAACATTCCTTTCAGCCTTTGGGTCGATGTCCGGTATCATTGCAGACCAGAGATCAATCATAGGGCTTGGATCGTGAGAAACTTCAAGCAAGAATATTTCAATGGAGTGATAGCTTCACCGTTTTTTTGTCGTACCTTTTATTGTAGATCGTTTCCAGGTTGTAATATTGGCTTTGTATTAGTCTGTGACTCAATCGTTCCATTCTGGTTGAGCGCTTCTGTGTAGTTATGGACCGCAAAGAATCCGTTGACATATCTGAATGATTTTTCTGAGGTCTTAGAGTCTTGTTGATATCTTGTGTCTCCTTGGGAGTAAAAATTCGTTCTAGGAGAAAAAGTTGAGTGGAGAAAAGACAAAAGTAAAGCTCTTTTTGCTCTTATTGGTTTACTTTTGGACCAATGGTGTTCTAGTTGATCCTCGCAACGTTTCTGTGGTTTCTGGAGGCTTCAAGGGGCCATTCGCAGAAAGAAGAGTATGGTTTGAAAGCTCTCGACCGGGGCTACAATCTGGGCTGAAGAATCGATCGATTTGATGGAAGGATGAGGGTGTTATGATCGATTGAGTGGAGGGGGATAAAATTCATACCTACCGCTACGTTTCTGGTCGTTCCAAGAGACTCGTGAGGAGTTTTGAGGAGCTATCTGTTTGGTTGGAGAGGTGACGAAGTGCTGGTCGTTTTGATATCAATTTCATCAGGTTCTTGATCGATTTGGATTGTGAACCGACCGATTGAAATTGAGAAGTGCAGACGTGATAAGGCGAGAACAACGAACTGTGATAGTCATGAATAGTTTGGTATTGCTTGAGTTCTGAGTCGAATTTTTGGATGAAACTTTCCAGGATTGAAGTATGTCTTACCAGTAAGATACTTGGGGAGTTTCACCTCAAATGGTCGAGTAGTTTTTTCAGAATCTTGGATCAAATGTATCTGGGTATGTAAAGCTCTTAAGTTAGCACAGATTACGGTTTGATCCATATCTGAGAATTGGTTTGAGATCTCGATCTGAAAATTGTTCAGGATAGAAGTGAAGGGTCCAATCAAGCTTCCTGTGAAGTTTGATCATCATTGGTCGACTGGTTTGAGAGGAATGAGGTCTCAAAGTTCAAAGATATTTCTGTTATTAGCGATTTCAGGTTTTTTTGGATCACATCTATTATCACTTTGGTCATTTTTGAGCAATTTGGAGAGGATTTTGTTGCTGAAACTGCCATGTCTGCATACAACTCGACATTGGAAGATGTGGGGCTGATTTCAGCTCTTGATGATGAAGGAGAACGGAGTCGCTATGAGTCATAAGCCGCTGTTTGGGTTCTCGGAGCTGCAAGGTACTATCGCCGTTGGTGCTATATTGATATCTGAGTAGTGTCTTGGAGCATGCATGCTTTACCTTGCTAGAATGCTTGGTAGGCCAGGGTGTACAACAAGTTGTATCGAGACTCGATCAAGTTGGTTGAGCGATCTTATAGTATCTTTCGGTTATATCAAATAGAGTTGTGACGGTAAAACTGATGAGTAGCTAGCGTCGCTGAGAAGTTGTTAAATCATGCTTCTAGTGATTTAGAGTTAATTGCATGCAGATAGTACAGAGCTGAGTATTCCAGATAGAATACAAAAAGATTTGTATGCAACACAAATTTGTACAACTTATATGTATCATTGGACCGTAACAATCTTTAACCTTGAGTCGAGAGATACAAAGTCACTTGTCCGAGAAGAATAGATAGAGAACATTAGGGTTGAAAGATCAAGGTTCAGAGGCAACCTGTTCAAGTCACCTACCTCTACACAGTCATATACCTCGTGTATTCATAGACAGAAAAACACGTTATACGATAACGGTTGTGGTGTTTTTTGTATTTCTTTAGTCTAAAAAACTAGCAGCAACGTATCAATACTTTGCCGAAGGCACTCAGACTTTGGGATCAGTGATGATGCTGAACCGACTTAGCACGAGTCCCTAAACACTCAATTAAGCGTGCAAACTCAAAAAACTAATAATCAAATGTTAACGAGAGAGTTCATCCAGATTATTCCTTAATCTGCGAAGAGGATCTAGACTAACCGAAATAACGATAAACAGACATGGTGCGATGATACTATTATTACCGACCCTAAACTCCGAGAAACTTGGAGTAAAACACAATGGGCAAAAAGCATGGTGCGATGAGCCCATTATTAGTTCTATTCAAACAAGAATATCTCTATAAAGTATTGAACTTCATAGAGAAATCATTATTAGACCAAGATACTCTATTAAGAATGAATCTAGTACAAGAAATATGTCTCGCTGGAACTGACAAGCAAACTAGTACTTCTTGACTGAATATCAACTAATTCTAGCTTTGTTTATAGTTAGTTTATAGATTGGTTAAAGAGTAGAGGGGAGAAAAGACAATATGTTCCAAACACAATTGCCGTTTTATTTTGATCTTCGTAAAAAATGAAAATCGAATATTTGATGCTAATTACAATCGAATTTCAGTTATTATTTTACTTTGATCTCCGTTAAAATAAAATATTTAATAATTGATGCTAACTGCAATCAAACTTCAACTAGGTGAAGTATGCATGCTTCCTAAAGAACAAGAGATAATAGTGTCCAAGTATAGCACTAAGGGTATTTGGCGGATCCAAGTGTGGAAAGATGTCAGTCCTGATCAGACAGACGGATCATAGCGTACTTGAAAAGAGGTTCAGAGTGAACAGCGTCTACGCAACTCTGCCGAACCATAATCCAGACTCCCGTTAGACGGAGTTCAAGCATCACAAGAGACACGCCACCTCACGTACCCCGCCGGTAGGAAACAAGCATACGGGAGCACGCTGTGCCGCCTAAGCAATCAGCTGAAGGACGTGTCGAGGATGTCTGCGTATTCATGGCATGCCTCTAAGTACGTGAAGACAGCGGCTTTAATCAAGATCACATCTCGCGGGCCGGATGATGTACAACATTTCTCCCAACCACGCAGATTTAAGAGGAGAGCACATCGCAGACTTTAACGACTTGATTATTGTTACGGACTCAAAAGTAGAGTCTGAAACCGATACACCGGCTTCGTACTCAGAGAGGGGATGCGTGACGGCAGGTGAAGATCTTGCACACTGGAGTGCCACTCAAGAGTATCGGATAACTTGCCGTTCGGCCTGTTGGAGGCTCGTAGAACACAAAGAAAGTAAACAAAATCGTATAAGGACGTCATTCAGCCCTACCGCTGTATGTGGAACTTTACCGTGCTGTTTTATGGAAGAAGGGCGTTGGAGTTGTCGTTGTTTTATTGCTTGTCAGCGTTTGAATTTCTAGTTGCTCTTCCGAAACTTTTGAAGACCAAGTGTGTCTGTATCGCGTTTTCTAACGAAGCTTCTTTTGTTGCACTGTTTCAGCCGAGCAATCCTAAAGCTGACAGCTCCATTTACTTGGGTTTCTGACGAGAGTTAGTCCCTGGTGCTACTCGCTCAATGTTCCCCATGACAGTGCGATATTCACGGTGAAATACGCTATAAAGCATTAATAACTTTCAGTGTGAATACACGCAGTCCGGAAACTCCATCTGGTAGGCGGCATGATGCAAGACGTGGTGTGGGAAGGGCCAAAATGGCTCTACGCATTTCTCCTAGGAGTATGCGCTCTGCTTTTGTACGGTCAATCTGTTCTAGCTTCGAGAAGTAAACCTACCGAAAAGTATATCTGGCACTCGCCCCCGGCGTTCGTGGAATTCCAGCGGAGATTTTTAGGCGTCTTTTTCCTTTTTACATGTGAGTCCTCTTCGCTGTATTAACCTTATTCAGGGTCCAATAGCTTTACGAACGTCTGCAGTCGGGAATGAAGTTTTACAGTTTGTAATAGAGTTCACTATCTCTTTCCCCAACTTAAGTGTATAGTAGGTGAAAGTCGCGCTGTCAGGAAGTATATCAGATCAGGAGCTAGAGACATCCAACCACTTTATCGTCATTCATACTTTCCAAACGTTCTCATGTAGATGTCTTGGTCATGTGAAGATAATAGAAGTCCGTGTGTCTGAACGTGATGAAATTTATATACTCGTGTTTAGAGGAGTCGTGAGCTTTAATAGTCTTGTTCCTGAACTGACAGGTTGGAGGGTTGTAGGGCAGTGACAGAAGGGTTGCAGAGTGTTTATGGGGAGGCCCTGTATGAACATTATGGTTTTTCCCGGCGGGAGATTGGAGTTCTTGTGGTGACGGTTCACGCAAGCTCCTTATTCCTCGGGACATTTCTGGGAGCAGCAGCGGATTGCATGTGAGTCCAACTGCTGACCTTTTCTGAGGTTGATGTTCCTCATCTTGTCTGTAGCAAGCGTCTTCAAAGGGAGTGGGACAGACAGGGAAAGGAACTATAGACGGCTACATTCCCCAACTGACTGGAGAAAGGATGTTTTCCGTTTTGCAATAAATAATAAAAAAATAATGGAATTCTGTACTAGAATCAGACTCCGGACCTACGAATTTGTACTTTGCTTTATGGATTCTGGAGGACTGTTGAATAAAAGAATGAAGAAAGTGTTCAGTTTGTATAGGTACGTTGCACAATCCTCTAACTGGGTCCAGTTTGGTGCAGAGGACGAAAAAAGGCATGCATCATCTGTGGTCTCCTTCAGCTCATCGGTTGCTTGGCTAGACAGTCTACAAGTTTTCATGTTCTTTGTTTGGCAAATGTTTGCCGTGGGCTGGCGATCTCTCTCTTACCCGCCGCCTTGGAAGCATGGTTGAATTCAGAGCACGAAAGGGTATAGTATCCTCCTCTTCGCCGTGTTTTGTTTAGCCTGAAATATACTCCCGATGATGCTTCTGACAATCATCTTGAAGATCAGAGTAGTTACTTGTTCTGTTTTTAGAATCCCCTACGGGTGAATCCTTATGTTATGATCCAGGGGGAACAGGCATGAACTTTTCTAAGGCATCATAAAGCTGACATCAGTCTTTTCTATGTGTAAATGTGGAGACTTTCTTGCGTGTTGTCGTGTTATAGACGTATTTCCTTTTTGTTTAATGGCTGATAGTGAAAGCTAGTGGACCTTGAGTTCTTTTGCCCGCTTTGGTGAACCTAATTATGTGTATTTGAGACTGGAAGTTCGGCCTAGATTAGGTTATATTCAGGACTTGTTTCAGTCGTTGTTGATGTGATATCCATGCAAGTAGCACAGTCGTTTTAGTGTAGTTGGATTGCGTATATTTTAGAAATCATACGTTATCCGTTCTCTTTCTCCTTTCTTCTGCTGAGGAATATGGTTGTGATGCAGCTTGGATTCAGGCAGGAATGGCTGAGCAGAACTTTCTGGGTAATGGCTCTTGGAAATGGAGTTGCGGCAATCGGTGTAGGAGCCTTTGCCAATTTGATGGTAGATCGAGGCGGTCTTGGACTGGTCTCCCCCACCTTGGTAGCTGCTGCTATTGCAGGCTTGTGCATCTTTTTGGTATTGAACGGGTGGGTGGAGAATGTAGGGACTCAACAGGCCCGGCTTTCCATATCACTGTTGAATGCGTGTCAGGATTTGATGGGTATATCCATCTCTCTCAACTCCATGTCGTTTGCTCAACTCAGTTGCATAAGCGGTTTTAGTTCAACAAGAAGAAGACCTTCGGGATATTTACTTCTTGTACCTTAGCCGGATGCATGTTGTTGTTATAAGGGATCATGTTAATGTCTGTGATGTTACTGTCGGGTGAGCTGGAAGGCAGCTTGCCAATTTACCCCGGAAGAAGTTCAAGTACATATGTTGTATTATCTTCTTTATTAGGTGAGCTATTAGAGGACTGAAATCAATGATTTCTCTGGATCTGGAACTGCAGATAAGAGAGTATTATTGTTAGGATGGATACAGACGACTTTCGACATCAGCTTGGCTGCGTTCCAGTTTCTTTGGACACCAACCCTTATTGTAAGTTATGATGTTCCACGTGTTTCGTAATTTTGATTTGTTCCACCAAGCTGGCTCGAAGATTGAAGTGGCTGCATCGAGACGTTAAGATTCCCATTCTTTTCTTACATATCCCAAGAAGTTATCATCCTGAACTGTGTTCTGGTTTCAACCCTTCATGGACGGACACGCTGGCTGTACCAGGACATCTAGGTACTTTCTAAAGGTTGTTTAGTTTGTGGGTTGAGATCTTCAAGTTTATTGTTTATAGTGGGTTGCATGTGGAACTTCCCGCAATTCTAACTTGGTTCTGGGTTGTGAGTAGTGTAGCTCTATTTCTGGGTTTTCTTTACATCCATGTTTGGGAGTGTCACTCAAACAGCTGTGAGTACGTTGCTTACTCTTTTCCAAATTCGCAGGCTGATGGTCGGGATATTCACAGTGGAATGATCTACGCTTATTTAATGGCGTCTGTGATGGTTGGAAGTGCTATTGCCGCTCTTCTCCTCTGTGGACCGTATACTGCAAGACCAGAGAGCTTTCTGCCTCTTATTTTTGTTGCTGCAAGCTTAGCACTTCTTGTGCCTGCTTATGATCATCAGGTATTTCTTCTGGTTACAGATAAGTCGCTTTTCTACTCTGATTGATTCCATCTTCTCTAGCAGTCTTTAAACTCTGATGTTGTTCCCCGGGTAGCTTGTTCTTTAGTTTTACAGTCGTAAAAACTGTACTGGTAAAAAGCTAGAGATTCTCATTCAGCGGGGTCTGCTTCAGTTTTAACTTAGTTTTCCACTTTGGCGTTAAGACCGTCGAACTTCTTCGACCGGAACATTTGGGGCTGTTGACCAATTCAATCGTGTGTGAACGTTACGCAGGAGATAGGTGTTCTGGTCACGTCCTTTTGCGTCTATCATATCTGTGTAGGAATTTCTTGGCCATCTCTGGCTTATCTTCGGAGCATGTAAAAAACTGAATACCCCTTGGCATAATTTAAGTTTTCACATTTATTGAAAGCAGGAACTCCTGATATGAACTCTGCTTTTGTGTTGTTCTCTACCCTTCTTTTGTGCTCATTACTCTTTGGTGAAATAATCTTATTTTGATGGTGCGGAAATATGGCAGATACATCCAGAATGACAGGCGTGCAGGGGTGTTGAGTTTCTACCGTATACCTGTAAACATTGGAATGCTGTTCATTCTAATAAAGGTTTAGCTCCGACACTTCCAGTTTCTGTTTTCGAGGACATTTGTCCGTTGTTTTAAAGGTTAGATATGACAGAGTCCTGGGTTACGACAACTCTCACTACTTCCCAGCATCTCGATTACCTAGTTAGCGCCTCTGTGCCTGTACTGACCGGATTCAACTCTTTGGTCATTGTGGTGTAGGGTGGCATACTGAAGCACATTGAGAACAGTACAATCTTTTACCTCTGCATACTTGGGCTCCTCTCTGGCTGTGTTGCCTTGCACTCTTTAGATAAATATCGCCATATGACAAACGTAGCTGGTAAGTTTGGCCTTCGCCTCCGTTTCTGGAACATTTGAATGTGCAAGTGCTTGTAGCTAGAAGTGGCGTTCTGAAACTGCCGTTCGTGTATCTAAGTTGAAACAAAAAACTGCAGCTGGGGAGCGACGGTATTGAGTGGTTACAACATCATACCTCCATAGATCACGCTGGGCGGAAGAGGTGAGGTCCGTTTGTTACTGTTAGCCTTACTCTAATATCGAGTAGATTTTTTAGTTCATTTTGTTGAAATGCTGAAAGATAAAGCTATTGGTTACTGATGCAGATTAGACTTATATAGAAGATGCTGATCACTGTACTCTAGAAGCAGCGTGTACAGCGTTGTAGCTCGTTTCATTTGTCTTGAGATGATCCTACAAGCTTCTCTTGAAACTCAGTTAATGTTTCCTTAATTTTATACGTCCTTTTACTGGAAGTACTCTTCTTCATCATCTTACTGTTTGGCACATACCTTCGTTGGTGTTTTCTTCTCCTACTGTAGGGCGTTTGAACGTTTCTCGAGGCTGTTGTCAGGTGTCTTACTGATGGCGACCGTGATGTTCGTAGATCCTGCGAGCTTTCGGTGAGGATCGATACTGTAGGACAGCTACTGGTGTAGAAAGGGAGGAAATAAAGTTTACAGTATGTGCCAACGAGGGAGCGAAAAATCTACTGCCGCCTAGGATTTAGAAGACTCAGTTGTGAGGAAGAGCTTCAGAGCACGTAAAGTGCACTTTCAGAGCTTTTCATGTGACGAGGAGCAAAGCTATGGGGAGAGTTCGAGTGAAACTCCTTTCACGAGCACAGAGTAGTTTCGAGACTTCGAGTCGAGTGAAGCAAAGTGTCTTCCTTCCGACTGGTCCAAGCAGATAGAGTAGCTGGATTCATTCACTGGTTCATCCTTCTCCGGTGTCCGTTCGATTGTGAATTGGAAGTGCCCATTATCTCAAATATGGAATACGACCAGAACTCTTTAAGTTTTGATAAATGCACGTTAACTCGCTTAAAACACTATACCTTATGCCACTTGAATACCGTGTATTAGCTTAGGGTGTCAAAGAGTACATGATCACATTCATTGGCCTGTTGATTTGTACTCTAGTAATCAGCAGATCTAACCAACTATTAATTCGGATAGTAGAGTTAAGAATGTTCTTCCTGGACAGTGTACAATATCATTTACACGAGTTGTGTGGATGAACTCTCTTTGTGTGAGAAAATGAGTTGATGCAACTTGCAGTAACGGGCGATCTATTATCACTTTAGGTTTTGGGAGGTGTGTTTCTGTATCATCACTTTTTGCTATGGATTTGCATAGCTAACCGTTAATTTGAAAAGAACACACGAAAGATACCAAAAACATGGAAATAGTTGGTTGTTTTCTAATCTAATGCTTTTTCAACATCATTGTGGTGTCATTCTCTATGTACACTTTCTATCCCGTACCAAATGCCTCGCAGTTCCATTACGCAGCACCTTGTTTGAAGACCAGACACGATGTGTTAATTTAGAAAGAAGAATGGGGGTTAATTTTGTTGCAGACGCAGAGGATCCTTGAAGTTGCGAGATCAAAGTATACAATTACAAACAAAAGAATACCAAGAATTACAGACTAGCGCAACTGTAAAGGTTGTTGTAGATGGCTGGTCTCTATAGAGCGCTACAATGATAGATTTCATTCACGATATTTGTGACTCGACTTGATCATACCACGGTTTACATTTCAAATGTGCGGGAGTAGGTGCAGTTAGCTTGAGTTGACTCCGGCCGGGTTACGGAAATCGAATAATTTATTTATTTTTAATTTTAAATCTATATATTTACAAAATGACGAAGAACATCTCAATAGTCTTCCAGCGAAAACAAGAACTAAACATGTTGTTAGAGTTGTTGCTATGCGTTAGCATAGAACTGAAATGCAGTTAGCGGAAGGATTTTAGAACTGAAAGGAACTTGAGGAGAAGATTTTTTGTCATGTATTATATGTTGTCGTATTAGTGTACGGGACGCCAAGGTCCCTATGGAGCTCTTTGTCTCAAAAGAGCTGCTGGTTCAGGTAACGCGAGAGTAAGTGATTATAATAAAATATGCTGGGTAGTAGAACATTTCAAAATTCAGAATTCAGAATATTTTATTTCTGTGGTTCTCAGTGATCCGGGATTCATTTGATAATTTTGAAGCCGTCCGTAATCCTCCTGCTCATCATGGGCTTATTTTGAAGCTCTTTCGTTTCTGCTCATTTTGCTACCAAGATCACAGTGTTTGAGGCTATACTGCGATGGTGACTGCGTTGCGCAAATCTCTCAGGGGCCCGTTCGTGCCGAACTTACTTAACAAAGCTTTAAAATGCTTAGCGGTACTTGTGGTTTAATGAATTCTCACTCTTTTCATCTGTTTGTTTTTGCATAGAGATCATTACTTGTCAGAGTAATGATTGCAGGTGACAAGTAAAAAATAATCAATTAATACATTCTACTATCAGTTCAGAAAGGCCATCCAAAACGAACTGCGATTCAGTGGAAAGCTAACCGTTGAAAAGTTCCGCTTAATATTAATATTTCTGCTTAACATTGATACTCTTTGTTAACTGTTTTTCCACCGGTAGGGCATAGAACTTAATGGTGTTATTTCGAAGCAAGAGGAGAGAAAAGGTTTATTTCAAGCAACCACAAAACCTAACAACAACCTCTCCTAGAACAAGATCATCAATAGGGACCGCAAACTCACCGTCGAAATGAGTTCAGAGTTGGAGAGTTTCAATATTTAGAGCTCTGAAAAGATATGAATGTGCCATCAGAAGCTGAAGAGTATAAGCTAATAAAATATGCATGCAACATGAACTTTGGTCACGAGGGAAAAAAAAGACAAGTGTCAAGAGAAGAAAAATATCTAATGGTGCAACTGGACCAGAGAGGATAGTGAGATCTTATCAAACTTCTAGCCGTTTTATTCAATGTTAGATTATGTATGTTTATGAGTGATTAGTTTTAATTCTAGTATTAAATGAGAAATATACAGTAACTTTAACTGTAAATATATTTTTAAAAATAAATATTAAATGTTATACATGATGTGTATGCTGGAACTGCAAGAAAAGATCTACAAGCAATGTAAGAGAAAACCTGCTCCAGGAACCATAAGAATTTGGTTATAAGTATACTTTATCACTTAATCATTAATCATGATTAATAAGTTAGGTGATAAATTTAACCACTTTGTGTATTCTCAGAGAGACAAGCTTGCATAATCACCTCCTCCACGTTCAGATGGAAGAGATATTATTCATGTTCATTAATTTATGAGCTAATCCTTCCAGAGGGAAAGGTTAGCTCATAAATTAATTAATGGTTTTTCATTTTCATCATTTAATACACGAGTTAAAAAAATTAGCTAAAGCTAGCATACAATATATCTTTATATAGCTAAAAGAGATTTCATCAACTTGAGAGATTTAACTTATGGCAGAGATTTGATGGATTTGAGCAGTAAGAAGAAGTTCTGTATACTTCAGACTATAAATACTAAAACTTGTGATCAACTTTGACATCCGGAGTTTCTCTATTCTCAGTTGTCTTCTTGGCTTCACTTCTTATCTCTTTCCTATGGTACTGATCTTTATAGTGACACACCATAACTTAATTACAAAATGATGATGTTATCGTTTGTGTTGTATTCAAAAGTGAACTCTATGTCTCAAAGATGAAAAATGTCATCTTTGTAGCTTAGTTTCACCTTGTCAAATCATATCCAGCTGACAAATTCATACTATTATCTTCTTTGAACTATTAAACAATGTATACACTTTTAACCAAATTTCTAATTATATATATTATTTTTATTCCGATACAGATTCTTGATCTGTTTAAGATTTATCTATAATAGTTCTCTCAACGAAGACATATTAACATTTGAAATTTGACAGTATATCATATGCTAAGTGGAGCATTTCAAAAATCATATCGAGAGTTTGCATCATTGCTACCAGAATGTAAATTCTCCATCTGTTCGTATCCGTTATTGACTCAGTTAGATGAAAGATTTTCATAAAATCTTTCATCTTTCAACTACTGTAGATAAATTGATAGCTTACATTAGAAGTTTAGGATGGAAACACCTTTCCGTATAATAGTGAGTGTCAAAGCTATAATATACAGAAAGTATTCTTAGCTCGCTAGCGTTATGACTTCGGTCAAATGGCCGGAGATTCCCGTAGAAAAAGTATACTTTTTATCCAAGTCGGCCGTGAGTTTTGGCAGTAAGGAAAAGTTAGAACTCAAAGTGATTTTCAGAAAAAAATATTAATAAATAAAAATACTGTATAAATTCACAAGTACAACCATAAGCTATCTTTCGAGAAACTACTTCCTTTTTCTTGCTGACGTTAGACAATCTTATGTTTTAGCTTTGACACGCCCTATTGCATCCTTATCTTCTATCAAGGTTTCGTCCACAGCCGAAGTTAGAATAATGAAAATGAACGTGAAGGTTGAAAACCGCAGTGAGCATTTTGTGTCAAGTAAAGCTCTCATCATCCTGAAAGCGGACGAATATTTTCGTTCTTATTTTTACATCTCTCGAGGAACAAACGCGCCGAGAGGAAAGAGTAGTATCGTACACTGCGACTGCTGGCAGGAAACAACATACTAGCCAACGAATGAACGAACAGGTATGCTGCAAAAATCTACAAGCTGCTAGCTGCAGTCGCTGTTAACCGGACGCGGGAGTGGATGCAGTGAATAGATCAGTGGTGACTTCGGCTGCCTCCCTCATACATTAGCTCATTCATTAGCTGAATTGAATTGAGTGAAAGAAACAGTCGAAAATCTGTCTGGGTCTGCTAGCTTGCTAATCGATTCTTTCTGTTTCTAAACTGGATCTAGAAGTCACGCTGAGCGTCAGAAACCGTGTTTGAAGTGAAACCCATTTGTAATTACAAGAAGGGTTCACAGCAAGAAGAGAGGGGACTGTGTCGCAACAGTCTCTAACGTTAAGCTCATATATCACCGCTTGTGATAACCTGTGTGTTGATGTTAAGCCTATTCTACCAATGAAACAATGCTGCAACTCAATGTATTAAGTCAGAATATCGAGTAAACAGAACAATAATCTTATCAAATGCATCCAGGAGTGACAGCTCCATGCTAAACCACAGCTCGATCGCTCTGTAGCCACACAGCCCAGATCAAAATAATCATTGACGACCCACAAACAGACTCTGTGTACAGTGATTGCTGTAAGATCGACACCCTGGCTCGGTGGCATGCACGCACGCCTGGAAAGAGAAAAACTGATTGATCTGCACAAAACTACACCATGAATCGAGCATCGTGCTTATCTGAGAAGTACCACTTCCGACTTTTGAGCGCCTATGGTGATTGCATCTGACTTAACAACATCTGGAGATATACATTAAGCATTCGACCGATGGATTCCCCTTTTACTGTGGGCACCGATGCAAGTCCTTTCTCACAGTGGTCGATCACTCTCCACGACGGTGAAGATGACAAGATCAGCTTTACCATCCAGCGCCCTTCCCTGGCCTTCATGTGAACCAGATGCATACCGATAAGCAGTCCTCGGTTCCTCGATGGCTAGCTAAATGAACGCGTTCTAGTGATCCATGGTTTCCACCGGAGACTTCGAAGTTCCTTCCTTAAGGACCATCTTTAGTGTCCCAGGAACTCGGAGTTCTATTACGGCTCAAGGCTTCCCATGCCAAGAAAGCGAGCAGAGAGCCGATGGAAATGGCCGAGCATACGGTGGCAGCAACATCAAGGGTGGGAGTTCGTCCAGAGTAGGGGTCGATGGTGATCAAGTTGGTGACCTTGTTCCGATCGGTGGTCTGCCCATAACCGATCACTCTGCCATCTCTGTCAGTGGCATAAATGCGGACGAAGTACTTGCCTCCGGGAATGTCTGGGCCCAGTTTCCACAGCGACCCATCCCCCACGACTGAGTACCAAGGGTCTGAGCAGATGCGGATCTGGCAAGTCTTGTCCTTGTGTATATCATCGTGGGTCTTCCTCCAAGCGCGGTCCTTCTGGCTCTCTGGAGCATAGCAGAACTTGATCGTCACCTCGAAATAATTATCATCCACCGAAGGAGGAAGGTTAGTGTTCAAGCCCCACGTTACGATCAGAGAATCCTCGCCAGCCTTGGCAACTCCTGTTGTTGTGTTCTGGCTTTGGATTCGAGCCTCTATGAATACCGTCTGTGGCAAACTGGAGAGGAGCACTCCTCCATGCACGCTGCCGGCATACGCAAGCACTGCTGCCAGAATGTATGAAAGAGGAAGATACACTCCCATTATACACTCCCAGCAGTTGCAGCAGTACGTTAGTGATGGAGGTCTATCCCTCCCTGACTGTTTACCGAGTACTATGAAGCTCAAGGATGGCCGGATCTAGAGCCCAAAATTAGGAATTCTCAATGTTCAACTTGTGCAGCTTTCCAGCTGCCAGCCACGCGTCCACGGTAAATTTGCCACCAAATGCACGGTTCTGCAGTTTCGAAGAAATTTCTGACCTCCAGCTCGGCCCCAAAATTCACTTAGAAATCGGAGAAACTTGGCCACGAGATGTGCCAAGAAACCAAGGTTTATGAACTGGTTTTATCTAAACTAATGTGAAATACGCGTTGAATACATCCTAGCTAATATTTGTCGAAATCTAGTTCTGCAGGTCACTGACTCACTCACTCTGTGTACGCAATGCATAGAGTCCGATGACACTGCCAAATACCAACATTCCCAAGTTAACTTGGCTCAACACACATGGGAGAAGATCTTTGTCATGGCTTACGAGAGTGTTCAGTCAAACCTACTTTTCCTCCTCCTGCAATTGCTAAGTTCTAACCCTCGTATTCGGCACTTAACTACCTCGAGGTCCAGAACTCAGACAGGGATCGATTCTATAGCGTTGTGCAATGATGAATGAAGGACCAGAAAGAACAGAGTCCGAGCTGCTGCGATCTATATATACAGAAGGCTGAAGAGGTGAGAATGACTGCGCAAAGTCCATCCAGTTCAGCAGATACAGCATTCGAAGGGGCCACTTCTTGACTCCTGGATTCAAGCTAAAGTCCGGATTCCCCAACAGAAAGAAGCGTACAGTATTGACTTGAATCATATTATGCACGAGGTGAAGAGAACTTGGTCACTTTCGAGAGAATGAATGTTCCCAATGACTGGGAAGAAGCGAGCTAGAGCCAATTGATGATGCATGCGGGTGGGCCAAGAGCTCTTGCAGAGGTGCAAAGGCAAGAGCTCGCCGCCGCAGAAGTGTGACCCGGCGAGTCGACGTCCCCAGTCCGACACAAAGGCTCAGCTCCACAGTGGAGGCGGGCGGGCGAACGAGATCGAAAGGCTGCGTACGTATGACATGAGAGACGGGCCGGCGAAGCTGGTACCCATGGGATGTGATTGCAAAGGTAGGTCCATAGCGAAACTCAGGGACACAGTGCCTCTCCCGGCCTTTCTCTCCTCAAGGCTTTATCAGTGCCCGAGAATCACCATCCACTTTGCCTGCAACTGCTCACATGCCAGCCAGCTACTGTCATGATCACGTATGTTGTGAGGTGCGTGTGCCTTCGATCCCAGGCAGATTCTAGCGGGGAGTTCGAGCTTCACCGAATAGACCTCTTCTGTTGAATCATCAGACCTTCCGGACTCGACTGAAGCTTGTGTTCATGACCCCACGTACCCTCCAGGTCCTTTTTAGCACATGCGTTCGAACTGTTTCTTCCTGTCCTCTGTCCCCATCTAGCTAGCCAAGTCGTCTGAGGTCCTCTTCCGTCCTTGTGAGCTTGCATGGGCCTCGTTTAAAGAGTCAGAAGTCAACCAACTTGGATGTGTCTCGAGAACAAAAAAGCATAGCATCGTCCAGGCTCGACAAGTTGAACTATCTATCCTGAAGAGCAGAGCGTGTTTCTTTATATTATAATACTGGTGGATGAGTTGTACATCCCTGGCTAGCCTCAGTGAACCAACTGAGCCTGGAGATTTCAAAGGTTTGGAAGGGTAGCTAGCTAGGATACGTTCCTCGGGTCGATCATGATCCAGAACTTGCAGCAGAGGTAATCAGTGCGTACTGTATGCTAGTCTTGAATTTGATAAGCTAAGCAAGCTTGTGACGGGTCGAAGGAAGAGCTCGGTCGAGTGGCTGCCTGAAGAAGTTTAAGTCTGCAAGGTAATCATTAATCCAACTAATTAGGGCAAGTTCCGTGGCCATGGAAGGTGGTTTCGATGCTCCAAAGGAAGAGCACAGCAGGGCGAGCGTGCATATGCCAATCTACGCTGTGTCCATAACAGAGGACTCTCAGTACGTCCCGCCCACAGATCTTCATGGCAACAAGTTTAGCCTCCCTGTGGACTCGGAGCATAAAGCCAGAACTATCCTGCTGTATTCTTTCGCTGCACCTCATATGCTCTCGTTTCACATGTCATGGATATCGTTCATGATCTGTTTTATCTCGACATTTGCTGCACCTCCTCTGATGCCTGTGATCCGCGACAGCCTCAACTTGACCAAGGGCGAAATCGGTAATGCCAGCATAGCTTCAGTCTCGGGGTCCATCATCTCCCGGCTTCTTATGGGTACAGTATGTGATCTTCTGGGCCCTCGCTACGGCTGCGCGATTCTCATGATGGTCACAGCTCCAGCCATTTTCTGCATGCCCCTCGTAGTGGACGCCACAGGTTTCATCCTGGTCCGGTTTTTCATCGGCTTCTGCCTGGCTACTTTCGTCTCGTGCCAGTTCTGGATGAGCTCCATGTTCAACAGCAAAATTGTTGGCTTGGCCAATGGTACTGCAGCTGGATGGGGAAATCTCGGGGGCGGTATGACCCAGCTCCTAATGCCTCTCGTCTTTCGCTTCATCCAAACATGTCTCGGTGCTGAAGACTACTCTGCCTGGCGCCTTGCTTTCTTCGTCCCTGGCATGATGCAGGCTGGTATGGGCTTACTCGTGCTCAGCCTCGGCCAGGACTTGCCCGACGGCAACTATGCAGCTCTGAAAAGAGAAGGAGAGAAGGCTGAAGACAGTCTTGAACAGGTCAGTGACAAACCAGTTTAAGCCCCACCAACTTAATATTTGCTGTTATAAAGTTATACAGGAGTTTAGTTCAGTTCGTAATCTCTGTTTTGTTTGGATGAAGCTCGGCCAGCTGAACTACGCATGAACTGGAAGTAGATACTCTGGTTGTTTTAATAATAGACAGACGTTAGGTGACATGTATGTTTACATACCTCACAGGCTAGAAGAGCAACTGAAATAACAGACGGAGCTGAAACTTGTAACCATTTTGCTGCAGGTTTGGATTCACGCGCTTCTAAACTACAGAATGTATATCATAGCTTTAACCTACGGCTTCTGCTTTGGAGTGGAGCTCACGGTAGACAACATAATTGCTGAGTACTTTTATGATCGCTTTGATCTGAACCTTTCAACAGCTGGGATTATAGCCTCTACTTTTGGTTTGATGAACATCGTGTCTCGTCCTCTGGGTGGAATCATTTCGGACGCTGTGGCTATAAGGTTCGGAATGAGGGGAAGGATATGGTCACTGTGGATCATTCAGACGATTGGAGGCTTTCTGTGCATCATCTTGGGCGCCACAAGTCAGCTGGGAGCTGCAATATGTGCCATGCTCATCTTCTCGTTCTTCGTTCAGGCGGCTTGTGGGGCTACCTTCGGAATCGTACCCTTCGTTTCCAGAAGATCCCTTGGCTTAGTCAATGGAGCCACTGGGGCTGGGGGCAACCTCGGGGCTGTGCTAACTCAAGGCCTTTTCTTCATGGGCAACGGGCACAGTACAGAAGCTGGAATTATGCTCATGGGTGTGATGTCAGTGGTCTTCACTCTTCCACTCATTTTCCTGAAGTTCCCACAGTGGGGTAGTATGTTCACAAAGCCCTCTAAGACCACCGAAGAGGACTACTACGTGGGCGAGTGGAGCGAGGAAGAGCAAGCTAATGGACTCCACTTGGCCAGCTTGAAATTCGCTCAAAATTCTGTATCTGAACGAGGAACTTATGGAGATCCTCCTTTGCATCGTACACAACCTAGGCCTCAACTCTCGAGTCTGTACAGTTGTTGATCATATATCCCTGTGACTGACAGTCTAGATCTACAAACGCTAACCATGGCGAGGAGTAGGAGAGTTAAAAGAGGTCTCGACTTCGATACAGCCAGATGAACTTCTGATTAGCTACAATTTTGTTGAATTAGGTCAGACAGCACCTACAACAGATTCAAGCAGACATGAAACTTTTTAGAATAGAACGAACTTGTAGACTTACAACCACATGTAGAAATAGTGAACCTTCGGTTGGGAACATAGTATTAGCTACAGGGATCCATAAAACCCTCGAAGGTAAAAGAAACAGTCGATCGTTTCATTTCAATATTAGCTTCCAGCCTCCAGAAGGTTGAGTGATTGTTTATCATGCAGAGAAATCCAAGCTCCGCATCCAGAACATACGTGTACGTATGATCAGCTCCAGAAGCTAGCTGTAGTAGGTTGTTATTTAGTGAGGACGGTGAACTCTTAGCAGCCTCTGATCTACTGTGGCAACTCATTTTTTGCTCACCTGGTGAATGACAGTCAGTTGCTTCTCCAGCTGAGTTGCATGAGTAATCACATTCATCTGAGGCTCAACCAATCATGATCACTCTGTCCTGTTTTGCAAATGAGCTCCGAAGGTATCTTAAACATGCTTCTGCTAGTATGTAATTAGTTTTCCACTTAAACAAGTCTAGCTTACGGTATTAAAGCTAGTATCAAAGTCTCACTCGACTTTCTATGAGACACATTCCAACGAGGGAAAACATTTTTCCTCTCATCGAAGTTTAATTTGCCTATGATTATATAGCAGTCAACTATCACAACAATCCCGCTGTAGTGGGTAGACGTGCATAATTTGGTTTGTCTCTGATCCTTGGCCTTCTTGGGGAGGCATCAGTACATCAGTATCCTCAAGCAGCTGCAGGAGCAGGTTGTCAGTGTGTCAAACTGGAAAATTCTGTTGCTACAAATAAATTAAGATAGGTACCTTGCAATTGTTCTTCTTCCCTCCCATCCAGCAGACAAGCGCTGCCCAGTACCATACAACCTCAAGTGGATGGAACGCGCATCTTGAAGACACAAAGAATTCTCATGCTACATCAGGCCTGTATCATGTGGAAGTCAAGATTTGTCTTGGCTTATGAACAATGTACGACCACATTGCCGATCGAATCTGGAAATATGGTAAGATTTTGTGCAAAAGCATTTAATAATTTGTCAAGAAAGAAGAACACTAATACTAGGACTCAGAACACTTACATAATAACACACTAACATTAAGAAAAAAGATACGCTCGTTTGTAGTATATATACTTAATAATATCGAGGACTCAGAATTTGTAAATTGATCTCAACCTGTGGCTGGTTGTCAAACAGTTCACCGGATCAACATTCCAAGGGATGCTCCATTTCCACCTCCCGACCAGGATCGGAGAAGAGGCACTAATATAACTTGAATGTACGAGGACTAGCAGCCGCGTCCACTTCCAGAGCGAATCAGCTCTCACTAGTACTGCACACATGTAGTGAAGTACATCCTCGTTCCGTTCATACTTGTGCATAGTTAAGAGATCGAGGCACGGACCTGACGGGAAATGCACAGATGAAGGCCGGGGAACCTTTTCCCTTCAGGATCTGCAACCTTTGAGGCGCTTCAAGGGACATGGTGAGTTTCTCGAAGGAGGCACTAGATCCTGCTGTTATGTATCTGAATAATAGACAGGGCAAAAACAACGTGCATCATCTCCACTCTCCTTGCCACTATGGCTATTGCTCTTCAGATCCAGTTCATGCTCGCTCGCTTCCAGGCTGAACCCGAAATGTCCAGTCACAAGTCATTCTCTCGTGACGAACGTGCAGATGACAGCCTGAAACAAAAGACCAGGACATCAATTCTATCTTATATACCGAAATGAATAAGTAAGTATTATATCAGGGGGGACTTTGCTAAGGGTTTGCATAGCTATCCGTCGATAGTGAAACCCGGAAAGGAAGGAGAGTTTTGTCGTATTAACAGACAGTTATACAGAGGAATGGCGGGAAAAGTCAATCTCGAGTCACAAACCCATGAAGAAAGGAAAGAACGTCTCTCTTTTATTTTGTCTTATTGAGTGTCGGTTAGAGATGGCAAGAAAGAGTTTAGGTCCGGACAAATCGCAAATGCATAGCCAGGAAATTCTGTTGCAAGCGGAGCAACTATTTTTACATCTCCTTCAAATAACCTTGTTCACAGATTCTAAGTAAACACGCGACGCAGTGAGTAGCCAAAGGATGGAAAGACCTCATCAGGCAGTACAAGGGAAAGAGGGACCCGCAAGGTCAAACAACCAATGGCCTAGAAGGGAAGAAGAACATCGGAAGAAGAACATCGGGGCTAGGTCTAGCTATTAGTAATTATAAATTTATATCTCATTCTTAAAATATCATACACTAATAAATCTAAACTCTTGCATACAACAGGTGCATATGAAGTAGCATCACCTACTGCAATTGTTTTCTTGTGGATCACGCCTGCTAAAGCTCTTTGTAGACAATAAAAATTTATTGTCAAATTGACGTGGTGCAAAAACGTAAAAGTGGTATCCTTGGTGTCTCTCATGGTAAGCTCTAGCACAATCTCGAATTAAAACGTTGAACTCTGAGGCTGCCAATCCATATATCTCTAAGGCTAGAGGGATGCAGTTGTGTCACTCCTGCATACCTCTATACTTTATCACTTTTGCTGCTGCCGTCACGCCTGCAGTCCATCTTGGAGGATGCGTGATCACTTCTGCCGCTACTGAGTCTCGTGTCAGATCCGTAACAATCACATCTGTCACTGAGACTTGATTTTCTCTCATTATGTACATGTCAGCTCTCATTGACCTTTCCGTCTTAAAGACATACCAACGCTCTCTTCTGTAATCACCTTCTCGTGCTATAGCAAACACAACGTCTTTGATGACATCATGAGTAGTTATCCGTTCTCCTCCGTGAGGACAACGAGTAAAGTGTCGACTCGAGATGTTGAACGAGACACCACACTCGCATATGGACAATGCCGAAGCAACAGGTTGGACCAAGCTTAAGTGGAACCTCATCACTGTAGAGAAGATAGTCGATGCAAGTCAGAACGCTCTAATGCAAATTGGAGCTGTGAGTCAAGAACTTGCGCCCTTGTCCGAACAAGAGCAAAGTCGAGCTCTAGTATCCCGGAAGGATCAACTAAGAACGCATGAAGAACCTGCTGGAAGTGGTACTACATAGTCCACATGATCCATCGCTAGCTAAGATATCATTCGAGGATGTGTCTCACGTGTCTCAGGAGTAGAACTATCTCTTGTCGCATGAAGACACATCTGTAGTAGGTAAGAACCATCCTCCACCTATGTCACATAGCTCTCCAGAATAAGTCTATCTCGTACGAAGAAACGACAACAGAGCCAAGATGCTGAGAGGTCCCTACTATCCAAAAGACTGTCGGAACAGTCTCCTCCATAGATAATAAACCCACCCCGTCTGTCTACGTGAGAGAGGTATTGCCGCACACTCAAAGGTCCTCGATCCTAAGATGTCGTCAAAGACCTCATGATCCTCTCATCAAACTCCCTAAGGCGGGAGATGAAGATAAAAGATGAAAAAATTATGAGGAGTAAGTAACCCGGACGATGTGGTATGGAAGAGAAAAGGATACCAAAGGCCGCTTGGGGGTCCTCTAACACAAAGAGATCCTCAATATATAGAACGTCCTCCATCAGAGCAACATCTAAGAATCTAGAGACGAAGTCCTCTGAACTCTAAGGATACTTAAACCATTTCTAGGTGTAACAAAGCCCTCTGGAAGTTGGAGGTCCGATGGAATACCTATGAGAGACCAAGCTCTGCACTTTGACACCTTCACTCCCAAACCTACCAAGGTCAACTGAGAGACGAGGTGATCAAAGACATTCTTTTATATGCTGGACTTATGATATGAACTAAAGATGGAAAAGTACAACATAGAGCAACCAAGGCAGTGGCCAAGCTCTATAGTGAGTTAGAGCAAAGAGAGGTCCATCCAAAGGATCACCCTGACAAATATCTACAGCGGAGTTGATGATTGTAACCCCTTCTGTCGAAAGACTGTATTGATAATAAAGAGAGAAGGAAGAATCATAGAACGACTCTCGTCGTCATCGTTCATCATGGTTAAAAGTCTAGCTGCTCCTAGTACATGAGCTATAAAATGAAGAATATGCTCCTGAACTACTACTGCCGCTACTTGGAAAAGCTCCGTTAAACCACTAGAGGGGTCGTCTGTCTTGAAAAAAATCTCGTAGGTGCTCGTAGTTCATCCCAGACTTTCGCGCACCTACCGCCTTGTTGCGCCAGCGGAAGCTCTTGCTCAGTAGGTCATGAAATTCACACCGCTAACCTGCAAATCACAATCATAAGTTAGCTTCCATGCACCACTTACCTTAACTCTGTTTGGTCTGGACCGGAGCCGGACCGGCTCCCTAATCATCAAACTCAGCATTCTTTAAGTCTCGACCTAGACCCGCCTAAGTCGGTCCCAAAACATGAGCAAGTCACAAGATGACTTGGAGCGGACTTCTCATAAAGTCCAGGGTCCTAAACGATGCCCCTAGCGGCCCAATCGTCCGTGATTTCTGTCTAGGTCTAGGCTCCCGAACGGTGGTCTAACTTGCCGACTCGTTTCACAGTCTTGCTCTAGTCCTTACATAGTTCTAAGTCCAGACGTCCTCTGGAACCGGCCCAGCCATCATCTCATGCCCCTAGAGTCCGCCCGTCGAACCTTGGGATCGGATGACTCGTCCTGGCCCACCCAAGCATCGAGCCCTCTCATATATACTTCAGGGGATCTACGGCCCCGTCCTCCCCTTTGGTCCCTGAAAATTATACCACAACCCGATCACGAGATCGGTCATAATTCTTAGCTCCAAGGTCAGTTCGAGGAGTAATGCATATCACAGGAAAGCGTTCGTCGAGATCTTTCCAATAATATCTTACTCATCTCTAGATCTTACGTGGAGCTCCGTCCACGACCTAAAATGTCGCTGGAGTTTCAACACTTAGTCATTTTTTGAAAGCTTGTGGTTCAGACCCAGACTTGAACGCGGACTCACATCTCGGACCCACGTCTCAGAACTATGTCTCGGTCCATTTCCAGACTTGCCCCCTTAGGTCAGCGTTCGTCTGGAGTTGTCTTGGGGTAGGCCCTTATGTCCTAACCCAATGTTCCAACGTTGGTTCAGAGAACCACTTAGGGTTCATCTGATCCCGACTTCCCAGCCAAACCGTTAAGTCCTACTCGCAGCGTTCACAACCTAGCGCAAGTCCACTAGGGTTCTGTTGTTCGCGTCTGCGCTCGACCTTGAGACTGAGGGTCGTGACTTTCACCTCTACTTTGGAGGTTGATGCCCTCATCAACAATGATCCTTAAGTTAACGCCAAGTTCAAAATGGTCAATCCCTTGGTGTCAGAATTGCGTTCTGGTAGCTACTCCGCAATTCTCTTCTTGGATTGAATCTTAAGTTGTAGCTAGAACACTTGGAAAATTCCAATTAGTTTCGGAAGAAAGTCTAACCTTTTGGATCATCCCTAAACAAAACTAGTTGACAATTTCTAAACATTCTACTTAAGATTTTAACTTGCTAACTATAAGTATTCACACCTACTTACGAGGTCCCTCGAAACTCACTTTCTGGTCGCAACCTGATTTGACTTAGACGCGCGACTAAGTTTACTTTGCAGTTAGAAAATCGCAATGCAAGATCACCCCAAGCCCCATGACAAGTATAAAAATCCCTACTTGCTTTGGCAACGCTACGGCAAACCTAAGTCTTGACATCAAGACTTAGTCTTGATTTAGATGCTTATCCAAACCAGCTCGCTTCCTTTGAGTGTACTTCGTTCTTCCTCTTGACAACATCCTAGGCATCTGATCAGAACTAGTCATAACCATGCACTACCGATACACTTAGACAAAAATTCAAGAAATAAATTCTTTATTTCCACAAAATACAAGATAAAGCTATAAAGTCCATCGGCTCAAGTCGTCTCAAGTTGCTACTCTATGGTTCGTCGTTCCTTCAATCCTCGCTGGAAGGAGATGTCCTCATCTTGCTAACGTCATTGTTATCTTTGTCGCCTTTTGAAGAGAGGTCCAATACTTTGCTTGCATGTGTTAGCTTTTCCTCTGGCACCCAAGTTACTTCCTTCAAATGATATCCACGTCATTTGACCAAATACTCCATCCGGGTAGATTTACGTCGCGATCGCAAAATTGTCTCTATTTCATATCCTACTTCGCCTTGCACGAGATCAAGTTGAGGCTTGAGAACCTATTTGCGCTCCGATCGCAATTCATCCTTGAAATATTTCTTTAATAACGAAACATGGAAAGTCGGATGCAACTGTCACTCAAGAGGAAGGTCTAACGTATAGACATCTTCGTGCGGGTTCTTGACAATGACAAAAGATCTCGCGAACTTGGATGAAAACTTCACCGATATTTGTACTTAGTCATACTTCTTCGCCCACTTGAAACTTCACTTGCCGTCGATACTTGTTTACTTGCTTCGTGTAATGTTGCTATGCCTTCTCGAGGTTCTTCTTCACTTGCTCCTCGCGCCGCTTTATTTCCGCCACCAACTCTTCAGCTGATGTTTGCCGTGTTCTTGATCGTGCCGATGTAGAATTCCCTGCAAGAGTCAAGTCAAGAGGCCCTTATGGCTCACGTTCGTAAGCCAGCAAGAAAAACGATTTGTTGATCACTGAATGCTTTCTGAAATTGTAGCAATACTTAACAAGACTGAGCCACTTGGCCCAATCACTTTGGTCCGCGCTCACATAATTCCTCAAGTATTGATTCAGAACCGAGTTAACTCGTTCCGTTTACCCATCTGTTTTAAGATGAAAGGCGGTATAAATTTTACTTAGTCCCCAATTTTTGGAACAAGTGTTTCCAAAAGACACTTGTGAACTTAGAGTATCGGTCTGAAATAATACTCCGAGGTAATCCATGTGAATGTCACCAAGTATCTAGGAACAAGCGAGAAGTCGTGAACGCTGTTGCGGTATCCAAAGTCGGGGTAAACTTTGCTAGTTTGCTAAATCGATCAACTATCATAAAGATTGCGTTGTATCCATTTGAGTCAGACAAAGACATAATGAAGTCCATGCTAATGCTTTCTCAAGGTCTGGCTGGAATCGACAAAGGATGAAGCACGGTTTGCTTGACAGATTACGCATGTTTTCACAAAGTGGACAACGTTGTCTTTCATGCGGGGCCAAAAATTTTTTTTAGCTATCATTGCTAAAGTGGACTTTTCTCTTTTATGGTCTGATAAGGACGCATCATGACATTCTTTGAGTAACTTTGTTCTAAGGTTTTCTTGTCCCACATAAATTAGACTTTGCTTGAACATGAGTAAGCCATGTCTCAACTGCATGTTCTGCAACTTCACTCCTCGTTTGAGCTGTTCTAGGTACTCCTTCGCTTGGTCATCACCCATGTAATCTTCACGTATTCATCTCTCCAAGTCTGACTCCTTAGGATACATAGCTCGCAAGATCTGTGTTGACGATGGAAGATATTCCTCTTTGCGACTCAAGACGTCATGAACCACATTGTCCTATCCCGCTTTGTGGATTAATTTCACATCCATGAGCGTCAATGTATCATGCCATCGTAGTTGCTTTGACGTCACCCGATCTTGTGTCTTGAAGTACTTGTGCGAAATATTGTCAATATACACTTGGGTTTTGTGAAGTCTTAAGTAATGCCGCCATTTTCTCAAGCAATGAACGACCGCAAACAGTTCCTTCTCGTGAGTCGATCATCGACTCTCCGTCCCAGATAACTTCTTGCTTTCGTATGCTATAGGTTTTTCATCCTGCACCAACACTCTGTCAATCGCATAGTCGCTCGCGATGCGATTGACATAGTGTGCATCTCGAATGATTTGTCAAACTTCGGCAGCTTCAAAACTAGTGCCTTCGACAAAATGAATTTGATCGTCTGGAACACATAGTCCACCTCCTTGGTCTAACTTACTTGTGCATCTTTTCCCGTCCAGTCCATCAGCGGCTTCGCGATCTTTGAAAACCCCTTCACATACTTGCGATAGAACTACGTCAATCCTAAGAATCACCGCATTCTCTTCACCGTAGTCGGAAGGCTCTCAAGTCACAATCACATCCACCTTCTGCACATCCGACCGACTCTTTCTGCACTAATGACATGTCTCAAGAAGTTAATGCGTTCCAAACCGAACTCACTCTTATCAACGTTGACAAACAACTTATGCTCCCGTAGCTTCGTCAAAACTATCCTTAGTTGCTCCGCGTGCGACTCCAAGGTTTTGGAGTAGATTAAAATGTCATCGATGTAAACGATGACAAACTCGTCCATCTTCTCGCGAAAAATTGAATTCATCAATGTAGTGAACGTCGAAGGGGCGTTGCAAAGTTCAAATGACATCATCACAAATTCAAACGATCTGTATCTGATTCGACAAGCGGTATTCTCAATATCTGGATCAGCTATCCGAATCTGCCGTCTTATATTTGAAAACGGGATTGACAAATTCGTCTTACAAAGCTTTATGGTAGACGAAGAACTCCCTTGACCTATCTCAAGCTCAGCGATACGTTTATCCTGGAGACCATACCCTCCTGCATGGTCTTCATCATCTTGACGAGTTCCGCATACAAGGCTCCTTGAATTCCCGCGCAAGACTCCATCTTGTTGCACCGGTGCCGCAGCTGGTACTGGGCTCTCTTGATGTTGAGACGAATGTTGTCGGTTATCGTTTCAGACTGTGTCTCGGGACTAGCTCGAGTCGATCAAGTCCCGGTGTCACTGTCACTCGTCTCTTGGTCTTCCTCTTGGAACTCTGTTTTACGTCGGTCATTATTCCAAGTGTTCACCTAGAAATGTTGATCCGCTTCATGTCTCACGTCCCTCCTCAAACGTCTAGCCTTCAGCCGTTATCTCAAGTTCTCGCTCACCGAAGCGTCGGCTCTCATACCACTTTTCGTGCACCTATCGCCTTGTTGCGTCATCGGAAGCTCTTGCTCAGTATGTCACGAAATTCACACCGCTAACCTGCAAACCAAAATCACAAGTTAGCGTCCATGCACCACTTACTTTAACTCTGTTTGGTCTGGACCGGAGCCGGACCGTCTCCTTAATCATCAAACTCAACATTCCCTAAGTCCTAACCTAGATCCGTCTAGGTCGGTCCCAAAACATGAGCAAGTCACAAGATGACTTGGGGCAGACTTCCCATAAAGTCCAAGATCCTAAACGGTACCTCCAGCACACCCAGCGGTCCAACTGTCCGTGATGTCCGTCTGGGTCTAGGCTCCTGAACGGTGATCTAACCCGCCGACTCGTTTCTTAGTCTTGCTCCAGTCCTTACATCGTTCCTAAGTTCAGACGTCCAAGTCCGGCCCAGTCATCATCTGATGCTCCCAGAGTCCGTCCGTCAAACCCTGGGGTCGGGTGACTCGTCTTGACCCACCCAGGCATCGAGCCCCCCTCATATATACTTCTAGGGATCTACGGCTCCGCCCTCCTCTTTGGTCCCTGAAAATTATATCACAACCCGATCATGGGATCGATCATAATTCTTAGCTCCGATATCAGTTGGAGGAGTTCTGCATATCACTGAAAAGCTCTCGTCAAGATCTTTCCAATGATGTCTTAATCATCTCGAGATCTTACGTGGAGCTGCATCCACGACCTAAAACGTTGCTGGAGCTCCAACACTTTTTCACTTTTCGGAAACTTATGGTCCAGACCCAGACTTGAACCTTGTGGTTCGGATCACTGTCCAAACCATGGTCCGTCTGCGTCTCGGATTCACATATCAGACTGACGTCTCAGACTTATATCTCAAACTTATGTTTCGATCTGTTTCCAGACTTGTCCCCTTAGGTCAGCGTTCGTCTGGGGTTGTCTTGGGGTAGGCCCTTATATCCTAACCCAATGTTTCAACCTTGGTTCAGAGAACCACTTAGGGTTCATCCGATCCCGACTTCCCGGCCAAGTCGTTAAGTCCTACTCGCAGCATCCACAGACAGACCTCCAGAAGATAGACATGGAGTTGTACACAAAGCTTGAGCAAACAGAGGTGTGTTGAGACATAATGACTATTCAGACAGATAGTCATGTATCTCAGATGATGAGAAATCATCCAGTCGGAGATGAAGAAAATACAACGAAGTGATCGTCTCTTCAGTAAGACATGCCACTCACAAAAGTCTAGCAGCTCTACTATACTGTCCAACCTGACCTAACATCCTACATCGTTGTATGCGAGCGGAAGATGAGACGTCACGTATAGAGACAGACTCACTCCTACCGTTCTTATTTTTATGAAATTATTATTACATGTACTTATTCCTCTTGTAAGGCCGTCCAGTCACCAGCATGGAATCTCTGAAGACGGACCGTCATCTCCCGATGTCTCACTTTGCTACCTCGTGCATAACGGAGACACCAACGAGATAGTAAGAAGAAAAATAATCACGCTGTCTCGTCTTTGATGTTCCGTGTCAACATGTCGAGAGATAGACAAAATGTCTGTCTCACCTCGTATGGAGAGCACAGATAGCCGATGGAACAAGTACGGACAAGAAAAACTCACCCGAACAATCCTAGAATCGTGTCAGTATGGACTCTCAACCACTCTCATGACTCAAGAGGAACTCTAGGAAGAATGACTAACGGTGTCATAATGACCTCACGTATAGACCTCCGCTCTCGGCTAACCTGGGCATCTCATGTGGTCTAGTCATGGCTCTTGTGCATTTTTCTCACATGTACTTTATCCCTTGCGAAGTAAATAACTGATTGCACATTAGACATGATGTGTCTTGAATCGATCTCGATCTCATGAGAGAGAGAGTATCCATAGTTAGAAAAAGAACGATGTCCAACCAAACGGTACTCGTAATAAAAACATCCAGAAAATTTACTCTCAAATACAAAATCTTAATCCTCTAAGGATAAAGAACACACTAAGTGTAGCAAAAAAACCTTCAGAAATCTCTCAAAAACTCTAGAAAGAAGAGTTTATGATGTTAAAAATCCCAAAATATATAATACTCACTCATTGTGCATATGCCATTTAACGATGCTCTGGATCCGAAGGATGGTTTGGATCACGAGAAAATGTCACGAGTTCAGAGGAGGAGCCTACCAAGCTGAGATACTTAACACAGCAATTCCAGTTTTGTTTCTTTAGCTGATGATCCAGTGGCAGGTTCTGGAGCAGCTGCAGAACTAGACGAGGTATCTGATCATGAATAGACTTCCATGTAGCACCTCGAGCTCTAGTTATAGAAAAAGTCTCGTTGTACGAGCTTTGGGAGGAGCCTGACCCGCGGAGCATACGAGATTTCCGTCTCGCAGCCTTGGAGGATTTAATGATCAAATTTCCTAAGTCTTAGGAAACAAAGCTTCTGCTCTTACCTTATCTATGTATAGTAGCCCGCGAGCTACACGCAAGCGTCTTTCCCTCGAGGTATACAGGGGCGAGTCGCTCGAATAACGGATCAAAACACATTGATGTCTATTCACTCGCTATTTCTGCCAAGGCCTATCGTTCTTTCTTCTTCTTGATGCGCGATAACTATTCTGATCACCTTAATTTGACGCGCTTGCTTCGATGGATCCGAAGCAGTCTGTGTGAACTTGTGAAGCGGCTACGGATTCGGTTCCGACACCCAGAACCCGACAGAAATTGCTTGTAAGGGGAGTTCGAAAGGTCGGCTTCTTGACAATATGCGATTTCTTCACAGCGGGTGGCAATGACAACCCTACTGTTGAATTCGCATGCATCAACAGGTGGAGTCACAATGCCCATACCTTGTTCTGTCACTTATGATCGTCGCGTCCTCTCGGTGCATGGTCTGGCCCTGAAAACTTCGAATAGTGTCGTGTGACACTGCGTATTTGATGGATAGCTCATTCTTGCAGCTGCATATACTATAGCTCGGATATCATGAACAGATCGCGAACAGGCGAAAGGCCAACTGGTGTGTAGACATATCTTGTATTACAGACTGCACATTGCCGAGACAGCACTTAGTATTCAACGCACATTACACCGTCATAGTGAGCTCCTTTGGTCAAGAAACTAGTATGCTTTCCAGTCGACTGGAACATCGTGACAGAATTAACTTGGAGTTGGGATCGTAATCGATTGTGTTGTCATCACATTGTGTTGTGGTATTTATTTATCAAGTACAACGCTCTATCGGGTAGCACATCGACATTACTTTGAAGCTATCGTAGGCACGACTGCTGTTCGTATGTAAAGAATGGCGCGGCTCAAAGTGTAACGCTAATGTTTAAACAAGTTCTTGTCAGAGTGATGCGAAATTAGTCACTCAGACAAATATGTGATTGTACGGGACCATGAAATTATCTTCTCAGATATTCCAACAATTGGGATTGCAACGAGGAGTCAAGTCACTGCCCAGGGCTGGATGATGCATGTTTTCTGAATGAAATGCGAAACTGTGGACTGCAGTTTCAGAATGAAGAGTCTGCTCACAATTGTTTGTTTACAACTCGACACATACCTAGCTCTATCCCATCGATAGTACTTCTTTCACGATGTTTTGGGACCGTACTGGATTATACACCGGTTGAATGCACAAGCATGCCAGCGAATGGACGCTTACACTTGCAGGAATCGACTCCAAGCCTCCCTGTGACCTATCCGAGGTGGGCTTTTGCAGTGTAGTAGGGTTTTATATTCAGTTGATGGGGCCACATGATCACTGGGTAATTTGACAGTCTGTTGATGTGTGGGATTTGTTCAGGACAATTCTGTGTTCTTCTAGATGTTTAATCTCCATCTGCAGTACACGCCTACTAGTTTACTTTCCTCTGGAGGATGAAGGAGCTTGCTCTTGACGACCGGTAGTCATTTTCTCTCTACATATCACTCAGAAGTTTCTTAGTCGCCCGTTCTCATCATTTCCAAGTGACTCGATTGTATGCCTATGTAAGAGGGGGAATCGCCGATGGGCTTCTGTGTTTGGCCAACTTTAAGGTTTGTTAGCAATGGGAACCTGAAACTTTTAAGTTCTTTGGATCCGAAAAACAGAATCATCAGATTAAGCTCTTTAGACTTTGAGTTCAAATTCAAAGCTGTTCGAGTAAGTTCAAGGAATCAGTTGGTTATCTTCAAAAATGGAATGCTCTGTATTATATAAATTCGGAAGTTGGTGTGTGCACTTTCACTTCTCTGTATTTAGGGTTTCGTTGACGTTCAAGTTTTTGACTCCGGCGAGCTTGGCGAGCGACGACAAGCTCGCCAAGCTCATCGACAATCTCTCCTCTAAAGTTTGAAGTTCATCACCTGTTCGTTGCTTCACTGTATTTTCCATAGTTAGTCTTACTCCTTTTATGAACGATTCTTTTAGAGTGTGTCTTGGCATAAGTGGGTTCCAGAGGAAAACAGTGTGCTGAATGTATACATAACTGGAAGAAAGCTCTCCTCACTAGTAAACAGAGTCTGGGCTTATGAACCTCCGTAGCCAATGGCAACGCTCTGGACAGTCCTGTCATCTTAAGGCTTGAAACTTCACATCTTCACTTACAAGGAGAATGCAGAAGGAGATGAGGAGATTGCAATTCGATCTAGAAGTGATAATGACATCAATTTACTCAACAAACGATGATTCGTCTCCTCTGGTGTAAGAGCAAGATGCTGAGCAGAAGGAGAAATAACTCAAATATATATATAGCATACACACAAATCTACCCACCTCTGGTCGACGACCAAGGACGTTGACTCTCAGCATTTCTGTACAGAAACTTAACCACTATACCTCGAACGTTGGTATGGCCAACTGGCATAGCCCCTATCACCCAGGCAAAACAGCGCTCGACTTACTGGAGACGGTTTCTTTGTGTCATGATGAATCCAGTTGAAGTTTCCTTTGCAGAGCAGCCAAACGGATTAGATTCTCGTCTGTCCCACATTCAACACCCGCCTCCCCTTAGGTGGGACGGGAAACGGCTGTTCATCAATACCTGAAATCTCAGGCGTATTTCAAAGCACCTAAAATCGTCAAGGTTTTCGTAGTTGACAAACAGAGCATTGCGTTCAGAACTTGCAGTTGAAAGCTTGGAAGATGTCCACCGGAACACTCTTCTCGTCTCGTGGAACCAACCTTCAATTACGTGCTAAGAGGTAAGGTCAGCTAGAAATCCAGACGGCAAGAGATAATTGCCACGAAGAGTGATGAAACCAGATATTCATACTGAACGAACAAAGCGATATGGAACTCGCTCTAGATATACTCAGAGCAGAGCCTGCCAATTTATACAGTAGTTTCACTAGATCAGTTCTCTGTCTCTTGCTATTTCAGGATCAGGCACATTGTGCAACTCTACCTGCAGTTCAAAAGTATCGCACAGATACTCGAGAGGAAAGATGTGGAGTGGGTCAGATTGGCAAGCTGTATGTTACGGAAAGCTTTAGAGAATGGAACACAGAGAAGGGAGAGGAGGAATTGGTCCAAGACAGATGGGCTACTTCTAACAAAGAAACTACATATGCCCTTCTCGCTTTCGCTTAACAGGATGGTTAGAAGGTGGTAAGCATGTGAGGGAAGTTACAATACGAAATCAAGGAAGGGGGTCTGCCCTCGGCAATGTCAGGGACACAATACGAAATCAAGGAAGGGGTTCTGCCCTCGGCAATGTCAGTGTCCCTGCTGGGATTCTTAGTAGTAGAGGAGTACTGTACTGGATAGAGTTTGTGTTTAGAATAGTGGCCAGTATGTAAGGAAGGTCGATTGGATAGATTACCACAGCTACAAGATGGAGGAGGGAGGTTACGCTCGGTGAAGTACGAAGTTCAAGGTAGAGAGATAGTAATAAGCGAGACACATAGGGAGCACCTTACTAAGTTTGATAACGGTGCACTACACATTCGGCTCCATGAGAAGCACCTCGAGGGACAGCGCAGGATGGATGTGGGCGGGGAAGAACAAAACAGCGGGGGAGTGGTAACTCAGCTCTTCAGCATGGCATCAACTCCTGAGACAAGCGGTCAAGGACGACAAATTAGAAGCGAGATAGAGAGGAGGACAATACAGAAGACTGGAAGCAAAGGTAGTCCAACTTGTGGCAAGTGAAACATCCAATGCGAACTAAAATCTGTTACAAAACTGATAACTGTAATCCTAAGTCTCTAAGAAAATAGAACTTTATCTCCCACAACAGAATACTACCATTGTATTAGAACTGATAACAGATTAGCATGTTAAAACTAATTCGAAAAAAAACTTAACAAAAATATTCAGAGATGAAATATGCACAGCTTTATTTAGACTTCAGAACTGATACAAACAGAAAAGACCTCCGACTCATACTACTCTACAGAGAATGTGAGTTAATATACTATTGGTAGATAAGTGCTGTCACATCAAAGTGACTTACCTAACTCCTATCACAGTGCTTCTCACTTCGGAGTCATGTCACAAGTCACCTCTTCTTTTTTTCTTTTGTCTTTTTATCTTCTGCAAAGTGTAGATGTGACCCTCTAATGATATTTAACACCCTCTTTTATTAGAGCATCACTTCTTTCATACCTTACCAAAGTTAAATCTTAACTTTGGTAAGGTTTTGATAAAAATATCAACTAACTGATGGACAATATTCCAGCTTGACTATCTTAGTTTCAATTTTCTTCTTGATATGATGTAACATTGTCTCCAAACCTTATTCTTTCTCTGATAACCCTATTGTTAGTCAAGAACATTGCACTTTGATTATCCACATGTAATACTGTAAGTCCAGATATTTTTTCTCCCATCTCCAGTAATAAATTTCTTAACCATATCAAGGTCATAGAATCATCACTAAGAATAATGTATTCAGCTTCCTTTGAAGATCTTGCTATTGTATTTTGCTTCTTGCTGCTCCAACTGATAATTCCACCTGAACATAAGTTGAAGCATGCACTTGATGTGGATTTTCTGCTGCTAGTATCTCTAGTTCAATCACTATCACTTCTTTAAATATAAAGTCAAGATTGATAGTACCTCTCAGATATATCAGAATTCTCTTTGCAGCAATCCAATGAGATGAATTTGGACAATGCATAAATTGACTTAGCCTCCCAACAACATAACAAGTATGAAGTTTGGTGTGGATGAGATATCTGAGTTTACCAATTAATTTTCTGTACAGATATCCTTCAATGATATTTTCAGCTGTAGTCTCCTCAAAACCACTTCTCGCTCCATAGGTGTTGCTGATGACTTGCAATCTTCCATCTGAAACTCTCCAAGAATAGACTTTATGTATGCTTGTTGAGAAAGCATAATACAGTCCTCCATCTGTCAAATATCAACACCAAAGAAGAATCTTGCTAAACCCAAATCAGACATCTCAAACCTCTTGCTGAGTCCTCCTTTGAGTAGTTGCACCAACTTCTTATCACTTCCTGAGATTAAGATATCATCCACATATATGATGAGTATGATCCTCTTCGAATGATCTTTCAAGACATAAAGGTTTAGATCTAACTCTGATCTTCCGAGTTCATGGCTGTGTAGAAACTCATGTATCTCAAAATATCAAACTCTTGGTGTTTGCTTTAATCCATATAAGGATTTTCTGAGAATGCACACATAATCCTTCTTCTTTTTCACTTCAAATCCTGATGGTTGAATCATGTAAACTTCTTCCTCTAACTCTCCATGAAGGAAAGCTGACTTCACATCCATTTGATGTATTTCTCAGTAGTAATGACCAAGAAGAACCATTACAAGTCTAATTGAATCTCATTTTGCAACTGGTGCAAAAGTTTCTCCATAATCAATCCCTTCTTGTTGCTGAAATCCTCTTGCTACTAACCTTGCTTTCAGCTTGTCAATTGAACCATCTGATTGTAGCTTGGTTTTGTAAATCCATTTGCATTGGATGGCTCTTTTTTCTCCTGGTAGCTTAACCAAATCCCATGTGTGATTTTTTGAGTAGCATTTTGTACTCCTCTTGCATAACTTATCTCCAACCAAGATCTTTGTTAGCTTCTTCAAATGTTAGTAGATCATCCTCCTGAATACTTTCAGCAAGTCCACAATAATCATCAAGCCTTGCGTGTGGTCTTCTAACCCTTTCGGATCTCTTTACTTGAGAATCTGCTGCATGTTGTAAGTCATCTCTTTTAACTTCATGAATACTCCGGAACTCAGATTCAGAATCTTGTTTAAATTCAACTTGCTCTTCACTAGGATTAGAGAGAGATGTTGAATGTTCCAAGTCCACCTCAATATCAGATTTATCAGATTCTGAATCAATCTGATCTGTACTTGTAGGTAGCTTAAATATGAATGTATCACAAGTTTCTTTCTCATCTTCCATCGGATAAGAATCCAACTCAGAGAATCTAACATCTCTGCTGATGTGAGTCTTTCTTGTAACTAATTATATACTTTGTAACCCTTGGTTTGCTCAGCATAGCTCACAAACATACACTTCTCAGATTTTTCATCCAACTTTTGTCTCTTCTCATCATTGATGTGCATGTAAGCTGTATACCCAAAAATCTTGAAGTGAGACACATCTGGTTTCACTCTTGTAAATGTCTCTTCAGGTGTCTTGTGCTGCACATCTGTTGTATATGCTCGGTCCATAATGTAAACAAATGTGTTACAAGCTTCAGCCCAAAAATAATTAAGAAAATTCTTGACCTTCAGCATGGATCTCTCACTTTTCACAATCACTTTATTTTTTCTTTCAGCTACACCATTTTGTTGTGGAGTATAAGATGTGGAAAGTTGTCTTTGAATACCATGCTCTTCACAAAACAGAGTAAAGAGGTTAGAACAATATTCTCCTCCTCCATCTGATCTGAGGACTTTAATCTTGCCATTTTGATTTTCTACAAGAGCTTTGAACTTCTTGAAGTATTCAAATACTTCAGATTTCTGTTTCAGGAAATATATCCATGTCTTTCTGCTCACATCATCAATAAATGTCAAAAAGTACTTACAACCTCCAATAGAGCTTGTCCGCAAGGGTCCACAAACATCTGAATGGACCAAGGCCAACAACTCTTTTGTTCTTGCACCTCCCTCTTTGAAAAACTTTTTTTGCTTTGTTTTTCAAATATACATCCTTCACATGTATCTCTAGTAGTTGGCAGCTTCATCCTTGGTTGTCCTTCTATCATATGATTATCCATCATATGTTTCAGACTTCCTAAATTCAAGTATGCAAATATTTGATGTCAAAGGCTTGCTTGATTATAAGAATCAACAACCATAGAGACTTCTTGGACTTGAAGTTCAACATTCGAGATATATATTCCTGACTTCTGATCTCTCCTTCTTGAAGCAATAATTCTTTGATTATGTGAAGCATCCAGTATCTGCACTTTTATATCATAAAAAATCACCTTCATTCCATGGTCTGTGATTTTCCAACAGAAAGCAAGTTCTTAGTGAGCTTTGGAATAAAGAGTACATCTTGTATACTCTTCAGATCTCTTTCACTTGTTTTTACTGCCACAACTCCAGTACCTTAAACTTCACATCCTGTACCATCAGTTTGAGTAACCTTAGAGCATGCAGTTGCTGAAAAATCTTTCAAGAGTGATCTTTGGCTGGTCATGTGCTTAGAAGCATCAGAATCAATGTATCAATTCTTATCTTCTGTTGTTGTAGATATCAAACTGGTAATAAACATATTATCAACATCTTTCTCTTCATGTGCATCTTCTTGAACAGCAATATTACTTGATGTAAAATTTTGACCTCCATTTGTCTTTCTAGCATTGCAATCTTCAATCTTGTGACTTTTCTTTTCACAGAAAAACAAGTTCCTAACTTCTTTCTGCACTCGTCAATCTTGTGATCTTTCTTCTTTAAGAATAAGCAGAAAGTTGTGTCTTGATTTTCTAAGTAGGAAGATCCATGTTTCTGAGATTGCTGCTCCTCTTTTCTGTAAGTCTTCACATAAAAGCAGATCTTTGATTGTTCTCAGAGAAAAACTTTCTGATCAGCTGCTCTTCTTCATGTAGTAAACTGCACAACTCTTCATAGTTGGCATATTCTCTCTTCTGTTGATATTAAAAACAAAATGAAAATATGAAATACTAAGACTATTCAAAGTTATAAAAATCAGTTCTTCATCACCATATGTCCTTCCTGCTCGGTTAGCTGCACATAAATATCATTTTCTCAAAGTGCTCATGAGTATCTGCACTCTCATCCATCTTGATAGAATGTAAATAATTTTTCAACTTTGCTACTCTATTTTTGTTCACATTATCATATCTGATAACTAGTTTCTCCCAAGCTTCTCTTCTTGTATCACAAAGATAGTCTCTTTCACAGCAAGCAAATGACCTAGTTTGATTTTTAACGAATCTTGGAGTTTCAAGGAAACTCTCATCATAAAATGGGAGCAAAATTCTCTTCTCCAGAAATCATATCTCATAAATCTTTCTCGCTCAGAATGATTTTCATGATGAGTTTCTGAGAACTGCAATTATTAGGATCTGAAAGTCTAGTGCTCGCATTCAAATCAAACCCACTGAAAGTAACAGCCATGGATGCTATCTTGCTGAAAAGATGAGTGCAAAAATCCTCAAGAACTGAATATCAAATTATCATAATTTTAAACCCTTAGCTTGAGCAACCTGTGCTCTGATATCATGTTACAAAACTGAGAACTGTACTCCTAAGTCTCTCAGAATATAGAACTTTATCTTCAACAACAGAATACTATCAACCGATTAGGACCGTTAACAAATCAACCTATTAAAATTAATCAAAAGAAGAACTTAACAGAAATATTTCGAGATGAAATGTGCATAGTTTTACTTAGATTTCAGAGCTTTACTTAGACTTCAGAACTGGTATAAACAGAAAGGACCTCCTACCCATACATTCTACAGAGAATATAGAGTTAATGTGAGTTAATATACTATTGGTAGATAACTGCTGTAACAATGCTTCTCACGTCAAAGTCATGTCACAAGTCACCTCTTTTTCTTCTCTTTTGTCATTTTCCTTCCGCATAGTTTAAATGTGACCCTCTAATGATATTTAACAAAATCTAGTGGTGGAAGCTGTTACGAAGAGGTTTCTTCACGAATTCGCGTGCCGCTGAGATGGGAGTATAGGGAGGGGAGTGTGTTATATGTAGAGCAGGAACAGAAACTATTGAGCATTGTTTCTGGGATATTCCTCAGTGTCACGGAAGGAGGGATCAGTACTTGCAAATAAGCATGGGAAAGACGGAGCGCGACCTCAAAGAGACAACCTTCATGAGAGCTATGGATGACGCGCTGAGAGAATGCAAGAACAATCCAGCAAAAATCATGGTACTGTCATACATGTTGCAACTTATACGGAAAGAGCGGAATGAGCTTCATTTCAATGCGAAACAACTCGCCACACTTACCGAAGCAGCCTACAACAAGCATATAACTTAGCAAGAAGAGGCGAAATTAATACTCGTCAAAAAGAGATACGGGAGCAGGCACCTACCACATTGAGTGGATGAAAGAGCGAAGAGAACAAGGGCAGCGGTTCCCGATCGAAAGCTCGGGGAAGAAGACGAGCATGGAAGTCGGAAGCAGAGATGTGATGAAGAAAATTCACACGTGCACAAGTTCACACGAAAGTTCACCGCCCGGAGGACGAGAATGATAGTAATGAGGATACAAGGCACACAAGCCGGCGAATCGTGAACGAAGACCTAATCGCGATCGCGAAGCTTCGCCGAGTGCGGGCTATGAACTCGGAAACAGAGAGGACACAAACACTGAGAATACCTGAAGCCACGAAACTCCAACAAGTGGAGTACTGTCTACTGACAGACACTATGCTAATGGAGCGAGAGTACAACATGCGCGTGTTGTTCATAGAGCCCAGCCGGAAGATGGAGGTACTCCTGAAGACGGTAATGGAGGCAGTGATTAAGAGCAAACACGAGAGATTAACAGAAGTCGACAAGAACGAAAGCGGTAGCAATGTAACGGCTCGGCACAGGAAAGATCTTGAAGAGAACTGGAGCGACTAGAAATATGCTCTTTCGAACGAGAATAACAGTAGCAAGAACGAGGAACGGGGGAATGCTAGGGAGGGATCTACCGACAGCACTGGGGCTGCAGTCCCGTGCTTGAGAATAGTGAGAGTTGGCACCGCGCGGTCGAAGAGCGCACTGGGTCGGTCCTCTTCATAGTCGGCCACCCAAGAATACCATGTAACACGCTGCTTCTTTCTTTTGGAAAGAAAGGAAAGCTACTAGTGTGTTTGATTTAGCGCGGAGTGAGTCTCGCCATGTGCTTCTGACATATACTATAAACGTTTATTCTCAACAAAGAGGTATTCTCAGGTTTAGCTGGAGAATCTAGTCTCTGGAGTAAATGTACGGTGCCTCTATTCGTGAAGTTGGGAGCACAGTACCTCGCATCTGACCAGTACCAGGTCCATCTTGCAATTGCTCTACATAGCAAGATAGCCGCGGTAACTGAGCCGGAGAGATGGGAGCTCACTCATGGAAATAGAAGAAAGATTCCTTTCTCAGAATCTCGAGTGAAACGCGCATAGTGGAGTATATATTCCTGGCCAATGCATGGAATGTCTTTATTTATAGTTAAACTTTCCAAGTTTGCTGTGCACAAAAGCACGAGGATCGGTTGCTCTCATAATTAGCATGAACAATCCGTTCTGAACTCAACAAGAAATTGAGTTCACTCTTATTCAAGTAGGTGAGGAAAACTGCAATGACACAGTAGATCCCAGACGTATAAGCCTCGCTCTAGCTACACAAAATTATAGATTTCTGTAGCTAGAGCGAAGAGCTCAGCTAGCTACCTAAGTTGTGAACCTGAATCTGGTCTGATGTTCTACATACAAAATTTCTATGCATCTACCATGCAACTCTGAGGTATCTAGGTACGAAAACCAGTTTAAAATCCTAACCAGTGTATTGACTGTTTATTCAGGGGGTACGAAGGGGTAGATCATACCCCCTTCATAAACATTCGAATTCATATCGCAGAAACTAAAAGTAAACTATAGTGCGCGTACGTGTAGCCACCAAATCCCTTCTGGAAGCAAGTCCGTCTGAAATCGTGTGATAATAGAAAAATGTTGTACCCAGGAAAATCTTTAGCAGCTTTCAAGTATTATGCTTGTTGCCCGTACCAATCCCGCTTGAAAGGTCGACTTTAATTTGCCACTCAGCTGATCATGAGTTACAGTACTGACTCGACCAGCGTGGTGCTAATTAGGAAGGGTATTGATCACGTTCAGTCCTTGACAATGACATGAGTTTCGTAGGAGCAGTGATTGATCGATACCTTCAGGGTGCTGAACTCAGATACAGTTACACACCAGGTGTAGTAGTTGCTCCCTTGGATTTGAGTAGTGAATGGTGGCCTCTCTCAGAGATGGCATTTTCGGCGAATTTCAAGCTGGTAAGGTGAAGACCCTTCTCCTGTTCCTCCTGACTCCATTCGCTGGAGTAGTAATCTGCCTCAGTTACAGTAGCTTTGGCTGGGGGGAACAGCATGCTTCCCCACTGCGGAAAGTAGACGAAGATAACAGGCAGAGTGCATGCCACAATCATGACCCCCATGAGCGTGATTCCGTGCTCCGTCGTGTACTTAGAGGTCATGAAGAAAATTCCTTGAGTTGTAACAGCACCGATGTTCCCACCCGCGCCCGTAGCACCAGAAATGATTCCCAGCGACCTTCGAGAGATGAAGGGAACGATGCCGAAAGTGGCTCCGCAAGCTGCTTGGCAGAAGAAGGAGAAGATCAACATGACGGCGATGGCAGGTCCGAGCTCACCAGTAAGGCCCAGAACAATGCAGAAAACTCCGCCCAGAGTTTGGATGATCCACATGCACCAGAGACGGCCTCGCATTCCCCATCTGGCAGACACAACATCGGAAAGGACTCCTCCCAGTGGACGAGAGACCACGTTCATGAGTCCGAAAGTGGAGGCAATGAGTCCAGCAGTGGTCAGTTTCAGATCGAACCGATCGTAGAAATACTCAGCAATGATGTTGTCGACCGTCAGTTCCACTCCGAAGCAGTACCCGTATGTCAAAGCAAAAATGTAGGCGCGGTAGTTGGTGACAGCGTAATAAAACACCTGATCATGAATTTACACCATTCGGAACGAGAAGTCAGCATTATAATTACATAACATAATCCAAAGTCATGTACACTTGAATCTCATCTTCACTAGCTGCGCAGAACTGAACTGTATACATCAAAGGGAGGTGAACTTGGAAGATAGAAGGGAGCAGGGAAACTGAGCGCACCTTTTTGAAGCTGTCATTCACCTTCTCTCCCTCCCTCTTCAATTCTGCGTAGTTTCCATCAGGCAAATCTTGGCCGAGGCTGAGGACCATCAGCCCCATGAAAGCTTGGAGAACGCCGGGGACGAAGAAGGCAATTCGCCATGCAGTGAACCTTTCGGACCCAATATCCTTTTGGATGATGCTGAACACGATAGGCATGACGAGCTGAACAATGCCTCCTCCCATGTTACCCCATCCAGCGGCTGTGCCGTTGGCAATCCCCACGACCTTGGTGCTGAACATGGAGCTCATCCAGAACTGACAGGAAACGAACGTCGCCAGACAGAAGCCGATGAAGAATCGCACTAGAATGAATCCCACTGGGGTGGAAACGAGAGACATGCAGAAAATAGCCGGCGCCGTAACCATCATGAGGATAGCGGACCCGTAGCGAGGACCCAAAAGGTCACAGATGGTACCCATGAGAACTCGAGACACAACAGCTCCAGCCACTGAAGCAATGCCAGCATTACCGATGTCAATCTTCGTTAGGCTCAGATTGTCGCGTATGACAGGCATGAGAGGTGGCGCAGCGAAGGTCGAGAAGAAGCAAATCATGAAGGAGAACCAGGACAAGTGAAAAGTTCGCATGTGAGGACGGGCGATGGTCCAGAGTCTGACGGTCTTCGCCTTATGCTCCGAATCCACGGGAAGAGCGAATTTTCTTCCCTTGAGGTCGGTGGGTTCGACCTCATTTTTTGCCTTACTAGTATCATCTAAAGCTGACGAGTTTTGAGGATCCATAGTCGTCTCGGTAAAATAAGCTCCCTAGCTATCAGAAGCTAGCTCCGACACTTGAGGGATGCGTTCGGTTCCCGTCTACTCTGAGACGCTTTTGAACTGACTTCGTGTCTCAAAATCTCTAGATCTATCTCAACAGCTCAGTGAAGTATCAATCTCAGCCTTGTCTGTGGTTGGGAATATGATCTGAGACCGTCCCTCTTGGTGTTTCTCTCGACCGGCGGCCAAATCAATCGACTTGACTTGAGGTCGTGGAGAAAAACTGACAGGGAGCAGACCAAGGCAGGAAAGATTACTGAAGACTAGAGAGCTAGTAGAGAGGATCGATGAGATTCGGAGTATGGACTGATAGTTTTAATACTGGAAGCGAGGTGCCCATGTCTGTTGCTATTGACCAACGCCCATAAGGACTGCAGAAACGACTTACAGAATGGAGATGCTTTGGTCCAGCTCAGTGGGGGTCAGAACGCCGCATATGCATCTTGGACCTTTCGCTCTAGTGGGGCCCTGCACAGAACGACGCTTCCGTAATCCCACTGCGATTCCAACTCTTCTGGTCGAGGTAACAATGTGTCGGACGACGAGAGTTGGCCGCATCACGTGAGCTGAGGCGCCTCAACTTCTCTCTCTTGCAACTTTAAAGCAGTTTACAGTTCATTTCGTACAGTAAAGCGTTTTTCGGATCCTCAAAATTAGTCCTTTCTTCTTCCGCATGTGGTGGATCCGAGATGCAAGATCCAGTTTCTCTGTAGAAACTGTAGAATTGGTCTAATCCAGCACTGGATCCCTGACTTCTTGGAGTTCCGCACTTGTATTCGATGCATATATAGCACGCTCCTTCCCCGTCTTCTGTCTGTACGTGAAGGCTATAACAGGAGTTGGAATCGTGTGGAACTCACTCCACACATCCAGTCACTAGCTAGCTGTGAGTTGTGCTATTCTTCTCTCTCGAACTCTGCAGTCCTTATCTTGCACGGAGAGTACACTGTCAGATTGATACTGTCTAGTCCTCCAACTGAATTCCAAGTATCGCTGAGTGCGGCTGGTTCTGCTCGCCAGTCCGCCAACCGACCCACCGAGTGCCGAACCTATACTGACGTGTATGGCCCATGGCAGGCAATCACACGCATGCATGCAGGGACTGGGGTCCTCATCTACGGTAGTCTCTAATCCTGATTACTGAGCAACACTAAGACTCATGCAATAACTAACATATTGCTTACAGAATAGGGTCTCAAATTCACAACTTTTGCCATTTAGGTTGACACTAATCACGCCTCACTGTGGCTATCCGCTGAAGTTCTAGATATCTACATCGAGCTCTCTTCATCCAAGTTAAGTCCATCTCAAAGATGATCACACTCCTAATGATCAGATAGTTGAACTTCGATTTCTGGTTATTAACTAGCTCAACCTATCTTCTGAATGTTTGCTCCATTCTTTCATCTTACTACTGTACAACCAAAGTAGAAGACATTACATTCTTTCTTTCTTAGATATGGGATCGCACTGTTACTATGTATGGTAGCAAGTACCAAAAAGGGCAACCGAACTCATTGACACAAAATCACGCAACACTCCAACAACGGAGGACACTCCAACAAACGAGGAAAACAGTTCCAAGAGGGAAGGGGCTCAGGTAGCCACAGCACAAGAGGAACAAAAGAAGAAAAAGACAAAATATCACATAAGAACTAGCGGACTAAGCGGAGTTGCATCCCTCTCCTCAGATATAGGGAGAGAAAATACTTTAGAGGTAGGGTCCCTATGCACCAACTGTGCCGTCAATGACTACAGTTTGGAATGTTTTAGATGACTATTACATACAGGCTCTATATAGGAGCTTGACATTGTTCTCACTAATATCAACACTCCACCAACTTGGGAACCTCTGCGAATCCTTAAGAATCTTACATTTTGGTAGTGGCCATCGATCCCTTCTGACACAAGTCTCAAAGTCTTCTCGACCTGATCCGATAATAACTATATCACGTTGTGGCTCTTCTGGTGCAGAAAACGAGATTTCGTGCATTCCCAACCAAGTTCATCACATGAGATTCTATCTAGATCTCTGAGTCAAAAGGATTCAGAATTTCCTTCTCAAAAGTCCATGACTAGATAGTATGTAAATCAGACAGTCTCTAAATTTTGCAACCATCCTTTTAAATTTTATCCACGTGTAACTCAACTAAGTTCTAACTTTACTTAGAAATAATTCTGCCTTAGATAGGGATTAAGGAGTGGTGTAGGCACTATATATGTTTTACTGTTGACGTGGTTACCTGCCGTGATCTGGCTCCATACCCTTTCCTTCGTTTAACGGTACGTCGGTTTAGGCTTCGGATCACGAATCGGTGTCAGTAGCAACCAGAAATTTGCTTGATAACACCTCCCGTAGGTTTGATATGCTTATCACACCCTCTTAACGATTCATTGCTTGGTCACATCCTTGATGGTTGCTAGTAACTTTGTTACGTCTTTAATTATAATCAATTCACCACTTTCTATCATGACTAAATATCTCAATCATTTTAATCATTTTAGTAATAAAATACAAGTAAGCTAGCAATACATGCTCTGATAATTGATGTGTGCGATCTCACATATCACTAGCATGGAAAAGTGATTGGTTTCACATTCTGACAGTCATTAGGAGGTGTGATCAAGTAATACATCATTAGGATCAAGCACAACAAACTTGATTATGCAAGTTTGTCTCAAATCTAAACAGGCAAGAAAGATGTTTTCCAAATCTACTACACCACTAGTAACAGAAATCCTTCAATTTATGCATGTAGATCTTTGTGGATCTATTGAGACTGTATCGCTTGGAGTTCTAAGTACTTCATGTTGGTTGTTGATGATTTCTTGAGATATATTTGGATTTTCTTCTTGTTCAGAAAGTCTGAAGCACTATCACATCTTCAGCAGCTTGTTAACATGGTCGAACGACAAATTGGACATCCAGTGAAGAGTATCCGAAGTGATAGAGGAGGAGAGTTCACTTCCAAAGACCTCTGACAAATATTTTGCTGAGAGGAGGATACTATGACAGTTGACTACGGCAAAATGGAGTGGTTGAGCGGAATTTTTAGCTATAAAGCATATGCTCGAACTCCTCAAAAGTTGTTCCAAAAGTTTGATAATAGATCTCATATATGTACATTCACAGAATATCCAGCAAGAGAGGAAAGATATAGACTCTTGGGTGCTACAAGAAAGTCATTATTGATCGAGATGTAGCATTTTTAGAGGTCCCTCCACCTCAAAATTTACAACATCATCTTTCTGATCTGCCACTTCTCTCAGTCCAACCACCTATTTCAGAGAATCATGAAGAAGAAGCTCATCAAGAATCACCACCTACACAAGTTGAAGTTACATTCAAGTCCAACTACATCAGATTCACCTCTGGTACACCACGGAGACCCGTCAAAATGAAGAAAGTTCCTGCAAGACTAGAGAATTGTACTCTCATGGCTGAAGATCAAGGTGATGGAGAAACTATTTTGTTTCAGACTTTCAGACTTTCAATTAAAATCAATGGATACATGCAATGGAGAAAGAATATGATGCATTACTCAAAAATGAAACCAGGCTGTCACATCAGTTTGGCTTCTCGGCTAAGTTGACCGAGTGCGGAGTGATAAATCTCGGTAGGGCCGTTAGTGCCGTTAGGACGAATTGGTGGGATAGTCCATTAGGGGTATACTTCGCAAGTAGGGCTTGGAGGCCTTAGTTCTTCGAGTTGAGTCTTCAAGCTCTTGGCTATGGTAGATAGTCTTGATGAGTGCAATCTGGATTCTCTGCGAGCACAAAGTGGATTTGGCTCGACTCTAGTGATCGTTTAGTGTCCGTTGGCATGATGAAGTGAGTACATACCGTTTATCACTCAAAGAACTCAAATTGCGAGGTCCGATCGAGAGCTTTCAGATTGTGGATTTCTACCGGTGGTATCTCCGGATGTTGCAAATCGTTGGTATCTTTGATTTTGTGAGTGCGCGTGTGCACGAAGTGGTTCCTTTTGGTGTTGTGGTTGATCGCTATGTGGATTAGTGGGAGTTGGACCAGTTCTTGGTCGGATTTGGTGGTGAGGTAGTGCGAAAGCGCTGCTGGAATTTCTTGTGATAGATTTTGAGGTCAATTTGAGATCGGTAGAAGTGCGTCGACGGACATGAGGTTGGCGTGAGTCAGCAATTTCTGGTGCTGAAGAGTGCAGTAGGTGCGTGTTGAGAAGACGATTCCAACGCATAAAAAATTGTTCGATTTGATGAAAGATCGAAGGAGTTACAAGGAGAAGAAGGTCGCGAGTGGTCCAAAATCTGACGCCTGCGAGTGTCAATTTGACAGATTTCGACCTTGTGGAGTGTATTTTTGACCTCCAAGTTGCTGTTTTGGGTGTGTTCTCTTCATGCGCGTCCTCTTGTGTAGTTAGCTCGAGTTTCTACTCTACTCCAAGCGGAGCGGGAGTGCGTGTTAGGAGACGTCGAGATGTAAAATGCGTGTTAGGAGGCGAGTGCGAGACTTCGAGGAGCAGAGGTGCGTGAGTGCGGAGGCGGAGGGGAGTCCGAGCTCGAGCTCGCCGCAAGCCAGCTTGCTGACGTGCGTGAGAGAGGTATGCAAGTTTCAGTTGTGTGAGAAGTGTAAAACTCGTAGGTCACTCATCCCAACACTATTTCTGAACTTGCACACTTAACTTTGTAGTCTTAGCTTTGACTTTACCACTAGACCATTAGCTATTGGTGTCTTCTAGGGATGCATGCAAGTACTTATGGACTTGTTTAGCTAGTAAGAGATCTTCACGCACGTTCCTAAAGGAGTGGTAAGACGACCCCATAGTACTAGGGGGAGCTGTTGTTGTGATAGTGTTTGTCTATACCGTAGAGATGCATATGGAGGCAGTTGGTGACAGTTGTCTTGGGTGAGCTAGTAGAGCTACCACTGAGATACTTTTGGAGCTACTAGAGGTGTGGACCTCTAGTTAGTGACCTTAGGTACATGTAGTGACAGTTGGTGGTCATATATTGTGCATGTGGTCACCGAAAAAGAGTCGTCAGTCCGAGTGAGATTGGGTTTCTCGTTATGTGAATATTTGAGTGTGGAGGGTTATCGTTTGGACTTCTTGTGATTGAAACCCCTCCATATTCTGCTTCCTGTTTGTGCGTCGCGTTTGCTTGTGTTAGCGCTTGATTTCTAGAGTGAGTTCACTCCAATGTGCTGTCGGTAGTGAGGCTGGAGTTGCGGATCAGTCAGACTATCTTTTTTCTTTCACGGTGCGGTTGGATTGACGACCAACAGACCGTGAGAGGCTGCGAGTGGTGATGGTAGGTACAGATTGTCCTTACCTTGACAGTCTTAATAGAGGACAGGTGAGCTCAATAGGAGCGGGGTTAGGTAAGTTGTGGTTACGGTGGTGACGGAGATTTCAGCATTCTGGTTGGAGAGTGTGTTCACGAGATTCTATCACCACGGAGTTCTCGAGAGGTTCTGATGGAGACTTCTCGGACAGTGAGTATACACGGAGTGGGGTGAGGTACGGATTACATACACCATTGCCGTCGGTTGTTCTAGAGGACGAGTCAGACGCCGATAGTGCGTTTTCTGGGGTGAGTCTAGTGTCGCCATATCGTTGTTGTGTGACATGGACGAGATCTATTGAGCTGGATGACAAGAGTTCGACAGTTGATGCGATTTACAACAAATGCGGAACTCACAGCTGTTTACATCTTTCATGACGTGAAAGGATTTGTTCCAACACTTGGAGGGACCGCCGATGGACGATTATCATGAGTTCAGACGAGACTATAGTATGGAGATTGAGTTGTGGAGACAACATTCGTCTCCCAACTACATTTCTATCACTATTGGCGTAGTTGCGGGAGGCGTAGCACCTACGAGTTTAGGTGTCAGTAGTAGTGACACATCCACGGATGACGGAATGCCTACTACTAGCGATGCGTCTACTAGTAGTGGAGCAGGTGGTCGTGTGAGCAAGATACCACTTGGGTTTAACCCTGTGGTTCAGTTCTTCCAGTGTTTGAGAAAGAACTATCAGGGTGTGCCGACCGACAAGTTGAGGAGTCTGTAGGAGTTCCAATGGAAGACTAGAGAGAGCCTACGCGAGACGTTTACTCACATGAGGCGGTTGATCAGCATTACTCAAGGGGTGATGGAAAGACAGGCAATCCAGTTCTGATATAAGATACTAGACCGAGAGCTGCGTAATAGAGTCAGGGATGCGATTCTCCTTAGAGACATCGCTCCGACATTGACGGTTGTCTTTGATCTAGCTGAGCGGATTGAGCTCAACATGGTGGAGGAGAGGATGGTGGTTGCTGGGTTCAGAGGGAGACACCACATGGAACGACCAACTCTTCTCGAGGATCACAGGCTACGTAACAACGTGGTGGTGGTGGTGGTAAGGATCTGTTGAACAGTCACGATCTCAGGGAGGTGTTGGAGGACCTGGTGGACAGAAGCCCATGCCGTCCTTCTCTAGTCAGCAGCAAGCGGGTCTTTGTTGGACGTGTGATGGTCCTCATCAGCAAAAAGACTGTCCATAGAGGAGAGGTGGTTATGAGACGTCTGGGACGTCTCAAGTGGTGCTTAGGCAATGTGAGCATTGCGAGCGACCAGGTCACAAAAGTGACTGTTGTTTTGGTCTCCATCCCGATGCAAGAGAAGACTGATCATGGATGAGGCGGAGAAGCTTAAGGAGACCGTGGTGATCGAGCTGGAAGTAGAGGCCCAACACCTAGGAGAGGACCAGTCTGTCCACCGCTTGCTATGACATCAGATGCAAGTATGGTTGCTCGGATTGAGCAGTTAGAGGATAGCTAGTATGCCTATGTATATCAGAGATCTAGTTCAGGAACAGAGGCTTTCACATCTTATGAAGGAGAAGGAGTTGACTTCGACTTCATGGCTGGTGTGACGCAGATTGAGACATCTACGACAATGACTCGAGGTGCAGTACGTGTCTTTGATACACGAGGTGCGTCGGTGGAGTTGGAGACATCGACATCCAGGAGTGGAGGTGATGCAAGACAACGCTCTACATCTGTGAATGCGACGTCAAAGTCGATGTTGGGGCCAGCTACAACACGGGGAGGCTGGTAGACAGGTCAGGCTTTCTCAGTCATTCACGTTATCAGAGACGTTGAGGACCACATCTATGGTTCTTAAAAGGCCTATCGATGGTGTAGTGGAGAGAGACATCGACATCCAGGAGTGGAGGTTATGCAAGACAACGCTCGACATCTGTAAATGCAACGTCAAACTCGATGTTGGGGCCGGCTACAGCAGTTTTGTGAGTCTCATTATTTTTCAACCATGGATATGAGAGCATTGGGAGTTAGCTTGACTCTAGTGTTCCAGTTGACGGCGACGTTTAGTTAGAGCGAGGATATAGTTATCTCTAGTGCTGAGGTGGTTCAGCGAGAGACGGTAGATGTGTCCATGGAGACGAGGATCGAGATAGCTACCAATGGTACTTGACAAGCGGCGACTACTAGGTTAGATGAGTTAACAACTAGGCCGACTATTGACCGTGCTAGTTTGGCACCAGATGTGGTGTTGTTGGACAACAGAAGTGGTATCTTCTGTTTGGTGACACTTTCAAGGAAAGTGTATTGACCGCAGAAAGTCTTGTTAGACTTTGGAGCTCAACCGCTGATGTTGAGGATGGCGGCGTGTATTGGTTTGGATTTGAGGAAGTCCGAGGTGGAGAGATGTCCATTCCAGCTATAGACATCTCTAGAGAGATCAGGAGATACAACTCTACACATGACACGCAAGATGCTGACGGTGAGAGTTCGATCAGATCGTCATATGGATGACTCCATGGTGAAGACCAAGGTCATCGTTACGGCTGCAGAGTCTTATGATGTGTTGGTTGGAGGTGCTGTGTTATACATTATAGGGTTCATGATCGACTATTGGACGGAGACAACATCTCACAGACCATGTTGGCAGTTCGATGAGAGACGAGTGAGCTGCTTACCATTGCGATTCAATGCTAGAGTTGGGACAACGGAGCCTACACCAAGAACGATGACATCCGTTGCAAGGTTCAGTTCGGTCATCACTTGACCAAGCGAGTTGTAGAGAGCAATGTCCACGCAGAGGATACTCCGGTCTTTGAGGAGATGGGAGACATGCCTAGCATGACTACGGTAGTACCATCTGCCTTGGATGTTCCACTCTGGAGTTCTACTGGAGACTTGCAGCCAAATGCTGATCGATTGGTGCTGCAGGCTTGGAGTGAAGTCTTTGTATCGTCAGTAGAAGAACAAAGGGTTGTTCCTGCTACTGGTCCGATGACTTTATCACCGTTGGATACGACTCTCATTGTGTGACAGTATCCAAAAGAGGGTGTATGTCTGCTGGAGCTATTTGGAGAGATCACCACAAGTTTAGTTACAGTATTGCAGGCAAGCATACAAGTACAGTGATACTTGTATGTGAAGAGAGATGAGATTGCGAGACGCATCTCATTGTGTCATGTCGCACGTTTGATGCAAAAATATCTTGAGTTGTTGTCCATATCAGCCGTTACAGCAGCCGTTCAGCAGCCCCATTACCGTCAGATATTTCGCTATTGGACGCACATGATCTCACGTTTGTTGACATCATTCACTTGGTGATAGCCGAGTGGCCATGTCAAGGTCACACGCGTGCTAGAAGAGGTCAGGGTTTACATGATCCGCGATCTAAGATCTTGTGACATCTCCGGATGCACCAGGTGGATTCTCCAGCATGCATCTTGGAGAACGTTCTTTTGTTGGGTGATGCTCATACACAGATGATGACGAATGTGCACCAAGTGCGCTCTTGAGTCGGACCGGCAGTATTGTTAGGTGCAGCGAGAGTGAGATCTCGTGCACATCATCCACAATTGTGATGGATGAACTTGTTACCAAGGGAGGTGTTCAAGGACGACGATCTCAAGTAGTGAGAGTCGTCAATAGATCACTCATGACAGTGGTGAACCTAGTGGGACGACCCATGACAGCGTTGCCCACTTCGGTGAGCTTTCCAACGTCACATGCTTACAGAGATGGAGGACCTGGGTTTGTGTGAGATGCTCGATTATAACAGTTGGTGGAGCTCAATGTCGATGAGAAGAGCGAGCGAGGGGTTTGCCTACGGGTATGATGGTAGTAGCTTCGATGTCAGAGGCTTCAAGTCGTCAGATGTTGGCTCAAGCAATGGACTTGAACGGCTTGACGTGGATTGTTAGCCTTGAATTGACTGAGCAACGTTGGATGCGATCGACGGGTGTTATTGCTCGGACACTTCTGAGCTCTTTGTCTATCGAGTTGTGGTGCCCACAAATTACAGGATGCACGAATTTTTGAAATTTTTAAGAATAATAACTTGTTTGTATAACTGAAGAAGCGTTGTTACTTAAGGTTACGACTTCCTTAACAGGAAGATGATCTTAAGAGCTGTTTGTAATAAGAAGTTGACTTCTTCGGAAGACGACTGTCTTTGGAAGAGCGTCTTCTCAGTTGCGTTTTCGGAAGATGAGAAGACGGCGGAAGACACCTGTCTTCCAGAAGACAGCGACCGCGAAGGACCAACCACGAGTTTTCGGATGAGACAGTAGGTGTACCTACTGGGGCGCACCGAATAGGTAGGTAGGTCAGGAAGACACCCAAGGTCGAGAACCCCTAATCTGCGGGGAAGATGCGTGAGGAAGCACATTAGGCGCATTCAACTTCCCGCAGCACAGCGCGCTTGAGAAGATCGATTGAGAGAGTGAGCTTCACGAGCTAGCATTGAGAGAGGAATCGAGTAAGACATCGAGGTAGGAGAGAACAAGTTGGCAGCTAGACGAAGGGTGAAATCGAATCGCTAGAGCACAACCAGCAGAGAGAGCGAAGGCGTTTCTGTGGAGCTTCCGAGAAGTTGACAGTGGAGAGTGGCGAGTAGAAGCGAAAGAGAAATCAAGGTGTGGACCGAAATTGACAGCAGGCGCAGTCGAGAAGAGTCGCATTGGAAGCTAGTACAAGAGCCAGAAGCGCGCGGAGGTCGAAGGCAACTCGGGGAGCCGAAGAAGACTGTAGAGGTTCTTTCCCCTGTTCTTTCCCCTTCTCACCTCTTCTCGTCATTGTCTGGTACTCCCCGCGCTTCCTTGATTGTGTGCAAGCAGCTTGATCGATCACCCCCACCCCCCATTCTTTCTATTTGAGACATTGGGCGCGGAAGTGCTGCCCAATTTCTGTCAAGACATCTCCTTGCTTCTTCCCGAGCTCAATTCGAGCTTCCCTACTCCTAGTCTTCAAATTGGAGACCCCAACTATCAATTTCTCTACCCCACTACCTCTCTACCCCCGAAACTTGGAACAGAAGACGATTCGGAAGATGGGAACATCTTCGGAAGACGCTTCTTAAACTTGATTGTCTTCGGAAGACCGTCTTCGGAAGACTGTCTTCGGAAGTCGACTGAACACAATTCGTATCAAGAGTGGATTTGCTTTGCTTTTGTGTTTAGAGAGACTTGGTACGAATCCTGAGAGGTGTGGTGAGTTGTTTTGTTATTTCGAGAAGTTGGAAGTCGGGAACTAGGCCTGTGCCTCCCGGTCTTCCAAGCTTCTCAACTCCCCATCTTCCTAGAGAGACTAGAAGACTGGAAGGCTGGCAAAATGAGCGAGAAGACGCGAGGGTCCATTCGGGTCTCTTCTGTCCGATCCATAGCAGCCGTTCCTTCTTCTTCCCGAACTTAGAAGAGAGTTGTGAGAAGTCTTGCTGGCAGAATCTGGAGGGAATGGTCGAGGGTCATGTCTTCCCATCATGCAGCAAGCTTCTTCTGAGTGCGTATGAGAGGTGAGAAGTCAGAAGAACAGAGTGCAGTTGTCTTGAGTCTGTTGTGAGGATAGATTGCGCGTAGGAAGACGAAGACAGGTGAGACCAGTGAAAGGAAGCCCGACTTCAGGAGGTCTTCCGAGAAAGACATTGAATCGGAAGCTGTCCCGAGTGTCTTCCCAGAGGCCACTGTCACCGCAGGAGCCCGTAACCATCTTCTGAACCTTTTTTATACTCTACTTCTCGCATATCTTGTATCTTCTGATAGGAAGTAAGATGTAATGCAAGGTGGGTTGTCTTCTTGGTAATCCATGCGAGGCCTTGCTTAGATAGGATTGTTTAGATATAGCTCGGAAGACGAGAGCTATCTAGGAAGTACTGTTAGAATCTCGGAAGACGGAGTAGCTGTCTTCTGGAAGACTAGTTTCATCTTCTGAGAAGTAGAAGCTAGACTGTGGGCATTCGGGAAGGACTGAGCCTTCAGCTCATAGTAGGTGCTTGTGGTTTAGTGCAACAGATCTTCCAGGTATGTCGATGCATCCGCGGGGCTTGGTGTTACCAGCGGCAGAATTGGCCGAGGCCACTCCTTTCCTCAAGGAGTTGGGTCTCGACTTCTTCCTGTGGGATTGGAACCTCGCAGATCAAGGACTTCTGGAGGAAGTGTGGGCAGCGTTACCACCGCGTAACCGTGTACCTGCGAAGGCAGGGATAGCTCGGGGAAGACCGTCTTCCTGGACTGAAGACTGGTGACGTAAGGCGTTTCACAGGCCTGAGTCCGAGAACCGAGGATATTGGTACGAGAAGAAGATCTTGCCTAGGATTGTGAGTTCATGGCATGTACCTGGGAGCACCACTTGCCTTTTCGTGGAAGACAAGCAGGGGAGGAACGGTTGGAAGATAAAATCTTACCGGGAGCCGAAGAAGCACCTCCTGGCGAAGTTATTTCTGCATCTCTTTCCCAAGGGGAAAGCGCAGAAGACAAGGTACTGAGGAGATCAGGACTTGGAGTTCTTGGAATCAGTGTGGGATGACAGAGTGCCCATCTACTGGGGCGCGTACATCCACAACTATGTACAGACGGAGCTCGCATACTTGGGTACCCCGGCGGGAGGACACCTGACGCCCTTCCTCTGCTACTTGTATGTAGCCATGGGGGATCTTAGGGAAGATCAGCTGGCAGTGCATGGGCCAACGGAGCGACAGGAGGTGAAGGAGGAGGCCTCGGAAGACGATGACCGAGAGGCAGCAACAACGCCCCCTCCCACTCTGATGCCCCAGCTGAGGCCCGGCTCTCACCAGAAGACGCTTCTGGTGAGGGAAGATGAGTCTAGTGGGTCGGAAGACGCCACGCCACTAAGGAAGATGGGTCCCAGAAGTGTACCGAGGACACCCATCTCCCTCATTCACTCAGGATCGGAGTCCGACTCGGAAGAAGACCTGCTGAGTACCCGATCGGAGCAGAAGACTGCTTCTGCAACGCCTGGGAGTCTTCCGAAGACTCCAGAAGACGAAGGATGGATGGGCGCTCCTGCTGCGATGTGAGGAAGCGCAAAGAAGAGAGCCGCTCCTGCCATGAGGAGTCTTCCACCCCAAAAGATGAGAAGAGTAGCTTCTTCTCGTGCGCAAAAGATGAAGGCCGTAGTAGTGGAAGAGGCTTCCTTGCCTCTGGAAGACGAAGTCGACACCATGGAGCGAGTGGTGGAGATGAACTTGTCTTCCGCAGGAAGACGACTGGAGGAGTTCAGTGCCTACTTCCAGAAGGAGATCCAGCCAGCTATGGAGTTGCTGGAGAGGAGAGCGAGGGCACAGGAGAAGCCCTTACAACCTGGATTCGGCCTACGCACCTTGCTACGACAGGGGGAGGACCAGAAGAAGACGGAGTCGCTGGAAGCTAGCCTCCGCACTACGGAGAAGCTTACAGCCAGGTACAAGGCGGAAGCAGCCGCTTCTGCCAAGGAGCTGGTACAACTTCGGAAGAGCAACCAGGAGTTGCAGGCGCGGGTACAGCAGCGCAATCAGGAAGTCGCCCGAGTGCGGGAGAAGATCACCGCCCTCGTAGAAGAGCAGACCATATGGAAGACGCAGCGAGAAGACGCAGAGGGAAGCAGCAGAGGCCCGTGCGCAGAAGATGTTGGCACAGTCTGTGGAAGCGCTTCGGAAGAAGTTCAACTACACCGCGGGTAGGAAGTTACTTACCTTAGCTAGAGGATGGGACAGCGAGTCCAGAGCGATGTTGGTGGAATGCCGGGAGAGTATGTTCAGGTACTTGGATAGATAGATAGAAGGAGTGAAGACACTTTATGGTCTTCCCTCGCTTCCGACATCTGCAACCACATCTTCTCACGCTCCAGCACCATCGACTGGATCCAGAATGGAGAAGGAGGAGTTCGATCTAGCTGTGCACTTGGTGGTGACAGCGTTGGAAGACGAGAAGACTCCAGAAGACGTCTGTAACCATGCATAGTTAACTATACTCATAGTTAGAACTATGTGTAGAGTTGACTATAGCGGGACCATGGTATGTGGGACCGGATAAGATATGTGTAGAGTTGACTATAGTGGGACCATGGTATGTGAGACCGGATAAGAATGTGGTGGTGTTGATATTTGATTGGTAGTTGATTGTGTGGGTTGCATGGAAGCCATGTCATCAATCCGTGTGAGGATTGATGAGTGGTTAGTATGGATTGGGGTATGCACTTATCTAACTATATAAAGAAGGAGAATGGTCCTTGAAAGACATTCCACCTTGAGTTGAGTTGAGAGTTCTTCCGTCTATTCATGAGTGTTCTTGAGGATCGCGATTAGAGTTTCTGTAGTGTTACAATGGTATCAGAGCAAGGCTCTTCTTCTGAGAGAGTGGATTACCCCTCTTAGGAGAAAGAATTGCAAAGAAACCTTGTGATTAGATGCACATGAGTGGAGAGAAATTTTGAATTTTCAATAGTAGTGAGAGAAAGTGATAGAAATAGTGAAAACTCGAGCTGCTTACAGTCCTTGTGAAACTTTGAGAGAAAGTTGAAATCATTTCAACTTTTAGTATGTTATAGAGGGAGGACTAAGCTACCTATGACACTTGAAATCTCATGGAGATCACTTATAGTTTGAAAGATATGACATTCGAAATGTGAGGGGGTTTTTTCAGATTTTTTCGGTTTTTTCACATTTCGCTCTCGGGAAGGATTTTACAGTCACTGCCATGTTTTGAGGTTGTCAAATCTCAAGTAGAATCTTTGCAAATTTCTAATTGGCAAGATAAGCTATCCAAGGGTTCAACAAATGCGAGATTTGACCCAAGGAAACTCGAGTTATAGTCTTCTGAAGATAGGGGGTCAAACTGCCAAAATTGCAAAATTTGATACACATGGAAGGAGGGATTCATAGAGTTCCAGATTTTCCGTTTTTGAATCCTTTCCATATCAAACTCCTCTACATTGCACGTCATCATTTTCAGGTTTATTTGGTGGCGCACTTCGGAGATGCTTTCATGACGCAAGTGATGAACTCACCTGTCCCTGTGATTCTTCCGATCGTAACGTATGCTGCTACGTGGGACCTCACGCTCTATATCTTGCTTTAGGAGGATATGGATCTGAATCGACCACCAACCACCTTCAACACTTGGTGCGCAGTTCATTATACATGTCGTCCCAAGGTGACATACCGTGAGGAAATAGTGAGAGAATTTGGAGAGATATTCTATCAAGAAGTTATCTCGTCGCCTCAACCTTTTGTGATACCTTTGTTCGTGAGGCGTTTTCGTGTAGTGATACTGACATTGTATTGAAGGTAGTAGAAAGAGTGGTGTAAGGACTGAGAGTGTTGAGAGACGTTAGAATGAGTGGAAATAACATGGAGCAACAAGGCACGGAGATGCGTGAGATCATGCAGAACATGCTCAATGAGTTTCGAGAGATGACGACAGTGGTGAGGACACTAGAGAGCAAGATAGCAACTTTAGAGGGAGAGAATGTGAGAGCAATGGAGATGGGTGGTCCATCACAAGTTCCAACGCAAGCAGCGGAGACATTACATAGAGAAGAGGTTGTTTTAGGGGTCCAAAGGGCAGTGGAGGGAGAAGATGCTCTATTGCTTCGCATGAAGAAGACGTGTAACGTGGAACCTTATCGAGGTAATCGAGCAATGGGTATTCTAGAGAATTGGATTTCTCGTATGAATCGCTACATGAGACTTTTTCAAGCACAAGTCAATGATTACTCTGCGGGAGTATTTGCAAGTGGTTACTTGATGGATAAAGCGCTTACATGGTACGATACATGGGAGCGTTCGATGATTGCTGGAGGAAGTCAAGTAACATGGAGCAATATGCAAGAAGGTTTGCTGCAGAATTTCCAATCAGTGGATTCAGTGCAGATGGCTCGAATAAAGCTCTGGGATCTCAAGCAACGAGGAAGTCTCCAAGAATACGTAGAGGAATTTCAAGATCTACAAGTAGCTTTCTCTGATATGAGCCAGGCAGAAGCTTTAGACGTGTTCAAACGCGGATTGAAGGAGAGAATTCGCCAAGAAGTCATGGTGAATAATCCACGTACCGTGTTCGAAGCAATCGGTTATGCCCAAAGAATTGCTGGTGCATTAGGTATCGCTAGAGGGGGAGAACCATCAATCGTACCGCGAGTTCAATATGGAGGTCCAATGCCCATGGAATTGGGTAATCTTCGACAACGAGACGGTTATGCACGACAATTCTATGGAGAGGATCGGAGAGATCGTGCTAGAGAGCAACCAAGACGAGAAGTGATACCACGAGGTGGCGGTGTCGGAGATGGAGTTCGTAACTATGTACCTCGAGGACTTCCGAGGGATGGTGATATTGGTGAAGGCATTCGAAATCAAGAGCTTCAAGGAGAGACACGGCGTTGTTATAACTGTGGGAGAATTGGGCACATAGCTGCTCATTGTCGCACCCGATTCCCTCGAGGAAATCGAGCTACTTATCGAAGACCTCTGAATCATCTGAATGATAGAGCAGAGGAAGGTGGAGAGGAAGGAGAGATGCAGTACAACAATCCAGTTTTGGAAAACGAAGAGCACCAGTAGATTTACCTCGTTGTCGTGTTGTACATGGGTCTGTACAATGAAAACTAGTTGCAAAGAGATCTTTTCTTTGTTGTGTAAAGAAAGCTGCCCTGCAGCTTAACAAGCTAGGCAGGAGCTAAGCTGGGGCCATGCTTGACAAGCTGCTCCCTAGCTTGGGTTGGAGTATCACCCCTAAGGGAGTCGAAAGACACCAGGATGTAAAGCACGACGAGGAGAGCGACCTCATGCTTCTAGTTTTGACAGAAAGTGTTTTAAGCAATAGTTAGTACGAGTTTTAGGCTGTGAAATATGTGAAAGAGGGAAATCCGTCGATTCTGGCTCGAGACTCGAACTCAGAATCTGATAGCGGGGGTGTGTAAGTGTTCCTAAATACTATAGTTTTGACTCCTTGTTCATTAAAAACGGAGTTATATAGAGGAGTTTGCACAGAAAAGGCTAGTAAAGACTTTGCAGGAAGATTTCTACAGTAAAAGCATATGTACAAAGTTTAAATCCTTTTAGAACGGAACTAGAGGCCATCCCAGTGATAGGGCGCCTGCCTAGGAGGGAAGTGGTCTCAGGATCAATCCCTCCTGACCTCTGGTTCCTATTCTGGCATGTTGGCCTCCCGGATGGGAGTCTATGTTGGGTATTCAGCCATGTCCTGTATACCTAGGGGCGGGAGACCGGTATCTCCCTTAATCGTGGGCTTCCTGGCCTAAGCCTCCGCATGCCATCCTGAATATACTATGGGAGATACCTGGTGCGCATATGGGGGGGCTGTAAGCCATGTGGGACAGCCTCATAAGTGTAGGGGCTTCGGCCTACATTGGATGGCTTGTAGTATATTCAGGATGGCATCAAGAGCACAGGAAACTTTTGTTAAATAGTTAAATAATCGTCGAGTAGGCTTGGGATGGAGAATGAGGTTATGTGAACCTTTATTAGTGTAGGGGTAGAGTTTGTGGAGACAACTGTGAAACTTGTATTAAAAAGGGGCCAACTTTGTAAAAAATGCTCTGTACGCATAAGGATAGCAAGGGGGCAGCTTAAGCTAGGGCCCTGCTTGTGATAAGTGAATGCACTTATAAGGACAGCAGGGGGGCAGCTTAAGCAGGGGCCTTGACTTTTAGGTTTAATACCTGCGGCGGCTGGAGATCGGGGACACTTTTCAAGAGAGTTTTCTGAGTGAGTGGAGGCGGAAGGAAGGAAAAGGGGCAGAATTAGGGATTGAGGAGAGGAGACGCTGAGAAGCTTGGTGGCTGAGGGGGGATCGATTTTTCTGCCAGAATTGAGAGGATTGGGGAGAGGAGACGCTGAGAAGCTTGGAGGCTGAGTGGGGATCGATTTTTCTGCCAGAATTGAGTGGATTGAGGAGAGGAGACGCTGAGAAGCTTGGAGGCTGAGTGAGGATCGAATTTTCTGACAGAATTGAGTGGAGTGAGCAGGGGAGATCGTGAGAGAGGCAGGAAAGTGTTTTGGAGACAAGAACCTCATATGTTACACAGTTTTGAGGTTTAGAAGGAGTAGAATTGAACGGACAGAGGTGGTTTATTGGAAGGAGATCGCTTTTTACAAGGCTCTGGTTGTCGTGAGATCGAGTTCCTTGGAATTTTCAGCTGAGAAGGACTCAGGAGAGGAAGAGAGAGATATTTTCTTAAACAGAGAAGCAGTTGACACTGAAATAAAGCTATTTCTACTCCGGAGAGATCTATTTGTGTACCTGAGTGCGTGAATGAGTGTTTGTTTTGCAATTGGTGAGCACAAGAGGCTGTGTTTTGGGATTTCATCGTCTGCAGCGACCTATCTTCCTTTCTGGTCATTTCTCTTTGATCTATCACAGTCAGGAGGTCCGCCCTCCCCAAGAAAGACTCTCACCACGACATCGTCGTCGTACTGGTTCAACAAAGAGAAGAAAAGGCGAGAATGGAGGACAAAAGAAGGAGTTAAATGGATTGACACGAAGGACTATGCAACTAATCGTTACTGATGGAGTGTTAGAAGGCATTAAGGTGAGAGTGTTGATTGATCCTAGCGCAACTGAGAACTTTCTGTCGCGTTCAGTTGCTATGAGATTGGATTTGGTTTTGGAAAAGGATGACAAGGAAGAAGTAGAGCTGCCAAACGGGCACACTAAGATGATTGAGTCTCTCCCACGGAGTGTAGCGCTCACTATAGGGCAATATTCAGAAAAGATTGAATGGCTAGTTATTCGATTAGCTCGTTATGATGTCATTTTGGGTATGCCTTGGATGGAGCAATACAATCCGGAGGTGGATTGGAGAAAGAAGATTGTGAAGAGTAAGGGGTGGATAGTTTTTGGAGACAGAGTAAGATCTCGATCTAGAAACATACCTCTGTATGTGATAGAACAGACCGCTATTCATAGTGGTGATGTATGTTTCTTGGGGTTAATAAGAGAAGCTTATAGTTCCAACTATGATGACGATATTCCGGATAGTTTCAAAATGATTGTAGAAGAATTCAAAGATGTTTTCCCGAATGATTTACCTTCCGGATTACCACCAAGAAGGCGAGAAAATCATGCGTATGTGCATAGACTATTTTTTCACCATGCGTATGTGCATAGACTATCGAGCTCTCAATCTTCAGACTGTGAAGAATAAGTATCCATTACCTCGAATGGATGACTTGTTTGATCAACTACGAGGAGCAAAGTACTTCACCAAATTGGATTTACGAAGCGGTTATAATCAGATCCGGATTGCTGAGCCAGATGTACAAAAGACTGCTTTTCGTACAAGGTACGGTCACTTTGAGTACTTAGTGATGCCTTTTGGTCTCACTAATGCACCCGCTACATTTATGGGTCTAATGAATGACATCTTTCGACCATACTTGGATAGATCTGTCATTGTATTCCTAGATGATATTCTTGTCTATAGTAAGACGTTGCAAGAGCATAAGATGCACTTACAAGAGATTTTACAAGTACTTAGACAAAACCAGCTATATGCCAAGATCTCTAAATGTGAGTTTGGCAAGAGCGATGTAGATTACCTAGGACATCGTGTGAGTGGAGCAGGAATCCAAGTCATGAGCGATAAGATTGAGGCAATCCAAAAGTGGAGTGCTCCAGAAGATCAAACCCAGTTAAAGAGTTTTCTAGGACTTACGGGGTTCTATCGTAGATTTGTCAAAAACTTTGCACAAGTTGCACAGGACTTGACAAACCTATTAGGTCAAGGACAAAAATGGAGATGGGGTACATCGCATGAGCTTGCCTTCCAAGCCTTGAAGGACGCGCTGTTACAAGCACCAATCCTTAAGTGGTATGATCCTACAAAACCCATTAAGTTGGCCACAGATGCATCAGGTACAGCAATAGGAGCAGTGTTACAACAAGCATGGGCAGATGGCTGGCATCCTGTAGCTTTTTTTTCCCGTAAGTTGCTTCCTGCAGAACGCAACTATCATACCACAGAAAGAGAGGAGTTAGCTATTGTGTTGGCTACCAAGCATTGAAGCACTACTTGAGAGATAAGGAGTTTGTGGTAGAAACAGACCACAAACCATTGGTTTACTTGCAGACGCAGAAGGACCTCTCCAAACGTCAAATTCGATGGACGGAATGACGACAACGCTTCAACATGCAGATTCTATACGTGGAAGAGAAAAAGCAACTTGCTGATGCGTTAACTCGAATGCCTCGAGTTAATCACATGTCGACAGAAGTGAAGATCCATTCCGATTGGTGGCAACAATTGATGGAAGCTACCAGAACGGATGAGGAGATTGTGGCAGCAACTAAGCACACCAAGCTTACCAAGATGCATGGGTTAGCATTCAAGGACGACAAAGTTTGGATTCCCAACAATCCAGAGCTTCGTACGACTATCTTGACAGAATGTCATGATTCAACGATTGCTGGTCATGTCGGAATAGAGAAGACTTTGGAGGCGGTGCAGCGCATTTATTATTGGTCAAAAATGCACGATGATGTGATGAGATACATCAAAAGTTGTCTTGCTTGTCAACAGAACAAGGCAACCAATCAAACACCGGCAGGCTTACTCCAACCATTACCTATTCCTACTAACCGATGGGAACATGTGAGTATGGATTTAGTGTGTGAACTACCTCCAACTAGTACGGGATTTGACTCTATTGTAGTTTTTGTTGATAAGTTGAGCAAAATGATTCATATTCGTCCAACCAAGAAGACTGTTACTGCACCAGAGCTAGCTCAAATCTACTTAGACGCTGTTTTTGCTCAACATGGTCTTTCTAGAGTCTTAATTACTGATAGGGGATCACATTTTACAAGCATGTTTTGGAAAACCTTGTTTGGGTTATTCAAAACTAAGCTTGCTATGTCCACAGCTTACCATCCTCAGAGTGATGGACAAACAGAACGGGCTAATCGTAAGATAGAAGATATGTTACGAGCTTTTACGATTGAAGAGCAAGCGAGGTGGGATGAACTCCTACCTTTAGTAGAGTTCTCCTACAATAACTCTGTGAACGCATCGACAAAAGCTACACCGTTCTACTTGATGTACGGCGCACATCCGCTCACTCCTTCTAGTTTTACTAGATTTGGATCAGGACAGGAGTCAACAACCAAAGTTGCTGCCGTCAACGAATTTGTGCAGAAGATCCATGCAGGTGTTCACCAAGCCAAGGAGAAGATTCAAACTGCTCAAAATCGTCAGAAGCAATATGCAGATGCTCATCGTCGTCATGTGGAGTTTGACATTGGGGAGAAAGTGTGGTTATCTACCACTAACTTATCGTTAGTAGGTGTTCGCAAATTTAACCTTAGATACATCGGTCCATTCACCATCTTACGACGAGTTGGAGCTGTGGCGTACAAATTACAACTTCCAGTTCATATGCGCATGCATCCGGTGTTTCATGTTTCTTTATTGAGGAAATATGTTCCACGTTCTCCTCGTTTCACCAATCCTCACATAGCACCACCATTGCCAGAAATAGTGGATGATCATGAGGAATACGAGGTAGAAAGTATACTGAACAAACGTCTTCGTGGTACTCGATATCCCAAGATAGAATACTTGGTAAAATGGAAAGGATATCCATTATATGAGGCTACTTGGGAACCACTAGGAAATTTGACTAATGCCGACTTGTTAGTTCAAGCTTATGAGCATTCCATCATCAACGAGGACGTTGCAACTTAAATGGAGGGAGGTTTGTAACCATGCATAGTTAACTATACTCATAGTTAGAACTATGTGTAGAGTTGACTATAGCGGGACCATGGTATGTGGGACCGGATAAGATATGTGTAGAGTTGACTATAGCGGGACCATGGTATGTGGGACCGGATAAGAATGTGGTGGTGTTGATATTTGACTGGTAGTTGATTGTGTGGGTTGCATGGAAGCCATGTCATCAATCCGTGTGAGGATTGATGAGTGGTTAGTATGGATTGGGGTGTGCACCTATCTAACTATATAAAGAAGGAGAATGGTCCTTGAAAGACATTCCACCTTGAGTTGAGTTGAGAGTTCTTCCGTCTATTCATGAGTGTTCTTGAGGATCGCGATTAGAGTTTCTGTAGTGTTACAACGCCCCGGAAGACAAGAAGACGAGCCATCTTCCCAGGTATTCCGCGTGGAGGAAGCGACTTCCTCGAATCCCCATGAGGTCCCCATGGTCCTTAGTCCCGCACCCGTTGTCGCGCTACTTGGCGGCTACATGCTTGACTTCTACTCCGACGCTTAGGTTTGGTAGTTCTAGAAGTTAGCTCATATTACTTCTAGTCCTTTATGTATATGTTTGACACCTTTGCATACGGTGTTAGCACTATTTTGAGTCCTAGTAGGCTGATAGTATGTTAGTTATCTTGTTCAAGCATTTGTGCGCTTGTGCAAGTGACTTCTTACTTGTCTATGACGTTCAATGTACATAACTTAGGGTTTCCATGCTGATAGGGGTTTGAGCTCATGGGTTGTACATACTTGTCGCCCATGCACGCTTTCTAGCTAATTTAAGTTATTTTTCAGGGCTATGTGTCATTTTAGGTAGTTTAAGTTTTACGCTGGCACTCTAGGGGGCTTGACGTGGTAACCTATGAGTGTAGAAAAGTTACCAGGTAGTTTAAGGCACAAAAAAAAGGACAGTCAAGTGGAGCTATGAACTCCCATTGGTCCATTTTTGTCTTTTGTAAAACTCTAAGTTTAGAAACAGAGCTCTAGAGGAGAGTTCGAGCAATTGGTGGGGGATCTTCGAAATCTGAGAACACAGGAAGAGAGAGCTCGTCGTGCCAAGCACTGTCAATGAAATTTTTGCTCGATTTGGATCAATAAACAAGGAGTTATGCCCAATTGAAGTTCGGATTGTGCCAAAACTGCGTGACTTTTGTTGATTTTGGGGTTTTCGGTGCCAATTGCAGCAGAATTGAGGAAATCACTTCAAAACTTCGTGGTTGCGTTCACTGTCAGGAGGGCTACGACTGTCCAAAAAGTTTCAAATCATTTGAGTAACTGAGTAATTCAGGGCGGCCGCTGAAGCAGAGGGGGTCTGAAAAGCTCTTAATCTAGAGCAGCGACTTTAGAGAAGGAGATCTGGAGTTCTACAAACATTCAGGAGTCCCAACTTCACAGGGATGTTCAGCATCCTGTAGACTTCAAATACTGTGAAAAGATTTGAAATTCATCGAGCCAATTCTCTGTTCTATGTCTGAATAGCTGTCTAGGTACCAGAAATTGTCATAATTCTCTTATTCAGAACTTTTCTGTTCATATCTCCGTGTCAGAATTTGATCTCAGGTTGAAACTTCGTCTGTGAGTTCAGTAGTACCTCATTTGCATGTAGGGGAAGTTTAGAGGTCTAAACCTTCATAGTTTTCCTCTCTTTGAGTGTCAAAGTTCACCGCTTAAGCCTATTACTACCAGTGAGACCTAAATTTCGCTTTTTGAGCATATCAGAGGATCCTACACTCCTGTGTGAGTGTTTATAGCTCCTGTTGTGACCTGAAAGCCAACCTCTTGAGTAAACAACCACAGCCAGAAGCCCGGCGCTTTCCTAGGTAGACGGATCACACTCCGACATACTCTCTTTTTTTTGGTGAACTCGACGTGAAACACCTAGGGTGGGAGTTTTCTTGAGAGTGTTACAGGATCAGATATCATGGCCAACCAAGGATCATCAAGTGGAGCTGCTGCTGCTGCTCAGCAACCTGTTCAGTTGGATGCTGCTACGATGAAGATGTTCCAAGCTTTTTCCATGTTCATGCAGCAGCAGCAGAGCACAGAGAGGAAGGAGGTGTTAGCAACCAAGGCGTTGCAATCTGTGGTGCATCAGATGGACCAGTTCAAGGGGACAGATATTTCCAAGTATGTACGATACTATGCTAGGGAGATGGAGGTGAACAAGGTACCTGAGAAGGAGATGGTGGAGAACTTTGAGCTTGCTGTTGTCCCTCAGATTCGTGGGCGTGTGAAGGAGCTCAAGCAGCAGCAAGGACAGAGTTGGGAGAGCTTTATGCGCGCTTTGAAGGAGGAGTACTACACTGAAGATTCAGAGAGGGTGACCAAGAGAACGTTCTTGGAGTGGGTGGTTAAACCTAACAAAGGTTTGTCTGTAAATGAGTTGTTAAGAGAGTTTGATCGTCAGTATGCTCAGCTTTCTAGGACAGAAAAGCTTACACTAGAGGTGGAGAAGACCGAGCTTTTCCTACAAGTAGCGGACGTGACTATTCAGGAGAAGCTTGAGCTGTTGCTGGAAGACAAGAGTGAGGAGAGAGGATTGAAGACTGATTGGAAGGAGGTCGAAGAGGCTGTTTCTTTGCTGGCCAAGAGACAGAGAAGAAGGGACAAGGTGGTGGTAAGTGAAGCAGCACCTCTCATAATTCCTGTCAAGCAGTTGCCTACTAAACCCGCTTTGGTAATTGCTAGAGAGGAAGACTCACCGCTTGATGAGTTGATTAAGGGTATGAAGGAGCTTAAGCTTAAGCTCACTAGGTTAGAAGAGAAGGAGCAGAATGTACAGCCTGCTATGCAGAGACCTCAGATGAGAGAAGGCTTTGTTCATCGTTGTATATGGTGTGATAGCCTAGACCATGTAAGGAGAGATTGTGGGGAGTTTTCAGATGCATTGAGGAAGGATCTGATCTTCTTCAAAGATGGTAAGATCCATTTGAGAGAGACTGGGATGATGTTGGGAACCAACTTTGGCAAGGGTGGTATGAAGAGGCTTGTGAATGAGATATCAGCATCACATGCTGTTTCTCTTGTGAATGCTGCTACTTGTGGAGTGAAAGTGGAGATGGAGAGAGAGAAAGGGACTGCTGGGTTGTGGTCTGATGTAGTGCGGTCCGTAGCTAGAACAGAGCTAGATAAGGATGTGCTACGAAGGGTTGGCAACTCAATTCGAGAAGCTACAGGATGGAATGATCCTGTAGATACTATGTCAGTGCATGCTTATGTTGCAAGAAGTCAACACGAAGCTGTACTAGAAGAAAAACGCAGGAGGGAGGATGCAGGTGAGGCTTCTACAGCCAAACGACCTGCTACAAGGAGTGAAAGAGCTAGACCAGAGGCAAGGCAGGAGACAACACCTACTCGGGAGGAGAATATGGAGGATCTACCATCTACAACACCAAAGGAGAAGGAGAGAAGTAAGGAGAAGGGTAAGATGCCTGCATACAAACTTCAGTCTGACATTGAGATTGCTACAGACTTGAAGCAGGTGTTAGAGAATCGTATCTTGAATGGGAAGGTTGAGTTTACCTTGGGTGAGATTCTTGGGATTGCAAAGCGTGAGTTCCATGAGGTTATTATAGATATCATCAAGAGGAAACGTCAGATTTTGGGTGAAGCAGCTACGCTTAACGCTCTAGGGACCAAACTGTCGGAAGATGAGGAAGATGAGATTGCTGGTTATTGCTCTCAAGTATCAGAGGGAAGATCAGATCAGCACGTGAGGTTTGAAGATGAGGTGGAAGCATCGCAGAAGAGCCATTATTCTCACAATCATTGGGCAAGAGCAACCACAGAGACCTTGGTGAAGTTGGGAGATCTGGAGGAACTTGTGGTGGCATTGATTGATCATGGTTCAGAGATTATCTGATGTCTAAGGAGCTGTACAAGCGTGGGAGATGGTCCATAGACACCGACCATGGATGGCTTATCCGTGCTGTCAACAACCAGCGAGGAGAACTCTATGGTGCTTGCCCCAACATCAAGGTAACTGTGGGTGACATCAGTGATGTTCAGAATTTCTTTGTGCAAGACATGTCAACCTATCCTATCATTCTAGGGCAGCCTTACATTACTGCTGTTAGAATGGAGACACGAGTTATGGATGATGGTTCAGCTTATGCTAGGATACGTAGTAGAGACGGCAAAAGAGCTGTTCAGTTTTTGACCGTTGCTGCAGAACATGAGAGGAATCGTGATAGCTTGAGAGACCGTCCACTACCTAAGATTACTCAGGAGTTTAGAGAGTCTAGGGGTTTTGGCAGAGTACCATTGAAGAGCGAGACTTCAACGGTACAGTAGAGCTAGGATTCTCGCCTGATCCAGTAGAGCATGAGGCTTTATCCACTGGCTTCTTAGGATTGACGGCATGTGGGTCAGTGTGTTATAGGAAGGTTGAGAATCTGAAGAGGTTTGAGAGGCAACATGTGAAGTGTGTACAGCAGTCTTTGTGGAACAGTGGAGAGTTAGCAAGAGATGAATACATATCTGGAGTGTTTGAAGAGCAGTATTTGGTAGATACTATAGGGGAGTTGAAATCTATAGTAGAAAGTTCTATAGATGATGTAGATAGAGTGGTGAGAGTGAGCTCCAAGGAGCTTTATGATGTAATTGATAAGTTTATAGATCGGCAAGAGGTGTATGTGGAGACCAAGTACAAGTCAGTGGCAAAGAAAGTCAAACCAGTGGCTTTGCCTTTACCACTCGATTACAATCAGAAGATGGAGCAAGCTGCACGAGAGCCGACGCTCAGAGGACCGAGAAGAATTGGGCACCAGTTCACAGAAACAACACTGAAGGAGCTGAGGATTGGAGGTGATGGATTTCTTACCGAGCAAGAGAAGAAGAGCTTCAGGGAGATGCTATCTAGGCATGGTAAGGCGTTTGCATTTGAGTCACATGAAGTAGGATGTGTAGATCCAAGTGTAGTTGCACCTATGGTAATCTTTACTATACCGCATGTGCCTTGGAATCTACGTCCTATCCCTGTGCCTAGAGCTCATCTGCCAAAGCTGATAGACTTGCTCAATGAGAGGATTAGGATGGGTATCTTGGAACCGTCTATAGCTCCCTATTCTAGCAGATGGTTTACTGTTCCGAAGAAGAGTGGAGCTTTGAGATTCATTCAAGATATGCAGCCAGTTAACAAGGTAACTATCAGAAATATGGGTATAGGACCTATTGTAGACGAGTTTGCAGAGGCTTTTGCTGGTCGTGCTATCTATTCCATGGGAGACTTATATTCAGGTTATGACCAGTTTCAATTATCCTCTGAGAGTAGAGACTTGACTACAATGAGGACACCTTTGGGGTTACTAAGGATGTGCACCTTGCCGCAAGGTGCTACCAATTCTGTAGCACATATGATGAATGGCATGAACAAAGTTTTGAGGGACTTCATTCTTGAAAAAACTATGCCATTCCTTGATGATGTGCCGATCAAAGGGTGTGCTGAGGAGGAGAAGAATGAGGTAAAAGATCAGAGGGGGTGCCGTAAGTTTGTAGCAGATCACATAGCTGATTGTGATAAGATACTGAGTCAACTGGAGGAGGTTCATTTGACTTTATCAGGAGCCAAGTCTGTGTTTGGAGTACAGGAGGTGTTAATAGTGGGACATCTATGTGGATCTTATGGTCGGAAACCTTGTCCAAACAAGGTTGATGCCATTCGAAGAATGAAAGAGACGTGTGGATCGGTTACCGAGGTGAGAAGGTTTCTAGGTGCATGTGTGTTTTATCATATATGGATTCCACACTTTGCACATGTAGCAGATCCGTTGTACAAGCTGCTGAGGAAGGGGCAAAGATTTCAGTGGCAAGAGGAGCAAAGCGAGTCTATGAGGAAGTTGAAAGATCTTTTGGCTTCACCACCAACTCTACGGAAGGTAACATATGAGTTGGGCAGATCTGTTATCCTTACTGTTGATACTAGTCCTATTGGCATTGGATGGGCTGTAAGACAGGATGACAAGGATGGAAATAGATATGTGGTGCGTTTTGGAGCTAAGGTGTTAAGTTCACGGCAGAGAGACTACCCTCAGGTCAAGAGAGAGCTATGGGGAGTAGTTACTGCGATGAAGAGTGATAAGGAATACTTGATAGGAGCACCTGTGGTTGTGGAGACAGATTGTTTACCTCTCTTGGGAATGATCACTAGCTGTACAACTCCAGATATTGCTATGCTGAGGTGGATAGCATATATCAAGTCCTTGAACCCAGAGTTTAGACATATTGCAGGGAAGGACAATCCTGTGGCAGATATGTTATCAAGGGCTAGGTATTATGATGAGAAAGAAATGATAGATGACCAGGAGGATGTGGGAACAGAGTTCTATTCTAGTGCTCTTGCTAGAAGAGATAGAAGCTATTTTGCAGCCCCGTTGGAATTATTTGAGGAAACTATGTATGATGGCGAGTGGTTGGATCTTGGGCGCTATTTGAATTCATTGGAAAGACAAGAAGGCTGGTCTGATGTAGATTTCAAGAGGATCCGTAGAACAGCTTATGGTTACTTTTTACATGGAGGACATCTATGGAAGCGCCCTAAGCTACAAGGAGGTATACCGCAGCGGGTGGTATGTGACTTGGAATTGCAGCAGAAGCTAATCAAGGAGTTCCATGAGAGTTTATGGGCTGGTCATAGAGGAGTTTGGGCTACATTTGCCAAGATGAAGGAGAAGTATTGGTGGAAGGGTATGTATAAGGATGTAGTACAATTTGTTTCATCCTGTATACCCTGCCAGATGTACTCCAATGTACGCCATCGTGATGGATTGCATCCTACTTATCCTTTAGCCATTCATTATAAATGGGTAGTTGATCTGGTAACTATGCCATTTGGACTCGGACAAATGAGGTATCTAGTCTTGGCTAGAGAAGATCTATCTAACCAAGTCGAAGGCCGTGCTCTGAGGACGAAGACCACTGCTAGTGTCTGCCGCTTTCTACTTGAAGATGTTATTTGTAGGTATGGGTGTGTGGGAAAGATCACTGCAGATAGGGGTGAGCTGGATGCACAAGAAGCAGTTGAGTTCTTCAAGCGGTTGGGAATCAAGTTGGCGTTAACCACTGCTTACAATCCTGAAGGGAATGGCAAGAGCGAAAGAGGTCATCCGCCAATCATCAAAGCTTTGGTAAAAGCTTGCAAGGGTAAGATCCGTGAATGGCCTAGACTGCTACCATTTGCTTTGTGGGCAGATCGTACAACTCATAGTACCGTTACAGGTTACATGCCAGCAGAGTTGATATTAGGGCAAAAACCTGTGATGCCGATTGAGGAGGTTGTGCCTACTTGGAATGTTTTGCCATGGGAAGATGGTAGAAGTACGGAGGATCTTCTTGCATTAAGGATCCAGCAGTTAGAACGAAAACCTGAGGATGTTGCCAAAGCTGTGGAAAGGTTAAAGACTGCTAGAGAGAGAAACAAAGGCAGGTTTGATAGAACACATAGATTACGACCCAAACCAGTTAAGGAAGGTGATTGGGTGTTAGTCTATGATAGTAGTCTTGATAATCAGCATAGCGCTATCAGAAAGTTTTCCAAGAGATGGTTCGGACCTTATGTGGTGTTAGAAGTTTATGATAATGCCACATACTCTTTGAGAGAGTTAGATGGTGCAGTGCTCAAGATACCAGTCGCAGGAAAGAGAATCAAGCTCTTTAGAAGAAGAGGAGAGGACCAGAACATTGCAGAACTTACTGAGGATGAAGCTGAAGACTCAATGGAGGTTGAAGATGAATTTGAAGCTGGAGCTGAAGAGTCTTGATCTGGATTTGGCACATACCGGAGGATGTGCAGGTTCAGAGGGGGTGGATGTCGCGCTACTTGGCGGCTACATGCTTGACTTCTACTCCGACGCTTAGGTTTGGTAGTTCTAGAAGTTAGCTCATATTACTTCTAGTCCTTTATGTATATGTTTGACACCTTTGCATACGGTGTTAGCACTATTTTGAGTCCTAGTAGGCTGATAGTATGTTAGTTATCTTGTTCAAGCATTTGTGCGCTTGTGCAAGTGACTTCTTACTTGTCTATGACGTTCAATGTACATAACTTAGGGTTTCCATGCTGATAGGGGTTTGAGCTCATGGGTTGTACATACTTGTCGCCCATGCACGCTTTCTAGCTAATTTAAGTTATTTTTCAGGGCTATGTGTCATTTTAGGTAGTTTAAGTTTTACGCTGGCACTCTAGGGGGCTTGACGTGGTAACCTATGAGTGTAGAAAAGTTACCAGGTAGTTTAAGGCACAAAAAAAAGGACAGTCAAGTGGAGCTATGAACTCCCATTGGTCCATTTTTGTCTTTTGTAAAACTCTAAGTTTAGAAACAGAGCTCTAGAGGAGAGTTCGAGCAATTGGTGGGGGATCTTCGAAATCTGAGAACACAGGAAGAGAGAGCTCGTCGTGCCAAGCACTGTCAATGAAATTTTTGCTCGATTTGGATCAATAAACAAGGAGTTATGCCCAATTGAAGTTCGGATTGTGCCAAAACTGCGTGACTTTTGTTGATTTTGGGGTTTTCGGTGCCAATTGCAGCAGAATTGAGGAAATCACTTCAAAACTTCGTGGTTGCGTTCACTGTCAGGAGGGCTACGACTGTCCAAAAAGTTTCAAATCATTTGAGTAACTGAGTAATTCAGGGCGGCCGCTGAAGCAGAGGGGGTCTGAAAAGCTCTTAATCTAGAGCAGCGACTTTAGAGAAGGAGATCTGGAGTTCTACAAACATTCAGGAGTCCCAACTTCACAGGGATGTTCAGCATCCTGTAGACTTCAAATACTGTGAAAAGATTTGAAATTCATCGAGCCAATTCTCTGTTCTATGTCTGAATAGCTGTCTAGGTACCAGAAATTGTCATAATTCTCTTATTCAGAACTTTTCTGTTCATATCTCCGTGTCAGAATTTGATCTCAGGTTGAAACTTCGTCTGTGAGTTCAGTAGTACCTCATTTGCATGTAGGGGAAGTTTAGAGGTCTAAACCTTCATAGTTTTCCTCTCTTTGAGTGTCAAAGTTCACCGCTTAAGCCTATTACTACCAGTGAGACCTAAATTTCGCTTTTTGAGCATATCAGAGGATCCTACACTCCTGTGTGAGTGTTTATAGCTCCTGTTGTGACCTGAAAGCCAACCTCTTGAGTAAACAACCACAGCCAGAAGCCCGGCGCTTTCCTAGGTAGACGGATCACACTCCGACACCGTGCCTCAGAAGACGGAAGAAGCACCGGTCGACTCCGCTTCCTAGAAGACGCTTCTGTCTTCCGAAGCAGAAGCCGAAGCCGAGGAAGACGCAGCAGCAGCGACAGCAAAGCCAGCAAGAGACGAAGAAGAGGAAGCCACCTCAGTGACACCCGAGGTAACTGCAGGGCTTTCTAGCTTATCAGAAGCCGCATTAGGAGCTCCAATAGGAGCAGATCAGGTAGAGATTGCCTCCGTGCAATCTGAGTAGTTAGTAACTCCATTTCCAAATATAGTAGAATCGAACATGCTATCTTAAGGATGGCAGTTTTCCCATGTAATATTAGTTAGGACACCATGTGGCAGCATAGGTAGCGTAGGAAGGACAAGGTGGATGACCAATTCGGGCAGGGGAACCGCTTGCATGTGAGGTGACAACCTCCTGTCAGCGCCTCTCTCTCCCTGGTGGTCGCCTCCCCTGGTTCTCATGGCAGCAACATAAGTAGGATAGTAGCGTAGGAGAAAGGGCTTTGCCAGTTCTGTCAGTCCTGTAGAATTCTGTAGTAACTGAACATACACACCGATTCTACAGGCAGGCAGGCGAGACACATTAGAGCAGAGATAGTCTTAGCGCACTACACCCGTCGTTGGAAACATACGAATAGTCTTGGAATATACCGGAAGGGTCTGCATACTCGCACCAGCAGTGGGTCGAAAATGTAGATAGAAGTAGTGGACAGTCTAGGAACAGGGAACGGCATCCTCGTGCAGTCTGTTAGCTAGGTTGGTGTGTCGAGGAGTAGACGCAAGAAGTAGAGGGAGTGAGCTTCCCAATGCCATTGTGATTTCTTCTCGAGGAATAGATTGTGGATTTGAGTGCAGAAGCTTTGTCCATGTCTTGTGGATGGTGGGTTCATTGAATTCGCTCCCAATTGTGCATGGGAAGTGTTCTTCTTGAGTGGCGGTGACTGTCAGCAGTTGTGGAAGTGTAGCTTGACTCGTTCAGTAGAGCACTTGGGATCTACGTACGAACGGTCATCTGGGTAAGGGATCCCAGAAGGCAGAGCAGTCAGAGCAGCGAAGTGAAGAAGAAAGAAGCCTTCTTCCCGCAACAGAAGACGACATCCTCGAGTAGAAGACGGTGCAACAGTACTCACGTTTGTTGTCTTCCTCTCCAAACTATTACAAGCAGGGATGGCTTGTTAGTCAAGATCCGGACTAGAAGCCTGTCGGAATCTTAATTTGCTCTTTTCATCTTGTTTTCTCTTGTTTGGCTTTTCTCATCTTCCCTCATCTTCTCCCATCTTCCTCATCTTCTTATCTTCTTCTAGTGAGTTTCCGATACTTCTATTGAGCTTCCGTGGAGGTGAATGTCGTTGTAGTGCTGCAGGAAGACAACTTCCGTAGGCAGAAGCCTGGGAAGGCTACAGGGGGCATACACCCTGTGATTGATCTAACCCGTTGGAATGTGAGTGTGAGAATAAGGTGTAACGACCGTTGCTAGTCGACTTCTGCGAAGCAGGACAGCCTTCTGGAGGTGTGAGAAGCCGAGTTGAACCCCCAGAAGACGAGAATCGCTTCGGGAAGACGGTATCGAGAAGACCGGAAGAAGCGATCTGGAAGCAGGAAGATCATCTTCCCGAGCTTCTCTGTGAATAGTTGTGTGGTATTGTAATTGGTAGTTGTTTGTTTGGGCCCAGAGCACCATTTGGCGTGTCTGAAAGACGTGTTGTTTTGAGTGGTTTTGTGAGAAGACGAGATTTCTAGGCAAAACTCGTGTGTTTGTGTGTTTGAACAGATCTTAGAACTTAGAGCAGCGTTACTTGTGCAAATCTTCTGTGGGAACGATATCTTGTATACTAAATGGGCAAAAGGAGAAATCCTTCGTCACTACACGAGTCGGTGGAAGCAAAGGCCGAGGGTGCGACGTGTGGAGTCCGTCATCTTTGGACATCATGAGATGTTGTAGGAGAGAGTGTGGAGCTTGCAACTAGGACTGCATGAGTTTTAGACACAGTAGAAGTGGAGGTTGTTGGTGGTGAGCAGAAGGAAACTGCTCTAGAGACTGCAAGATAGCAGTCAATGACTTCATCTTCTATCTCTAGCATGGTGATAGAGGATACTTGGGAGGCAGAGATTGAACCCAAGCTTATAAGAGAGGAGAGACGAAGAGTTCAGAGATTTCTGAAGAGGTACATGAATTGTTTTACCTTCAGTATGAATCATTTGGGTACCTTGAAGGACCAGGTATACAGATCAACTTGGCTAATGACACGCCAATCTTTTGACGTCCTTACAGATACAATGACATAGAGAGAGTCTTGATCCAGAGTAGGACTCAAGACTTGTTGGAGGCTGGTCTTTTGACGTCCTTACAGATACAATGACATGGAGAGAGTCTTGATCCAGAGTAGGACTCAAGACATGTTGGAGGTTGGGTTAAAGGAGATGTCGCGTGGAGAGTATGCATCTGGCACAGTTATGCCCGCAAAGAAAGATATGTATAGCAACTACACGGATAGACGGATGTGTGGAGACTACCGTCTTATCAATCGGCAAACAAAGTCAGATAAGTATGTCATGCCAACACCTTAGGAGATCTTTGATGCAGTGGGGCATGTGAAGGTCTTCAAGACTTTGGATCTTCGAGCAGGGTATCATCAGTTGCTAGTGAGAGAAGAAGATAAGTCCAAGACAACATTTTGGAGAATTGACTCTCACAACAAGAATTGTTTATATCAGTTGCGGTTCTTATCATTTGGGTTGAAGAACGCCCCTGCTAAGTTCCAAAGAGTGATGGACAGGATCCTAACAAGATTAGATTTTGTCAGATGTTATATTGACGACATCTTAGTCTATAGTGCTACAGTGGAGGAGCACGAGAGACATTTATGAGATGTGTTCGAGCGGTTGAGAGCTCAAGGGTTGAAGTTACACCTTGAGAACTACAAGTTCTTTCAGGATTTGGTAGAATATCTGAGCCACACCATCTATCCAGGTGGGTTGGGTGTTCAACAGACGAAAGTTGAGACTAACCCACGTATCTCACGTCCCACAGATGTGAGTCGAATTTTTGTTGGTTCGGCAAACTTCTATCGTCCATACGTGAAAAGGTTTAGTGCAATTACGAAGCCATTGACCAAGCTGATGAAGGTAGACTATGAGTGGAAGTGGAGAGATGAGCAAGAGCGAGCTTTTGTAGAGCTCAAGGATAAGTTGATATCTGCTCCCATCTTGAGGAGATCCGTTAGAGGGCGTCTTGTCCAACTGCACACTGATTGGAGTATGTTGGAACTTGGAGCAGTGCTGACTCAGCATGATGATGAGAAAAAAGAGTTTGTGGTGACGTATGTCAGTCGTTCCAATAAATTCAGCGGAGGTGAGGTATAGTTCGTAGGACGGGGAGTGTTTAGCTGTAGTGTCGGTGGTTGCACACTTCCGATGTTATCTGTTTGAGAACCTTTTACTCTCATCACTGATCACCAGCCGCTCAAGTGCTTGATAAGGTCCGACAAGCTTACAGGAAAACTTGCACGGTGGACTCTGATCTTACAAGAGTATGACTTCTAGGTAGTGCATAGACCTAGAGTTGCGAACCTAGATGTCGATGGGTTGAGTCGCAATGCATGCACGAGTCAGCAAGATCAGATAGAAGCTCGATGGCATGACGAGGTTGATGAGGAGATAGTGACAAGGTGGCATGCATCTGTCTTTCTTTGTGTGTTGGTCATGAACTCTAGTATGGAGGGCCAGGTCGTATCCTTCTCAAGTCAGAGAATAGATGGTGAGTCTCTAGACCTGAGGGTGGAGATGGTGTTTCACATCAACGAAATATTGACAACGATGTGACCGTAATGAGATATCTACATACTGACGTGGTGGTAGGCACAGTAAGTGCCAAGGAGTGAGATGATGTCCTTCAACGAGCAAAGAGATTTCAACGAGAAGGAGTACATGTACTTCGAGTGTGAGATGATGTGAGAGTACTGATAGTGTCACATCCATCCCAAAGGACACAGTTAGTACAACATGTCCATGAGAAGTTGAGACATTTTGGAGTGAAGCGTACGCAAAGCTTACTCCAAGGACAATATTGGTGGCTGGTATGCACGTCGATGTGCAACAGTTTGTCGCACGATGTGTGGTTTGTGATCGAGTACGAGCATCGTTTAATGCTCCTACTCCACAGTTACACCCCTTATCGATTATGGAGTTGAGTTACCATTGGAGTTTAGATTTTACGGGATCCTTATCGTTGACCATACGTCACCATCAATATGTGTTGATGATGATGGAGCACTTCTCCAAGTGGATTGAGTTGGTGGTATTATCGGACAAGATGAGTGAAAAGACGGAGTATGCGTTCTTAGATCGAGTGCTGAGTCGTTTTGGAGCACCAGCTGAAGCGCTGACGGACCAAGATAGCGAGTTTCTTGGTGAGTTTCAGGTCTTGTGTGATCAGGCGCTAATTGATCATCGGACTACATCTCGAGGTCATCCTGAGGCGGATAGTTTGACGAAGAGGGTAGTTCAGACGGTGAAGAGAGGATTGCGCAAGTACGGCTTGCAGAAGGGCCACTTGAGAGATTGAGATGTGCAGTTACTATGGTTGGCTATGGCTCATCGTTTTAACCGACAAGCGTCTTTGGCTTCCTTCTCATCATACATTTTATTGTATGATCGAGATCCAGATTTACCTTCGGCCATTCGTCGTGATTTTGCTGAGGTGTTGAACCTTGATGACCTAGATATGTGAGAGAGCATGTTCTCAACGAGTACAGACATTTCAGAGAGTTATGCCTATGGCTTTTGAGAATCTAGCAATTGCTCAACAAAGAGACACGTTGCGACTATTCGAGGAGGAGGTTATCGATCATCGATTTGTAAGTTTCATCCTGACGATTATATCTATCAGTAGCAGATTGCACTGTAAACCGGTCTGTCTCTCACCCAAGGGTACCTCAGATGACTAGGATTACTAGTGCACCTTAATTACAAAGATTTAAGTACACCCATGCTCACTTCACTCAACTCTCTGACCCGTATGGTCACAACGGTCTCTCTAATAGCGTTCCTGCAAACAAGTTCTAAACCCGCTCTCAACATCGCATCGCAAAATACTCAAGGACTCCCAAGGTCTCCAATGCTCATTTTACTTACAGACAGGAAAATGAGAGTGCCTTCCATCCTCTCAACTCCTCCTTATATACTCTACAACTTCTTACCGTGGTAACTTTCACTAAGTTACGTTACCTCATGATAAGTGCGCAATCCCAAATAGTTAAACTTCTAAAGGCTACTAAGACTTAAGAATAGCACACACATTACTTGTTCTACTTCACTAAAGTAAGAGATTCTCCTACTTTAGCTTTTGTAAAGTGTTAACTTTCCACGCTATCCAGTCGAAAGACGACAACAACCTAAGACGTCTTTTGAGGAGCATCTTTAGATCTTTGTGCATGACTTTTCATCATGCATCCAATCAGTCAACAAAATTACATACTTTTGGGAAGCATATTTAGAGCTCCGCACTTGTCTTATAGTGCCATAGTGGAACCTCTAATAGTTTCCTCAACTTAGTTATAACTATCTCAGCTAGTTATGACTACTTTTGATTACTCTAAATTTAGATCTTCGAACTAAAGTAACCTATAAGATAATCATACCTAATGAAATGTATATAAGCATACACACAAATAATGGGATACTTGTGGTGTGACAGCACCGACGACGTTGGATGTTATCGTAGAGCGCACTATTTAATGAATGCGTGAGGTGTGACCTTCTGGAGTACTCATGTTAGAGGGTCACGATGGTGTTGTTTGGAAGGACCATGTGCGTAATTATGCGTCATGTCGTCTTGCCAACATCGATGATATCGTTGATCCAAACTTAGCAGTTGTACGCACGGGCTTGAGGTGTATGTTGTGTGAGTCTGCTGGTGGAGCAGTCCGTATGTTGGTGTGTGATGGTTGTTCGAGAGGTTGACACATGTCATGTTTGACTCCACCTCTCAGTGTCATTCTCCTTGGACGATGGATTTGTCCTCGATGTATATAGCAGAGATAATAGATTAGATCTTTGCGTGGTATGGATTGCAGACAAACGACTAATGGTGAGGCGATGTAGCACACGGTCTCCTGATCCTTACACCCCTGAAGGTGTATACCACATAGTTGAGATATGGGTCTATATGGAGTTAGAGAGACCTAATCGTCAATTAGGGGACGATTGTGATACACTTGTGTATGTGTATCACATCGTCCATGTGTTATGTGTATGTGTGGTGTATCTCTGACATCGATGTATGTTGTGTAGTGATGTGTATGCACACGACAGCTGTCACGTCAGTTTGACATCTTGGCTAAGTTGGTCGAGTGCGGAGTGGCAAATCTCGATAGAGCCGTTAGTGCCGTTAGGGCAAGTTGGTGGGATAGTCCACTAGGGGTATATTTTGCAGTTAGGGCTTGGATGCCTTAGTTCTTCGAGTTGAGTCTTCAAGCTCCTGGCTATGGTGGATAGTCTTGGTGAGTGTAATCTGTATTCTCTGCGAGCACCTAGTAGATTTGGCTCGACTTTAGTGATTTTTTAGTGCCCGTTGGTACGATGAAGTGAGTACATACAATTTATCATTGTGGTACACTTGTGTATGTGTATGACATCGTCCATGTGCTATGTGTATGTGTGGTGTATCTTTGACAGCAATGTATATTGTGTAGCAATGTGTATGCACAAACACCTCTTCCATCTAACAAGAAAGCACTTGGATGTAAGTGAGTTTATAAGATCAAGAGATATGCGGATGGATCTACTGAGAGATACAAGGCTCGCTTTGTTGCAAAAGGCTACTTGCAGATTGAGTGAGAGGATTTTCAAGAGACCTTCATACATGTGATAAGATTCAACTCCATTCTAGTTCTTTCTATCCTTGCAAAGTTGCATGGTTAGAAATGCCTACAAATGGATGTAAAAAATGCACTTCTTAGTAGGATTTTTCAAAAAAGACATCTACTTGCAGCAACCACCTGATTTGTTCATACGGGAGGTGAACAATTAATGTGCAAGCTACATAAGGAATTGTACGACCTCAAACAAGCTCCAAGAGCTTGATACACAAGAATAGACACCTTCTTGAAGCAGCAAGGCTTTTCGTCTACTAGAGGTGATCTAAACTTCTATGTTTTGATTACTTCTCAAGGTATTGTGTTATTATTACTGTACGTGGATGACCTGATACTATCCAAAAGTAATCAAGGATGAGTACAAAAAGTTTGACTTTACTGCAAGAGTTTGATATGAAGGATCTAGGACTTCTCAACTTTTGTTGCGGAGTTCAGTTTTTGGAAAACGACGACATGCTATACCTTACTCAAGCAAGATACACAGAAAGTATACTTCGGGATTTCCAGATGGAGAAGTGCAAGTCTAAAGAGTGGCAACATTCTTTTGTTGATAATGAGCATGCAGAGGCAACAAAATTCAAGAAACTGATTGGGAAGTTGATTTACCTGGCTGTAACTACTAGACCAGATATCTCGTATGCAGTCAGCAAACTCAGTCCAAATATGGATCACAATACATATGAGGGAAGCAAAGAGAGTTTTGCGTTATCTCATGAGAACTACTAGTTATGGGTTCAAATATAGCTCAGATAAGTCTCTTGGACTTGTCAAATTTATATATGCTGGTTGGGTAGACGATTCTTCTGATCGTAAATCAATGTCTTGATTTGCATTTATGCTTGGAGGAGATGTCATCACTTGGCAGTGTAAAAAATAGCCAAGTGATGTTTATCTTCCTCTGAAGCAGAATATCGTGACTTGTGTAACGAAGCACGAGAAGTCATTTGGCTAAGATGGATGTTGGAGGATGTAGGTGTGAACCATGACACTCCAACAATAATATGGACTGATAAGTGCAACATCATTAGTAAAAATTCCAGTGCATCATGCTAGAACAAAGCACATTGAAGTGCAAGTCCACTTCATTAAAGAAAAAATAATTTCATCAAGCCTTTGTGTTAATATAGGTTTCATAAATTGAGACTTTAACTTGGTGTATATTGACATTGACATTAAGAGGGATGTTAAAAAATTTTCTCATTCACTCTTAGTATTACTAGGTTAATTCACCTCTAGTATATTAGCCTCGGTCTCATCTCTCTATTACTGATCACTGAACTCTTGTCTATGGATTAAAGTATAGATCGCCTAAGCAAACTCACAAAATCGATAGTCTTTGCTGTTGTCGTCGACTGCATAGCTGCTGTGTATGCTGTGTATGCATTGTAACAAGAACGTGTGTAGACTATACGTCACGGAAAAGCGAAAACTTTACATCTTGGCAGCCACAATAATCGGGGAGGGAATTGGTAGCCGAATTACTTCGAAAGTGTATTGCGATTGTCACTTGCCCTTCCGGGAAGTAGAAGCGAAAGCCTGCGTTTAGGTACGAGGATTTCCAAGGGAGCAGAACCCGCCGCTTGGCAGCAAAAACCAAGTACCCTCCCTATGGAACACCAATTTATAGACTAGTTTCATTGCCCGGCTCATCATGGAGACGATTTCCATCTGGACCGAAGTACAAAGTGCCTCTTGGGACGATTGACGCATCCATATCCAATTCGAACCAGTGGCTTGCACGATCAGCTCGAACTCATGAGATCACCTCTGGGACCTGTTCAGGCGATGGACCGTTGCTCCTTAAAAGAACACGATAACTGGTTCTCATGTCATAGTGTATTGTGGCCACTGTGCGCCAATGCACTTCGAGAACGTTATGCACGTAAAATAACAAACAAGTCCACGAGCTTATTTTCCTCCAATAATTTGGGGGGCTTTATATAAACTTGAGCCAATGAAATCTGACTTCGGACACTTCCCGCATCCTGACCATCGGGCCTACTTTTTATTGACAAGAATTCTGCAATCGCCAAACATGGAATGGAGGTTACCATGCATCTATGTGGCTATGCAACCAATCCTAGGCGAATTCCAGATGAAGCCTCCAAGGGAGTAAAATAAAACCAAATCAAGCGTAGGCATAGAAATGAACCCCAATGTCATATGAATTCTTATCATTGCATGTACCGAAAAATCATTTCGTGACATATGAGGAACTACTCATGGACTAGCATCTGGCAACGAATCAGGCATGGTCGACCAGGCCCAAAACTTATGTAAAGACCCCCTTAGCAGCATTCAAATCATGATGCTTGTTACCCGTACCAATCCCTCTTGAAAGGTGGCCTCCAATTTGTCACTCAACTGATCATGAGTTACAGTACTGACGCGACCAGCGTGGTGCTAATTAGGAAGGGTATTGATCATGATCAGTCCTTGACAATGACATGAGTTTCGTAGGAGCAGTGATTGATCGATACCTTCAGGGTGCTGGACTCAGATACAGTTACACACCAGGTGTAGTAGTTGCTCCCTTGGATTTGAGTAGTGAATGGTGGCCTCTCTCAGAGATGGCATTTTCGGCGAATTTCAAGCTGGTAAGGTGAAGACCCTTCTCCTGTTCCTCCTGACTCCATTCGCTGGAGTAGTAATCTGCCTCAGTTACAGTAGCTTTGGCTGGGGGGAACAGCATGCTTCCCCACTGCGGAAAGTAGACGAAGATAACAGGCAGAGTGCATGCCACAATCATGACCCCCATGAGCGTGATTCCGTGCTCCGTCGTGTACTTAGAGGTCATGAAGAAAATTCCTTGAGTTGTAACAGCACCGATGTTCCCACCCGCGCCCGTAGCACCAGAAATGATTCCCAGCGACCTTCGAGAGATGAAGGGAACGATGCCGAAAGTGGCTCCGCAAGCTGCTTGGCAGAAGAAGGAGAAGATCAACATGACAGCGATGGCAGGTCCGAGCTCACCAGTAAGGCCCAGAACAATGCAGAAAACTCCGCCCAGAGTTTGGATGATCCACATGCACCAGAGACGGCCTCGCATTCCCCATCTGGCAGACACAACATCGGAAAGGACTCCTCCCAGTGGACGAGAGACCACGTTCATGAGTCCGAAAGTGGAGGCAATGAGTCCAGCAGTGGTCAGTTTCAGATCGAAGCGATCGTAGAAATACTCAGCAATGATGTTGTCGACCGTCAGTTCCACTCCGAAGCAGTACCCGTATGTCAAAGCAAAAATGTAGGCGCGGTAGTTGGTGACAGCGTAATAAAACACCTGATCATGAATTTACACCATTCGGAACGAGAAGTCAGCATTATAATTACATAACATAATCCAAAGTCATGTACACTTGAATCTCATCTTCACTAGCTGCGCAGAACTGAACTGTATACATCAAAGGGAGGTGAACTTGGAAGATAGAAGGGAGCAGGGAAACTGAGCGCACCTTTTTGAAGCTGTCATTCACCTTCTCTCCCTCCCTCTTCAATTCTGCGTAGTTTCCATCAGGCAAATCTTGGCCGAGGCTGAGGACCATCAGCCCCATGAAAGCTTGGAGAACGCCGGGGACGAAGAAGGCAATTCGCCATGCAGTGAACCTTTCGGACCCAATATCCTTTTGGATGATGCTGAACACGATAGGCATGACGAGCTGAACAATGCCTCCTCCCATGTTACCCCATCCAGCGGCTGTGCCGTTGGCAATCCCCACGACCTTGGTGCTGAACATGGAGCTCATCCAGAACTGACAGGAAACGAACGTCGCCAGACAGAAGCCGATGAAGAATCGCACTAGAATGAATCCCACTGGGGTGGAAACGAGAGACATGCAGAAAATAGCCGGCGCCGTAACCATCATGAGGATAGCGGACCCGTAGCGAGGACCCAAAAGGTCACAGATGGTACCCATGAGAACTCGAGACACAACAGCTCCAGCCACTGAAGCAATGCCAGCATTACCGATGTCAATCTTCGTTAGGCTCAGATTGTCGCGTATGACAGGCATGAGAGGCGGCGCAGCGAAGGTCGAGAAGAAGCAAATCATGAAGGAGAACCAGGACAAGTGAAAAGTTCGCATGTGAGGACGGGCGATGGTCCAGAGTCTGACGGTCTTCGCCTTATGCTCCGAATCCACGGGAAGAGCGAATTTTCTTCCCTTGAGGTCGGTGGGTTCGACCTCATTTTTTGCCTTACTAGTATCATCTAAAGCTGACGAGTTTTGAGGATCCATAGTCGTCTCGGTAAAATAAGCTCCCTAGCTATCAGAAGCTAGCTCCGACACTTGAGGGATGCGTTCGGTTCCCGTCTACTCTGAGACGCTTTTGAACTGACTTCGTGTCTCAAAATCTCTAGATCTATCTCAACAGCTCAGTAAAGTATCAATCTCAGCCTTGTCTGTGGTTGGGAATATGATCTGAGACCGTCCCTCTTGGTGTTTCTCTCGACCGGCGGCCAAATCAATCGACTTGACTTGAGGTCGTGGAGAAAAACTGACAGGGAGCAGACCAAGGCAGGAAAGATTACTGAAGACTAGAGAGCTAGTAGAGAGGATCGATGAGATTCGGAGTATGGACTGATAGTTTTAATACTGGAAGCGAGGTGCCCATGTCTGTTGCTATTGACCAACGCCCATAAGGACTGCAGAAACGACTTACAGAATGGAGATGCTTTGGTCCAGCTCAGTGGGGGTCAGAACGCCGCATATGCATCTTGGACCTTTCGCTCTAGTGGGGCCCTCAACAGAACGACGCTTCCGTAATCCCACTGCGATTCCAACTCTTCTGGTCGAGGTAACAATGTGTCGGACGACGTCGAGCTCGAGAGTTGGCCGCAGCACGTGAGCTGAGCCAGCCCGTCTTCTCTTTCTTGCAACTTTAAAAGCAGTTTACAGTTCATTTCGTACAGTAAAGCGTCTTTCGACGGCTCAAAATTATTCCTCTCTTCTTCCTCATGTGGTGGGTGCAAGATGCATCTTCTGTAGAAACTGTAGAATTCGGTCTAATCTAGCACTTGACCCCTGAACCTCCTCGCCATCCTTCGTTGTTCCTCTAACTTAAGCTGACTTTGTCTTAGCATGTAGAATCTCGATCATCAACCAGTAGGCATCCACTGGAATCTATTTTTGGTTTTATACTGGCTCGATAATCACGCCGCCAGGGAATTCATTCGAACTGCACAATCACAGCCAACTCGAACTGGAGACTCAAGCCTAGGGCGCTTCCAAGGACTAAACCCTGGGAGTGGATTATGCAGACCGTATTCTCAGATGACCAGTAAGGACTAGAATACGTGATCCGAAACTGGATGCTTGGTCAGAATGCTTAGTACTTGATTCGAACATCGGTGTGAGACCAGAGGAATGTGTGAATGTTACTCTCCAGGTACAAGGCTAATCTAGCAACCAGCAAGAGACCTTGAAAAGGTTAGTCCTCATGAGCTAAGGGAAGTGTCCCCAGAAGGCAGGGGAGTCTTGACTGTGCAAAACCTTGTCCAAATTATGAATATGAAGTTTGTTGAATTAGAATAAAGATTCTGTACTGCTAACCAGTTTGGAACAAGCAAGACTTGTTCTACTGTCTCGCCCGATGGACAAGCATATGCGATTGAATTGGCTGAATTCTGAGCCAATTTGGATCTAGGAGGCAAAAGTACTGTAACTGACAGAAACATGAAAAAGAGTCTTGCTGTGGAGTGAGAGTTCATAATTATAACCACGCCACATGTGTGAGTGTTCCTAGGTTTTCATCAACTAGTTCCGAAGGGCAGCAACCCAGAGAAAGACTAAAGATGTCGTTTCTCAGTTCAAGAGTTGTGTACACCGTGAGCATGGCTGATTTATAATTTAAATTTTAGAAATGTTCTGTACTGAGAAAAGTGCAAGTGTTGTGTCTGTAGACACGTTTATGAAGGTTGGATACGGACAGGCGACAGGAATTAGGAGAGACTCGCATTTGCCTTTCTAGACAGCGAATGTAGTGGCAACATGAAGGAGTCTGATCTCGAGTTTATGGAAGAAAGATGGGCGCGCTTTATTGATAAAGCGCCCATTTTGCAACGAAGAGAATTAAAGGAATCCGGCTTCAAAACTGGTATCTAGTCTTGATCATGAAGCTGGACTCCTTTTCTTCGTTGCAATTAACTCTCGTGGTGGAAGGTGAGGTTCAGAATCAAGGGAATGAACAGATTAAAGCGGGTAGACGACAATCTGTTCATCACATGAGCACTGAAAACCATTCTCCAGGAGGAATTGACGCGTGGTACGAAAGATTAAACTGTCGTAAACATGGGCACGGGCGTGTCACAGAGAAATACACTCCTGCTGGGAATTAAACTCCAAGGTCTGGAGAATCTGCAAAGACGTACGCGGAGCTGTATATTTCGTCCGGCAATGCGGGCTATGTGCTCACTGCGGACGTTATCGCAAGTGCCCTAGCTACGAACAGACCACCAACTTGGTCACAATCGTGCGACGAGTGACGTTGCTGCGGCCTCTTTGTCGGCCTTGTCCTGTTGGTTCATTGCTCTATTTCCTAGCCTTAGAGAAATATGAAAAGTAAGCGGTCGAGCAAAAGCATCCAGAAGATTACAAGTACAGTTTCTGGTGTAATTGCAGGGATTGATCGCAACAGGTGATTAGAGACAGGTTCTTTGTTACTGGGGGGTCCAAGCTTCAGTTTTTGGGTGTTGATCGATGCCAGCTTACGGGTGACTGACTGAACTAGAACTATAGAAGCTAGCGCATGCCATCTTCTTCGGCATTACACGTCTCGAAGGTACTCCTGTTCAAGAAGATTCAAGAGACTTGGAATTAAGATGGACCTTTTGATGAATAAATTTCATCTCGTCCCTATTGACACATTGAAAGTTTGGCCCAAAGTGAATCCGAATGGCTATTGACGTTTGTGCTACCAGTTATGTATGTGCATTCTATGAGGGGTTTACCTGACTCTGGATTATAAGTGAAAGGAAGCTTTGAATCAGCCTTGATAGTAAGTGAACCAAACTCCAGTTAGAGACAAATTGCCTGAACGATCAGCAGCACTGTCTCCCCAATTCCACAAATGACAAACTTGAGATAGCTCGAGAGATTTAGCTGTGCTTTCTCTAAGTAGGCGTATGCTAAGTTAAAGCATCCCGACCTACAGATCTATCATAAATACGACAAAATCCTTTCACTCTACTGGCCATGGCTCACAAATTTAGACGAAAACAGCTGTGGCTGACTGCTATGGAACTTTGTTGCTACTTCACATATAATCTCAACTTGATGCAATCAAGAGTCCTAGCTACGTACCTTGAGCTCCTTCGAATTCCAAAGTGTGAGGAGTTTAGTTCGATTGGGTAGGTAGCCTTGCTTTGGATCAGTCCACATGTACAGTACTCTCCTAGGTGTATTCAGGACATAATCCGGATCCACCGTTCCTTGTGATGATACAGACACATCACGCGGTCTCATGAGAGAGAAGACTATTCTTCTCTGTTGTGGACATGAAGACATCAATGTCTCGAAGTTCATGGATGTTTCTGTTTCATGGATGTTTCTGAGGTGCTTCGTTGCAAACATTCTGGATGTTCACACGATTACAAGCAAGTTTATGGCATGTCTTACATCGCAGTAAATCTGAAAATGGCTGAAGTACTTACCATAGGTGATTTTCCCCGTCTACTCATTGTACGCCTTGTTTTTTTCTATGAGGTGGGTAAATGGTTGGTCTTGGTATCATGATCAGTCAGCAGTACCCTGCTCCTTAGGCAAGTTACAAGCAAGCCTCCTCGAACTCTTTTCCTTCTTCTTCAAGGTGTTATGCTTGCTTGTTTTATACATATCACGCCAAGCGGTTCAAACTCGATGCTTTGAAGGAAATTTCTGCACCAACGTGTAAACTAGGGAATGAACAGACTGCATGCTTATTGACTTGACGTATGAGTACTAGTCCTGTGTAGGAGGAGTAGAGATGTGGCTCAACAGTGCCTCAGGGCCGGTTTATCCATGCCATGCAATGAATGAACAGAAGAAACTGATGACATTGTTGCTGCGAGGAGTACAGCCGAGTTAGTCACATTAGCTATAGTCAGCTAGCTTGCAATTCACATGTACCCTACGTATACTGTTCGTCGTAAACTTTCCTGGTGTAACTAATCACGCATATCATGTGCCAATTATAGCCGAAAGACGTCTACGTCTATTGCTCCAGGCATTTAGAAAGTTGAGACGAGGCAAAGATTCTGATCAGCGCTTAACGTGCTTTTGCAGAAACAGAAAGCCAGGCTGCAGTACGTGCGCAGCGGCCACACATCTACGTTCCAACACCGAGACTTACCCTCTGAGGTAGAATCGCTCGCAAGAGGATGATGAAGGGCCGTGCAAAATCCTCTTGCGAAGGCGAGGCTTGTTGAACGAAGAGCTGCAATGGCTTCAACGAGCCTGTTGTTCCGCGCCAAACCCTTTGAAACAGCGAGCGAGCCTCCTCATTACTAATATTCCTTCTGATCGTTGCTTTCCGGTATATCGTGGTGATATTTATATACGGCGCATAAATCTAAATCAACTATTCTCGAGGGCGGAAAAAATTCATAATCATTTGCAAAATATGCTGGGAAATCTGGAAAAACGAGTCGCCTTCACGTGGAAAAATGGATGTTTAGGATAAACTGCGTAGTTATCTAGATTTTCTCCATGGTCCATTGATACTGGATTTTGGGCCCTACTGTAAGACTGCGCAATGAAAATATATCTCGTCGACTCTGGAATTGCAATAACTGTGCAGATTTCGATCTCGTCTGAAACCTGAGGTCCAATCAAGGTCTTTCTATAATTTTTTTATTGTTTTTTTTTCAACCCATGGTTTTTTGGCGTTGGAACATGTGACCTGACCTGTCTTTACCCATTATTGTACAACATGGGTGACAATTCGAATTGGAACTCCCCTAGACCTCAATAACATCAATTCATTGCACTCTATGTACTCTATCGTCCAATATCATATTATATGCCACTGGAGTGTTCGTGCTAAAAGATTGATACTTTTCAGTTGCCATCCAGCTGGATCAGTTTCAAGTTGTGGAAAGTCTACAAAATCTGGCAGTAGGTTGCAGAACGGACAGAAGATCAAAGAAAGATCTGATTTGTCCTATGAGTATTTAAATATTTTCTACTACTTAATTGAGAAATCTCAAACACAAACACTGAACATAAATCAAGAAGATTCAATTGGTTTCAGAAATACTACACCCTTAGCGTGCTGGCCTGGGCCTCGGCCTGGCAAGTCCAGGCCCAGATTCAACCCCAGCCGTTGGCTAGGATTGGTTTGTGGAGATTCAACGGTAGGATGGTAAACCCTAACCTACTGATTCTCATGAGGGATCCGAGTACTCGAGAGCGTTGGGTGGTGTAAACCGTGTAATAACACGTGCACACATCTCCAAAATGAAAACAGCTTCTAAAACCAAAACAAATTGGGTTGTGAATGAAGTCTTGAACACCTAAATCTAATTTCTAAGCAGAAAATAAAAACATTACAAGCAAGAATATGAGAGAAAGAGTTCTTCAAGGTATAGATAATACTCTTGGTCATATTTTGATTTTTTGTACAGTTTTCTCTCCCATATCCATCCTAAAGTGACTGGAGCTTCAGTTGCACCGTATCTGCAAGCTTCATTATCCAAACACATTGGTTCAGTTCCTCGATGAATTTTGACCGAATGTTTCTTATTTTTTCTGACATGAGAGGGAACCCGAACTTTATAAAGCTGACAACCCGTTGCAAAGAACCAAGACAGAGGAGCCTCACCCGCAATCGGGGTCACCAGCCAGCGGGGTAGCGCGACCGCAGGGTACTGCCCAGCCAAAGTGTAGAAGGCAGAGCCAGCGGACAACACAACAGACGCATGAGCAGACTGGCTCACCAGCAGAAAAGTGGGAGCCCACCAGATGAGCCTACGGGCAGTCGGAAATTCCAAGTGTACAATGTTGTACACTTGGCTAAACACGCAAGTAATACCTAGGTATTACTTGAAAACTTATCAACCCAGCTCACTGGGAGGCGCGCGGAGAGAGAGCAGAGCGGAGTGCGGGAGGGTGGGAGTGGGAGTGCACAGAGTGTCATATGAGAGAGAGGAGGGTGTTAGAGTGTGATACTGCAGGGTGTTTTTTACATATTTTTTCGTTTTTTTTTCTATTTTTTTGTCTTAGAATTGACACATCTTGTGGAGAGATGAGTGAATATTAAATAGTTTTGGATTTTCTGAGAATTTAGCTTTAGAGAGTATTCTCTTTAAGATTTTTGAGAGATTTTTGAGAGATTTCTTATCATATTTAGTGTATTTATTTTTTTATTTCCACATATCAGGGTTCAGGGTTCTTCTTTTCTTTTCTTTTTTTTTCTTTTTTTTTTTTTTTTCTTTTTTCTTTTCTTTTTGGAGATGTTTCTATTACAAGTACGTTTTATCCGATATCGTCTCTTCTCTAGCTATGGGTACTCTCTTTCTCATGAGATCGAGACTGATTCGAGACACACCATGTCCGCTGTGCAATCAGTTATTTATCTCGCAATGGGTAAAATCTCATGTGGGAAAGATGCACAAGAGCTATGATACGACCACATGGGATGCCCAGGTTAACCGAGATCAGAGGTCTACACGTGCAGTCATTATGGCACCGTTAGCCTTTCTTTCTAGAGTTTTTCCAAAGTCGTGGGAGTGGTTGAGAGACCACTCTGGCACTATTTTGAGTTTGTTCGAGACGAGTTTCTCTTGTCTTCGTTTGTTCCATCGGTTACCTCGTGTTCTTCATGACGAGGTGAGGCAGGCATTCCGTCTACTCCATGACATGTTGACCCGGAACACCAAGGACGAGATGGCATGATTACTGTTTCTCTTACTTCCTCATTGGTGCCTCCGTTATACTCGAGGTGGCAGAGGAGGACATCGGGAGGTGGCGACCCGTCTTCGATCGTCACCTCCCGATGTCTTCCGTCCGCATACGAAGTTGTAAGATGTTAAGTCAGGTTGGAGAGTATAGTACATCTGCTAGAGCACTGCATCCTTTATCATTGGCATGTCCTATTGAGAAGACGATCGCTGCGTTGTGCTTCCTTCATCCCTCATCTGGTGATCCTTCATCACCTGAGGTTCAGGACTATCAGCCTGAGGAGTCATTATGTTTGCCCAGGTCTTGTGTATAGCTCCACGTCTATCTTTTGGAGGTTTGTCTAGGATGGTCTACGAGCACCTACGGGATTGTTTTCAGACAGACGACCCCTCTAGTGGTTTCATAGAGCTTTTTCAGATAGCGGTAGCAATAGCTCAGAGACATATTCTTCAGTCTATAGCTCAGGTACTAGGGGCAGCTAGACTTTTGGTCATGATGAAGGATGGTGGAGGGATTCGACTGATAATCATCGACGAGATTCTCTTACGACTTATCAGTCGTATCATTGTCCTTCAGCTTCGAGATACTTTTCAGGACCACCTTTGTCCACATCAGTTTGGGGTTGCGACGCGGAGAGGTTGTGAGTCTGTGTCTTTCGACATTAAGGTTCTCTTGGACATCCATCTCGATTGAGTTGTACTATAAGTGGACGTGGAAAACGCTTTTAATAACATTTCCTGCGCTTCCATCTTTAGGGAGCTCATGGATGACGGGAGATCTCTGACTAATCTCGTTCTCTTCGTGCGATCATTCTATGGTTTCTCCTCTTCTCTTTACTACCAACACGGTCCTACGATAGAGGAGGTTACAGTCATCAGCTCCGCTGCATGTACTCGTCAGGGAGACTCTTTGGGCGGACCCTCTTTGCCTTAGCTCACTAGAGAGCTCTCTTGGCCACCGCCTTGGCTGCTCCAGGTTGTATTTTTCCATCTCTAGCTGATGATACGCACATCATAGGTCCAGCGGACCAAGTCGGTGTTGCCTTTGATCACCTTGTCTCTCAATTGGTCTTGGTAAGACTGAGGGTGAAGATGTCAAAGTGCAAGGCTTGGTCTCTCATAGGTATACCGTTGGACCTACAACTCTCGGAGGGATTAGTTATCTTATAGATGATTTATGCATCCTCGGAGTACATGTGAGTACAGAGGACTTTGTGTCCAGATTCTTAGATGTTGTCCTTGTGGAGGACGTTTTGCATATTGAGGATCTCCTTATGTTAGAGGATCCACAGGTTGCATTTGGTATTCTTTCTTCTTCCGTTGCACGGCATCCTAGTTACTTACTCCGCACAGTACGTCCATCTCTTATCTTCATCTCGCGCCTTAGAGAGTTTGATAGGAGGATCAGGGGGTGTTTGGCAACATCATAAGACCAGAGACCTTTGATTGTGTGACACGACCTCTCGCACGTAGGTAGACATCTTTGCCGATATCATGTGACGGGTGGGCTTATTATCCATGGAGGAGACTGCTCCGGCAGTCTTTTTGTGTAGTTGGGCCCTCTCAGCACCTTGGCTCTGTTGTCGTTTTCTCGTGCGAGATAGACTTATTTTGGAGAGCTATGTGACAGAGGTGGAGGATGGTTCTTACCCACTACAGATGTGTCTCCGTGAGACAAGATATAGTTTGACTCTTGAGGCACGTGAGGCACACCCTCGATTTGATACCTTAGCTACGGATGGATCTCGCGGACTACAGTCTTCTCTGCCGGGACACTACTTCCAGCAGGTTCTCCATGCGCTCTTAGTGGATCTTTCCATCTCATGGGATACTAGAGCTCGACTCCGCTCTTGTTCGGAGAAGGACACAGGCTCTTGACTTATAGCTCGACCTTGCATTAGAGCACTCTAACGCGCTCCGACTATCTTCTCTACAGCGATGAGGTTCCGCCTTGGCTTGGTCCATCCTGTTGCTTCGGCACTATTCACCTGCAAGTGCGGTGTCTCGTTTGACACCTCGAGTCGTCATCTTGCTTGATGTCCTCATGATGGAGAGCAGATAGCTACCCATGATGCCATCAGAGACGTCGTGTTTGTCTTAGCACGGGAGACCGATCGCATGACGTGGATAGAGCATTGGTATGTCTTTCAAACAGGAGGATCAGTGAGAGCTGACTTGTACATGATGAGGAAGGATCAAGTCTCAGTGGCTGATGTGGTTGTCACGGGTCCGACACAAGACTCAGTGGCGGCACAATCATCCATCTCCCAAGATGGGCTGCAGGCGTGACGGCAGCAGCGAAGGTGACCAAGTATAGAGGTATGCAGGTGGGACATCGCTTCATCCCCTTAGCTTTGGAGATATACGGATTGACAGACTTGGAGTTCGACGTTTTTCTGCGAGATTGTGCCAGAGCCTATCATGAGAGGCGCCAGAAGGTATCACTTTCTCTTTCTTTCTGCACTACTTTTTTTAGCCAGCAAGTTTCCATTGCTCTAGAAAGAACTTTAGCAAGCGTCGTTCACAGGAGGACAATCGCAGTAGGTGATGCTTCTTCAGGTGCACCAGTTGTATGGAGAGATACTAACTTTCTGGTCTCCGATATTATAGGTGCGACATGCGATTTTAGAGCTACTGATAGCGGGGCTTAGCTCCGGTGTTCTTCTCTTCTGGGTGGTAGTTGTTTGGTCCTTCGGGTCCTTCTTTCTCTTGTAAGGCTTGATGAGGTCTTCCCATCCGTTTGCTATTCGTTGGGTCGCGTTTCTAGCTCTATACCTAGGTTCCTATAGTTGCTAATCGTCCATCGTTTCTTAAAGGCTTCTTGTCTCTTTGATACTTCTAGCATGTTCTCATGTGTTTCCTCTCCGTTAGTTTTTTCCTCTTCATGATCTGGAGCGAGTCATGTCTAATTTCGTGGAACTCTATTCCAGATGCGAGATGCCGTATGCTTGAGGTTTGCGCACTGGATCGAAAAGTATTATCATTCTTGCTGCACCAAATGAACTATAATATTATAGCTCTCATAGCTTCTCATAAGCGCGTGGTACTTTTGAGAGTGGTAGATAATGTAAATCCAGACACCACCTGAATATGCTGCTCGATCGGAACAATGAAAACAATATACTGATTATGCATCCAAATCGTGGTTTTGCTAAGAAGACTGAAAAAGACAAATGTGAATTGCGAGAGATGAAAATTAGATGTACGGATAGGATGGATTATGATTTTTCATGAAGTTGGAGAAAGAAACGAGACGAGAATAGTTCCTTTTTATTTCTCTTCGAGACTCGGTCCAACGGTTTCGTTACTTTCTTGCATGATCGATAATTCAAAATTATCTGGACCGAGAGTTATTGCTTTCAGAAAGTCACAGTTGACTAATTAGTTCTTGTTATTATAAGAAATAACTAGTAACTAAATTTGATCTAAGTGTCTTAGTGAACCACAAATGGAGTTTTGACATAATGAAAAAACCCATAAATGGAGTGCGTATAGTCGTTCTCACTATGCAATAAAATCTTACCTGACGAGTAAAAAAAATAGATCTCAATATCTTTAATTTATGATCTAACCCTTCCAAAAGAAAGAGATAGATCATAAATTAAAGACCTGTGTATATTTCCCCTCTTCCTAACTTGGAAGAGGTGAATATACATGAAGTGAGTGTCATCCTCCAGTGTCCCTCAGATGGAAAAACTGTTATTATTATGCTATTTGTCCATCCTCAAACTTAGGTAGCAGGTGGGCATGACCAGAAAGCATGAAGAGGGTCCTCATTATTCTTAAGTCACATCTTGTGCACCACCGCATGGGCTCGAGTCTGCTCACTCCACAGTACCGTCACCCTTTAAGCGCCACTGCCTTGTGTCTCAAGAGCCATAGAAAGGCAGCATCTTTCACAAAGGGTGGATTTCACCCACATTCTGGACCAGAGTGAGGAACAATTGTGAGTGTGAGCCCACTTGAACGTAACATCAATGCGCTTGTCCTCGATTCTCTCTTCCAAAAATACAACATAAAGAAATGAACTTTTTCTCTAGATAATTTACTCATATATCAAATAGCAAAATCTAGATTCAAAACAAGTAAAAATATCGAGAATAATATAGATAAATATTGTCATGTGTACATCTAAAGTACTCGTACGAAAAACACCTTTCACGACCGCTCTTAAGATCAATAGAAGTTTCAATATCTACAGCCAACTTGTAAGCCGATCCTTTCTCTTTCTCTTGGACAGTAAACTTTCCAGCGATTTATGTTCAACACTTGGGTCGAAATACGTTGTTACAATCGGTCAAAGGTGATTCATCGAGAGTTTATCATGAGAAATTTCAGAGAGGATTATTAAAATCAAATAATAGCTTCATCCGTTCCTTTCGTAGTTCCGTTTATTGCGCACTCGATATCATTGCATGATAGGTGAAGAAAATGTTTCACGGTCATCTCGAGCATGTACTTACATCCACAGAAGCATGGGAGGTACTACGGAAGGCATTCGAGTCCATAGATGCCGCCAACAAACTGTACCTCATGAAGAATTTCAGATACTCAACTATGAGCGAGGATCAATCGATCATAACTCTTCTGAGGAACTTCCGATCACTCGTAGACCAGCTAGTTGCAATTGGTGAAAAGCTATTGGACGAGGATGATGTATTGCAACTCCTGACGAATCTTCCAGCAAAAGTGGACAATAGATGAGTTCGCCAATGTTCTCATGTTGGAGGAATTACAAAGGAGGCGACGTCAGGACACAGTTGCCGAAAGCAGTAGCTCAACATTCCTCGCAGCTAAGAAATTCACCAACAACCAGCAGAAGACAAGTACTTAGTCATCTTTCTCAACGTCAAGCGATAGAAGAAAAAGAAAAGTCAGACGAAGACTCATGACGAATGCTATGAGTGTGACGAACTTGGGCACTGGACCAAGAATTACACAGTGAGAGCAGTCAAAAAGTCCAGCAGAGAACATAAATCTCGGATCAGAGAAGATAAAAAACGTGAGATCGACAAAGATGGAGTATCCGTGGTCGCCCTCACTGTCATACAAACTTGGTACGTAGATAGCGCCCTCACTGAGTCCATGATGCCTAGACGAGAAGCGTTTACCAAGTACGAGCCACTAACTGCACCCACGCAAGTGTCATACGGCAACAACAACTCCGACAACTCCGGAAGAGTTATAGGAACCGAAGACATGGAGTTGATCGTACAGGAAGGACGTATAAACTCCACGATGTTAAACACGTCTCAGGCTTGATGAAGAATCTGATCTCCGTAGGATCGATTCTTGACAAAAGAGACAAAATACACTTCATCATATGCAAATGCAGACTGGAATCGGTAGCATGAGAGCTACTTTGTGAGAGAACAAGGAATCTCTCATCAAATGGCTTTACAAAACTGTGGAAATTACATGCAGGAATCTCTGAATCCGATCAAGGAGTAACAAACATTACCTCACGCAATCCGATGTCAGCTGATACATGACATCAGCGGTTAGGACACTTGGGCATCTAAAACCTCAAGCTACTAGTACGGCAACAACTAGTAGAAGATCTAGATCTGGAGTTTTGCACTGGATGTGCGTACGCTAAGCATCATAGACTTCCCTTCAAGTCCACAGGAGTAATATGAGCTAAGCCATGACTTGACCTCGTGCATAGTGATGTTTGTGGTCTGATGCAGGTACACTCAATTGACGGAGCACGATACTTCATTACATTCATCGATGACTTCTCTCGCTACGTGGTCGTCCATTTCATGAGAGAAAAGAGTGAAGCACATCAAAAATTCTGTGAATAGAAAGCATGGGCGGAAGCAACTCACACAGCGGTACAAACAACAAACCGAGTATCCACTCGTGCCGTTCTCAACATGACTCCACATGAAGCATGAGGTGGGACAAAACCATCCGTAAAACACTTATGTGTGTTTGGGTGCAAAGCATTTGTTCATGTACGCATGGAACTGCTCAAGAAGTGAGACTCCAAGAGCCACACATGTCGACTAGTAGGCTACTGTAAAGACTCACGGAGCTACATGCTGTACAATCACACGATAAAGAAAATTGTCAAGAGTAGTGTCACGTCAGTTTGGGCACCTCGGCTAGGTTGACCGAGTGCGAAGTGGCGCATCCCGGTAAGGCCGTTAGTGCCGTTAGGGCGAGTTGGAGAGAGAGCCCACTAGGGGTAAACTTCGCAGGTAGGGCTTGGAGGCCTTAGTTCTTTGAGTTGAGCCTTCAAGCTCCAGGCTATGGTGGATAGTCTAGTTGAGTGTAACCCGGATTCTCTTCGCGTTTAGAGTGGGTTTGGCTTGACCGTTTGTGAGTAGTCCTTGTTGTGGTGTTGGAGATGGTAATCTCTGTATTCAGATTACTCAAAGAACTCAGTGCAGGTCGAGGCGGAGTTCAGTAAGAGCTCGCAGATCTGAAATCGGAAATCGTCCGCTGGTATCTTCGGGCGTTGTTGTTCGTGGTTGATTGTTTGGAGCTGTGATCGAGGTGTGTGGGCGCCGTGCTACATTGCTGTCGCAGATCGATTTGCTGTTGATTGGGGTCGAGTGGAGATTTCTGTCATGCGGAAGCGCTGCAGAAATTTTGCGGAATGTTCTTGAAGTGTGTTGTTGGAGCCGGATTGCGCGTTTGGGCGTAGCAGCTGAAATACTTGTCAGTGTCGGGCCGGAGTGGACTCTTTGGAAGCGCATTGGAGAGACGATTCTAGCGCACTAAGTTTCGTGGAGTTTGGCCAAGGATTGAAGAAGTTCTGGCATGTCGAAGTTCGCTGCCGTGAAACCCGCAAGCACTAAAAGGCTAGTTACGTCAGATTTTGGCTCAATTTCGTGAGGAAACTCGAGTTTAGGAGTTGTTTTGTGTGTGTGTGCATCCGCGAAGTGTGTGTGGTGCATTTGCGAATCTGTTTTGGTGGTGTTCGGGTTGGATTTGGAGGTTCTTGCTGTTTACGTCAGATTTTGGTCACCCGTGTGCACCCGCAAGCTGTTTTCGCTGTTTTGGAGGCTGTTTTGGTGCAATCTTCTGCAATTCGAGGTGGAGCCGAGCCTCTTCTGGTGTGTGTGTATCTGTTCTACTCTACTTCAAGCGGAGCGGAGTGGAGAGTGAGCGGGAGTGTCGAGGTGTGGAGTGCGTGGAGGCTTCGAGGAGCAGAGGTGCGTGAGTGCGGAGGCGTGAGAGCGGAGTGCGAGAGTGCGGAGGCGTGAGAGCGGAGTGCGAGAGTGCGGAGGCGGAGCGGAGCTGAGCCTGAGCCTGAGCCCGCGCCCGCCGCAAGCCAGCTTGCTGGCGTGCGTGAGAGAGGTATCCAAGTTCTAGTGTGTGGGAAGGGTAAAACCAGCTGGTCACCCATCCCAACACTATTTCTGGACCTGGACTCCTGACTTTTTAGTCTTAGCTTTGGCTTTACCACTAGACCAATAGCTCTTGGTGTCCTACAGGGATGCGTGCAAGTACTTATGGACTTGTTTAAGGTAGTAGGAGACCTTCTCGCACGTTCCTAGAGGAGTGGTAGGGCGACCCCATAGTATTAGGGGCAAGCTATAGTTGTGGTAGTGTTTGTCTATACCGTAGAGACGCATATGTAGGCAGTTGGTGGCAGTTGTCTTGGGTGAGCTAGTAGAGCTACCACGTGGATGTTTTTGGAGCTACTAGAGGTGTGGACATCTAGTTAGTGACCTCCAGTGTCAGTTACGACAGTTGGTGACCATATATTGTGCATGTGGTCACCGACGAGGAGACGTCAGTCCGGGTGGGGCTGGATTTCTCTTTATGTGAATGTTTGAGTGTGGAGGGTTATCGTTTGGACTTCTTGTGGTTGGAACCCCTCCATATTCTGCTTCCTGTTTGTGCGCCGCGTTTGCTTGTGTTGGCGCTTGATTTCCGGAGTGAGTTCACTCCAGTGTGCTGTCGGTAGTGAGGCTGGAGTTGCGGACCAGTCAGACTACCTTTGTCTCTCTCACGGTGCGGTTGGAGTGACGACCAACAGACCGTGAGAGGCTGCCTGTGGTGATGGCAGGTACAGGTTGCCCTTACCTTGACCGTCCTAGTAGGGGATAGGTGAGCTCAGTAGGAGCGGGGTTAGGCAAGTGGTGGTTACGGTGGTGACGGAGATTGCGACTTCCGGTTGGGGAGTGTGCTAGCGGGATTCTCTCATCACGGAGTTCTCGGGAGGTTCTGGTGGGGACTTCTCCGACAGTGGGTATACACGGAGTGGTGTGAGGTACCGACTACCTACACCATTGCCGTCGGTTGTTCCAGAGGACGAGTCAGACGCAGACAGCGCGTTTTCTGGTGGTGAGTCTAGTGTCACCACACCGTTGTTGTGGGACATGGACGAGATCTATGGGGCCACGAAGGGGCCTCGACGTTACTCGGGTACAGTTGGTACCATTGAGCTGGATGACTTCATCCAGGAGTTCAACAGTTGGTGCGATCTGCAGCAGATGCGGAACCCACAGCTGTTTACACCCTTCATGGCGTGGAAGGGTTTGTTCCAGCACTTGGAGGGACCGCCGATGAACGATTATCATGAGTTCAGGCGAGATTACAGTGTTGAGATCGAGTTGTGGAGACAACATTGGTCTCCCAACTACGTTTCTATCACTACTGGCGCAGTTTCGGGAGGCGTAGCACCTGCGAGTTCGGGTGCCAGTAGCAGTGGTGCAGCCACAGGTGGTGGAGTACCTACTACCGGTGCATCCACAAGTAGTGGAGCAGGTGGTAGTGTGAGCGGGATACCACCAGGGTTTAACCCTGTGGTTCAGTTCTTCCAATGTTTGAGGAAGAACTATCAGGGTGTGCGGACCGACAAGTTGAGGAGTCTGCATGAGTTCCAGCGGAAGACTGGAGAGAGCCTACGCGAGGCGTTTACTCGCATGAGGCGGTTGATCAACGTTACCCAAGGGGTGACGGAAGCACAGGCAGTCCAGTTCTGGTATGGGATACTAGACCGGGAGCTGCGTAGGAGAGTTAGAGATGCTACTCTTCTTAGAGATACCGCTCCGACGTTGGCGGTTGTCTTTAGTCTGGCTGAGCGGATTGAGCTCAACATGGTGGAGGAGAGGGTGGTGGTTGCTGGGTTCAGCAAGGAGACACCACATGGAGCGACCACCTCTTCTCGAGGATCATAGGCTACGCAACAGCGTGGTGGTGGTGGTGGTAAGGATCGTGCAGAGCAGTCACGATCGCAGGGAGGTGTAGGAGGATCTGGTGGGCAGAAGCCCATGCCGTCCTTCTCTACTCAGCAGCAAGCGGGTCCTTGCTGGACGTGTGATGGTCCTCATCAGCAGAGGGACTGTCCACAGAGGAGAGGTTATGAGACGTCAGGGACATCAGGGACGTCTCAAGCAGTACCTAGGCAATGTGAGCATTGCGGACGACCTGGTCACAGTAGTGACCGTTGTTTTGATCTCCATCCCGAGTTACGGCAAGGGAAGGCTGGTCGTGGACGAGGCGGAGGAGCTCAGGGAGGCCGTGGTGGTCGAGCTGGAGGTAGAGGTCCAGCACCTGGGAGAGGACCGATCGGTCCACCGCCTGCTACGACGTCAGAAGCAGGTATGGCTGCTCGGATTGAGCAGTTGGAGCAGAGGATAGCTAGTATGGCTATGGCTCAGCGGAGATCGGGTGGAACAGAGGCTTCCACGTCTTATGGAGGAGAAGGAGGTGACTTCGACTTCATGGCTGGTGTGGCGCAGATTGAGACATCTGCAGCAGTGACTAGAGGTGTAGTACGTGCCTCTGAGCCACGAGGTGCGTCAGTGGAGTTGGATCCACAACGCGAGGAGGCTGGTAGACAAGCCAGGCTTCCCCAGTCGTTCACGTTATCGGAGGCGTTGAGGACCACATCTATGGTTCCTAAACGACCTACCGATGGTGCAGTAGAGTTGGAGGCATCGACATCCAGGAGTGGGTGTGATGTGAGTCCACCTTCGACGTCTGTGGATGCGACGTCGAACCCGATGTTGGGGGCGGCTACAGCAGTTTTGCGAGCCCCACTATTCTCAGCCACGGATATGAGGGCATTGGGAGTCAACTTGGCTCCAGTGTTCCAGTTGGCGGCCACGCTCAGTGAGAGCGAGGATGTAGTTACCTCTAGTGCTGAAGTAGTTCATCAAGAGGCGGTAGACGTGTCCATGGAGTCGAGGATCAGGACAGCTACCAGTGGTACTTGGCAAGCGGCGGCTGCTAGGTTAGATGAGTTACCAGCTAGGCCGGCGATTGACCGTGCTAATTTGGCACCAGGTGTGGTGTTGTTGGACAACAGAAGTGGTATCTTCTGTTTGGTGGCACCTTCAGGGAAAGTGTATCGACCCCAGAAGGTCTTGTTAGACTCTGGAGCCCAACCGTTGATGTTGGGAAAGGCGGCGTGTATTGGTTTGGGTCTGAAGAAGTCCGAGATAGAGAGATGTCCATTCCAGTTGCAGACATCTCTAGGGGGATCAGGAGGTACGGCTCTACACATGACACGGGATATGTTGACGGTGAGAGTTTGGCCAGATCATCCCACGGATGGCTCTATGGTGAAGGCCAAGGTCATTGTTACAGCCGCAGAGTCTTATGATGTATTGGTGGGAGGTGCTGTGTTGTACCCTATGGGGTTCGTGATTGACTATTGGGCAGAGACAGCATCTTACAGACCAGGTTGGCAGTCCGGTGAGGGACGAGTGAGCCGCTTACCAGTGCGGTTCAGTGCTAGAGTTGGGACGACGGAGCCTACACCAGGAACGATGGCATCCGTTGCAGGGTTCAGTTCGATCATCACTTGGCCGGACGAGTTGTTGGAGGGTAATGCCCATGCGGAGGATGCTCCGATCTATGAGGAGGTGGAGGACATGCCTAGCATGTCTACGTTAGTACCATCTGCCTTGGATGTTCCACTCTGGAGTTCGAGTGGAGGGTTGCAGCAGTATGCTGATCAGTTGGTGCAGCAGGCTTGGAGTGAAGCTTTTGTACCACCAGTAGAGGAACAAAGGGTTGTTCCTGCTACTGGCCCTGTGACCTTATCACCGTTGGATACGACTCCCATTGTGTGGCAGTATCCAGAGGAAGGTGTATGTGTGCTGGAGCTGTTTGGAGGGATCAGCACAGGTTTGGCTGCGGTATTGCATGCAGGTATACAAGTACAGCGATACTTGTATGTGGAGAGAGATGAGATTGCGAGACGCATCTCATTGCGACATGTGGCACGTTTGGTGCAGAGATATCCTGAGTTGTTGCCCATATCAGCTGTTAGAGGATACCAGCAAGCATTACCGTCGGATATTTCGCTGCTGGGGGCGCAGGATCTTACGTTTGTGGGCACCATTCACTTGGTGATAGCCGGATGGCCATGTCAAGGTCACACGCGTGCAGGGAGAGGTCAGAGTTTACATGACCCGCGATCTAGGATGTTCTGGGAGATGTTACGGATCCTACGACATCTCCAGATGCATCAGGTGGATTCTCCAGCATACATCTTGGAGAATGTTCCTTTGTTGGATGATGTTCGTCCACCACATCGTCCACGGTTGTGGTGGACGAACTTGTTACCGAGAGAGGTGCTTAAGCGCGCACACGATGGAGTGAGACGACCAGCGCACCTCACGGTTGATAGCATCTTGGATGCAGGACGACGATCTCAAGTAGTGAGAGTCGTCGATAGGTCACCCATGGCAGTGGTGAACCTAGTGGGACGGCCCATGGTAGCATTACCCACATTGGTAAGCTTTCCAGCGTCACATGCTTACAGAGATGGAGGACCTGGGCTTGTGTGGGATGCTCAATTACGGCAGTTGGTGGAGCCCAATGCCGATGAGAGAGAGCGAGCGATGGGTTTCACTACGGGTACGACGGCAGTAGCTTCGGTGTCGGAGGCTTCACGTCGTCAAGTATTGGGTCAAGCAATGGACTTGAATTGCTTGACATGGATTGTTAGCCTTGGATTGGCTGAGCAGCGTCGGATGCGATCGACGGGTGTTACTGCTCGAGCACTCTTGAGCTCTTTACCTACCGGGTCGGTGGAGGCAAAGGCTGGGGGCGAGGCACGTGGAGTTCGTCATCCTTGGACATCATGGGATGTCATAGGAGAGAGTGTGGAGTTTGCAGCTAGAACTGCAGAAGTTTTACACACAGTAGCGGTGGAGGTTGTTGGTGGTGAGCAGAAGGAAACTGCTCCAGAGGCTGCAAGATAGCAGTCAACGACTTCGTCTTCTACCTCTAGCATGGTGACAGAGGATACTTAGGAGCCGGAGATCGGACCCAAGCTTATAGGAGAGGAGAGACGAAGAGTCCAAAGATTCCTGAAGAGCTACAGGAATTGTTTTGCCTTCAGTATGAAGGATTTGGGTACCTTGAAGGGACCTGGTATACGGATCGACTTGGCTAATGACACGCCAATCTTTCGACGTCCTTACAGGTACAGTGACATGGAGAGAGCCTTGATCCAGAGTCGGACTCAAGACTTGTTGGAGGCTGGGTTGGTGGAGATGTCGCATGGAGAGTATGCATCTGCCACAGTTATGCCAACCAAGAAGGATATGTATGGCAACTACACAGATAGACGGATGTGTGGAGACTATCGTCCTATCAATCGGCAGACGAAGTCCGATAAGTATGCCATGCCGACACCTGAGGAGATCTTTGATGCAGTGGGACATGTGAAGGTCTTCAGTACTTTGGATCTTCGAGCAGGGTATCATCAGTTGCCAGTGAGAGAAGAAGATAAGTCCAAGACAGCATTCTGGGGAATTGACTCTCACGGCAAGGATTGTTTGTATCAGTGGCGGTTCTTACCATTTGGGTTGAAGAACGCCCCTGCTGAGTTCCAAAGGGTGATGGACAGAATCCTAGCAGGATTGGATTTTGTCAGATGTTATATTGACGACATCTTAGTCTATAGTGCTACAGTGGAGGAGCACGAGAGACACTTACGGGATGTGTTTGAGCGGTTGAGAGCTCATGGGTTGAAGTTACACCCTGGGAAGTGTAAGTTCTTCCAGGAGTTGGTAGAGTATCTGGGCCACACCATCTATCCAGGTGGATTGGGTGTTCAACAGACGAAGGTTGAGGCTATTGCACGTATTCCACGTCCCACAGATGTGAGTCGAGTTCGAGCATTTGTTGGTTTGGCGAACTTCTATCGTCGATACGTGAAAGGGTTTAGTGCAATTGCGAAGCCGTTGACCAAGCTGATGAAGGTGGACCAGGAGTGGCAGTGGGGAGATGAGCAGGAGCGAGCTTTTGTAGAGCTCAAGGATAGGTTGACATCTGCTCCCATCTTGAGGAGACCCGTTAGAGGGCGTCCTTTCCAACTGCACACCGATTGGAGTACGTTGGGACTTGGAGCAGTGCTGACTCAGCATGATGATGAGAAAAAGGAGTTCGTGGTGGCGTATGCCAGTCGCTCCAACAAGTCAGCGGAGGCGAGGTATAGTTCGTATGAGGGAGAGTGTTTGGCGGCAGTGTGGGCTGTTGCACACTTTCGATGTTATCTGTTTGGGAACCCCTTTACTCTCATCACTGATCACCAGCCGCTCAAGTGGTTGATGGAGTCCGACAAGCTTACAGGGAAGCTTGCACGATGGGCTCTGATCTTACAGGAGTATGACTTCCAGGTAGTACATAGACCTGGAGTTGTAAACCTAGATGCCGATGGGTTGAGTCGCAACCCGTGCACGAGTCAGCAGGATCAGACTGGGGCTCGATGGCATGACGAGGTTGATGAGAAGATAGTGCCAGGATGGCATGCATCTACCTTTCTTTGTGTGTTGGCCATGAACTCTAGTATGGAGGGCCAAGTCGTATCTTTCTCTGGTCAGAGAGTAGATGACGAGTCTCCAGATCCTGAGGGTGGAGATGGTGTTCCAGATCAGCGGGATATCCATGATGATGTGACCGTGATGGAGTATCTACGCATTGGTGTGGTAGTAGGCACAGTAAGTGCCAAGGAGCGAGATCGTGTTCTTCAACGAGCGAAGAGATTTCGACGAGAAGGACGACATGTACTTCGAGTGTGGGGTGATGGAAGGGTACGAATAGTGCCACATCCATCCCAGAGGGCACAGTTAGTACGACATGCCCATGAGGAGTTGGGACATTTTGGAGTGAAGCGTACACATAGCTTACTCCAAGGACAGTATTGGTGGCGTGGTATGCACATCGATGTGCAACATTTTGTCGCACGATGTGTGGTTTGTGATCGAGTACGAGCATCGTTTAATGCTCCTACTCCACAGTTACACCCCTTACCGATTATGGGGTTGGGTTACCGTTGGAGTTTGGATTTTGCGGGACCCTTACCGTTGACCGTACGTCACCACCGGTATGTGTTGGTGATGGTGGAGCACTTCTCCAAGTGGATTGAGTTGGTGGCATTACCAGACAAGGCGAGTGAAGGGACAGCGTATGCGTTCTTAGATCGAGTGCTGAGTCGTTTTGGAGCACCAGCTGAAGTGCTGACAGACCAAGGTACAGAGTTCCTTGGTGAGTTTCAGGCCTTGTGTGATCAGGCATTGATTGATCATCGGACTACATCTCGAGATCATCCTGAGGCGGATGGTTTGGCGGAGAGGGTAGTTCAGACGGTGAAGAGAGGATTGCGCAAGTATGGCTTGCAGAAGGGCCACTTGGGAGACTGGGATGTGCAGCTACCATGGTTGGCTATGGGCTATCGTTTTAGCCGACAAGCGTCTTTGGCTTCCTTCTCACCGTATTTCTTATTGTATGGCCGAGATCCAGATCTACCTTCGGCCATTCGTCGTGATTCTGCTGAGGTGCTGGACCTTGATGACCCGGATATGTGGGTTAGAGCATGTTCTCAACGAGCAGAGACATTTCGGAGAGTTATGCCTATGGCTTTTGAGAACCTAGCGATTGCCCAGCATAGAGACACGTTGCGGTATGCGACTATCCGAGGAGGAGGTTATCGGCCGACGATTCGCAGGTTTCATCCTGGCGATTATATCTATCTACAGCAGACTGCACCGACGACGTTGGACGTGACCGCAGGACGCACTATTTTACGAGTGCGTGAAGTGTTACCTTCTGGAGTACTCATGTTAGAGGGCCGTGATGGTGTTGTGTGGAAGGACCATGTGCGTAATTGCGCGCCATGTCGTCTTCCCAACATTGATGGTACCGTTGATCCAAGCTTAGCAGTTGTACGCGCGGGCTTGAGGTGTATGTTGTGTGGGTCTGCTGGTGGAGCAGCCCGTATGTTGGTGTGTGATGGTTGTTCGAGAGGTTGGCACATGTCATGTTTGACTCCACCTCTCAGTGTAGTTCCTACTGGACGGTGGGTTTGTCCTCGATGTATATAGCGGAGATAGTCGATTAGATCTTTGCGTGGTATGGATTGCAGACAGGCGACTAACGATGGGGTAATGTAGCACCTGGCCTCCTGATCCTTGCACCCATGAAGGTGTGTATCACGTAATTGGGATATGGAGCTATCTGGAGTTAGAGGGACCTAACCGCCAGTTAGGGGGGCGATTGTGGTACACTTGTGTATGTGTATGACATCGTCCATGTGTTATGTGTATGTGTGGTGTACCTCTGACAGCGATGTATGTTGTGTAGCGATGTGTATGCGCACGACAGCTGTCACGTCAGTTTGGGCACCTCGGCTAGGTTGACCGAGTGCGAAGTGGCGCATCCCGGTAAGGCCGTTAGTGCCGTTAGGGCGAGTTGGAGAGAGAGCCCACTAGGGGTAAACTTCGCAGGTAGGGCTTGGAGGCCTTAGTTCTTTGAGTTGAGCCTTCAAGCTCCAGGCTATGGTGGATAGTCTAGTTGAGTGTAACCCGGATTCTCTTCGCGTTTAGAGTGGGTTTGGCTTGACCGTTTGTGAGTAGTCCTTGTTGTGGTGTTGGAGATGGTAATCTCTGTATTTAGATTATTGTGGTACACTTGTGTATGTGTATGACATCGTCCATGTGTTATGTGTATGTGTGGTGTACCTCTGACAGCGATGTATGTTGTGTAGCGATGTGTATGCGCACGACAGTAGAGATGTAATCTTCCATGAAGAAATCATAGACGACGAAGAGGATTTCAAGACCCAGACAGAAATGATAGTAGCCAAACAGCTTGATGATAAACACGTCATGGTGATTTCTATGTACCCATTCACTACTGAGGAGACTCCAACTTCATCCTTAGCAAGCAATGATTTAGAGAATTGTTGTCGTGTCGGATTTTACGTGAAGGATATCCAGGAAAACACGAGGTTCCTGGCTGTGGAGATGTAGTGTGCTGAATAGAGACAAGAAAGAGAGAATAAGCATGAAAACGAGCGTTGCAATATATACCAACTCCTAATGTATATACACTGCCGGTTCTTTCTCCCTAAGAACACAAAACTGAGAAACAGACCAGAGCGATCTGTAATCTGCTTCAAAACTCCCTAAAATGAGTCCCCGAATCTCAACCTAGACCCAAAACCACCAAAGCGTAACTCAAAGCAAGAGAAACATTTCTTTGCTAACAAAAAGAGCTGCACTAGCATCACGCGATTGAAACCCAAGTTCAAACAACGTTCATGTACAGGCTCTCAGCTAAAGCTAGCTACCACAAGCTGTACATAACCAACTAGAACTCCAACGAAGTCAAAAAGATGAAACTCGTAGCGAAGGAAACGAAAAAAAGCCTATCTGAAAACTCCTTTCTTTCGCCAAACGGTCTTCAGATGTCGATAAGGCCTTCCTTCTTGACTTTGTTGGCCTCAAGAACTATCAGATCCGACTCCCGACGGCCGAGATATCATCGATTTTTGGTCGTAGGTGACCGAAGTTGCAAAAACTTCTCCCTACGGCTTAAAACCGCGCACACCGTCCAAATGGATCGCTTGATTTGATATCCATCTTCTCTTTTCTCTCTTTCTCTTTTCTCTTTTCTCTTTTCTGGTAGGTAGATCTAGCTACCTTGAACCCAACGAGACTCCAAACAAACCGTTTGGAGTTCTCCTTGCAAAACCACGCAAGAAATTTGATCGTAGGTTGCAAAAAACTGACATAAATCGACTCCTTGTGGCTCAAACTCGCTCACCACACCCAGAGCAACAATCCAATCCATGTACGGTCTTCTCTTATGCGTAGACGAAGACTCTTTGATTGCATAGGCACCAAGAACGAAGAGCTTGACTCGCCGATCGCGAAGAACAACCCAATCTTAAGTCGCAAGCGATGAAAAATTGACGTAAGCACTTCCTTCTGAGCCAATTTCACTCAGAACTCCCAAATCGTCCGATGAAACTTAGTATCATCTTCAATTTCTTGAAACACTCGGCGTTCTGATCCAGATGGATCCAAGGACATCAAGTTTGGACTCCGAAATAGCCCGAACGGTCCAACTCTCCTTCACAGATCACTGAAGCACTTCAAATCTCTTCTCTGTGTCTCAATTTCTCCTAGAACACATTTTCCGATCTGTCTCTTCACGAACCGTCTTAACCAGTGCATAGCCTGCACAAATATGAACCCAACGACGTCTTGCGCATTTAAGTTGGACCTCCAAATCTCCCGAACCGTCCTCTGATAGGTCGCAAGTACAAGCTGCCCCCTTACGTCAGTTGCTGTACTTACAAGTTACCTCAAATAATGAGCTAGCAGGCCCCTTGCGTCATAGTATAGCGCCAAGAGCCGCAAATACCCAATCAGCAATAAACTAAGGCTTAGTACCTATGAAAAGCTGACAATGAGCTCTATCCATTGATGCGATGAAAATGAAGATTTGAAGTTGTGCAAAATGTCTGTAAACTATGGCCTAGCTTGCTTCTCCCATCTTTTGAATCTCGTAACGTCTCCACTAGACATCCAAATGAAGTAGACAAAGTGCCTATGGAAAGTTGACAACGAGCTCTATCCATTGATGCGATGAAAGTGAAGATCTGAAGTTGTACAAAAAGCTTTATTTTTAGTCCCATGAATATCTTTGGGACAATAATGATAAGCATCAAAATAGATTTTCAGATAGGAGTCGGTACACGACAGGACACCGTGAGAAACTCGTAGCCGCGAACACACCTAGAGGAGAAGAAATACATCTAGTCGAGGAGATCAGTGATGATGGAGGATCGAGACAGTCATCACATATCCAGTCATTGGAGAAACTCAAGCTAGAGACAATGAGAAAGAGGCGCAGCTCACGCAACTGGAAACCGACGGAGAAGTATTTATCTTACTTGAATTCTCGTAAGAATCACCTCTCTTCATCTAACCTGGTTGTAGCACTGATTGTCAGGGCAACAACGAATCAGCCACCATGCGTGAAGCACTTCACGTTACTGAGGGGGCACAATGGCATTAAGCCATGGAAGAGGAGTACACTTCACAATGACCAATGAAACATGGGAGCTCGTTTCATTACCTACGGCAGCAGACGGACGTTCAAAAAGAAGTACAACTCCGAAGGGGCAGTAGAAAGATATAAAGTCCGCTTCGTGGCTAAAGGTTACTCTTAACGTGCAGGAGTGGATTTCCAAGAAACCTTCTTTCCTGTGGTTAAGAGAGCACGATAAGGATGCTATTGGTCATAGCTGCACCGTCAGACATGGAGCTCCACCAACCAGACGTGATCATAGCATTCTTGAACGAGGACCTTCAAGTTGAACTATACATGGATCAACCGGAAGGATTCACACCCATGAGACGGAGAACTTGATCTACAAGCTACGCAAAATATTGTATCTCAAGTTTGACTAGTTCTTTCTCAACATAGATTTCCAACGGAGCACAGCTGATTCTAACCTGTATGTGAAGATCAGTAATACAAGACTCACATATCTAACGTTATATGTCGGTGATCTCATAATAACTAGTAGCAATACGGAGTCGTTGAAGGAGACCAAACAACAACTGTGGAGAATTCAAAATGACTGACAGTGGGGAGTTACATTGGATTCTCAACATCAAGATCAATCGTGATAGGAAGAGAAGACGACTAAAGATGAGTCAAGACAAGTATTTACGTGATATACTATACATATTCGAGATGAAAGACTGCAAACCAACACACATTCATACGGAACCAGGTGTCAAGCTGTCCAAAAGCATGAGTCCATCCACAACTGAGGTAGAAGAGCAAATGCGCTCAATACCATACAGCAGTGTCGTTGAGAGTCTGACATGGCTCATGGTCGAGACACGCCCGGACATAGCATTCGCTGTTGAAATCGTCAATAGATACTTGAGCAATCCTGGAATGCAGCATTGGTAAGCCGTAAAGAGGATATTTTGTTACATTCAGTATGACTCAAAATCCGAACTAAGATTCAACGGCGGAAAACGCACTCTAGATCTGATAGAAACACATTGTGATTCAGATTCGGGTGGGGATGAAGATACACGAAGGTCTACCACGAACTATGTATTCAAACTATATGGAAGAGCAGTAAGCTGAAATTCAAAACGGCAAACCTATGTAGCTCTATCCACTACCGAAGCAAAATACATGGCAGCAACTCAGTGTGCCAAGGAAGCAATGGAAAAGATCGATGAGTGACCTCGGGATAAAACAACCAGGACAAATGATCATCCACAGCGACAACAGAAGCTGTATAAATCTATCCAAGAATGCAAAGTTCCATTCCAGAATCAAGTATATTGACATTCAGCAACACTACGTTAGGAAAAAGAAAAAAAAGAAAAAAAATCTCATTGGAATTCTGCACAATCGAGAAAAACGTTGCAGACATGCTCACAAAAATGATATCTTGCGATCGGCATTCATTTCACAGAAAAACCTGTGGAATTCGTCTGTCAATTTGAGGCTTAAGGGATCTAGAGAGTTTACTTTTACAAGGAGTGTTAGAAATAGAAAAGCAAGCACATGTATTCTAGACTAATATTAAACCAAAAAAACTAGAAAGAAGATAGGTACATCGTACCACGAGTAGATAAGAATATCCTATCTCGTTTACCTTGTAATCCTTTACTTAAAGAGCATCTCTATGTGCATCTCTATGTATGAATCAACGCTTATGCACTAAGCTTCTTCACTTCGCGTTTCCTGTCAGTACACACATCATATCTTCGTGACAATTTCTACAGGTGAACTAAATATAATGTACTAAACCAAATGTCTCAAACTGCTCTACTTTGTTGCGTTTCTGTGGGTGATCCCATTTGATTAACACTCGACTATGTTCTCAAGTTAATCTGAGACTGGCTGCCATCGGCATGGAGCTTAAGTCTTGCTGTCGCTGGTTGATCGCTTGTTCTTCATGCTCTCAAGGGCGAGGAAAAAGAGCAAGCTTCCGACGGAGAAGGCAGAGAAAACAGCAGCAGCAACGTCCATCGTGGCGTGTCTCCCAGATATCGGCACAATTTCGATCAAGTTGGTGGTCCTGGCCGCATTGGTCGTCTGCCCGTATGCTACTTGCGTCCCGTTGACATTCAGCACGTACGCACGGACGAAATAGGTAGCTCCAGGGACGTCCTTGGCGATTCTCCATACGGTGGAGTTCCCTGCGGAAGTGTACTTCTGCTTGGCTATGCCCTTTCCGCAAGTCTTGTCCTTGTGAAGATCGTCGTTCTTCTTCCTCCAACCCCGATTTACTTGACTAACGGGCGCAAAACAGAGCTTCAAGTTCACATTGGCATACGACGCGCCCTCCTGGAGAGTCGAATTCGGCGCCCATCTGATGACCAGGTGGTCGTCACCCGCTTTGGCGACTCCCGTTTGTGGAACTCGATTCTGAATCTCGGCTTCCACCGTCAGAGTTCTCGGCAGTGTATAGAAACGTACTGAACCCTCCACGAGACTTGCCAAAGCGCAAAGCACGAAGGCTCCAGCAACCGCCCTTTTCATCATCGCAGCTGCAGGTCGTGTGCGCCGCTACCGTAGTCCTTCAGCTCGAGGAAATTGGAAACTTCAAGAAAGTGGGAACGAAGAATGAGAAGACTTCAATTTCGAATAGCTACTTGTTATGCAGACAAGAAAAGGGAAGGCTCGCGAACTGGTGCAGAGTTCGAGAGTAAAGATGCGTTTAGACGACGAAAAAACAAGGTAGTGACTGGAAACAAAGATTTACCCACTTCTTATAGCTCTGCGACGTGGATAGGAGTTTGACAGCGGAAGCGACAAGCAGCCTACAGGAATCTCCGTTGTACTCTGGCGTACGGACTACCCAAATTAAGCGATACAGAAAAGCTCATGATTCTCACCGACTTGAGTTTCCACGGACTATGGATGGTCCTGGACTCCTGGAGGATCTATGTGCGAAGGTTGCAAAGCATGCTTACACACACACACAAGGCTTCAATCAGGGCCCTCCAATAGGTCCCTGATTCAGGTCCACCACTGAGAATGCTCTGTAGATTCAGTGTAGAATTGTTTGGGGGTTGCAAGAGAGGGCCAGAGCGCCACGGCTCACGTGATGCGGCCGTCCGACACTTTCCTACCTCACCTGAATACCAACTGACCCTGGGGATCCAGAGATGCGGGGCACTACCTCAAAAAGTACTTCCTGGCCCTACTCACCAAGAGTTGGATTCCCGAAATTAGACCAAGATGCGGCGTTCTGAATCTTCTGATCCTCCCTGTCAGAGCAGCTGGCCTCATGAGTCATAACGCACCTCGTGAATCCAGAATCTGTTCATCCTCTGTTGTCACTACTCTTCACCTCAAGTCAACGCTGCCACAGACGACGAGCATGTCTCTCGCATATATATTCTGCCACTCCACGCTTCCAATATCATCCTTTGAAATCGGCCTCTTCTGCTCACAGTGCCTCAGCGTGCTCGGCCGCTCCCGATCTCGAGTAGACTGGATCTGTCCAGACAAACACGAAAGGAGACAAGAGCATAGCAACTGCATTGTACGACGGAAGCTGAGCGTTTTCACCTTAGCGAAAGTCCAGCGAACTGCCTACATTCAGGACTGGGATTTAGAACTGGATTGAAGGAATCGCAGCAGCATACCTTCTCGGTTACGAGTTTGTGAGGACGCATCTATGGCTCCAAACAATCAGGATGGGAACAGCAGGCAGGGGGAGCCTGCCTCCCCCTGCCTGCTGTTCCCATCCTGATCCCACTGCTGTTCTTTGTATGATCATGAACTGTATATCTTCCCTCTTGTGCGGAGTAGTGGTTGGATGGATGCTTTTATAAGTTTTGATGTCTTTCACTCTTCATATCTTGGTCCTCTCACACACATTCTTGTTAGTACAAATTCCTACGGGTACTCTGAACTACAACTTACGCCTTAGAACTTTAATATCCACAATCCTAACTCCCTATCACTTATTGTACAATTCCCTAAAATACATTTTTAACTTAACTACAAATGACAAATTGTTCTCATGGAGATTATTTCCATGAATCCAAACATGTCACAACATTGAGCTTGATGAGCACTACAATATGGTACCTTCACATTTCGTAGGTCCAATTTTTTTCTTTTTCAAGCAGCAACCCAACTTACCTAAGGTCTCAGCTTAACCTAGGGCGTTGCTAGCCTTGACCATTATTGTGTTTCTTTTTTATACAACGATCTGTGATGGGTTGTTGGTTGACACATAACTACTAAGACTTGGTCTTAAAAAAGTGAGGTCCGGGGTTCAAACCTAGCTGCGGTAGATAAAATTTCAATTTATTCAAATTCATCTTTTCTGAAAGTAGCTCTTCGTCTCTCCTCTGTAAGATTACGGTATGATTGTCAGAGAGCTTATTAATGATTAGTGGGCCGTCCCATCGATCTCTTAATTTCCTTGTACGGACTGTCAGTCTGCTGAGCAGATGTAGTATGGCTTATCTTCTCTATATTTAAGAGGAGGTGGGTTTGTTATCTCCACATGACGACATGATCAGTGAAAACAGCTTGTGTTGTTTCGTTAGTAAGTCGTGTCATTTTGAGTTGAAGTAGTTGACGTTGACAACTTTTAACAAATGACCATATTGAAGTTTCCACTGCACGTGGTCCTGCATGTGGTCCTTTGTTTGTGAGAGACTCTCTCTCTTGTATTGGATTCAACGGTCTGGCGAAGACCTCACCTTGGTCTTGAATCCGTACCATGATTCGGCTACCTTGGAGTAGATATTCGAGAACTGGATGGTCCATGATTCGTGTGGGCGCATAAGGAGTCGAAGGGTTAGTCCGTATGTGAGGTAGTATGGACTATGCCCGATATCGTAGTGAGAGTCTCTCTTGGAGAGGATGGACCTCCTGACTGTGATTGATTATGAAATCGATCAAAAGAAAAACAGACGGTTGTCAACGTCAGAACTCAAATCCGATCTCTTGCATCCACCAAATCAAATCAGACACTCAAATACGTGCACATAGAACTTTCACGACTCAATAAACTTTATTCCAGTATCAAAATCATCATCAAAATCCTCAATGATCAGAATCCTCTCCTCTCACTCCTGCTCGCGTCTCCTATGCTCTCAATTTAGTTCTCTGTCATGTCTCCTGAACTGCCGCCGTACGTCGGTTTACTTAAAATTCTAACCCCCTACTAAGCTGCCCTCTAGCTAAGCTGAGGTCCTTATATCCTTATATGCACAATTTCTTATCAAGCAATCCCCTTGCTAAGCAACCTCCTAGCCAAGCTAACCCCTTATTAAATAAAAATTTCTCAACTCTCGATGTCATCTTGATGCCACTTTGGTTATAGTCATAGGTCATCCAATGTAGGTTGAATCTCTTATAGTTATGAGGTCACTCCACAAGATTTACAGCCCCCATATGCGCACCAAGTATCTCTCGTGCTATAACCAAGGTGGCATGTAGAGGCTTAGGCTAGGAAGCTCACGATTAAAAGAGACACTGGTCTCCCGCCCCTAGATATGTATGACGTGGTTGCATATCCAACATAGACTCTCATCCAGGAGGTCAACATGCCGAAATAAGAAACACAAATCAAGAGGATTTGATCCGGAGACCTCTTCTTCCTAGGTGAGCGCCCTTATCACTGAGATGGCATCTGTTTCCGTTTAATACAGTAAAGAAACTTGTATACATACTTATAAAACTTGCTTTTATTTCCTTTGCTAGCTTTTTAGGTGCTACGCTCACTATACACCTCTATTTCTAGTGACAAAAGAACCAAAACTATACTACTCAAGAACATCTACGCGATGGTGTTATCAGATAATGAACCCGAGTCACCAGCATAAAACGACAAAGATTTCTCTTTTATCACCTTCTTAATCTAGAAGTGACGCAAACATCTACGTATATCTTCTTTTCGCATAGGGGGCAGCTTGTCTAGCTTGGCCTTAACTGAGCACATGCCCAACTTAACAAGCTCCTGGGCAGTTTCTTTTACAACTACGTACCCAGTGGAAGAAAACTTCTTTTTGCTGTCAACTTTCATAGTACAGACCCTCATGCAATAGGACACCGGTGGCTACATTCTTAGTTGTTCGCGTTGTCTAAAGAGCGGTCAGTAATCTAGAGGTCCACTCATGTTGATGCGATAATTGATCATAATGACACGCAATAAGATTTTACTGGTGGATTGACTCGTCCATAGCCCTGTGGATAGTATACCATCGAGACCTTATGCTAGATGTAGAGGGTGCTTGTGGGAGCTTCGACCACTTGATTCAGAAACTGGCTTCCTTGGTCACTAACTAGAGTTTGTGGGCATTCATACCGGCAAATGATATTCTCAAATAAAAATTTTTCCGTGGCTGCCATTGTACTCTCTGTCATCGATGCTGCTTCAATCATTTGGTGGCGTAGCAATGACTACTAAGATGTATTTATGTCGACTAGGGTGAGCCATTGAGTAAATGGGTCTTACGAAATCAAATCCTCACTTAGATAATGACTACTTGAGCTTCACTCTAGATCCTCATTTCGGGTAGGGTGATCTCATCATCGACTAATGATGTATTGAGAAGTAACGTTGATACAACAATGATATTGCGGTTGTAGGGGATCACATAGAGTATACATGGTTTAAGGTGACGAGACGCTGCTGTAAAGCTCCTGTTAGCAAAAGGATGTTTCCTTTGCTTTCAGTTATGCTATGGTTGATCTTGTTCTAAGATTGGGTTCAGAGATTGGTTAGGGATTTGACGTGCAATTTGCAGACGACTTATGTCTGTGTTTCAGTTTTATATTTCATGGCAGAAATGCATATGAAGTGAGGTTGGATATCTGAAGGGCTCGTCCTCATGATAGTGTGTTTCTCTCTCTTGCCTTGTTCTTGCAATTGATTTCTCCATAATCGTATACCTCATGTATTCTTGGACAACTTTTACGTGCAAAATTTATATAATGTTACGATAATGCAATGATCTCCAACATCGTTTATGTTTGAGACCTCAGCGGTATCTGAAACTTGCTTTATCGTCAATCTCGAGCTCACAAAATCCGAATCTCAAATGTTGACTAAATTCTCCGTTGCATCTTTGTCAAAATGATGTGTCAAACAATTAATCATATAAGTCGAGCTAATTGACTTATTGACGTTCTCAATCATGACAAACTACACATAAATCAAGACAACCACATGCACTAAAGGATGATGCATATATGCTCGTAATGATATCAGAGACGATAGTTAGTCTAATACATATGCGTGATAACTTATCAATGATCCGACATACAAGTAGACCTCACGACTACCTTCAAGGAGAATTATGTCCCACTCAATCACACAAAACATACATCACAGACACTGCAACAAAATATTGTATTCTTTCCAATTGTTAATTACTAGTGCTTGGCATATATAGATCTAGAACAGGGTTGTGAAGGTGTGAAGCTCTCTCTTGACTCGTAATACATTTGATCATATAACGAGTCATCACTACTCTGAGTTTTTTATAAACCTTATATATATATATATATATATATATATCCAATATGTATTTTAATTTCATACTTTCGCTTGTATACGTAACTCATCTTTGTAATATGCTACTCACAACGAATCAAAAGAGGTTCCAATTCACTTTGCAATTCTCTCTCTTCAATTCTTTCTATCCGAGCTTGAGCTCTTGATCACATTAAATGGATATATTTCTACTACTCATATGCATGATACTCCAATGCTTCCTGATTGTTGAGAACAATGTATTCAGTTAGAATTTACCTAATGCATGCTTAGAGTGTTAAAACAAGTATACTTTGTGAAGAATAGTATGTACAAGAGCAAAAGGAAAATAAAACAAATAAGATGGAAAAACATATGTAGTTATTGTGGTAGAAGCATACTCTTTAATATGGGTGGAAGTAAAATGACTATGCAACTAATAATATTGGTACTTCATACTAGTCATGACTTTTCATACATTGTCGAATGACGTGTTTTCTTATCTGAGAATACATTGGGTATCTGACTGTGGAGAGTACGTGCAGCACTCTGCGATTCAGAACCAGCGACCACCCAAAATCTTTTTTACTCTCAAGTACACTCTAAACTTATCCCGCTGCGATATCGTCACGTTCTCTCTGTAATCTCTCTCTCACTCAACTAGAGATGGAACGGTGATAACAAACATGGGCAATCTGTTCATGCCATCACCGCAAGTACTATTGGGTCTACTGATCATCACTCCAGCCTCATCACAAGAGAAATACCAGCACTCCTAACATAAAAGAAAAATAAGCGCAACGTCTGCACATAAATCCAATCCAAACCTACTGGACGTACAAACAAGCATGCGAGTATGGAGAGGATCCAAACACATGCAATACTAACGACAACTCTTCATACTCATGATTAAGTGTCGTCAAGCACTTATCTGTGAAAACCTTCACGTATGGGGGTTAGCTTGCATCTGTGATCTGTCAGCGGACGGTACGGGAGATTGGGAGGTCCAATGCAAACGTGCAAGGCGTCGTTGGATTCTGTAACGACCTATGTTACACAAAGGAAGTTTGTCTATTAGTAAGGTGTTTAGTTATAACTAAGTGTTGAGAATGTTTATTGGCTGCCAAAGTACTTTAAGGATGTATCAAGTTAGTCATGACTAGCTAAAAGTTAGTTATGGTTAAACTTAGCTGTACTTTTGGCAGAATTCAGATATTTGCTAAAGAGTGAGCACTACTATCTTGTCATCTTGTCTAAAAGGTAGAAAGGGGGTGGAAAGTATCCCTTATCTCCTTTTTGACTTGATATTAGTGGTTGGATTAAAGTTGTGGACTTTGTGGGCATTAAAAACAAGAAGAGATTCCACATGTTTCCTTTTTAGTGGGTCCTAGTGTAGAGGGGGGTGGAAATTCGAGATTCCTTGAGAATATTCCAAAATCTTTCTAGAAGTTGTTGACTTTGAAGGAATAAGCCCATGTGAAAAGGTAAAAAGCCCATGTCATCAATGCTTTTACCTTAAGTAATATCTTAGTAAAACCCGGTAAAAGTAGTTACGACTGAGTTACCGGAGGGTACCGGAGGGTACCAAAGTAAAAAGCCTAGAATGTATAAATAGAGGAGTAGAGAAGAGCTCCTCATCCTTGTTTTCACATTGTCGTAATGACAACTTAAGTAATATAGAGAGTGTGGAATATTTTTAGCATGTGAGAACTTGAGAGACGTCGTTAGAATGGAGGATTTTAGTTGATGTGTTTAAGGAGATTTTTAGTTGATAAGTTTGTGGGTGTATGAATGAGTGAACTCAGCATTTTCCCTTCAAGTTCATGGTGTGCTTCCATCAAAGCCATCAGAGGTGACCCCTGAGTGAGAGACAGGCCCGACATGTTGTAGATTCATGGATGACGATCGTGGAGGTTGAGAGATCGGAGGGGTAGTTGATCGATAGGACCGCGGAGGGTTTACATTTTTGGTTCCGTTGCCGAGACCTCACTTGAAGGGATCGTTGAACGATGTTTCGAGTTCAGTTCTATATTCGACAAAAGGAGATTATGAGAGAGCACATGGAGAGAACGTTGGGAGGAGAGAGAGCTAACGCGATGTTAGCAACGTTAGAACCTTTCGTGTATCCCGTAGTGATATATGACGCGTTCGAAGTCATTCTTTACATCTTGTTCACTTAGAAAGGGTTTGAGGAGAGTTGAAAGAGGGTGCAACAAGAGTTGTAGAGAAAGGAGGAGAGAAAAGTTATTAGAGGAGATAAATTTGTGAGTTTAGAAATTCTACTCTCTGGAAAATTTGTACAGTCGCTGTCAACTTTTCTGTGAATTTTATTTTCCTGTGAAACTTTCCAGTGTTTTAGATTGGCTGATAACCTATCTAAGACAAAAAAAATCATAGGAAAAGGTGGTCTAGAGAGGGAGCAATGAATTTTCAAAGTTGAGGGGGTCTATTCGTGAGAGTTGAGAAATTATGTTATCTGGAAAAAATTTACAGTCATTGTCAGATTTTTTGTGAATTTTATTTTCCTGAGAAACTTTCCAGTGTTTTAGAGTGGCTGATAAGCTATCCAGGACAAAAGAAATCATGAAAAGATGAGGTCTGAAGAGGGAGAAAGAATTTTTCAAAGTGGAGGGGGTTGACAACCATGAGGGAAGTGAAAATATACAAATTTCAGTTCTCTGAAAATTTATACAGTCATCACCATCTCTTCTGATTAGGGAAGTTTCTGTTGAAACTTCATGATTTAGTAGCTTGGAGGTTGAGCTACTGGAGACCACAAAAATCTTGGAGAGATCTCTTACCAACTAGGAGATATACGTTTCGGCATACAAGGAGGTCTTGAAGATACTTCATGGGGAATCCAGTTCGAATGACGAGGTGGAAGAAGAGACGTTTAGGAGTTGGAACAGAGACGGAGAAGCCCAAGTTAAGTATAGATGAGTTACGAACCCGCATCTATAGCACTTGGGGTGCCCTCTTTACCCTATACGAAGAAGCTTCCGCGACCATTGGCACAGATTTGAAGAAAGCCGAGTTTAAAGCATCATTCACTGTGGAGGCCACGAATGCTCCTGGTGAAGTTGAGTTGGATCCTTACAAGAGTGAGTTCAAGATGTCTGTTGTGATTAGTACAAACGATGGTGAGGAGGATCATATCTTCGATAATTAATTTTAGATTAGATTTTATTTCGTGTATAGCATGTATAATACACGATTTCCAATATAAAGCTCGGAAGAGTTAAGAAAGTGAGGTAGAATTATTTTCCTCTATGATATTTTGTCCACTTAATGGTTGAGAAGGTGCAACATGAGTGGAAATTCAAAAGATTGGAAAGTTAGACTTAGAAACCTTCCTCAAGGTTTAGATGTCATAGTAAGTGTCGAAGAAAGTTCGAGAGAGATTATCGTCGAGTTTGAAAACCCTAGTACTAAACCTCAAGTAGAATCTCCGAGGAGAAGAGTAGAAACCGACTTGTGGTGTTATTTCTGTAGAGGGTTAAGACACAAAGTAGTGAATTGTCCAACTAAAATCAGAACCGAGAGAGCTAAAGGGAAGCGGGAGTTTACCAATTTAAGTCTTCGAGTGGGTCCATCGTCACCAGCGCCAATTCATCTTCTAGACGAAGATCTTTGTCCAAGTTGTGGAGTGGGTGATCTATCCAGAGGACACAAGTGCGTCGATGTGGCCGCCCTACTTACGTCAGTAGTCGAGAAGTTGGACGAGACTCAAAGAGCTGAGACGGAGAAGTTGTCGACTTCAAAAGATGACTCAGCTGAGTTGTGATGGAGATCGTCATTCGGATGGTGGAGAAGGCGGTGATGCGACTCAGGCTCATGATTATCTTGGGAGAAGAGATGGCACAAGAGGTGTTGTTACAACCATTTCCTTTCATTTTACCTATGGTAGATTATTCGCGAATGGAATTGGTGATGTTTGTACTCTTTTAGCGAGTAGTTATTGCACAAAAATTAGAAGGGTAGAAAGAATAGTTACAAGATGGGGAAGTTACCAGTGTTTCATGGGAAGGACAATGAAGATGTAGAACCATTTGTACGAGATTTCAAAAGGGGTTGCATCGGAAACAACGTGAGAAGGAAGGAAGAATGGGTGTTGTTACTGCCGGAGTTTTTAGAAGATTTTGCTCTTACGTGGTATGAAGACCGAGTGAAGAGCCAGACACCTGGTGCAGTTGAGGACACATGGGAGACGTTGAGTAATGCACTCATCGAAGAATTTCTTCCAGAAGAGAGTTATGAGAAGCTCATGGTGGAGCTTACTCATTTGAAGCAACGGGACGACGAGAAAGTTCGGCAATATGCCGAAAGGGTGGATAAGTTGGAGCAACGGTTTCGGACGGTCCTACGGAAGAGTGGAGACAACGTGGAGCTAACGATGGCGAGGATTGGAGCAGTGTTGACCAAGAACTTGGTGGGAGGGTTGAGGCCTTCAATTCGAACCCAAGTGAGGTACGAGAAGCCAACAACCAAAGCGGAGGCCATCAAGATTGCGACAAACATGGAAGAGAGTTTGGATGAAGGAGATATCATCCAACCTCATCATGCTGCTCTGATGTCGACTCCGACTCCTGGTGTAGCCACAATGATCGCACCTGCACCATCACAATTGGTGATTGCTTCAACGTCAGCTCCTACTCCAACGGTGGTGCCAAGACCGTTTGTCCCAACAACGATGTCTATTGCCACCTCTGATTTTCATGCCGAGCTGAAGAGCATCACCGATACTCTTGCGGATCTCAAGATAAACGTGGTGCAGTTACGAGAATGGAGGAACAAAGGTGGAGGAGGAGGTCAAAGAGGTTACGACAACAATCCCAACCGAGGAAATCAAGGTAACTTTGGAGGAATCACTTGTTGGACGTGTGGAGATTTTCATTTCCAGCGAAATTGTCCTAACAATGGAGCAAGAGGTGCCGAAGCTATCAGAATGAATGTGGGTGGAGGAAATCCATCACAAGGACGGGACAAGGGGGTGGTTACTATCGATGTCGTGCGAGATCCCATCTACGAGAAAGGAGAGAGTTCAAACTCTTCTCATGCACCGGTGGAGCTTTTAGCTCAAGAAAGGAAAAGAACTCGATTTTCGGATGAATCGATTTTCATGGAGGAGTCAGCAAGTAGAAGTACTCGTTCGAGTAATGTTTCGAGTACACCAAGGGAGCCAAGAAGGAAGCTAGGGATGGCGGATTTCACCATTTCATCTTCCCAAGCGGGCTATGATGTGGTTGAAAATGTGGGTGCTCAGAAAGCCAACATCACTATTGGACAACTGATCGCACTTAATCCTAGCTTACGAAGAGAACTCAGAGGAGGACTGAGTTCTAAGAGAAGCAAGAAGAAGAAACCCAAGAGCAAGACATCAAAGTCTGTGGGAGTTGGTGTGGTGGATGTGTATGCTTCAGAGGTATGCACTAGGGCTTCAAAGATTGAAGTCCGGTTGAATGGTCACTACGTCTCTGACGTATTGGTGGATGGAGGGTCGGCTGTAAACGTCATATCGGAGAGGTTGATGAAGAAGTTGAGGATGGAACCAACTCGCCCGGCTAGCATTGTCGTGGGGATGGCTAACAAGCAACGGGTAAGACCTCTTGGCGTGTTAGAGAAGGTGGTCGTGTCTGTGATGGGAGTTCAAACATTGATGTCCTTTCAAGTGTTAAAGGACTCTAGTTATGATTTGCTCCTAGGTAGGCCTTGGTTGAGAGCTGTGCGCACCACAGATAAGTGGCACAAGGGATACTTACAGATTGGGCCTAGAGATCATAGAGTGATAGTTCCTCTCTCGGGTGTTGGAGTTGTGACTTCTGACTCTGATAGACCCACTAGTGACTACTGGGAATCTGATACGGAGGACGATCTGAGTGTCTCAGAAGTAGATACCGGAGATTCTTACGATCAAGAATCCTCGTCTGAGGAGGAAGGATTTGGTCGAGATGAATCATTACATCAGCTTAGTGCTATTGACTTGTTGCCTCGACCAGCAGTGGAGAAAGATCCTGACAAAGAAGAGTTGAGTGAGGCAGAGATTGTGAGAAGACTCTCTACCTTGAAGTTTGGTATCAATGTCACTCAAGAAGAGAAAAGTAGATTCCTAGATATATTTCGAAAATATATCCATGTGTTTGCTTTCAGCTACAAGGATTTGAAGGAGGTGACTCTCGAGACTCATCGAATCGAATTGGAGGAGCACGCAAGACCAGTTCGACAGAAGCAGAGAAGGGTCAATCCCACAACGACAATGATGGTCAAGGAGGAGATAGACAAGTTGAAGGAGGCGAGTTTCATCTATGAGGTGGAGAACTCAGAATGGGTTTCACCCATTGTGATTGTCAAGAAGAAGAATGGTAAGCTGCGAGTGTGCATAGACTATAAGAAGCTGAATGTAGTTACCAAGAAGGATTATTATCCTCTACCATTTATAGATGAGATTTTGGAGGAAGTTGCTGGTCATGAGTGGTACAACTTTGGTGATGGTTATAGTGGGTATAACCAGATCAAGATAGCACAGGAGTACCAACAGTTGACTACTTTCACTACTCCTTGGGGAACATTTGCATTTCGGGTGATGCCATTCGGACTGTGTAATGCTCCGGCCACGTTTCAAAGGTTCATGAACAAGGTGTTTGAACCATTCATAGGGAAGTTTGTTCGGGATTTCATTGACGATTTCTGTGTGTACGGAAGAAAGGAGGACCACTTTGATCATGTGATCAAAGTTTTGCAGCGGTTGGAGCAAGCCAACGCTTCTCTAAATCCAGAGAAGTGCATCTTTGGCTGCGAAGAAGGTCTGCTGTTAGGGCACATCATTTCCAAGAATGGGATTGCGGTAGATCCTGAGAAGGTGAAGAAGATTGTGGATCTTCCATTTCCGATCAACTTGACAAAGTTGAGGCAGTTTCTTGGCATGGTTGGATAATATTGTAAGTTTGTCTTTTCCTTCTCAAACAAAGCAATAGATTTGACTATGTACATGAAGAAGGGAGTTGATTTTGACTTGATAGTGCATGATCAGAAGGCAAAGGAAGCATTTGAGGAGCTGAAAAAGGCATTAGTGACAGCTCCTATACTTACTACACCTGAGTGAAGTAAAGCATTTATTCTGTATACGGATGCCTCCAATGTAGCAATCGGATGTACATTAAGTCAGCTAGATGGAGATGAATTGACAGTGTTCGATAGGTGAAAATAGTTCACGCATAGCATTGTACAAGCGCAAAGAAAATAATTGACGATTGAAGAGAGCACGGTTTCCGTACGCCTCAAAAATGATGGTTAGTATGAAGAAAAAAGTACAAGGTGGCTGTTAGCAGCAGCTGTAACCGAAAGCTTGAATTGTATCGGGGTCCGATATAGAAATGACATGAACTCCTTCGTTGTAGCTGGTCGAGAATGAAGAAAGTGACGAATTGAAAATGTTGGAAGATGGGTTTGAAACAAAATATATGCGTATTGTAGCCAGCAAAAGATAGGAGCAACAAGTGATGAAGTATATGGGTCTCCATATACTTCATCATTCTCTATCCTCTCTCCATGAATTTGTAGTGTTCGATAGTTGACGACAATTGACGTAATGCTCTATACTCGAAGCGCGATAGTGCCTGCATGATAGTTTCTCTTGCGAATAAGTACCGTCGCGCTCTGTCTAGATGAAAGAGAGTGTAGTTTCTCTATGATCCGTTGACGATACTTCTGGCAACACGTAATGCATTGTAGAAAGAGACGGATGTTGAATGTAATCTTTTGCTAAATTGACGAACAGAGGCGATGCAGATTCTCTCATACAAAATGAACGTCTTATTGTCAATTTGAAATAGCTTCCTATCTCAACGCACGTCCTCGTTTGAAAATATTGCGATAGCAGTTTTAGTACATTCGTGGCAAGAGATCGTCGTGCTCTGTGGATCAAAGAGAATATCCGTTTCTTTCCGCTTCTGATACAATATAATGCTAACTCAGACTGTGGAGGGAGGCGAGACAGATAAGCAGGATGGTAAATGGATGAACGATTGAGAGGTTCACGTTAATTTCTGTCTACCCTAAACCCACGTCCTGTTTTTCTAATATTTCACGAGCACTTGACAAAGTACCGCACATTTGCATAGACCAACCTCCCGTGCCAACAATTCTCCCTTCTTTCTCCAACCTCGATGGTATATGTACAAAGCCGTGAGAAAAGATATTCTCAAACCCTTGCTGTGCTATCTCAGATGCAGCAACTTGTTCTTGTTCACGCAGGAAATATTATACACACCGATGTTAGAGAACCAAAAGAAGTGAATACTCTCTCTTGTAGAAGAGATATCAGTAAAGAGATCAGTCGACTCCTCGTTTCCCAAGAGAGGTTGTTATATAATCTAACCTGTGGACAAGAGGTCAGTCATTAGTCATAATAATTAATCATAGAGATGTGACTGAGGATAATATATTAGAGGTGACTATAGAGATGACTGAACTTAGATGCGACTGAGGTTAATATACTAGACATTATCTTTTGCAACCGATGCATGATAAATTTATGTGGGGAAAATCTGTTCTCCTACTCAGAATCTTTCAAGCGATATTTAGACGACCAATATTATCACGACAGAGAACCTCTGCTTCTAGTGAAACGTCGGACCTGCAAGTGGTAAGGCAATGGGCGCGCAAAGAGAGAGGTAAGAGCATCCCCATCACACTGTCCAAACGATTTCAAAACTGATATTTTTGCACCGTTTTATGGCCATTATTACCGGGAGAGGCAAACGCTACTACTCCGTAGCACCTCGTTACTAATCATGGGTCATATTTTGTCTATCATATGTCTATTTTACCGAAGATTATTTTGAATTTAAGTACACTCCTCAACATGTTTAAATAATATGCATCCAAAGTGCATTTTTGTCTAGACGGAGAAAAAAACAAATGTAAAAAAAAAGATAAAAAATCTAAAAATGTCATTGGACCGAACACTACACTAGAGGTGTCATCGAGTATAGTGAGAATTTTATAAATATTAAAGAAAAATATTCTATATATAATATTAATTTATTAATTTATTATATGTTAACTATAGAGTACATGTGAGATCTTCTTCTCCGAAAATCATTTTTTTACTAGGTTTAATTTATCACATAACCCTTCTCCACGGAAGAGTTAGGTGATAAATTTAACATCTTTATATATTCCACTCCGAACATGGAAGAGGTGAAAAAAAATGCAAGGAAGTGCAATGTTATGAAGCCTGTTTGAACATGTGAGCTTTGAAGAAGAGTGAAAGTTTGAAAAATATATATACATATAGCGTGCATATCATACACTCTCGTGCTAAGAATGCATGTCTAGTCACCTTTTTCCAGTATGGAAGATGGTTACACTCTCATTAATTTATTATCTAACTTTTTCTTGCTGGACTGATGTCAAGATTAAAATAAATGGTATGATATAACCGTGGATTTACACTTTTCGAAGCGTGTTTTTATGCGTTGCTACTGTGGATTATATCTAGAAAATCTGCTGCTTTGTAGTCTCTTAACATTTAATACTTATAATAAACATTACTCTTTTATATTAGGTAATTCGATAATCTGTTTTACTCAGTATCGATGAGATTTCTGTAACATGTTGCAGTTAGTGGAACATTAGATGTAATGTGATTGAAATTATCTAACAAGTTTTCCACCGAATATGCATGCTAACTGAGCTTTTTAAAAAGAGGAAGAGACAAGCAAGAAAATAAGGATAAAACTCTGGATGTATATTGGGTCTTGTCGACACAAGAAGAGTCACTTGATACTTGAGAATGAAAAACAAGAAGCAATCAGAAGAATGAGAAAAAATTCTCATTCTTTGTGTTATAAAAGAATGTATAAATGTGACATTTAAATCTCAGATAAATTCAAGCAAGAAGCACCAAGAAACTGATTTATACAAAAAGAGAAGGCAAAAACATTACAGTTCCGGCAATCTTTTACTCTATAATCCCACCATTGCCCCCCAGAAGTTTTAGGCATATTCAGGTTTAGGCATGCGTATTCACCTCTTCCTTCGAAAGAGAGGAATATGCAAAGAGCTCGGAAGGGTTAGGGAAAGATTAGGTTAGAAATTAAAGGTTAGAAATTAGAATTATTTTTACTCTTGTTTTTTATAGGTATTTATACCAGGCACAGGTTCTATCTACGTGTGTTATTTATGGATTTTGTGTAACTCATTTGATCATGTGTAATCAAGCGTACCAAGTGGGTGGTTCTAGTTTTAATGATTTAAATTAATATTTTAAATTTAATAAAGTAAATTTAAAAAACTTTGTCACATTTTTGCGATCCAGTAGAGCACCACTCTTCTCTGTAACTGACGCTTTAGTAAACTATATATTTTCATTAAATATTTTTAAAATAAATTGTAAATAAATTATTCATGATTATTTTGTGGTATATTTAAACGTTTATCTATTTTTTTTCGTTCTCCTAGAAGGTCACTTTGGATGCATATGTCCTCGAGTGAGGATATTCACCTCATGTACACTTAGAAGGGTACATTATTTATGCTCTAACTCTTTTGGCGAGATTAATGTCATCATAAAATGATATTTTTTGAAGATCACTGTCTCTGACTTATACCTCCAGTAACACATCAGCCTCGTCTTCACTTATGGTTTATATCTGGATCAGCTGGAAACTCGAAGACTGGTTAATATATATCAGTTATGAATTAATTTAATTTTTATAATAAATATTATAATAAATATATTTTTTCTAATAACAGATACCGAGCAACATATCCCCGAAGGTGGTTTAGTATGCTTATTTATTAGCTATAAGTCTGGTTGAGGGTTTCAGACCTGATCATCGTTAGTATAATAAGGGAAAGTTTCTGTCTCAAGGAAAGGTGCGCTTAACCATCTTCACCCCAACCTTAAGCAGTTCGTTTATAATAGGTAAAACACAAAGAAGAAAAAACGTAACAAATGTAATAAATATACTTTTAACTTTTCGTAAAGTTATGTGTTCTTTTAAATTTGATACTGTTTTATATGATGGGTGCATAAATTTTTTATAATATTTACACGTTTTCCAATAAGAAAAAATAAAATTAAGTGTACAAGTCCATGGGGAAAGATATTGATCTCACCATTACTCGCAGAAATTTTCTATTATACCAATGATCTCTCTAGACTCTTCATAAGTGCTCTGGGTTGATCCCTATACACAAAATCAGTACTACAGTAAAATTTCGTTATAATTGTTTTTCATCTTTTTGTGACTAACCATATATAAGCACATATACAATTTTTCTTTTTACAATCATAGTCATCTCATACTCTAATGGAAAAGAAAACGTGAAGTCCTATGAAAAATTAGTTCTTTCATTTCAGGGGATGAACTTCCTAGCTTTAGAATCATCCACTTGGTCGATGTAAACCATTATGTAGAGTTCTTTTAGAAATTTCTGCAGAAATCGTTCGATTGAGATACTTCTCTAACATTTTGGTAACTAAATTAACACAAAGTTCTCTTGTTTCAGTTTCTTGCACGCTTTGAATGCAATTTCAACAAATTCATTATCTTTCTTGAGTATTTTAATTACCGTATATTCAAATAGTTTTTTGATTCAAAGAAGTTGATGCACGACAACTTACCACGTTTACTGATCATTTATGAACTACTTACTTCTCTTAATCTTATTAGGTATATAATGATATATTTTGATTTTTATATAACTCAAATATGTGATAATGAACTGTGTGACAGTGACTATACGAGGTAATTTTACAGAAAAGAATCAATTCCTAAAAAAGTATGTTTATATCGGATGTGATTATAATGGTTTACTTTATGCACAATGTGAGTCAACCACGTAGGCTCCCCAAAGGCCCGCTCCCCAGGGAGAATATTCGTGTTTAAAGGAGAATCTCCTCGCTCCAGTTCCTTCCACGACATGCCGAGCTCGGGTCGTCGTAATGCCTATGCAACTATCTACGCGCGGCCAGCGGAATTCGTGTTTGCCTCAGCTCATTGTTCTCGTTGCAGGATCTACTCATGTACTCTTCTCCATAATTATCGGTTTGTGAAATTGCTCTCATTTCCACCACTGCTTGCTTATCATTCCGCCAAGGGTTGCCGGTGAAGGTCGCGGTTGCAGGACTGAAAGAGGACTGAAAGAACCGCAAAGAGAGGATAATTCTCTTCCCCCTATGCAATTTCCATACTCAGCGATCCCCGTCTTGCTTGCCCGGACTCCTCTCTACAGTTCGTGTCCGGGTGGAGATGCTCTTAGAAAAAGCCTTTGCTATGCGAATGCCATGCTTGCTCCGGTGGGATGCTCTAAAACGCCAAACAATAGGTCTCAACTTGAACTAGGGTAAACCGGCGCGGTTACAGGGTTCGAATCTCCCGCAACTTGGGACTGGAAGTACGGAAGGTCATCGACTGGAAGTACGGAAGGAATACAGAGGAGAGATGCTTACAGTTGATTGAAAGAAAAAGCTACACGACAAACGTGATTGATTGCTGGCATCTGGATGTTGCAGTACAGAGCTGGAGAGAAATCGGAAAGCTCTAAAATAAAGACAACGAATACAGATGGAATCCTCCGGCAGCTGGTGAAATACTGGTCGAAGAAGCAAATGATGCATACCTACAGCTCCAAGTTTTTTGTGCAATTGATTCTTGAGGTGATCTGGCTGATAAATACTGTAGTGGATCCAACCGAGCGACATAAAACTTCCATGGAACTCAACTTGAAAAAGTTAGCTCGTATTCATAAACCAGGTGAGCAAAAATTACGCTGTCACAGTGGGAAACATGCTACTAAACTCGATAACCTAACGCCCCACAAGCGGGGCTTTGTGCATGCACTGGCAAGACTAGACCTAGCTAAGTAATTCAAAATCTACTCCGACCGTTCTTGATGCAGAAGGACGTCATTTATCTGCAGTCTCTACACGGAAGCAAGTGCTCCACCGATTAATCGATGGCAGCTTTAATTTTTCGATGGGGTCTTATATATCCACTTTCAGAAAGATACATGATTATATAGGTCATCACATGACCTATATAACGACCTTGCCCATGGAGTGCCGTTCTCCAGATAGGTCTTGTCCATATGCATCTGTCAAACGCTATCAATCCCCCATTAAACTGTCGATCGTGCGCAGCACAATCAGTGATTAGCGATCGAGATTGTGGTCACTTTTTCTAAACGTATATCAATCACTCCACCTCGTTCACGACGTCGACTACCGACCAGACGGATAACATTGTTTCGTCTGAAGATCAAAGAGAGTCGAATCCCATGGAGTGATTGACACCTCTAGGTGCTGGATTTAGGTAGGATAATCTTGTATGCAGAGATGGTAATCAAGTTCTAACACTACTAAACTCGGGGGCCTTGTTCAAAGGCGATCTACGCCGACGGCTACTTCTTTCGACCTCGGTGGCGAGTGGCGACCTCTCTCAGACCTGGCATTATCGGCAAATTTCAAGCTGGCGTGGTGAAGACCACTCGACTGCTCTTCCTTGCTCCATTCGGCAATGTAGTAATCTTCCTCCGTAACATTTGATGACGGGGGGAACAACATGCCTCCCCATTGTGGGAAGTAGACGCAGATAACGGGCAGAGTGCAGGCCACAATCATGATACCCATGAGCATGATTCCGTCCTCGGTCGTGTACTTGGAGCTCATGAAGAAGATTCCTTGTGTGACCACAGCTCCGACGTTTCCACCCGCTCCAGTGGCACCAGAAATAATTCCCAGAGATCTTCGGGAAATGAAGGGAATGATGCCGAAAGTGGCTCCGCAAGCTGCTTGGCAGAAGAACGAGAAGACCAACATGACGGCGATGGCGGGTCCGAGTTTGCCGGTAAGGCCCAGAGCGATGCAGAAAACTCCTCCCAAAGTTTGAATGATCCACAAGCACCAGAGGCGACCTCGCATTCCCCATCTAGCAGCGACAACATCGGAAATAACTCCCCCCAACGGACGAGAGACCAAGTTCATGAGTCCGAAAGTGGAGGCAATGATTCCAGCTGTGGTCAGTTTCAGGTCGAAGCGATCGTAGAAATACTCAGCGATGATGTTGTCAACTGTGAGTTCCACTCCGAAGCAGTACCCGTATGTCAAAGCAAAAACGTAGGTGCGGTAGTTGGTGACAGCGTAGAGGAACACCTGAATTTACACATTCGGAATGGTCACAAACTTGTCAGTAAATTTCAAGTGAATTGTCACAATAGGAAATAATGTCACAAACGATCGGATTCGCTGTGTACAAACTCGTTAATTCAAGCAGATGTGGTGGATCTCACGTAGAGCTCACCTTTTTGAAGCTGTCGTCGACCTTCTCTCCCTCTCTCTTGAGTTCTGCGTAGTTTCCGTCAGGCAAATCTTGGCCGAGGGTCAGCACGAGCAGCCCCATGAAGACTTGAAAAGTCCCTGGGACGAAGAAGGCAATTCTCCATGCGGTGAACTTTTCGGCCCCGATGTCCTTGCGAATGATTCCGAACACGATAGGCATGACGAGCTGAACGATACCTCCTCCCATGTTACCCCATCCAGCTGCTGTGCCGTTGGCTATAGCCACGACTTTCGTGTTGAACATGGAGCTCATCCAGAACTGACAGGAAACAAATGTTGCCAAACAGAAACCGATGAAGAATCGCACCAGAATGAATCCCGTTGGAGTTGAGACGAGAGACATGCAAAAGATAGCAGGCGCTGTAACCATCATGAGAATGGCACAACCGTAGCGAGGACCCACAAGATCGCAGATGGTACCCATGAGAAGCCGAGAGATAACTGCCCCGGCCACTGAAGCAATTCCAGCATTACCAATGTTCTCCTTCGTCAAGCCCAAATTGTCACGAATGACAGGCATGAGAGGCGGCGCAGCGAAAGTCGAGAAGAAACAGATCATGAAGGAGATCCAGGACAAGTGAAACGTTTGCATGTGAGGGCGGGCAATGGACCACAGCTTGACTGTCTTCGCCTTGTGCTCAGAGTCTACGGGAAGACTGAATTTCCTTCCCTTGAGGTCAGTTGGTACAGCCGCACTTCTCTTGGCGTCCTCGTCGGTTTCCTTATTCACAAGAAAAGCAGGCTCTCGACCTGTCACTCCATGCAACGACTCGCCAGGCTCCCCATGCCTGCTGTTCCCATCCTGATTGTTTGGAGCCATGGATGCTCCTCACAAACTCGTAACTGAGAAGGTATGCTGCTGCGATTCCTTCAATCCAGTTCTAAATCCCAGTCCTGAATGTAGGCAGCTCGCTGGACTTTCGCTGAAGGTGAAAACGCTCAGCTTCCGTCGTACAATGCAATTGCAATGCTCTTGTCTCCTTTCTTGTTTGTCTGGACAGATCCAGTCTCCTCGAGATCGGGAGCGGCCGAGCACGCTGAGGCACTGTGAGCAGAAGAGGCCGATTTCAGAGGATGATACTGGAAGCGTGGAGTGGCAGGATATATATGCGATCGACATGCTCGTTGTCTGTGCAGCGTTGACTTGCTGTGAGGAGTAGATGAATACATTCTGAATAGGCACGAGGTGCGTTGTGACTCATGAGGCCAGCTGCACTGACAGAGGGATCAGAAGATTCAGAACGCCGCATCTTGGTCTAATTTCGGGAATCCAACTCTTGGTGAGTAGGGCCCGGAAGTACTTTTTGATGCAGTGCGCCGCATCTCTGGATCCCCAGGGCCATTCCAACTATTCAGGTGAGGTAAGAAAGTGTCGGACGGCCGCATCACGTGAGCCCTGGCGCTCTTGCTCTCTTTTGCAACCCCCAAACGATTCCTACAGAGCATTTTCAGTGGTGGACCTCGATTGGAGGGCCCTGATTGAAGCCTTGTGTGTGTGTGTGTAAGCATGCTTTGCAGCCTTTGCACATAGATCCGCCAGGAGACCATCCATAGTCCGTGGAAACTTTAGTCGGTGAGAATCATGACCTTTTCTGTATCGCTTAATTTGGGTATACCTTAATTTGGGTAGTCCGTACGCCAGAGTACAACGGAGATTATGGTAGGCTGCTTGTCGCTTCCGCTGTCAAACTCCTCGCCACGTCGAAAGCTATAAGAACTAAGTAAACCTTTGTTTCCAATCACTACCTTGCATTTTCGTCTAAACACATCTTTACTCTCGAACTCTGCACCACTTTGCGAGCCTTCCCTTTTCTTGTCTGCATAAAGAGGAGCTACTCGAAACTGAAGTCTTGTCATTCTTCGTGCCCACTTTCGGGGAAGTTTCCAGTTTCCTCGAGCTGAAGGACTACGGTAGCGGCGCACACGACCTGCAGCTGCGATGATGAAATGGACGGTTGCTGGAGCGTTCGTGCTTTGCGCTTTGGCAAGTCTCGTGGAGGGTTCAGTACGTTTCTCTACACTGCCGAAAACTCTGACGGTGGAAGTCGAGATTCAGAATCGAGTTCCACAAACGGGAGTCGCCAAAGCGGGTGACGACCACCTGGTCATCAGATGGGCGCTGAATTCCACTCTCCAGGAGGACGCGTCGTATGCCAATGTGAACTTGAAGCTCTGTTTTGCGCCGGTTAGTCAAGTAAATCGGGGTTGGAGGAAGAAGAACGACGATCTTCACAAGGACAAGACCTGCGGTAAGGGCATAGCCAAGCAGAAGTACACTTCCGCAGGGAACTCCACCGTATGGAGAATCGCCAAGGACGTCCCTGGAGCTACCTATTTCGTCCGCGCGTACGTGCTGACTGCCAACGGCACGCAAGTGGCATACGGACAGACGACCAATGCGGCCAGGACCACCAACTTGATCGAAATTGTGCCGATATCTGGGAGACACGCCACAATGGACGTTGCTGCTGCTGTTTTCTCTGCCTTCTCCGTCGGAAGCTTGCTCTTTTTCCTCGCCCTTGAGAGCATGAAGAACAAGCGATCAACCAGCGACAGCAAGACTTAAGCTCCACGCCGATGGCAGCCAGTCTCAGATTAACTTGAGAACATAGTCGAGTGTTAATCAAGATGGGATCACCCACAGAAACGCAAACAAAGTAGAGCAGTTTGAGACATTTGGTTTAGTACATTATATTTAGTCACCGGTAGAAATGCTAAACATTTCAGGGATACTCTAAGCGCGTCTATCGCGATGAGATGATGCTAATGCTCGCGATCTCGTTCTTTGTTGATTAGCAATTCTAAGCATGAGTTCTTGCATCTTTAGCATGAGTTCTTGCAAATCCAGGTGTTTGTTACGATGTTGGTGTATGTACAAAGGACTCGGGTGTTAATCTCCAGAAGAGGCAAATAACCACCTTCAGCTCCTACCAAAGTACAAGGACCGCACTGTGTAGTAGTATCATGGATAGCGTCACTTCCGTTTTCTGGAGCTTGGAGATGTCACTCGATCGGTCTCAGTATAGACGGTGAAGAAATGTTCCGAAGCTTCTGTTCCCGAGGTCTTCTATTAGCAAGCAGATGCTCTTTGTTTGCATCCGCTGGGTTGTGGCATGTCACACATCGGCACTGTTTGAGAACAAATTGGAGTGACTACTCTCTCTTTGATATGAATATCCGGAAGGGATAAGTCGATTCATCATCTCCCAAGAGGGGTTGTTAAATACTCTAACCTACCGACAAGAGTTCAGTAATCAATCATAGAGAGATGAGACTGAGATTAATATACTAGAGTTGACTGAACTTAGTAGTACTAAGAGTAACTGAAGTCTGAACCTAAACATTATCTTTAACACCTCTCTTAATGTGAGTGGTACTGAATATACACCAAGTTCAAGTCTCAATTTTTTAAAACTGTTTGAAGACAAAGACTTGATAAATATATCAGCTGTTTGGTCGTCAGTTGTTACCTATTAAGTAAGAACTTCTCTTGAAATTATTTTTCCTGAATGAAGTGGACTTATACTTCAATGTGCTTTGTTCTAGTATGGTGTACTGGATTTTTCTCCAATGCTTTTGCACTCATGTTATCAGTCCAGATTACTGTTGAAGTGTCCTGGTTCACATCCATCTTAGCCAAATGGGCTCTCGTGCTGCGTTACACAGATCACTAAATTCTGTTTCAGAAAAGAATAAAGCAATAGTTTGTTACTTTTTACACTACCTAGTGATGGTACCTCCTCCAACAATAAATGCAAATCTGCATATTGATTTACGATCTGAAGAATCGCTTGCTCAATCAATATCTGTAAATCAGACAAGTCCAAGAGACTATCTGAGCTGTATCTGAGTCCATAACTGATAGTTCTCCTGAGGTAACGCAAAACTCTCTTTGCTGTTCTCATATGCATTATTGTAAGATATTCTATATTTTGACTGAGTTTGCTGACTGCATACGAGATATCTGGTCTAGTAGTGACAGCCAAGTAAATCAACTTCTCAATCAGTTTCTTGAATTCTGTTGCATCTACACGCTCGTTATCAACAGAAGAACGTCGTCACTCCTTAGAGATAACTATGGGAATAGGCGTAGGCTTGCACTTTTCTAACTAAAAATCCCGAAGTATATTTTCTGTGTATCTTGCTTGAGTGAGGTACATCATGTCGTTGTCTTCCAGAAATTGAACTCCGGGGCAAAAGTTGAAAAGTCTTAGATCCTTCATATCATACTCTTGCAGTAAAGTCTTTATTACTTGTTTTCGTTTATATACATTCCAGGGGTTCATGCGCTCTCTGGACGAAGCAAAAAGCTTGCTGAACCTTCTGTACTCCTCCTTGATTACTTCCGGATATTATCATGTCATCCACGTACAGTAATAATAACACAATACTTTGAAAAGTATCAAAACATAGAAGTTTGGATCTAGTAGATGAGAAGCCTTGCTGCTTCAAGAAGGTGTCATCACTCTCCTCATGAACTTTTCACCAAAGTAGACAAGAACCACTATCAAAAATGATCATGATGGATGTAGTGAAGCTTGATATGAAACGGACTCGAAAATAAAAGATCTGGAACTTGGATCAATCCTCCATCCATGAATACAACTCTTGCAGCTCCTCATCCTTCGTTTAAGACATTAAGAAACACTCAAGAAACACCTCATAGAGAAGAAAACCCCCATGAACGCTCGACCCTCTATCTTATACCCAAATTCGACAACAAGAGTCATTCAAGCAAACGTCAACAGATCACTAAGTTGACACGTCTCATTATCCTGTGATCTCACATCCTAGATAATCGTGAATCTAGCACCTAATAGACCGTCAGATGAGTTACACAGAAAGACTAGTGGAACATAAAATCAACACAATATAAATTCAATGCTAAATTCACATGTAAGTCTTGTTACAACATGACAGTGTACTTTTGACTTTCTGCACGAGCTTCTCCTTCTACTCTTATTCTTTGGCTACCTCTTGTTCTCTTTAGAAACTACTCCTTCTGCTGTTGTCGTCAACCACCATTGCGCTTCGCCGATTGATGATGTCTTCGTTAGTTCTCATGTTTACTTACATTCTATCGCTTCTGAGTACTTTTGCTCCGTTTGTATTCTATCAGTTCATAGTATTTCTGCTCTTGCTGCATTCTTTCGGTTTCATTATTCTTCTTTGGGTCTTCAGATGCTACTGTCGGCACTCACAATTTCTCTTTGCTCACTGACCGTTTTCTCACAAATTGTGTTTTTCTCTGAGTGTGGAGTGCCTTGCACGGTCTTGGCTGAGTGCATTGGTGGATCCGCTATTATGCTTGACGTCTTCTCGTCGGGGACTAAGACTACGGATGTCCTAGTCCTCAATGAGTCTAAAATGTCCTCTCGATGGAGGTTTACTTCTGGATCGTCTGTCCAAGGTCCTCTTTGCAAGATATGTGCAGTGCTAACTCAGTCTTTAGTTAGCAACACGTGCTTTAGACTTTCCGCATGAGCTTCTCCTTCTACTCTTGTTCTTTGACTAACTCTTCTTGTCTTTGGAAACTACTGCTACTGCTAACGTCAAGAGTGTGATTGTGTGGTTCACCATCATTGCGCTTTGCCGATTGAGGACGACTTCGTTAGTTCTCGATTTCGTCAACATTCTAACGATTTCGGCTATTTTTGTTTCGACTGCTCGCTGGCCGTTTTCTCACAAGCTGCATTTTTTTCTGAGTGTAGAGTAACTTGCACTATTTTGGCTGAGTACGTTGTGGGTCCTCATTGGCTCTTGGCGTCTTGTCGTTGGGGAGTGAGAATGGAGGTGTCTTCTAAAATATCCTCTCGATGGAGATTTGCTTCTGGAGCGTCTGTCCAAGGTCCTCTCTGTAGCGTATGTGGATTTGTTGCTGCTAATTTTAAAGAGAGTTCTATCACTCACAAGATATTCGCTCTTTGCTTGGACTAGCCATATTGTGGTATGTTTTGCTTTATGTTCTATCCAAGGAGGTTTTGTTGGGTAGGTCCAAGTACGGCTTCCATTCTCTTTGTCTCTTCGTTGTCCTTTCTACTCGCTTGTTATGAGAAGACGTGATATGATTATCTTCACATGTGCCTTGGAAGAGTATGAAAACTACATTGATGGGACAGATTGGGTATACCTTCTCCTTGCTTCTCAATTTCGAGAGACGTGCACGATAGGCTCTACCAATATTTATGATCAAATTTAAAGAGAAAACAGTGACGATCTCGACAATACTCTAGCTCGAGGTATGAGTAGGTTCGAGTAAGAGGAAGGGTGTTGCCATCAAACCCAATCATAGGTCTACTTGAGACAAGGAGGAGAAAACGTGACTGACGGTTAGGAATGTATAGGCTCTCATCATAAGACTTTACTGTCTGTATGTCCCAACTAAGAATGTCCTCGGAGGAGGATTGATCACTAGGAGACGACTCCTCATTCGCCACTCCCTCGCTGAAATTCTTGGTAGAATTCCCAACCTCAGATATGGTAGAATAGGCACCACGCATTACATTTCATCATCGACCGCCTCTGCGTATGCTAATCGATCCTTTCGATTCTTTAGTTACTCCTCGAACGATCTCTACTTCTATCTGCATGGCAAGAGATATCAGATATTCGCCTACCCTACATTTTTTAACTCTAAGAGATTATTTGCATCGACGATACACTATATGTACCGCATAACCTCTCAATCTTGCATCTATGACAATTTTGACCTTGCTAGATTTCATTTATTTTGCATTCACCATAAGAGCTTCGAACATGATTGTGTCTCTACGTCGAGAAGCAAGAGTGATGAGACCGACAATGGAATTGTCTGTGAAAATTTATAAAATAGGAGGGAACTTGAGATTTCATTTTTCTTTCACTTGACCGACTTCTTGCGAAGCAAATGCTTGTCTAACATATTTTCAGTAGAGAGGGTGCAATCTTTTACACTTACATTTCCAAGGAGTAGAAGTGAAAAAGCGAATCTTGAAGCGTTAGGTTGGAAAAAGCAACGACCACTCGGCACTGAAGTTTAGCCAAAGTGTTGTTGAACAGGAGACTTCACACTTTCGTGGGCATGGTTGGTTACTGTCCCAAGGACGAGACACCGCGATGAAAAATATTTCTGAGGTTAAGGTAGTGCAAGCTTTTCTCTTTATTTGACGCTGCTGACATCAAGAATCAGGTCGAACTTACTTACATGAATATTCTAATCAGAGCTCTTCAGTTTAATAGGTACAAGGCACGCCACCCATTATCTAACACTTTCTCACTATGCTTACACATGAAGCATCCCTTAGATGGCTTCTCCAGCCAGGAATTGAAAAGCGCCGCTTCGAATCACTATGAAATTCCTTTCTGAAGTTGAATGAAGTAAGTTCAGAAGATATAGATGAGATAATTTTTTTGACAAAACCAGCGATGTCTCAACTGCAGGTTCAAGTCCTACAGTGCAAATGGAGCAGGCAAGCCTCCTACATCAACAGCACCAGACGTGGACAAAACGGAGCGGTTTGCTGTGCACGAAGACGATGACGGACCCTCTGCCAAAGTATACACCTCTAACGGGCGTGTTACTTAGGAGTACAGGATCCCACAGAGAGATCCCAATACGTGTGTAGTTTTTCTTGTAATGTATACCTGGTAATCAGAGCGCACAGGACGGTGCTAATGTTTCAGACTTGCAGTATACACCTTATAATAATGCTTAAGCTTCTACTGGAATACGAGCTCTCAGAATAAAGTTGATACTATTTGTGAAGGTATTAGTCAATTAATGTATGAGCGAAAAAACCATAAAACAAAAACGTTCGGATGAGGCCAACAAAATTTAGAATAGCCGTAAAGAACATGTCTCATTAGAACGCGACAAAAATACTCCGAAATCCATCATAAATAATCAACAAAAAACCCCTCCAGTTTGCAAGGAGGGTAAAATATGCATGCTAGATGAACGAAGCTTCTTGAGCTTTTTGTAGTAAAGTAAAGAAGGAAAGACTAGCGGGAAAACAAAGGAAAAGTTTTCCTCTGTTTAGACTAGAGACTTGCTAGTGACAAATGTTACAGACAGTGACAAATTTTACATTCTGTGATGATTGAGCTTAAACCCCAGTTGCGAGTATAAAAGCAAAGAAAGAAATATTCTTTTGTTTTCCTAGTGTATTATACATTAGAGAGAAGATATTGTTTGTTTCATGAAACAATCAAAATTTCGTTCCAGTATACTGGATATTCATCTCGTCTAAGATGGAAGAGGTCAGTATGCTCATTGGTCTATTATCTAACCCTTCCGACAGGAAATGATAGACAATAAATTCATGTCTTGGTAAAAAATAGTATTTGTTTGGTGATATGATTCTGGACTTATAGCTCTAGAAGTGTATTTCTGCACATTATTTTTCTAAGTCTTTTTCAGAAAAATCATTACTTTGCACTGTGTTAACATCTAAAAATTATTATAGTAATTTTTAACATTGTTTTATCTAGTATTTTCATTTAACACGTATATAACACACATCAAAAGATATTTTTATCATATAGGGACCAAGTCTACCTCCTGTTTCGTGACTCGAACCAATCTCCATCCGCAATTTCTAGCTTGTTTCCTTGCTTGAGTCAAAAGGTCATGTTTCATTCATTACGATATTATTCTGTAATAGTGGTAAAGTGAATCAATAGTGGAAAAGGATCCAGCTATGGAATACCTTTGATTTTAATCTAGGGTATGACTACAAGTGCTCCGGGCAACCCAGTATACCTCATTTTGCGAGTTTTCCTTTAGAGAACTGAAATATTTGAACGTCATGTGGAAAATGATATGGTGATTACGTCTTCTTCTCAATTTGAAATTTGTGAAATAAGAAATCAAATTAAAGCTACTCACTAGCTTTACGAGTTAGGATTCATCTCAAAGCAAACTACCTAGTATTGTATATTACTCAGAGAAATATTAAAAGGAAGATTTCAGCGTTTCTTGGAGCAGAAAATAAATTTTTTCAAACTCAAAGAACACTATGAGGATAAAAAAAATATTCTTTTTTATACCTTTCTACTGCTCGGGGTTTAAATCATTACTTAATCGATTATGTTCTCGCAAGCAAATTCTATAATCACAAGTATTTGTGTATAACGGGTAAATTTCTTTGTTCGGAAGAATGAAGCCCTCCTTGGTTATAGAGGCACTTGGGCTTTAATTGTTATCTACCGCTAGTAGCTCTAGTTTTCGTGCACTCGCCAGACTTCCTTTTTCCTTTATTTACGGTGACGCTACACCGGAAAACCTTACAAATAAATGGTAAAGGGGAAAGGATACCCAACAACATGCTCAGGATAACCCTGTCAAGGGTACCAGCAAGGAAACTATCAGTTGGGGCACCCTTAAACACAACAAGTACACTGTCCTGTACATACGTTGTAAGCCCCGAATCCAGTACTGTAACTAGGTAACATAAAAAGCCTAACCACAGTCGTAACTGCAACCATATATAACTTTGTACACATGAGTCGAAACAAACCCCTCAATCTCACGACTTGAATTAGGTACTGCATAAACCATTTTTCTGTCTTTTTTTATTCCCTTGTATCTTTTGTGATTTATATCTAATAAACCATCGATTTTATTTCCGTACACCAGTGTCTAGGTTCGGAACACTCATAAGACATAAATCTGGAAACTGACAAACCACTGTTTAGTCACGGTTTTAGGGTCGAACATTTGATATATCATTATTTTAAATCGATTAATTAAGATTGGAAAATCATTATGTTATTTTTTAGGTTAAGTTTTGGTGGGAGAAATCGATAATGAGTTTTTAGGTTTGGTTTAAGTCCGTAAGATTATATGCCACTGTTGAAGCTGGGTTTTGGTTTGAATATTTAATAGACCAGATTTAAAAGATTGGATAGAGGGATAAAGGCAAGAACAGACTTCAAACTATCATCCTCGCGGGTAGCATTCAAAAAGACATGCATGGTCCATGATAGGTAAACCTCCAAAGGTACTGATTTATGTGATAAATCACTCCTAAATTTTTAAATAATAAATAATATACTTCTAAGTTTTTTCGGATCTTTTACTTTTTACTTTTGCGATGGTGTATATCATAACTCCCACCAAAATGTTTGGTTAAAGTATGAGTATAAAGCAGGAAAGAAAAGAACCCTTGTTTTCCTCCCAGTGTTCTTTGAGTATGAAGAAATGAATTTTTTTTGCTCTAAGGAACCCCAAAATTTCATCTTTTTCATCTTTAATTTTGTGTCGTGCTAAGTAATTTATTCAGAGATGAATTATAATTTATAAACCTGGTTAATCGTTTTAATATGATTCCTTATTTCAAGGTGATGTAATGACCAAAAGCATTCTCTGCAGTCTCATCTCTCTGAAAGCAAACCGGCAAATTAACTACAATTGCTTCTGGGTCACCAGGAGCACTTGTAGTTATACTCGGGGTTTAAGTGACTTTTGGTTCCCAGTAAGCAAATTCGGGTTGTGTAAACCACTACCGTTAAGCTATAACGATAACATAAATAACCTAAATGTGTTTTATGCCGATAGAGCAGCTCATGCTCCTCGTTTATGCCTGCACGGACTCGATTTGAAATCCATTGTAAGAGTGGGATCCGGATTCCGGAAGCTGTAGCCGTGACTGATCTCCCTCCAGTGTTAAAGATGTATGGCAGCAGCAAGAACCAAGGAGTTCCTCGAGCTCACACACTCACACGACACTCCAGTAACGGGGAAACTCCAACAAAGGAGGAAGGGAAGAGGTGTATCACGTAGCCATCACACCAGAAGAAAAAAAATGGAAGAGACCAATATCACCAAAGGAACTAACATACATATACTGGGAGAGAAAGTTTCCTTAAGAGGTTGAGAGAGAAAATACATTAGGGGTTGGGTTCCCATAAACTAACTCTGCGCTAATTAGCTACACCTAAGAGAATATGAACTGTGTATATACATGGTAGCATTGCGGATATCAACATCCAACACATCATTAACTGATATCTTGGAGGTAGATATGCTAGTCTAGTGAAACTGCTGCATTCATTCAAAGACGATAATCACCAACAGGATCTTCGTTAGTTCTCGTGGGTGAGTGGCGACCTCTCTCCGACTTAGCATTTTCGGCGAATTTTAAACTGGCGTGGTGGAGACCCTTGGACTGCTCGTCCTTGCTCCATTCGCTGGTGTAGTACTCTTCCTCAGTAGCTTTGGATGGCAGGCACACCATTCCTCCCCACTGTGGGAAATAGACGAAGACGATAGGCAGAGTGCACGCCACAATCATGATGCCCATGAATGTGATTCCTTCTTCCGTCGAGTATTTGGATGTCATGAAGAAGATTCCTTGTGTTATAACAGATCCGACGTTTCCACCCGCTCCAGTGGCACCAGAAATAATTCCCAGCGACCTTCGGGAGATGAATGGAATGATCCCAAAAGTGGCACCGCAAGCCGCCTGACAGAAGAAAGAGAACACCAACATGACTGCAATGGCAGGTCCGAGCTCACCGGTAAGGCCCAAAACGATGCAGAAAACTCCGCCCAACGTCTGAATGACCCACAAACACCAGAGGCGGCCTCTCATGCCCCATCTAGCAGCCACCAGGTCTGACATGATTCCTCCGAGTGGGCGAGAGAAGACGTTCATG